>CM029626.1:22417067-24821162 GCA_017311315.1 Dendrocalamus latiflorus | reverse complement strand
AAGAGTAAGATCGGTGGACTAGTCAAATGATGCCACTCGCTGTTTGGAGTTTTAGGCAGCAGTCAATAAAGAGAGTGCATTTTTGGTGGATTAAGTCAATTATGGCAATTGTTGTGGAGGTTTAGGTAGCAATAATAACACTATGGTTAAATAACAATAATGCTGCTAAAAGTGATTTTTGGCAAATAAAATAACCCGAGCCTCTCCTTTGACAAGCCATGCATACTATTTATTTGCATTCTGTGTATTGGCTTGCGGAGCACGGTGGTTTGTGCTCACACTCGCTTTCGCGACAAATTCAGAATCAGGAATCAGATCACCTCGCCTCAACAACACGATTGGACATGCTGGCAGAGAAGATGAAGATGTCAAGGGCTAGGTCGCGAACCTCCAGTTGGCTGCCTGTGGCATGTCCTGAAGGTCCCACCTGTGCTTCATTCCGTTGCTGCAATTTATTGATTTCGGCCTAATCGGCCCATGAGTAAGTCTATTATTATATTTACGCTTCCGCATGACATGTATTTTGATATTCATTACTGTAACTGTGAGCACTATCTACTGATCCAGGGAATAGTACAGTGAAATCACAGTGGACACCGGATGATAAAATCCGGGTGCCTGACACTCCACAGGGCAAACAAGAGGCCAGAACAAAGATGAACACTCAAAGAAAAAATAGAGAAGAGCAAAAAGAACAGCTCAGACAGAGATAATTCAACCTCTGGATTTCTCAAAATGAACAAAAAGACATGAATGCTTAACTAGAGGGTTTACATCCAGCTCATCTCTCTCTCAATCTCATACTAACTAAGTCCCCATACATGCTTGAAAGATCAAGAACTCACTCATACTCCCACTACTCTCAACTCTCATAAATGGAGAGAAACAAAATTATAACTTTCACACACACTCTCTATATTCAGCACTAGAGAGCACCTCTCTATTTATAGCCACCATAACAGGTTCACACCACGCTTTACCCATTAAGACTCCACTAACTCAATGCTTTATCCAAACCTGCTTCCTCTTGTGCAGCTTTGCACTTTTACCAAATGCCCCTCACGCACCTTCGAGGAAACTTCCTCATTCCTTGCCTCCAAGCCATGCAGCCACTCGAGTCTCCGCCGTCTTCGGCACATCCGACCGTTCTGACCTCGACATCGCCTGTGCCTAGTCCGGTCACCCCGTGCCTCGCCACAACTCCGCCTCGATGTCCTACAGCTATCACAGACAAGAAACACATCACATAGCACCGCACGATATAATATGATCAACAATAGCATTAAGAAAAATCTTAAGCATGAAAAAGCCAAAACCCGTTGAATCAAAATAGTAAGCATCCTAAATACTTAGACCAAATTTAACCAAGTCCGACCGAAGCCGATTGCACCGTGCAACGACATGGTCCAAACCACACAAATCAAACTCGACTTTCCTGAAACCGATGTCAATTACTCATCACACACACGGGGTCACCTCCACATGGTCTATCAGACAGGAAGAGGAAGAGTACCAGATACCATAGTAAATGGTAGCTCTAAGGTACTGAAGAATGCGTTTCACTGCCTGGCGGTGAGATACGCGAGAAGCCTAAAATCGAGCACAAAGGACACACGGAGAAGTGTATGTCTGGTCTTGAGGCAGTGAGGTACAAGAGGGAGCCAATCATGCTTCAGTACTCTTTCTGATCAACTGGCTCGCCATCCTCATCTGGGTCAAGTGAAGCTGTATAAGCCATGGGAGTTGACACAGGCTTACCATCACTCATGTCAAAGCGTCTCAGGAGGTCACGAGTGTACTTGCCCTGATGCAAGAAAGCACCCTCCCGAGTCTGCTTGATCTGGAGGCCAAGGAAGAAGGTCAACTCGCCCATCATGCTCATCTCAAACTCGGTGCTCATGACATCTGAGAACTGTGAAACGAGAGCATGAGAAGAGCCGCCAAAGATAATGTCATCCACATAAATCTGGACGAGCAGAAGGTCAGTGCCATGCCGGCGAATAAACAAGGTCTTATCCACCTTACCCATCTCAAAACCATGACTCAACAAATAGGACTTAAGCCTCTCATACCAAGCTCTAGGGGCCTGCTTAAGTCCATACAATGCTTTGGAAAGCTTGTAGACATGATTTGGGTATTTGGGATTCTCGAAACCTGGAGGCTGTCTGACATAGACTTCTTCATTAATAAAGCCATTGAGGAAGGCACTCTTGACATCCATCTGGTAGAGCTTGAAACCCTTAGAAGCTGCGAAGGCAAGCAGAATTCTAATGGCCTCAAGCCTAGCTATAGGGGCAAAGGTCTCCTCAAAATCTAGACCCTCAACCTGGGAGAAGCCCTGAGCTACCAGTCTAGCCTTGTTCCGAATAACAACCCATCCTCACTCCGCTTGTTCTTGAACACCCACTTAGTCCCAATAACATTGTGACCTCGAGGGGGCTCAACAAGCGACCAGACCTTGTTTCTCTCGAAATTCTCTAATTCCTCATGCATGGCATTGACCCAAGACTCATCAGATAAGGCATGACAAACGTCCTTGGGCTCAAATGAGGCAATGAAGGCAGAATGGAGACAGAATTGTGACAAGCCAGACTTTGAGTGTGTGACACGCTCAAAGAGGTCTCCAATAATCTGCTCAGGAGGATGGTCTTTTTGGATGTTTCGGGGAGGTCCAGAGTGAGATGAATAAGTGGCCTCTACCTCATGAGCTGATGAGGTAGGAAAAGAGCAACTAGCTCCAGAAGAAGCAGAAGGCATGGGCTGATCTCCTCGAGGTGCGGTGGAAGAAGGCACCTCAAGGTGAGGATGAGGAACTGGATCAGGTAGACAACCCTCATCTCCATCGTCCTCATCATCCACGAAGATGGTCTCGGACTACTCTAAAGAACCTGAGATATCGGGCCTAGTCCCTGGACTGGCCTCATCGAAGGTCACCTCACAGGTCTCTACCATTTTACTAGTCTCGCAGTTCCAGACCCTATAAGCACGCGAAGAAGGCGAGTAACCTAGAAAGATCCCATCACAAGAACATGACTCAAACTTATCTAGGTTCTCGGACTTCGAAATAAAGCACTTGCATCCAAACACACGAAAATGCGAGACGCTGGGCTTTCGCCCATATCTCAGCTCATAAGAGGTGCGATGCAAGTGTGCCCTGAGAAAAACTCGGTTCGAAACATGGCACGCGGTGGCTATAGCCTCTGCCCAAAACTTTCTCGGTGTAGAGTACTCATCAAGCATCGTCCTGGCCATCTCGACCAAGGTACGGTTCTTCCTCTCCACAACGCCATTCTGCTGGGGGACATATGGAGAAGAGAACTGGTGCTCTACACCGATCTCACCACAAAACCTCTCGAAGTAAGAATTCTTGAACTCCGTGCCATTGTCACTGCGGATCACTCGTAAGGCACCCAAGAGCTCAATAGAAAGCTTACTAAACAAATCCCGAAAATGGGTATACGTCTCATCCTTCGAGGCCAAGAAAAACACCCAAGAATACCTCGAGAAGTCATCGACCACGACAAGAACATACCACTTCCCTCCTGCTGACTGCACTCGAGCTGGTCCAACTGTGTCCATGTGGAGCAGCTGTCCTGGTGCATCGGTCATAGTAACTGTGACCGGAGGGTGAGAAGCGGCAACCATCTTGCCGTGCCGGCAAGGAGCGCAAACAAGATCTTTGACCATCTTGAGTTTCGGCAGACCACGAATGAGATCGTGGCCGCTAGCTCGGGTCAAATGGTCAAATCCTATATGACCAAGTCTCCTATGCTAGAAAGTAAGGTCGCGGGACTCAGAAGCAACTAAACACCTGAGAGGATCACCAGAAGACTCAACAAAATCAGCACGAAAGATCCTCCCATAACGAGAAATCCCGAAAACCAGACTACCCGAAGAATCAAGAATTTTGCAATTGTTTTTCTTGAAGCTCAGCTCACAACCATCATCAGTAAGCCGAGAAACTGAAAGCTAATTATACTACAGCTTACTCACTAAGGCAACATCTTTCAGAATAAATGAATCATTAACACGCACAGTACCTTTCGCGATGACGCGCCCAGACGAAGCGTCTCCAAAGGTGATAGTCTCAGAACCTAGAGCATGGGCTAAGGAAGAGAACCAACGAGAGTCTCCGGTCATATGATGAGAACAACCGGAGTCAACAAGCCAAACCTCTCCCTTCCCAGCCCGGTGAACCTTAGTCAAACAGAGAGTAAAGTCTCAGTACTGGGATAAATCAAGAGTGATTTTTGCACCCAATACTGAGTAACACGTGGAGCAGAAGAAGTAGCCAGACATGACTGACCTCTATCTACCCTACGCTCTCTGTCGCTCAAAGAAGCAGAAGGTCTATGTGTAGACCTGAAGCTGTTGTTGGGTCCGACTACTACGGGGGAGCGAGTCGAAGCACCAACAACACGCTGAGCTCGCCGCGGGTAGGCATCTCGAAGGGGGAAACGAGATCTATCCTCAGAACAGCGGAAGTCATGACCAGAAGCATATCGAGGATGAAAAACAGAAAACTCAGAAAATCCACGTCCTCGATGATGCCCAAACCCATCAGCTGAAGCAACTCTCGACCTCGTGTTGGTCTTAGGTGCACTCAAGGTCTGGGGCTGACCCTGAATACGCTTAAGAGCATCAACACGGTCTCTATGCACGATCTTGGCACGCCTGAAGCATCTCTCTATCGAGTGTCCATCCTTCTGACAGAAGGTACAATGGTACTTCACCTTCTGAGAGGTAGAAGTAGCATGATGAGGCTTCGCCTTCTGAGAAGTCGAAGCAACAGGTGGAACCACCTGACTGTCAGAAATCCCTTGGACAAAGCCCGCTGATTTGAATTGAACTTTCTCAGATCTGGGCTCTATCTCGATCACACCTTCTGCTAAGGGTCTAAGAACAGCAGGTGGATGTTTCCTCATATCCTCAAAAAAATTGTATCCTAGACCTTGATTAAATTTGCAAATCTTTGATTGGTCTAGAATAAGATTAAGCTTCTTCTTGTCTCCTACAAACCTTTCGAGAGTGTTCATAAGATACTTACACTCCCGAAAGAGAGTGGTGCAAGAAGAGCAGGGGGAAGGAGAGACAGCAGAAGGTAAGGGAGTAGAAGAAGAACCAACAGCAGAGGAAAGAATGGCTTGTGCACGCACAGCCGACTCAGAAGGGACAATCCTACTGCTAGTCAATTGGTTCACGTTGCTAGGCGTCTTTACCTTACCCTTGGGCTCCTTCCCAACACCAACACACACATTAGAAGCAGATGGTGGTTTCTCTAGAAGGTCCTTAGTTAGCTTCACACATTTTTCATCCAATGCAATCAAGTCAGATTTTAGTTTGTTACAATTATTGCATGGTGAACTAACAGGGTCCTTAGAAGCAAACTTAGCCAATTTGTTATTGTCATCAACTAATTCTTGAAACTGCTTAGAGACAGATTCAAGTTCAGCAGTCAGCTTGGGACAATTCACACATGAAGCAATAGGCTCAAGTAGAAAAGCTTGTAACTCAGCAATTTTATGATCTGCCCGTTTTAGGTTCATCTTCAAATTATTACAACTTTCACAAGTCTCTGGCAGATCAAGCAGCATGGTATAAAGACCTCTAAATGCGTTGTCCTTATCCTCACATGAGGTGCAAGAAATAGTCTCAACAGTAGATGGAATAGAAGCAACCCTACTCATCTCTAGTTCAGCTAAGAGACTAATATTCTCCACCTTAATCACATCAAGCTCAGAAGACAAACTATCATGCGAGGTCCTTAATTTCTTCATGTCACCAAGCAAAGCACAGCATGTATCACATTCATCACCGGAGGGAGCAGATATAAGTGAAGTAAGCTCACGTGACAATCTATCTACTTCCTTCTCCAACTCGCTACATCTAACTCTAGATCAAGCATGAAATCTACCTAGCTTAAGAAAAGCATCATTTAGCTGGTCATATGAGGGGTATACCTTGTCGGAGTCGGAGTACAGCTCGCTGTCGCTCACTTCGCCCTCAAGGGCCATGAAGCACATACCGGAGAAGTCGTCGCCACCCTTGGGGTCTTGCTCGTCTTTCTCATCATCGTCACTCCACCCCTCCACCTCGCTGAGGTCGAGGTCGTCGAAGGCGGTGAGGACGCGATGGAACAGCTTCTTGGCTTTGCCAAGGTTGCGGAACTTCTTCTCTTTGCTTGGCGGCTTCTTGTTGCGGTTCTTGTCGGTGTAGACGTTCTTGCTCGAACCGTCGAAGTCATGTTTGCCCTCCAGCTTGGGGCAGTTTGCCCGAATGTGGTTGGGGCCACCACACTCGAAGCAAATCACACGTCCTCCTCCTCTCTTTCTCTCTCTAACCCTCTTGTAAGCGTGGGAAAATTTTCTGGCTAAGAGGGTTAGCTAGGTTTCTGGTAGCTATTCTAGTAGGTCATCACTCATCTTACAAACAGTAGAAAGAGAGAAACCAGAAACACCATCGGAGGGAAACTCAGAAGTCAAAACGGGATCAGTGACCAAAGCCATCGATTGTGACTTCGACTTATGAGAGACAATGTCAATCTCGTGAGTCTTGAGGCGTGAGTACAACGCATCAAGAGTCAAAGTCGAGAGATCCGTGGTGTCCTTGATGGTGGTCACCTTCATCTCCCAAACGCACAGATCCAAAGCCGAAAGCATTTGACGCGCGTTGTCCGAGTCGGGGTATGTGAGACCGACCGCTCGGAGGTTGCTCAAAGTCTTGTGGAATCTCGCAAAGCATTCATCCAAGGACTCTCCAGCGAGTATTTCAAACTTGTTGTAGTCTCGCTTGAATTGGTCCTATTACACTGTCTTTATTTGGGTGGTGCCCTCATGGTAAGCATCGAGGGTCTCCCAAATATCGAACGCCGATGAAAGATGAGAAATGCGATCAAACTCATTTCGGCTTAAACCTTGAATGATAATGTTCCTTGCCTTCGCATTCGCCTCAATATCAGCCGTGTTACCAGCATTGATGTTCTCATTGGCAGGAACTACAAAGTGAACCTTGACCTTGCGCCAAATCGCATAGCCCTGGGCCTGAATGTAGGTCTCCATCCGACTCTTCCAAAAGGGATAGTCGATCCCATCGAAGATCGGGGGCTTCGTTGAATACTTATCGGCAACCATGGCTCACATACCGGTTAAAGATCTATCAAGAAGAGCTAACCGGCTCTGATACCAATTGTAGGATCGAAAATGGCAACAGAGGGGGGGGGGTGAATGGTGCCCTTTTAAAGATCGCCCCTCAAAAGTATCCACATGGGAGTCTCCTCTCCAATAGCTACGAAAAACTATGAAGAGGAATACTCATGCTCTTTGGAACTTCTTGCTAAACACACGAGAAAGAAGCAATGAAGAAAATTAGCACAAACAACTTTTTCTTGAGGGGTCGGTCTGACCATAGTTCAAAGGGAGGTCAGACCTCTCTTATAACGCCGGTCAGACCACCCTTATAACTCCGGTCAGACCACCGTTATAAGTCCGGTCAGACCGCCCTTATAACTCCGGTCAGACTGGTCCTCGGGCACAGCAGCCTGAAACTTTTTCAGCAAGCACTGAAATCTTCTCAAACTTTAAAATTGTGATCTTTCTTCTTTTCTTCTCAAGCCACAAGGTCAAGAACATGTTCTAAAAACATATAGACCTCAGAAAACAAAGGAATTCATTCCTAAAGCAAGTACTCAAGATTTATGTCAAAATCTGAAAAATGAAATGAGTAAGAGTCCAAGTTTCAGATTTCTCTTAAATCTCTCATTCTTTGCTTGAGCACTTTTGCAATTTACTTAGCAATGATCTCAGAACTTCAAAGCTCAAACCTCAAGTCATCTAATGAAGGGAGTGAGGAGAATCAAGCATCCCCTGCATGAAACCCTAATTTTCAGCAAACAGAGGAATTTGAGCAAAAAGGAATCTTTGATTTCTTCCATTGAACTCTATGGAACAAGCTGACCAAATGGTCTAGAAACATCATCCCATCACAGAGCAATCCATGTTGCTACTCCTTGCTCAAAGAATCAGATCAAACATCAAAATGATGAAAATGGGCAGAGAACTGCAGAAAACTGAGAACGAACTGGAAACCCTCAAGAACTCAAATGTATTAATTGGAATGGAGATGAGTGATTACAAATAAGAGTTCTACCTCCCCATACGCAATTAATACAAGGAAATCACTACATGCTTGAAGATCCACACCCTAGAAATTAAGCCATACACACACGCAGGCTACTCTCCCATAACTCACTCCACACCACTGCAAAAGCTACACTAGAAAAAGCTCTCTAGCCTGAATGAATGGGTGCTGCCCTCTTCTCACTCTCTCCATTTAACAACAAACCTCACACCCAAAGGAGAAATTCAAGAAGAGTCATACAAATCACACTCCATGCCTCACACACACTTGAGGCAAAAAAGTCAAAGCAATCTTTTGGAGGGAAAGAACCAGCCCTCCAACTCATGCTTGAGTCAAATTCACAATTTGCCCCTCAAGCACATTCCCGGAAGCTTTCCGCAACCGGCACCTTTGACCGACTGGACCTCGACTCCTCCCTGAGTCTAGTCCTGGTCCGCTTCGTCACGTACGACTGCAACCGACCTCCAAACCGTCTGGACCTCTGACTCCTCCCTGAGCCTAGTCCCGATTCTCTCGTCGTCGTCCATCGTGTCCGTCACTGGTAGCTCCCGCTCCCGCTCTGGTTCCTTGTCTCCCAACTCACAACCACCTCACCAACCTCGATCACTTTGGCATTACCGACCGTCTGGACCTCAACACCTCCCGTGCCTAGTCCCAGTCCTCCTCGCCTCACCATGACCTAGCTCCGAAGTTCTGTAGTCACACAGACAAGCAAACCATCACATAGCACGGCACGAAATAGCATAAACAATATTAGCACAAGTAAAGGTACTCAACCCTAGAATACCTGAAACAAACTCAAACTCACTAAGCCAACCGTCAATTACTCATCACCAACATGGGGATACCTCCACATGGTCTCTTAGGACAGCCGGACACCGTCACGCCAGAGGCCTCCAGGCTGGATGGCCACCCATCGGCAAGTGGCGTCACACCGTACATGACAAACTCCTCGGCGAGGTCGTGCATGTTGAACCAGAGAGTGATACCCACAAGCCTCCGTGCTCTCCACCTGTCCTAGTCGTCGATTGTCACGCTCGGTGAGGTGTTGAACGATATTGGCCGGCCAGTGCACTCAAAGCTGCTGCCGCTTGCCACACAGACGTAGAACCACCGCTTCATCCAGTGCGACTCCCACTTCATCCGGGTGGAGTTGGCAGGGAAGATCTGCAAGCATTAGGGCCGCAGAACAAAGTTGATACTGCCGAAATTGGAGAACGCCCTCCTTCCAGCTTCTTCAGCTGGCATCGTGCGTCACGGAGGAACACGAACAGCGAGGAGCTAGGCCAACATGCCTCCGTCCGCAGCGCCCAAATGTAAATAGCCAGGCGGGCTATCATGTTCGAAGTCAATTGTGTTAGCTCCAGCCCGAAGGTCCGCAAGACATCGCCAACGATCAGGGCCACTGGGATTCGAAGGCTGGCTTCAAAATACGTGACGAAGATGATCGCCTCCGACTTCTCCGGGTGTGGCTCCGTCTCGTCACTGGTGGGCAGGCGCACCTCGCGACGATCCGACAGCTTCCCTTCGCGCGATAGGGTTCGGATCGTCTCCTCCGTCGCGAGAGTCAGGCCCAAGATGCGGGAACAAGGACCCTCCACCTTCTCCGCCGCTACCCACTGCTTGTCCACCAGCGATGGCTCGTGCCCTACAAGCGCGTACTCCACCTCGGTCGACAACGGTCGTCTAGATAAGGCATCACCATCGGCCTGGTGAGCACGTTCTTCGTCACGAGCCATTGTCCTCCGGGAGCTAAACGATGAGGAGTACGGCACCTGTGGCGAATAGCGACAACAAAAAGGAGGCGAGAGCACAGTGCGCAAAAGAGCAAGGGAGCAGGAGGTATGTGAAGGAGAACGCCGGCGTGATGCCAAATGGGGTACATAAAGCCCCTTCACCTCCCACACCGCCAATAAGCGCAACCGGTGGAAGCCGAACCGCTCACCTACCCCACGATCGGGAAGGACAACCGGTGGGAGCCCAACCGTCCACCTCCCCGTGGTCGAGGAGTGTGACAGGTGGGGTCCGAAGATGTGCAACTGCTCGGCCGCTCGACAAGCACATGACGCACCAATCATGCGCCTCCACGCGTCCCACATTCTCGGGGACGGACGCACGACCGCAGTTGTGCGGCCGTCTGACATGGTCCAACTCCCGTCGCGCACCAGTGGCACGACGCGCCAAATGGCCCCGCCATGTGTGAAGCCTCCTCGGGAAGGTGCGCATGACCGCGGTCGTGCAACTGCCTGGTGACGCACGACGCGCCAATCGCGCGTCACCACGTGTCCCGCCCTATTGGAAAGGAGCGCTCGGCCATGCTGGTGCACCTGCTAATAGCGCAAGACGCGCTGGTCCCGTCCCATCGCACGCCAAACACCAACGTAATCCACAGTGCCATCAATGCATTGTCCTTGAGCCGCGAGACACCGGGTGGCCCTCCAATCTCGAGTCCGCGCAGAGATTCCAAAGCCCGCTTCGATCAAGTCTGTAGAGCGACGCCGAAGGCCACCTCGACTTCAAGCCCGCACGACGACCCCAGAGCCCGCGTCGACGCCGCATCCACGGGCTGAAGCGGTCCTTCGACTCGGCCTCGACAGGATGAACCGGCTCCGCTGGAAAGCATACACCTCGCGACCGGAGGATGCCTTCAGCAGAGCACCAACCGACGGAAGTCCAACTGTGCGCGCTCCCCTCGATCGGGAAGCACGACCGATCATCGGCAATATGTTTTCACTGAGTACCCGAAAATAGGCCTCCTTCAATTCATCAACATTCTCTAATCGTGTTGTTCGTGCCAATTCTGCTATGAAATAGTGCCATTACATAATGTAGATGAACTGAAGCAGGCCCATTTTTGGGAACAACATCATCTCAGCCGTACCCGGCTACAGACCGCATGTAAGGACGCTACTGCGGTGCTAGCAGTGTATGTAAACCCGCCCCCCAGCTGGGAAGTGCAATAGGTGGAAGTTCAACCGGCGGGAGGAGAAGCGTCGCGATGGCATGTGGACACGACACCTCACACCAAACGGCGTGCCAATCATGTCCTGCCATGCGTCCGCCCCCTCAGGAATGAACGCATGACCGCAGTCATTCGGCCACCTAACATGGTCCAACTCCCGTCGCGCACCAGGGGCTGGCGCGATTTTTGGGGCCATTAATGCATTGACGGCGGGCCACTAGCCAGTCACTCTGGCTACAACTTCAGCACCGACTTTGCCTCTGCCGAACGACTCCGACTCCGGCTTTGACTTGCCATCGGGGGTGCACATCCGTGGAAGCTGAAGCCGCAAGGTTGCATGCGTGAGTGCACCACCTGACAACCCACGATGCGCTAATCTCATCCAGCCACATGTCCGGCCCACTAAGAAGGAACACACAGTTGCAGCCGTGCGGACCGCTGCCAATGTAGGATGCGCTGGTGGAGCCCGGTAGTGTCGCGCAATTCCCATGGCGCGCTGGCCGTCGGCGTAATCACCGATGTCATCAAAGCACTGCCCTTGGGACACGAGCCACCGGGCCGCCCTCCGATCTCGAGTCCAAACGGCGGATCCGCTGTCCACCTCAACTTCAAGTCTGCGCGAAGACCCCGAAGCCAACATCGACTCCATCTCCACGGGTTCAGTCGGTCCTTCGATTTGGCGATGTCAGAGCCCACCGCCACTTCGAGCCTACATGACGGCTCCAGAGCCCGCTTCGACTCCGCGTCCCCAGGTCAAAGCGGTCCTTCGACCCGGCCTTTCCTCAACGTACCGGCTCCGTTCGGGGCATACACCTCGCGACTGGAGGACGCCTTCAGCAGTAACTTCGGCCCCATGTCCATGCCACTAGGACGCGCTGCGCCAGCAAGATCCATTTTTGTCTAAAATCATAAAAGGTCACAGGCAGCAGGGACGGAGGGGGCCAAATGACTCGGCAACATGGCTTCGACCCGTGAAGCCCTTCATCATGAGATGCTCCTGTTGTAGGGGTGGCCCCCACCTATGCCCAGTCGGCCTGTTAGAATGTTGTAAAGCCTAAAATGGGACATGTATAATGGCATAAATGCCCTTGAGAGGGATATTTGGGTGTAAGGACATAACTGTAAAATACTCCCCATGTGAATATATAAGCGATCCAGGCCATGGGGAAGCCCCCAAGCACTGCTCACCTAACATCTCCACTACCATACTACCATCTCTCTGTTTGGTCTGTAACCACAATAGGGGCACTTGCCTTGTAGGCTCAGGGCCAACAGCCTCGCAGAGCTCATACAATTGATTGGCAACCATATAACGAACATGCCAAGATTTATCCTATTCAAAGAGTTGTATAAAAGGAGTATAAGTAGTAGAACAACTGTGGTACATGACTTAACTACAACTACAGCTAATTATAAATTAAGAAGCAATTATGAGTAATCCTGAATATCTAGCAGTTACAAAAATATATTTCAATAACCTATCAAGACTATGTAAATCAATAACAATATCGTACCAAGTATGGGAGTAATGTACCTGAGAGAAATTAAGAATGACTGGAAGAATATGTGCTACACAATCTTGGGGTTCCAACAATTTTCCAAGAGCGGTGCAGCCTTCAACTGCCAATAAGCGCACAAAATCTTGATATGCAAATAAAGGCCAGCAATACTGTTAGACACAACAGAAGTCCATTTTTAGGGCTTATATAGTGATTTTATATTGATTTTTTATACTTCCAAGCATAAAAGAAAAATAATATCATGTTTACAGAAAAGTTAAGGTAATATAAAAGCAGATTAATTTGGGTTCCAGGCCTCAAGGATTCTTCACAGAAGTGTACACAACCTTATGAAAAGAACAATGAATACAAACAAAAAGTTATCTCCAAGCACAGTGAAAGAGAAGATGGTGAAACACTATGCTCGTGTAGAGGACTGCTATTCTCCGATATAAAAATGATATCAATGATAGAGCAAAATTTAAGGATTTGCAACATAGGTTACCACACAAACAGGCAAACTACTATAGTGTACTATGAAAAAATATGTCCAGATTAGTAACTATGATGATAGTTGGGGAAAATGATGAGGACATCTCTATTACACATTCATCGTCCACTCCAAGTGTGCATGACAAAGCTAGTGATGAGGCTCCGAAAGGTCCTATGACAAGAGCAAGAGCTAAACTACTTCAACAACAGGTGTTTTTGTTTCTTAGAGAGTTTTCTATTACGTTAGATGAGAATAGCATACTACCTAATGCAAATATGTTGTGCTGTTGTAGGGGTGGCCCAACCCCCCGTGACTGGGCCGTGCAACTAGTCCAACATGTAATAAGCCCAATAGTGTAGAGGAATATACCAGTATAAATATACCAATGTACCCTCATCCTTTGTAAATACTAAGGGGTAGAATGGGGATTTCGCATTCTACCCCACTCATATATATAAACCCCCAGGAGGGGCAAAGGGGGGGAGATCCTCTCATTCTCACCACCTCTCCACAGATCTGGCTCTCCTCTTCCTCTCCTACAAGTCCCCTCCTTTCCTGTTTGGCCCGTAGCCACAACAGATGGAGCCGTCCGTGGGGACGACTAGAAGTTGCATATGGGAAAGATTTTTACAGCATTCAACGAGAGGCCATCGACAGCAGATAAGTAGTTCTTTTGCTAGAGATTTAGGCATCTCGATTGTGGAGGTGTATGGGCTCTGCTTGCAAACTTCTCTTTGTTTTGTAGAGGCAGTGTCGAATAGATCCAGTCGAATCTACGCGCTTCGCCACATCGGACATCTTCGCAATGTCTCCGCACACTGGCTGAAGGCTCCGCGAGGCGCAAAGCCGGCGAGTGTCAGATAACATCGCACGGCCGGGCGAAGTCGCGCGGAGAGGGGCGCGGAGCCGGTGATGCACGCATGCCTTCAGAGCAAGGGAAGCACCAGACTTCATGTACTCATGCATGCGTATCCTTCCAGGCATGCATATCCATCCTGTTATATGTTCATGCCTGCGTATCCTTACATATGCATATGTATCCGTCCATGCCTGCGAGGAATATAAGTTTGCTGGCTAGCGGCAGCAGCAGCAGTGCCATGGCGGCGAGGCAGAGCTCGCAGCTCGACGTCGGCCTCCGCACGGCCCTCCGTGCCCTGGTGTCCGACTCCGAGCGACGGACTTCGCAGGGGTGACGTCGGCTTCCGCACGGCGCTCTGCGATCTAGGCTCCGACTCCGCATGACAGACCTCGCAGGGGCAACGTCCGGTGACTACACTCAGCGTTTACGCGCGGCACTCCATGCATGCGCGAAGTCTCCGCCCGAGGCCTCCAACTCGAAGCACTGCAGCCTCCGTAGTCAGGCGACGGCGGAGTCTCATTTCCATTTATACATGCATACAAGTCACCCCATCACGTTCTTTCATGCATGCATGCAAGCCATCCAAATATCCATTCAAGTATACACCCATGCATGCATGGCCTTCTCTCTCTCCACGTACGTCCAACCATGCATGCTTAAATACAAAACTTCACATATACATCCATGCGTGGAGTATCCGTCTACCTGCAGGCACGAGATATCCACCCGTGCACCGTCGCGTGCAGCCGCCTGGACCTTGGAAGCTACCTCCGCTGCCGCTTTACTTCCGGCTGCCTCAGCGAACGTCGTCGTCGACCTTCCGCACTCCGGCCGCGAGTACGCGGGGAGCTTCTCCGCACCGGCGAGTGCTACTTCGTCGGCAGGAGGCTCGCGCTGCTCGGACACTTCAAGCTGGTGCGCATGCCGATGGCCTCAGCTTCCGCGCTGGACCGCGCCTCGCCGCAAGCGCCGGGAGGGGTATGTCGAGCTGCTGTGCAGGTTACGGCCCCGCACCAACCTCCAACGAAGTCCCCGACCATCGCCTGCTCCCGGTGCTCGACGCAGGGCCTCGCCGAGCCACTGGCTTCGCCGCGACCTCGCCCCCGAAGAGCTCCCGCGTCGCCGAGCGCTTCGCCTTCGAAGTATCCGCGTCAACGGCCCCGCCTCCATGCAACTCCGTCGACCTCGCCTCCGCGTCATCTACACCCGCGCCGCTACACCGGACAGATCGACATGCCCGCTTGGAGTTCATGCCGGGTTCGGCGTGGGGTGCAAGGGACGGCGCGCCGGTGGTCACGAAGGTGTTCAACAGCACACTGGGGAAGCGCGCCGACTGGGCATGCCGCTGCTGATGACGCACAAGTACGTGTGGGCGGAGGAGCTGCGAGGTGGACGAAGAGCGGCGCAGGCTCGCCACGGCTCCACACGCCGGGGCTCCGTACGCCCTAGACGAAGTCTGCGCACGCGGCTCCGCTGCCGCAGCCTCCGCCTGCCTCGACCTCGACCTCCGCTCGAAGTCTGCGCACGTGGCTCGGCTGCCACAGCCTCTGCGCGACAACTTCTGCGTCGAGCCAACCTACGTCAACCTCCGCCGGCTCTCCGCGTTTGCCGAACGATGCACACCGTCATGAAGGGAAGCGATGCGCTGGATCATGGAGACGACTAGCTTCGCACATTATCGGAGTCGGCGCCGTAGCTCCGGCCTCCGTTCGGTGACTCCGCCCGGCCCCGCGACGACTTCGCCAGCCTCCGCTTGGTGACTCCGCGCAGACCCGCGAAGTCCCCTGGCGCCGAAGATGCGGGACTCCAGGCGTCGACCTCTGAGGTCTCCCACGTCGAGGTCTCTCGCGTGCAAAGTCTCCGGCGTTGAGGTCCCCTCCGCGCGGGCACAAGCGGGTGGGATCCGGCTCTACCGTGCTGGCGTCCCGGGCTTCGCATCGACTTCGCGACGAAGGCCTCGCCGCTGACTTCGCCATGACGGACTCCGCGCGGCCAAAGACGGTCTCCGCCCAGACAGATCCATGCGTGCACACTCCGAAGGTCAGCTCACGTGGAGAGGGAGCGCCGTCGACCATCCCAACGGAGCCAAGCATGCATGCGGTGGTGAGTCTCCGCGATGGCGAGGTCGCGACCGCGTCGAGGTCTCCCGCGTGCGAAGTCTCCGATGTCGAGGTCTCCTGCAGTCTCCGCACCGCTTGGGACCTGCCCCAGGCTCCACCTGTCTGGCCTCCGGTCATCGAGTCCTCGCGCGCGGCGTAGGCCCTCCGCGCTGCAGGTCTTCGTGCCTCTTCTCCAAGCTTCCGCTCTTCGTCGAGTACCTCGCGCCAAGCCAACGCCGAGCCTGCGCTCCATGTGGAGGTCTTCACGCCATCGACCAAGGAAGTATGACGTGCATGGCACATGCACGTTGTACATGACACTGCATACATGGCGCTCCGGCTAGACTTCGCCGGCCTCCGCGTGGCCCCCCCCCGCCCGACATACCATCAGTGGCATGTGCAGATGCGTGCATGAGGACGTCGGGGTCTCCACGCCTACGGAGCCCACTCTGCGTTGCCACTGCCCCGCCCGGTACGCACCGCACGTGATTACGTGTGAAGCTTTAATAGTAGCACCTATATTTCTTGCGTACATCGAATTAAAGAAACGGCTATGCAACATATTGTTTGTTGCATCTATAGTTCCAGTGTAAGACCACCTGTCCAAAAGGCATCTCTCAGCACAAAGCCACAGCATACAAACACGACATAAAAAAATTAAAGATGTCGGTAGAACCCCCGAACCCGCACTTACTCCCCTCCGCTCAACAATTCAGCAAATTACCCTCTGCAGCAGCACTGCTTAACATTTTCGTAACTTTAAAAATATTGATCCAAATACAGCAAACGATACCTCCCTGGATTCATCACTTAAAAACCTACATTTTTCATATAGAACACATATTTTTATTTTGATCACAGCTAGGTGTAATTTAATGTCCAAAACAGAGGAAGAACTCTGTTCTGGCAGATTGGACAGCGGTATTCAGTTGCGTCCCAGAAAATAGTATAAGGGTCTAAAAATTCTGAATTTTATACAGAAGCTAGAAATATAATTTATCTACAACTTTCTAAATTACGGCCATGACCATAAAAAACATTTACTAACCCAAATTCACAGATTACCGTCGGTCTGTACCAATCTGCTCGCCTGACGAACAGCAGTATTCCCAAACCTGTAACTCCCATATCCCATGGAACGAAATTCCGAAACAAATACAGGAGATGAGTCTTGAAGTCCTCTACAACTTTCCTTTCGGGAGAGTCCGCAGGAAAATTCGTTTACTAGGTCAAAACCTCGCAAACAGACACGCTGCGCGAATCAATCTATAGGCAGACAGCAGCTAATCTCTAATCGGGCAATTAATCTATTAACTACCTTCAAAATCCGTGCCAAGAACCCTAATTATTCATAAGAACAGAGGATTTGGGATGAGGAAAAATTACCTAGATGAAGAATTACCCCACTTTTTTCTCTTCTTCTTCTCCTTCCTTCTTCTCCTTCTCCTTCTTCTCCTTCTCCAAGGGCAGCAATGTGGGTGTCGTAGGGGTGGCCCCCACCTAAACCCAGCAGGCCTGCTAGGAAGTATAAGGCCCAGAATAGGCCACATGTAATGACACAAATACCCCTGAAGGGGATAATCAGCTGTAAGGGCATAATTGTAAAAGCACTCCCCATGTATATATATAGAACACCGACCATGGGGAGAGGGCAGGCCATTACATTCATCTTCATCACTCTCCACTACCATCTCTCTCTCTGTTTGGTCTATAGCCACAACAGTTGGCACCGTCCGTGGGGAGGACAAGGACAAGCCTGAAGACCGAAGAAGAAGGATGGCACCGAAAAAAGCTTCGTCAGCGGCGGCGAAGGGAAAGAAGGCGGCCGGGCCGGAGCGTCATATGAGTACCAGGGCTTCGGCATCGGCAGCGGCGGGCGCGGGTAGCGATGCAGGCGCGGTGGCCGAAGACGTTGACGTCCGCGCGGTGACGACCAACCTCGTCACCGGCACCGCGACGACCAACCCCGTCGCTGGCACCGCGACGACCAACCTTGTCACCGGCACCGCGACGACCAACCTCGTCACCGGCACTGCGATGACCAACCCCGTCACCGGCACCGCTTCGACCCACCCCGGCACCGGCGTCGCGGGGACGGACCCGCGGTCTAAGACGTCGACGCTGGTGCAGCGACAACCGACCCCGCCGACGCAACGACAGCCGACCTCGCCGCCCCCGCCGCAACCCTCGCCGGCAGCACGGACCGGGCGGTTCGAGGTAGCCACGACGGAGCGACCGGCAGCTCGGGACCTCGCGACGCGGTCGTGCCCGCGCCGATCCGCCCGTTGGGAGTACCGGCGACCCCGCCTGCACAGGCGGCAGAAAGAGCCCTGCTGGCGGCCCTCAACGCGTTCCAGCGGGAGCTAGGGGACCTTCGCGGAGCCGTCCGAGATATGCAAGAGGCTCGGAGCCAGCAGGCCGCACCAGTAATCGCGCCCGAGCCCACGCCGGAGAGGGTGGACAGTCGCGAAGCCCCCACGTCTAGCCACGTGCCGCTGCGGCGCGTAGATCCGGAGTCCCCGCTTTCGGCGGGGCTGCAGCAAGCGGCATGGCCCGAAGACTTCAATTTTCCTAGCGCCATCGACTCGTACAAAGGCGACATGGACCCCCGTGAGTTCGTGCGCGTGTACGAAACCGCGATCGAAGCCGCGGGCGGAGACGACACTACGAAGGCGAAGGGACTCCCCCTCGCGCTGCAAGGAGTGGCGCTCTCTTGGTTCTTTACCATAGAGCCGGGCTCCATCTACGCGTGGGAGCAGCTCCGCGTCCGCCTTCACAACAACTTCCAAGGAAACTACGTCGACCGAGTCGACGCGGACCAGCTCTTTGCTGTGAAGCAAAAACCCTCGGAGAAGCTCCGGGACTACTTCAAACGCTTCGCCAAGATTCGATGCCAAGTAAAAGACGTTAACGAAACCACCATCGTTAATGCAGCCATACAGGGCCTTCGTCCGGGCCCGATGGCCGAGTACAATGCGCGAAAGCCAATCAAGACGGTGGCGAAGCTCTTCGACAAAATGGAGGAATATGCCAGGGCGGAAGAAGACGCGCGGTGAAGGCAAGGGGACGACTCCGACACCAACCAGGCCGGAGCCTCGGCAAAAGCCGAAGATCCGCCGAAGAGCGGCTCTTCGAAGGGAAAACGTAAGCAGGAGTCGTCCAGGGACACGCCCGACCGCAGGGACGCCTCGCATAAGGAGTCGTCCGATCAGCCCAAGCGCGACCAGCAGAGGTCGAGGCGAAACCGGTACGTCCTCGACATTGAGGACGGTTCCGACGAGGGCGCTCCTGCGGGCCGAGGCGGTCGGGGGCGCCGTGGCCGCGGGCGTGGCCGTGGCCGGGGCCGCGACGATAAAGGTCGCGGAGATTACGACGACCAGCACCAGGGACTGTGGTGTGTAGTCCACGGCCGCGGCAACCATGATACCCGCACCTGCACCTCCATCGCGGCGCTCCGCGATAGCGTCGCTAGGGACAGGAACCTAGAGACGCGTCCGCCTGCGGTGGCCCACGTCCAATTCCCGTACGAGGCCCCCGTGCAGGTACAGGCGCAAGGGATGCAACCCCAGGAAGGCACCTTACGGATCCAGGCTCACGTACAGCAACCTCGGGAGGGCCTCCTGTCGCTGCAGGCTCCGGAGGCAACCCACCGCAGGATCATTAACGTCATATCCGGAGGCTCTGCGCTGGAATTCGCTTCAGCATGACAGCAGAAGGCCTATGCGCGAAGACTACATCATGTGGCGGCATACCCAGCGCAAGCACCCCCGGACTGGGCGCGGCACGAAGTCACATTCACACCCGGCGACGCCCAAGGCGTGGACTTCCCTCATCAGGACCCCCTGGTCATCCGGGTCACTATCGCAGGATGCGACGTGGGGCGTGCCCTGGTGGACGGCGGTAGCTCCGCAAACGTATTGTTTGCGGCGGCCTTCGACCAGATGGGGATCCCTCGAAGCCGCCTAGGGCCCTCAGGAGTCCCACTGCAGGGCTATGGGGGACAACCCCTGCGGGCGCTGGGACAAGTAGGTCTTCAAGTCTCCTTCGGCCGAGATGACAATGTGCGGGCCGAAGATGCCACCTTCGACGTGGTCGACCTTCTGTACCCCTACAATGCCATATTAGGGCGCCCAATCCTCAACTCCTTTGGCACGGTACCACATCACGGCTATCTATGCATGAAGATCCCGGGTCCCCGGGCCATCATCACCGTCCGAGGCGACCAGGATATGGCCCGGTGCATCGAGCCAGGTACCAGGTGCCCGCGTCGCGAAGCCCAACGGCGCTCCTAGAGCCGACGCCAGCGTCACAACGCGGTGGTCCGCGGGGCCAGTCGGAGGCGCCTTGGCGGGCCCTGCAGAGGTCTAGAGACTAGAGGCTTCGGCTGCACCAAGGAAAAACGGTTAGTACATCCGCCCCTTGTAATTGCTTGCCCGCGCAAACGGGGATGTAATGAAGATCGCCGTTTGTCGCTAATATTTCTTCATTGTGCGCAAGCACGTGGCGGAGGCGCGCGCAGGCTTCGCCAGCGTGCGCGCTCCCGCAGCATAAATCCAAGTCGCACGTTCGCGTGTGCACTCGCCGTAGCCAAAGGTGACGGGCCTGAGTATAAACAAAGACGCACGTTCGCGTGTGCACTCGCCGTAGCCAGGGGTACGGGACTGAGTATAAATCAAAGTCGCACATTTGCGTGTGCACTCGCCATAGCCAAAGGTGACGGGCCTGAGTATAAACAAAGACGCACGTTCGCGTGTGCACTCGCCGTAGCCAGGGGTACGGGACTGAGTATAAATCGAAGTCGCACGTTCGCGTGTGCACTCGCCGTAGCCAAAGGTGACGGGCCTGAGTATAAACAAAGACGCACGTTCGCGTGTGCACTCGCCGTAGCCAGGGGTACGGGACTGAGTATAAATCGAAGTCGCACGTTCGCGTGTGCACTCGCCGTAGCCAAAGGTGACGGGCCTGAGTATAAACAAGGACGCACGTTCGCGTGTGCACTCGCCGTAGCCAGGGGTACGGGACTGAGTATAAATCGAAGTCGCACGTTCGCGTGTGCACTCACCATAGCCAAAGGTGACGGGCCTAAGTATAAACAAAAGACGCAGCGGGGGGACGCCTCCGCACGCACTCTACGGAGTATAAATAAGACGTAGCGTTGAGCTTAGCTTCTGCACGCACCAGTCCACGGACTTTAAATAAGACGTAGCGTCGAGCCTAGCTCCGCACGCAATAGTCTACGGACTATAAATAAGACGTAGCGTCGAGCCTAGCTCCGCACGCACTAGTCTACGGACTTTAAATAAGACGTAGCGTTGAGGTCCGCCTCCGCACACACGAGTCTCCGGACTATAAAGGAAGTCGTCGCGTCGAGGTCCGCCTCCGCGCACACCAGTCTACGGACTTTAAATAAGACGTAGCGTCGAGGTCCGCCTCCGCATGCGCGAGTCTCCGGACTATAAAGGAAGTCGTAGCGTCGAGGTCCGCCTCCGCACGCACCAGTCTACGGACTTTAAATAAGACGTAGCGTCGAGGTTCGCCTCCTCACGCACCAGTCTACGGACTTTAAATAAGACGTAGCGTCGAGGCCCGCCTCTGCACGCACCAGTCTACGGACTTTAAATAAGACGTAGCGTCGAGGTCCGCCTCCGCACGCGCGAGTCTCCGGACTATAAAGGAAGTCGTAGCGTCGAGGTCCGCCTCCGCACGCACTAGTCCACGGGCTTTGAATAAGGCGCAGCGTCGAGGTCCGCCTCCGCACAGCCAGTCTACGGACTGCAAAGGCTAAGCGTCGAGGTCCGCCTCCGCCCACGCCAGCCTACGGGCCGTAAAAAGTTGAGGTGCCAAGGACTGCCCCCGCAAGCGCCGTTCTAAGGAACCCTTGCGCAGCTACTTCACCAACAGTGGCATCAACACATCCTAAAATGCCAGGAAATCTACATACCGGAGAAATCACAAGTACAAAGGTCCGGCAGCATCCTTGCCGCTCTAAGCCGCTATCCCGCGGGTTCATCCTTAACACGCGCCAAAACTGGGGCCTCGCTCGAGGAAGGCCGGCCCGCCCAAAAGTCCAGCGACTCTTCGGCCCTTCGCCAGCATCGAAGGCATCGCCGGGTTGAAAGGTCGACCGCACGAAGCCGGTCCCAGCAAGAAAGCTGCCCGGGATATAGGCAAAAGTCAGAATGCATACAGCAAGTGTGTACAATCGTAAAAAGAGGGAGCAGTACAACACACGCCTACACCTAGGCACCACGGCGTCAGACCTGCAGGTTCCCGACGCCCTCGGAGGGCCCAGCGCCGCCCTCGTCACGTCGAGGGATCCCGTCAAGAAATTGGCCGAGGCTCCCCGTCCCGTAGAGCGACTTCCGGAGCTTGATCCGTGCAGCATCCGGCCCGGCGTAAGCCCAGATCCGGTCGAAGAAGGGCCCGAGGGCACGGCGAGCGGAGCGGACGGCACCGGACATTACTCCGGCCCCGCCGGGCATCTCCAGCTGGGGTTCATCCAGCCCGGCGACGTGCGTGCAACCGCGGTGCTGCAGGAGCGCGCACACCAAGCATGCCGACGTGTACGCGCAGTGGGTGCCAAAGGACGTCGCCGCGTCGCGCGCGACGTTGGCGGCATCCCCGATCCAGCGGAGCGTCCGGGACAACTCCTCCGGGCCTAAGGCGCGCTCCGGCACCTCAGTCACCAGCCCTTGAAGATGGCTCTCCAGCGCTTGCATGGCGTCCCACGCAACCACCGAGGCGTCGCCAAGCGTCTGGTTACGCCCCGCTAGAGTCAAGGCAAGCTCGCCTTTTTCCTTCTCTAGCGAGGCGACCTGTTCCAGGAACACGGCCCGCTCCGCCGCAAACTCCTGTTCAGCAGCTGCCGCGGCCGACTCCCGCGCTGACGTGACAAGTACCTCGGCGTGTGCCCTTGCCTCGGCGCATTCCGCTTCCAGCTGGCGGATGCGGGCATCCTGGGCAGAGCGGGCTCCAGAGGCTTCGCGTAGCTCCTCCTCGACGGCCCGCAGCCTATCCTCGAGCGTCGTGCGGCCGCGAGCATAGGCCGTTTGCAAGGCCTGCCCCAGCACCAGTGTCTGCAGAAGGGAAAGGCTTAGCAAGCTCAGGTAGCTCAGGCGTCGTCGTATGAAGTACTTACCCTCACCCCAGACACCTTGAAGGCGTCCTGGAGGTGCCCCGCCCCGTAGGCCTGCAGCACTTGCGGGTCGACACTGGTGGCCGCGTCACTCACAATTCCGCGCCACGCCCTCAGTGTCTCCGGGGGCGGCACGAAGTCCGCAGGGCTTACGCACGCGGAGGTCCCGTGTTCTGCCAAGCGCTCCCCCTCCGGAATGAGCAACGCTGTAAACAGGAATACAGGTGAGCACCGCAAGGCATAAAAGCGTACACCAGAGTAAGCTACGCCACCCTACCTTCGGTAGCAGAAGGAATGGTCCCGTCGTGGGCCGAAGCCTCCGCGTTCGGGGAGGGTGACGGCTGTCCCTGCGCGGCGGGAGGCGTGGCCAGAGGGGCAGAAGGCACGTATGCCGCAGGGCCCCGGCGCTTGCGCTGGAGTCCCACAAGCTTCTGATGCCCGTGGCCAAGACGAATCCCCGCGGCGTCCGGTGGAGCTCCGGCCGCACACACGGCCGTTTAGCCGGGGCAGCCTGCAGCGAAACCACCCCCGCAGTCGCGGCTGGGGAAGCCCCCGCGGTCGCACCGCCCGGGGGCAAAGGTTACGCGGTGACGATTGTCGAAGGGGGCACCTCGGCTCCTGCCGTTGTCGTTAAAGGCAGCATGGCTTCGTGCGCCCCCGTGGAGGGCGCCTCCGGCACCACAACAGCCACGGCCAAAGGGTCCACCTCAGCATCGCCGGTCTGCATGGGTTCCGCCTCGACGACTTTGGTGGGCGGCGAGGCTTCCCCCCTCCGGCTGCTTGTGGCAAACCCACCGTCCGGGGCGCTCGCCGAAGATACCTCGCCTTCGACATCTGCCCCACCCAAGCCCAAATCGGCATACCTCGCCGAGTCCGACTCCGACTCCGCGTCCGCCGCGCCCTCCGAAACAATAGCAGCAGTAGTAGCAGCTGCCGCGCTAAGCGCGGCAGGCGCCCCGCTGCGGCCCCTCTTCCGAGACAGGGCCTTCTTCTTCTTCGCTGCACCGTCGTCTGGAGCGACACGGTCCGGCACGGCAAGGCCCAGGGCCTCGCACACGCGGTTTATTCGCCCCAGCCCCGCCTCGGCGATAGCAGACGCGCGCTGCTCATGCTCCCTGGCGGTGTACCGCCCCAGGAATACGAGCGCGGCCTGCTCCAAGGAAATCCCTGAAGCAAAGGAGAATGGCATCAGCATCTAACGCATTTCACGTGAACAAAGGCGGGACGCGATCGAGGCTTACGAAGACCGGGCGGCGCCGGCAGCGAGTAGACCCATGGTGAAACATTGTCGTCTCGACGCCTCTCGGCGGCAAGACGCCAGTCGTAGGCAAGCGGTGCCACGCCGTACATCACGTACTCTTCGGCGAGGTCGCGCATGTTGAAGCAGGCGGCCATGCCTACGAGCCGCTTGACCCTCCGCCTGTCCTCAGCATCGAGCGTTCGGCCGGGCGAGGGCTTGAACGCGATCGGTCGGCCTGTGCACTCAAGGCCGCTCCCGCTCTCCACACGGTGGTAGAACCATCGCTTCATCCAGTAAGACTTCCACTTCCCGCGAGTTGAGTTCACAGGGAAGAGCTTCTGGCACGACGGACGAAGAATAAAAGTGACGCTACCGAAGCTCGACAGCGTCCCGTCCTTCCGACCCTTGGGCTGGCATCGTGCCTCGTGGAGATAGGCGAACAACGACGCGCTGGGCCAACATGCCCCCGAACGCAAGGCCCAGCTGTACACCGCAAGCCGGGCCACGGCGTTCGGAGTCGGTTGCGCCAGCTCCAGCCTGAAGGTCCGCAGCACGTCGCCCACCATAGCCGCAGCTGGGATCCGGAGCCCCGCGTCGAAAAAGGCAATGAACAGGACCGCCTCCGACCTCTCGGGATGAGGTTCCGTCTCGTCGGCGGCGGGCAATCGTACCTCCTGGCGCCCGGACAACTTCCCAGCGCGCAGGAGCCCTTGGATCGTCTTCTCGGTCACGAGCGAGGGGCCTAGCTCGCCGGAGAACGTGCCTTCCTCCTCCGCCACCAGCCGCTCCTGGTCCGCCGCCGCTGGGTCGCGCTCTTGGAGCGCGTATTTCACCTTCAACAGTGAGGACCGCCGGCGAATGTCAGGGCCACCAACCGCCTGGCCGCGCTCGCTACTGGAGGCCATCGCTTCCCACGGAGAGACTGAAGCGGTGAAGATAGCACGAAGGTGTAGAAGGCGGAGCAGACAGGAAAGAGGGCATAAAGGTGCGGGGACGCTGTTACGGGGGGGGGCTATTTCAAGCCACCTCGCCCATACCGCCGCTGCCGAAGCGTCGCAACGATTCGCGTGCCGGATGCAACTGTAGCGGTGTAAAGGCCCGCCCCGCACGATTCCCCGTAACTGAAAGCGAAGAGTCGCGAGGGTCCGTGTACAAGGCGCGACCGCAGTCGTACATGTGCCCGTCCAGCGCGACGCCTCACACCCAACGCTGGAAGGTCACGACCACAGGCGCCAAGGACCGCCACAGCACGGCGTTACCTAGCCGTGGTTATGGGCGCACCAATGGGCCAGGGGATCACAACAGCCCCGGCGTCGCGCCATTCACTGCCCGCCCCGTGTCCCCCTCGCCTAGGGAAAAGGCGAGTGGCCGCAAGCACGCAACCGTCCACATCCCGCCGCCCACTAGTCGTAGGCCGCCGCGTGCCCCGGGCGCGTCGGGTCGCACGGTACGGGAACCTAACCCTGGCAGACCAGGGGCCGGCGTGATTCCAGGAACCTTTACAGCGCAAGATCGCCTCGCAAGATCCCAAGTCACCGCCCACGTGGCGGTGTTCCACCCGTTCGATGGGTAGGGGACGGAGCGCGCGTCTACTTCGACTAGGCGCCAGCTTCGCTGCCACCCGTTCGATGGGTAGGGGACGGAGCGCGCGTGTCTACTTCGACTAGGCGCCAGCTTCGCTGCCACACTTGCGATGGGTAGCGGACAGAGCGCACGCGTCTACTTCGACTAGGCGCCAGCTTCGCTGCCACCCGTTCGATGGGGGTAGGGGACGGAGCGCACGCGTCTACTTTGACTAGGCGCCAGCTTCGCGGCCACCCATGCGATGGGTAGAGGACGGAGCGTGCGCGTCTACTTCGACTAGGCGCCAGCTTCGCTGCCACCCATGCGATGGGTAGAGGACGGAGCGCGCGCGTCTACTTCGACTAGGCGCCAGCTTCGCTGCCACCCGTTCGATGGGTAGGGGACGGAGCGGGCGCGTCTACTTCGACTAGGCGCCAGCTTCGCTGCCACCCGTTCGATGGGTAGGGGACGGAGCGCGCGCGTCTACTTCGACTAGGCGCGAGCTTCGCTGCCACCCTTGCGATGGGTAGCGGACGGAGCGCGCGCGTCTACTTCGACTAGGCGCCAGCTTCGCTGCCACCTGTTCGATGGGTAGGGGACGGAGCGCGCGCGTCTACTTCGACTAGACGCCAGCTTCGCTGCCACCCGTTCGATGGGTAGGGGACGGAGCACGCGCGTCTACTTCGACTAGGCGCCAGCTTCGCTGCCACCCGTGCCATGGGTAGGGGACGGAGCGCGCGCGCCTACTTCGACTAGGCGCCAGCTTCGCGGCCACCCCTGCGATGGGTAGCGGACGGAGCGCGCGCGTCTACTTCGACTAGGCGCAAGCTTCGCTGCCACCCATGCGATGGGTAGAGGACGGAGCGCGCGCGTCTACTTCGACTAGGCGCCAGCTTCGCTGCCACCCGTTCGATGGGTAGGGGACGGAGTGGGCGCGTCTACTTCGACTAGATGCCAGGTTCGCTGCCTCCCGTTCGATGGGTAGGGGACGGAGCGCGCGCGTCTACTTCGACTAGGCGCGAGCTTCGCTACCACCCTTGCGATGGGTAGAGGACGGAGCGCGCGCGTCTACTTCGACTAGGCGCCAGCTTCGCTGCGACCCGTTCGATGGGTAGGGGACGGAGCGCGCGCGTCTACTTGGACTAGGCGCCAGCTTCGCTGCCACCCGTTCGATGGGTAGGGGACGGAGCGCGCGCGTCTACTTCGACTTGGCGCCAGCTTCGCTGCCACCCGTTCGATGGGTAGGGGACGGAGCGCGCGCGTCTACTTCGACTAGGCGCCAGCTTCGCTGCCACCCGTGCGATGGGTAGCGGACGGAGCTCGCACGTCTACTTCGACTAGGTGCCAGCTTCGCTGCCACCCGTTCGATGGGTAGGGGACGGAGCGCGCACGTCTACTTCGACTAGGCGCCAGCTTCGCTACCACCCCTGCGATGGGTAGCGGACGGAGCGCACCCGTCTACTTCGACTAGGCGCCAGCTTCGCTGCCACCCGTTCGATGGGTAGGGGACGGAGCGCGCGCGTCTACTTCGACTAGGCGCCAGCTTCGCTGCCACCCGTTCGAAGGGTAGAGAACGGAGCGCGCGCGTCTACTTCGACTAGGCGCCAGCTTCGCTGCCACCCGTTCAATGGGGGTAGGGGACGGAGCGCGCGCGTCTACTTCGACTAGGCGCCAGCTTCGCTGCCACCCATTCGATGGGGGTAGGGGACGGAGCG
Organism: Dendrocalamus latiflorus; assembly: GCA_017311315.1. Lineage (NCBI taxonomy): Eukaryota > Viridiplantae > Streptophyta > Magnoliopsida > Poales > Poaceae > Dendrocalamus > Dendrocalamus latiflorus. Next base: position 24,793,461 of record CM029626.1, on the reverse strand, counting down.
CGCGCGTCTACTTCGACTAGGCGCCAGCTTCGCTGCCACCCGTTCGATGGGTAGGGGACGGAGCGCGCGCGTGTACTTCGACTAGGCGCCAGCTTCGCTGCCACCCGTTCGATGGGTAGGGGACGGAGCGCACGCGTCTACTTCGACTAGGCGCCAGCTTCGCTGCCACCCGTGCGATGGGTAGAGGACGGATCAGAGCGTATGGATGACTTCATATCTGTCTACGAGAGCAAGTCAGGCCTTGCCATTTCCGTGTCAAGCTGTGAAGCATTTCCACAAATAGGACGTATTTTGTTCACCGGCGCTCGTGGGCATTGGCGCCGGTCGACGCAGTCATCAAACGCAAGTGAACAAAATTTTCCCTACATATGAGAAGCTAACCATGAACAGGTATGGGACGTGCAGCAAGGGATGTCTAGGGAGCGGCCCCCGGCGCCAACATATTTATACTCGCCCTCAACAGGCGAAGAGCCGCCAGCATGGAGGGATGCCAATCGGCGGCACGCCAACCGGTGGAAGCACAAGCGGGGGGCGTCGGGCAGTTCAGCTACCAGGGGTGCGTGAGTGCAACCGTCTGCACCCCACCGCGTGCACACCGGGGACCGTCGCACGCTCCACTCACGAGAAGGCGCACTACACGATGCGACAGCCTGCCCCCCGGCAAGCCAACCGTCATTAAAAAGCACACCACCGGGCGGCAAGGTCGCAACGACTGTGGAGCGCGCGCGCCTCAGAAGTCCACATGCCGGGAGTCCGCCGTCACATTGATGGTCACGACGCCTCAAGGCCCGCACCGCACCAAGCACGCTTCACCACGTGGACGGCCGGTAGAGCACGCATCTGCTTCGGCCACAGCGCAGCCCCGGGTCAAGTCTGGAGAAGTTCACAGGCCGCGGGGACGGAGGGGGTCAAAGGACTCAGCGACATGGCTTCGGCCCTGTGAAGACCTTCACCATGAGAGGCTCCTGTCGTAGGGGTGGCCCCCACCTAAACCCAGCAGGCCTGGTAGGAAGTATAAGGCCCAGAATAGGCCACATGTAATGACACAAATACCCCTGAAGGGGATAATCATCTGTAAGGGCATAATTGTAAAAGCACTCCCCATGTATATATATAGAACACCGACCATGGGGAGAGGGCAGGCCATTACATTCATCTTCATCACTCTCCACTACCATCTCTCTCTCTGTTTGGTCTGTAGCCACAACAGGGGGGCAACAATCCTTAGGAGGGGGCGGCCACCAGGGGGGAGAAAGGGGAATAGGGGGGTGGCGGCTGGGTGTGGGGAAAAGGGGGAGGAGGGGAAGCCCTAGGGTTAATAAGAAGGGGGGAAGGGGGGTGGTGCGCCTCCCCCCTTGGGCCTTGGCCCAAGGGCAGTTGGCCCACTCCCCAGGCAGCCCAAACTGAAGTTTAAAAAATAATTTTTAATATATTTTATTCTTTTTTCAATGTTCTACAATTTTTATTTTTTCCTTCCCACGATTTGCCGAAAAATCGGTGACTCCGCGATTGTTTTAAAAACTTACGCCGTAACGACGTTCAGGATATTACACAGCGAACGATCCCGACCGCGCACCATCTGTCACGCGTACTTTATGACGTGTTGTGTTGCGCTTGCCCGGTCTCCGTCAAGGAGGTCCATGGACAACTGGCGCTCCTCGTCTGGTGATTGGACGAGGACCCTTCGCGAGCCAGCCTTTATTTCCCAGGTGTGACTGCCTCGTCGCCAAAGAGGGGCTTGAATGGTGTGAACCTCGTTGGGCGTGTGACCGTTGTACAAAGGGACCAGAGGACGCTGTGGAGCTCGCCCGGCCACTTCCCCTTTGGTAGCCCGACAAGGCGCTTCTTGATCGCGGCGGAGATAGCACCGTTCGCCCGCTCCACCGCACCGTTGGACTGTGGGTGTCTAACCGAGGCGAACCGGAGTGTGATGCCCATGTTGTCGCAGAATTCTTTGAACGAGGCTGTGTTGAATTGCAGACCATTGTCGACGGTGATTTCCCTGGGCACGCCGAATCGGCATATGATGTTCCGCCAGAGGAAGCGTTGCATAGCTGCCGAGGTAATCTTGGCCAGGGCTACCGCCTCCGGCCACCTGGAGAAGTATTCCAGAGTGACCGCTACGAACCGCAGGTCACCTGGCGCCCTGGGAAGCGGTCCCACAACGTCGATGCCCCACCGCGCCAGCGGCCATACCGGGGGTATGGGATGGAGGCTTGTCGGGGGCCTGCGGATGGCCCTTCCCATCCACTGGCAACCTTGACAACGGCGCATGAGATCTTGGGTGTCCGCGACAGCTGTTGGCCAATAAAAACCCTGCCTGAATGCCTTGCCCACTAGAGATCTTGGTTGAAGATGCGAGCCGCAGAGCCCCGCATGAATTTCTGCGAGGAGGCGCTTTCCTTCTTCACGCGAGAGGCATCGCAGGAGCGGTGCGCAGACTCCCTTTTTGTAGAGCACCCCGTCGAGCACCTGGAAGGACGTAGTGCGGTGCTGCAAACTCTGGAGCTCAGCGGGGTCATCCGGCTCCGCGATGCCCTGTAGAAAAGCGAAAAGGGGTTCCCGCCAGTCACCCTGCTGGGTAATCTGGTGGATGAGGGCCACATCATGGTTATCCTGCATGATGGCTGCCGCTGGCAGGACCTCATAAAATGCCCCCCCCCGGGAGCTGAGAGCTGCGGACTGGCAGCCTTGGCGAGGACATCGGCTTGCTTGTTGTCTGCCTGAGGGATGGCCTTCACCGTGACACCCAAAAAGTGCCGCTCCTTCGCTCACACAGCTGCTAGGTACTTAGCTAGCTCCGGGTCCTTGGCCTGATATGACTTGTCCTCGTCCCCACCGCTTTGAGCTTCCCGAGGCCAAAGAGTAATGCCTCGTACTCGGACGTGTTATTCCTAGCAGGAAATGCCAGGCGCGCCGAGTACAACAGGCGCTGCCCCTCAGGTGTGGTAATAACTGCGCCAACCCCTGCGCCTGCAACACCGTAAGCTCCGTCGGTGTTGAGCATCCACACCGGGTCTTCGGACTGGAGGACAGGCTGAGCTGGAGGGGTCCATTCCGCGAGGAAGTCTGCCAGAACTTGAGACTTGATCGCCGTTCGGGAGGCGTATGTTAGGGAGAATGGAGCAAGCTCGGCCGCCCATTTACCGATTCGCCCCGTGGACTCCTTGTTGTGCAGCATCTCCGCCAAAGGGAACGAGGATGGCATTGTTATCGGGTGTGCCAGGAAGTAATGCCGGAGCTTTCTTGAGGCCATGACCAGCGCGTAAGCAAGCTTCTCGAGCTCCGTATACCGCGTCTTGGCGCCCTGGAGGGCTTCGGAGACAAAGTACACTGGTCGCTGGAGAGCACCCTCTAGAAGGACAAGGACGGTGCTGACCGCCGTTGCCGAGGCGGCGAGGTAGAGTAGGAGGGGAACCTCTGGTGCTGGGGCCACCAGAGTGGGAAGGGTTGCGAGGTGTTTCTTGAGGTCATCGAAGGCCTTTGCGCAGTCGTCATCCCAATGGAACCCGTCGCAACCGTGGAGAGTCTTGAAGAATGGCAAGCCCTGCACCGCTGCCCAGGATGGTGTCGACTTTGTCGGGGTTCACTTGAATGCCTCGCCCGGACACGAGGAAGCCCAAGAGCTTGCCCGCCTGTACGCCGAAAACACACTTGTCCAGATTGAGCTTGATGCCCGCCTTCCTGAGGTTGTCGAAGGTCTCCTGAAGATCCCGTCCGTGGAAGGCGAGCTGCTTGGTTTTTACTACCACGTCGTCGACGTAGGCCTCCACGTTCCTCCCTAGCTGGGCGGCTAGGGCCAGCGCGACAAGGCGGGTGAAAGATGCACCCGCGTTCTTCAAGCCAAAGGGCATCCTGACGAAGCAGACGGTCCCAACCAGCGTAATGAAGCTGGTTTTATCTTCATCGTCCTTGGCCATGTAGACCTGATGGTAGCCGGAGTAGGCGTCCAAGAAGCTCATGAGCTCGCACCCTGCGGTGGCATCGACCAGTTGATCTATGCGCGGCAGAGGGTAATCGTCCTTCGGGCATGCCTTGTTGAGGGCGGTAAAGTTGATGCGCATACACCAGGCGCCGCTGGCCTTTTTGACCAACACCGGATTGGCGAGCCAGTCCGGATGTTGGAACTCGTGGATAACCCCCGCCCGAAGGAGCTTCGCCACCTCCACCTTGGCCGCTTGCTGCCAGTCCATGGACATGCGGCAAAGTTTTTGCTTGACTGGCTTGGCGTCAGGGCGGATCGCCAGGTTATGTTCGATGAGGGCGCGGTCCACACCTTTGATATCCTCCGGAGACCATGCGAATACATTTATATTGGCCCGAAGAACTCGGAGCAAGTCTTGCTCTACGCCCGGAGGGAGGCCCTCGCCTATGGATACGAACTGCCCCTCCGTCTAGAGAGGCACTCTCTTAACTCCGCCCTCCGGGTGGGGCTTAGGTGTTCACCCTGGGGCGGATGGTGTGTCCGCCTGGTACTTGTCGGTGAGGATGTGCACCTTACGGTGCAGGCTTCCAGCTCTGGTTTCGATACTGCTAGCCATATCCTGATCGCCGAAGACGGTGATGACACCCCGCCGGCCTGGAAGCTTCATACATAGGAAGGCGTAGTGTGGGACCACCTCGAAGGAGTTGATGGCAGGCCGGCCCAGTATGGCATTATATGAAAACGGGACGTCTACGACGTCAAAGACGATATCTTCAGTCCTGGCGTTGTCGGCCTGGCACAAGGAGACTTGGAGGCGTACCTGACCCAAAGCCTTCAGTGACTGGCCTCCGAGGCCCTGGAGGGGGGCTTTCGAAGATTTTAATAGACTCCGAGGTACCCCCATGCGATCAAGGGCCTCCACGAATAAGATGTTTGCGGAGCTCCCTCCGTCAATGAGGATACGCCTGACGTCGCAGCCTGCGATGTCGGCCTGGATGACCAAGGGATCTTGGTGGGGGAATTCCACGCCCTGGGCATCGGCTGAAGTGAAGGTGATGCTGCGATGCGACGTCCCAAGAGGTAGTTGTGCTGGGGAAGTGCTCGATGAAGGGCCTCCAGTGATGACGTTAACACCACGGCACTGAGTCTCTCCCGAGGGCCCAGCGCATGAGGAACTGCCTTGCATACACTGTACGTGGGCTATTGCGGGGGTCATCACCTCCGAGGCCCGTACGTGGGCCATCGCTTGCCAAAGTGCCGCGAGTTTGGTGCATGTCCACGTGAAATGGCCCCCGTAGCCATGCACCTCGCACCATCTGCCGTATTCTAGGATTTCCTGCTCCGCACGCGGCTTCTCATCGCGGCTTCCTTCACGTCCCCCTCCGGCGCGCGGGGTTAAAGCGGTTTCTCGGGGAACGCCTTGCGCGGCGAGGACGCGGCGAGCCTTTTGGGGTCTTCGCCGGTTACGCCGGGGCTTGCGCCTGTCGTTTGGCGGGTTTTGGTGCACCCCGGCGTCGATGCGCTCATGAGTGTAACCCGCGGATGCTTGCTTGTGTTTTGTCCTCGGGTTGTCTCTTATGCTTCTCCTTTGCGACAGCTCCGCCTGGCCGGCATCGGAGCTGTCGCTGCTGCGCCTCCGCACATCCTCCTCGGCCCAGGCGTATGCTTCCATTTTATCGAGCTTGTGCCACCGACTTGAGTGGCTTCCGCACGTTATACTCAGCGAGCGGTCCCGGGCGGAGACCTTGTACGGCTGCATTGATGATGGTTGCCTCGTTAGCGTCCCTGACCTGGCCACGTACCTTGGCGAAGCGTTTGAAGTAACTCCGGAGCCCCTCCTCGGGTTTTTGCTTGACTGCAAAGAGCTGGTCCGCCTCGACATGCTTGACGTAGTTTCCCTGGAAGTTGTTATAGAGTCGATCGCAGATCTTCTCCCACGCGTAAATGGACTGTGACTCGAGGGTGAAGAACCACGAGAGCGCCACCCCTTGTAGCGCGAGGGGGAGTCCTTTTGCCTTCGTGGTATCGTCTCTGCCAGCGGCTTCGATAGCGGTCTCATACACGCGCACAAATTCTCGCGGGTCAATGTCACCCTTGTACGCCTCGATGACGCTCGGGAACTTGAAGTCCTCAGGCCAGGCCGCCTGCTGCAGGCCCGCGGAGAGCGGGGACTCCAGGTCTACGCGCCGTAGCGGGACGCGATTGGACGTAATAGCGCCGCGGCTATCCGTCCTCTCCGGAGTGGGCTCGGACGCAACTATCGGCGTGGCGTGCTAGCTCCGAGCCTCTTGTATGTCTCGCACGGCCCCGCGGAGGTCTGACAGCTCCCACTGGAACGCGTTGAGGGCTGCCAGCAGGGCGGTCTCCACCGTGGATGTGGTTGGGGCGGCGGCGACCACGGCCTGCGCGCCCAGGCTGCCCGCAGCGCTGTTGTGGAGGACCCCAAAGCCGGTGACGAGGCCCGCGTGGTCGCCGGGACCGCCCACCGCTCCTACGCCAGGTGGGAAAGTGGACGCGCCTGCGTTGCCACCGTCGGGGTTGGTCGTCGGGGCGGCGGTGGCGGGGTCTGCACTACTAGTTTTCAGGTCTAGGACAATGGAGCGAAATCGTTGCAATAGGGCCAAAATAGATGCAATATGTAACTATTGCAACACTTCACTTCCGTTGGCAAGCGTGGCAAGTACTTGCTTGCTTAAAAGGTTGTGCAACGGATTGTGGTTTCGTTGCAATACCTATGGTTATTGCCATGCAATGTGTTGTGGCAATTGTTTGTTGTTGCAACGAATGATGTCGTGGCGATATAGGCTATTGCCACGGCTGACTCCATGGCAATAGCTGCTTTTGCCACAAAGTTTGGTCGTGGCAATAGTATCATTTGCCACAAAAATATTGCGTGGTAATAGGTTCTATTGCCACGCCAATGGTTCGTGGCAATAGACCCTATTGCCACAGAAAGCATTTCATTGCAACAGGATATATTGCTACAGGAGGCGTTTCGTTGCAGAAGGTTTAATTTCCACGGGAGGCGGTTCGTTGCAATATGTTTTGTTGTCACGGAAGGCGTTTCATTGCCATAAAGTTATTGCGACGAAATATGTTTTGTGGCAAATAGATCCTATAGCAACGAACATTGTTTATGGCATATAGTGGAATTGCAACATAGTAGCGGTGTTGCAACAGCCTATCACAACGAAATACCAATTTTGCATACAAGTTTATCGCAACGGTAAAATTTGCGGTAGCATATTGAGCATATGATAGTTTATTATAATTTGTTGTTGCAAATTAATAATCAAATTAGGAACACGGTTGGATCAAAAACACATATATTAATTCAACACATAATAATTTAAAAGTACCACCACTCATGCAGGAATTACATATCAATCTCCATACTTAAACTACAAAGTTTGTAACTAATAACAAAAGTACTATCACTTCCATTCCATTTGTCCGTGCTTCTTTGCCATGTTGAATTTCCTGACTTGACGACGCCACGACTCTATTTGCTCTAATCAAATTGTTTCATCCTGATAGAACATGAACAATAAAGAGGGACCTTAATGTGAGTATTGTCCAGCAGCACATACTTAAGTACATCATAGTGCAAGTTTAGAGATATGAGTTATAGCTGAAAATAGCAATCTTGAGTTCTCTAGTTCAGTTGCGTAGCAAAGTATTTAGCAAGTGATTCCAGCAGAATTATTTAATTTTATTTCATTTACCGATATATAGTAGCCCTACTTCACCTGGCATAATTTTCTAGTAGTTTAGAACAGTATGCTATATTTGACGTAAGAACAATGACAGATGAAGATTAATCACATTTTCATTTCATACCTGCTGGTCCCTCCTTTTCTTCGAATGAGTTGTAGCAGTATTCTTCAATTATTGTGGGGGAATGAAGTTCGATGCTCCATTATTAACAGCGACGTTTTGGAAGAGGCTTCGGTTAAGATTAGAAGCTCGAGTGATGCGAATAGGTGGCCTAGCATCTTTTTGTGTGGTCAGGATGCTTGCTGGGTCATTCTGCAAATGTAAAATGTAGAATAAAAAATATTAGCATCCTGATGTGTACTACTATTAAAATATGTTCAGCATGCATGCATCAATTGAAGTTCAGGGAAGGTACACTTCAGCAGGTCATCAATAGAATGTACAAGTCCAAATCCCTTATGGCAGCAAACTATTTGCAAAATTTGTTACCTGTTGTAATGTTTCTTCCACATGTTCAGGTGTCTTTTCTGTGGTGTTCAATGTACTATCTGGGTTAGCCTTGTCCAATGTTGTCATGTTTTCGTCTTCCTCACTTGGATTAGCCTCGCTTTCCCTTGTGTTCAATATACTTCCCTGGTTAGCCTGCATATGGACCATGAGGAAAAACATTAGGGCCTGTTAGGCTGGGTGGCTGCTGCAAGCCATCAACAACAAACAGGCAGCAGCTACTGCTGCGTATATACAGATGTATTACCTGTAACGTTGCTTCTCTCTGTTGTGCTAGCAATGAAAGGAACTCTTGCCTAAGTTGTTCTCTTGCGTTCCTTTCCTTCTCCAGTTCCTCTTGCATCTCTCGCCTAGTTTCTTCCCTTCCAGCAACTCCATTTGCAATTTGTTCCTTTAACATTTGGACCTCATCTTCGAGCTCATTATTTTTTCGTTGGGCTGCAGCTGAAGCACAGGATTGTTCATCGAGTCTGTCTTTCAACAGTTGGCTTCGTGTGGGATATTTCGCCATGTATCCATCACCATGAGCTTTGCATGATTTGGTATCGGTGCTTTCCTTGTAACTTGATTGGAAAGCAATGTTTTCCTCTTCATTATGTAATTATCGACATCATCCATCATTTGACTTAAGAGGCAATTCAAACATTTAACAAGTCAGTTGAGCCAAAAGCCAAAACCTATCCAGCCTTAACGTTTGGCCAATAGTACTTCAAACCAAAAACTCTGGCCTACTGTTTCAAAGCCAAAAACTACGGTTTCAGAAGCAGCTTTTAGGGCTGCTCTTTTTGACTGCATATGTCTTTTATGAGAAAACACAGAGCAGCAGAAACACATCGCTTTTGCTTCACATCTTGCCATTGCCCACGAACAATATCGATTCATTTATAGGCACAAATGAATCAAAAGAAGCAAAACAACACACACACACAGCACGATCTACAGCATCAAAATACCACCAACAGCCTACGAAACTAGCACACGAAAATTGCCTAGACAACTCAGTCACTTAGATGTTCTTTGACCATGCGATCATATCCGCAGGAGTCATTACAGGTCTGTAGGGCTCATCAGCGTTGTCCACAAGGAAATAATGGTGGTAGAACATCAGGTTGACGACCATGAAGCTCGGCGTGTTGCAATGTGGGATACAATCCTGGTGAGTATACATTGTTCATACCTGGGGAGGGAAGCATCATCTATGCCGTCTTCTTCAGCGCCAGAAGTTCGAGGTGGAACCCGTCGGTCGGCCCTCGTGATGGCGAAATCCCCGTTGGCGGCGGCCGAACCAGTGATCGGCGTCGTCGATGGAGTCATCGCCATCGTCTTGTCGACCTAGGCCTCCTCCGAACCGACGCCTCGTTCCCTCTCACGTATGGGATCGGAATAGATCGCGGCGTCGGCCTTGGGGTGTATAGAGGCAGCGGAGGCGGAGGGAGACGAGGACTGCGGTGGAGGTGGGGGGAGGCGGAGGGGGGCGGTGGCGGGGGAGGCGACGGAGGCGGAGGGGGCAGTGGGCGGCAAAGGGGCCAAGGAGGCGGAGGGAGGCGGAGGGAGACGGGGAGGCGGGGAGGCCGGGGGAGGTGGGGGACGAGGCGGTGGCGGGGGAGGTGGGGGATGAGGCGGTGGGGCGGCGTGGGAGGGGGTCCCGTGGGAGCGGGCGCCGGGCGGAATGGGTAGGCCGAGGGCGGAGGGGCCGAGGCGGCGGAGGCGGAGGGAGGCGGAGGGAGACGGGGAGGCGGGGAGGCCGGGGGAGGTGGGGGACGAGGCGGCGGCGGCGGGGGAGGTGGGGGATGAGGCAGCAGGGCGGCGTGGGAGGGGGTCCCGTGGGATCGGGCGCCGGGCGGAGCGGGGGAGGCCGGGAGGGCGACGGCTGCGATGGTTTTGGACGGGGGCTACGGAATTTGGGCGGGATGTGCGTATTGTGGGGAAGTTATTAGGGAGGGAAAATTTTTTATGTTTTTTAAAAATATAATAAAAATAAATATATATATATATATATATATATATATATCTTTACTATTATAAAAGAAGGAGTCGCGTATTGTGGGGAAGTTATTAGGGACTTGGGGACATGGCCGGTTCACGGGTTTACAGCTGACATGCGGGCCCCGCAAGTCAGTGGCTCAGTGCACAGGGAACCGGGCGCACAAGAAGGCGAAGCGGCGGCCGGGCTGATGTCATCGATGACGTACGCGGGCGTGGGCCGCGAGGTGGTTGCGGGAACCGAGGCGGCGCACTTCAACCGAGGTGACGTCGGCGACTAACCGGTGGCTAACCGACGGTGAGGCAGACGGCGGCAACTCATCGGCGGCAACGGCGAAAAGCGGCGGCGGACGGCGGCGGCGCCGATCGTTGGTGGACGACGGCGGCGGCGACGCTCGTTGGCGGACTACGGTGACCCTCGACGAGACGACGGCGACCGGCGACGGCGAAGATGAAAGCGGAGGCTCGGGCGGCAGCGACGGCGGCGGGCTCCGGCGGCGAGCTCGGGACGGTGACGGACCCCAGGTCGGGCCCCTTTTATACGCCCGAGGATGACCGGCTCGCGCACGGCGTGGAGTTCGCAGCGGAAACGGGGAGCGGCGGCGTGCCGGACCCGGAGACGGAGACCGGGTCGGGGATGACACTTGACAAGCGGGCCCCCACCTGTCGGTGGCACGAGGCGGCGGACGGCAGAGATGACGCGCGGGCGCAAGGGCGACCTGGATGGCTGACACGTGGCGACCATCAGGCAGGGCAACGCGGGCGCGGATGGGCGACGCGTGGCCAGGGGCGAGGTGCGGCTGGGCCGGCGGTCTGCTGAGCGGAGAAGAGGGCCGGAGGCTAATAGCCTTTCGGCCCACTGGCTTTTAGGGTTTTTAATTCTTTTTCTTTTTCCAGAAATTCAAATAAAGCCTTTTGAGCTCCAGAAAAGAGAAAATAAATCCAAGAAAAATCCAGGAAGATTCCAATAAATACTTTGAGACTCTAGGAACTCAAATAAAATATTTTTGAGAAATGTTCATGTTTAGTTTAGTCATATTAAATCCTTTTAATTAAATAAAATTCCATTTAAGCTTTAATTAGTTCCATAAAAATTCAAATGGTGAATTTTATTTTAAAAACTTCAAAAAGGCTCTAAAAAATCAGGATGTTACAACTATCTTAAAATTTCTTTAAACATGCCTTTATGCAAAGTCATGGTTGTGATATCAATATCAATCTCATCAAACAATTTTCTTCTCAATACATAAAGTTACCAAACCATGTATCAATAAATCATCGTTGTCTTTATGATTCTATTAACTGATATACTCATTTCCTTTTTTTTCTTCTCACTGCTAGATGCATATACTTTGTAAATTACATGACGGCACTAAAATTTAAAGAAACAATCAGTACCAGTGCAAATGTTGCCCAGATACGGATACGAGTATCGGATACGATACGCATCAGATATGCGGATACGCCATTCTCTAAAAAACAATATAATGACACGGCGATACGGTAGATAAACATATTTTAATATTATATTTAGTAACTAAATAACAAACCAAGTACAAGTTTAGCGGAGGACCAGTGCTGGCGGTCTGGTGTTGGGGCACCGTGAGGTGCTGGCCAGCGTGTGTTGCTCGAGCGAGGCAGGCACAGGTGTTAGGGGCGATAGCAGGTCCTGGGCGGCGTCAATTGCGCGATCGAGGCAGGGGCAGGTGTTAGGGCGGCGGCGGCAGGTGCTGAGGCGGCGTGAACTCTTCGACCGAAGCAGGGTCAGGTGTTAGGGCGACGGCGGCAGGTGCTGGGGCGGCGTGAACTGATCGACCGAATCAGGGGCTCCAGGTATGGACGTACGGTGTTGGGCGGCCACGTATTTGGGGTATTTATGTACCCCCGATTAACTAGCCAACTAAGCAACGCGATATTTATATATAGACTTACTTGCAAAAGCTGCTTTATAATAATTTTGCTACGTCGACAAGGTTCATATGTCCAATATTTCAACGGAGTATTATTAACAAGCATATTAGTAGGTGCTTAACTAACATTTTAAAGGAAAGATAAACTTTACCACATAAATTAACAGCATGCATGTTGATAATTTAAAAGGAATTAACTTTGCAAAACATATAGGTTCAACATGGTCAAAGTGTTAACTCGCCTTGGTCACAGTGGTCTAGTTCTTGTTGATCTTGAGCTTCTAAGGTTGCTGCCTCGATCTCTTCTTCTTGAGCCTCGTATGCTATTCAACGTGCGCGAAAATTTGGATAAAAGGAAAAGCAACAAATCAAACCAAATAACACCAGAAATTCAAATGAACTCTAAAAATCATGATTTTGGTTCCATGGATAGATCTTGAATTTAGATGAATTTAAAAATTTGTTTCACTTAATTTGGAATTAAAATGAATAAGTTATGCTTATTTAAAGTTCTCAGTCTACTGATAATCCATAAAATATAAAAATTCCTGACAGATGGGTCCCACTGGACTTTTTTAATTCATTTTATTTCCATGTGTTGTATCTATGACAGGTGGGCCCAGGGTTATTTTATTGTATGTGTTATGGTCTATATGTCGGAGAGGTTATCTGGGTTAATCCTTTTATTTAACTTTAATATCTGTCATTAATCACTAATCACCAGGCATTACCGTTAATCAAGTCAAGTGTGCCTCTGACAGGTGGGGCCCACTAGTCAGTCTGGAATAAAATGCAGAAAAGTCAACCCGGCGCTGCGGAGCCGGAGGCTCGAACGCGCGCGGCCGGGGAGTTGTTGGGGGGGGGGAGAAGAGGATTTGCGCTGCTAGCCAGGAGAACCCAAGTGTGTTTCTTACCCATATAGGGGATATTATCCCCCTATACTCATCTTCGGAAGGGGTCTGGCAGAGAAGGTTTCAGCCGGGGAAAAGGCGGTGGCACCGCCGGTGAGGGATGTCCGGAGGGGTTCGGGGACGGGGCCAAATGCGATGCCGAGGTCACGCTGATGCCAGAGGTGGTGGCGACGCGGACCGGGGAGTGCCGGAGGTAGGTCGGCGACAAGCGGCGGCGGCTAGCTCGGGAGGTGCTCGGTGGCAGTGAGGTACAGGCGGCGGGGAGCTCGGCGGAGGGCACAGTTGGCTTCACCCGATCCCGAAGGTGGTGTGAGTGCGAGGAATCGAGTTTTCCCGGTGAGGATGGGTGGAATTTTGCGGGGATTGCCGGTGACCGGAGATGGAGGAGAAAGGGGCTCACCGGCGATTAAGGGCATTTGAGATCAGTTGTTTTGGTCAAGATGGAGTGCGGGAAGTGGCGAAGCGATTGGGGGTTGCCCCGGGTTTTATAGGCGACGAGGTAAGGCTTGCCACGGCGGGGTCGTGCGCGCACGTCGGGGACAGCGGCGCTGTCGGGCGGAGATGTAGCTCCGGGATTCGGGGAGGCTCCCTCACGTCGCCCGTGTCACTCGGCTTTAGCTGGGTCATGCGGCTTTTGACCGGAGTCGCGCGGTCGAGAGAAGAGCGGAGCTCGGGCGTGCGGGGAAATGAGAAGGGGAAGAAGACAGCGCGGGGGGGTTGGCCCACTGGCCAGAGAGAGAAAGGGAGCACGAGGCGGGGCCACTCGGCAGAGAGGGGAGTGCAGCGTGCGCGCGTGTGCGTGGGGTTGGGCCGCACGAGCGCTGCGGGAGGGATTAGGGTTAGGTGGGCTGGGCCGGGGTTTTGGCCGGCCTGGCTCTGCCCCTTTTTTTCTTCTTTTTATTTCTTTCTTTTCCCTTTTTATTTTATGCCTTTTCATTTATATATATATATACATATATATAATTCTAATTTTGTTTTCTCTGTTGCTTGCTCCCCTTAATTTCTGTATTTATTTATTTATTTTCTTAGCTTTAATATTGTAGATACTTCTTTCATATTATGCATAGTTGTATGCATATATATATACATATGTTTATATTTGTTAACATTTTTATTTTGTTTACCACTTTACTATTTATTCCATTATTTTTAAAGATGAGATTTCATGGTTAAACCAAATATTCTCCCTTACCTTTATGGATCATATTTTCATATTCTTATTTTAGGTTTTATCTTTCTATTATTTAAACAGGTTTGTTTCTTCTTGATTCTTTTTATCTTTTGGAACCTTCAACCAAATTTTTCAGAGAAATGCCATAAACTTCAAATTCAAATAAATTATATTGCAAAAATAATTCAAGAGCTTTAAATTTTTAAATTCAAATTTTTAGGATGTTACACTAGGTATGGACGTACGGTGTTGGGCGGCCACGTACAATATGCCTGGCCCACAATGATCTATAGCCACGGAAAATTTTCATATTTTGCAACAAATTTATTGTGTGGCATAAAAACTTGTTTCATGCACAGTGTAGAATATCCTTTTGCAACGCAATCCAAAACTATAACTACCCAACAAGACTGTGGCAAAATTGTCAGCCATTTGCAACGAAATTCTATATCGTGGCAATACCCCATAACTAATGCAACGCAAATCAATAGTATTGCAACACATGAATATCATGGCAATAAAGTTATACTTCTTGCAACCTTTTCTAAATAGTGGCGAAAGATCACCTTATTGCAATGAATTAAGGTGACTGTCGCAACACCATATTTAAGTAGCAATATGTGCGCATATTGCCATGATTTTGGACATAGGTTGCAATAACAGGTACCTATAGCAACTAATTTTGTGTCGTTGCAATGCATTTCGTGGCCAAAGACCCGAAATCTAGTAGTGCTGGCGGCGCCGCGACAGTGGCGGGGTCGGGCGTTGTGTCGCTGGTGGTGGGATTGTTCATCGCGGCGATGGCGGGGTTGGGCGTTGCGTCGTGAACGCCGGTGCTCACAGTCATCACACCTGCACCGCCACCCGTACCTGCAGCTGCTAAAGCCGAAGCCCTGGTATTGACGCGAGATTTCGCCGCTTCCGCCTTCTTCTTCTTCTTGGCCGCCGATGGTGAAGCTTTCTTTGGTGCCATCCTCCTTCAGATCTGGAGGCTTGCTCTTGTCCTCCCCACAGATGGCGCCAACTGTTGTGGTTACAGACCAAACAGAGAGAGAGTATGGTAGTGGGGAGTTAGGTGAGTAATGGCTTCCCCCCTTCCTCATGGCTGATCTTGTACTCATATACCCTCTTGGGGAGTGCTTTTACAATAGCATCCTTACATTTGAGTATCCCCCTTGGGGGTACTTATGTCATTATACATGTCCCATTTTGGGCCTTACAGCCTTCTAACAGGCCTACTGGGCTTAGGTGGGGGCCACCCCTACAACAGGATCTTTTTGGACCTTATGACTTGTGTAGTAGCCGAGATTGCTTTGAGTAAAGTGACGTGTTGATTGCTTTTAGTGTTTTTTTGCTAAACCTTGTGTTGTGGTCTTCAAGCCTCTTTGTTGGAACTGGCGGGATGTGGTAAAAAAATTAATTATTTCTTGTTAAAAGAAAAGTGTACTAGAAGTATTTGAGGTACGGATGATCTCATTTTGTGTTTTCCAACCTCATTGCTATTTATTTTTCCCTTGCTCTTATGGTTACTGTGAATGATAGCGATTTTCTGTGTGCTGGAATTTATTTCCTCTTACCTCTTCTTCTAAGAAAAGGGTAACCGATTTGAGTTGTGAGGTTTTCTTTGTTGCGTGATGGCAACTGGATTGTGGTGATCTGGTAGATGTTTTTGCGGAAGCCATAAATATCACGATGTTTATGGTACATTGGATGAAATATTGTTTTCGTAAGATGATCCTTGGGAAGGATTTGATTTAAATAGAATGTTTGTTTTTGAGCCAAATAATTAGTTGATATTAACAATGGAGTGTGTGTAAATTGTGAAATAGTTGGATTTTCACCTGAGGATTTCCCTATCTTTATACGGGGAGTTGTTGTAAAAGTCTTGAAAGGTGAGTCTGAGATTTACCTTTTGTTATGCTAGAACCTTAGAGGCTCAGTGATGTGGCACCAAGTAGCACTACAACTTTGGTTAGTACTTGCAGTTCCGTGCATAATGTTCAAGAAGCTTTGAATACCAATTCTGAGATTTCTAATGTGCACAAGAGATATATTTGGAAAGCTAATGAAGTCTATTTTTCAACGAATCAAACGGCACTTGATTTGGAGCTTCCTACACAAAGTTATGGCAATTCCATTGGATGCTGCACGAGCTATCCGGAGAGACGCGCGAGACTTGCCAAACATAAAGAGTTCGAGTATTGCAATGCAAGTAAGAATAAAATCCGACCACACCATGGCTTTATAAAGGTTGAGAAGGACTCCTTTTCAGGTTCCAAACGGATTTGGAAGCCCCTTGAACAAGAAAACAAAACATATAAAGATTTGAAACCGATTTGGACTCGGATTGGGACAGCTGACAAGACCGATACTAAAACGTCCATAACTTTCACAAACGGAGTCCGATTTGGGTGTTCTTGGACTCGTTGGAAAGCTATTTTAAAGCCCCACACAATGGATGAGGTTCCAGCCACGGAATCTTCACGGTCAAGTCGTAAATTGAGAGAGAAACCAGAGGTAGCAGTTTAGGTATTTCCTTTTTAGTTCGTATTGGAGTTTGTTTCGGCCTTAGGCCAAGTAGTGCGTGAGTTGTAATCAAGGTCGTGCATTGTGCACCAATATAAGGCCAGGGCCTTAGCCCCATTGTAACTTAGGTTATGATTTGAGAAATAGAAACCAGAAAATCACCATGGTTTGGTGGCCATTGTTGGCGTGTTCTTGAGATTTCCATTGAGGAATTGCTCTTGGTGTGTTGAATCCAATTGTGGTGTTGGATTCTACTCGCTGAAACTTCGGTTTCTCTACCCTTCGTTCACGTGCTGCGGTGTGCGTGGGAGAAGGCTTATCTTGGAGAGGGCATCCAACAAGGCGTATCGTGAAAGATCAGGGCCAAAGTAACGGGGTTCAACTAGCTTGCTAGGTGGATCCGCATCACTCAGCGTCTCTGTGTGGGAATAGTGGATCAGAGTGCAATCCAAATAGTGTGATGATCGGGATAGCATCCTTGAGGTGCAGTAAATGAGTATGTGTGGGTGTGATATGAATTTTGAGTTGTTATCCTTAAGGGATTGAGGTGCTTTAGGAATTATCTGTCAAAGTAATTCCATTGGTCAAGGTCTTGGCTAGAATGTGTTTCATGGAGACAGTAGAGTCTCTCTACAAGGGTGTGGATAAGGTACTCAGTTTGAGCGCATTGTCGAAGTTGCCAACTTAAGATAAATGAGTTGGTGTGTTGGGCGATGATTTGGAAATCCTTGGTTCAAGAAAGTTAAATTTTGAAAGGGAATAGATTGGGAAATTAATGATACCTCAAGCAGTAATATGCTCTGTTGATTCTTGTTTAAACTGTGTGTTTTTGGCAGATGTCATCTGCAAATTGAGTTGTTTTATGTTGAGGCGTAGTCTTTTCCAGTTAGGAAAAGAAAATGATTGTTTTGGTCTGTCGAGTGATTTTCACTCTTGGCTTATGTAGTGTGGATTCTCCAAATGTCTATTTGGAGAGTGTAAAAGGTTTTGTAGTGAATTCTTTGATTTGGATCGTGGTCCTTTGAAGGAAAGCTGGTTGCTAGTGTGTTGCTTGAGAATCCTTTATTCTTCTTTTGGTTGGGTTCCAATTGTAAAAGTTATTGATTGTGCTTCTAGTAAATTGTCATGAGTGGAATCTGTGTTCGAATTCCTTAAAAGGGGTACAATGTATTATCCCGATTATAATATATAGAGGAAAATGTTTTAAGGAGAATGGTATTAGATAGTGGCTTGATAGTTGTGGTGGGGAATTTTGCGAGAACGGCAGGATCTGTTGGCCGCTCGAAGCTGGCAGAAGAGTTGCGGGTGCACGGCGTTGACCGGCACATGTCGTGGACTCGTCGGAGTTGGTCATGAGGAAGAGGGCCACCAGGTATGTGGAGGCCCTCTTGACGAATCAGTCCGAGCGGACCATTTAGGCTTTGGAGGACATGCTCCGGGCATGTGTACTGTCTTGGAAGGGCAGTTGGGTGGACTATCTGGCTTTAGCAGAGTTCGCATATAACAAGAGTTATCAGGCAAATATCAAGATGGCTCCTTTTGAGGCTTTGTATGGTCGAAGGTGTGTTTCCCCTCTTTGTTGGGATGCAGTGGGTGAGAGGTCTTTGCTTGGTCCAGACCTTGTTCAACAGACTGTGGAGAAAGTGCGGAAGGTTTGTCAGAACCTGTTGGCCGCTCAGAGCCGACAAAAGAGTTATGCGGACGTTTGGCGCCGAGAGTTGGAGTTTGCGGTTGGTGACCTTGTGCTCCTTCAAGTGTCGCCAACTAAGGGTATTGTTCAGTTTAGTACCACCGGGAAGCTTAGCCCGCGGTACATCGGCCCTTTTCCAATGGTTGCTCGTGTGGGCAGTTTGGCTTATCATTTGGAGTTGCCAAACTCGTTGAGTGGTGTGCACGATGTGTTCCATGTGTCTATGCTGAGGAAATATTTGCGGGATCCCGAGCACAAGATTGACCTGGGGCAGGTCACGGTGGATCAAGATCTCACTATGGAGAGTCGACCAGTGCGTATCTTGGATACTTCGGAGCGGGTCTTGAGGAGCAAGACAATTAAGTATGTCAAGGTCCTCTGGACGTTTCAGTCTAAGAGGGAGGCTACGTGGGAGCTGGAGGATCAAATGCGAAGGAAGTACCCCGAGCTCTTCAAGGCTGGTGAGTACTCGTAGTTGTGGTTCCGCGGTTTCCGTTAGTTGCTCTTTTCTTTGCTGTTCTCTTGATTTGTGGTTTGAGGAGTTAGATTCGAGGACGAATCCATTTTAGGTGGGGAGAATGTAATACCCTGAACGTCGTTTCGGCGTCAGCTTTAAATTAATCACGGAGTCGCCGGTTTTTGGTAAATTGCGGGAAGGGAAAAAAATAAAAATTGTAGAATAGTGTAAAATGAATAAAATAAATAAATAAATAAAAACATCTAAGTGGGCTGTATGGAGAGTGGGCCGACCACCTTGGGCCTTCTGGCCCAAGGGGTGGCCGCACCCCCTCCCCCTTCCCCCTAAAAACCCTAGCCGCCTCCCCTTTTCCCCCCTTGGCCGCCACCCCCTCTTTTCCCACCCCTTGGCCGCACCCCCCTCCCAGGTTGTGCCTCCAACACCCCTCCACAGCTGCTGTCCATTGGAGCAAAGGAGGAAGAGAAGGAAGAATAAGAAAGGGAAGAGAAGGAAGAAGAGGAGAAGGAGAAGAAAAAGAGGAGGAAAGAAAAGGGGTGATCCCAAGGGATCCCCTAGGTAATTTTTCCCAATCACAAACCCTTCTGTTTTTAGAGTAATTAGGGTTCATGGCACGGGATTAGAAGGGGATTAGCAGATTGATTACCCGATTAGAGATTTCCTGCTGTCTGTCTGGAGATCAATCCGCGCAGCCTGTCTGTTTGTGCAGTTTAGACCTACGAAACGATTTTTCCTGCAAATCTTCTCAAAAGGAAAATTGTAGAGGACGACGAAACCCACCTACTGTAATTTTTGTATAATTCTTTGCAGTGGGATTTTGGCGTAGAAGGGTCGGAAACGTCGCTGTCTGACAGGGGTACAGATTAGGGCAGATTGCTGTTCAAGGGTGATTTAGAGGCAGAAGATGTTTTTTATGATTTTTGTCTAAATGGAGAAAAATGTAGGGAATTCATTAATCTAACTTTTGTATAAAAATTATAATTTTTAGAGCCTTACACTGTGGTTGGGACGCGTTAGAATCTGGCTGACCAGATTGCCAGAACAGAGAACGTCCTCTGTTTTGCGCATTAAGTTACACCTTGCTGGGATCAAAATAAAATATGTGATCTACATGAAAAGTGAAGGTATTTAAGTGAGGAATCCAGAAATATAACATTTGTTGTAAATGACTTATTATTGTTAAAGATAAAAAAATAATAAACAGCACTGCTGCAGTGGGTAGATTGAAGAATCGTTAAGCGGAGAGGATTATGTGTGGGTTCGGAGTTCTAGCGATGTCTTTACTTCTTAAGACACATTTTCATTGCTGTTGTATTGTGCTGAGAAGTACTTTTGGACAGGTGGTTTTGCTCCTGAACGCACGTGATTTGCTTCGCTTCGTCGGTAGAGGCAAGTAAACGTAGCGGATGTGCTACCGTTTAACTCGTTATTTTTACTACTTGCAATTTACATGATTCTCGTAACTTGATATGTTATGCCATAGTTGTATGATTTCTAAATGAGGTTGTGGTAGCAATTATTGATCAATTGACATGCTTTGGATGAATTGCTCGTAGTCATGTGGTAATCTGTTTAATGTGCTAAATGCGGAATATGAAAAAAATAAATACATGGTGGATATGTGGTTGTGGATATGTTGATGAGCATGTTGATGCTCCTTTGAGGTCGAAATTCATGTGGTTTACGATTATCATATCTGTCGTAGGGGTGGCCCCCACCTAAACCCAGCAGGCCTGGTAGGAGATTATAAGGCCCAGAATAGGCCATGTGTAATGACATAACTGCCCCCAGAGGGGATAACCAGATGTAAGGGTATATCTGTAAAAGCACTCCTCATGTGTATATATATATGGGTAAGCCATGGGGAGGACCCAGGCCATTACACTTATCTTCATCACTCTCCACTACCATCTCTCTCTCTGTTTGGTCTGTAGCCACAACAGTTGGCGCCGTCCGTGGGGACGACGAAGACAAGCCTGAAGACCGAAGGAAAAAAGATGGCACCGAAGAGAGCTTCACCAGCGGCGGCGAGGGGAAAGAAGACGGATGGGTCGGAGCAGCGCGTGAGCACCAGGGCTTCGGCATCGGCCGCCGAAGGAGTTGGCGGCGGCGTACGCGCCGTGGTCACGGGCGTCGACGCCCGCGCGGCAACAACCGACCGCGCCAGCACCGCTACGACGACACCTAACCCCGTCGCTGGCACTGCAACGACAGCCCCCGCCACCCTTGCCGGTAGCGCAGATCCGGCGGCCGGGGGTAGCCGCAACGAACCATCCGGCGGATCTGGAGATCATGAGGCGATGGTCCCTGCACCAGCCCGTCCACTTGGCGTTCCGGCGGCCCCAACGACACCTGCGGTGGAAAGCGCCCTACTAGTAGCCCTCAACGCGTTCCAGCGGGAACTCGGGGACCTTCGCGGGGCCGTCCGAGATATACAAGAGGCTCGGAGCCAGCAGGTCACACCGGTAGTCGCGCCCGAGCCCACGCCAGAGAAGGTGGACAGCCGCGAAGCCCCCACGTCTAGCCGTGTCCCGCTGAGACGCGTAGATCCGGAATCTCCGCTTTCGGCGGGGCTGCAGTAAGCGGCGTGGCCCGAAGACTTCAAGTTCCCTCGCATCATCGACCCGTACAAAGGCGACACGGATCCTCGCGAGTTCGTGCGCGTGTACGAAACCGCGATCGAGGCCGCGGGCGGAGACGACATCGCGAAGGCGAAGGGACTCCCCCTCGCACTGCACGGAGTGGCGCTCTCTTGGTTTTTTACCATAGAGCCGGGCTCCATCTACGCGTGGGAGCAGCTTCGCGACCGGCTTCGTAGCAACTTTCAAGGACATTATGTCGAGCGGATCAATGCGGACCAGCTCTTCGCTGTGAAGCAAGGACCCTCGGAGACGCTCCGGGGCTACTTCAAGCGCTTCGACAAGATTCGAGGCCAGGTAAACGATGTTAATGAAACCACAGTCGTTAATGCAGCCATACAGGGCCTTCGCCCGGGCCCGATGGCCGAATACAACGCGCGGAGGCCAATCACGACAGTTGCCAAGCTCTTCGACAAAATGGACGGGTATGCGCGGGCGGAGGAGGATGCGCGAAGACGCAGCATCACCGCCCCTGGCCTCGCCCGTGAGGAGCACCCCCCGCGCGAGGTCAGGGTGGGTGGTCCCTCCTTGAACCTGGGCCGTAGCCGAAAGCCCCGAGGAGGCCCTCCCCGAGGTAGGAAGGCCGAGGTACAGGAAGGCTCCTCACGGGCAGCCCTAAACCTCGGCGCCGCCAGCGCCGGTCGCAGGCGGCCCACCATGTCTTCGCCACCGAGAGCGCCCGCCATGGACCCGACCCCACCTTACGAAGGGGAGACCGGGGATCGGAGGGCGGATTTGACTACGGCAGCCAACCCCACGCAGAGCAAGAGCTCCTGCACTATGGCAAGTGGTGCGAGGTACACGGCTACGGCGATCATTACACAAGGGCATGCATCGCGGTGATGGAGCTGCGGAGGGCGACGGCCGGGTCTCGGGCTCCGCCTACTCGTCCTCCCGCCGAAGCCCACGTAGGGCACCCAAGGGATAGCCCCATACGGGCCACCGCAACGGAGGGCGCGCAGCATCGCACCGTCAACGTCATCACCGGAGGCTCCTCTTCAAAAGCCCCCGGGGAGCAGCCGCAACTGTGGATGCCGCCCCGCAACATCACCTTCGACTTGAACGACGCCAGGGGCGTAGAGTACCCTCACCAAGACCCTCTAGTCATCCAGGCCCACATAGCACGCTGTGAAGTCAGGCGCGTCCTTGTCGACGGGGGAAGCTCCGCGAACATCTTATTCGCAGAAGCCCTTGACCGCATGGCAATCCTCCGAAGTCGGCTAGAGCAGCCAGGAGCTCCACTTCAAGGCTTCGGGGGTCAACCGCTGCAGGTCCTGGGGCACGTGTCCCTTCCTGTCACTTTCCGTCAGGAGGGCAACAAAGGTAACATCCGGACCGAGCATGTCGTGGATATCCCGCACCCCTACAACGCCACACTGGGGCGACCCGCCATCAACTCTTTCGAGGCAATCCCGCACCACGCCTTTTTGTGTGTAAAGCTCCCGGGCCCGGAGGGTGTCATCACCATCTTCGGCGACCAGGACTTGGCCAGACATGCCGAAGGCGGCAGCCGCGTCCCGCATCGCCCGGTGCATGCCCTCTCCGGCGCGCCCGGTGATGGGCCCTCCGCTCCCGGGTGGACGCCCAAGCCTCGGCCCGAAGGCGGCGTCAAGAAGGTGCCGCTTCAGGCGGAGGTGCAGTTTGTGTCCATCGGGGAGGGGCTCCAGCCGGGGGTCGAACGGGAGCTGCTCCGAGTGCTTCAGAACAACGTTGACATCTTCGCATGGTCCCCGGAGGACATCAAGGGCATAGACCGAGCAGTAATCGAGCATCGTTTGGCGGTCCGCCCTGACGCCAAGCCGGTCAAGCAAAGGCTCCGGCGTATGTCGATGGATCGGCAGCAGGCGGCCAAAGCAGAGGTGGCGAAGCTTCTTCGCGCCGGGGTCATCCGCGAGGTCCACCATCCAGAATGGCTCGCCAACCCGGTGCTAGTCAAAAAGGCCAGCGGGGCCTGGCACATGTGCATCGACTTCACGGCACTCAACAAGGTGTGCCCGAAGGACAACTACCCCTTGCCGCGCATCGATCAGCTGGTTGACGCCACTGCTGGGTGCGAACTCATGAGTTTCCTGGACGCCTATTCCGGCTACCACCAGGTATACATGGCCGAAGACGACGAGGAGAAGACCAGTTTCATCACACCACTTGGGACGTTCTGCTTCGTCAGAATGCCCTTTGGCTTGAAGAATGCAGGCGCTACCTTCACCCGACTCGTCGCCATTGCCCTGGCCGCCCAGCTTGGGAGGAACATCGAAGCCTATGTCGATGACGTGGTGGTCAAAACTCGGCAACTTGCTCTACACGGCCGGGACCTCCAGGAGACCTTCGACAACCTCCGGAAGGCGGGCATCAAGCTCAACCCCGACAAGTGTGTCTTTGGGGTACAGGCGGGCAAACTCCTAGGTTTCCTCGTGTCCGGGCGGGGCATCCAGGCGAACCCCGACAAAGTAGACGCCATCCTGGGTATGGAGCCGCCCAAGACAACGAGGGAGGTTCAGAGGCTCGCGGGCCGCATGGCAGCATTAAGCCGCTTCCTCTCCAGGGCGGCGGAGCGAGGCCTGCCGTTCTTCAAGACACTCCGCGGGTGTGATGGATTTCGTTGGGACGGAGACTGCGCGAAGGCCTTCGACGAGCTCAAGCAGCACCTGGCAAGCCTCCCAACTTTGGTCGCCCCAGCACCAGAGGCTCCCCTCCTGCTCTATCTGGCCGCGTCAGCCACCGCGATCAGCGCCGTCCTCGTCTTATAGGAGGGCGCCACGCAGCGGCCCGTCTACTTTGTCTCCGAAGCCCTTCAAGGCACCAAGACAAGATACACGGAGCTTGAGAAGCTCGCCTACGCGCTGGTCATGGCCTCCAGGAAGCTTCGGCATTATTTTCTGGCTCACCCGATCACAGTGCCTTCCTCATTCCCCTGGCAGAGATGCTACATAACAAGGAGTCCACAGGGCGTATCGGTAAATGGGCCGCCGAGCTCGCTCCCTTCTCCTTGACGTATGCTTCGCAGATGGCAATTAAATCCCAAGTCCTGGCGGATTTTCTCGCCGAATGGACCCTGCCCGCCCAACCCGGCCAGACGCACGATGATCCTGTCTGGACGCTTACAATCGACGGAGCTTACAGCGTCGCCGGTGCGGGCATAGGGGCGGTGATCATCACGCCCGAGGGACAGCGTTTGCTGTACTCGGCGCGCCTTGCCTTCCCCTCCACCAACAACACGGCTGAATACGAGGCACTGCTCTTTGGCCTGGCAAAGCTCAAGGCAGTCGGCGCGAGACGGGTGTTGGTCCGCACCGACTCGCGCTTGGTGGCCGGCCATGTGGACAAGTCATATCAAGCCAAGGACCCTGAGTTGGCCAAATACCTCGCGGCGGTGAGGGCGAGGGAAAGGCACTTTTTGGGTGTCACCGTCAAGGCCATCCCCCGGGCGGAGAATGAGCAAGCCGACGCCCTCGCCAAGGCGACCAGCCAGCAACTGCCCCCCCCCCCGAGGGGGCATTCTACGAGGTGTTAGCAAAGGCGGCCATCGCGCAGGACAACTGGGACGCGGCACTTGTCCACCGCATTGATCGGCCAGGAGATTGGCGAGAGCCCATTTTCAATTTCTTACAAGGTCTCGCCGAGCCGGAGGACCCTGCCGAACTGCGACGCTTGCAGCACCGCGCACGGTCCTTCCAGGTGTTCAAAGGGACACTCTACAAGAAAGGGGTTTGCACGCCGCTCCTGCGCTGCCTCTCGGCTGCGGAGGGAAAGGAACTCTTGGCGGAAATCCACGCGGGCGTGTGCGGATCCCACCTGGCGCCGAGGTCATTAGTCGGCAAGGCGTTCAGACAAGGCTTCTACTGGCCGACTGCCATCACCGACGCCCAGGACCTCGTCCGTCGGTGCCAAGGGTGCCAGTGGATGGCGCGCATCATCCGCAGGCCCCCGACAAGCCTCAACCCAATTCCCCCGGTGTGGCCACTGGCGCGCTGGGGTCTCGATATAGTAGGACCACTTGCCCAGCTCCAGGGGACCTCCGGTTCGTGGTAGTCGCGCTGGAGTATTTCTCCAGATGGCCGGAAGCGATCGCTCTGGCCAAAGTAACTTCTGCGGCCATACTGCGCTTCCTATGGCAAAACATCATATGTCGCTTCGGTGTGCCTCGGGAGCTCACGGTCGACAATGGCCTGCAGTTCGACGCCACCCTCTTCAAAGATTATTGTGGCAGCATGGGCATCACCCTCCGATTCGCCTCGGTGGGCCATCCCCAGTCCAACGGGGCGGTCGAACGGGCGAATGGCGCCATTTCCGCCGCCATCAAGAAGTGCCAGGTTGGATTGCCGAAGGGCAAGTGGCCAAGCGAGCTTCACAGCGTTCTATGGTCGCTTCGCACAACGGTAACACGCCCGACGGGATTCACGCCATTTAAACTCCTCTTCAGTGACGAAGCGGTGATGCCCGAGGAAATCAAGGCCGGCTCGCGAAGGGTCCTCGTCCAAGCACCCGAAGACGAGCGCCGTGTGTCCTTGGACCTCCTCGACGGGATACGGGCAGACACAGCCCACCATGTCGAGAAGTACGCGCGGCAGACAATGCGTACTCGGGACCGCTCTATATGCCCGCGGGGGTTCAAGCCTGGGGATCTCGTCCTCAGAGTGGCACTCCAGGCCGAAACCATTGGCAAGCTGGAGTCCAAGTGGGAAGGCCCGTACATCGTAACAGAGGCATTGCCGAAGGGGGCGTACCGCCTCGCCACGCTCGAAGGACAAGTCTTCCGGCACACATGGAACGCGGACAGGTTGCGGCGGTACCACGCCTAGAAGCAGGACAGCAGGCGTAGAGCCACCAGCCCGTTGTTAGGCGATGCTCGCCCGCGCAAACGGGAGTTCAATAAAGGTCGCTGTTCCCAGAGCATCCCCTGTCCGCGCTGAGCAGAACAAAGTCCACGGACATTAAATAAGACGTAGCGTCGAGCCTAGCTCCGCACGCACCAGTCCACGGACTTTAAATAAGACGTAGCGTCGAGCCTAGCTCCGCACGCGAGAGTCTGCGGACTATAAATAAGACGTAGCGTCGAGCCTAGCTCCGCACGCACCTGTCCACGGACTTTAAATAAGACGTAGCATCGAGCCTAGCTCCGCACGCGAGAGTCTGCGGACTATAAATAAGACGTAGCGTCGAGCCTAGCTCCGCACGCGAGAGTCTGCGGACTATAAATAAGACGTAGCGTCGAGCCTAGCTCCGCACGCACCAGTCCACGGACTTTAAATAAGACGTAGTGTCGAGCCTAGCTCCGCACGCGAGAGTCTGCGGACTATAAATAAGACGTAGCGTCGAGCCTAGCTCCGCACGCACCAGTCCACGGACTTTAAATAAGACGTAGCGTCGAGGTCCGCCTCCGCACGCACTCTACGGAGTATAAATAAGACGCAGCAGGGGGACGCCTCCGCGCGCACTCTAACGAGTATAAAGAAGACGTAGCGTCGAGCCTAGCTCCGCACGCACCAGTCCACGGACTTTAAATAAGACGTAGCGTCGAGCCTAGCTCCGCACGTGAGAGTCTGCGGACTATAAAGAAGATGTAGCGTCGAGCCTAGCTCCGCACGCACCAGTCCACGGACTCTAAATAAGACGTAGCGTCGAGGTTCGCCTCCGCACGCGCGAGTCTCCGGACTATAAAGAAGACGTAGCGTCAAGCCTAGCTCCGCACGCACCAGTCCACGGACTTTAAATAAGACGTAGCGTCGAGGTTCGCCTCCGCACGCGCGAGTCTCCGGACTATAAAGAAGACGTAGCGTCGAGCCTAGCTCCGCACACAATAGTCCACGGACTTTAAATAAGACGTAGCGTCGAGGTTCGCCTCCGCACGCGCGAGTCTTCGGACTATAAAGGAAGTCATAGCGTCGAGGTTCGCCTCCGCACGTGCCACTCCACGGAGTATAAACGAGACGCGCAGACCTGCCCTCCGCGTTCGGCGGCAGGTAACACCAAGCATAGGGTACTATTTGGTTCCATTATAAACGCAAAGGGGTTACATGGTTACAAGCGTAGGACGCAGTGCGTCATCCCCCTGCCCTCCCGACCAACCGCTCAGCCTTGGCGCGGCGTGGACGAGCCCGCGCCATCATCACCACGGCGCTGAAGGACCCCTTCAAGCCACTGGAGGAGGTCCCCCTCCCCATGCAACGTCTGCTGCACGGCGACCCTCGCTGCACCTTCCCCGAAGCGGCCCCAGATCCGTTGATGGAAGTTCTGCAGGCTAGACCCGATGGAACGGATGGCGTCCGACATAACCTCTGGGCGGTCGGGAGGATCCAGTTGAGGGTTCGCTAGCTCATGGGTATGCCTACACCCATGAGTGTGAAGCAGGGCGAGGGCGAAGCACGCACCAACATAGCCGCAGTGCTCGCCAAAGGTCCTGGCGCCACGAAGAGCAACGCCGGCCCCCTCCTCGATCCGCCCGAGCGACTCCGACAGGGCCTCCGGCCTGTGCGTAGTGTCCGGCACTCGGACGCACAGATCCCGGAGAGCCTGGTTCAGAGCCTCCATGGCCCGCCATGCCGACAGGGACGCATTTTCCAGGACACGGCGGTTCTCGGCAGCAGACTCCGCCAGCTGGGCCTTCTCCCCTTCTAGGACGGCGATCTGCTGCACGAAGGCGGCGCGCTCCCCAGCCGTGGTGATCTGAGCTTCCGTGGCCTCGAGTTGTGCGGCCACCAGGGCGTCCCCCAGCGCGCGAAGTTCTTCATCCTTCGCGGCGAGAGCAGTGTTTGCTTCGCGGAGGCTGGCTTCCAGAGCCCTCCGCTCCCAGACGCGGGCCTCGTCAAAGGACCGGCCGAGGGCAAGCGTCTGGCAGAAACAACAAATCAGCAGGCGTCCAGAAATACCTTACAAACGGAAGCGCACGTATTTACCCTCATCTCGGAGGCCTGCAGCGCGAGCGCTAGGAGGTCCCTCGCGCATGACGACAGCGCCTCTCGGTTGAGGCCGTTATCGGCACGCTCTGCGGCTGCGGTGAGGTCGCAAAATACCTCTGGGCGAGGGAGGAAGTTCGAGCGAGCGAGCCCCGGCCCCAAAGCGCCCAGATTTATCGCGGCCACGGCCACGTCAGCAGCAGCGGACACCTGCGGGGCATCCTGCATAAGGCTCCCAACTTCGCGCATACCTCCGCTGCTCGATCCTTCGCCACGTACGAGAGACGTCGTCTCACCTGATGTCGGCAGAATGAGTGAGCAGATCGGAGAGAGTCTCGCGAAGTTAGGTGACGAAAGGGACTCACACCTACCTCCTGCGCCCCTCGTCGCGGTCGGAGGTGGCGCCGGTTCGACCGCCCAGGGGGAGGCAGGCGCCTCGACGCTCGGGGAGAACGTCTTCTCGGCCGTGCCAGACGCCGTAATCCCGCGGCAAGGCCCCGCAACAGCGTATCGACCCCTAGTTGGCGGCAGGGACTGCATCCGAGGGCGTTTCGCCTGCGGTGGCACAGGCGAGTCTTCCACGGCAGGACCAGCTCCAGTCACTGTTGCCCCCACGGCTTCCTCTGTAGGGGGCACGCCCTCGTCGACCGCTGCGGTTGATAACGCACCTTCCACCATGGTTGGCTCGCCAGGAAGGGCGCCACCCCCCGGGTTGATGAGTTCCAACTCAACGACGGCCGCGAGCCCAAGCACGGGCTCGTGGGCGTCGGCAGAAGGTGCCGGGGGATCCGCGGTGGTGCGCCCCTCCGAAGCAGTATGGCCAGGCCCACCGCCGGTCGCACGCCCCGTCTCAGCTGGGCTAGCCGCCGGAGGGGCTGCAGGGTCGCGTATGGCGGCCGGGGAACGGGCTCGGCGTCGCGAAGATAGCACCCCCGAAGGGCTACCACCGCCCTGAGCGCCCGGAGTCCCGGCGGGAAGTTCTTCCGGCACCGCACGCTCGGGCACGGCAATGCCCACAGCCTCGCAGGTGCGGTTTACCCGCCCCTGCTTAGCCGCCTTGACTGCGGCCTCGCGAGCCCGGTGCTCCTTAAGTGTGTACGGGCCGAGAAGCTGCGCAGGAGATCGCGTCAGTCAGGCGGAATCCAAACAGATACAATGGCGCGCGTAAAGCGGACTGGGCGACTTACAAGGGGCGGACGGCGGCAGCAGGCGAGACACGGATGGGTCGAACCCGTCCTCGCGGGGGACATTCTGTCAACATACTTTCCCGGGAGGAGAGTGGCGCCGCCCCATACATCGTGAACTCCTCGGCTAGGTCGCGCATGCTCATTCGACGGGCGACACCGACAAGGCTCTGTAGCTTCTGCATGTCGTCGATCTCCGCCTTCAGACTCGGCATGCTGCTAAACGAGATCGGCCCACCTCAGCAATGCATTCTGCTCTTCTCGGTCACGGTGTAATAGAACCACCATCGCGTCCAGCCGGCCGCCCACTGCCCTGACAAGGCTGGCACAGGGAACAACGTCGCGCAGGACGCCCGGAGCATGAAGTCCACACCGCCGAAGTTGGACACCGCCCCGTCAACCTTTCTGGGTCGACAGTGTGCATCGTGCAGGGTGGCGAATAAGCTCGCGCTGGGACGCCACCCCTCTGTCCGCATCGCCCACGTGAAGACGGCTAGGCGGAGTATCGCGTGGGGCATCAACTGGGCTAGCTCCAACTGGTAGGCCCGCAGGACTTCGCCCACGAACAGCGTGCAGGGCATTCGAAGGCCGGCATCGAAGAATGCCACGAAAACAATAGCCTCCATGGCCCCGGGAGCAACTGGCGTGAAAATTAGCACGGGCGGAAGCGAAGTGGCAGATCAAAAAGCAAAGCAAGAAAGGGTGCCTCCACCCCAACACTAGCACCTTATAAAGGCCGCTCGCCTGCCTTGTGGCTCAGCGCACAGACGGATCAAATTCCCAGCGATTCGGCTATCCAAGATTTGGAACGAAGAACCGCCGGAACCTAGAGGGCCGTGTCAGGTAGGTGGCCAAGCAGCGCACAACGCCCCCACATCTTCAACACGCGTCCAACTTCTCGGGGGACGAGGCGAACGGCCGCGGTCACGCAACCGCTCACATCCCACGACGCACCAGTCGTGAGTCGCCACGTGCCCCACACGCAGCAGGGCAGACTGCACGACGCGACGGCCTGACTTCTGCCAGGTCAGGCGTCGGCGTGATTCAAGCCGCCATTAAAAGCGCACTACTAGACTGCAAGGTCACAACAGCCACGGAGCGCGCGCGTCTACTTCGACTTGGGCGCCAGCTTCGTTGCCACCCGTTCGAAGGGTAGGGGATGGAGCGCACGCGTCTACTTCGACTTGGGCGCCAGCTTCGCCGCCCACCCGTTCGAAGGGTAGGGGACGGAGCGCGCGCGCCTACTTCGACTTGGGCGCCAGCTTCGTTGCCACCCGTTCGAAGGGTAGGGGACGGAGCGCACGCGCCTACTTCGACTTGGGCGCCAGCTTCGTTGCCACCCGTTCGAAGGGTAGGGGACGGAGCGCGCGCGTCTACTTCGACTTGGGCGCCAGCTTCGCTGCCACCCATTCGAAGGGTAGGGGATGGAGCACACGCGCCTACTTCGACTTGGGCGCCAGCTTCGTTGCCACCCGTTCGAAGGGTAGGGGACGGAGCGCACGCGTCTACTTCGACTTGGGCGCCAGCTTCGCTGCCACCCATTCGAAGGGTAGGGGACGGAGCCCACGCGCCTACTTCGACTTGGGCGCCAGCTTCGCTGCCACCCGTTCGAAGGGTAGGGGACGGAGCGCGCGCGTCTACTTCAACTTGGGCGCCAGCTTCGCTGCCCACCAGTTCGAAGGGCGGGGGACGGAGCGCGCGCGTCTACTTCGACTTGGGCGCCAGCTTCGCTGCCACCCGTTCGAAGGGTAGGGGACGGAGCGCGCGCGTCTACTTCGACTTGGGCGCCAGCTTCGCTGCCCACCAGTTCGAAGGGTAGGGGACGGTGCGCGCGCGCCTGCTTCGAATCAGGCGTCCGCCTCCGCTAACACCATCCCAGACTTCGGGCTCCCCAACCACAAGCTTGGAGGCATTCACAGGCCGCAGGGGACGGAGGGGGCCAAAGGACTCGGCGACATGGCTTCGGCCTTGTGAAGCCCTTCACCATGAGAGGCTCCTGTCGTAGGGGTGGCTTGTTATCTTGTTCTTGCGTGTTCTTCGGTTGCATGCAGGAATAGACCTTCGTGGTCAGGTCAACCGTGTTCTTGGCACGGTTGATAACGACTTGGAGTGTGGTTTAGCGATTGCTTGGCGTTCTGGTCGTGACCGGTTAGTAGCCGCATCGTCAAAGTCGTTCTCCTCCAAATCGAAGTTATCATCCTATCGGAAGATCGGGACCCCAGCGCCTCATCACTAAACAAGACGAAGCGTCGAGGTCCGCCTCCGCACGCACTCCACGGAGTATAAATAAGACGTTGCGTCGAGATCCGCCTTCGCACACAACAAGACGCGGATGTTGTCCCTACGCACTCTACTGAGTATAAACAAGACGTGGATGCTCCCGCGCACGCATGAGGTTATCCATATGTGTACTCTGCTGAGTATAAACAAGGCGTGGTTGATTGTCCCACGCACTCCACGGAGTATAAACAAGACGCGGGTGTTCCTGCGCACGTATGGGCTATCTCTGTACGCACTCCACGGCATATAACCAAGGCGCGAAGGCTCCCGCACGTGCGTAGGTACTCTTCACGTGCGCCTCGCAGAGTATGAACAGCGCGTGGTCTAGGATTTTTACACCGTGCGTCCCGATAAGACGCACTAGAGGCTGGCTTCCATGGAACACTCGCGCGTCTACTTCGTCTAAGGCGCCAGCTCCGCTGCCACCACTTCAAAGGGTGGGGGACGGAGCGGTCGCGTGTCTACTTCGACTAAGGCGCCAGCTCCGCTGCCACAACTTCGAAGGGTCGGGGACGGAGCGCTCGCGCGTCTACTTCGTCTAAGGCGCCAGCTCCGTTGCCACCACTTCGAAGGGTGGGGGACGGAGCGCTCGCGCGTCTACTTCGACTAAGGCGCCAGCTCCGCTGCCACCACTTCGAAGGGTGGGGGACGGAGCGCTCGTGCATCTACTTCAACTATGGCTCCAGCTCTGCTGCCACCACTTCAAAGGGTGGGGGACGGAGTGCTCGCGCCTCTACTTCGTTTAAGGCACCAACTTCGCTGCCGCCACTTCGAAGGGTGGGGATGGAGCGCTCACGCGTCTACTTCAACTAAGGCGCCAGCTCCGCCGCTGCCACTTCGAAGGGTAGGGGACGTAGCGCTCGCGCGTCTACTTCGACTAAGGCGCCAGCTCCGCCGCCGCCACTTCGAAGGGTGGAGGACGGAGCGCTCGCGCGTCACTTCGGTGGGGGACGGAGCGCTCGCGCGTCTACTTTGACTAAGGTGCCAGCTCCGCTGCCACCACTTCAATGGGTAGGGGACGGAGCGCTCGCGCGTCCACTTCCACTTTGACTAGGGCGCCAGCTCCGCTGCCACCACTTCGAAGGCGTAAGGGACGAAGCGCTGGCGTGGTTACTTCAACTACGCGTCCACCTTGACCACGCTACCCTCCCGAGGTGCAAACCGTCGTGTACGGGCGAATGTAGTAACCTTCCGAGTTCACCATGGGACAACGTAGCCGGAGGGGCGGAGACGCACTTCGCAAGTTCCAACCAAGATTATTCTTTGCATTCGCTAAGGACGCTTACAAAGGCGCACAAACACCTCCGGCGCACGAGGCCGCTCCTCGGTAGGCTCATCCTTAACACGCGTCCGTGCCGAGGCTCTGCTCGAAGACGCCCGACCCGCCCAAAAATCCAACGCTTCCTCGGCCCTTCGCTAGCGCCAAAGACGCCGTCGGGTCGCAAGGTCGGAAATTAGCAGCCGGCCCGGCTGTGTAGCTGCTCGAAACAAGGGGGCAAAAATCAGAACAGCGGCAAAACAACTTCGTACTTTATTCCAAAAAGAAACGGCATCAGTTACAATGCACGCCAACACGCGACAACCTGCCGTCACACCTGTGGGTTCGCAGCGTCCTCCGGGGCCGCAGCGCCATCCTCGTCACGCCGCGGAACCTCGTCCAGAAACTGGCCAAGGTTTCCCTCGTCGTGTATGTTATTTCGTAGCTCGACTATGGCTGCGGCCTCTCCGCAGTACTCCCATATCCGCTCATGGAAGAACTTCACGGCGTGGCAAACGGCGCGTACGGCACCAGACATTACCCCGCCTCCAGCGGGCATCTCCAGTTGAGGATCGGCTAGCCCGGCAACATGTTCATAGCCGCGGAGTCGCAGGAGCGCGCATATCAGACACGACGCCACGTAGGCGCAGTGGTTGCCAAAGGTCGTTGCGGCACCGCATGCAATGTCGGCCGCGTCTCCGATCCATCGAATCGACCGCGACAGGTCCTCGAGCCCGAAGGTGCGTGCTGGCACTTCGGCGATAAGCCCCTTAAGGGTGTCTTCCAGGGCCAGCATAGCGTCCCAAGCAGCTACCAAAGCGTCACCCAAGGCTCGATCCCGCTCCGCTAGAGAGGCGGCAAGCTCGCTGTTCTCCCTCTCCAACACTGCGACTTGTTGCAGCAGGCCGTCTCGCTCCGCAGCAGCTTCCTGCCGCACCGCTTCGGCAATCGACTCCCGCGCTACGGCGACAGGCTCCTCGGTGCGCGTCTTCATCTCTGCGCACTCCGCTTCCAAGCGGCGTATATGAGCGTTCTGGGCAGAGCGTGCCCTCACATCTCCCTGCAGCTCCCCTTCGGCAGCCTGCAACCTGCCCCGTAGCGCTCCCTACTCGCGAGCGTGAGCTGCTTGCAGGGCCTGGGCCAACACAAGTGTATGCACGGCGGAGGGGTTAGCAGGCACCAAACGGCTGTGAGTGGGCCAAAGGACAGATGCTTACCCTCACTCCCGACACTTCCAATGCGTCCCCAAGGCGCCCTGACCCATAGGTTTGCAACGCCAGCTGGCCAATGCTGGCAGCCGCGTCGTCCGCAATCCCGCGCCATGCCCTCAGCGCATCCGATGGAGGGACGAAATCTGCCGGGCTCGGGCGCGCGGCATCTGTGTCGCCAGCGCCAGGACCCCCACGCTCAAGGGATGGCTCCTCCTCCGGGATAAGTGCTGCTGCAAGAGGAAGTATAAGATTGTTGCACAAGACGCGGGAAAATTGTGCTAAAGGTATGCCGTCCTAGCCTACCCTCGGTGGCAGATGGGGGACTTTGCTGGGATGCCTACCTAGCCCCGGGCGGGGCCGCAACGACTTCGGCCCCTAAGGATGGCGCTGACCCGCGGGGCTGAGGGACCTCCGAGTTGGGACCCAGCGCCAACCAATCCTGCGCCACGGTCACTGCGGCCCGAGGGGCTGGGAGGGCGCGGGGTAGAGGAACTTCGCTGCTCAACGCGGAGTCCCACAAGCTCCCAACACCGGTCACCACGGCAAACCCTTGTGAAGTCCGCTGAAGGGGGACCGCAGGCGTGGCCGCTTCGTCTGAGGGGAAGACCCCACCTCGGTAACCACTACAAAAGGAGCCTTTGCGGCAACAATATTCACCGAAGGGGTCTCCGTAGCTACAACGTCGGTGGCCAGGGACTTCCTCATCATGACCTCCACGGGGGGCACCTCCGCCTCGGTCGCCACTGTTGGTGAAGACCGCGCTCCGCATACTCCCGCGGAGGGCACCCCCGCCACGACCGTGGCTGCGGACGAGGACTCCGCACTGGTGCCACCAGCCAACACCAGCTCCACCTCGGCGACCGTCGCGGGAGATGAGACCTCCCTCTCCTGGTAACCCGCGGCGCGCTCTCCGCCCCTGGCACCTTCGCCCTCGGTGCCCGCGCCCTCCTCCAAGTCTAAGTCGGCGTACTTCGCCGAATCCGACTCCGGGCTCGCCGCATCGGCAGGAGCAGCGGCAACCACCGTACAGGGCGTGGATGCGGCGGTACGGGTCCTCTTGCGGGATGATGCTTTCGTCCTCGTGGCACCGTCATCCGGGTGTTGCGGGCCCGGAGGGGTGCGACCCGGCACAGGAAGCCCTAAGGCCTCGCACATGCGGTTTAGCCGCCCCAATCCCGCCGCTGCAGTCATAGCTGTGCATTGCTCGTGCTCCCTGGCGGTGTATGGCCCAAGGAACACGCGCGCTGCGCGCTCCGTGTCCTCCAGGCGAGTTCCTGCGCGGGGCGGAAAGCACGATTACACATGATGCAATAAGTACGAATGGAGGGGAGGGCACGGTCGGGGCTTACGAAGACCAGTCGGCACGAGTAGTGAGCAAATGGACGGTTGAACGTTGTCGTCCCGACGTTTCCCGGCCGTGAGGCGCCAATCACGGGCGAGCGGCGCCGCACCGTACATTATGTACTCCTCGGCGAAGTCGCGCATATTGAAGCGGGCGGTGACCCCCACAAGTCTTCGCTCCCTTTGCCTATCTTCCTGGTCAAGTGTTAGGCCGGGGGTGGTCTTGAATGCAATCGGCCGGCCCGTGCACTCAAGGCCGCTACCACTCGCCACACGGTGATAGAACCACCACCTTATCCAGTTGGACTCCCATTTCCCTCGTGTCGAGTTCGCAGGGAAGCGCCTTCCGCACGATGCCCGCAGAATGAAGTTGACGCTGCCAAACTTCGACAACGTCCCGTCCCTCCGCTCCTTCAGTTGGCACCGGGTTTCGTGCAAATATGCGAACAATGAGGCGTTGGGCCAACACGCTTCCGAGCGTAGGGCCCAGCTGTACACGACAAGGTGAGCCACCGCGTTCGGAGTCAGTTGTGATAACTCCAGCTTGAAGGTCCGCAGCACGTCCCCGACAATCGTTGCGGACGGGATGCGGAGTCCGGCTTCGAAGTAGGCGACGAAGACGATCGCCTCCGACTTCTTAGGGCGCGGCTCTGTCTCATCATCGGGGGGCAGCCGCACCGCTTGGCGGTTCGATAGCCTCCCCTAACGCAACAGTGACCGGATCGTGTCTTCCGTCACGAGCGTGCGGCCCGAGTCGCTGGAGTACGGACCCTCCTTCTTCTTCGCCGCCCACCACTTGTCTGCCGCTGCCGGATCACGCTCCTCGAGCGTGTATTTCACCTCAAGAGGCGAGGACCGCCGGCGGATGGCGTAGCCGCCCACCTGAGCACGCTCGTCGCAAGTCGCCATTGCTGCCCACGGGGTACTTGACGGCGAAAAGGAGCGCAGGGGCAAGAGGAGAAAATATAGGAGGCGGCGTGAACAACCAAAAAGCGTATGGAGGAGGTGCAAGCACAGTACCACGGGGGGTATTTAAAGACCCCTTGCCTCCCACCATCGGTAAGCGCAAACGGCAAATGACAACCGCTTTCGAAGCCGAAGCGTCGCGAAAGCACACGTAGGCCACATATGACCGTGGTCGTACAGTGTCCTGTCACCGCACGACG
This sequence comes from Dendrocalamus latiflorus, assembly GCA_017311315.1. Classification (NCBI taxonomy): domain Eukaryota; kingdom Viridiplantae; phylum Streptophyta; class Magnoliopsida; order Poales; family Poaceae; genus Dendrocalamus; species Dendrocalamus latiflorus. The sequence goes on along the minus strand of CM029626.1, from coordinate 24,756,674 downwards.
CGCCACTAGCGTCCCACCGCGTGTCGATCAGCGCAGGGAATAAATGCAGGTTGCACGACCCGACATAGCTTCCGGCGCGTGTCAGCGTGGCCCTTCGGACCCATCAACCGCAACAGTCCAAACGGGGTCTTCGCCCGAGTAGCGAGGCCCTGACCCTGACTCTGGCAGCACCTGGGCGAAGGGTCACCACTGCGAAGGCACCGAAAGCCACTCCGACTCCAAGATATGCCTCCCCGCCACATGATCATGCCCGCGGGAATAAGGACAGCAGCGCACTACCGGACCGCCTAGGCCGCGGTTTGGGGCGCGAGGTATGCCCCCACTCCGGCTTCAACTCCAGTTCCGCCTTGGACCCCCACACCGGTTTGGCCTTCGGAAGGCGGAGGCCATGTCGCGGCAAGTTTTGGCTTGTTCTCATAAACAGGCCACCTTCGGTGCACCAACATTCTTCGAAAAGTAATGTCGAGGGGCCCAAATCAGAAAACCCGACTGAAGGTGAGCCTATCTATGAGAACAGGGCAAACCTTGTCACCATATGCAGAAACGCAGCATGAAAGTAGAAAATGCGACCAGTTGCCGGTAATATACGCTAACCGAGCTCCCGAGAAAAATAGGCCTCCATCAGTACATCAACATCCCCCAAGCCGCGTAATGTTGCTACGGAATGTGGATGCACTAAAGGGGGCCCATTTTAGGGGAGCAGCACCTATCCGAGCACACAATGCAGGTACAATGCCACACCAGCACGATATATATACCCCATCAGTGGGTAAGCCCAAGCGACAGGAGTCCAATCGACGGAAGGAAAGTCCAACCGGCGACAGAGCGTCGCAGCATAGTACGACCTTGACGCTTCAAGACCCGTGCTGCGCCAAGCACGTCCCGCCACGGGGTCGGCCAGAGGATGGCACATTACAACACGATGCGACCACGATGCCTCAAGTCTCGCGCCGTGTCAACCAGGCCTCACCAGGCAGGCCAGCAGTCACTTGCCATCAAGAGCACTAACGCCGGAGTCCCCCGTCGCTTGACGTTCGCGCGACGACTCACGGCCCGCTCGCCTACGCGTGCCACGACATCTGACACCGCCAACACCTTCGATTCGGCTAGGGCTGATGGAATGCGCGTAGGCTACAATAGCAGAAAACAAAACTTTTCTACCGCGCACACCAGGACATCAGGCTAAGGAGGGATCATGGATCATTACCAGTAGACGCGCAGCGCAGCGGAAGAAGAGTTGGAGAAGCCGATCCAACCACGCGCGTCGAGGTAGTAGTGGAATTAGTCGATTGTCCCGAACAGATCGTCTCCTCCACGCGATCAACCACACCACGTGCAAGATCCAATCTGTAGATTGTTGATGCCGATCAACACCGCAACGAGCAGCGCCTCCACCGGTATCCACACGTCCGGGGCTGGAACGCCGATCGCGAGTGTACCAGCACTCGCGAGCGGCTAGGGTTTGGCTCGGGAGGTGGTGGCAAGGGTTTGGCTCGGGATTAAAAGAAGCATGCACCCCTCAGCCCCTCGCCTCCATATATATAGACCTCCTCACTTGGGCCTCGTGGACCGAGGCCCAATACGAGTCTATCCAGATCTCTATCCGAATTGAGCCCACATCCGAATCACATTCGAATTAGTGTTCCAACCCGTTAAGTGTGCGACCCTGTAGGTTCACGTATACTTGGTCGCGACCCGGAAACGCCTTTCTGGTCACCCTGTTAATAGCGGCCTCTAGTAAGACATATTAACCCCAAAGTATACGTAAAGATCATATCGGCTGAACCTGTAATGTTCTCATGTATGAATCCCTTTGCCTCACGATATAGATTGAGCTCAAGGCGAGACCTGTGTCATCCTCTTAATAGCTCAATCACTCTCTCGATTCCGTGATGGATTATAAACTCGTGATTGACTCCTCAATCACCTTGGCATGGCCATGCACTTTCATAATCCATTACATCGAGGGGCCCAGAGATATCTCTCCCATAAGGAGGGGCAAATTCTATCTTGATCATTCACATCCCACTACATGTTTCATAGCAAACCCGAAGACTACTTTTATGACTACCCAGTTACGGAGTAGTGGTTAGTAGTCCCAAAATAGGCTACTACGCATGTTGGGAACCATGATGATCTCAAGTCTAAGGATTCTACATAAACACTACTTGAGACCAACTGATGACACATGGAATCTCTACAGTGTCTCATGGCGGGTCTATCCAACATATGTTCACTAACACATGTCCATATTATTGATTTGGTATCTCCATACCATGATCCATGAGACATGATCATCAATCAATACATATGCTGATCTTTGAATCATATTTGTTCCTCATATGATATATAATCAGGGATCATTTAGAAATAGCAACATTTTGGCATTAAGAGTCTCATGAATAAGTCACATACTCATTGATCAATAATGATAATGTCTATTTCAAAGAACAAAGCAATGTATCATAAACATAGTATGTGATATATTCAACATCTCCATGTTGCCTCTAGGGCATATCACCAACAAGGGCAACCGCCGACCCCACCGAACCGGAGGCGGGCTCGATCTCTGTTCCAACCCCTACGTCGATGTTGGCTCTCGGTCTCGATGTCAACCTCGACCCCACTGCAGGAGGACTGGGTGGACAACGAAGGCTTCGCCAAGCCGCCCGGCGCCATACCTTCGCAGCAGGGTAAACACTACACCAAGCAGCAAGGCTTCGACGGACGTTGAAAAAGCTCACAGGCCACAGGGGCGGAGGGGGCCAAAGGGCTCGGCAACATGGCTTCGGCCCGTGAAGCCCTTCACCATGAGAGGCTCCTGTTGTAGGGGTGGCCCCCACCTAAGCCCAGCAGGCCTGTCAGGGGAATGTAAGGCCTGAAATGGGACATGTATAATGACGCAAGTACCCTTGAGGGGAATCTTCGGATGTAAGGGCATAATTGTAAAAGCACTCCCCATGTGGACATATATACAACACAGGCCATGGGGAGAAACCCTAAGCCATTACTCACGAACTCCCCACTACCATACTCTCTCTCTGTTTGGTCTGTAGCCACAACATAGGTCAAAAGGGATATTGATCCATATGGGATTAGGGTTCTAATGGGCCTACAATGTGGAAGCCCATTAGCATGCTCTATAAATATGTGGAGGCGGGGCTGTAGGTACCATATACTACTATGCTGAAGACCCTGGCCGCCACCTCCCCTCGGCCGTATCCTGAAACCCTAGCCAGGCGCGCGGTGCTAGCACACCAGCGCACGGCGTTCCATCCCGAACGTGTGGACTCCGTGGAGGCGCCGCTGCTGTTACTGTTGTGCTGATCGGCGAGAAGCGCAGGGCTATTGCTAGGACGCGAGGAGGAGACATTTAGTTCTTGAAATGATCGGCTTCTTCTTCTTTATCAACGTGCATCTACGTTGGACGGGGCTGCTCCAACTCTTCTTCCGCTGCGCAGCGCATCTAGTGGTAACTATCCATGACTCCCTTGCATGCATGTTTTCTGGTTGAACGCGGTACAAAATCAAATGTTGTAGCTAGCGTAGCCAACCTGTTCTCCTTCAGTGGTATCAGAGCAAAGCTGCGTAGTATGTGGTCTAGATTATGCGCTTGTAGATGATATGTTGTTTGTAGTAGATGCGATCTATTACTGTTCTTATGCTAGGTTCATGTTGAAATAGGTATGAGTTGATAGCATCATATGGCCAAAAAGAGTTCGTGCTCCTTCTTTGATGTACGTGCGACTTGCCCCTACCGGCTGGAATCACCATCGGGGCTAACTGCGCGCATAGTCAGTAGATCGAGCCAACAGATCGAGGTCGCGTGTTGCGGTCTCCTCAAGTATACCGATCGCGATGATCAATGTGATTGATCTAATGAAAATTGAGGCATTTTGAATGGCTCGGATTTGGGTTGATTTGATCGGCCCGATGAGATTTTCATAGCGATTTCATAGATGCGATCTATATAATTTGGGACCGCCGTTGCGCACACGCATAGATTGTTATACAAACACATTCATGCCAGGGCGGTAGGATGCGTTCTACGCTTAACTTGTTTTTGCAGGGAATGATGTGAATGGTATGGCATAGATGTATATGTGATGCATGTGTGTTTTGGCGGCATGTGTGTCGTATTAATCACAGCTGGGTTGAGGCTGTTCTTTAATTGTATAACGACCTGCGTGTCGACTTGTGATGTTGCGCTCCTCATGTAATTCATTTGCTAGCGATTAGTTGTAATAGTTTAGTTCTTTACCATGGAGGCTTCAAGCATGATGACAAAGAGGACAGGAAGTGTGGCGAAGGACATCACCGTGGAACCATGGCTGTGGTGACCACTACGATTCAAAAGGCCATACCATTCACAGTATAATGTGATTATATGCATGTGATGTTTATTTCATGTCATACTATTCTTTCATGCCATACCTGTAGAGGATGTATTTTTCATGACAGAATAGCTTCCCTCAGAAAAGTTAAGAATTTATTTGATGCCCTTCCAATTGCTGCGCCTATAAGAATTAGGATCATTGTTTGGTAGGTCTGCCAAAGCAGAGTACCATCAACTATCTTGATCTAATAGATTGGATGTCGGACATCCACATGCATAGTGTTGGTTTACTTGACAAGGCTATCAAATTGGATTTGGGCCTTGGGGCATGGTGTTGGGAGCCGGGGCATTGGATGCCACCCAACAAACAAGAGTCACATATGATATGATTAGCAAGCGTTGCTTACCTACGTCACTAGGTTTCTAGCGGTGATGCCAAAGCTCACTAGAACTTAGATGAACATGGATCAAGACCACTATATGTCGTTAGAGGGAAGACAATTACAAAACATATAGTGGGAGTGTCTTTTGTTAAATTGTTTAATGGAAGATCAAACATGAACATAGCGATGAACTTTGCTTGTTTATTTTCTGTTGTAGATCATGGCTGCTTCTAGTAACAATTCCAGTTTTAACTTGCGCTCTGTTCTTGAGAAAGAAAAACTTAATGGCACGGATTTTATTTATTGGTACCGCAACCTGAGAATTGTTCTCAGACAAGAAAAAAGGGAATACGTTCTTGAGCAACCCTACCCCGATGAACTCCCTGAGGGTGCAAATGTTGCCACTCGCAAAGCTTATGAGAAGCACTGCAATGATTCACTCAACGTTAGCTGTCTCATGCTTGCTACCATGTCCTCTGAGCTTCAGAAGCATTATGAGAATGTAGATGCTCACACTATGAATGAAGGACTGCATGACATGTTTGAGAACCAAGCTAGGACCGAGAGGTTTAACATTTCAAAGTCCTTGTTTGCGTGAATTGACAACAGAGGGGGGTGAATGTCGACTTTTAAAACTTGCCCTCAAAAGAATCCCCAAAAGAACTTCCTCTCCAATAACAATGGAATCCTATGAAGAAGAAAACAACCTTTCTGGAACTTCAACTTGCTCCCCCAAAATACTCACGGAATGATCCTCTCAATAGCTATGAAGAGCTATGAAGGAGTCAATTCATATTCTCTAGAATCTTAAACACACAGAGGAAATAGGCAAGGCAAATAGAGAAAACAAGGAACCAAACTCAAACAAAAGACCACAGACAACACAAGCTGCAAAAAGGGGGGCCGGTCTGACCGGTGCATTATGGCCGGTCTGACCGCTCCCTCTCCACCGGTCTGACCGCTTGAGACATGCTGGCCTGACCGCCACACAAATTACGGTATGACCACCGGCAAAACTCCAGTCTAACTAGTCCCCTTGAAAAATCAGTCCAGCAGCCTGAAACTTCTGCACAGAAACATGAAAAAATTCAATTCGGCCAAATGAAGCAAGTCCAGCTGTTTTCCCTTAGCCAAAAGACCACACATCTTATTCTAAATAGCATAGGGGCCTGAAACAGCAAGAAGAACCAAAAGGAAATCAAGAATTTCAGATTCTACCCAAGAACAGAAAAATGCACAGAGCAGCATCCAAAACACAAATTGCTCTCCAATCTTTGAACCTTAGACCAAGAAACTTTGCAGAGAGATTAGCAATAGACTGAGCACCTAAAAGGCCAAATCTTAGAGCATCTCATGAAGAAATACAAAATCCATCTCAAACCCTACAGAAGGCAACAGAGAAAAACAAGAACACAGGAAAGAGAAAAATGAGATTCTTGCGATTCAATTAATTTGCTCTTGGAATTAGCTGACCAAAGGGTCTAGAAATATAATCCTATCACAGAGCAACCCATTTTGCCACTCCTTAGCAAGAATCAACACAAAAACGAAAATCTCCGAAATCAACCAGAGGAGCATCGAGAGGAATAACTGATACAAACATTAGAAACACTTCAGAAGTTTCATTCCCAATCAATCAAGGATTAAATGAAGTCCCCATACATGATTGAAACAAGAGGAATGATTACATGGGCATCAACTCATACTCTCCCTCTCTCAAGTCTCAAGAAAACCAAGAACACTCAAGGAGAGACCTCAAGTACAGAGAAGCTACGGGAGATAAACAACAGAACACACTCTGTCCATCTCACCTGCTCTCAACAACTCCTCGCCAACTAAAGCCTCAAAGCAAAACAACCTCTCCAAAGGCCATTTTGACTAAAGCAAAACCCTAAAAGCCATGCACTCCCCTCATAAGACATGCATGCACTTGAGAATCCTTCTCCTATTTATATCCTTTGGCTAACGGGTCTCCAACCCATTATGCCCGCTAAACCCCGAACGGAACCGCTTCCACCTGTGCAGCTTTGCGCTTTTACCGAAACGCCCCTCCTGCACCTTCCGAGAAGCTTCCACGTTCCTTGTCGTCCAAGCCTCACAACCACCTCGAGTCTCCGCCGTCTTTGACACATTCGACCGTTCTGACCTCGACACCGGCTGTGCCTAGTCCGGTCACCTCGTGCCTCGCCACGACTCCGCCTCGACGTCCTGCAGCCATCACAGACAAGAAACACATCAAATAGCACCGCTCGACACATGTAAGCATAAATAGCATCAATGAACCAACTTACGCATGAAAGAGTCCAAACCTGTCAAATCAAGAGAATATGCATCCTAATCACTTTGACCAGGTTTGACCAAGTCTGACCGAAACCGATTGCACCACGCAACGACATGGTCCGAACCACACAAACCGAACTCGACTTTCCTAAACCAATGTCAATTACTCATCACAAACATGAGGTCATAACCACATGGTCTCTCAATCTCCCCCTTGATGAGTATATTGACAAACCCAGAAAAAAGCGCAAAGTTGAGTTTAAAAAAAAACAAGAGTCAAACATGGTCCAAGAGAAATCAAAGAGGTTAATGACCATGTCGACAAGGAAACACTAGAGCTACAAAAGAAAGCAAATTGTTCTCCAAAGCTCAAGAACATTCCCCAATGGCTTTTTCTCCGCTATTCTCCCCCTTTTGGCAATAAACACATCAAGGATGCAAAAGAGAGAATAAGACATAATGATGGATGAAATGGCTGAAGTTTGTTTATTTTAAGCATTTAGAGCCATGAAGATTATCCAAAATGACCATATGAGGGTTACATCAAGCCATAATCAATAAGAATGCTAAGAAGATCATCACAAAACATGTATAAGCAAGCTAAGCCAAATAAGTCACAATCTGAAAATTTAGTCGAATGCCTTAGCATGTCAAGTCAACCATGATTCTAGTCTAGCTAGAGGTATCCATAGATGATGCAGGCCATGTCAATAAGCAAAGTGGAACCAAGAAGCTAGTATTGAATCATTTTAGAGTGCTATTAGTTCAAGAGAGAAACAATTGTTCAAGTACTTGATCTTTTTGTATAATTAAGCAAATGAAGCACATTTGTCATAAGTTTTTCTTTTAGAGCTCATGATTGTTTCCAACCTACATTTTTTGCTATGTGCTAGATCTCAAGCCTTATGCGACTACTCCAAGAAAGAAGCTTAAGAAGATAGTCTTGGTCATCCAAAACTCCCCCTGAGTTCATGTCTAGTGCAATGGCAAGCCGTTTCATGAGAAAGAATTAGTGAGATAAGTTTTTTTCACACAAAAGAGATCCTTTTGCATTTTCATGAACATAAGACTTGTACTAACTCATGTGTCATCAAGAAACTAGAATAGCTCAATCTAAAGCTCAAAAAAGATTCAAGACTCAACTCAGCCTATTTGACATGGCATGAATCATAAGAGGATAACTAAAGGCAGACTAGTCTCAAAAATTAACATAACATGAATTAATTCAAGTTGTGCATTTTAATCAACCTATCATGGCAAAGACTTGACTACACATATAAAGTCATGATCAATCTACAAATGAAGCACAAATCATGGCAGGATGTAAAGCAATGTAAACATGTCATGAGAGGATAATAATCAAGGCTCCACGTAGTTATATTACAATGTAGAATGCAAGAAAATCCAGCTCCCCCTCAACATGTGATGCAATCTTTTAGTTCAAGTTGAGTTATGGCAAAGTTATGATCTAGAAGCTCCCAAATGAACTCCCCCTGAACCAAAGAAATAAAGTTGAGAAGCTGGCAAGAAAAACAGAAAAGGCAGTCCTTAAAGCATAGATAAGATATAGAGGATACTATGGCTCAGACTGACTCTCATCTACCCCATAACACTCTAGGACTATCAACTGACCATCTAGCACACTAAGGAGCAAACACGTACCCCGTCTACCCGAGGGTGGACCAACCCTCGCTAGAACCTATAAGAAGTGAGTGAGCTTAACCTAGTGAGAAGAGAAACAGCTAATAAGCAGCATCCTAGAGTCACAAGATGAGAGAAAGAAGTCTAAACAACTAGACAAGAGAAACACTCTAGTCTATGCTAGAAGGACTATCCCAATACACCCACATGCAATGCAACAGAAAGGAGTAAGAGCATAATAAACATGATAAAGCATGAAGCACAAAACTCCCCCTCACAACAGTCCATAAGGACAAACCACCCCAAGCTCTCCCCGCAAGGCTGAAAACCTAGAGCTATCCAAAGGCTTGGTAAAGATGTCAGCCAACTGGTGGTCACTCTTCACAAACTGGAGCACTATGTCACCCTTCTCTACATGGTCTCGAAGAAAGTAATATCTGATATCAATATGCTTGGTTCGGGAGTGCTGCACTGGGTTCTTCGCAATGTTAATCGCAGAAGTGTTATCACAAAAGAGTGGAACACTGTCGATAACTAACTAAAAGTCCCACAGGGTCGAGACCATCCAAAGCACCTGGCTGCAGCAACTGGCAGCAGCAACGTACTCGACCTCTGCGGTGGACTGTGCAACACCAGACTGCTTCCTCGAAGACCAGGAAACAAGAGAAGTGCCAATGAATTGGCAGGTGCCAGACGTGCTCTTCCTTTCTATCCTACAGCCTGTAAAGTCTGCATCCGAATAGGCTTTCAAGAAAAGACAGGACGAGGAAGAGTACCAGATACCATAGTCAATGGTAGCTCGAAGGTACTGAACTATGCGCTTCACCGCTTGGCAGTGAGATACGCGAGGAGAAGCCTGAAATCGAGCACAAAGACACACAGCGAAGTGTATGTCGGGTCTCGAGGCAGGGAGGTACAAGAGAGAGCCAATCATGCTGCGATACTCCTTCTGATCAACTGGCTCGCCGTCCTCATCTGGGTCAAGAGAAGCTGTGGATGCCATGGGAGTTGACACGGGCTTACCATCACTCATGTCGAAGCGTCTCAGGAGGTAACGAGTGTACTTGCCCTGATGCAAGAATGTACCCTCCCGAGTCTGCTTGGTCTGTAAGCCAAGGAAGAAGGACAACTCACCCATCATACTCATCTCAAACTCGGTGCTCATGACATCCGAGAACTGTGAGACAAGAGTATGAGAAGAGCCGCCAAAGATAATGTCATCCACATAAATTTGGACGAGCAGAAGGTCATTGCCAAGCCTACGAATGAACAAGGTCTTATCCACCTTACCCATCTCAAAACCATGACTCAACAGGTAGGACATAAGCCTCTTATACCAAGCTCTAGGGGCCTACTTAAGTCCATACAAGGCTTTGGAAAGCTTGAAGACATGGTTTGAGTATTTGGGGTTTTCGAAACCTGGAGGCTGTCTCACATAGACCTCTTCCTCAATAAAGCCATTGAGGAAGGCACTCTTGACAAGGCAATCAGGATTCTAATGGCCTCAAGTCTAGCTACAGGGGCAAAGATCTCCTCAAAATCTAGACCCTCAACCTGGGAAAAGCCCTGAGCTACCAGTCTAGCCTTGTTCCGAATGACAACCCCATCCTCACTCTGCTTGTTCTTGAACACCCACTTAGTCCCAATGACATTGTGACCTCAAGGGGGCTCAACAAGCGACCAGACCTTGTTTCTCTCAAAATTTTCTAACTCGTCATGCATGGCATTGACCCAAGACTCATCAGAAAGAGCATGACAAACGTCCTTGGGCTCGAATGAGGCAACAAAAGCAGAATGGAGATAGAAGTGTGACTTGCCAGACTTTGAGCGCGTGACTCGCTCAAAGAGGTCTCCAATCATCTGCTCGGAAGGATGGTCTTTCTGGATATGTCGAGGAGGTCCTGAGTGAGATGAAGAAGTGGCCTCTACCTCACGAGCTGATAAGGTAGGAACAGAGCCACTAGCTCCAGAAAAAGCAGAAGGCATGGGCTGATCACCTGGAAGTGCAGTGGAAGAAGCCACCTCAAGGGGAGGATGAGGAACTGGATTGGGTAGACAACCCTCATCTCCATCCTCCTCATCGTCCACAAAGATAGGCTCGGACTGCTCTAAAAACTTGAGATATCGGGCCTAGTCCCCGGACTGGCCTCGTCAAAGGTCACCTCACAGGTCTCTACCAACTTATTAGACTCGCAGTTCCAACCCTGTACGCCCGCGAAGAAGTCGAGTAACCTAGAAAGATCCCATCACAAGAACGTGACTCGAACTTATCTAGGTTTTCGGACTTCAGAATGAAACACTTGCAACCAAATACATGAAAATGCGAGACACTGGGCTTTCGCCCATATCTCAACTCATAAGAAGTGCGATGCAAGTGTGCCTGAAGAAAAACTCTGTTCGAAACATGGCACGCGGTCGCTATAGCCTCAGCCCAAAACTTCCTAGGTGTAGAATACTCATCAAGCATCGTCCTGGCCATCTCGACAAAGGTACGGTTCTTCCTCTCCACGACGCCGTTCTGCTGTGGGACATGCGGAGAAGAGAACTGGTGCTCTACACCTGTCTCATCACAGAACCTCTCAAAGTAGGAATTCTTGAACTTCGTGCCATTGTCACTGCGGATCGCTCGTAAGGCACCCGAGAGCTCAACAAAAAGCCTACTAAAAAGACCTCAAAAATGTGTAAACGTCTCATCCTTCGAGGCTAAGAAAAACACCCAAGAGAACCTCGAGAAGTCGTCGACCACGACAAGAACATACCACTTCCCTCATGCTGACTGCACTCGAGCTGGTCCAACTGTGTCCATATGGAGCAGCTGTCCTGGTGCATCGGTCATAGTCACTGTGATTGGAGGATGAGAAGTGGCAACCATCTTGCCGTGCCGGCATGGAGCGCAAACTAGATCTTTGACCATCTTGAGTTCGGCAGACCACGAATGAGATCGTGGCCGCTAACTCTGGTCAAATGGTCAAATCCAATATGACCAAGTCTCCTATACCAGAAAGTAAGGTCACGGGACTCAGAAGCAACCAAACACCGGAGAGGATCACCAGAAGACTCAGAAAAATCAGCACGAAAGATCCTTCCATAACGAGAAATCCTGCAAACCAGACTACCCGAAGAATCAAGAATTTTGCAAGCATTTTTCTTAAAGCTTACCTCAAAGCCGTCATTGGTAAGCTGAGAAACAGAAAGCAAATTATATCGCAGCTTACTAACCAAGGCAACATCTTTCAAAATAAAGCACTCATTAACACGCACTGTACCTTTGGCGATGACGGCCCAGACGAGGCGTCTCTGAAGGTGATCGTCTCATCACCTGTAGCGCGGGCTAGGGAAGAGAACCAATGAGAGTCTCCGGTCATGTGTCGAGAACAACCGGAGTCAACAAGCCAAACCTCTCCCTTCCCTGCCCAGCGAACCTGAGTCAAACAGAGAGTAAAGGCTCAGTACTAGGATAAATCAAGAGTGATTTTGGCACCCAATACTGAGTAACACATCGAGCAGCAGAAGTAGTCAAACACGACTGACCTCTAACTACCCTACGCTCTCTGTCACTCAAAGAAGCAGAAGGTCTGTGAGCAGACCTAAAGCTGTTGCTGGGTCTGACTGCTATGGGAGAGCGAGTCGGAGCACCGGCAACACGCTGATCTCGCCGTGGGTAGCCATCTTGACGGGGGAAACGAGATCTACCCTCAGAACGGCGGAAGTCACGACCAAAGGGAGCATGAGGACAAAAACCAGAAAACTCAGAAAAACCAAGTCCTCGATGCTGCCCAAACCCATAAGAAGCACCTGATGTAAACCGAGACCTCGTGTTGGTCTTAGGTGCACTCAAGGTCTGGGGCTGACCCTGAATACGCCTAAGAGCCTCAACATGGTCTCTCCACGTGATCTTGGCGCGTCTGAAGCATCGCTCGATCAAGTGTCCATCCTTCTGACAGACGGTATAATGATACTTTACCTTCTAAGAGGTAGAAGTAGCATGATGAGGCTTCACCTTCTGAGAGGCCGAAGCAGCAGGTGGAATCACCTTGCTATCAGAAATCACATGGACAAAGCCCGCCGACTTGAATTTAACTTCATCAGATCTGGGCTCAGTCTCGATCACACCTGGTGCTATGGGTCTAAGAACAGCAGGTGGATGCTTCCTCATATCCTCATAGAAATCGTATCCTAGACCTTGATTAAATTTGCAAATCTTGGATTGGTCTAGAATAAGATTTATCTTTTTCTTGCCTCCTACAAATCTCTCGAGAGTGTTCATAAGGTACTGACACTCCCGAAAGAGAGAGGTGCAAGATGAGCAGGGGGAAGAAGAGACAGCAGGAGGTAAGGGAGCAGAAGAAAAACCAATAGCAGAAGAGTAAATGGCTTGTGCACGCACAGCCGACTCGGAAGGGACAGTCCTACAGCTAGCAATTTGGTTCACGTCGCTAAGCGTCTCTACCTTACCCTTGGGCTTCTCCCCCACACCAGCACACACATCACAACAAGATTGTGGCTTCTCAAGTAAATCCATAGTTAGCTTCACACATTTTTTTTCCAATGCAATCAAGTCAGATTTTAGTTTATCATAATTTTTTGAGAGACCATGTGGAGGTCATCCCGTGTGAATGATGAGTAATTGACATCGGTTTAGGAGAGTCGAGTTTGGTTTCTGTGGTCGGACCATGTCGTTGCGTGGTGTAACAGGCTCGGTCGGACTTGGTCAAACCTGGTCAAAGTAATTAGAATGCATATTCTATGATTCGACAAGTTTGGGCTCTATCATGAGTAAATATGTTTCGTTGATGCTATTATGTTTTCATGTATCGAGCGGTGCTATTTGATGTGTTTCTTGTCTGTAATGACTACAGGACGTCGAGGTGGAGTCGTGGTGAGACACGAGGTGACCGGACTAGACATAGGCGGTGTCGAGTTCAGAACGGTCGGATGTGTCGAAGACGGCGAAGCTTCGATGTGGTTGCTAGTCGTGGACGATAAGGAGCGTGAAAGCTTCCCGGAAGGTGCAGGAGGGGCGAATCGGTAATTTCGCGAGGCTGCACAAGCCGGAGCAGGCTCCGTTGGATTTAGCAGGCGTAACGGGTTGGAAACCCGTTAGCCAAGGGCTATATAAAGGAGGGAGTGCCTGCATGCCCCCTCCGGGATTTGAGTGAGGGTTAGGGTTTTCTTGAGTCAAAAGAGGCTTTGGGAGTTTGTTTTGCCTTTGCTCTTTAGTGGTTGGAGAGTTGTTGTGGATTGCAGAATGTGTCCCCGTAGCTCTCTCCTCCCTCTGTGTGTTCTTGGTTTGAGTTCTAGAGATTGGAGAGGGAGAGGTAGGAGATGTGTTGAGCCACCATGTAATCATCCATTGTTCTAATGTCCAGGCGTATCGGGACTCCTCTATAATCCTCTTTTGATTTGGAATGAAGATCTGAAGTTTATCTCTTCTGTTCGTGCATGTTTTTCTTCGTTCTCCTGTTTGGAGTGATTTCTTGATTTTCTGTTTTTGAGTTGGTTCTTGCTGAAAAGGTCCAAAATGGGTTGCTATGACATGGGAGATGTTCAAAAGCCATTTGGCTAGTTGATCCTAAGAGCAAGCCAAGTTTAATTTCAGTTCTTCCATTTGGAGCCTTCTCTGTTCTTCATTTGCATTTCTAGGGTTTTGGTGCTGTTCTTGATTCTCTTCGTGGGATGGCTTGAAACTTGGTTTCTAGAATTCTGAGGCTATCAATTAGTGAAGCCTCTGTAGTTGTTCAGGTTTTGGCATTTCTAGGGTTTTAGTGAAAATCGTGATTCCCCTCATAAGATGACTTCAAACTTGGCATGGTAAGTCCTGTGGCTATTAAGTAGCTATCCTCAAAGTTTCTTGACTAAAGGATCTAAATTGAGATGGCAATTTGGAGTTTTGTTGTGGCTCTCTGTACTTTTCAGTTTTGAGATCAAATCTGAATTTCTTGAGCTATTGTTGTTTCTTCTTGCTGAGTGATGCCTCTCTGCTATTTAGAACAGGTGTATTCACTGTTGGCAAAGGGAAATTGTCTGCAAGTCTTTTAATTGGTCGAAATTTCAATTCTTGAGTCCTTCTGCGCAGTTGTTTCAGTCTATCGGGCTGGAATTTCAGGGAGTCCGGTCTGACTGGGCTTTACTTGGCGGTCAGACCGGCTGGTAAGCACCGGTCAGACCGGCAATGTTCAAGCGGTCAGACCGGTGGGTGAATAGCGGTCAGACCGCCCAGTCACTTGCGGTCTGACCGCCCCTGCTGCTTTTTGGTCTAGTTTGTCCCTGCCTTTTGTTCTTTGGTTTGCGTACTTGATCCTTCTTTCCTTGATGAGTTGAAGTTTTCTAGAGTCCCAGTATCCATGAGTGTCCAGTGAGTATGATCATTTTCTTCATAGCTCCTCATAGCTATCAAAGAGAATAGTCTTTTGGTAGATACTGTTGTGGGCAAGTTTTAAAAGTCGACATTCACCCCCCTCTGTCGCCATTTCGGTCCAACATTTTTGCATGGTGAGCTAACAGGGTCCTTAGAAGCATACTAGCCAATTTGTTGTTATGATCAACTATTTTTTGGAATTGCTTAGAAACAGATTCAAGCTCAATTGTTAATTTTGAACAGTTGGTGCAAGACACAATAGGCTCAAGTAGAGAAGCATGTAATTCAGCAATTTTATGATCTGCCCTTTTTAAGTTCAATTTCAAATTATTGTAATTTTCACAAGTCTCGGTCAGATCAAGAAGCATGGTATAAAGACCTCTAAAAGCATTGTCCATATCCTCACATGAGGTGCAAGAAGTAGTCTCAACAACAGGGGATGAAAGAGTAACTACCCTACTCATCTCTAGCTCAGCAAGAAGACTAACATTCTCCACCTTAAGCATATCTAACTCAGAGAACACACTATCATGCAAGGTCCTTAGCTTCTCCAAGTCATCAAGCAAAGCAGTGCATACATCACAATCGTCACGGGAGGGAGCAGATCTAAGTGAAGTAAGCTCCCGTGACAAGCTCTCTACTTCCTTCTCCAACTCGCTAACCCTAGCTCTAGATCTAGCATGAAATTTCCCTAGCTTAAGAAAAGCACCATTAAGCTGGTCGTAGGAAGGGTATACCTCATCGGAGTCGGAGTACAGCTCGCTGTCGCTCACTTCGCCCTCAACGGCCATGAAGCACATGCCGGAGAAGTCGTCGCCGCCTTGGGGTCTTGCTCGTCCGTCCCATCGTCGTCGTTGCACCCCTCCACCTCGCTGAGGTTGAGGTCGTCGAAGGCGGTGAGGACGCGGTGGAAGAGCTCTTTGGCTTTGCCAAGGTCGTGGAACTTCTTCTTGCTTGAGTATGTGCTGGGGGCTTCTTGTTGCGGTTCTTGTCGATGTAGTCGTTCTTGCTCACACCGCCGTAGTCGCCCTTGCCCTTCTCTAGCTTGGGGTAGTTTGCCCGAATGTGATGGGGGCCACCACACTCGAAGCAAATCACGGGTCCTCCTCTCTTTCTGTCCCTCCTTCTCTTGTAAGCATGAGAAAATTTTCTGGCTAGGAGGGCCAACTGGTCATCTGCAAGCTACTCTAACTGATCATCAGTTATATCACAGAGAGCAACAAGAGAATCCACAAAGTGACTCGGAAGAAAATCCAGAAGCTGAAGTGGGATCGGTGACTAACGCCATCGACTGTGACTTCGACTTACAAGAGACAATGTCAATCTCGTGAGTCTTGAGGCGTGAGTACAACGCATCAAGGGTCAAATTCGAAAGATCGGTAGTGTCTTTGATGGTAGTCACCTTCATCTCCCAAACGCGCAAGTCAAGAGTAGATAGCATCTGTCGAGCATAATCCGAGTCAGGGTATGTGAGACCAACCGCTCGGAGATTGCCCAGAATTTTGTGAAAACGCGCAAAGCACTCATCCAAGGACTCACTAGCGAGCATTTCAAACTTGTTGTAATCTCGCTTGAACTGGTCCTGTTGAACCGTCTTAATCTGGGTGGTGCCCTCGTGGTATGCATCGAGGGTCTCCCAGATGTCGAAGGCCAACGACAGATGAGAGATGCGATCGAACTCGCTTCTGCTCAACGCCTGGATTATGATGAAGGTGACTACCATCAAGGACACCTGTGTTGATCGACAGATGCTCGCTGCACTCGACCTTCGTGTTTGGGAGATGATGGTGACTACCATGAAGGACACCACAGACCTCTCGACTTTGACTCTAGATGCGCTGTACTCGCGCCTCAAGACTCACGAGATTGACATTGTCTCTCGCAAGTCGAAGTCACAGTCGATGGCCCTAGTCACCGATCCTAGTTTGGAATCTGGTCATTCTTTAGATTCGCTGTGTGGATTCTCCCTTGCTGCTCTCTGTGACATAACTGATGATCAGTTAGAGCAGCTTGCGGATGAGCAGTTAGCCCTCCTAGCTCGGAGATTCTCCCATACTTACAAGAGGACGAGGGATGGAAAGAGAGGAGGACCCGTGATTTGCTTCGAGTGTGGTGGCCCCAACCACATTCGGGCAAACTGTCCCAAGCTGGGGAAGGGCAAAGGTGACTACGGCGGTTCGGGCAAGAACGACTACATCGACAAGAACCGCAACAAGAAGCCCTCAGCTCCCGCATAAGGCAAGAAGAAGTTCAGCGACCTTGGCAAAGCCAAGAAGCTCTTCCACCGCGTCCTCACCGCCTTCGATGACCTCGATCTCAGCGAGGTGGAGGGGTGGAGCGACGACAATGGAACGGACGAGCAAGAACCCAAGGGCAGCGACGACTTCTCCGGCATGTGCTTCATGGCCCTTGAGGGCGAACTGAGCGACAGCGAGCTGTACTCCAACTCCAATGAGGTTCGCTGGGCAGGGAAGGGAAAGGTTTGGCTCGTAGACTCCGGGTGTTCACGACACATGACCGGAGACTCCCGCTGGTTTTCTTCCCTTGCCCGTGCTCCAGGTGATGAGACGATGACCTTCGGAGACGCTTCATCTAGGCGCGTCGTCGCCAAAGGTACAGTGCGCGTTAATGATTCTTTCATTTTTGAAAGATGTTGCATTGGTTAGTAAGCTGTAGTATAATTTCCTTTCCATTTCTCAGTTTACCGATGATGGTTTCGAGGTGAGCTTCAAGAAAAACGCTTGCAAAATTCTTGATTCTTCGGGTAGTCTGGTTTGCAGGATTTCTCGTTTTGGGAGGATCTTTCGTGCTGATTTTTCTGAGTCTTCTGGTGATCCTCTCAGGTGTTTAGTTTCTTCTGAGTCCCACGACCTTTCTTTCTGGTATAGGAGTCTTGGTCACATTGGATTTGACCATTTGACCCGAGTTAGCGGCCACGACCTCATTCGTGGTTTGCCGAAACTCAAGATAGTCAAAGATCTAGTTTGTGCTCCTTGCCGGCATGGCAAGATGGTTGCCGCTTCCCATCCTTCGGTCACAGTCACTATGACCGATGCACCAGGACAACTGCTCCATATGGATACAGTTGGACCAGCTTGAGTGCAGTCAGCAGGAGAGAAGTGGTATGTCCTTGTCATGGTCGATGACTTCTCGAGGTACTCTTGGGTGTTTTTCTTAGCCTCGAAGGATGAGATATTTACACATTTTTGAGGTTTTTTCAGAAGGCTTTCTGTTGAGCTCCCGGGTGCCTTACGAGCGATCCGCAGTGACAATGGCACGGAGTTCAAGAATTCCTACTTTGAGAGGTTCTGTGATGAGATAGGTGTAGAGCATCTATTCTCTTTTCCGTACGTCCCACAACAGAATGGCGTCGTGGAGAGGAAGAACCGTACCTTGGTCGAGATGTCCAGGACGATGCTCGATGAGTACTCTACACCGCGGAAGTTTTGGGCTGAGGCTATAGCTACCGCGTGCCATGTTTCTAATCGAGTTTTTCTTCGGGCACACTTGCACCGCACTTCTTATGAGTTGAGATATGGGCGAAAGCCCAGCGTCTCTCATTTTCGTGTGTTTGGTTGCAAGTGCTTTATTCTGAAGTCCGGGAACCTAGACAAGTTCGAGTCACGTTCTTGTGATGGGATCTTTCTAGGCTACTCTACTTCTTCGCGGGCTTATCGGGTCTGGAACTGCGAGTCTAGTAAGATGGTAGAGACCTATGAGGTGACCTTCGACGAGGCCAGTCCGGGGACTAGGTCCAATATCTCAGTTTCTTTAGAGCAGTTCGAGCCCATCTTCGTGGATGATGAGGATGATGGGGATGAGGGTTGTCTACCCGATCCAGTCCCTCATCCACCCCTTGAGGTGCCTTCTTCCACTGCACCACGAGGCGATCAGCCCATGCCTTCTGCCTCTTCTGAAGCTATTGGCTCTGTTCCTACCTCTTCAGCTCACGAGGTAGAGGATACTTTTGCTTCTCATCCTGGACCTCCTCGACATATCGAAAAAGATCATCCTTTGGAGCAGATTATTGGAGACCTTTTTGAGCGAGTCACTAGTTCAAAATCTGGCATGTCTCATTTCTGTCTCCATTTTGCCTTTGTTGCCACTTTTGAGCCCAAGGATGTTAGTCATGCTCTGTCTAACGAGTCTTGGGTCAATGCCATGCATGAGGAGCTAAAGAATTTCGAGAGAAATAAGGTCTGGTCGCTTGTTGAGCCCCCTCGAGGTAACAATATCATTGGGACCAAGTGGGTGTTCAAGAACAAGCAGAGTGAGGATAGGGTTGTCATTCGGAACAAGGCTAGACTGGTAGCTCAGGGGTTCTCCCAGGTTGAGGGTCTAGATTTTGAGGAGACCTTTGCCCCTGTAGCTAGACATGAGGCCATTAGAATCCTGCTTGCCTTCGCAGCTTCTAAGGGTTTCAATCATTACTAGATGGATGTCAAGAGTGCCTTCCTCAATGGCTTTATTGAGGAAGAAGTCTATGTGAGACAGCCTCTAGGTTTCGAAAACCCCAATACCCAAACCATGTCTTCAAGCTTTCCAAAGCGTTGTATGGACTTAAGCAGGCCCCTAGAGCTTGGTATGAGAGGCTTAAGTCGTACTTGTTGAGTCATGGTTTCGAGATGGGTAAAGTAGACAAGACCTTGTTCATTCGCCGGCATGGCACCGACCTCTCGCTCGTCCAGATTTATGTGGATGACATTATCTTTGGCGGCTCTTCTCATACACTCGTTTCACAGTTCTCGGATGTCATGAGCACCGAGTTTGAGATGAGTATGATGGGCGAGTTGACCTTCTTCCTTGGCTTCCAGATCAAGCAGACTCAGGAGGGTACTTTCTTGCATCAAGGCAAGTACACTCGCGACCTCCTGAGAAGCTTTAACATGAGTGATGGGAAGCCCGTGTCAACTCCCATGGCATCTTCCGCCACTCTTGACCCAGATGAGGATGGCGAGCCAGTTGATCAGAAGGAGTATCGTAGTATGATCGGCTCCCTCTTGTACCTCACTGCCTCGAGACCGGACATACACATTGTTGTGTGTCTATGTGCTCGCTTTCAATCTTCTCCTCGTGTATCTCACCGCCAGGTGGTGAAGCGCATTCTTCGGTACCTTCGAGCTACCATTGACTTTGCTTGAGAGCCTATTCGGATGCAGACTTTGCTGGCTGTAGGATAGATAGAAATAACACTTCTGGCACGTGCCAATTCATTGGCACTTCTCTCGTTTCCTGGTCTTCAAGGAAGCAGTCCGGTATTGCACAGTCCACCGCAGAGGCCGAGTACGTTGCTGCAGCCAGTTGCTGTAGCCAAGTGCTTTGGATGGCTTCGACCCTGCGGGACTTTGGGTTAGTCATAGATAGTGTTCCACTCTTTTGTGATAACACTTTAGCGATTAACATTGCTAAGAACCCAGTGCAGCACTCTCGGACCAAGCATATTAATATTCGCTATCACTTCCTTAGAGACCACGTAGAGAAGGGTGACATAGTGCTCCGGTTTGTGGAGAGTAACCACCAGTTGGTTGATATCTTTACCAAGCCTTTGGATAGCTCTAGGTTTTCAGCTTTGCGGGGAGAGCTTGGGGTGGTTTGTCCTTATGGATTGTTGTGAGGGGGAGCTTTGTGCTTTACTGCTTTATCATATTGATTATGCTCTTACTCCTTTCTGATTGCATTGCATACAGGTGCATTGGGTTTAGTCCTTCTAGCATAGGCTAGAGTGGTTCTCTTGTCCAGCTGCTTAGACTTCTTGCTCTTATCTTGTGATTCTAGGATGCTGCTTATTATCTGTTTCTCTTCTCACTAGGTTGAGCTCACTCACTGCTTATAGGTTCTAGCGAGGGTCGGGCCACCCTTGGGTAGACAGGGTACGTGTTTGCTCCTTAGTCTGTTAGTTGATCAGTTGATAGTCCTAGAGTCATATGGGGTAGATGAGAGTCAGTCTAAACCATAGTATCCTCTATATCTTATCTATGCTTTAAGGACTGCCTATTTGGTTTGCTTTGCCAGCTTCTCGATTTTATTGCTTTGGTTCAGGGGGAGTTCATTTGGGAGCTTCTGGAGCTTAATTTTGACATAACACAACTTGATTATTATCCTGTTATGACATGTTTACAATGCTCTACACCTTGCCATGACTTGTGCTTATTTGCTAGATTTATCATGACTTCATATGTGTAGACTAGCTTTTGCCATGATAAGTTAATTAAACTTGCTTAAATTGAACTAAAACTTGTCATGTTACCACTCGAGACTAGTCTTTCTTGAGTTATCCTTTTATGATTCATGCCATGTCAAATAGGCTGATTTGAGCGTTGAATCTCTATTGAGCCTCAGATTGAGCTATGTTAGTCTCTTGATGCAGCATGTGTTAGTACAACTTGTTTAAAAAGCAAAAAGATCTCTTTTGTGCGAAAAAAACTGATTTCACCAATTCTTTCTCATGAGACGGCATGCCATTGCACTAGGCACGAACTCAGGGGAGTTTTGGATGACCTAGACTATCTTCTTAAACTTCTTGCTTGGAGTAGTCACATAAGGCTTGAGATCTAGCACATGATAAAAATATTGGTTGGAAACAACCATAAGTTTCAAAAGAAAATATGTCTTTTGTGCTCAATTTGCTTAAGCTACAGAAAGAACCAAGTACTTGAACCAATGTTTCAATCTTGAGCACATAGCACTCTATTTGGACTCAATATTAGCTTCTTGGTTTCGCTTAGCTTATTGACATGGCCTGCATCATCCTTGGATACCTCTAGTAGACTTTGCTTATTGATGACTTGACATGCTCACAAAATGCACTACATTTCAGATTGTCATCTATATGTTCTAGCTGGCTTATACATATCTTGTCATGATCTAGATAGCCTTTTATTGAGTTATGGCTTGGTGTAATACATTATGGTCATTTTGGATAATTCTCCTGGCTCTAAATGCTTAAATAAACAAATTTCAGCCATTTCATCCAATGTCATGTCATATTCTCTCTTTTGCATCCTTGATGTGTTTATTGCCAAAAGGGGGAGAATATAGGAGAAAAAGCTATTTGGGAACATTTTAGAGCTTTGGAGAACAATTTGCTCTTTCAGTTGTTGCTCTAGTGTTTCCTTTTATCGACATGGTCATTAGCTCCATTTCCTTCCTTTGGACCATGTTGGACTTTTCAAATCAAACTCTACTTTGCGCTTTTTCTGGGTTTGTCAATATACTCATCAAGGGGGAGATTGAGAGACCATGTGGAGGTCATCCCGTGTAAATGATGAGTAATTGACATCGGTCTAGGAGAGTTGAGTTTGGTTTGTGTGGTCGGACCATGTTGTTGCGCGGTGTAACGGGCTTGGTCGGACTTGGTCAAACCTGGTCAAAGTAATTAGAATGCATATTCTGTGATTCGACAGGTTTGGGCTCTATCATGAGTAAATATATTTCGTTGATGCTATTATGTTTTCATGTATCGAGCGGTGCTATTTGATGTGTTTCTTGTCTGTGATGACTGCAGGACGTCGAGGTGGAGTCGTGGTGAGACACGAGGTGACCGGACTAGACACAGGCGGTGTCGAGGTCAGAACAGTCGGATGTGTCGAAGACGGCAGAGATTCAATGTGGTTACGAGTCGTGGACGACAAGGAGCGCGGAAGCTTCCTGCAAGGTGCAGGAGGGGCGAATCAATAATTTCGCGAGGCTGCACAAGCGGGAGCGGGCTCTGTTGGATTTAGCAGGCGTAACGGGTTGGAAACCCGTTAGCCAAGGGCTATATAAAGGAGGGAGTGGCTGCATGCCCCCTCAGGGATTTGAGAGAGGGTTAGGGTTTTCTTGAGTCAAAAGAGGCTTTGGGAGTTTATTTTGCCTTTGCTCTTTAGTAGTTGGAGAGTTGTTGTGGACTACAGAATGTGTCTCCCGTAGCTCTCTCCCCCCTCTGTGTGTTCTTGGTTTGAGTTCTAGAGATTGGAGAGGGAGAGGTAGGAGATGTGTTGAGCCACCATGTAATCATCCATTGTTCTAATGTCCAGGCGTATCGGGACTCCTCTGTATTCCTCTTTTGATTTGGAATGAAGATCTGAAGTTTATCTCTTCTGTTCGTGCATGTTTTTCTTCGTTCTCCTGTTTGGAGTGATTTCTTGGTTTTCTGTTTTTGAGTTGGTTCTTACTGGAAAGGTCCAAAATGGGTTGCTATGACATGGGAGATGTTCAAAAGCCATTTGTCTAGTTGATCCTAAGAGCAAGCCAAGTTTAATTTCAGTTCTTCCATTTGCAGCCTTCTCTGTTTTTCATTTGCATTTCTAGGGTTTTGGTGCTATTCTTGATTCTCTTCGTGTGATGGCTTGAAACTTGGTTTCTAGAATCCTGAGTGATACGGGGAGGGGTCCCGATCTTCTCAGTGAGGAACCGTGGATAGTTGATGCGAAGTAGACGATGTCGCTAGTTGAACACTCGCGCCAATGCACGAACCCTCAACTCTTCGGAATACGCCCAAAACACACCGGATAATTATTCGTCGCGAGACCACAAACGACGAACGCCAAGTCCCCAATTCCCAATGGAACGACGGCTTGACCCGCCTAGTTCTCTCTCAAAGTCCTCGCATAAACTCTGGTGTTTAAAGAACAAGCAATAGCTATGTTTCAATCTTATGCATAAAATTGGTCTCCTTCTAAAGGCTGCCAATACAAGGCTTATATAGCCCCCTGGGACATCCATATGGTCTCCAAACCAATTACAACTCAACCCTATATGGTTTTGGATACGAACTCTCGCAAAAAGGAAACTATATTTTTCACCCGTCATCTTATTTCGGTCATAACTTTTTATCCGTGATGAATTTGATGGTGGGACCAGATCCATTACGTATCCCTTGAAATTATCTTTCCAACGAGTACAAGAACACCAGAATCGAACTCCGTTTGTGAAAGTTATGGCCTTTTTAGTAACTGCCTGTCAGCCTGTCCCGAACCGAATCCGAATTGAATTCTGAGTTGAATCCGAGTTTGAATTGGGTTGAGCACGTGGGAAGTCCGAATTTGGTTTGAAAATCTTATCCAAAACTTGTAGTTTAAGTCCTTGGGCTTCTCCCCTTTTGCTCTCCCGCTGCATGGGCTTCTTTCCTCCTTGATCAGCTGCATGGGTTGCTTGGCTTTCTCCTTTCCATTCCCATGGGCTTTGAGCTTTTTGTTCTTGGTAGCAAATATGATTAACCTCCTTGTGCTTCTCCATTGCTTTGGCCCCGGAATCATCACAATATTCAAACATAATAATAAACAAGAATTTGGCATAAGGTAGTATATCGTTCCCACGAATAGAAGGAAATTCATTAAGAAACAAATTCACCTGACAATATTTAATTTGGCTCAATACTTCTTTCCAGTGAAATAATGTATTTGATTGAAAAGTACTAATCATGTGCGTATCCGCATCATCCTCCCCTTCTTCAAGAAAAGCCGTCATCGGCTTTTGGTAGCCTGAAATTGTACTAAGCAAAGAATACAACGTATATGCATGGTATATATATTTGTCATCAACACTTCTTTTGCTTAGCATATCAAGAACATCTGAAGGCGTAATAGATAAAAGAAAAACACATATGCATGGTATATGTATGAATCAATTATTGTGTCATCTTGTTGTTCCACACAAACCAGTTAATATAACAACAACCATAAGATGTATACATTGTAATTTTGTCTTTCATATCATTCTCCCTCCCATGAGAAAAAGTCGTCCTCGACTTTGCTAAGCACATGGACAAGTCATTAATGGGCCAAACCAAATTAAGTTGTTCAAATATGGGGGAGAAAATTTTTAGTTCCTTCCATGCTTCAACTGCGTTACTCTGATTATTTGTACAAGATTGTACATTAAAGGATGAATAAGTAGGCTTAAGAAATCTTTTAAAACATGAAGCACTATTGTTGAAACTCATCTCATTGTGATCATGATATGGCACAAAAGTTTGTTTATCCAAAATATGCAATTTCAATTCAGCAACCTTATCACATGTAATGCATATTCGGTAAACATAAAACTTATCATCTATACCATAATTTCCAATCAAATTGAACTTATATGTATATGCATAGGTACTAACTAGTGATTTTAAACACGAAATTTCAGCAACATTCTCAATCACACTAGATAGCTCTCTAGGATCATCAAACATGATATAGCACAAATAATCACTAGGAGATATTCGAGTAAGAACTTCTTTATGAGTAATTAATTCCACATTATGTAAATTGAGCAAAGAAATTTCAAAACATGGAATTTTCATTCGCACATATGAGTTCTCACAAGTACTCACCGTTCCACAATTAATTCCAGCGCCAACATTGTTACCTTTATTGTTCTCCTCAGTTGATATAGGTGTTGTAGGTATTAAATCATCATGATCTAACAACGGGGCAGCAAGTACTTCATCTTCAACCATGGTTATCTCCTTATCTTTTGACTTCCAATGATGCCGGTAGTTGAATGTTTAACTCCACATCTTCAATTTCAACCTGCACAACGTGAGAAACAACACTAGAAGTAGACATTAATGTGTTAGTGTCAAAATCATCCTCACTTTGTCCATCATCTACCTCTTTCTTCTCTTTTGGTGTTTCTCTCACACTCTCAATTGGGATGCTCTCAAATTCACATATGGTGGAATCACACAACTCACTCTTTTTAATACTCTCTTTCCCTTTGGCTATGTGGCTCTCACACTCACATGGTTTTTGAGGCATCTCAAGTGTTGTTTGTAGCAATGGGGCAGCACGTGCACTAGGAGTAAAACTTCCACTAGATGGATTAGTTTTAAACGAATTGAAACGAGATGTGGTTTTACCTCCTGTAGGTGCTGTACGGGGAGTGTAGGAAGATGATTTTGAAACCCTCATGTCCTCCTCGGTCTTATTGTGCAAAACGACCGGAGGGCCATGCACACTTGTGTCATCAGCTGGTGCACCCCCACGTAGATTGTGATATGCGAACATGGCACGCAGCTCCCAAAAGTTATTGTTGATGGTCGTACGCAACTGTTTGACCTCCACCTCGAGGGTGTTCAGTCCAGTCTGAACTTCCCTAAGCTCATCGCGCACGCCATTGTCACCATTATGACGTTGTTTTTGTCGCATCTCGCGCAACCGAGTGTACTCGGTCCACATAACCGGCGCCTCCGGATTAGGTGGATCCTCCTCGTGACCTGACATGGGAACGACTCACAAACAAGAAACGAGATTATATCCGGGTTAGTAAACAAAAGCTCTCTCTATGCTTGCAACTCACTGTCCTGAAAACAAGACAAGCTTACCGTTCCAAATTGAATCAAGGACAGCAAATCGACAATTGTGACAGCGAACGACCTCAACCCGGTAATGTATGAGCGTAACCAAGAGCAAGGGAGTACACAAACGGGTGTCGGTGGATCTTGGACAGTTATGTATTTTGTAGCAAGGGAAAACAATCAATTAATTTCAGAAATCGCACAGAATTGAATTATAGTTCGTATCTAGCACTTAGCCTATGTTGCTGATCAACCAAGGATGGAAGAAGGCTAAATAACTATATGGCAATGTATGGGAGTGGTAAATACAAGATAATTCAGTCGAATGCAATCTGGAATTGAAGAACACAAGGCTTGACCCAAAACTTAAAAACTGAGGATTTCTGTCTACTGGACAGCATGTCGGTATTTCGGTCGTAACTTTTCGTCAGTTGTCTTTTTTTTAATGATTCTTTTTGTATCAATTTCCGGACGTCTTTTTCTACAACGTTTGTTTTGGGGCCATGTTCTGGAAACTGACCAAAAAATTCGCAAAAAATTCACAAGTGCCGACTATTGCAGATTCAATTCAGAAATTTGGGTCAACTTTCACCGCATATATCTCTTAAATGCCTTCCTGGAATGATGTGAACTTTCACAGATAGATGGAAAATGAAGTTTTGAATCTAATGGTGGTGATCACACTCAAAAATAATCTTGGAATCAAAAGTTATGGCTTTTTTGGTGGCGGCTGCAGAGAAAGGAAAAATTAGCCGAATTGGAATTAGGGTTTGGGGCGGGGAATTTTTTTTGTTTGGATTTTTAATGGAACAAAGATATGACCAGCAACTAGACAATGCTAAGACGGACACAAATTCAATTTAGCAAACATAAACTAATAGATTGAAAGGCACAACGGGGTTTGGACAGCGGAAATTAACACTTTTTGTGGGACAATTTTTTTTCTGGACTATAGGAAAGAAAAAAAAACCAATCTACTAACTACGGGTAAAGAAGTTCTCACCGAGTAAACCTAGAATCTGATACCACATGATACGGGGAGGGGTCCCGATCTTCTCAGTGAGGAACCGTGGATAGTTGATGCGAAGTAGACGAAGTCGCTAGTTGAACACTCGCACCAATGCACGAACCCTCAACTCTTCGGAATACGCCCAAAACACACCGGATAATTGTTCGTCGCGAGACCACAAACGATGAACTCCAAGTCCCCAATTCCCAATGGAACGACGGCTTGACCTTGAATTGCAGAACGAACCATGGATCACCTAGTTCTCTCTCAAAGTTCTCGCATGAACTCTGGTGTTGAAAGAACAAGCAATAGCTATGTTTCAATCTTATGCATAAAATCAGTCTCCCTCTAAAGGCTACCAATACAAGGCTTATATAGGCCCTTGGGACGTCCATATAGTCTCCAAACCAATTACAACTCAACCCTATATGGTTTTGGATACGAACTCTCACAAAAAGGAAACTATATTTTTCACCCGTCATCTTATTTCGGTTACAACTTTTTATCCGTGATGAATTTTAAGGTGGGACCAGATCCATTGCGTATCCCTCAAAATTATCTTTCCAACGAGTATAAGAACACCTGAATCGGACTCCGTTTGTGAAAGTTATGGCCTTTTTAGTAACTGCCTGTCAGGCTGTCCCGAACCGAATTCGAATTGAATTCTGAGTTGAATCCGAGTTTGAATTGGGTTGAGCACGTGGGAAGTCCGAATTTGGTTTGAAAATATTATCCAAAACTTGTAGTTTAAGTCCTTGGGCTTCTCCCCTTTTGCTCTCCCGCTGCATGAGCTTCTTTCCTCCTTGATCAGCTGCATGGGTTGCTTGGCTTTCTCCTTTCCATTCCCATGGGCTTTGAGCTTTTTGTTCTTGGTAGCAAATATGATTAACCTCCTTGTGCTTCTCCATTGCTTTGGCCCCGGAATCATCATAATATTCAAACCTAATAATAACAAGAATTTGGCATAAGGTAGTATATCGTTTCCACGAATAGAAGGAAATTCATTAAGAAACAAATCCACCTGACAATATTTAATGCGGCTCAATACTTCTTTCCAGTGAAATAATGTATTTGATTGAAAAGTACTAATCATGTGCGTATCCGCATCACTGAGGCTATCAATTAGCTTCCCTCAATGTTTCATGGCCAGAGGATCAAAGATTTGTGAAGAGTTTGGATTTTGGTGAAGCCTCTGTAGTTGTTCAGGTTTTGGCATTTCTAGGGTTTGGGTGAAAATCGTGATTCCCCTCATACGATGACTTGAAACTTGGCATGGTAAGTCCTATGGCTATTAAGTAGCTATCCTCAAAGTTTCTTGACCAAAGGATCTAAATTGAGATGGCAATTTGGAGTTTTGTTGTGGTTCTCTATAATTTTCAGTTTTGAGATCAAATCTGAATTTCTTGAGCTATTGTTGTTTCTTCTTGCTGAGTGATGCCTCTCTGCTATTTAGAACAGGTGTATTCACTGTTGGCAAAGGGAAATTGTCTGCAAGTCTTTTAATTGGTCGAAATCTCAATTCTTGAGTCCTTCTGCGCAGTTGTTTCAGTTCGTCGGGCTGGAATTTCAGGGAGTCCGGTCTGACCGGGCTTTACTTGGCGGTCAGACCGGCCGGTAAGCACCGGGCAGACCAGCAACGTTCAAGTGGTCAGACCGGCGGGTGAATAGCGGTCAGACCGCCCAATCACTTGCGGTCTGACCGCCCCTACTGCTTTTTGGTCTAGTTTGTCCCTGCCTTTTCTTCTTTGGTTTGCGTACTTGATCCTTCTTTCCTTGATGAGTTGAAGTTTTCTAGAGTCCCAGTATCCAATAGTTTCCAGTGAGTATGATCATTTTCTTCATAGCTCCTCATAGCTATCGAAGAGAATAGTCTTTTGGTAGATACTGTTGTGGGCAAGTTTTAAAAGTCGACATTCACCCCCCCTCTGTCGCCATTTCAGTACAACACTTTTGCATGGTGAGCTAACAGGGTCCTTAGAAGCATACTAGCCAATTTGTTGTTATGATCAACCATTTCTTGGAATTGTTTAGAAACAGATTCAAGCTCAATTGTTAATTTTGGACAGTTGGTGCAAGATACAATAGGCTCAAGTAGAGAATCATGTAATTCAGCAATTTTATGATCTGCCCTTTTTAAGTTCAATTTCAAATTATTGCAATTTTCACAAGTCTCGGTCAGATCAAGAAGCATGGTATAAAGACCTCTAAAAGCATTGTCCTTATCCTCACATGAGGTGCAAGAAGTATTCTCAACAACAGGGGATGAAAGAGTAACTACCCTACTCATCTCTAGCTCAGCAAGAAGACTAACATTCTCCACCTTAAGCATATCTAACTTAGAGAACACACTATCATGCAAGGTCCTTAGCTTCTCCATGTCATCAAGCAAAGCAGTGCATACATCACAATCGTCACGGGAGGGAGCAGATCTAAGTGAAGTAAGCTCCCGTGACAAGCTCTCTACTTTCTTCTCCAACTCGCTAACCCTAGCTCTAAATCTAGCATGAAATTTCCCTAGCTTAAGAAAAGCACCATTAAGCTGGTCGTAGGAAGGGTATACCTCATCGGAGTCGGAGTACAGCTCGCTGTCGCTCACTTCGCCCTCAACGGCCATGAAGCACATGCCGGAGAAGTCGTCGCCGCCTTGGGGTCTTGCTCGTCCGTCCCATTGTCGTCGTTGCACCCCTCCACCTCGCTGAGGTTGAGGTCGTCGAAGGCGGTGAGGACGCGGTGGAAGAGCTTTTTGGCTTTGCCAAGGTCGTGGAACTTCTTCTTGCTTGAGTATGTGCTGGGGGCTTCTTGTTGCGGTTCTTGTCGATGTAGTCGTTCTTGCTCACACCGCCGTAGTCGCCCTTGCCCTTCTCTAGCTTGGGGCAGTTTTCCCGAATGTGATTGGGGCCACCACACTCGAAGCAAATCACGGGTCCTCCTCTCTTTCTGTCCCTCCTTCTCTTGTAAGCATGAGAAAATTTTCTGGCTAGGAGGGCCAACTGGTCATCTGCAAGCTGCTCTAACTGATCATCGATTGCATCACAGAAAGCAGCAAGGGAGAATCCACAAAGTGACTCGGAAGAAAATCCAGAAGCTGAAGTGGGATCGGTGACTAACACCATCGACTGCGACTTCGACTTACGAGAGACAATGTCAATCTCGTGAGTCTTGAGGCGTGAGTACAACGCATCAAGAGTCAAAGTCGAAAGATCGGTAGTGTCCTTGATGGTAGTCACCTTCATCTCCCAAACGCGCAAGTCAAGAGCAGATAGCATCTGTCGAGCATAATCCGAGTCGGGGTATGTGAGACCAACCGCTCGGAGATTGCCCAGAATCTTGTGAAAATGCCCAAAGCACTCATCCAAGGACTCACCAGCGAGCATTTCAAACTTGTTGTAATCTCGCTTGAACTGGTCCTGTCGAACCATCTTAATCTGGGTGGTGTCCTCATGGTATGCATCGAACTCGCTTCTGCTCAACGCCTGGATTATGATGTTCCTTGCCTTTGCATTTGCCTCGACATCAAGCATGTTTCCAGTGTTGATGTTCTAATCGGCAGGAACAACATACCGTACTTTGACCTTACGCCAAATGGCGTAGCCCTGAGCCTGAATGTAGGTCTCCATCCGGCTCTTCCAAAAGGGATAGTCGATCCCATCGAAGACCGGGGGCTTGGTCGAGTACTTGTCTGTCGCCATGGCTCTGGAGACCAGTTAAGATCTATGAAGAAGAGCTAACCGGCTCTGATACCAATTGTTGGATCGAAATTGGCAACAGAGGGGGGTGAATGTCGACTTTTAAAACTTTCCCTCAAAAGAATCCCCAAAAGAACTTCCTCTCCAATAACAATGGAATCCTATGAAGAAGAAAACAACCTTTCTGGAACTTCAACTTGCTCCCCCAAAATACTCATGGAATGATCCTCTCAATAGCTATGAAGAGCTATGAAGGAGTCAATTCATATTCTCTGGAATCTTGAACACACAAAGGAAATAGGCAAGGCAAATAGAGAAAACAAGGAACCAAACTCAAACAAAAGACCACAGACAACACAAGCTGCAAAAGGGGGGGCGGTCTGACCGGTGCCTTATGGCCGGTATGACCGCTCCCTCTCCACCGGTCTGACCGCTTGAGACATGCTGGTCTGACCGCCACACAAATTGCGGTCTAACCGTCGGCAAAAATCTGGTCTAACTAGTCCCCTCGAAAAATCAGTCCAGTAGCCTGAAACTTCTGCACAGAAACTTGAAAAACTTCAATTCGGCCGAATGAAGCAAGTCCAGCTGTTTTCCCTTAGCCAAAAGACCACATATCTTATTCTAAATAGCATAGGGGCCTCAAACAGCAAGAAGAACCAAAAGGAAATCAATAATTTCATATTCTACCCAAGAACTGAAAAATGCACAGAGCAGCATCCAAAACACAAATTGATCTCTAATCTTTGAACCTTAGACTAAGAAACTTTGCAGAAAGATTAGCAATAGACTGAGCACCTAAAAGGCCAAATCTTAGGGCATCTCATGAAGAAATACAAAATCCATCTCAAACCCTAAAGAAGGCAACAGAGAAAAACAAGAACACAGGAAAGAGAAAAATGAGATTCTTGCGATTCAATTAATTTGCACTTGGAATTAGCTGACCAAAGGGTCTAGAAATATAATCCCATCACAGAGCAACCCATTTTGCCACTCCTTAGCAAGAATCAACACAAAAATGAAAATCTCAGAAATGAACCAGAGAGAGCATCGAGAGGAATAACTGATACGAACAAGAGAAACACTTCAGAAGTTTCATTCCCAATCAATCAAGGATTACATGGAGTCCCCATACATGATTGAAACAAGAGGAATGATTACATGGGCATCAACTCATACTCTCTCTCTCTCTCTCTCAAGTCTCAAGAAAACCAAGAACACTCAAGGAGAGACCTCAAGTACAGAGAAGCTACGGGAGACAAACAATAGAACACACTCTGTCCATCTCACCTGCTCTCAACAACTCCTCGCCAACTAAAGCCTCAAAGCAAAACAACCTCTCCAAAGGCCATTTTGACTAAAGCAAAACACTAAAAGCCATGCACTCCCCTCACAAGACATGCATGCACTTGAGAATCCTTCTCCTATTTATAGCCTTTGGCTAACGGGTCTCCAACCCATTATGCCCGCTAAACCCCGGACGGAACCGCTTCCACCTGTGCAGTTTTGCGCTTTTACCGAAACGCCCCTCCTGCACCTTCTGGGAAGTTTCCGCGTTCCTTGTCGTCCAAGCCTCACAACCACTCGAGTCTCCGTCATCTTCGGCACATCCAACCGTTCTGACCTCGACACCGCCTGTGCCTAGTCCGGTCACCTCGTGCCTCGCCACGACTCCGCCTCGACATCCTGCAGCCATCACAGACAAGAAACACATCAAATAACACCGCTCGACACATGTAAGCATAAATAGCATCAATGAACTAACTTACGCATGAAAGAGCCCAAACCTGTCAAATCAAGAGAATATGCATCCTAATCACTTTGACCAGGTTTGACCAAGTCCGACCGAAACCGATTGCACCACGCAACGACATGGTCAGAACCACACAAACCAAACTCGACTTTCCTAAACCGATGTCAATTACTCATCACTAACATGCGGTCATAACCGCATGGTTTCTCAAGAGGAAAGCATTAAGAAAAACACCAATCATGTGATGATGGTTCAGAAGGAGAATAAAAAGAGGAAGCGTTGGACGCCCAAAGGCAAAGGAAAGGTTCCTAATGAGCACCCTAGCTCTAAGCCAAAGCCAAATGGGAAGGTCAAATCTGGCCCTTCTCCTGATGATGAATGCTACCACGGCCATGTCAAGGGGCATTGCTCTAGGAATTGTAATAAATACTTGGGGGATCTGAAAAGAAGAAGGGAAGCGAGACTTCTGCTTCTGGTGAATCTTGGGTATTTGACACCGGATCGATGATTCATACTTGCAAATCGTTGCAGGGTCTAAGAAGGACTAGAAGTTTTGTGAGAGACGAGTTGGACGTGCGTGTCGGCAATGGAGCAAAGGTTGCTGTACTAGCTGTCGGCACTTATCACTTGTCATTACCTTCAGGGATAGTTTTGGAATTAAATAATTGTTATTACATTCCAGCATTGAGTAAGAACATCATCTCTTCTTCACGTTTGGAGGAAGATGGTGGTTATGAGTTCGTAATAAAGAACAAATGTTGTTCTATTTATTTGAATGATATACTCTATGCACATTGTCCATTGATGAATGGGTTATATATTCTTGATCTTGAGGATAAACTTGTCTATAATATTAATGCAAAGAGGATGCGGCCTAATGATTTGAATCCTGCTTTTATTTGGCATTGTCGCTTAGGTCATATAAATGAGAAACACATAGAGAAGCTCCATAAAGATGGTCTACTCAACTCATTTGGTTTTGAATCATTTGAGACATGTGAGTCTTGTTTACTTGGCAAGATGACAAAGGCGCCTTTCACCGGTCATAGTGAGAGGGCAAGTGACTTGTTGGGACTTGCACATAACGATGTATGTGGACCAATGAGCTCAGTAGCCAGAGGTGGTTTTCAGTATTTCATTACTTTTATCGATGACTTTAGTAGATATGGATACATCTACTTAATGAGGCACAAGTCTGAATCGTTTGAAAAGTTCAAAGAATTTCATAATGAAGTACAAAACCAGCTAGGCAAGACAATTAAAATTCTGCGATCTGATCGTGGAGGTGAATATTTGAGCCATGAATTTGGTGAACATCTAAAACAGTGTGGAATTGTTGCACAGCTGACTCCGCCTGGCACGCCTCAGTGGAACGGGATATCTGAACGGAGGAACCGAACCTTGTTAGACATGGTTCGGTCTATGATGAGCCAATCTGATCTTCCATTGTCCTTCTGGGGATATGCTCTAGAAACTGCTGCGTTTACACTAAACAGAGTCCCATCTAAATCAGTGGAAAAGACACCATACGAGAAATGGACTGGGAAACGTCCTGGATTGTCTTTCCTTCAGATATGGGGATGTGAGACTTATGTGAAACGTTTGACGTCTGATAAGCTCCATCCTAAATCTTACAAATGCTTCTTTGTTGGGTATCCTAGGGAAACCAAGGGATATTATTTTTACAATTGGGAAGAAGGCAAAGTGTTTGTCGCTCGGAACGGTGTGTTTTTGGAAAAAGAGTTACTTTCAAAGGGTGTTAGTGGGAGCAAGGTGCAGCTTGAAGAAATTCAGGAAACACCTGAAAATGTTTTAGCTCCTATTGAACCTCAACAGGATGTACAAGATGTTGTACAACCGGTTATGGAGGCACCGCCCCCACGTAGGTCTACAAGGGCACGTCGCGCAACTGAAAAGTTCACGCTCCTAACCACGGGACAACGCGACATATTGTTGTTGGACAATGATGAGCCCAAGAGCTACACGGAGGCAATCATGGGACCAGACTCTGAAAAATGGCTTGGAGCCACGAGGTCCGAAATAGAATCTATGTATGATAATCAA
The DNA here is from genome assembly GCA_017311315.1 of Dendrocalamus latiflorus. NCBI lineage: Eukaryota > Viridiplantae > Streptophyta > Magnoliopsida > Poales > Poaceae > Dendrocalamus > Dendrocalamus latiflorus. Next base: position 24,721,898 of record CM029626.1, on the reverse strand, counting down.
GTGGATCCACCTGATGGTGTAAAAACTATTGAGTGTAAATGAGTTTTTAAGAAAAAGATAGACATGGATGGAAATGTTCACATCTATAAGGCACGATTGGTGGTGAAAGGTTTCAAGCAAATTCAAGGTGTTGATTATGATGAAACATTTTCGCCCGTCGCTATGCTAAAGTCTATTCGGATCCTCCTAGCGATTGCTGCCTATTTCGACTACGAGATTTGGTAGATGGATGTCAAAACGGCTTTCCTAAATGGAAACCTAAGCGAGGATGTGTACATGACACAGCCTGAGGGTTTTGTTGATCCGAAAAATGCTGGGAGAATATGCAATCTTTAGAAGTCCATTTATGGATTGAAGCAAGCATCTCGGAGTTGGAATCTTCATTTTGATGAAGTAGTCAAAGGGTTTGGCTTCATCAAGAATGAAGAAAAGCCTTGTGTTTACAAGAAGGCTAGTGGGAGCACACTTGTTTTTCTGGTCTTGTATGTAGATGACATATTATTGATCGGAAATGACATTCCAATGCTAGAAGCTGTGAAGTCTTCTTTGAGAAAAAGTTTCTCAATGAAAGATCTCGGAGAGGCAACTTACATTTTGGGCATAAAGATCTATAGAGATAGATCGAAGAGGCTAATTGGATTAAGCCATAGTACATACATTGACAAGGTATTAAAACGGTTCAATATGCAAGATTCCAAGAAAGGTTTCTTGCCTATGTCACATGTCATTAGTCTTAGCAAGACTCAGTGTGCTTCAACACTTGATGAGCAAAAGAAGATGAGTGCGATTCCGTATGCCTCAGCCATTGGATCCATCATGTATGCTATGCTTGGTACGCGTCCAGATGTTTCATATGCTCTAAGTGTTACGAGCAGGTATCAATCTAGCCCCGGTCTAGCTCACTGGGTGGCTGTAAAGAATATTCTTAAGTACTTTAGAAGGACTAAGGATATGTTCCTTATTTTTGAAGGTGAAGAAGAGCTCGTTGTAAAAGGTTACACCGATGCTAGTTTCCAAACTGATAAAGATGATAGTAGATCGCAGTCTGGTTTTGTGTTCTGCCTCAATGGAGGGGCAGTGAGCTGGAAAAGTTCCAAGCAAGTGACGGTAGCTGATTCAACAACTGAGGCCGAGTATATTGCAGCTTCTGAAGCTGCAAAGGAAGCTGTTTGGATCAAAAAATTTGTTTTTGAGTTGGGTGTGATCCCTAGTGTGTCCAGTCCAGTGGATCTCTATTGTGATAATAGTGGAGCCATTGCGCAAGCAAAGGAGCCTAGGTCACACCAAAAGTCCAAACATATGCTTCGGCGCTATCACCTTATCCGTGAGATCATTGATAGAGGTGAAGTGAAGATTTGCAAGGTGCACACGGATTTGAATGTTGCTGATCTGTTGACGAAGCCTCTCCCACAACCAAAGCATGAGGCACATACGAGTGCAATGGGATTAGATACTTACATGATTGACTCTAGTGTGAGTGGGAGATAATTGCATCAAGTCTGTGTTTATGAAATTTTGAATAAGGTGTTATTTGGTTCCTTGAATAATTATTGTATGCATTGATTGGCAAGTATGTGACTTGTTCGTGAAAATCTTTGTTTTATTTAATGTTATTCTAAAGATCCCTAGTCTTATGTCATTACGTGGGACAACAATGATTAATGGACTAGCACATGTATTGATTGATGATCATGTTTCTCGGATCATGGATATAGGAATATCAAATCAATAATGTGGACACATGTTATAGAACATGGTGTTGGATTGACCCACTCCGAGACGTTGCTGGGATTGTTATGTTAATGTGTGCCATCAAGCGATCTCGAGTGGTATACCTACTGGATCCTTCGACCTGAAATCGCCATTGTTTCTCACTATGTGTAGTGGTGCGCTTTGGGGCTGCCAAACACTACTCCGTAACTGGGTAGCTATAAAAGTGGTCTTCAGGTGCATCATGAAACATGGAATGGGATGTGAGCGGATTAAGATGGGATTTTCCCCTCCTACATAACAGGAGAGATATCTTTGGGCCCCTCGATGTGGTTGGATTAGGGAAGTGCATGGCCATGCCAAGATGATTAAAGAGTTAATCAAAATGTGACTAAAGGGTTAGTCATGAGTTGTAATCCACCACAAGATCGAGTGAATGGTTAAGCTATCACAAGGGTGGCACGAATCTCGCCTTAAGTTCGACTGGTATCGTGTGGCAAAGGGATCCAAGTGTGTGTGTATATGAAGGTTTAGCCGATATGATCTTTATGTGTATTCGGGAGTCAATATGCCCTGCTAGGTGCCACTATTGACTTATGGCTTGAAAAGAGTTTTCGAGTCATGGCTGTCTACACATGAACCTAACGGGTCACACACTTAAGGGGTTGGAATTGGAAAGCCTGCCTATATGATTGTCTCTAGTGCAAGTGGGTGATTGTTAGTGATGTGCCCAAGAGGCAATCATAAATAATTCAGTTTTATAGGCCAAAAGGGATATTGATCCATATGGGATTAGGGTTCTAATGGGCCTACAACATGGAAGCCCATTAGCATGCTCTATAAATATGTGGAGGCGGGGCTGTAGGTATCATATACTACTATCCTGAAGACCCTGGCCGCCACCTCCCCTCGGCCGTATCCTGAAACCCTAGCCGGGCGCGCGGTGCTAGCAGACCAGCGCACAGCGTTCCATCCCGAACGTGTGGACTCCGTGGAGGCGCCGCTGCTATTGCTGCTGTGCTGATCGGCAAGAAGCGCAGGGCTATTGCTAGGACGCGAGGAGGAGGTATTCAGTTCGTGAAATGATCGGCTTCTTCTTCTTCATCAACGTGCATCTACGTTGGACCGGGTTGCTCCAACTCTTCTTCCGCTGCGCAGCCATCTAGTGGTAACTATCCATGACTCCCTTACACGCATGTTTTCTGGTTGAACGCGGTAGAAAATCAAATGTTGTAGCTAGCGTAGCCTACCCGTTCTCCTTCAAAACAATGAATGCCAAGTCACCAATTCCCAATGGAACGACGGCTTGACATTGAATTGCAGAACGAATAATGGATCGCCTAGCTCGCTCTCAAAGTCCTCGCATGAACTTGATCTGGTGTTGAAAGAACAAACAATAGCTATGTTTCAATCTTATGCATAAAATTGGTCTCCCCTAAAGGCTGCCAATACAAGGCTTATATAGCCCCTTGGGACGTCCATATGGTCCTCAAACCAAGTACAACTCAACCCTATATGGTTTTAGATACGAACTCTCACAAAAAGGAAACTATATTTTTACCTGTCATATTGTTTCCATCATAACTTTTTATTCGTGATGAATTTGTAGGTGGGACTACATCCATTGCGTAGCCCTTGAAATTATCTTTCCAACGAGTATAAGAACACCTGAATCGAACTCCGTTTGTGAAAGTTATGGCCTTTTTAGTAGCTGTTTGTCAGGCTGTCCCGAACCGAATCCGAATTGAATCATGAGTTGAATCCGAGTTTGAATTGGGTTGAGCACGTGGGAAGTCCGAATTTGGCTTGAAAATCTTATCCAAAACTTGTTGTTTAAATCCTTGGGCTCCTCCATTTTGCTCTCCCAAGTCTTCACATGTGTCATGCCTAAGAATACATAAAATACTAGCATGAGGTAGTATTCCAAGTTCATCATCAATTAAAGAAAACTCTTTAAGAAACAAAAGCACCTGTTTGTTTAAACGCTTAGCTCTTGCCCTCATCATTGGGCCCTCTGGTTCTTGGATATTCTCATGCATGCTTAGAGTGGAAGATGTATATGTAATGGGGATGTCCTCATCAGCACTTGTATTACTTGCAGCTTCACTTATGGCGTCCATCTCAGTATGTGCATGACCACCAATAGGAGAAGATGTATAAGTGTTAGGGATGCCCTCATCAAGCTTAGCTCTTGCTCTTGTCATAGGGCCTGTTGGAACCTCATCACTAGCTTCATCATACACCCTCGGAGTGGCCGGTGAATGCGTAGTAGAGATGTCCTCATCATACGCGAAAGTCTTAGTCCTTGTGCTGTTCCTGTCATTCTTGTTCTTAAGAAAGATGTTACATGGCGAATGTGTGTAGACTGTAGAGCTATCAACAATATTACCATTCGTTATCGCCATCCTATTCCTAGGTTAGATGATATGCTTGATGAATTGAGTGGCTCTACTATCTTTTCTAAGATTGATTTGCGTAGCGGATATCATCAAATTCGAATGAAACATGGTGTTGAGTGGAAAACAGCTTTTAAAACAAAATTTGGATGGTATGAATGGTTAGCGATGCCTTTTGGTTTATGTAATGCCCCTAGTACATTCATGCGATTAATGAACCATGTTTTGAGACACTTCATTAGAAAATTTGTGGTAGTCTATTTTGATGACATTTTGATATATAGCCGCTCATTGCTTATTTTACCTGATTTCACTAAAACTTTTGAGATTGAATGTGGTGCTAGTGGAATAGGTATTGGTGGTGTTTTGATGCAAGAAAGAAAATATATTGCATATTTCAGTGAGAAACTTCATGGTGCACAATTGAATTATCCTGTTTATGACAAAGAATTGTATGCTCTTGTGCGCGTATTAGAGACTTGGCAACATTATCTTTGGCCTAAAGTATTTGTCATTCATTCTGATCATGAAGCTTTGAAATATTTGAAAGGTCAAGCTAAACTAAACCGTAGACATGCTAAGTGGGTCGAATTCATTGAGACTTTTCCATGCGTTGTTAAATACAAGAAAGGCAAGGAAAATGTGGTAGCTGATGCATTGTCTAAAAAACATGTACTTTTCACTCAATTGGAAGTAAAGGTTCCAGGGTTAGAAAGTTTGAAAGATTTATATGCTTCAGATCATGACTGTTGTGGTTACAGACCAAACAGAGAGAGAGTGTAGTAGTGGAGAGTTGAGTAAAATGAATGGCTTCCTCCTTCTCCCCGTGGCTTATGCCACATATCTATATTCACATGGGGAGTGCTTGTACAGTTACACCCTTACACATGAGTATTCCCCTCGGGGGCTCTTATGTCATTACACATGCCCTTATTTCGGACCCAACAGGCCTACTGGGCTTAGGTGGGGGCCACCCCTACAACAATGACTTTTCAGCACCATATTCTAATTGCAAAGATGGAAAAGGGTGGGATAAGTTTCATATTTGTTGTAGGGGTGGCCCCCACCTAAGCCCAGTAGGCCTGTTAGAAGGCTGTAAGGCCCAAAAGGGGACATGTATAATGACATAAGTGCCCCCGAGGGGGATACTCAAATGTAAGGGTACTATTGTAAAAGCACTCCCCAAGAGGGTATATGAATGCAATACCAGCCATGGGGAGAACCCTAAGCCATTACTCACCTAACTCTCCACTACCATACTCTCTCTGTTTGGTCTGTAACCACAACAGTTGGCGCCGTCCGTGGGGAGGACAAGAGTAAGCCTCCGCATTTGAAGGAGGATGGCACCAAAGAAGGCTTCATCATCGGCGGCGAAGAAGAAGAAGGCAGGAGCGATGGGATTTCGCGTCAATACCAGGGCAACTGCAGGTGCAGGTAGCGGTACGAGTACGACGGTCGCGAACATCGGTGTTCATGGCGCGACACCTGATCCCGCCATCACCACCGCTACCGCTGCTGCGGTGCCCGACCCCCTCATCAGCTCAGGAGCACAGGCCGTGGCTGCCGGTGTCCCGCCGGGATGCCCGGATGCGCCAGCGGCCTTGGTCACGCCCATGGGAGACAGCGCCCTGTTGATGGCCCTTGGCACGCTCCGACGGGAGTTGGCGGATCTCTGCGGAGCTGTGCAAGGTATACAAGAGGCTTGGGGTCAGTAGATCCCACCAGCAGTCGCATCGGAGCCCACTCTGGAGAGGACAGATGGTCGCGACGCAGTCGTGTCCAGCCACATCCCGCTGCGACGCATAGACCCGGAGTCTCCGCTTTCGGCAGGCTTGCAATGGGCAGCATGGCCGGAGGACTTGAAGTTTCCCAGCGCCATTGAGCCGTATAGAGGCGATACGGACCCTCGAGAGTTCGTGCGCGTATACGAGACGGCCATCGAAGCAGCCGGCGGAGACGACGTTGCGAAGGTGAAGGGACTTCCCCTCGCGTTGCAAGGAGTGGCGCTTTCTTGGTTTCTTACCATCAAACCAAACTCCATGTACGCTTGGGAGCAGATCCGCGACCACCTCTACAACAGCTTCCAAGAAAACTACGTTGAGCGTGCCGACGCAGATCAGCTCTTCGCCGTCAAGCAGAAGCCCTCGGAGAAGCTCCGCGACTACTGCAAACGCTTCGCCAGGGTACGTTGCCAGGTCAAGGATGTTAACGAAGCAACTATCATTGATGCAGCGATACAGGGTCTTCGCCCTGGGCCGCTTGTCGAATATAATGCTCGGAAGCCACTCAAGTCGGTGGCAAAGCTCTTCGACAAAATGGAAGAGTACACTTGGGCCGAGGAAGACGCAGCTGCGACGGCTCTGACGCTGACCAGGCGGAGGAGTTGTCGCAAGGAGGAAACGTAAGGGATGACCCGAGGACAAAACGCAAGCAAGCATCTGCGGGCGACGTTCCTAAATGCGTCGACGTCGGGGCGCACCAAAACTCGCTGAGCGACAGACGCAAGCCCCGGCGTAACCGGCGGAGGCCCCGTAGGCCCCGCCATGCCCTCGCGTCACAAGGTGTCCCCTGGGAAGCCACCTTAACCCCGCGCCCTGGAGGGGGACGTGAAGGAAGCCGCGATGAAAAACCGCGCGCGGAGCAGGAAATTCTAAACTACGGCAGATGGTGCGAGGTGCATGGTTATGGTGACCATTTCACATGGACATGCATCGAACTCGCGTCATTACGGAAAGCGATGGCCGAAGTATGGGCCCCGGAGGCGCTGACCCCCGCAGTACCGCACGTACAGCGGCCGCAAGGAAGTCCCCTTCGCGTTGGGGCCCCCGGAGGGACCCAACGCTGCGATGTTAGCGTCATCACTGGAGGCTCTTCGTCAAGCATTTCCTTGCCACAACTACCTCCAGGGACGTCGCATCGCAGCATCACCTTCACGTCAGCCGATGCCCAGGGCGTGGAATTCCCCCCACCAAGATCCCTTGGTCATCCAGGCCAACATCGCAGGCTGCGACGTCAGGCGCATTCTCATAGACGGGGCGTGAAGACCCTTGATCGCATGGGGGTACCTCGGAGTCTATTAAAAGCATCGGAGACCCCTCTCCAAGGCCTCGGAGGCCAGCCACTGAAGGCCTTGGGTCAAGTACGCCTCCAAGTCTCCTTGTGCCAGGTCGACAACGCCAGAATTGAAGATATCGTCTTCGACGTCGTGGACATCCCGCACTCATACAATGCCATACTGGGCCGGCCCGCCATCAACTCCTTCGAGGCGGTCCCGCACTACGCCTTTTTGTGTATGAAGCTCCCAAGCCAGCGGGGTATCATCACCGTCTTCGGCGACCAAGACATGGCTAGGAGTGTTGAAACCAAAGCTGGGAGCCTGCACCGCAAGGTGCACGTTCTCATCGACAAGTGCCAAGCGGACACGCCATCTGCTCCAGGATGGACACCTAAGCCCCACCCGGAGGGCAAAGTCAAAAGAGTGCCCCTCCAGGTGGAAGGACAGTTCGTGTCCATCGGCGAGGGCCTCCCGCCGGAGGTAGAGCAAGACTTGCTCCACGTTCTTCGTACCAACGCAGACATCTTCGCATGGTCCCCGGAGGATATCAAAGGTGTGGACCGCGCCCTCATCGAACATAACCTGGCGATCTGCCCTGACGCCAAGCCGGTCAAGCAAAAACTTCGCCGAATGTCCGTGGACCGACAGCAAATGGCCAAGGTGGAGGTGGCGAAGCTCCTTTGGGCGGGGGTTATCCGCGAGGTCCAACATCCAGACTGGCTCGCCAATCCGGTGCTGGTCAAAAAAGCCAGCGACGCCTGGCGTATGTGCATCGACTTTACCGCCCTCAACAAGGCGTGCCCGAAGGACGACTACCCTTTGCCGCGCATAGATCAACTGGTCGACGCCACCGCGGGGTGTGAGCTCATTAGCTTTTGGACGCCTACTCCGGCTACCATCAGGTCTACATGGCCAAGGACGATGAAGATAAAACCAGCTTCATTACGTCGGTTGGGACCTTCTGCTTCGTCAGGATGCCCTTCGGCTTGAAGAACGCGGGCGCAACCTTCACCCGCCTCGTCGCGCTGGCCCTAGCCGCCCAGCTCGGGAGGAACGTGGAGGCCTACATGGATGACGTGGTAGTAAAAACCAAGCAGCTCGCCTCCCACGGTCGGGATCTTCAGGAGACCTTCAACAATCTCAGGAAGGCGGGCATCAACCTCAATCTGGACAAGTGTGTTTTCGGCGTGCAGACGGGCAAGATCTTGGGCTCCCTCGTGTCGGGCGAGGCACTCAAGCGAACCCCGACAAGGTCGACGCCATCCTGGGCATGGAACTACCCAAGACGACGAGGGAGGTCCAGAGGCTGGTCGGCCGCATGGCGGCCCTGAGTCGCTTTCTGTCCAGGGCAGCAGAGCGGGGCTTGCCATTTTTCAAGACTCTCCGCGGTTGCGACGGGTTCCATTGGGACGACGACTGCGCAAAGGCCTTTGACGACCTCAAGGAACACCTCGCAACCCTTCCCACTCTGGTGGCCCCAGCACCAGAGGCTCCCCTCCTACTCCCCAGAGGCAATGCCTAAGAAGAAATCCGTGAACTCCTCCGCTGAATCCGGCACCGTCCCGCCGAGGCGATGCCTACAAGGCGGACGGCGAAGCCCTACGCCGGAGCCATGCCGTCCCGCCGAGGCGATGCCTACGAGGCAGACAGCGGAGTCGAGCGCCCCAGCCGCGCCGTCCCACCGAGGCGATGCCTACGAGGCGGACGGCGGAGTCGATCGCCAAAGCCGTGCAGTCCCGCCGAGGCGATGCCTACGAGGCGGACGGCGGAGTTGAGCGCCCAAGCCGTGCCGTCCCGCCGAGGCGATGCCTACGAGGCGGACGGCGGACTCGAGCGCCGAAGACGTGTCGTCCCGCCGAGGCGATGCCTACGAGGCGGACGGCGGAGTCGAGCGCCGAAGCCGTGCCGTCCCGCCGAGGCGATGCCTACGAGGCGGACAGCCGAAGACGAGCGGAGGTGGAGCCGCCGTTCCCCTACCTTCAAAAACAGTGCCCGCGGAGAGCGGGCGCTCGCGGCGTAGGCCGAGGGAGCTATGCACGCCGAGGTATGGATGCGAAGCCGCCGTTCCCCTACCTTCAAAAGCAGTGCCCGCGGAGAGCGGGCGCTTGCGGCGTAGGCCGAGGGCGCTACGCACACAGAGGCAGGGAGGCGACACCGCCGTTCCCCTACTTTCAAAAAGAGTGCCCACGGAGAGCGGGCGCTTGCGGCGCAGGCCGAGGGCGATACGCGCATGGAGGCAGGGAGGCGGAGCCGCCGTTCCCATACCTTCAAAAACACTGCCCGCGGAGAGCGGGCGCTTGCGGCGTAGGCCGAGGGCGCTACGCACACAATTGCAGGGAGGTGACACCGTCGTTCCCCTACCTTCAAAAAGAGTGCCCTCGGAGAGCGGGCGCTTGTGGCGTAGGTCGAGGGCGATACGCACGTGGAGGCAGGGAGGCAGAGCCGCTGTTCCCTTACCTTCAAAAATAGTGCCCGCGGAGAGCGGGCGCTTGCGGCGTAGGCCAAGGGCGCTACGCACATAGAGGCAGGGAGGCGATACCGCCATTCCGATGCCTACGAGGCGGACGGCGGGGTCGAGCGCCGAAGCCGTGCCGTCCCGCCGTGGCGATGCCTACGAGGCGGACGGCGGAGTCGAGCGCCGAAGACGTGCCGTCCCACCGAGGCGATGCCTACGAGGCGGACGGCGGAGTCGAGCGCCGAAGCCGTGCCGTCCCGCCGAGGCGATGCCTACGAGGCAGACAGCCAAAGACGAGCGGAGGCGGAGCCGCCGTTCCCCTACCTTCAAAAACGGTGCCCGCGGAGAGCGGGCGCTCGCGGCGTAGGTCGAGGGCGCTACGCACGCCGAGGTAAGGAGGCGGATCCGCCGTTCCCCTACCTTCAAAATAGTGCCCGCGGAGAGCGGGCGCTCGCGGCGTAGGCCGAGGGCGTATGCACGCCGAGGTAAGGAGGCGGAGCCGCCGTTCCCCTACCTTCAAAAACAGTGCCCGCGGAGAGCGGGCACTTGCGGCGTAGGCTGAGAGCGCTATGCACACAGAGGCAGGGCGGCGACACCGCTGTTCCCCTACCTTCATGAAGAGTGCCCGCGAGAGCGGGCCCTTGCGGCGTAGGCCGAGGGCGATACGCGCGCGAAGGCAGGGAGGCGGAGCCGCCGTTCCCCTACCTTCAAAAATAATGCCTGCGGAGAGCGGGCGCTTGCGGCGTAGGCCGAGGGCGCTACGCACACAGAAGCAGGGAGGTGACACCGCCGTTCCCCTACCTTCAAAAAGAGTGCCCGCCGAGAGCGGGCGCTTGCGGCGTAGGCCGAGGGCGATACACGCGCGGAGGCAAGGAGGTGACACTGTCGTTCCCCTACCTTCAAAAAGGCGATGCACTCCCTGGTGCAACACGCGCGAAGGCATGATATTCATGTGGTGCGTCGCTAAAGCGATGCACTCCCTGGTGTCTCCGCCATTGTGCAGTTTTTATACTCCGTAGAGTGCGTGGGATCAACAGCCACGTCTTATTTATACACTAGAGAGTACACGTAAGGACAATATCCATGCGTGCGCGGCATCTGCGTCTTGTCTATACTCCGTAGAGTGCGCGGGGACAACATCTGCGTCTTATTTATACTCCGTAGAGTGCGTGGGATCAACATCCACGTCTTATTTATACTCCGGAGGGTACACGTAAGGACACTGTCCATGCGTGCGCGGCATCCGCGTCTTGTTTGTACTCCGTAGAGTGCGCAGGGAAAACATCCGCGTCTTATTTATACTCCGTAAAGTGTGTGGGATCAACATCCACGTCTTATTTATACTTTGGAGAGTACGCGTAAGGACACTGTCCATACGTGCGCGGCATCCGCGTCTTGTTTATACTCCGTAGAGTGCACAGGTTTATCACATAAAATGGTGGTGGTTCCCCACAACAATCCCCATCAGAGAAACAAATCCACGTTTCATCACATAAATTAATTTAAAAGTTCAGATATTCAATGCACAAAACTTATGAAAGCAAAGCTAAACTACCTCATTAAATTAATATATGCTTCAGTCAACCCAAACAGAAGAGATATTTGTTTTCCTAATAATAATTATTTGTTGAGTTCTTCAAATATCAAACAAAGATGCCATTTATTGTCCACACATGGCTTTAGGGGAAAACAACTCCCATCCTTTCAGCATTCTCAAGAACTACATAAAAGAAAACTACAGAAAAGAACTTCTTTTGCCATTAGCAAATCTACATCCAAAGCTTAGAACATAGAGTTTCTACTGGTGGATGAAACTGGATGCGGATACGCACATGCTTAGCACTTTTTAGTTAAATATATTATTTTACTGGAAAGAAATATTGAGCCGCATTAAATATTTTCAAGTGAATTTGTTTCTTAATGATCTTCCTTCTATTGGTGAGAATGATACACTACCTCATGCCAAATTCTTGTTCATTCTCAGGTTTCCTCCCCCTATGGTTCTGCACCTCATCTTGTTTTTTCTCGTAGATCTCAGTGGAGACGACGACTGAAGGGAAGGAATAGAGCTCCATGCTAAGTTGGGTGGGGGGACACATGAGGCATGGCTAGTGTTTGAGGTCTCCTACCTACCAGGGTGCAAATCTTACCACTCCTTTTATCTGTCTTGTTTTGTTTTTTTAGTTTTATCATGAATCAATATTGAGATATGATAACAATGCAATCGGATATGATGTTATGCTGTGATATGTTAATCTTGTCATGGTAGGACATTTGTATACTACTAATTGCCTAATTCCAATTCTTGTTCTTGCACAAAAATGCGTGCTACAATTTGTTTATCACTTCGATAGCCAATAATCCATCTATTTGGTACTATCTAGGCTTTTCGTGACTTCGCTCTACTGGGGAGAGAGTGTGTCTTTCCTGCGCATGCTTGTGGTTCAAGTGGGTGGGGGTTGTGATATTATTCTATTGTTCTCTACTAGTATTTTTGGGGGGGGGGCTCCTGTAGCAACTACTCTTGAGGTTAGCCATCACACTTATTTTTCAATAGTTAGTTGTTGATATGTGTTAGTGGTTGTTTATTTAGTCTTTTCTACTAGGCTATATAATTGTTTTCCTTTCCTAGTAATATTACCTTGTGTTTGACTAATAGTCATGTTTCACATAATTTACATGCTCAATATCCTAATTCACAATATGTTACATCTTCATGTATTAGCAAATGGGCACTAGAAAGGAGTTCATTAGGAAATTTATGCTTGAGGAAGAAGAGGACAATGAGTTGTTTCTTGTGTTGGTTCCTACTTTGCTTTTATGCATTCATAATGAAAAAGACCATTTCACACATCATCACTTACTTGTGCTAAAAAAGTTAAGGAGATCTTAGAAGGCCATAAGAGTTGGTGTAGGGTTGAGTTCCAGATGGAGCCAAAGATATTCAGGGCTACATCAAATTTTCTTAGAATGCGGGGTTTGTTGCATGATACAAAGGGTGTTACCATCAATGAGTAGCTAGGGATGTTTATGTATATGATCTCTCACAATGCTAGCAACCAAAAGATTCAGAAAGCATTCCAACATGGTGGTGAAATAGTTTATAGGAAAATAAAGGAAATCTTTGATATTATTCCTACTTTAACTCATAGATTTGTCAAGCTCCCAAGTTCAAATCAAACTCACATGAAAATTATATTAGATCCACGATTTTGGCCTTATTTTTAGGTAAGCCATACACACTAGACACCTAACTTTTCCCAAGATTTTCCTATATTTAATTTACTATATTTATGTGTAGAATTGCATTGGTGGTATTGATGGCACACATATCCCCATCACTATTGTTGAAGAGAAAGCTACTCCTTATAGGAATAGGAAAGGAACCTTATCTGAAAATGTGAAGCTAGCTTGTGATTTTGATTTGAACCTCACATTTATCTCATGTGGATGGGAAGGGTCAATATCTGATGTAGGAGTCCTTCAACCTACTCTTAGTAAGGGGTTTTGTATTCCGAAGGGTAAATTCTACCTTGTGGACAGTGAATATGCAAACACGTTCTTTTCTTGCCCCATATCGAGGAGTCCGATACCATCTTAGTGAATTTAGGAGACATTGCTTATCTCAAAGATATGATTATGTAGACTACAAAGAACTGTTCCACCATTACCACGCTCTCCTTCACAACCATATTGAAAGGGCTATTGATATTTTGAAGCAATGATTTCCAACCCTTAAAGTTGGCACATTTCATCCCATTGAATCTCAAATTAAGATCCCAGCTGCAGCTGTTGCATTTCACAACATCATTAGAGGTTAAAATGGTCAACAGGGGTGGTTGGATCATCAACCTACATATATTCAACCAGACGATTTTGTTGATGTACCAAAGGGTGAAAATAATTATCAAAATAATCTTGAGTCAAATGGTAGAAGTATTCTTAGAGATCAAATTGCAATGCAAATGTGGGCCGACAATAATTGGTAGTCAAAGATGACCTCTCATAAAGTAGTATTAGTATTTTGTGTCCTTGACACTTAAGTTATAACCTCTCATAAATGTAATTTATTGTCAAATCTACATTTTATTTTCATATTGTGCATCTTCTATGTCAATTATTTACTTTATTATGTGTTTGTTGTGGTTACAGACCAAACAGAGAGAGAGATGGTAGTGGAGAGGTGGTAGTGTTCTGCCTCATCCTCCCCCTCATCCTGATATATATATATATATATATATATATATATATATATTCACATGGAGTATGCTTTTACAGTTATGCCCTTACATCTGTACCTCCCTATTAGGGGCACTTATGTCATTACAGGCCTGCTGGGCTTAGGTGGGGCCCACCCCTACGACAGGAGCCTCTCATGGTGAAGGGCTTCACAGGGCCGAAGCCATGTCGCCGAGTCCTTTGGCCCACTCCGTCCCCTGCGGCCTGTGAATTTCTCCAAGCTTGTGGTTGGGGAGCCCGAGGTCTGGGATGGAAGGTGCCGTGTTGAAGCAGACACACGCGCGCTTCGTCCCCTACCCTTCGCACGGGTGGCAGCGGAGGCTGGCGCCTAGGTCAGAGCCGAGGCGCGCGCGCTCCGTCCCCTACCCTTCGAACGGGTGGCAGCGGAGGCTGGCGCCTAGTCGAAGCCGAGGCGCGCGCGCTCCGTCCCCTACCCTTCGAACGGGTGGCAGCGGAGGCTGACGCCTAGTCGAAGCCGAGGCGCGCGCGCTCTGTCCCCTACCCTTCGAACGGGTGGCAGCGGAGGCTGGCGCCTAGTCGAAGCCGAGGCGCGCGCGCTCCGTCCCCTACCCTTCGAACGGGTGGCAGCGGAGGCTGGCGCCTAGTCGAAGCCGAGGCGCGCGCGCTCTGTCCCCTACCCTTCGAACGGGTGGCAGCGGAGGCTGGCGCCTAGTCGAAGCCGAGGCGCGCACGCTCCGTCCCCTACCCTTCGAACGGGTGGCAGCGGAGGCTGGCGCCTAGGTCGAAGCTGAGGCGCGTGTGCTCCGTCCCCTACCCTTCGAACGGGTGGCAGCAGAGGTTGGCGCCTAGGTCGAAGCCGAGGCGCGCGCGCTCCGTTCCCACGCTAAAATTGGAGCTTGGCGCCGATATTGTTGCGCTTTGGAGCTGTTGTGACCTTGCAGTCTGGTAGTGCGCTTTTAATGGCGGCTGGAATCACGCCGACGCCTGGCCTGGCAGAAGTCAGGCTGTCACGTTGTGCCGTCTGCCATTCTGCAGGTGGGACACGCGGCGACTCACGACTGGTGCGTCATGGGATGTGAGCGGTTGCGTCACCGTGGCTGTTCGCCTCTTCCCCAGGGAAGTTGGACGCGTGTTGAAGGCGTGGAGGCGTTGTGCGCTGCTTGGTCACCTACCGGGCACGGCCCTCTAAGCCCCGCCGGTTCTTCTTTCCAAATCGTGGGCAGCCGAATCGCTGCGAGTTTGATCTGTCTGCACTTCGAGCGACATGAGAGGCGAGCGGCCTTTATAAGGTGCCAGTGTTGAGGTGGAGGCACCCTTTCTTGCTTTTTGTTTGTTTTTGATCTGCCGCCTTGCTTCCGCTCGTGCTAATTGTAACGCCAGTTGCTCCTTTCCCGGCTTCTTCCTCCCTGGTCGCGAAGAGTGATGGCTAGCCCTGACGACGCCACCTACCATCCCCGCAGCGGTTCCTTGCCTAGCCAGGGCGAGGTGTCCCATCCTTCCAGGGAGTACGAGCTGGTGCCACGGGGGAGCTCGCGCGCCAACAAGTGGTGGGACGCCATGGAGCACTCGGGAGGCTGCTGTTCCCGTGTGTTGGGGAAGAGCCGTGTGACCGAAGGGACGCTGCAGCGACTCGTGGATGAGAGGAACACCGTGGATCGCGATGGGGCTCGCCTACCCCGTCGGGACGAGACGGAGCCGAAGCCCCGGGCAATGGAGGCGATTGTTTTTGTCACGTTCTTCGATGCCAGCCTTCGAATGCCCTCCACGTTGTTCGTGGGCGAAGTCCTGCGGGCCTACAAGTTGGAGCTAGCCCAACTGACGCCCCATGCTATACTCCACCTAGCTGTCTTCACATGGGCGATGCGGACAGAGGGGGGGCGTCCCAGCGCGAGCTTATTCGCCACATTGCACGACGCACGCTGTCGACCCCGAAAAGTTGACGGGGCGGTGTCCAACTTCGGCGGTGTGGACTTCGTGCTCCGGGCATCATGCGCGACGTTGTTCCCCGCGCCAGCCTCGCCGAGGCAATGGGAGTCCGGCTGGACTCGGCAGTGGTTCTACTACACCGTGACCGACAGGAGCGGAATGCAATGCCGAGGTGGGCCGATCTCGTTTAACAGTACGCCGAGTCTGAAGGCGGAGACAGACGACACGCGAAAGCTACAGAGTCTTGTCGGTGTCGCCCGTCGAATGAGCCTGCGCGACCTAGCCAAGGAGTTCACAATGTATGGGGCGGCGCCACTCTCCTCCCGGGGGAAGTATGTTGGACAGAACGGCCCCCGCGAGGACGGGTTCAGCCCATCCGTATCTCGCCTGCTTCCGCCCTCCGCTCCTTGTAAGTCGCCCAGCACGTTTTACGCGTGCCATTGTATCGGTTTGGTCTCCGCCTGACTGACGTGATCTCCTGCGCAGTGGCTCGGCTAGAAGATGCGGAGCACGCGGTTGCGGCGCTCCTCGGCCCGTACACGCTTAAGGAGCACCAGGCTCGCAAGGCCGCAGTCAAGGCGGCTAAGCAAGGGCGAGGCTCTGGGCATTACTGTGCCCGAGCGTTCGGTGCCGGGGGAGCTTCCCGCCGGGACTCCGGGCACTCAGGACAGTGATAGCCTGGCGGGGGTGTTATCCTCGCGACGCTGGGCCTGTTCCCCGTCTGCCGTATGCGACCCCGTAGGCCCCTCGGCGACTATCATAGCTGAGACGGGTCGTGCGACCGGTGGTGGGCCCGGCCACACTGGTTCGGAGAAGCGCGCCGCCTCAGATCCCCTGGCACCCTCTGCCGACGCCAACGAACCCGTGCTCACGGCCATCGTTGAGCTGGAACTCGCCAACCCGAGGGGAGCACCGTTCCCAGCGAGAAAACCACGGTTGATGGTGCGCTATCAACCGCAGTGGCCGGCGACGGCGCGCCCCCTACAGAGGAAACCGTGGGGGCGACGGGAACCGTAGCTGGTGTTGCCCCGGAAGAATCGCTTGTGCCACCGCCGGCGAAACGCCCTCGGACGCAGTCCCCGCCGCCAGCGAGGGGTCGATACGCCGTTGTGGGGCCTTGTCGCGGGATTACGGCGTCAGGCGGAGCCGAGAAGACCTCCTCGCCGACCACCGAGGCGCCCGCCTCCCACTTGGCCGTCGAAACGGCGCCACTTCCTACCGCGACGAGAGGCGCAGGAGGTAGGCGTGAGTCCCTTTCTTCTCATGACTTCGCGAGACTCTCTCCGATCTGCTCGCTCATTCTGCCAACACTAGGCGAGACGAGGTCTCCCGGACATGGCGAAGGATCGAGCAACGGAGGTATGCGCGAAGTCCAAAGCCTTGTGCAGGGTGCCCCGCAGGTGTCCATTGCTGTTGACGTGGCCGCGGCCTCGGTAAATCCTGGCGCGTTGGGGCCAGGGCTCGCTCGCTCGGACTTCCTCCCTCGCCTGGAGATACTTCGCGTGCTCACCGCAGCCGTAGAGCGTGCCAACAACGGCCTTGACCGAGAGATGCTGTCGTCATGCGAGGGGGATCTCCTAGCGCTCGCGCTGCAGGCCTCTGAGATGAGGGTAAATATGTGCGCTTCAGCTTGCAAGGTACTGCTGGGTGCCTGCTGACTTGTTGTTTTTGCCAGACTCTTGCCCTTAGCTGGTCCTTTGACGAGGCCCGTGTTCGGGAGCGGAGGGCTCTGGAAGCCAGCCTCGTGAAGCAAACAATGCTCTCGCAGCGAAGGATGAAGAACTTCGTGCGCTGGAGGGCGCCATGGCGACCGCACAACTCAAGGCCACGGAAGCCAAGTGTGCCGCGGCTGAGGAGCGCACCGCCTTCCTACAGCAGATCACCGTCCTAGAAGGGGAGAACGCCCAGCTGGCGGAGTCTGCTGCAGGGAATAGTCTCGTCTTGGAAAATGCGTCCACGTCGGTGTGGCGGGCCATGGAGTCTCTGAACCAGGCCCTCCGAGATCTGTGCGTCAGAGTGCCGGACACTACGCACGGGCCGGAGGCCCTGTCGGAGACGCTCGTGTTGATCGAGGAGGGGGCAGGGGTTGCTCTTCGTGGTGCCAGAACGTTTGGCGAGCACTGCGGCTATCTTGGTGCGTGCTTCGCCCTCGCCCTGCTTCACACTCGTGGGTGCAGACATACCCATGAGCTGGCAAATCCTCAACTGGATCCTCCCGGCCGACCCAAGGTTATGTCGGACGCCATTCGCTCCATCGGGCCTGGCTTGCAGAACTTCCATCAACGGATCTGGGGCCGCTTCGAGGAAGATGCAGCGAGGGTCGCCGTGCAGCAGACGCTGCATGGGGAGGGGGACCTCCTCCACTGGCTCGAAGGAGTCCTTCAGCGTCACGGCGACGACGGCACGGGTTCGTCCGCACCGCGCCAAGGCTGAGCGGTTGGTCGGGTAGGGCGGGGGGATGATGTACTGGTTCATATGCTTGTAACCATGTAACCCCTTTGCTTTTATAATGAAACCAAGTACTACCTTTCTTGGTGTTACCTGCCGCCGAACGCGAAGGGAAGACCTCCGCATCTTGTTTATATTCCGTAGAGCGCGCAGGGAGGACACCCGCGTCTTATTTATGCTCCGCAGAGTATGCACAGGGACGAGGTCCCTGGCATGCACAGAGTTCGCGTCTTGTTTAGACTCCGTAGAGTGCGCAGGGAGAACATCCGCGTCTTATTTATACTCCGCAGAGTATGCACAGGGACGAGGTCCCTGGCATGTGCGGAGTTCGCGTCTTGTTTAGACTCCGTAGAGTGCGCAGGGAGAACGTCCGCGTCTTATTCAGGGTCCGTGGAATTGCGCGCGCGGAGGCGAACCTCGACGCTATGATTTTCTTTATAGTCCGGAGACTCGCGCGTGCGGAGGCGGACCTCGACGCTACGTCTTATTTAGAGTCCGTGGACTGGCGCGTGCGGAGGCGAACCTCGACGCTACGACTTGCTTTATAGTTTGGAGACTCGTGCGTGTGGAGGCGGACCTCGACGCTACGTCTTATTTAGAGTCCGTAGACTAGTGCGTGCGGAGGCGGACCTCGACGCTACGTCTTATTTAGAGTCCGTAGACTGGTGCGCGCAAGGGCGTCCCCCCGTTGCGTCTTATTTAAAGTCCGTAGACTGGTGCGTGCGGAGGCGGACCTCGACGCTACGTCTTATTTAGAGTCCGTAGACTGGTGCGTGCGGAGGCGGACCTCGACGCTACGTTTTATTTACAGTCCGTAGACTGGTGCGTGCGGAGGCGGACCTCGACGCTACGTCTTATTTAAAGTCCGTAGACTGGTGCGTTCGGAGGAGGACCTCGACGCTACGTCTTATTTAATATCCGTAGACAAGTGCGTGCGGAGGCGGACCTCGACGCTATGTCTTATTTAAAGTGTGTGGACTGGTGCGTGCGGAGGCGGACCTCGACGCTACGACTTCCTTTATAGTCCGGAGACTCGCGCGTGCGGAGGCAGACCTCGACGCTACGTCTTATTTAGAGTCCGTGGACTAGTGCGTGCGGAGGCGGACCTCGACGCTACGACTTCCTTTATAGTCCGGAGACTCGCCCGTGCGGAGGCAAACCTCGACGCTACGTCTTATTTAGAGTCCGTGGATACTAGCGTGCGGAGGCAAACCTCGACGCTACGACTTCCTTTATAGTCCGGAGACTCGTGCGTGCGGAGGCAGACCTCGACGCTACGTCTTATTTAGAGTCCGTGGACTAGTGCGTGCGGAGGCGAACCTCGACGCTACGACTTCCTTTATAGTCCGGAGACTCACGCGTGCGGAGGCAGACCTCGACGCTACGTCTTATTTAGAGTCCGTGGACTAGTGCGTGAGGAGGCGGACCTCGACACTACGACTTCCTTTATAGCCCGGAGACTCGCGCGTGCGGAGGCAGACCTCGACGCTACGTCTTATTTAGAGTCCGTGGACTAGTGCGTGCGGAGGCGAACCTCGACGCTACGACTTCCTTTATAGTCCAGAGACTCGCGCGTGCGGAGGCAGACCTCGGCGCTACGTCTTATTTAGAGTCCGTGGACTAGTGCGTGCGGAGGCGAACCTCGACGCTACGACTTCCTTTATAGTCCGGAGACTCGCGCGTGCGGAGGCAGACCTCGACGCTACGTCTTATTTAGAGTCCGTGGACTAGTGCGTGCGGAGACGAACCTCAACGCTACGACTTCCTTTATAGTCCGGAGACTCGCGCGTGCGGAGGCAGACCTCGACGCTACGTCTTATTTAGAGTCCGTAGACTTTGTTCTGCTCAGCGCGGACAGAGAATGCTCTGGGAACAGCAATCTTTATTGAGCTCCCGTTTGCGCGGGCGAGCATCGTATAACAAAGGCTGGTGGCTCTACGCTTGTTGTCCTACTTCTAGGCGTAGTATCGCTGCAACCTGTCCGCATTCCATGTGTGCCGGAGGGTTTGTCCTTCGAGCGTGGCGAGGCGGTACGCCCCCTTCGGCAATGCCTCCATCACAATGTACGGGCCTTCCCACTTGGACTCCAGCTTGCCAGCGGTCTCCACCTGAAGCGCCACTCTGAGAACGAGATCCCCAGGCTTGAATCCCCGCGGGCATATAGAGCGGTCCCGAGTACGCATTGTCTGCCGCGCATACTTCTCGACATGGTGGGCTGCATCTGCCCGTAGCCCGTTGAGGAGGTCCAAGGACACACGGCGCTCCTCTTCGGGTGCTTGGACGAGGACCCTCCGCGAGCTGGCCTTGATTTCCTCGGGCGTCACTGCTTCGTCGCCGAAAAGGAGCTTGAACGGTGTGAATCCCGTCGGGCGCGTTATCGTTGTGCGAAGCGACCAAAGAACGCTGTGAAGCTCGCTTGGCCACTTGCCCTTCGGCAACCCGACCAGGCGCTTTTTGATGGCAGCGGAGATGGCGCCATTCGCCCGTTCGACCGCCCCATTGGACTGGGGATGCCCTACTGAGGCGAATCGGAGGGTGATGCCCATGCTGTCACAATAGTCTTTGAATAGGGTGGCGTCGAACTGCAGGCCATTGTCAACCGTGAGCTCCCGGGGCACGCCGAAGCGACATATGATGTTTTGCCAGAGGAAGCGTTGTATGGCCGCAGAAGTTACTTTAGCCAGGGCGACCGCTTCCGGCCATCTGGAGAAATACTCCAGCGCGACCACCACGAACCGGAGGTCCCCTGGAGCTCGGGCAAGTGGTCCTACTATGTCGACGCCCCAGCGTGCCAGTGGCCACACCGGAGGAATAGGGTTGAGGCTCGTCGGGGGCCTGCGGATGATTCGCGCCATCCACTGGCACCCTTGGCACCGACAGACAAGGTCCTGGGCGTCGGTGATGGCGGTTGGCCAGTAGAAGCCTTGCCAGAACACCTTGCCGACTAATGACCTCGGTGCCAGGTGGGATCCACACGCGCCCACGTGGATCTCCGCAAGGAGCTCCTTTCCCCCTCAGTCGAGAGGCAGCGCAGGAACGGTGCGCAAACCCCTCTCTTGTAGAGTATCCCTTCGAACACCTGGAAGGACCTTGCGCGGTGCTGCAAGCGCCGAAGCTCGGCGGGGTCCTCCGGCTCGGCGATGCCTTGCAAGAAATTGAAGATGGGCTCTCGCCAATCACCTGGCCGGTCAATGTGGTGGATGAGTGCCGCGTCCCGGTTGTCCTGTGCGATGGCCGCCTGCACTAATATCTCGTAAAACGCCCCATCAGGGGGCAGTTGCTGGCTGGCCGCCTTAGCGAGGGCGTCGACCTGCTCGTTCTCCGCGCGGGGGATGGCCTTGATGGTGATGCCCAAAAAGTGCCTTTCCCTCGCCCTCACAGCCGCGAGGTACTTGGCCAACTCAGGGTCCTTGGCTTGATATGACTTGTCCACATGACCAGCCACCAAGCGCGAGTCGGTGCGGACTAGCACCCGTCTTGCGCCGACTGCCTTGAGCTTCGCCGGGCCAAAGAGCAGCGCCTCGTATTCAGCCGTGTTGTTGGTAGCGGGGAAGGCAAGGCGCGCTGAGTATAGCAAACACTGTCCTTCGGGCATGACGATCACCGCACCTATGCCCGCGCCCGCGACGCCGTAAGCTCCGTCAATGGTAAGCGTCCAGACGGGGTCGTCGTGCGTCTGGACTGGTTGGGCCGGCGGGGTCCATTCGGCGAGAAAATCCGCCAGGACTTGGGATTTGATTGCCGTTCGTGAAGCATACGTCAAGGAGAAGGGGGCGAGCTCGGCAACCCATTTGCCGATGCGCCCTGTGGACTCCTTGTTGTGTAACATCTCTGCCAGGGGGAATGAGGAAGGCACTGTGATCGGGTGGGCCAGAAAGTAATGCCGAAGTTTCCTGGAGGCCATGACCAGCGCGTAGGCGAGCTTCTCAAGCTCCGTGTATCTTGTCTTGGCGCCTTGGAGGGCTTCAGAGACAAAGTATACGGGCCGCTGCATGGCGCCTTCCTCTAAGACGAGGACGACGCTGACCGCGGTGGCTGACGCGGCCAGATAGATCAGGAGGGGAGCCTCTGGTGCTGGGGCGACCAGAGTGGGGAGGCTTGCCAGATGCTCCTTGAGCTCGTTGAAGCCTTCGCGCAATCTCCGTCCCAACGGAATCCATCGCACCCGCGGAGTGTCTTGAAAAATGGCAGGCCCCGCTCAGCCGCCCTGGATAGGAAGCGGCTTAGTGCTGCCATGCGGCCCGCCAGACTCTGGACCTCCCTCGCTGTCTTGGGCGGCTCCATACCCAAGATGGCGTCTACTTTGTCGGGGTTCGCCTGGATGCCCCGTCCGAACACGAGGAAACCTAGGAGTTTGCCCGCCTGCACCCCGAAGACACATTTGTCGGGGTTGAGCTTGATGCCCGCCTTCCGGAGGTTGTCGAAGGTCTCTTGGAGGTCCCGGCCATGCAGAGCAAGCTGCCGGGTTTTGACCACCACGTCATCGACGTAAGCTTCGACGCTCCTCCCGAGCTGGGCGGCCAGGGCAATAGCGACGAGACGGGTAAAGGTAGCGCCTGCGTTCTTCAAGCCAAAGGGCATTCTGACGAAGCAGAACGTCCCAAGCAGTGTGATGAAACTGGTCTTCTCCTCGTCGTCTTCGGCCATGTACACCTGGTGGTAGCCGGAATAGGCGTCCAGGAAACTCATGAGTTCGCACCCCGCGCTGGCGTCGACCAGCTGATCATTGGGCGGCAAGCGGTAATTGTCCTTTGGGCATGCCTTGTTGAGTGCCGTGAAGTCAATGCACATACGCCAGGCCCCGCTGGCCTTTTTGACTAGTACCGGGTTAGCGAGCCACTCTGGATGGTGGACCTCGCGGATGACCCCGGCGCGAAGAAGCTTCGCCACCTCTGTCTTGGCCGCCTGCTGCCGATCCATCGACATACGCCGAAGCCTTTGCTTGACCGGCTTGGCGTCGGGGCGGACCGCCAAGCGATGCTCGATTACTGCTCGGTCTACGCCCTTGATGTCCTCCGGGGACCATGCGAAAATGTCAACGTTGTTCTGAAGCACTCGGAGCAGATCCCATTCGACCCCCAGTGGGAGCCCCTCGCCGATGCACACAAACTGCCCCTCCGCCTGGAGCGGCACCTTCTTGACTCCGCCCTCGGGCCGAGGCTTGGGCGTCCACCCCGGGGCGGAGGGCCCATCGCCGAGCGTGCTGGAGAGGGCGTGCACCAGGCGATGCGGAACGCGGCTGCTGACCTCGGCACGTCTGGCCAGGTCCTGATCGCCGAAGACAGTGATAACGCCCTCTGGGCCCGGGAGCTTCACACACAAAAACGCGTAGTGCGGGATCGCCTCGAAAGAGTTGATAGCGGGTCGACCTAGTATGGCGTTGTAGGGATGTGGGATATCTGCGACGTCGAAGATGACATGCTCGGTCCGGATGTTACCCTTGTTGCCCTCCTGGCGGAACATGACTGGAAGGAACACGTGCCCCAAGGCCTGCAGCGGTTGACCCCCGAGGCCTTGAAGTGGAGCTTCTGGCTGCTCTACCCGGCTTCGGGGGATCCCCATACGATCGAGGGCTTCGGCGAATAAGATATTCGCGGAGCTTCCCCCGTCGACAAGGACGCGCCTGACGTCACAGCGTGCTATGTGGGCCTGGATGACTAGAGGGTCTTGGTGAGGGTACTCCACACCCCTGGCGTCATTCACGTCGAAGGTGATGTTGCGGGGCGGCATCCACAATTGCGGCTGCTCCCCGGGGGGCCTTGAGGAGGAGCCTCCGGTGATGACACTAACGGTGCGATGCTGCGCGCCCTCCGTTGCGGCGGCTCGTATGGGGCTACCCCTTGGGTGCTCCACGTGGGCTCCGGCGGGGGGCCGAGGAGGCAGAGCTCGAGACCCGGCCGTCACCCTCCGCAGCTCCATAACTGCGGTGCATGCCCTTGTGTAATGATCACCGTAGCCATGTACCTCGCACCACTTGCCATAGTGCAGGAGCTCTTGTTCTGCGTGGGGTTGGCCGCCGCAATCGAGTCCGCCTTCCGATCCCCGGTCCCCCCTCCATGAAGCGGGGTCGGGTCCTTGGCGGGCGCTCTCAGTGTCGAGGACATGATGGACCACCTGTGACCTGCGCTGGCGGCACCGAGGTTTATGCCTGCTCCTTGAAGAGCCTTCCTGTACCCTGGTGTCGCTGCCTCGGGGAGGGCCTCCCCGAGGCTCTCGGCCGTGGCCCTGCTTCGAGGAGGGACCACCCGCCCCCACTTCGCGCGGGGGGCGCTCCCCATGGGCGAGGTCGAGGGCGGTACTGCTGCGTCTTCGCGCATCCTCCTCCGCCCGCGCATACTCGTCCATTTTGTCGAAGAGCTTGGCGACTGTCTTGATTGGCCTCCGCGCGTTGTACTCGGCCATCGGGCCCGGACGAAGGCCCTGTATGGCTGCATTAACGACGGTGGTTTCATTAACGTCTTTTACTTGGCATCGAATCTTGGCGAAGCGCTTGAAGTAGTCCCGGAGCTTCTCCGAGGGTCTTTGCTTCACAGCGAAGAGTCGGTTCGCGTCGACTCGCTCGACATAGTTTCCTTGGAAGTTGTTGTGAAGGCGGTCGCGGAGCTGCTCCCACGCGTAGATGGAGCCCGGCTCTATGGTAAAGAACCAAGAAAGCGCCACTTCTTGCAGCGCGAGGGGGAGTCCCTTCGCCTTCGTGGTGTCGTCTCCGCCCGCGGCCTCGATCGCAGTTTCGTACACACGCACGAACTCGCGGGGGTCTGTGTCGCCTTTGTACGGATCGATGACGCTAGGAAACTTGAAGCCTTCGGGCCATGCCGCCTGCTGTAGCCCCGCCGAAAGCGGGGACTCCGGATCTACGCGTCGCAGCGGCACACGGCTAGACGTGGGGGCTTCGCGAGGGTCGGGCGCGGTTACTGGCGCGGCCTGCTGGCTCCGAGCCTCTTGCATATCTTAGACAGCTCCGCGAAGGTCCCCTAGTTCCCGTTGGAACGCGTCGAGGGCTGCTAGTAGGGCGCTTTCCACCGCAGGTGCTGTCGGAGCCGCCAGAACACCCAGCGGACGGGTCGGTGCAGGGACCATCGCCTCAAGATCTCCAGATCCGCCGGATGCTTCATTGCGGCTACCCCCGGTCGCCTGATCCGCGTTGCCAGCGAGGGTGGCGGGGGCTGTCGTTGTAGCGGCGCTGGCGGGGTCGGTCGCTGTAGTGCCAACGACGGGGTCGGATGTCATTGTAGCGGCGCTGGCGGGGTCGGTTGTTGTAGCGCGAGCGTCGACACCCGCGACCACGGCGCCTGCGCCGCCGCCAGCTTTTTCGGCGGCCGATGCCGAAGCCCTGGTATTCACGCGCCGCTCCGACCCAGCCGTCTTCTTTCCCTTCGCCGCCGCTGACGAAGCTTTTTTCGGTGCCATCCTTCTTCTTCGGTCTTCGGGCTTGTCCTTGTCCTCCCCACGGACGGCGCCAACTGTTGTGGTTACAGACCAAACAGAGAGAGAGAGATGGTAGTGGAGAGGTGGGAGTGTTCTGCCTCATCCTCCCCCTCATCCTGATATATATATATATATATATATATATATATATATATATATATATATATATATATATATATATATATATATATATATATATATATATATATATATATATATATATATTCACATGGAGTATGCTTTTACAGTTATGCCCTTACATCCGTACCTCCCTATTAGGGGCACTTATGTCATTACACATGTTACTCTAGTTCTTATAACCTCCTAACAGGCCTGCTGGGCTTAGGTGGGGGCCACCCCTACGACAGTGTTGTTTCTCTGGATGATTCTCCGTGCATGATTGTTTTCATATTGTGCATCTTCTATATTAGTTATTTACTTTATTATGTGGTTGTTTATATAAAATTTGTTGCTGCACTCTTGTACCATTTGTTCATTTTAATATGTTGTGGTTAGTGTAGCCATGGCTAAAGAAGGATCGAGAGCCTCATGGAACTTCTCATGTGAGAAAGCTCTAATTGATATACTACATGACCATAATAACCTAAAGTTTAGAGGACAAATGGGTGGGTAACTAATGGCTGAAAAAGCATGGTCAATAAGTTCAATACAAATTTTCCAACTACCTATTCACAAAGCTACAAATCCAAGAAAAGAAGAAGAAACTGAAAGGGAATTACAAGGCAATATGAGATGCACAGAAACAAAGTGGTGCGGGCTGGCCTTTACTCCCTTTAACTAATAGTATTCTTTGTGCTACATTTTTTATACTGACTATATTCTTTTCTACATTCAATAGGATCATCCAGAAGTGAAGAAGTTCCACAATAAGCCATTCCTTCTCTTCATACCTAGCAGCATTGTATGAAGGTGAAGTTCAACTACATAGTTTTTTTGGTGACCAATATTCTATCATTGTCATTTACCCTATTTTTGTAATTGTTTATATGGAAACAAGTAGTACAGCTACAGGAGATTTGAATTTTGTATCCATTGAGCAAGTGGAGCCTCCAACTAATCAAGTCATCCCTAATGACAATGATGCCCATGATGTTGTCTTAAACCCTTATGCTACAAATATCTTGGGCAAGAGACATCTAGTACACACATAGAAGCCGATGAAATGGAACGTGATGCTTCTACTTTGTTTAGACAGAAAGGAGATGATAATGGAAAAAAGCACAACAAAGTCAAATTGCTAGGGTTCTTGATAGCTACCTAGAATTCAAGAAGGAGCAATCCAAAAAAATTTGTTGAAGAACTAAATGAAACAACAAGGCAAAGCCAAAATGATGAATTTTCTATTGGAAAGTGTTTTGCTGCTCTAGGATCAATTGAAGAGCTAATAGGTATGGAGAAGGCAAAGGCAATAAGACTCTTTAAGTGTGAGCTGAATAGAGAAATTTTTGTCAATATTAAAAACCCAAGTGTTTGATTACTTTGGCTTAAGAGTGAAATTTCTCTATAGGCAAGTTGTCTTCTTATTTCCATTTTCCTTGCTTTGGCCTAAATCCTACTGCATAGTAGCACGTGAAAATATTTGCCCTTTCGCTAATAGATTCCATCGTTTTCTTTCGTCCTAGCCTTTCATATTCTCAGTTCACTTGGATCTATATTTTCGGTGCATCAACTTAATAGTACTTCCTTGATCTTTGGATGCTTTAACTTAGTACTATCTCTCTTGTTAAATTGCTTCTTGACACATGTAAAATTGTGTTTCAAGAATTATGATGGTAAACATAGTATTGATCAATGCTTTCTATGTATCACTGGGATAGTTGTGCCAACCTGCAAGTATCTTGTTGTAAACAAGACAATGGTAGGTCCCTATTATTTTAATTTCTGAACAAATTTGGAGAACATTCCAATAGAGAGCCAAAATAGACACAAGTGCCATCTAGAGAGATGTTGGATATGTAGTTTCTCTAGCTTGCACTTGTAGTGCCTAACCTAAACACTAGCTATGAGTGCCATTCAAAGAGAAGTTGTACGTTTCACTAAATAACTTAAAGAAGTATTTGTTTATTGTAAATTGGATTCTCTAGGAATTATCTTTCCCCTTTCTTTTGTTGGCTTGATCTTGCCCACTAAAATGTCCATCTGGTTGATTATTTGCATTTATTCTTTGTTTCAAATAAAAAAGGATATTCACTTAGAATATGTAGTTCTTGTACCAACCAATAGAGGCATGGAATTGCTACGATGGCAAATGAAATGTTCTATTCCCAACTCATGCTCTATATATGTTGTAGATCAATAGCATAACAAATGCTGCATAGTTAATTTAAGAGTAAAATAATCTCAGTGTCCTCATCATTCTCTATGTTTTTGTAGATCATTAGCCTAACACTAAGTTTGATGTTCTAAGTAATGGTGAAGCCAGGATGAAAATGGAGGGTTGGTTCAAAACCTTAAAGGATTAAGCTACATTGGCACAAACATAGTATTTTACTCTTGTGCATTCTAAAAATATTTAGTGTTAGGCATTCTGGAAGCCATTCTGGAAATGTAACAATATAAGATACATGACTTCCTGTGGTACTCTTGTGCTAGCTTGGACGGGGTCTTAATTTTGTATGAATAGTCTCATAAACCCTATCCTATCTAGTACTGCAACTGAAAGTCTACTACCTTGGTTGATAATCTACTAATGTGGCATCAAGAGTTGGAGCCCCAAAACTCATTGATTTAATCCTGTTTGTATCTAACTTGTTCTATTTTTCAATTTAAGATTTGGAGGAGATTTCTGCTGAATTATGCCATTCCAATTGTTTTTTTGTATTATTACAAGTTAGTAGTACACTGATGGTTGTAAATTGTTGATTCGTAATGGATCAATGCCATCGCTTCACTGTGATGATAATATGGTGATAGGCTGAATCAATGTTTTCTAATTCTTTAGATGCATTCAAATTTTCTAATTCTCCCTACATAGTTCTGGTTTTTCCTAAACAATGGCCAAGATTTATTTCCCCTCCAGGGAATTTACCCCACTAGTGAACGGGATTGCTTGTGCCCTTAAAATCCCCTCCGAGGTGTTGGGGAATTTACCCCCACCTCTCAAACAAGGCCTAAATGTTCCCTCCGTTCCATTTTTGCCTCGCACGCTCTTAAGGTCATTGACACCTAACCCCACCTAGCCTTATATAAAACTACATTGACCTCATCAACTCTTAACCTAGTGGCCTTCTCCTTCTCCTTCCCGCCCTTCTCCCTTTGTAAACTCACCCTCCTCAGTGGGGCCTCCCTCTGCCCACCTCAGTCTCCCACCCACCACCCTCCTCCCACACCCTCTTCCTACTCCCGTTCGCCCCATGCCTCCTTCACCTCCTTCCTCTTCCTGCTCCCACCTTTGCCTAACCCACCTTCTGTCTCTCCTTCATCCTCCTCCCCAACCCAATCGATGCCATTGAGGGCTCGTGAAGAATCGCTCTCCTGCTTGTGATCGGCTTCGACGTGTCCAGGCACTACGTGTATGCCTCCTCCATCGACACAAACGTCACTGGGAACTCCACCAAAGTGGTGACTTGCGAAATGACAATGAGGTTAGTTCTTGGGTCGTCTATGATGCGCGCCAAGCTCGTCTTAAGGTGTTCCTGACCCACGCGAGCATGCGGCCATTGACGCCACTGGCCTCACCACCCAGTTTGCAGAGTTCATGTCCGTTGGATTCAAGGTGTCATCTTCGTGTCAAGAGTGAGCCATGGTGGAGTTAAGAGTGGATGAACCATTATTTCCTTGGATGGCCCAGATGGAAGCGGGGCTGTGTTATGAATATCAGAGAGGGCTATGGAGTAAGCAGTATCAGTGCCAACTTCACTTAAGCAAGCAAATCATATGGTAGCTCTAGTTCTTAGTTCTTATTCTTCCAAAAATCCAAAAATATTCAGATTGTTCTTGATTTGATCCTTGTTTCAGATTGCTAGTCACAGGTCTTGACAAGTATTGGTATCAGTGCTTCGATTGTTTCCCTCAAGGGTGGATGCAAGTCTTT
Source organism: Dendrocalamus latiflorus (assembly GCA_017311315.1). NCBI lineage: Eukaryota > Viridiplantae > Streptophyta > Magnoliopsida > Poales > Poaceae > Dendrocalamus > Dendrocalamus latiflorus. Next base: position 24,692,226 of record CM029626.1, on the reverse strand, counting down.
TTTCGGTGAGGGTTTGGGCACCATTCATTGTTTTCCTGTAAAATTCTAGAGCCAAGTGAACCAGTTAAGCTTTGAGGAAAATTTGTGGGGATTTGCATAGATTTGATAGGTTGAGTTAGTGAATTGCTAGCCTTATAAAATCCCTGCTCAGATCTACGCAAATTGGAGAAGGTAAGGCCAACACCACCTGCTACAGTGGAGGAAGGCAAAGCCTCATATGTCACCATGACAGAGATGGAAGAGGTGAAGAAGAGTATTGCAGATCTAAAGAGGACCCAAGAAGAAGGCCAGAAGATTATGCAAGTTCAGATGCTTAGTATGATGTCTAATTTCATGATCATGCAACCCAACAAGGATATTTCGGACTGACAATCCAGCTTCCAAGGTAATTTTGGTCAAGCATCGGCCACTCCCTTAGTAGTACTTAGTGGTACAACAGTCTCTCTTGTTAGTACTTAGGGAGTTAGTCCCTCTCCTGCTCCACCGACGATGCCCAACTCTACTAGAGCACCGACTAGGAGTTTTTGTGTGCCTCAAGTGATTCTCGGTGAAAGGAGAGGGAAAGAAATTGAGAACCTACCAAGATTGCCTCACTACATGCTGAACTCAAATTACCACTCTAGTAACATGAATAGTAGTAATATGAACCCTGGAGCAGCACATTATGGGCCACCATATTGGGCTACCATTGTTTCCACTCACCCACTGAACTCACTATCATTAGAAGATTTCTTAGAGCCAGGACAGGGTAATGGATAACACCATTATCATGAGCCTAGACAGGGAAATGGGTAGCCTCATTACCATGAGAACAATAGAACCTAGGTAGTTCTTAAGTCAACTAAGTTGAACTTCCCAGAATTTGATGGAGAAGACCCTAATGGTTGGATAGCTAAAATAGAAAAGTACTTTGATGTTGCTAGAACACCTCTAGGAAAGAGAACCAATTATGCAGTCACATATCTGAAAGGGAGAGCTCATTACTAGTGGAGGGGAAATGGGCATCCTCAGTACGATGAGAACAACATAACCCAGGCAGTTCTTAAGTCGCCTAAGTTGAACTTCCCAGAATTTGATGGAGAAGACCCTAATGGTTGGATAGCTAAAGTAGAAAAGTACTTTGATGCTGCTAGAACACCACCGAGAAAGAGAACCGATTATGCAGTCACATATTTGAAAGGGAGAGCTCATTACTGGTGGAGGGGAATGCATGCATATCAGTTTGTAGAAGCATCAGTGTATGATAATGTGAGAATGTTCCATTGGTTAAGACAAACCAGGTCAGCAAAGTCTTATGTGGACCAATTTGAAGAAATCATGAGTCTGGTGAGGAGAGCCAACTCTTTACTCCCAGATGAATATTATGTATGCTCTTTTGTGTCAAGACTACAAGATTACATCTAGAATCATCTACAGTGCCACAAACTAAGGAACATCATTGAAGCTATGTGGATGGTTAAAAGGATTGAGCAATCTCAACCCTTGAGGAGTAAGAATTATGGAAAATATCATAAGGGAGAATATACTAGTTACTGAGGTAAAGGAGCTGTCAAGGCTAGTCATAACCCGAGATTCCACAAACAAGAAAAGGATGTCAAGGCAAAGAATAGCAGTATGCAGCCTAGTTCTATTGCATCTATAGAGGCCAAGATGGAGGAGAAGAATTTGGAGCAAGCGTGTATGGGAAACCAGCTAGGGAAAAATTTCTATGTTGGTTCTGTCCTATCCATGTCCAGGAGATTAACATGGGAAGCAACACGTACGTGGGCAAGGAATGAGCCAAAGAATGAAAGAGACGCGTCCACGCATGCATGGATGTGTTTGCATGCCTGGCGTATATGCCTAGGTTGTGTTTTCTAGTCGTGCCCTATATAGCCATGTGCATGGTTTTTGTGTTGCATGCATGTGGGTGTGTCACATAGGTACGTATGCTTGTGTGGGTCATGGTGTACAAGAGTTGTTTTTTAGTCAAGTTTGGAGTTGAGTCAGATTGATGGCTGGTCCAGGTTGAGTCCTAGTATGGCTCTAATTAATCTAGTGTGTGCTTTGTATATGACTTCTATATACATGCATGTGTGTGTGGGTTATTGAGTCCAACAGGACATGGATGCATGTGAGTCGAGTTGCATGTGTAGGTTTGCGTGGAGGACGGCACAGAAGGGCCATCGATCGCATCCCTCAACTGCTTGGCTGATCAGGAGAGTTGATAGTTGAATTTTGGTTTGGATGAGTGCTGGGAAGGTCGGGCCATAATTTACATACAAATTAGGGTGTCTCTAATTTGTGCTGCACCAACGCATTTTCGTTAGTCCTTCTCACCTCCTCCTTATCCCGGTCTGATTCGGCGTGGTTCTGGTGGTCCTTGGCAGTTTGTGGCTGCTGTGGACTCTGTCTTCACGCCATCGGGCTTCCCCAACTCCCCAAGAGCTCCCCTTCCTCCTGGCTCTACTTTACTTCACTATCTTCTTGTGGTGGTCATTGCATTTGGTGGGGTAGGGTGGTGTTCTTTTGCTTGGGTCTTGGCCTTGACCAAGGGAGGAGGGCTAGGTGGTCTTGGCTCTTTTGCTTGGCTCTCGACTGTGAATGACTGAGCGAGAGTTAGTGAGGGATGTGCTCTGCGGTTTGCTTTGCTTAAGAGAGGTGGTATTGGTTGGCTAGTTCTCTCTCTTGGCTTGTGCTATGCCAAGGTTTCCCTTACCTTATCCTTATGGCTCTCTCGGTTTGCTGTTTACTCATGGACCATTGGTCCATGGAAGGTTCTCTTTATTGTGCTTCAGATTTTCTACGGCAGAAGGTAAGTTGTTAAAAATATGGGTGTTAGGTTCTTTTGCTGCCAAATGATGAGGCCCACTGACCAGCCCCGGATGGTTTGGAAATCTTGACAAGCACTATATGATTCGGCATTCTAAAGCCGAAGGATTCTGATGGTAAAACAATTTATTTCTTCATTCTCCCTTAGAGTGTTTTCAAACTTCAATTTTCTTTTCTTCTTGTATTACACTTTGATAACGATTTTCTTGATCGTTAATTGAAATAAGTTCTTGACATCCTAGAGAAAGTGCATGCCAAATTTCAAGTGATTGAAGTTTTGGTTTGAGAGTTAGCTCATTTTGTGGTTTGAACCCGATTTTGCTACAGCACAGCTTTAGAAGCTAAAAGATCCCAACCTTCTTGCGATTTTGTATGATTTCTTGTTGTTTTAGTTTTCTAAGATTGTGATCTTGCTTTGGTTCAAATTTTAAGTCATTTGGATCTTGTATGTGAAAGTTGTGTGGTTTTTGGTCTTACTCGGGCTGAAATTCCTATGCTGATCTGAGAAAAAGGTGATATCGCCCATTAGATGGTGGTAGTACCACACCTTGCATCAGGGGCGGACCTGCCCTTCGGGCGAGTCCGGGCAGCCGCCCGAGCTCCCCTCTGGCCGGAACCCCCCCTCCCCCCGGCGGCGCCGCCCCCGGACCCCAGTGGAAGAACACCCCCACACCACCCCGGGTGTACACTGTACAGTTGGTGGACAAGGCCCAAGTCCAAGTAAACACACGGCCCAAGTGCCCAACAAAGCAACAAACTGACAAAGAGTCCACGGCGGCACGGCTACTAGCGGAGGACGCACGGCAGCACGGGCCAACACTCCAACAGTCCACAAGTCCAAGAGTGCAAGCAGTAACCTAGATACCGGGCGGGCGGCAGAGCCGGACTCGCGGAGGACGGCGCGGCGGCGGTGCCCAGGCGGCTAGGGGAGGCCCAAGTCCAGGAGGCGGAGGCGGTGGCCGGGGAGCGCGCCGGCCGCCGGCCAGGGCCCAGGGGCAGGGGAGGCCGGGAGGCGGTGGCCGCCTGGCCGGGGAACGGGGGAGGCGGGGAGGAGCGACGGCGACGCGGTGGCCGGGGGACGGCCGGACGGGGGAGGGCCGAGGCAAGAAGCAGTCGGGAGCACCGGAGCGGCCGGCGGGGCCAGGTGATTTGAGGAGAAGCCGAGCCGCCAAGGAGGTTGCGGAGGGAGGAGCAGTGATTTGAGGAGGTTGCGGCTGTGATTTGAGGAGGGAGGAGCAGTGCTGCAGTCGGGAGGCCAGCCGGGTGATTTGAGCCTTTGAGGCTTGAGCCATTTGAGACTTTTGAGTCTTTGAGACTTTGAGGAGAAGCCTACTGGTGATCTGGTGATTTGAGGACAGGAGGAGCGGCCGGGCAGTAGCTTTGTCTTTGAGCCTTTGAGGATTTGTGTAGGTGATTTTATAAAGGTATAACTACAATAAATTCTATTTATTCTAGAGAGTAGACTTATGCATTTTAGTATTAGTTTTGATATCTTGTCAAAATTTTATGTAGAATATCATATGTAAACTAGCTTATCAAAATGAAGATACTTATATTTTTACCTCTCCAGAAACAGTGACCTGAGGCTTGTTCAATTCAAAATGAATAGAAATGATTTGAAAAGCTATTTTAGCAAGATGTCCGATGATTGCCTTAATGACTTGATGGTGTGCTATATCGAGCGAGAGATATTCAAAGGACTTGATCGTGAAAAAAATCAAGAAACGATTTCAAGACATGAAAACTCGAAGAATGAAAATGCCTCGTTCTCCTAGACATACTTAGTTATTTACTGGTATATTTTTTGTCTTCTTTTTTATTGCATCTTTTATATTCTATTATCGAATTGTGACACTACTGATTGTTTCTTTTACAGCTCATCTACAATTGTGGATTAAGCTTCATTAGTGAGGTATTTTTCATTGTGTGTTTGCAATATAGTTTGATCATGAATTGTTTTACTTTTGGGTACTACTGTTTCTTTCACGCTTCCGACTTTAGCCTACCTAGTTTTTTTTCTTGGGTCCGCCACTGTGACTTCGCCCTACCTACAATTTTTTCCTGGGTCCGCCACTGCCTTGCATTGTGGTAGTACTGATCTGAGATGTCAAGTCACGTTTGGCTCTATTTTTCTTGGGGATTTCTCTAGGGGTGGTCAGGCTTTAATCTTCATAACTTATCATAACTATTGAAGTGAAATGCTCTAACAATCTTGAGGCAAAAGATTTTAGAAAAACCATTATCGATGTGTCTGGTATTCACCCCCTCTAGTCGTCATCTTTGGTCCACAGTTCAATATGGTGTATTTCAAAATAACAGGACTCTGAGAGTAGCTATATCACATTGAGCAGCAAAAGATTTTACACAACCCATTGCTTGAAAGAGTAAAAGATCTGTGTAACAAATTAAGCAAAACGTTCTACTGTGATTAATTTTAGCTGGCCTAAGTTTGTAATTATCAGACTTCCAGTGCATCAATGCATTAATTATTGGTTGTCTGTTTTCCAACATCGAAATGCAAGTTATATATATTTTTCGTTAGATCCTCTTTGGAAGAATAGCTGAACTATAATTACATATTTTTAAATCTTTAACTTTTGATGTACAGGTGGCTGCTAAGTTTGTAGATTTTGACACTGTCAAGATGTGAATCCTACCGCGAAAGAAAATATGGTTACAAATTGGTGAGTTTCTGTCTTGAGGTTTTTAGAGGCTAGCACTCGTTGACTTCGAAAGATCATGTTGAATTCAACAGAGAATAGATTATCATCGCATGTTTGTAACACCGTGCAGGTTTCTCACCTTCTGATTGTAAAACTGGCCATCAATCTATGTGTTTCTCCCTGAAAAATCTATTGAGAACTCTACGAATTTTGCAGATCTGTACTATGTTTGATGGGTAAAAGATTTTTATAGTACTATTAGACTGTATCTTTCTTACGGTTAATCGCTTGTCTGTATCTTTGTCTTGATATGCCCAGGGTCAGGGTTTCTATTTACTGCAATATCAATATATTGGTCTGCCTGAAAAACCTCTAGAGAACTGTATGAATTGGATCCTTATGCTTGATCACAAAATTGGCACATGCATTTAATGATAGGTGAAAGAATTTATGCTTGCTTAACAGTTTTGGCATAACATTGGCACGTTGCTAATCTGTTGTAGACCTGTCATCAGAGCAGCTTGTGCAGAGAAATCGCAGTCCTTCCTATTGCAAAAATTGTGTATGCTCTGAATCTAGGGCTGGCAAAAAAGCTCGGGCTCGTGAGCCAGCTCGGGCTCGTGGATGAAACGAGCCGAGCCGAGCCAGCAAAAAAGTTCGGGGTCTAAACGAGCCGAGCCCGAGCCAGCTCGCGAGCGGCTCGGTTGGCTCGGCCCCCGCCCAACTCTTCCGACTCCCCCCGTCCCCCGTTGGCCCGTTCCTTCCACTTTCTTCTTTTCTTTCTGCGGTTCTGCCCGTAACCCGTTCCCCTTTTCCTTCCGCCGCCAGCGCCTCTTCCTCTCCTCCCCTTTTCCACCGACGCCTCAACGCCTCCCCCTCTGCTTCCTCTCCCTCGCGGCTCTCTCTCCTATGCCGCGCCGCCTCGGCTCCACGCCTCCACCCTCTTCTTCCGGTTCCCCTCAGTCCCTCGGTCCCTCAGTCCGCGGCGCTCGAGCTCCTTTGCCTTTGGCGTCGCCACCAGATGTGTCGCCGCCTTAAGCGTCGCCGCGGGGCGACCTCGCTCACACCGTGCTACTCCGGCTCCTTTACCCTCCCAGCATCCCCAGCACCAGCCGCCGCATCGCCCCGTTACTGCGCTGCCTAGGGTTTCAGCGTTGCTCGGCATTGGCTGGCTTCGTCGCCCCATGACAACCTCGCCGAGGTCTGGCCGTCATCCCCCAAGTTCCCGGTGGGTGTACTACGCTCAGGCTCTCACCTATTCCTCTCCTTCCCGCCTCTCTTGGTCTAAATGTTCTACTGTTTCTAGGGTTTGGGCTTTGGGCCAAGGGCCAAGGCATCCTAGACGTGCCGTCATAGCGCCGCCATCGGTCACCGCACTGGCGATCCTTCCCTACCGCTGCTGGTACTCTACTTTGAGATAAGTGTCCAAATACTTCCCCTCTCTCTTCCTCTCTACCCTGCTGCTTCTTATGTTTCCCCAAGTCTTAGCAATTGATTTGTGATGATTTGTTGTAAATTAGACTAGTTGGCTCGCAAGCCCTCGCGAGCTGGCTCGAGCCGTATCACGAGTCGAACCGAGCCCACAAAAAAGCTTGATATCCTAACCAAGCCGAGCCGAACCGAGCTTCCATTTCACCAAGCTTTCACGAGCCGAGCCGAGCCAAGGGCAGCCCTATCTGAATCTCAGGACAAAACCGACAGCGGTGTGTCTACTGAGTTCTGATCAGCAGCTTCTGTGGAGTGTTTGTTCTCGCAGCAATAAAAAAGAAGGGTTTGTCTAGCAAATAGCTACATATTTTTCTCCAAATAACAGATACATTTTTTAATATTAGGATTGCATTGAGATTCGTGCAGCTCAACCTGGCCTCTTCCATCCACACCAACCACCTGCTACTGCTTGTTATAGCACCCGGTCAATATATTTTTCTCCTATTTTTAGCTCTTATGAATTATTGCTTATTATATAGAACTGGAAGTCTGAATTTGCAGAAAAATTCAGATAAAAGAAACATCAAATTGAATTTCGAGCTGGATTGGACCAGTTACAGCAATTGAAACCCTGGTTCTATTAGAGTCAGAATTTGGATGATATTGCTCTTTCAAGCTTCGACACAATTTGCATTTAAACAAGAGCATTTCCAACCGTGCATTTGTGTCGAGTTGCATTTTCTTTTCTTTCCTACGTTACCCATGGCAATGATTTTTTTTTAAAAAAAATCTATGTTTAGCAATTGACAAATTCACCTTTTCATTTTCTCATACATTCTGATGTCGCTGTAGCTCAATAATAAGAGTTCAGGGCCAATTGGCCTCATCAACGAAACAATCAAATAATTGATGATTAATTTGACATCGTTCACATGAATGACCTAACAACATGAATGATCATTTTGAATGGCTGACGCTTCTAATGTACAACATGTTCAACTCACATTAAAGTACAATTAGAATGGCCAGACAGCAGGCTTTTTTCTCCCCATCAAGCTGTATTGAACTGCGGAGCAGTAAATCTGTCATCGCATAAGAACTGCTTGGATGGTACCAGCCAAGCATAGAATCTGCAGTACTGGATCATGTTGCCGAATAACATCAGCATCGCAAATTTGCGAGTGGCTGACACTCATAAACGTTTGACAGATGTATATGCTTAGAAATGGTTGGATTGACTACGGCAACTTATTGGTCAGTGATCCTCTGGCAGGGTCTTCTAGGTACCTTTTTTATTTTTCCCCCCAACGGCCTATTCATCATCTCTAGCTGCAGCAGAAGCTGCAGACTTTTTATTCCTGGTAATTTTGCTTGCTGGAAAGTGAAGCCTTGCATACAGTGGTCTTGGTGCTCTTGATGTCCTATCAAAGCCCCTCACGCACACAAATCCTGCAGATGTTTAGAAGAAATATAAAGATCTACTTTCCTGAGTGATGTTACTGGCATTCTCCCAATTAAATCAAAAAGACATTCCATCAATAGGATTCTACCGCATTATAGCTTCCTCCAACAGTCCCCTTATGGATAAAAACTACACTATGCACATTGACATATTTTGTTTTCCTCCACATCAAATAATTGCCAAATAACACATACATATCTTATACAATTCCTTTGTTGGCCAGTATTACATGGATACGAACATCAGCGTCGGAACCCGACTCGGATTTGGGTGTCCGATTCGGCAAATTTTCTTGGACACGGGAAATGTTACTGGAAAATGGACACAAGTGTAGGAATCCGACTCGGATTCGGGTGTACGATTCGGCAAAAAAAGGAAATTTTATTACCATTGTTGTTGGGTAGATCTTTGGGGGGTCAAATAAAATTGAGGTCCTTGTTCTTTCACATTAGCATTTTATTACAATTTCTTTTACGATACTCTTTTCCTTTCAGAGTAGTCCTAGCCTCCGTCCACAAATCATTGTCACTGTAGGTGCCACAAAATATTTCTATATTTGACCAAAAAAAACCTTTTAAAATATTTATATTTGTCACGTAAAACTTATATAGAGTACATTTGCTATGAAAATACTTCCATAATGTTATACTTCTATGGCCTTTACAACTATTTTTGACAAATAGTATTATACTAATGTTCAAATATGCATCCTGGAGACCATGAAAACTCAAAAGACAAATGGCAATAATTTTTCACTCGAAGGAATAGTTTTTATCACTTCCCACCACAAAATGTCATGTCAGCATATTTTATGTCCATTTGTCACTAAATGTAATCTCTACACTTCATCTTTCTTTGTTCTGGATACCACAAACAACACAAGAGAAAATCTACAATATGCTACTAAATAACGACACAAACATTTAGATGATTACCTCTCCAAAAGCAATGTTGTATGTCTTCAGTTGTTAAACCTGCAACAGAAACATGTAAAGCATAATCAGATCATCGATGTTGTCATAATAATGAAAATGGTTCTCTACTCAAGTTGTCAGTTGGATCCAATGTAGAGTATTAAGTATGTGTTAACCAACAATACAATACAGAAAGATGTCAAACTCATGCTTGCCCTATTATTAGCCCTCACCTTTCTTGAATATTTTTGTCTTGTAGATGATAATCCGCAAAAGAAACTTTTTTTATTTATTCTTATTATGCACAACTGACGCAGTTACTACAAAACTCCAACATTAACACAGGATAAATGGACGTGGGAATACATTCGGGTGCTTATGGATAGATTCTTTTGGACTGATGGCTTATATCTTATGGCTTAAATATTTAAATTCTGGCTGTCCGTAAGAGTTAGTACGCACAGAAAAATAGTCGTATACAATTTTGGCCGGTACAATTGAACTCAATACACTTTTTACAACAATCTACCTATTGACCCCACCTTAAAAAACGCACCGTTTAAAACTAGTTACTGTAGACAGTACGAGCATAAGCCACAAATAAGCCAAAACGAACTTGCCCTATAATAATAAACGCAATTTCCCGTACACGAATACGAATGTAGGTAAGATTGAAAAAGGGTTTCTTTAGGTGGAACAAAACTAGATTTTTAAATAAATAACTCACTTTTTAATAGCAAATCCTCCCCATATTGTTTGCCTAATTAGCCAATTTTCAGTAATAATTAAGGTTTTAAAGATTTTATCTACAATTGCATAAGTAAACACTATTTTTCAATTAATGAACTCATAATGGAGTCCATCTCCCTCCCCCTCCCTCCCTTCATGCTTACACATGGCTCCATCTTGTAGTTGAAACTCCGCCATCAATGTAAGCACCGATGCCACAAGCATCACCACCGAATATCTCCACATGTGTGCTCATCATGCATGCAAACATTTTGCCACATATCTTTCTGGTTTGGTGGAAATGGAACTGTTGTAAGGGGTGGCCCCCACCTAAGCCCAATAGGCCTGTTAGAAGGCTGTAAGGCCCAAAACGGGACATGTATAATGGCATAAGTACCCCCAAGGAGGATACTCAAAATGTAAGGGTACTATTGTAAAAGCACTCCCCAAGAGGGTATATGAGCACGATACCAGCCATGAGGGAGGGGCGAACCATTTCACTCACCTAACTCTCCACTGCCACACTCTCTCTCTGTTTGGTCTGTAACCACAACAGTTGGCGCCGTCCGTGGGGAGGACAAAAACAAGCCTCCAGATCTGAAGGAGAATGGCACCAAGGAAAGCTTCACCATCGGTGGCGAAGAAGAAGAAGGCGGAGGCGGCGAAATCTCGCGTCAATACCAAGGCTTCGGCTTTAGTAGCTGCAGGCGCGGATGTGACGACCGTGAGCACCGGCATTCATGACGCGACGCCCGACCCCGCCACCACCACCCCGACCACCAACCCCGGCGGTGACAACGCAGACGCGTCCACTTCCCTACTCGGCGCGGGAGCGGTGGGTGGTCCCGGCGATGACGCGGGCTTCGTTACCAGCTCCAGGGCCCTCCGCGCCAGCACTGCGGGTAGATTGGGCGCACAGGCCGTGGTCGGCGCCGTCCCGGTCGCGCCGCCGAGCGTGCCGACGGCCCCAACCACGCCCACGGTGGACCGCCCTGCTGGCGGCCCTCGCGCGTGCCAGCAGGAGCTGTCAGATCTCCGCGGGGCCGTGCGAGAGACATACAAGAGGCTCGGAGCCAACGCGCAACACCGGTGGCTGTGTCTCAGCCCACCTCGGAGAGGGCGAATAGCCGCGACGCTATTGCGTCCAGTCGCGTCCCACTACGGCGCATAGACCCAGAGTCCCCGCTCTCCATGGACCTGCAGCAAGCGACGTGGCCCGAGGACTTCAAGTTCCCGAGCGTCATCGAGGCGTACAAGGGTGACTCCGACCCGCGAGAGTTCGTGCGCGTGTATGAGACAGCTATCGAAGCCGTTGGCGGAGACGACACCACGAAGGCAAAGGGACTCCCCCTCGCGTTACAAGGGGTGGCACTGTCCTGGTTCTTCACCATCGAACCACAGTCAATCTACGCGTGGGAACAGATCCGCGATCAGCTCTACAACAACTTCCAGGGAAGATACGTCGAGCGTGTCGATGCGGACCAGCTCTTCGCAGTCAAACAGAAACCCGAGGAGGGGCTCCGGACTTACTTCAAACGCTTCGCCAAGGTACGCTGCCAAGTCAGGGACATTAGCGAGGCAACCATTATCAACGCAGTGATACAAGGTCTCCGCCCGGGACCACTCGCTGAGTATAGCACGCGGAAGCCACTCAAGTCGGAGGCAGAGCTCTTCGACAAAATGGAAGCGTACGCCCAAGCCGAGGAGGACGCGCGAGGCGCAGCGCAACAGCTCCGATGCCGGGCAAACGGAGGAGTTGTCGCAAAGGAGCAGCACAAGAGACAACCTAAGGACGAAACACAAGCAAGTGTCCGTAGGCGACACTCGTGAGCCCGTCGACGACGGGGTGCACCAAAACTCACCAGACGACAGGCGTAAGCCCCGGCATAACCGGCGAAGACCCCAAAAGGCCCGCCACGTCCTCGCTGCGCAAGGCGTCCCCCGGGAGGCCGCGTTAACCTCGCGCGCCGGAGGAGGACGCGAAGGAGGCCGCGATGAGAAGCCGCGTGCGGAGCAGGAAATCCTAGAATACGGCAGATGGTGCGAGGTGCACGGCTACGGGGGCCATTTCACGCGGACATGCACCAAAGTTGCAGCATTACGGCAAGCGGTGGCCCATGTAGGGCCTCGGAGACACTGACCCCCGCAATAGCCCACGTACAGCGTACGCAAGGCAGTCCCTCGCGTGCTGGGTCCCCCGGAGAGACCCAGTGCCGTGGTATTAACGTCATCACTGGAGGCTCTTCGTCGAGCACTTCCCCAGCATAACTACCTCTGCGGGCGTCCCATTGCAGCATCGCCTTCACGTTAGCCGATGCCCAGGGCGTAGAATGCCCCCACCAAGATCCCTTGGTCATCCAGGCCGACATCGCAGGTTGCGACGTCAGGCGTATCCTCATTGACGGAGGGAGCTCTGCAAACATATTGTTCGCGGAGGCCCTTGATCGTATGGGAATACCTCGGAGCCTACTAAAAGCTTCGGAAGCCCCCCTTCAGGGCCTCGGAGGGCAGCCTCTGAAGGCTTTGGGTTAGGTCCGCCTCCAAGTTTCCTTGTGCCAGGCCGACAACGCCAGGACTGAAGATGTCGTCTTCGATGTCGTGGACGTCTCGTATCCGTACAATGCCATACTGGGCCGGCCAGCCATCAACTCCTTCGAAGCGGTCCCACACTACGCATTCCTATCCATAAAGCTCCCAGGCCGGCGGGGCGTCATCACCCTCTTCGGGATCAGGATATGGCTAGGAGCATCGAAACCGGAGCTGGAAGCTTGCACCGTAAGGTGCACGTCCTCGCCGACAAATACCAGGCGGACACACCATCCGCTCCGGGATGGACACCTAAGCCCCACCCGGAGGGCGGAGTGAAGAGGGTGCCGCTCCGGGCGGAGGGGTAGTTCGTATCCATAGGCGAGGGCCTCCCTCCGGACGTAGAGCAAGACTTGCTCCGAGTCCTCCAGGCCAACATAAATGTCTTCGCATGGTCCCCGGAGGATATCAAAGGTGTGGACCGCGCCCTCATCGAGCATAACCTCGCGATCCGCCCTGACGCCAAGCCAGTCAAGCAGAAACTTCGCCGTATGTCCATGGACAGGCAGCAAGCGGCCAAGGTGGAGGTGGCGAAGCTCCTCCGGGCGGGGGTTATCCGTGAGGTCCAACATCCGGACTGGCTCGCCAATCCAGTGTTGGTTAAGAAGGCATGCGGCGCCTGGCTCATGTGCATCGACTTTACCGCCCTCAACAAGGCATGCCCGAAGAACGATTACCCTCTGCCGGGCATAGATCAACTGGTCGACGCCACCGCCGGATGCTAGCTCATGAGCTTCTTGGACGCCTACTTCGGCTACCATCAGGTCTACATGGCCAAAGACGACGAGGACAAAACCAGCTCCATTACGCCGGTAGGGACCTTTTGCTTTGTCAGGATACCCTTCGACTTGAAGAACGCGGGCGCAACCTTCACCCGCCTCGTCGCGCTGGCCCTAGCCGTTCAGCTAGGAAGGAACGTGGAGGCCTACGTGGATGACGTGGTAGTAAAACCAGGCAGCTCGCCTCTCACGGTCGGGATCTTCAGGAGACCTTCGACAACCTCAGGAAGGCAGGCATTAAGCTCAATCCGGACAAATGTGTTTTCGGTGTGCAGGCGGGCAAGCTCTTGGGCTTCCTCGTATCCGGCCGAGGCATTCAAGCGAACCCCGACAAGGTTGACGCTATCCTGGGCATGGAACCTCCCAAGACGACGCGGGAGGTCCAGAGGATGGCAGGCCGCATGGCGGCCCTGAGTCGCTTCCTCTCCAGGGCGGCAGAGCGGGGCTTGCCATTTTTCAAGACTCTCCGCGGTTGCGATGGGTTTCATTGGGACGACGACTGCGCAAAGGGCTTCGACGACCTCAAGAAACACCTCGCAACCCTTCCCACTCTGGTGGCCCCAGCACCAGAGGCTCCCCTCCTACTCTACCTCGCCGCCTCGGCAACGGCGACCAGCGCTGTCCTCGTCCTCGAAGAGGGCGCGCTCCAGCGACCAGTGTACTTTGTCTCCGAAGCCCTCCAGGGCGCCAAGACACGATATACCGAGCTCGAGAAGCTTGCTTACGCGCTGGTCGTGGCCTCAAGAAAGCTCCGGCATTACTTCCTACCACACCCGATAACGGTGCCATCCTCGTTCCCTCTGGCGGAGATGCTGCACAACAAGGAGTCCACGGGGCGAATCGGCAAATGGGCGGCCGAGCTTGCCCCATTCTCCCTAACATACGCCTCCCGAACGGCGATCAAGTCTCATGTTCTGGCGGACTTCCTCACGGAGTGGACCCCTCCAGCTCAGCCCGTCCTCCAGGTCGAAGACCTGGTATGGACGCTTAACACCGACGGAGCTTACGGTGTTACGGGCGCAGGGGTGGGCGCCATTGTCACCACACCTGAGGGGCAGCGCCTGTTGTACTCGGCGCGCCTAGCGTTTCCGGCTACGAACAACACGGCCGAGTACGAGGCGTTACTCTTCGGCCTCGGGAAGCTCAAAGCGATGGGAGCGAGGCGAGTCCTCGTCCGCACTGATTCACGGTTAGTGGCGGGCCATGTGGACAAGTCATACCAGGCCAAGGACCCGGAGCTAGCCAAGTACCTAGCAGCCGTACGAGCAAAGGAACGGCACTTTTTGGGTGTCATGGTGAAGGCCATCCCTCGAGCAGACAACGAGCAAGCCGATGTCCTCGCCAAGGCTGCCAGTCAGCAGCTCCCAACTCCCGAAGGGGCATTTTACGAAATCCTGCCAGCGGCGGCCATCGCGCAGGATAACCGTGATGCGGCCCTCGCCCACCAGATCACCCAGCAGGGTGACTGGCGGGAAACCTTTTTCGCTTTTCTGCAGGGCATTGCGGAACCGGATGACCCCTCCGAGCTCCGGCATTTGCAACACCGCGCTAGGTCCTTCCAGGTGCTCGACGGGGTGCTCTACAAAAAGGGGGTCTGCGCACCGCTCCTGCGATGCCTTCCGCGCGAAGAAGGAAAGCGCCTCCTCGCAGAGATACATGCGGGGCTCTGCGGCTCGAACCTCCAACCAAGGTCTTTGGTGGGCAAGGCATTCAGGCAGGGTTTTTATTGGCCAACAGCTGTCGCCGACGCCCAGGATCTCGTGCGCCGTTGTCAAGGTTGCCAGTGAATGGGAAGGGCCATCCGCAGGCCCCCGACAAGCCTCCATCCCATACCCCCGGTATGGCCGCTGGCACGGTGGGGCATCGACGTCGTGGGACCGCTTCCCAGGGCCCCAGGTGACCTGCGGTTCGTGGCGGTCGCTCTTGAATACTTCTCCAGGTGGCCGGAGACAGTAGCCCTGGCCAAGATTACCTCGGCAGTTCTCTGGCAGAACATCATACGCCGATTCGGCGTGCCCAGGGAGATCA
The DNA here is from genome assembly GCA_017311315.1 of Dendrocalamus latiflorus. Classification (NCBI taxonomy): domain Eukaryota; kingdom Viridiplantae; phylum Streptophyta; class Magnoliopsida; order Poales; family Poaceae; genus Dendrocalamus; species Dendrocalamus latiflorus. Next base: position 24,676,826 of record CM029626.1, on the reverse strand, counting down.
CTGTCGACAACGGTCTGCAATTCGATGCAGCCTCATTCAAAGAATTTTGCGACAGCGTCGGCATCACCCTCCGGTTCGCCTCGGTTGGACACCCACAATCCAACGGGGCGGTGGAGCGGGCGAATGGCGCTATCTCTGCCGCGATCAAGAAGCGCCTTGTCAGACTATCGAAGGGGAAGTGGCCGGGCGAGCTCCACAGCGTCCTCTGGTCCCTTCGTACAACGGTCACACGACCAACAGGGTTCACGCCATTCAAGCTCCTTTTTGGTGACGAGGCGGTCACACCTGAAGAAATAAAGGCTGGCTCGCGAAGGGTCCTCGTCCAAGCACCAGACGAGGAGCGCCAATTGTCCGCGTGGACCTCCTTGACGGGGACAGGGCAAGCGCAACACAGCACGTTATAAAGTACGCGCGTCAGATGGTGCGCGGTCGCGATCACTCGCTGTACCCACGCGAATTCAGACCAGGAGACCTTGTCCTTATGATGGCACTCCACGCGAAGACGGTAGGCAAGCTCGAATCCAAGTGGGAAGGCCCGTACATCGTCGCGGAAGCCCTACAGAAGGGAGCATACCGCTTAGCCACCTTGGAGGGGCAGACGCTCCGCCACACGTGGAATGCAGACAGACAGCGGCGTTATTACGCCTAAGTCGAGCATGCAAGTGCAAGGACCTTCCACGGCTTCGGCGGGCGCGAGCAGCCAACGGTTAGTGCCTTACCTCTTGTAACCGCCCACCCGCGCAAACGGGAATTTAATAAAGCGCACCATTTATGCAAATTTTCTCGTTTCATACCAAAAAGCGCGCAAAGGGTTACCTTTGTGTGCACTATGCATAAGCATAAATAAAGACGCGTGGGGGGACGCCTCCGCACACGCAGCGGAGGGACGCCCCCGCGCGCTCTCCGGAGTATAAATAAGACGCGGATGTTATCCCTGCGCACTCTACAGAGTATAAACAAGACATTTATACCCCCAGGCACGTGCAGGCACTGTCCTTGTGCGTACTCCCCGGAGTATAAATAAGACGTGGTCGAAGTTCCCACGCATGGAACCACTAGGCGCACCAGCGTACTCCGCCGCCTTGCTCAGGGCACGAAGCTTCTCCCATCGACGGATGAAGTCGGAGACGCCAAGCCCTAGAGCCCCCGCCCCAGCGCCTTCGGCAACAGTTGGGCGCACTCAGTCCCTTGCTCAATTAGGCCAGAGACCCCGCGGGCACCCCTGTTGCTCGATTCTTGCCCTCGTCTGGAACACCTTGTCTTGCCTGATGTCGACGGAATAAGCGAGCAAATCGGAGAGAGTTTTGCGAAGTCGCGAGAGGAAAACGAACCACACCTACCTCCAGTACCCTCTACCGCGGTACTTCGTCCGGCCTCCACCTGGGTCATGACCACCTCGCTGGCCTGAGCGACAACCCTCTCGGCTTCAGCAGCATCCCCGTTGGGTGTCAGGGCCTCGGTCACTGGGCCTGCCACGCTGAACCGGCCCTTCGAAGGCGGCGATGACCGCACCCGAGGGCGTTTCGCCCTCGACGATGCAGGCGACGCTCCCGTGGTTGCCTCAGTAGCCGCGGTGGGTGTCGTCAGCGGCAAGGTCGCGATTGCTGCTGGGGGCGACGAAGCATCATCTTCAAGAGCAACGAGGCTCGGACCCGCCGCCTCGCCACCGCGTGAAGCCCCGCTAGGGGTAGTGCGCCTCTCCGAACCGGTCGGTTCGAGCTCACCGCCCGTTTCGCCCCCCCCCCCCTCTCCACGGTCTCGACCGGTGGCATGTCCGGCGAGCTGAAGACAATGGTCTCTGATCGGACCTCGCCTCGAGAGGGCGGCGCCACCACCGTCGCGCCGCTCGGCGTTTCCACAGGCACCGGGCGTTCCGGAACGGGAATTTCCAGAACCTTGCATACCCGGTTAATCCGCCCTTGCTTTGCCAAGGAAGTTGCGGACTCACGGGCCTTGTGCTCCTTCGCCGTGTACGGCCCAAGAATCGCAATCACCGCGCGCTCCGCATCTTCTAACCGGCACACTGCACATCGAAATGCCACACGTAAGAGTTTGCAATCACTTAGGCAGGCTGGGGCCTATGGCAGCGATACTTACAGGGCGCGGAGGGCTTATGGAGCGAAGACACCCCCGGATGGATGACGTCCTTCCGGTCGGCTCCCCGCCACTCGTACTTCCAGTTACAAGAAAGCGGAGATATCCCGTACATGGTGAACTCCTCGGCGAGGTCACGCATGTTGAACCGGAGGGCGATGCCGGCAAGTCTCCGCGCCTGTTGTTTGTCGCCGGGTCGAGGCCTCACATCAGGGCAGCGGTTGAATGATATCGGCACCCCCGGCTTCGAAGACCGCCCGTGCTCGTCACGAGGTGGTAGAACCACCGCCGTGTCCAGCCAGACTCCCACCTTCCCTGCGTAGCCAACGCAGGGAACAAGTGCGCACAATCCGTCCTCAACACGAAGTCCACGCTGCCGAAGTTCGAGTATGTCTCCCCTTCCATTTTCTTCAGTTGGCATCTTGCGTCGTGAAGGATGGCGAACAGATTGTCGCTGGGACGCGTACCTTCCGTCCGCATCGCCCAAGTGAAGATAGCCAGCCGGACGATCGCGGTCGGAGTCAGCTGCGCCAGCTCCAACCCATAGGCCTGCAGCACTTCGCGTACAAAGAATGTCGACGGGATGCGGAGTGTAACATCCCAGAAATTTTGACCTTGTAAATATGGAGCTCTTAGTAATATATTTTATTTTATTTTGGATTTGAATTTCATGGTGTTCTTCCAGATTTTTGGTTGAGGTTCCCAAAATTTGAAATAAAAAGAAAATATACAATTAAGAAGGTAAATTCAAATTGTAATTAAGAATTCGAAAAGATGATCCAGAAAAGTTGGGGGAGGAATTTAAAATAAATCTGGATTTTATACCAAGATATGTGCAAAGAGTGAACCCAAAAGTAACAAAAAAAAGAAATGGATGGAGTTAGGCCGGCCGAAACCAGCCCAACCCCATCCCTTCTTCGGCCGTGCGCCCAATTTCCCGCCGGCCCTGCCCACACGCGCAGCGCGCAAGCGCTCACTGGCGGGCGGACCCCGCCCACGCCCGCGCGCGTCTCCCTGACCGCGGGCCCTCCCTGCCCGCGTTTCCACCCGCCGCTACCAGCGGGCCCGGCTTCGCCCGACTGCTCTCCCTCTGGCCGGTGGCCCTCCCGCGCCAGGCTCTCTTTCTTCTTCCTCCTTCGCCTGCGTGCGCCCGCGCCATCATGCTTCTGCTCAGCTCCTGCGCCGAGCGTCCCCGTGGCAACCATGCGCCGGAGTTGCCCTGCCGAGCCGTCCCGTCGCCCGGTGGAAAAGCCTGCAAGGCCGCCTCCGCCCCTGGTTTCGCCGCCTCTTTCCCTGGTACGGCGCCACCGCCCGCGGTTTCCCCTCCGCCCGGTCGCAACGCTCGGCCACGTGGTGCGAGCTACCTGCCGCCCCAGCACGCGTGCGGAGCAAGGCTGCAGCGCGGGAAAGGGTGGTCGAGCGCCAGGATGCCCGCAGTTGCCCTGTCGCCATCGCCGCCTGACACCGCTGCCGGCCCCGAAGTGACCAAACGGCCGTCGCCCGTTGCCAGCTTCCCCCAACCGCCTATAAAGGGATTGAGCCCTCCGTTGAGCTCCCCACGCCGCACTCGTCGTCCTCCAGCAGGTAATCGAGCCCCCGTGCCCCGTAGCCACTGGCAAGCCTAGCATCCTCCCCAACTCCGGCGATCACCGAACCGCCAAACCAAGCCATTAGCCACCGATTCCTCGCGCTAGGACCATCTCCAGAGCATCGCGAAGCCAACCCTGGCCTCGCCTGAGCTCCCAGACGCACGTACGCCGCCGTCACCGAGAGCTTCCCCAAGCCGCCGCCGCCTCTCGACGCCGACCCATCTCCGAACCTCCTCGGCCCCGGGCGACTGCATCATTGTCTTCACCGTAGCTCGAGGAACGCATTTCGCCTCTCCCCCGGACCTCCCCATCATTCCCTCGCCGCCGGCCACCGTCGCCTCCGTCCACTGCTGCCCGGCCCCTCCAGCAGGTACCCCTCGAAAGGGTTATCTACCCTTTATGGGTAGGCAACGCCTCCCCGCTCTCCTGGCTAGCACCGTTACTCTTCCCCCTCCCAACTCCCCGGCCGCGCGCGTTCGAGCCTCCGGCTCCGCAACGCTGGGTTGAGTTTTCTGCGTTTTATTTCGGGCTGACAGGTGGGCCCACCTGTCAGCGGCTACAGCACCCGAGCGGCCCGCTGACCCTTGGGCCCCACCAGTCAGTGGCACACTGACATGCGGACCCCACAGAACAGTAGCCTGCCCACATGTCAGAGACACAGTACTTAACGAAATAAAATAAAATGAAAATGAATTAAAAACTCCACTGGGACCCACGTGTCAGAATTTCTCATTTTCTGGCATTTCACAGAACTGAGATTTTCAAATAGGCATAACTTATTCATTTTAACTCTAAATTAAGTGAAACAAATTTCTAAATTTGTCTAAATTCAAGATCTGTCCAATGAAACCAAAATCATGATTTTTAGAGTTCATTTGAATTTCTGGTGATATTTTGAGTGATTGGTTGCTTTTCTTTTATTTTGGGTATTCCGCACGATTAAATAGCATACGAGGCTCAAGAAGAGGTTGAGGCAGCCAACTTAGAAGCTTCAGAAGGCCAAGACCAAGATCCCCGTGAATCAGGCGAGTTAACACTTTGATCATTTTGAACCTATGATTTTGCAAAGTTAATTTCTTTTAAATTATCAATATGCATGCTGTTATTTTATGTGGTAAAATATGTCCATTTCCAGAAATGGTAGTTATACACCTAATATAATGCTTGCTAATAATGATCCGTTGAAATGCTTGGACATGTGAACCTTGTCGCCTTAGCAAAATTTATATTATCATAGCTTTTACCAGTAAGTCCAAATAAATATTGCGGTGCTTAGTATTGCTAGATAAAACGGGGGTACATAGCTGCCCCAAAAACAACACTTGCAAAGTATGATACGTTTTGGGGACAGTCATGGATGGAATGACTGTAGTAAGTGGACACAATATTTCTACCTCTGAAAAATCCTAAAATTGCTTAAAATCCTAAAATCCTAAAGGTATGTGGTGCAGTGGATGCACAAAATGTGAAATATGGTAGAACCATCCGGGTAACCTTAAGGACTGAATCTTGTCAAGTCAACCCGTGTAAAACAGTACAACCACAAGTCTGTAAAATACAACTTGGCTAAGTAGACTTATTGAAACCTCGGACCCATCTCACTCATAGTGGATAGAAGTGGATACGCACGGGCACGGGGGCCCTAAGGGACACCAGTGGAGGGTGAAGTTTCCCAGCTGTTCTAACGTTGCGGGAAGTAGGAGCCCGGCTGCGTTAGTGGATGTGGGGAACATCCCGCGCATAGATGGGACCCACCGCAAGTGGGCAGTTTCCCATAAGGTGAGATGACAAAAGGGTCTAGATACTTTGAAAAGTCACTATGATGGTCTGCTCAACCACATGTCTAAGGCATCATGTGGGGCAACGAGTTGACTGTCTCTTGTGGTGAAAGTGTACAAACTCTGCAGAGTCAAAACTATTTGAACAGCCGTGCCCACGGTCAAGGGCAGACATGGGAACTTAACTAGATATAGTTCTATTTCGAAAATCTTGGCGGGTGATAATGGAAATGTGTAGGACTACTGATGGTCCTGGTTTGGAATTGTCCTGGGTGTCGTCCCAGTGGTAAGTTAAGCGGCTATAACGCTGAAATATGTATAGGATACAGATGCCATGTAATGGTGGATGGAATCTGTGTCAATTATAAGATTAACTTACCTTACAAATAAAGGTCTTGTGTTTAAAATTGCTAGGTCATAAGGACTTTTATATAATTGTATTCAAAAGCACTCTTCGCAAAATAAAATAAACCCGAGCCATCCTTTGACTAGCCATACATGTTATATATTGCATTTGGTGTGTTGGCTCGCGGAGCACGGGGTTGGAGTGCTCACACTCGCTTTTGCGACAAAATTCAGAAACAGGACCTCAAGGACATTACGCCTATGAGGAGGCCCCTACCAACGTTGGCGGAAGCAAAGACGATAACTAACGCATAGGCCACGATGGTTAGACATAGACAAGTGGACTCCTGGCTTTGTATACACATATGTTACCAGTTCTCCGGTGACATATACTGTACACATTACCCTACTGGTCGCTTGCCTGTGGATTTTGGATCTACTTTTGCTACTATTTCCGCTGCTTTTATGTAACGATGACATTTGGCCAAAGCGGCCCTTTTGTAAACATTCACCCGATGTGGTGTATTTCAGATTCTGTAATATTATTATGCGATGTATGTATGATTCAGCAATATACCTGTGCGCACCAACTACTGATCCAGGGATTAGTGCAGTGAAACACAGTAGATTCCGGATTGAAAAATCTGGGTCTGACACGGAGCCCGGCATCGAAGAACGCCACGAAGACGATTGCCTCCGACTCTCTCGGGTTCGGCTCCGTCTCGTCAGGCCCAGGCAAACGAGCCCCGGTACGCTCCTCCAGCTTCTTCTCCCAAAGAAGGGTTTAGAGGGTCTCCTCCGTGACGCGACTCCGCCCCAGCACACGGGAGCAGCGGCCCCTTGACTTCTTCATGGCATCCCAACGATGGTTGGTTTGCTTTTTGTCGCGCAGAACCAGGCGATACTCCGCCGGTGGTGGCGTCAGGCAGCGCTGGCTCGACGACGCGCTCTCGCTAAGACGGCGCGCAGGATCATCGAGGGCAGGGCCGCTGGCAGCGGGGCGATCGTCGCGCGCAGCCATTCCTCCCTCCCCACTAGGTGCGCAAGAAAACGGAAAGAAACGCGCAAGCACAAGCAGCAAGCAGTCAAGGGGAGCGTTTGCATGCCCATGGTGACGACTTATAAAGCCCCCGTATCCCCTGCAAGCAGAAGATCAAGCGGCAGAGTTACAGCGGTTCGGCTACCCACAATCGGGCAGCGCAACCGCCGACAGCCGCGGCAGGCGGCGGTACGTGGGCGATCAGCGCGTAACGCGCCAATGCATTCTTGCCGCGTGGCCACTTTCCCTGGGGAAGGGGCGAACGGCCGTGGTCGTATGACCGCTGACATCCCACAACGCTCCAATCGCGGCCAGCCACGTGCCCCCACCCACCGAGCGTGGAGCAGATAGAGCGGCCGCGACAGCCTGCCCCTGCCAAGGGCCGGCGCGATTCCGAGCGTCATTAAAGCGCACTACCAGGCCACGCAGCCACCTCCCGGGGCAGCCACCCAACCTTACTTCGCGCCCACAAACGTTCGAGACGCGAGGCATGCCACACCCTGACTTCGGCCACGCCGAGGCCCTTCGGCCCCGTCTGGGCCTTCGGCCACGCCGAGGCCCTTCGGCCCCATCTGGGCCTTCGGCCTGCCGAATATCCTCGACCTCGAAGTCGTGCCGCTCCACGAACCGAAGACAAGCCGGCTCCCGCAATCATCAGCACGAAGCAAAGTGTATCCAGCCCGTCGAAGGTCACAGGCCGATGGGACGGAGGGGGCCAAGGGGCTCAGCGGCATGGCTTCGGCCAGTGAAGCCCTTAACCATGAGAGGCTCCTGTTGTAGGGGTGGCCCCCACCTAAGCCCAATAGGCCTGTTAGAAGGCTGTAAGGCCCAAAACGGAACATGTATAATGGCATAAGTACCCCCAAGGAGGATACTCAAAATGTAAGGGTACTATTGTAAAAGCACTCCCCAAGAGGGTATATGAGCACGATACCAGCCATGAGGGAGGGGCGAAGCCATTTCACTCACCTAACTCTCTACTACCACACTCTCTCTGTTTGGTCTGTAACCACAACAGGAATAATTAAAAAAGGTTTCTTAGGGAATAACACCTCATCTAATGTGTGCGAATAGAAAATTATCACAATCAGTTTTCAGTTTCTACATCACCATTGTGCCCCACAGGCTGCAGCATCAACACATAGTGATTCAGTGGCATAGTAGAAGTGGTTGACCTACCACTAATGCTAAGCAATCTGACCAGCCTTGATTTAAAGAACTGCTGGAAAGAAAATAATGAGACAAACTAGTGTTATCATAATTTCTACTTCGAGAGCATGTGTCAGGTAGGAGATATTTGCTTTTATTTGATTTCTACTTGAAGGAGGAGGTCTACGTCCGCCAGCCGCCGGGATTCATCATCCCCGGCAAGGAGAGCAAGGTCCTCCGCCTGCGCAAGGCCCTCTACGGCTTGCGGCAGGCCCCGCGAGCTTGGAACGCCAAGTTGGACTCCACCCTCAAACAAATGGGATTCCAGCAGAGCGCTCACGAGGCCGCGGTCTACCGGCGGGGCAAGGGAGGCAATGCCCTGCTGATAGGCGTCTACGTCGACGACCTTGTGATTACCGGTACCAAGGAGGAGATCGAGGCATTCAAGGCGGAGATGAAGGCCACCTTCCAGATGAGCGACCTCGGGCCCCTCTCCTTCTACCTCGGGATCGAGGTCCACCAGGACAGCTGCGGCATCTCTCTTCGCCAGACTGCCTACGCCAAGCGCATCGTGGAGCTGGGCGGCCTCACCGACTGCAACCCAGCCCACACTCCTATGGAGGAGAGGCTGAAGCTGAGTCGTGAGAGTACGGCGGAGGAGGTGGACGCGACGCAGTACCGGCGCATTGTGGGCAGCCTTCGCTACCTTGTCCACACGCGACCGGACTTGGCGTTCGCCATCGGCTACGTCAGCCGGTTCATGCAGCGACCGACGACGGAGCACCAGCAGGCCGTGAAAAGGATCCGCCGCTACGTCACGGGCACCTTCGACTACGGCTTGCACTACCCAAGGTGCCCCGGCACGGCGCACCTCATCGGGTACAGCGACAGCGACCACGCCGGCGACATCGACACGAGCAAGAGCACCAGCGGGACGCTGTACTTCCTCGGCAAGTGTCCGATCAGCTGGCAGTCGGTCAAGCAGCAGGTAGTGGCTTTGTCTAGCTGCGAAGCAGAGTACATTGCAGCCACTACCGCTTCTACTCAGGCTCTGTGGCTGGCACGGCTGCTTGGCGATCTCCTTGGCAGAGACGCGGAGGCAGTGGAGCTCAGGGTGGACAGCAAGTCCGCCTTGGCCTTGGCGAAGAACCCTGTCTTCCATGAGCGCAGCAAGCACATCCGTGTGAGGTATCACTTCATCAGAAGCTGCCTGGATGAAGGGAGTGTCAGGGCCAACTACATCAACACCCAAGACCAGCTCGCCGACTTCCTGACCAAGTCTCTTGGGCGGATCAAGTTCCAGGAGCTTCGCGCCAGGATCGGGATGGCTCAGATTCCTCACAAGGACAAGGAGACACACAAGACTTAGGGGGAGTGATGGATAAGTCTCTGTGTTGGCTTTTGCTGCCCTTCAAGGACAGCATCTTGACTAGCATCAAGGACAGCATCTTAACTAGCATCAAGGACAGCATCTTGACTAGCATCAAGGACAGCATCTTGACTAGCATCAAGGACAGCATCTTGACTAGCATCTAGGACAGCATCTTAGACTAGCATCTTAGCATATGCTTGGCTGGTTAACAGCCTATAAATTTGTATCCCTAACCCCTCAGGTTAGCATGGCATTGTGTGAGAAATAAACCTAGAAAATTGCCCCATCTCTAGGTGTCATCCTCTCAATGAAAGTAAGGATCTTGCTATCACCAAGAGCAAGAATCCAGCGACTAACACCCCCTACCTCCTCGAAGTGGACGTAGTCGACGACGAAATCGCTGGTCGTCGGAGTCGAGCCGTCATCCACCATCTTGCCCCACGTCCAGCCTCGCCCTTCGTCGAACACGACGTCACGCGTGATGCGCACGCGCCGTGTCGTAGGGTCGAGGACGCGGTAGGCCTTGGCGCCCTCCGCGTAGCCGATGACTCCTGGCGTGCTCCGGTCGTCGAACTTGCCGACGTGGTTGAGCTCCTTGACGAAGGCCAGGCGGCCGAAGACACGGAGGTGGCTCACCGCGGGCTTGCACCCGTGCCAGGCCTCGTATGGCGTCTTGCCGTCGAGGGCCTTGGTGGGGGAGCGGTTAAGCAAGTGAACGGCAGTCATCACCGCCTCACCCCAGTAGAATGCCGGCATCCCTCTCTGCTTGAGGAGGGCGCGGGCGGTGGCCACCACTGTCTGGTTGCGGCGCTCGACGACGCCGTTCTGTTGCGGGGTGTACGGCGCGGAGAAGTGACGATGGATCCCCTCGTCGGTGCAGTACGCCGCGAACTCGGCCGCCGTGAACTCACCGCCGTTGTCCGTGCGTAGGACCCGAAGCTTGCGGCCGCACTCCGCCTCCGCAGCAGCTTGAAGGCGCTTGATGGCGTCCGCCGCGGCTGCCTTGACGTCAAGCAGGACAGCCCACATGTAGCGGGACACGTCGTCGACGAGGAGGAGAAAGTAGCGCCGGCCTCCAGGTGTAGCCAGTGTCACGGGGCCACAGAGGTCACCGTGTACGAGCTCCAGCTTCTCCTTGGCGCGGAAGCTCGCCTGGCGAGGGAAGGGGAGCCGCCGCAGCTTGGTGAGGACGCAGGTGTCGCAGAACTGCTCCACGTGGTCGACGTGCGGCATGCCCCGCACCATCTCCTTGCTGCCGAGCTGCCTCAGGGCCTCAAAGTTGAGGTGCCCAAAGCGCTCGTGCCACCTCCAAGCGTCGTCGTCGCGGCGGCTGCAAGACAAAGAGGTTGCACCACCTGCGCGTGAAGGACGTAGAGGCGGTTGCTCCTGTTGACCTTGACGAGGAGCCGGCGGCGATGATCCCAGATGCGCAGCACCCCGTGCTCGATCTCCACGCGCGATCCGTTCTCATCCAGCTGTCCCAAGCTGATGATGGAGTTCCTCAACGCGGGGATGTAGTAGACACCGGTGAGCAGCCGGTGCTCGCCAGTCTTGGCGACGAAGACGACAGAGCCGACGCCCTTGATCTCCACGGCGGAGGCGTCGCCGAACTTGACGGTGCCTCGAACGCTTGAGTCGAGCTCGGAGAAGAACTCCCGCCGCCCGGTCATGTGGTGGGTGGCGCCGGTGTCGAGGCACCACCCGTCGGTCTTGTCGTTGCCGGAACTGTCGCCGAGGAGGGCGTGTGCTTTTGGCTCGTCAAGGTGGAGGAAAGCCGCTGCGGCCGGTGCCGCTGGAGGTAGTTCGATGCTCGCATGAGCAATGAACAGAGCCGGCTGCTCCTCCTCCTCCGCCTGCGCGACGTGGGCCTGGCCGCATCGTGGCTGTCGACAATCCTTGGCCCAATGACCAGGCTTGCCGCAGTTGTGGCAAGAGTCGTCTCGTGCCGGCTTTTGCTTGCCAGCGGCGCCGCCTTGGGCGCCTCCACGGTCATCACCCTCGGCACGTCCTCGCGCCCCTGCCTGGGCGTCTTTGCGCGGCTTGCCGCGCTTGCCACGCTTGCGGCCGCCTGTCGTGGAAGAAGGCTCCCCCTTCTTCCTGTCACCTTGGCCGGCAGCCCACTGCTCCCGAGTGAGGAGCTTCCCGCCAATGGTGACGGGTCCCGAGAGACGCTGTGGCTCATCGCTGTCAACGACCTTGAGGCGACCCAACGCCTCGATCGTCATCGTGGAGAGGTCCAGCAGAGACTCGATCGAGCAAGCCATCTGCTTGTACTTCTCGGGGACGCAGCGGAAGAGCTTCTCCACAGCTCTCTCCTCGCCGTAGGTGTCGTCGCCGAACTGCACCATCTTCTGCAACAGAGTGTTGAGACGGAGAGCAAAGTCATCAACGTCCTCACCTGGCTTGAAGGCCAAGTTCTCCCACTCCTTGCGTAGTGTCTGCAATGTAGACTTGCGGGCGCGGTCGCTGCCGATGCGTGCTGCAGCGATGGCGTCCCAAGCCTCTTTGGCAGTCCGCTTGTTGGTAAGCGAGAACTGCATCTCGGGCGGGACTGCAGCGATGAGAGCATCCAGCGCCCGTCGATCCTGGTCGTAGTCGACGTCGCCGTACCGGACTGCATCCCACATATGCCGCACCTGGAGCTTTACCCTCATCACCGCAGCCCACTCGACGTAGTTAGTCTTGGTGAGGGTAGGCCACCCGCCGCCGGGGCCGACGTCCCTGACGACAGCCTGGTACTCGTGGTGACCACGGTACCGAACCAGGGAGAGAGCCGCGTCGCCTGTGAAGGCCGCGCTCTCCGTCGACCCGTACGCCGCCGCCGTGCGTGCCTCCTCAAGGAGCGCCACCGCCGTGCGCGCCTCCTCCAGGAGCGCCACCGCCGTGCGCGCCTCCCCCAGGAGCGCCGCCGGCGCGTCCGCGCCTGTCTGGGCTGCCGCCGCGCTCGTGGGCGTACGCGGCTGCCCACTGCGCCGCTCGCCCTCGCGCTGCCTCCCTCTCCAGCAGCTCAAGATCCGCGTCGGCGCTGTCATCAGCAGAGATGGAGCTGCTGTTGCTGCCGCGCAGAACCTCGACTTCCGCTGCTGCCGCACACGCTGCATCTGCCGCCGCCGCTGCTTCCACCTCCGCTCTGGCTGCTGCCAGCTCCGCCGCTGCCAGCCTTGACGCCCTTTCCGCCGCCGCAGCGGCCTGTGCCGCCGCTCGCTCGCGTTCCTCTGCCACAGCGAGTTCGGCTTCCTGCCGCCGCCGCGTGCTCGAGGCGACCGAGCGCTGAGACTGTCCTGCGGACATGGCGCGCCACCGGGGAACTGCTGCGTGGAGAGAGAGCTGCCTCTGATGAGCTGCTGCTCGTCTGAACAGGGGGGAGGAGTGTGCAGAGGCAACCGGAGCTGCTGCTGCTGCTAGTTGGGGCTGCTGCGAGGCTAGAAGCGACGCTGGAGAAGGGATTGAACAGGAGATGCTCAGGCTACAGGATAGTACGGCTCTGATACCACTTGTTAGTCGCTGGATTCTTGCTCTTGGTGATAGCAAGATCCTTACTCTCATCGAGAGGATGACACTTGGAGATGGGGCAATTTTCTAGGTTTATTTCTCACACAATGTCATTCCAACCTGAGGGGTTGGGGATACAAATTTATAGGCTGTTAACCAGCCAAGCATATGCTAAGATGCTAGTCTAAGATGCTGTCCTAGATGCTAGTCAAGATGTTGTCCTAAGATACTTGTCCTAAGATGTTGTCCTAAAGATGCTTGTCCTAAGATGCTGTCCTAGATGCTAGTCAAGATGCTGTCCTAAGATGCTTGTCCTAAGATGATGTCCTAAAGATATGCTAACAGCCAGTCAAGGATGCTGTCCTTGAAGGGCAGCAAAAGCCAACAAAAACCAACACAGAGACTTATCCATCACTTATAGCTCTCATAAACTTATAAACACCAAAAGTCACCTCGACCAGTTTGAGCTTCTCTTTAGAAGTTGGGGAATCTTAAACTCAAGCCCAAAAGCAAGCCAGATATTCGGGGATTTCGAACATGGCTTAGTCTTACTTTGGAAATAAGGTTAAGCTATAGCCAGACCAAACTAACTTTCTCATACCATCAATGAAAAAATTCAACAATTATCCGAGCAGTGGCAACAAAATAATTGTCAGCAAGCAACATGAACTGACGTTATTGTGTCAGTACTTTATTTTTCCTATTTTCTTAGTCCTATTGGTTTAAAAGATAGCAGCACACTTTGGTGCTGCCAAATTCTGAAATCCTGGTTCTTATTTATTAGGGAAATACCTTTAAATATTGTAGGAATCGAAGTTCCAAAGTAAACTGTTCTCCTAGGGAGGTTCCATATCCAACACCTTGGAACATCAATTGGGTTTCGACTTGAGTCATGATCGGCAAATACCTGCAGTATAACATTTGAACCACTAATAAGTTTCATACTAGGAACCTTTGCATTTCTGTTAATGGTAAAGAATATATCACTTCAACTAAGATAAACTATAACTACTTTCAGTTATTACCTCGTTTACTTGAAAATATGTCCCGTTAAGTGGAAAGCTTCCTCTCATAGCTGTTCGACATGGTATCTGTATGTATTTAATCAACCAGAAAAAATGGTTTGTCAATAAGAACTCAGCATTCAGGCTTTGAAGACCGTATAGGAATAATTTCCCAGTCCCTAGTTCGTACCCAACTGGAACCGTTTTAGCCCAGGCAGTTGGGGCAGCCAATTTTAAGTTAGAATATGAAACCAGGAGCCGGCTGGTTCCCGGTTGTTGGGAATATCAGCGAGAAACTTGAATAACAAATCTAATTTCATACAATATAAAGCCTAGATAAGAAATATACAACGCAAGCTACAAGGCACGAAACTTCAATAGCACATCTGATTTGATAAAAATGTCTAGTCCAGATGAAAAATATTCAAGCTAAAGGTGGGTTCAACTTGCTAAAACAAAGACAAAGACTTAGCTTGTTAGCGCATTTTTTAAGTTCACTTACACGATAAACAAACACCAAGGATCTAAAGCCTTTCCAATGAATACTTCAACTCAACAATTCAAAATTCGATTTAAACTATTTCTGGCAGTTTTGAATTTCCCATTTGGGTTTTGAACTTTAATTCGATTTAAACTATTTCTGGCAGTTTTGAATTTCCCGTTTGGGTTTTGAACTTTTGATTCTTAAAACCAGTGAGATTCTGGGCCCAGGCCGATTCCAGGATTTTTCTAGTCCGTGTTTCTTATTTCTGTATTATTTTCAAGTTTAAACAGTCACTAAATTAGGTAACTTACTTACTTACCAAAAGTGTTCCTCTGACTTTCTGGGCCTGCACTTCTCGTATACTGTTGCAACTAAAGCATGTGTTGCTTTCACATAGTTTACCGTTCTCTTGGGAGTTGCAAAATGTCTTAGGTGCATCAGTTGATTGAGCTGTTTCACCTATTTTATATTTGAACAAACATCAGTAAACCCCGACCAACGGAAAGTTTGAAACCCATAATATTTATATGCACTTCTTGCCTGGGGTCCATATAGAGAGTAGATACGGGCAAGGATCATCAGGCTCTCTTTGGTCAAACTACACATAATAAGCAAATAATCATCATTATATTCTTAATTCGTGATTAATACAGTGTAAAAATTCTATAATGTGTTATGAACTTACTCCTTCCAGAAGTGGATGCGAGTCTGGCAGTTCATAGCTGCAGCCATGTAGAAAATACAGAGGTCACATAACAATTAACATTGATATGTCTACTTCCTCGATGCTACTGGACTATAGTTATTATCAATAATTAGCAATAATACTGATTTTGTGGAGAAAAGGCCATACACTTGGTGCTCTGTCCTTAGGCGACTAACATTCTTGAGCTTAGGTGTTGGGATAGAAGCAGCTTCAGGAGTTATAGCAACCAAGGCCTTCGACATATCAGCCTCTTGAATCTCAATGTTATTTGCTTGCATATAATTCTTCAGGTTCTGTGTAAACTCCTCAAAATTAAGCTTGATAGTGGGAATTTCTTCAGGATAATCAATGAAAACATCCTCTATTGCACCGTCTTTTATCTCTGAAGTCTCTGGTTCTGGTTCCGGGCTTGCTGGCTCCTCAATGATTGGCTGGTGATTATCCAAAATATGGTGATGGGCATGTGCATTCCACTCAAGTTGATTTACAGGCCTAGAACTTATATATGTCTGGTGGCAGCGCTCTGCAGCAATTGGAATTCCAGATGTAACCAAACTCTTCTCTTCAGGTCCAGGAAGAGCAAGCCTTGCACTGTATCATACCATAGACAAACTTATTACCAATGGACAGTATCCACGAAAATATTAGATAAATTCCGCATGCCCCTAAGTTTAAAAAATAACTTAAAACAATCTAGTCTGCTTCTTCAAATAGTATAAATGGTAAGGTGGCATTAGAACAAAAACAACCATTAGCACTTCATTTCTTCTTTCGAAAAAACTAATAGTTCCACTACATTTGTCGAATCTATTGGACTGAAAAGAAATTATTTTGCAACAATCCAACTTTTTACAGGGAAAATATATCATAGTCACTGCCATCCAGAAAAAAGATAGTTAAATTGTAGTCTAGAAGTTAACTGCTTTAGCTAACATTATAACACATTGCAATACGCAGTTACACACCAATAAGTCCCACCAACATGATGTTTAAGTTTCAAATAGCATGATGCAGCATGCATCATTGAATTAGCCTGGTAGAATGCATATCAATATACATGTATCTCGAGAAATTACCTAGCAAATGCACTCGCAAAGTGCTTGCACTCAGCTCTCATTGGGCATGCATTACAGTTTGGCTTACTTTTTGTACAAAACACCTAAAAAGGAAAACACAGCACAGCAATTCAGCAACATAGTCAGTCAGTTGCATGTCGCTATATTAAATTTGCTATCTCATGTTTACCTTTCCAAAAGTTATCATTTGATAGTGAAGCTCGTACCTGCACATCGAAAATTGTCATTATGTACCCCCTGATAATGACCTGTTCTGAAGTAAATGATTAACTGGGTTTCCAAATCTCACAATGTCCGTTGATCAAGCTTGCATAATCGAGGCCAGAGGTATTTCTGTATGTTCTCCAGCATTGGATACCTTCAATAGCGGATGATCAAACTCCAGTCATTTGTGTATATATCAGTCAAGGCAACCATTGGGATTGAAGATACTTACAGCTCCAACAGGTGCAACTGAAGAGACTCGGGTAGGGGTTGAAGTGGCACCCATCCAAGCCTCACACATATCCTACCAACGTTTGTGTCCACCTACATAATCAACAGATACATATAAAAGCTTCGGAATTAAAGAAACAAAGAATACTTGACAAAAAGTTAGGAAAGGAACAACATACAGGGAAAGCCATGTGATGGAGTGTCAAAAGACGCACACACTCCACACTTTTGAGTCCAAGCCCTCTGAAGCTTAAGAGGTAGTCCCTGAAAGAGAGACAAAAAGAATGTTTTCACATGTCAAAACCATTGCAATAACAAAAATAGTACATGCATTTAGCCATACCCGTAGTACGAAAGATGGAGTTAGGGCCATGGGCCCAGCCATGCAGCAGCCTGGCGTGCACAGGAGGAGGTGCACACCTGGCCAGCCGGCCGATCAGGCCTAGCAGCCATAGTTATCCATTAGATATGGTTGTTCATTTTAATTAGCAGATAAGACCTCACTGTTAGGCATATCTTATCCTTAAGTTAGATTTGTTAGATGGCATTTGGCTGGTTCATTCTGTTAAGGGTAGTAGTGTAGTATCATGTATAGGCAAGGGCCGGTAGTTGTGGCTTGTGGGATTGTAGTCTACTCTAGGGTTTAGTTTCTTGTATTCTATATATATGCCCATTGGGCTCTTGCAATACAACAGACAATTGAGCCTCCATTTCTCTCTTCTCTCTAAAACTTTACTGCAACAACTGTGACTAATCACGTAGCACAATATGTGAAGTGTATTACTATATTATTGACTACGACAAATAAGCTCATGAGGAGCATGGCCCCCAAGTCCACAACTACTGAACTAGGAGCGTGATAAATATATTCGGCCAATGGTCACTGCATTGCAGCACCAAGCAGCTCTGCCAACAAGTGGAGTGGAAAGATGAAAACTGGAATGTTGACATGATGCTTATGGTGACTAAACAGCCCCAACATGGCAACGGCAATTCACACAAGCAGCTTGAGTTGGCCAATTTAGTTGACCTACAGAAGCTGGTATTGCATATGCATGGCACCACCATCACACCTACGTGGCTGTTTTGCTAAACATGCTAACTGAGTTGATCATAATTGTATAAATTGGCCAGAATAGATGTACCACACAAGCAGGTGTGTCGATCATTTCTGGCATGCAAGGAACTAGCCAGTCACTACAGTTGCCACAACAACGCTGGTGTAATTGATTGACGGATAAGGCAGTCACATGAAAATTGACCAAACGGCTAATGCCGATAATTTATTTTTTGCGTTGTATATCAGCAAAAGGGATCAAACAACAAAAATTAGGTTAAAGTAGCCTGATTGAACAAAACCATATGGTAAACTGGCCACGGATCAATTAAACAAAAATTAGGTTAAAATAGCCTGATTGAATTAAACCGTATGGGAAACTCGCCATTTAACAGAATGGATGAATTCCATTTAACTACCAGAACCAGAACAAATCTGAGTAATGAAGCTTGCTGAAAAAAAAACAGCAGAGAGGTTTTAACTTTGCCTCACATATATAGAATGAGCAAGTAAGTGACGTTATGAATATTTACTCTATATATTTATCTAGCTTACTTTGCTTTGACTGGATCGACATAGCGCAACCATTCAAGATCAATGCTCCCATGGTCTCCCACCAATCGGTTTAGAAATTGCTACAAGGGAAATTGCTAAAGATGAGTATACATGAAACCTTGGAATTCCAACAAATAAGCAAACCTATATTGAATTGCATGCATTGTGTCAAACTTCAATTAAAAAACTAGTTTACATCATACTTACTTTTATCCGCTCTGCCAGCATGTTATTCATGCCACGCTCTCTAATTGTGTCAGATATTTCCTTCACATCTGCTTGCCTTATTGTTTCCCAATCAATCGAGTCTTTTGCATTCTGACTTCTTTCTTTATCTCCATGATTGCAAAGCACTTCCTTTCTTAAAATATCCCAATCATAACTTCTCCTTTTACCAGTCCCAACTCTTGCCTTGTTTGCTTTTGATCCATGAGCAGGAACTTCAGGGGAAGCCTTTTTAGCATCTTTGGATTTCTCTATCAAGTCTGAAGCAACTCCCTGTAGGACTTCAGAATTTGCTTTCTGGTTTTGACATAAGTTTGAAGAAAAACGATTCCCAACCTTCGTTGTTCGAAGTCCAACATTGTCATCCTGTTGGCTACATCCTGACTGAAGATTTTCACCTTCAATTTGCTTTGCCCTGGGAGTACATTCCTCTTGAAAATTCAGAGTTTCATGCTGTTCCACAAAGGCAGCTTCAGCTACATTCCTTGAACGATCTTTTTCAAAAGGTAACTGCTCCCTAGCAAATGACACCGTCTCTGAACTTAATGGCTGAAAATATTTATCAATTATTGGTGAAATCAAGTCAACTCCTTGTGTAGGCTCAGAATGAAAAGGAGTCTTATGTTGACTTAATGATCCATCTATACCATATAACAAGGTGCTTAAAGAGTCAGCCATTTTAGTTTTACTTTCACTTGCAATTCCAGGAGAAGATGAAGGATAATTAAATCTTGTCTGAGTTTGTGTGACATTGGAATCATTCATTCTATTAAGGCCAGTGTCTACTGATCGCTCCAAATCACTGGCATATGTTATATCTGGGAGATGAGCTCGACCATTCTGGTGATAAGAGACAGAAGTATGTGGAGATTGATGCTTGCTTCTGAGATTGGGTACTTCATTGAGCACTGACACCTTGTTTGTAAATGGGATTGGAACTCCGTGATATTCCGATGATCCAATTTTTTCATTAGACTTGCTCTTTAGCTCTTGCATCCTTAGAAGTTCAGTATACGTAGTTGAAATGTTTGTACCTTTGGGCATATTTCTGCTGATGAAGTCTTCTGGTGTAAAATTTAGTAATGTGCTAGAAAACAAATGATCAGTCGTATGAAACAGATAATCTGGTGAACTTTGAGATGAAATAGCAGAGTTTTGTGATGAAACAACATCCTCCAGTGACCCATCTTCAGCTTCAATGACGCTTCCAGTCCCAACAGCTGGTGGCTTGCTTTCATGCAGTCTAGCCGGCAGCTTCCCGTAAGAATTATAATAAACTCCTGCTGCACAGTCCACTCCATCTCCAGGAGAACTTCCAAACAATCCAATACTGTTACTTCCATCCTTTTCTTCTGTTGTAATTAAGGAGCCTGCTGTGTTACTTGACTCTTCAACAATGATCTCGCCCTGCAGTTTGACAGTATCACCAAACAATCCAGAACAACCAACATTCTCTTCTGAAGTTGTATATAACATCCTATCTGCAGGTTTTTCAGAAACTTCTGGCTTGGCAGGAAATTTTGCAGCAAGAGCCATAAATGCAGAGCTGAAAAAAAAAATAGAAGACAACACTCAGACAAACAACATAATCTCAGAATGCTAGTCAGAAACGGCTTTCTTATTTCAATTAGGCTGTAAGCTTTATTTCACCTGGAAAGATGGTCGGAAACATTCTGAGTAAGAAAAACCCCCACTACTGAATCCACAACTGATCCTTTCCAAGGAGAGAAACGCCGATCTCCTGCAAACAGATAGACATAATCCTAGAGTTTAAGGTGCAGTTCTGCAAATCCTGAAACACAACCCACAGTGCAACCCCAATGCACCAATGTGGGCGCATGCACACTATGAAGAATCTGTTCTTGTTTCAACATGAAACACGCAAGCAAGAAGAAACAGAACATGGACACATTAAATATTGAAGATCCATGATCATCCCATTAACATGAACTCAGAAATTATAACATCAGACCATGTAAGGTTATGGAATCCTATTTACATGCACTCAACTATACTAAAAGCATACAAAAGCTCCTGTTAGAAGTACAGTATTGAAATGGTAGCAATACCTTGAACTAGATGCATGCGAGCAATGAATGAATCAACACTTCCTTGTAATATTTTTCTTTCTTCATCTAACCACTTCTCTTTATCCTTATCCATCCCTTCAGCACCATCACTCATATCTGGTCCCATTAATAACTTCCACATTAAAGTGGTTACTGGATCAAGGTTCACTTTGGCCCTAGAATGTTTTCTTTTCACTTTACCCTCAAATTGAACAATTGCACCAAATTCTCCTTTATAAGGGACAAGAGCACCATGTGGTTCAGCTGCCAAAGTGTCATGTGATATGTTTATGTTTAAGACCTTTATCTTTCGAATAATGAGATCCAAAGGATCCACCAAGGGTGCGCTTTCTCCATTTCGTTCCAAATTAACAGCTGTTGGACCAGGGGTCACTCCTGCATGAGGTCCAGAGACACAAGAAATATCCTCATTTTGTAAAGGATCAATATGGCTACCTTTTGACTTAAGCTCTGCACCAACCAACTTTTCCTTCCTTGGACGACCTCTAGGTTTTGGCTTCTCACCAGGTTTTACCTCTTTCCTGGGACGTCCTGGTTTTCGCTTCTCACTGGGTTTAGCTGCACTGGTTTCTCCAGAAACCTCCACTTGATGATTCTCAGTTCTCCGAACAGCATTACCTGTTGATGGATTTATTGGAATGATAGTGGGCTTAATAACATCTCTGGGACTCTCCAGTTGGCCACTCAGAGTTTTCAGAGTGTTATTACCTGTTGATGGGTTTGTTGGAGTGATAGGGGACCTAAAATGTTCCCCACTGATGCTTCTGCCAAGATCATCAGAAGGACAAATGCAGAAACTGTTCCAAGTATCATCTTGAGAGGAAGTGCTATGCTTATGCAGTTCAGCCTGCATGTCTGACCCTTTAACCATGTTGCCTTCTGAAGACTGAAGTTGATGACTTCCAATTCTCGGAATATAGTTTTCTCTTTGTAGGTTGTTTGGGTTACTAGGCAATTGTGTGAATTCTTCTGTTATAAGCATGAACTGTTTGTCAGGTACTTCAATAGAATCCATGTACGCAGTGCAATGCAGAGAAGGTCTGTAATGTTGTTGGACCAATTCCGGTCTTTTAACCACATTGTTTCCTGATGATCCCAAACTAATCATTCCTCGGGAGGCTTGTGATTTCTCATGGGCAATCAATCTTTGTGCATCAGCTAAGGTAAACACATTATTGTTGATTGCTGAAACCACATTCCCATTCCGATTGTTCGACAAATATGTAGATCGGGTTGAAAAATTGCCGACAGCTCCATTCAGACAGTTGTTATGATTATCTATTCTCATTCTTTTGTAAGTTTCAGAAAAATATGATGCCTGGGAGGTTGCAGCATGGCAAGCGTCTACAGATACCCATCCATTCTTTTGGTGGTTAAAATTCATATCTAATGAAATCTGAGCACCATTGGAAGCATTATGTGCTCTTCTGGTATCCATTGCATGTATATGTGGGGACTCACGAGAGTCATGTAGCCCAAGTGCACCTCCAGTTTGCCTGTAAAGACTGGTAGTAAAATTTAAGTAGTCATTTGTCATAACAGGCTCATTCAAATTTTGCATCACTGAATGCCCTACAATATGCTTAGGAGGTGAGATGGGGTTTTGCATCAATTGGTAACCATGGAGCAATTGGTCGATTACCACTGCTTCTCTTGAACAAGGATTAGGATTCAAATTTCCCACCATTGCAACCCTTTCAAGACACTGAGAAGGTGCAATTGAATTTTCTGGCATCCTATGACAATTAAGCATCTGGTTGCTCATTTGTGTTTCTCTTACAGAAGCTTGCGAAGATGAAATCAAGTATTCAGCAAAATTAGTTGACATGCTCTGCATTAGACTGGTTGAGCTATTGAGATCAGGTACATTTTTATCTGGCATGCCAGCACAGAGCTCTAGCAAAGGATTTGTTTCTAATGTCTCCCTTATTCCAGACTGAAAAAATTGCATAGGCCTGTCAACAAAATTGGCATGCTCATTTTGTATCTGATTCATAGAACTATTGAGGTCAAGCAATACTCCTTTTTGCATGTTATCAGCAGGCAATAACTGTGAATTAGCCATCTGATTGGCTGAACTGTAAATTGAGCTGGTGGCAGAACCCACCTGGCATGGCAACTGGTTTTGAACATTTCTTTGACTGGTAGAAGGTATTGATGGTTGATAATCCTTGGGATCAGTAGATATTTCTGTCACCTGAGCTTGAGATCCAGGATGTGCATTCTCTTGCAGAACTTCCCCATCAAACTTCAAACATCGTCTAACTGGTGTCAGCTCAGCTCCGCAGTTTGAATCAGCAGCCTGTTCTGGGGGAGGTTGGCCTGCTGGTGTCTTCCTACGGACATACTTTCTCTTACCAGATGGTTTTTCTTCCTTTGCATTGGAAGGTTTTGGAGTTGCAGACTTCGGAGTCTGTGATGGTTTTTCTTCTTTCAAGACCTTTGGCCTGTGCTTTTTCCTCTTAGGCTTCTGTGCTGGAGTCTTGTTCAAGTCAATACCTTCCGCTGGTCCAGCACCATTTTCAATGCCTTCAATTGGCCCGGCGTCATTTCTGATGCCTTCAATTGGCCCCGCACCATTCCTAATGCCAAGCGAATTAGCGGATTCTTTCTCCAATGGTACAACTGCTCTAGTTCTAGTCTGCGTCTGTATGGAAGTGTCCAACTGAGATGGCATCAAAATACTTGAGAAATATAGATCGGCAGTGTTCTGTGACTGAGGCAGCCACATCTCCCACGTTACACAAATAGCTGGTGCGCCATATATTGCTACGTAGTTTCCTGTCAGGAGTAGCGACGTTGGATCAGGCAGGGCCCCCTATTTGGTGTCTCAGTCTCCACCTGCAAAATATCAAGGCACGCTGTGCCAACATCAAATACACACAGCCAATGAAGCAATTGTCAAATATACACTGGCAACACATTATGTTTAGATAAACTATACTATTAAAAAAGAAATAAGCCAATTACCAGTGACCAAGATGAAACTCCTTATGACGCTTATCAGAACAACAAAACAAAAAGAACGTATGCAATGGTGTAATCATAATTTCCTTCGTTAGGTCCTTTACACATATAAATATTTCACATGGAGTCCTTTCTCAAAATCACGCGGGTGCCTTTGTCCTTTTGTGCAAACGTATTGCACTTTTAAACTGCCCTGGTGCAAAAAAAAAATCCGTGGGACCCCCATGTGCACCCACCACTGCCCCTAAATGACCTTGTCACTTTAAACCCATTTAAGCAATATTTCTTAAACCCATGAAAACAAGACAAACAGCCCCTAAACGATACCATTTCACCTTTTTTTACCATCTTCTATATAAAAACCACATCTCCCATTGGTCGGCATGCCATCAATTATCAGGTGAAACGCCCATGGCCACCAACAGGCATCACGCCCACACTGATCAAAAAAGACCGTTTTCCCGCGAGGCATCGACCACGATACCAAGAGTAATCAAGCACAGCCACGGTCCACAGCCAGGCTCCCACGCACACATACGTAAAATCATGAATGAATACATACAATAAGCACACTATCTCATCTCCCCGAGAAGAATTTGATCACCAATCCTGACCATACCAAACTCTTAATCCTCAACAAACAAATAAATTACATTCTAGCCCCGAAATCGGACGTCTGCCCGTACGACGCCGAATCGTCTGTCCCGGCATCACACAATCGGACGATTCGAAATAATAGCAAACAGGCCGAAGCAGCTGGCCGGGGCGGCGCAAGGGAATTACCGTACAGGTTGCCGCCGGCCGGATCTGCGACGGCGGATCCCACGGCCCTCGTCAGATCCGCCGCCGCGAGGAATCCGAGAGAAAGTAGAGGGTACGAGCAGTAGGGGTTTAGGAATTTGACGGTATCGAGTAGGGAGTGGCGTTTTGGGAGGGGGGAGAGGGAGGGAAACAGGGAGGAGTTTTTTGCTATTATGGTACCTTCTAAGTTGGGATTCGACGAAACAGTATCTACGTCGTGGGCTTCTCTAAAATAGTACTCTTGTACTTAAGACTTCTCTCAATAGTATTATCAGGGATTTTAACTCAAATAATTTGATTTTCGAATTTGTACTCCCCCAATTGACTGAACTGCCCCTGCTCATTTTGTTTAACCCTAATCACTTTTATTTTCTTCTTTTCACATCGTTTGGGTTTCATTGGCGACGGCGGCACGCCGACTGGCCGATCGGAATACTCGGCGCGGCGCTGTCAACGCCAGGCGAGAGCGCGGCAAGGATCGCACGGGAGAGCGCGGCAAGGATCGCACGGGAGTGCGCGCACCCCAGGCCACGGACGATCGCACGCCAGCCAGGGACGGTCGCACGTTGACAGGGGCAACCGGACCACGTACGCGACAGGTGTGATCGGACCACACGCCGTGAGGATGGAGGAGCTGCCGCCAGACAAAAAGAAATGGAAGAGTTCGTTCGTGCTACTGGAACTGGAAGAAACAAAATGAGCAGGGGCAGTTTAGTCATATGAAGGAGTTAAAATTCAAAAATCAAATGAAAATTAGTTCAAATCCCTGAAAATACTATTTTGGAGAGGTGTTAACAACAAGAGTACTATTTGGGAGAAGCCCATGGTATAAGTACCGTTTCAGCGAAGCCCAACTTAGAGGGTACCATAATAGCAAAAAACTCAACAGGGAGAATGGATTTGGGTTAGGTTATGAGTGGAGTGAGGAGGATGCGAGGGATCATACTAGCCTGGGCAAAATACCCGCTACCCGTTACCCATACCCGAATTACCCGGACCCGAACCCGAAATACCCGAACCCGAGGTACCCGATCCCAAATTCGGATAGTTATTCTGATTGCTCGAAATTAGTTTGGGTAGTTCGGGTAATATCCCCGGTACCCGAACTACCCGAATTGTCTGTAAATTACCCGAATTGTCTGTAAATTACCCGAATTGTCGGGAAATTAGCTGGTTTTCTGTAAATTCGGGTATATCGGGTATACCCGAACCCGAACCCGAATTATCGGGTACCCGAAATTGCAAGTAGTGTTTTTTAGGGCTAATATCGGGTAGCAGTTTTCATTATCCGAATTTCGAATTACCCGAACGCCCAAGCCTAGATCATACAGTGGGTGATTGACCAGCAGGGCAAGGTCTTTTTTTTCCTGCTAACTTTTTGCTCGGCAGTCCGGAGTCAGTTGGGAAGAATAGTAAAAGTTATTTCTTGTACAACTTAGCCGCAATTGATCTGGGTCCCTTTCGAACTATTTGGGCCCATGTACTCGTCATTGCGCACGTGTATCATTTCTGAATGTTTTCTTCCTTCTACATTTGGTCCAATGTACTCGACATGGCGCACGTGTATCATTTCTGAACGTTCTCTTTCTTCTATTTGTCATCGCTTGTAGCTCTAACGGTCAACTATCTAGCTATTTTCCCCTGACTGTTGGAATCCAATCGATAAAAGCCTTAGCTTATGTATGAATCTGAATAATAAACTTAGAAGCACATCTCATCATATACAGAAACCGTTCAGGATGTAAAAGGACTCAAGAAGAAGCATTTAACCATAAGTGTATTCAATATGGGTGTCTAGAATTACAAAATGATCTCCCCTCTCCCATTACAAGGGGTGCTATTTATAGAGAGAGAGACAGACGAGTGAAGTAACAAGTTTACCCTCGGGCCCTAGCTTACTCCTAGGAGTATCTACGTCCTTTGTCATAGGAGGGTCTGATCTTTCGATGAGAAGATAAATTCGGTAGTAGTTGCTCAACTCTCACGATCCTAGCTACGAACTCACAAGGCCCAAAACCACAAATTGCTGAACTACTCGACAAGTCGTTATCAACCGTGCACAAATACCCGGATGACCTGATCACGAAGATCAATTCCTACATACACCGAAGAAGCACGCAAGAACAAGGTAAAATGCAATTTGATGTATTGCAAACATATGATTGAGTTCAAAAGGTGGGATTCCGCAAAGGTTCTTTACGATTGGTCTAGTCGACACAAGCGAAAAAACAAGAGTTTTCACAATGGAGAAACTAAGCAAACGAAATTCAAACCCTAAAGTGTAGCACACATAAGACTACATGACGATGACGGCCAAAGGGTGGCGGCCAGGGGGTAGGCGCACGCCTCTAGGGTTACAAGGTCCATGGGCCCAAGTGGAGGTGGCACAGCACCAACCCGATTCGGAATCAGAGACAGCTGCAGACTATTTGCAGATTGCATCGCTCTCAAAAGGAATTGGAGGTGAGATAAGCTTTCAATAAAGTACTCATGGAGCTCAAACGGAATCCGTATGTGAAAGTTATGCTTGTTTGAAATCGGTGCTGTCTTCAGAGGCCGAATTGGATTCCAAAATGGGTCCAACTCGAACTCTTGCTCATCTCGACCTAAAAGTGACTTGGTGCATCAGGTGTTCTGTACTTATCTTTGTGTGAGGGATAATGATGGCTCATTCGCCGACTGCAGCGGTGCAGAGCCGGGCATCCGCAGCCGATCCTACGACTGTTGGAGTCTTTAGCAAGAATGTAAAGGGGTCGTGACTGCCCTTACTCCTAATTATTATAATAAAGTTACTACTCTTTTACTAGGGGTGTCCCATTACCCCGTCCCCTATCGAAAAAACTTGGCACTCAAGACAAAGCTCACGAGTGGCACTTCGCTTGGGAAGATGAGAGCATCACCATCTCCCATCAGAAAAACTTTGTGCTTGAGATGAAGCTCATGAACAGAACTTTGCTTGGGAAGGTGAGAGCATCACTGTCTCCTCTCAAGAAAAACTGGCACTCAAGACGAAGCTCACGAGCGGCACTTCTCTTGGGGAGGCGAGAGCGTTGTCGTCTTCCATAGAAAAAACTTGGCACTCGATACAAAGCTCACAAGCAACACTTCACTTGGGAAGGCGGGAGTGTCAACATCTCCCATCGGACAAAACTTAGCACTCGAGACAAAGCTCGCAGGTGGAACTTTGCTTGGGGAGATGTCAGGTGACCTGATCATTGCAAGCTTGACCCCGAAGGGGGAGAATTAACTCTCCCCTGAGAGGGAGGGGAATTAGCTCGACCCTGGTGGGAGAGAAGAATTAGCTTTACCCCGGTGGGGAAGAAGAATTAGCTCGACTCCGGTAGGGGAAATTAGCCACTACAACACAATAGGCCTTCTATGACAATTAAATATCGTCACAAACAGTGGTTTTTTGTCACTGTACCCAATTTGTGACGACTCAGTGACGAAAAGGTTACTGTCATAGAAGGTACATCTCTAAACACCTTCCATGACGAAACAACAAAAAATGTCATAGTTTTAGTGACGGTACATTTTCGTCACAATCAACTATGACGCTCCAGATTGTCATGAAAAACGTCACGGACCGTTGCCTAGGGAGCTGCCACATGGACACTGATGTGGCGAAGTTGACATGGCAGATGACGTGGCAAGTGACGTGTAAAGAATATCGTGACAAATTTCGTCGTCATAGATTATTGGGCTTGGCCCATTTAAATTTAGTTTAGACTAAAATTTAGCCTGTTCTTAAATAGGCTTTAGGCCTAATTTTTTCCCATTTAAAACCCATTTAGCTTTTTGATTCGTGGATAAATTCATGTGCCTTATTATTTGGGCTTTAGCAGCCAGAACTGTTTCACCGTACCTATTTGCAAATTGCTGCAATAAACAACAATACATTTTATCAATTCATTGCATACATACAAAGATGAGAGTTCATACATCAACCATAAATTCGGAAACAGCAACATAGTTTAACCAAACTAGACCCATCAGACCATAGTATAAGTTCACCAAATAGCACAAGTAAGAAACAGTACAAGTTTAACCAAAACTCCAATTACAAAAATAAAACAGCAAAGTCACCTAACTTTAAAGCAACTAACCAGAACAGCTCTAACATCATAAAAAAAGTGATGGATACAGCATAAACTTGTATGTGCTCATGCTCACAAGCAGGCCCTGGAATTTCAAGGAGGAGTCACCTGACTCTGATTAAAGTTAAGTAGTTGACGAACCAGCTGTTTAGTATCATATTGTGCCTTCTTCACACTATCAATCTCTTGTGCATATTCTTTTGCCTGCGCCTTCAAGATACCAACCTCTTCCCGAAGTCCTGCATATTCTTGTTTCTCCGTCTCTAGTTGAGCCACGAGATCTTGCACCTGCGCACTAATAGCACCTCTTTCACTTGTCTTGGTGGCAGACTGCAGACCCATATTTCGAAGGAAACTTGACTTTGGCAAAACTTTGGTAACCACTTCAGTAGAAGACTTTGGCTGCTGTCCTTCTTCAACTGGTTCAGCCACAATAGCTTCCATAGCAGCCTAGCATCATATACAATTAAATTAGTCTTTCATATTGTACTATGGGGGCAGTTTCCAATATATTCATGTCTAAGAGGCAAAAAAAGAGAAATCAAATACTTACGATAGCATTCTTCACAGGTTCACTAAAACCAATTTTCTTGCTGCAATGTGTGTCCTTGAAGAGATCAATTGCAGTGGGTTCTGTATCCTTATATTTTTCTTTCTTCTGAAACATGTGAAATCAGTTTGAAAGTGTTAGATTGAAACATATATGATGAGTAATCATGTTAGATGTCAGTTACTGTGCATATAGACTCGAATGGTTAAAATAAGATCATGGAGCTACCAGTAATGCAATGTAGTCTGTAATGGAAAACATAAGTAACATGTATTGTTCATTGGCACATGATCAATGGGTTATAGCAAGTACATAAATTCCATTATATGCTGAAAAAAGATCGAGCAGAGCAGCTTATTATTGTGATTCGGAGGAGACAACAACAAACATTATATGTAATTTATGATAGATCAGTTTAGCACTACTGGACAAAAATTATTAGGTTGCTACAAGGCTGAGTAGCAACCAATATGCATACGTCAAGACTAAGCAATTTTGTTGCATTGCTGGTGTTCTTACCGCGACATAAGCATGTGCAAGGTAACAACGAGAACCCGTCCGCTGCTGGAACTGGATTTTCTCACGGTTCAGTTGGTTTTTGATGCATTTGTCCTGAAGATTGCATAATTGTATAAGAGAAGAGTAATACAAACAGTGTACTAAAAAAAGAATACAAAATGATGAGATTGATTTTTGACAAGTGCTTCCAAAGAAATCTGGAACAATTAATGAGAGACATAAAAGACAGACTATGCTATACCAAAAATAGCTTTTTTGTTTTGTAATCTACATCATCTTCAACTTACACTTGCAGTTTATGGTCATGCAGGGTACACAATTTATGGACTTAAAGAATACAAGTATAATCCCATTTGCACTCCAGCTCAGAGATAGCTGAATGGCATCAAGACATGCTGCACTATAACAGGAGTGGACAACAGAATTATAAATGTGTAGCTAGATAAAACATAACTCTAGCTGTGATGAATTCAGTTTAGGTTAATAAGTAAACGTGTAGCTTGGAAGCATTCAAAAAGAAATTGAACCATCTTTATGTCTAGAAACAGAGAAATCCGCCTCATTTGCAGAGCACATGGATTTGAAACTTAAATTACCAGGAACAGCTTGGAAGAGCCAAAAAGCATACTCAGATAATTTTTTTTCACCTTCTTCTGATTAGAATCCAACATCACAGTACTTGCAAAAAAGTTTTTGTACCCAATCAACATCATAGAGGTTCTATTAGCTGTGACGTATGCAATTTTAAAACAGCTCAAACATTATTTCCTTTGATTTCAAAAGTGACCAAAAAGGTTTTCTTATAAACTCATTTTTCTT
Organism: Dendrocalamus latiflorus; assembly: GCA_017311315.1. NCBI lineage: Eukaryota > Viridiplantae > Streptophyta > Magnoliopsida > Poales > Poaceae > Dendrocalamus > Dendrocalamus latiflorus. Next base: position 24,646,583 of record CM029626.1, on the reverse strand, counting down.
CTCCCGTAGCAACGCAAGGGCACTCAACTAGTTGATATCAAGAATCTGCTGCCTTAACTCTAAATATTTGTTTGTTTAATATTTCAGCAACTGTATTTCTCCATCTTAAAATTCTAGCCCTACCAAGTTCTCATCATGTGTTATTTTTTATAGACTTAAAACAGCAGTACAACGTGGCTATATTTATAGATACATGCATACAGTTTATCAACCTAAAGTTACCAGGATTCAGATGAGACACTTTTGTTTACAACGTGGCTACTAGATAGGGAGACACAAACAGCAATCAATACAGAGGCTGGCCAGGTGAAACACTTTTGATATGCAACTTCCAAACCACTACTGTGTCTGAAAATCTATCTAAGAGCTAGCAGAGCTTAACTGTGAATATCAAGCTAGTACATATGTGACGTACCTTGTGCTTTGAGCTTGACCACATGTCCACCAATGCTCTCCATTGATCATCAGTCATACACTTCAAAGGCGACGTTATCCTCACTTGATTTGCCGGAACCCCATCAAAGTACTTCTTTTTTAGCCTATACCTCATCTGTCGTTGTCCACCCTTCATCATATCAACACATGCATCTTTTACAGCATTACTATCGGTGTCCATGGTGAAATGTCCCTAGTAAAGAGCATAAACATCAGATTTGAACATGCAATAGACACCATAACCTTTGATTGGACAAGTCAAATAGATAGACTTACACCAAGTTTGCCAATGTAGTTTGTAATTTGATGATCATGCTTCTTGTACTCCTTCCAATGTGGAAAGATATGTATATGTTGCCTGAGTATGATCCCACCCTCTGAACACGACAACTAACTACACAAACAACGTACTAACGACACTGACTACGCGTACAAACACGACTACCGATCGATGACCTAACTAATTACCGACCGCTAGACAGAAAGAGGAAGTCTAGAAGCACTGGGGGAGTCTAGAAGCATGGAGGGAGTCGAGAGAGAGTGAGGGAGAAGACGGTCGGTGGCTAACTAGACGACGACAGCACACTACAACACAAACACCAAACTACGACGAACGCCGCACAACTTAACTATCAACGACCGCGGAAGGGAAAAAAGAGAGAGGACGAGAAGCACAAGAGGGTCGAGACAACAAGAGAGAGGGAACAATCGCTAACTAGCTAATTTGCGCAACACAGACACACAATACACAAACAACTAACACTGGATAATGAACCACAAATCTCCACCTAACAGAAACTACTCACAAACATAGATAAATGCTACATATTATAAATCTAAAGTATCACAGCAACAATTCACCATAATTGCTAAGAACCAAAATAGATCACAATTAACCAAACTAACATGGATGACAGAAATCATATAACAGCATAGTACTTCTACTATCTATTGATCTACACATCCACATAGCACAATCACACTTCCACTGATCAGTTCTCATACACATAGAACATAGATCCATAATCAACAATTCATCATCACGGTGCAAATGGTAATTATTAGTTAACAAAAATAATAACAGAGTAGTAATTAAGAACAAGAAAAAGTGGAGGGTAATGGAAAATCAACCTAGAAATGAAGCATCGGTTGGGGGATCAAAAGGTGTCGGTGGTGATGAAATCGGCGGCCGGCGGCGGCGCTGAAGGGGAAGCAGCGGGGGAAGTCGCCGTCGGTGGAGAGGTGATGTGCGCTGACCTGGTAGAAGAAGCCGGAGCAGTAGATCGGGGTCGTCGAGGTTGGTGTGGTCGGCGGGAGGCGCACGGGAAGAGGCGGCGCCTTGTGGATCTGGAGCGGTAGCCGGAGGTGGTGAGTGGTGGTGCCGGCGAGTCGGTTGTGGAGGAGGAGGGAGGAGAAGGACGGCGGAGAAGGGCACAAGGGCGCTAGTGGAGGAGGAGGCGGCACACGGGAGGAGCGACTGGGGTTTGGCGGCGCTGATGGAGGATGGGAGGCGGAAGGCGAGGAGGGCCGACGTTGCAAGGGGAAGGCGGCGCTCGGGAAGAAGTATGGTGGTGTCGATGGAGGATGTGGCAGAGGGGAAGATGCAGGGTGGCGGCGCACGGGTGGCACGCCGCGCGAGTCAGCCTGGCCTCGCCGGTGGCCGGATGTGGAGGAGAACTGAGGGGGGAGGCAAGAAATGCCGGGCTCAGGGAAATCACAGGCGGCGGCGGCGGGTTTTAGGCCGGTTGGGGATTCTGGCATTTTGCGTTTTAGCCCTCCAAATTTCTAGAGTTTGCAATAAGGTCCTTCTCCAATATAATGTCTTCTGATTTAGACCTCTGGAGCTCCGATTTCTTTGCGGATAGATCCTACGCGCTCGTGACGACACATACATCTGTATGGAGCAGTCCCAGAATGCCGAATTTGTTGTTTATGCGCCTCGATCGCGCCGACCTGCCGAAAAATATGGAAAAATGTAAAATGGTCTATTTTGAGCGATTAAATATAGAACAACGTGTAAATGGTGATAAATGGTCCCAAAATGCGAAAAATAATGGGGCAAAATGACGGGTAAATGTATGTAAAAATGACGCATGTCAATGGTCCGGTGGTATGTGCTCCCCTTCCTCAAGCTGATTGGTAGCTATTCTATTCCTAGCTGAGTGCTATTAATTATCTTTTTGTCCGTATTTTTCACGATGCAGCTAGTATGTTTTTTTTTGCATATTTTCAACTCCTGGTGACACGATGTAATACTTGGCAAGTGGGCTAATTTTGTTTTTCTTTTTCATATTTTCAACTCTTGATGACACGTGGGCCCCACACTGCCACGTTAGACGATGTAGTCGGTATGTTTTTTTTGCGTATTTTCAACTCCTGGTGACACGATGTAATACTTGGCAAGTGGGCTAATTTTGTTTTTCTTTTCATATTTTCAACACTTGAAGACACGTGGGCCCCACACTGCCACGTTTGACGATGTAGCCGGTACGGTTTACTGGGCAAGTGGGCACGTGGATGCTATCGTGGAATATATAAGATTTGTTTTTTTATTCACTAAATAACTATGACAAAGCAATATATTGTCATATAAATTTGTCACAAGCATTATGCTTAACTAGTTAATGACGATTTTGGATTGGACTTTATGACGAATAATATATTTCTGTCATTAAGTAGGACCGGCTAATGAAAAACGTCATAAACAGAAGCATTTAATGACGGATTGTTCCATTGTCATCACATATTCGTCATAGAAGGCCATGTTTCTTGTAGTCAACCCCAGCTGGGGAAAAAAATAGCTCAACCCCGATGGGGAGAATTAGCTCGACCCCCGTGGGAAAGAAGAATTAGCTTGACCCCGAACCCAGTGGGGGAGAATCAGCTCAACCCCAGCAGGGGAGAAGAATTGGCTTGACCCCGATGGGGAGAAGAATTAGCTCAACCCCGGTGGGGGAGAAGAATTAGCTCGACCCCAGCAGGGAAGAAGAATTAGCTTGACCCTGGTGGGAGAAGAATTAGCCTAACCCCGATGGGGAGAAAAGAATTAGCCTGACCCCAGCGGGGAAGAAGAATTAGCTCGACTCCGGTGGGGAAGAATTAGCTTGACCCCAGTAGGGGAGAATTAACTCGACCCTAGTGGGGAAGAGGAAATAGTTGGACCTTGATGGGGGAGAATTAGCTTTACACCAACAAGGGAGAAGACTCATCTCAGTACGCCACTTGACAACTGCATAGTTAACTCAACCAACATGCGATGGAAATATATTTGAACGAAAGAGTGGGGGAGCCTGGTACAAAAAGATGGTAGAGAGGGCATCATAGTGGGCCTGATGACTTACATGTAATACTTGTGGAGGTTGTCCGTGTTCTAGCTGTGTTTGAGTTCAAAGTCGTCGAGTGATCGCAGCTAGAACGACCCTAGATGGGTTGCGTGGATGACTTCATATGGCCCTTCACACTTGGAGCTCACCTTGCCACCTAAGTCTGAGTCGGCCTTCTTGTTTAGGACAAGATCGTCGACTTGGATGGGCCACGGCCAGACAACTTTGTTGTATGTTTTGGCCATCGTCACTTGGTACCGGTCGATGTTGAGGGTCGCTTCTTGGTGGATGGCATCGATTGACTCTAGTGAGTTTTGACAGGCATCGTCATACAGGGCCGTCCAAGTTCAGAGAGACCTGAGCTTGATTTCCTTATACGTGACAACCTCATCACCGTATAGTAGTTTTAACAGGGTAAACCCTGTGGTCTAGGTAAGCGAGGTGCGAGTCGACTAGAGTATCCTTGAAAGCTCATCCACATGGCGACCCATTGGAAGGCTGAAGAGATGAGTGCAAAGTCCCGATAGGATGTTGCCATTGTCCCTCTCCATGGCATCATTGGCCTTCAGGTTGGTGATTGATGCAAAGCAGATATCGATGCCTAGACCCACATTGAACTTGCGGAAAGAGGCCAGATCGAACTGAGTTCTGTTATCAATGGTTACCTCCCTTGGCACACTGAACTGACATGTGATGTTCTTCCACAAAACTTCTAGACCATTATGGATGTTATCTTGGCCAGCGGCTCAGCCTCTACCCACTTGGAGAAGTAGTTGACGGCCGCCACAGGGAACTTGTACCCCTGGTCTAGGGTTTGAAGGGACTGACCAAATCTATGCCCCATTGAGTGAGTAGCCACGATGGTGGTATCGGCTGTAGGTCATTCGCGGGAGAGTTTGTGCCATCTCCATCCACTAGCAGGCAACATACGTGCACACAAGGGACTCCGCATCCCATAGGGTTGTTGGCCAGTAGAACCCTTGATGGAAGGCCTTCAACACTAAGGCGCAACGTACTATATGGGAACTGCAGAGCCCCTGGTGTATCTCATGCACCAAATCAGCACCCTCATCCTTGGACATGCATCGGAGGTATGGCTGGCAGATGCCACGCTTGTAGAGGTCGTCATCGTGCATGACGAACCCCCTTGCATGATTCTTTAGTCTTCGTGCTTTGATGGGGTCTGTGGGCTCGACCCCATTGACAAGATACTCAATGATTGGCCTCCTCCAATCTTGCTTCCCGATGGAAACACCTCCGAAAGCCCTTTCACTAATGGCTTCACCAGGACCTCGTAGAAAGCACCAGCAGGTCTCTCTGTTTGCGTGCTAGCGGCCCTTGCCAGGATGTCCGCCCTGAGATTGTCCGAGCGAAGGATGCTTCGAACAGTGATGCAACTGAAGTACTTGTCCATGGCATGGACGAGGGCTAGATACTTCACCAATGCCGGGTCCCTAGCTTGGTAACTCTTGCCTATGTGACATGCAATGAGTTGGGAAACACACTTCACCAGGATCCGCTTGGCCCCGGATGCTCGGACCTTGCATAGCCTGAGCTGCAGGGCCTTGTACTCAACGACATTATTCATGGCCTCAAAATCCAAGTGAGCTGAGTAGAAAGCACGTGATATGGGGTCGCCCAATCTTCTCGACAAAGGATCAAGATACTCACGTAGATTTGAAGAACCGTAGTGATCCCCCATTGCCAATGCAAGAGTTAGCACTCTATAATTTGCCCAATCACACGTGCTGAACTTCATGACCACCAGATGAAGTTCTATCACTCTCCCAATTCCCAGCGGAAAGGTTGAACAATCTTGATTTTGACAAACTCCCAATTCTTTCCTCAAGTTGGTTCGGCCAACAGAAAGAACAAGAGCATTTTTTTTCTAAATCAATCTATTATCAAAAGTGGTCTGCCCACAATAGAGGGGGTGGCGGTTACTTAAAGCCAACCCTAACCTCACGCACGCACACACTTGGGCCTAAGGCCAAGTTCAATTTGGTATACGAGTCCTAAAGCAATTCGGAATTGAATACATGGCTGAATTGAACAATCTCAGCCTATCATTGGCACATAGGTCCGCAAACTCCTCAATTATCTCCTTGGTTGCGTGGAGCTTCCCCTCCGCGTGGGCTTCCTCCCTTATGGTTGCATGGCTCTCTTTCTCCGTGGGAATGGTTGGTTGGTCCTTCTCTCCTTGTTCTTCTATTGCTTCAAATATGAGAACACACAATGTATTTGCATTAGGTAGTATACCATTCTCATCTAAAGCAATAGGGAATTTTCTAAGAAACAAAAGCACCTGTTGTTGTAGCAGCTTAGCTCTTGCTCTTCTCATGGAACCTGTTGGAGCCTCATTAATAGCTTTATCATGCACCCTTGAAGTGGAAGATGAATGCGCAGTAGAGTTGTCCTTATCATCCTCCCCCTCTTGAAAAGGAATCGACCTCGACTCTGTACAATCTTGTCCAAAGAAGGGTAATAAATTAGCAACATTAAATGTAGAACTTACCCCATAGTCATCTCCTGGAAGCTCAATCTTGTATGCATTGTCATTGATCTTGGCAAGAACTTTAAAAGGTCCATAACCACGGGGCATCAATTTGGATCTACGCTTCTCCGGAAAGCGTTCTTTGTGAAGGTGTACCCATACTAAATCACTTGGTTCAAAAAGTATTTTCTTTCTAAACTTGTTAGCTTTGGAAGCATAAGCACGTACCTTCTTTTCAATTACCTCTTTGGTTGTGGCATAGAGCTTTTTCACAAAATTAGCATGTTTAGAAGCCTCCATATTAGCACGTTCTTGTAGCGAGAGTGGAACTAAATCAAGTGGCGTGATTGGTTTGAAATCATACACCACCTCGAATGGACTCAATTGAGCTGTAGAATGTATCGCCCTATTATATGCAAACTCCATATGCGGTAGACAATCTTCCCACTCTTTTAAGTTCTTTATCATGGTACATAGCAACGTTGAAAGTGTGTGGTTCACCACCTCCATTTGTCTATCTGTTTGTAGGTGCCAAATCGTTGAAAACAACAACTTTGTCCCAAGCTTGGCCCACAAAGTCTTCCAAAAGTAGCTCATGAACTTGACGCCGCGATATGAAACAATGGTTCTTGGCATGCCATGCAATGTCACAATCTCCCTGAAAAACAAGTCAGCAACATGCGACGCATCATTGCTCTTATGACAGGGAATAAAATATGCCATTTAAGAAAACCTATCCACGACAACAAAGACTGAATCCCTCCCCCTTTTGGTCCTAGGCAATCCGAACACAAAATCCATGCTAATATCTTCCCAAGGAGCACTAGGAACCGGATGTGGAGTATACAAACCATGTGGATTGAGTTTTGACTTTGTTTTATGGCATGTGATGCAGCTTTGAACGAACCACTCGACGTCTTGCCTCATCTTTGGCTAATAGAAGGATCAGCCAACACCATGTAAGTCTTCTCTCGCCCAAAATGCCCCATCAATCCTCCTGCATGAGATTCCAACAATAACAAATGAACAGACGACTCTAGAATACATAGCTTATTCATGCGAAAGAAAAAACTATTGTGGTGAAGTTGTTGAGTGGAGGCAATGAGCTCGCACCCCAAGGTTTCATGGTAAGTCCACCCATGAATAGCGCAAAACAGAGTTTGCTACCTCGATCACTGTGTTGCTTCACATGCCGCAGGTTTCCCTCGCGTGTGCGCTCTCATTTGTTGTCTTGGCGGTGGTCACGACAATCGTCACAGCATGGCTGAGTAGCTTCAAACTTGATGTGATACATGGGGTGGTGGCGGCGCTGCCGCCTGTTGGCGGACTCAGGGTCAAGCAAGTGAACGAGGGCTGTGGCAGCTGAGGTCTCTACCTCCCCATGTGCCCGACCCTCTTCAGACATAGAGTATTTCTCCATGATGGAAAGTAGTTCCACCATTGTCTTTGGTTCCTTCTGATCTAGTTTGTCGGCCAACTCTCCCTTATGGAGCGCTTGACGTGTGGCCTCCATAGCACTGGTGTTAGAGATACCTTGAACATGGCAATGGATATGGATGAACTAGCATATGATGTCCCGAATGGTCTCACCTGGCATCTGCTTGAGCGCATGCAGATCGGAGGACATCACTAGTTTGTTTTGGCTTCCTTGGAAGTGCTTGTTCAATTTCTCTTGAAGTTGCTCCCATGAGTACACCAAGCATGATGGAAGGGAGAGGTACCAGGACTGGACAACCAATGAGAGGGCCAGGGGCAAGTTCTTTGCCATTCTGACCTTGCACCCTCCTAGCGCCACTATGGCGGTTTCGTACACTCAGATGAACTCCACGGGGTTGAAGTCCCCTAAGTACCTGGTAACCTCGAGCTGCAATTCTAGCCCTGGAGTGGCACGAGCTATGATTTGACTTGACTTCAGCCTTAGAGGGGGGTTCAGACCCCCACCTTGGCAACCTTCTATGCAACCTCCATGGCTTCTTGCTCGAGTTTCTATGGATGGTGCCAACTATCGTCAGTACGAATTCAGACAATAAACTTAGAAGCACCCCCAGTCGGATACGGAGACAGTTGTGGATATGAAGGGACTCAAGGAGAAGCACTCAACCACCAAGTGTATTCAATATACATGTCTAGGGTTACAAAATAGCCTTCCCTCCCCAATTACATGGGGTCCTATTATAGAGGGAGACGGGTAGGTGTAGGATCGAAATAGCAACAGAGGGGGGGGGGGGGTGAATGGTGCCTTCAAAACTCCCCGAGTATCCACATACTCTTCTTCTCCAATAGCTATAGAAGCTATGAAGACAGAAGGTAAATGCTCACTAGAAATTGTAGACAAGATCAGAAAACTAGCCAATAAAAGTTGCAGTACAGAGAGCAGCAATCAAGACCTAGTGAAAGGGGGGCGGTCTGATCGCAGGATGAATAGCGGTCTGACCGCTCAAGAACAGCCGGTCTGACCGCAAGACCTCCTCCAGTCAGACTACCACAGGTACAGCCGGACTAACCGCAAAACCCTAGCGGTTTGACCATAGTTACTAACCGGTCTGACCGCCCAGTTGTGGCCGGTGAAGGACTGGCCCCCTTTGTTCTTTAGGAACGTCGTTAGGACTGGCCTCTCGACAATCGGTACTTTTAAGTTCTGTGGTAGGTTGGGTTGCTGCTTATGGTGAGGACAATGGACATTGGGCAGTCGTTCGTGCTAGAGTCGCCACTTCTATTTACACTCGTTGACCGGTGGAGGCTAGAGATTAATACGTTTCACTTCCAGTGGGGGAGATGGCCATCACCCTATAGGATGCTTTGTACCTTATCGATCTACCAATATGTGGTCTTCCTGTGGTTTGACCTGCTGGATCACCTGACTAGAAGGCACATATGCTGCATTGGTTTGGTCATCCCATTCTGGATAAATTATCTAGAGTGCCACATTCATGGCTACGATGGTAGAGGCAATGCCTGTAACATCCTAAAACTTCAAGTATTAAAAAATGAGGAGTTTTTAAATTTTTTTTGCATTTTGCTAGCACTCAAATTTCTTCTGAATATTTATTTGAAATCTTTTTGAGTTTTGTGCCACACAAATTAATAATCAAGAATACTCCCAAATGCAAATATAATCTTGGAAATAATAACAATGGAAAATGTCATTACAGATCATGAATTCAAAATACCAACATCTTGAATTCAAATTCAGGTCAATAAAATGAAACCAAAAAGAATATTATAATATATCTATAAATATCTAAACCAAAAACCTCTTCTTTTAATTCAATTAGTAAACCAAAATCCAAGGCTGGATATTCAAAATTTTAATTATGCAATTTAAAAACAAGATTTGGATTAACGATCCAAAAATTAAATATAAAGTGTAAATAGAAATTCAAAGTAATACTTTAGCATTTCTTTTTCCATCTTCTCTCTCATTTCATTGTGGGTCCCACTACCTTTCTCTCTCTCCCTCTCTATTTCCCTTTTTTTCTTCCCCTACTTGTGGACTCGCTTCCTCACCTCTCTTTTCCCCTCCCCTGCACTGACTCTTCTCCCTCCTCTCATTTCCACCGCTCTGCTTTCAACCTGCTCCCGTTGCCCTCCGCGCATCAGCACAGCACCTCCATTGCGTCGCCAACTCCTCCCCTGCAGCCGCAGCGTGCGCCCATGCCCTGCCCGTCGGGTCATCTCGCCATCACCCTGTCATCAGGCGCCATGCTCTGTGCGCGCCTGCCCCCGCCGTGTCGTTGTCCCCAGCACCATGCCGTTGCCCACGTTTTTTCCCCACTTGCTGCACCACAACAGCTCCCAGAGCTATAAGAGGACTCCTCTGCGCTTGCAATAGCCCACACAACCGCCCGCCCATGCTTCTCTTCCTCCCCTGTCACTGCTCTCGCCTAGCGCCGTGAGCCACCATTGCCGCCTCCTTGCCATTCCGGCTCTCCGGCGAAGCTCCGGCCAAGAAGACCGCATTGAGGCTTGCCGCCACTCCCAACCAACCCACCCTCCAAGTTAATTGGGATTTTGCGCGCTGGGACTTGTCGAACATGCCTCCACCGCCACCATCCCCTCCACAGACAAGCCCCCTTCGATTCCTCGCGGTGGGAGCGACCCTTCGCCGCCACGAACCTTCTCCCAACATTGCCGGAGCTCCTCCCCCACCCCAGCTCGCCGGCGCCGTGAGCTCCACCCGCACCGCCGCCGGTCCTCGCCGCCAGCCCACCTCGGCGACCCTCCGGCCCGACCAACCGCATGGTGAGATTACTAGCACTCTTCTCCAGCTCGTGCACCCCTGCCCTCCCTCCTCTTTCACCACGGCGTTGCCGCCCTGAGCCCGCCTCGCCGCCCACCTGTCTCGCCGTTGCTCCGGCCAAATAGCCGCCACCCTAGCTTCCCCGCCCCTAGTACAACCTATTTTGCGGGTCACCACCCCCTCCCTGGCCACCGCCTGCCGCCGGCGAACTCGGCGCCGATGGCCGCCCGAGGTCCTCTGTTTTTGCCTCGCCGCTTCTCACCTCTTCTAATATAACACCCCTCTCTATCAGTCTAAAGCTTCCACCCACCTGGCTATTAGAGCACGCGCTAAACACTAGCAGTCCCTCGGGTCGCGAGTTCGAACTTAGTTGGCCGCACCTCTTCCACCCATTTTTAATTTAATTTTTGTAACCCATATGAACCAAGAACAATCATGGAAAATTTGAGAATAATTTAGAGAAGCTAGTAAATTTAATTAGGGTATGAAATAAGGTTACTTAAGATTTAATACTTGATTATTTATTATATGAGCAACTAATATAGCTTAAATATTTATTTGAGGTCTAATTATCAATTAAAGGCATTGATAAAATATGATTTTTGTTGTAGGGGTGGCCCCCACTTGAGCCCAGTAGGCCTGTTAGAGGAATGTAAGGCCCAAAATGGGACATGTGTAATGACATAAGTGCCCCTGAGGGGAATACTCGGATGTAAGGGTATAATTGTAAAAGCACTCCCTATATGGATATAGGGCCTGTTCTTTTGCTCCGAAGCCGGCGGCTTTTGGCTTTTGCTACAGTACCTAACTTTCAAACGGAGTATTTTCTCAAGACGGGGTCTACAAGTTAAACGATCTACACGTTAAAAGCCCAACATCTGTACAAGCCAAATCGCAAGCGAGTATCTGTCTCTCCGTAATCTGTACCGTAAACAGCCAAAATTCAAAAATTTCAGCCAAAAGCCATAAGCCGCAGCCGTTGCCAAACACCCCCATATATAGAGCACAGGCCATGGGGAGAAACCCTAAGCCATTGCTCACCTAACTCTCCACTACCATACTCTCTCTCTGTTTGGTCTGTAACCACAACAGTTGGCGCTGTCGGTGGGGAGGACAAGAGCAAGCCCCCAGATCCGAAGAAGGATGGCACCAAAGAAAGCTTCATCATCGGCGGCGAAGAAGAAGGTGGGAGCGGCGAAATCCCGCGTCAATACCAGGGCTTCAGTGTTGGCAGCCGCAGGCGTGGGTGGCGATGCGGGTGTGGCGGTCGCGAACACCAGTGTTCACGACGCGACGCCCGACCCCGCCACCACCGCCGCGACGTTCGATCTCGCCACCACCGCTGCGACGCTCGATCCCGCCACCACCGCCGCGACGCTCGACCCCGCCACCACCGCCGCGATGCTCGACCCCGCCACCACCGCCGTGACGCTCGACCCCGCCACCACCGCCGCGACGCTCGACCCCGCCACCACCACCATGACGCTCGACCCCGCTACCATCGCCGCGACGCTCGATCCTGCCACCGCTAGTGCGACAGTCAAAACCGCCCCGCGCATGGTAGGTAACCCCACTGCAGGTACCGCAACAGTTGCCGACAGCAGTGCTCGGGTGGTCAGAGGCAGCAACGCCGATGCCCACACAGGCACGGTGTCCGCTCCCCCACTCGGTGTAGGAACAGTGAGCGGTTCCGGCGGCAACGCGGGTGTTGGACTGAAATGGCGACAGAGGGGGCGTGAATGTCGCTCTCAAAAATTCGTCCCCCAACACAAGTATCCACTTAAACACGTTCTTCTCCGATAGCAACAAGTGCTATGAAGAAGAAGAGTTGAACTCTCTGAAGATACACAAGGGACAAACCAAAAGAACAGAACTTAAGCAAGAGAGACAACAGAAGGAACAAAAATCAGCAAGCCCTACAGGAGGCCGGTCAGACCGTATAGGCCAGGCCGGTCAGACCGCCTCCTCAAGGCCGGTCTGACCGCCGGTAAAGCACCGGTCAGACCGCCCCACAATGTCCGGTCTCACAACATGAGACAAGCCGGTCTGACCGCTCCTCGGGATTCAGAGGAGACGGCAGCAGATTTTCAGACAGCAAAAAGGGGTCTTCAATGCAACAGAGAAATTGGGGGTTGCTAATGGTTTTTCTCAGCCCAGAACTGCAAGAATATGAGCTAAATAGCATGCATAGGCTGGGAGACCAAGAGAAAACAAACCAAGAGCAAGAATTCTAGATTTTGACAAAAACTGAACTTTTGCAAAATCTGAACCAAAAATTCAAATTCCTCAATAATCTCTCAATCTTTGCTCATGAGCTTTTGCAGAAAGATTAGCAATAGTCTTAGGACTTGAGGGCCCAAAACATATATCATCTAATGAAGGGAATCAGCAACCACATCAAACCCTAGAAATGAAACATAGAGGATGAACAGGGCACAAGGAGGCAATAAACTTGATTCTTCCAAATCAAACATTGAGCTCTCGGAATTAGCTAACCAAAGGGTCTAGAAATACAATTCCATCACAGAGCAACCCATTTTGCCATTCCTTAGCAAGAAATGAGCCAAAAACAAGAAACTCAAAAATCAAACAAAAACGCATCGAAGGAAGAACACAGGGTCAAGGCATCTCACAAGAAATCAATCCATTCCTAGAAGCAAGAGGATCACAAAGGAGTCCCCATACGCATGTACATTCAAGGGAAGGATTACATAGTGCCTCAACTCATCTCCAACCTCACCCTATCTCAAAATCAAGAACTCCACTCAAGAAGCCACACAGAGGGAAGCTACGAAGGAGACATACTTCTGTCCTCTCCACCAACTCTCAACTACTAAAGCCTCCAAAGCAAAACAACCTCTCCAAAGGCTCTTTTGACTAAAGCAAAACCCTAATTAACTCTCTCCCAAAGCCATGTGAATACATGCAGCCACTCTCTCCTATTTATAGCCTTTGGCTAACGGGTCTCTAACCCGTTACACCCGCTAAATCCAACGGAACCCGCTCCCGCTTGTGCAGCCTCGCGAAATTACCAATTCGCCCCTCCTGCATCTTCCGGGAAGCTTCCGCGTCTCTTGTCAGCCAAGCCTCGCAACCACCTCGAGTCTCCGCCGTCTTCGACACATCCCGACCGTTCTGACCTCAGCGACACCTGCGCCTAGTCCGGTCACCTCGTGTCTCGCCACGACTCCACCTCGACGTCCTGCAGCCATCACAGACAAGAAACACATCACATAGCACCGCTCAACACATGAAAGCATAAATAGCATCAGTGAATCATACTTACTCATAAAGGAGCCCAAACCTGTCGAATCAAGAAATAAGCATTCTAATCGCTTCGACCAAGTTTGACCAAGTCCGACCGAAGACGATTGCACCACGCAACGACATGGTCCGAACCGCACAAACCAAACTCAACTTCCTAAACTGATGTCAATTACTCATCACACACTCGGGGTCACCTCCACATGGTCCATCAATCTCCCCCTTGATGAGTATACTGACAAACCCAGAAAAAGCACAAGGTTGAGTTTGAGTTTGAGAAAGAGAGTCAAACATGGTCCAAGAGAAATCAAAGAAGCTATGACCATGTTGACGAAGGAACACTAGAGCTACAAAAGAAAGAGCAAATTGTTCTCCAAAGCTCAAGAAGGTTCCCGAATGGCTATTTCTCTGCTATTCTCCCCCTTTTGGCAATAAGCACATCAAGGATGCAAAAGAGAGAATAAGGCATGGTAATGGATGAAATGGCTATAATTTTATTTAATCTAAGCATTTAGAGCCATGAAGATTATCCAAAATGACTATATGAGAATTACATCAAGCCATAACATATAAGTATGCTATCAAGATCATGACAAGACATGTATAATCAAGCCAAGCTACAGAGTTACAATCTGAAACTTAGAGCAATTTCTTAGCATATCAAGTCATTCATGATTCTAGTCTAGCTAAAGGTATCCAAAGATGATGCAGGCCATGTCAATAAGCTAAGTGGAACCAAGAAGCTAGTATTGAATCATTTTAGAGTGCTACAAGTTCAAGAATAAGACATTTGTTTAAGTACTTGTTCTATGTGGATTTAAGCAAATTGAGCACATTTTACATAAGTTTTTCTTTTAAAGCTCATGATTGTTTCCAACCAACATTTTTAGTTATGTGCTAGATCTCAAGCCTTATGCGACTACTCCAAGCTAGAAGCTCAAGAAGATAGTCTTGGTGTAACATCCCAAAAATCCTCTTTCTAAAAAATTTAATTTCAAATTAATTATTTTAAGGTATTTGAATTTTATTTGGATTTATTTGGCTTTTATTTGGTTTTCTGAGTTTTCTGGAGTTTAAAACCTATTTTTAAAATTTAAAAAGTATTTCAAATTTAAAAATTAAATACCAAACTTAGTTGGAAATATTTTTATTAAGTCCAAAATATCACCAGGAGCTTCTGTGAATTTTCTTGGAATTTTTGGAAGTATTTTCATATTTTTCTGAGGCTTAAATAATTTCCTAGCCCTTTCTGAAAATCAAAATCAAAATCTAAAAAAAAATTCCACCCCTCCCCCTCCGGCTGACGCGTGGACGGCCTAGCTCCGCCCACGTCGCCGCCTGGCCTAATCCCGGCCGCTTTCCCCCTCTCCCTCCGCCAAGCGGGCCCGGCCCGTCAGCCAGCCCCGCCTTCCCATCCTCTCGGGCCGACACGTGGCCGGCTCGATGTGCGCCATGCCACCCCGCTTGCCCCTTCTCGCCATCCCCTCGCTCGCTTCACCCCGAGCCGCCCGATTATCCCTCCAAGCCACGCAGCTTCATCCCCGCTCTCTCCTTCTCCTCTCTCACTGTGCGCGGGCCCCATCTGTCAGACCCTTCTTCTCCGTCGCGCCGCCTCCTTCCTTTCTTCTCTCCCCTTTCCTTCTTTGCGCCAGCCGACCAAGTCCGAGCCGAATCCGGCCCTTTCCTCGCCCGCTCCTCTCTGGTTTGGAAACCGCGAACGAATTCCCCCAATCCCCGCAGCCTCCTTTCCTTCTGCGCCCCCTTTCCTTTCCTCCCCTTCCCTTCCTTTTTCTGACCGCCATCTCCGGCGAGAGATTACCGCTCCCGTGCCCCCCTCCGGCCCCTATAAAAGCCCCGCGGCTTCGCCTCCCTTCGCACAACCTCCCGCTGCTCTCCCCCTCCATCCCCGAGCACCCTAGTGCTCCACCACCGTGCTCTCTCCCTCTCCGAGCTCCGCCACACTCCGGCGAGCAATCGCTGCCGCCCCGGTCCTCCCCAGAGCCCGTCGCCACCACCCCGAGCATCCCCGCGCTCGTGCGAAGCTCCCCACCACTTGGCCGAGCCTCCCCACCACCAGAACGCCGTCGCACCGGAGCACCCGAGCTGCGACGCCGCACCTCCTCGTCGCCGGCAGCCTCCGCTCGTCACCGAACCCCATTGACCTCACCTTCGGCACCACCTCTGCACTAGGGATGCATTTGCGGTATTCCCCGAACCTCTCCGACCACCCCTCGCTGCCGGCACCGTCGCCTCCGTCCACCTCTGCCCAGCCCCCTCCGGCAGATACCTAAAAAGGTATAACTGCCCTATAAGGATTCCACCGTTGCCGAAGATCTCTCCACTCCGCAGCAAGAAGACCTAGAGAGCGTGCAAGAAGGCAAGTCTCCTTTGATCATTTTGAACCTATGTTTGAGAGATGTTTTTAATTATTTTGAATCTATGTGCATCGCTATTTACATAGAACTCTAGCTTTGGTCTTAAGGCATTACTTAATCAAACCTTGTTATGCCCTCAATTGAACTTGAATGCCATGTACCCTTGTAACCCTAGGATCACCTTTGTCACAATAATGAGAATTATATAATTCTTTGGTAATATTAGAACGGTAGTAAAATGCTTAGTCATGCTATTTAATTTTTTTGCAACTTTGGAATGCGAAATCATATTTCATTCAACTGGTATTTGTATAAGTGGTGACTAGTGTTGCCACTGTTCTTTTAAAAATAAATAAAAAATGTGAAAGTTGGTTTAGACTGGGGCAGATGGTTGGTTTGGATTGGTGCGGCAAGCACGAGATCTTGTAAAGTGTAAGTTCCGCCCTAGTCGATTAAGGACCGACGCTTGTGATTGTCCAGACAGGGATTTACTGTACTCATATAGCGCAAGAGGGGGCTTCGGACTGGGTGGATTTAACCCTTCTGCGGTGAAACCTCAGCGAGTGGTGTCTAGCTAGACTAGAGTGAGGAAAAGGCTTTGTGATATTTTATCTGTGTCTCATGCCAAAGGAAGCGTGGTGACTGTTAAGGTAATTTATCTCTTGGGGGTAAAGTTGTACAACCTCTGCAGAGTGTCAAACTATTCGAATAGCTGTGCCCACGGTCACGGGCGGGCAAGGAATGCATTCACATGGTAGATCTTCAGTTTTCATTTTTAAAAACAATGTTTTGGTATTCCGAGAGTGGAGGGAACTCTCGGATGGTTGTCCTGGCGATTGGAGCCAGTGTGGGTGGATGTAACCCGCAGTTTTAAACCTTATCGGTTAGAGTTGGTTAACTAGTGTTGGTGGATAGAACCTTCACTATAAAATGCTTATTAGTTTCAGTTAAAACAATTAATTGGTTAAAATGATGCCTTTGAAAATATTTAGTAGTAATTGAAATAAACTATTGCTTTGTTCAAAAGAACCATATAACCCTCCTTTGTTAAGCCTTGCATCTATTGCATTTTTCCCAAGACTTGCGGAGTACTTTTTGTACTCACATGCTGCACTTAAAATAAACTCAGAACAATATGAAGCTCAAGAGGGAGACTACGACTACTTCGCTTGCGGATACGACGAAGGATTCCCGGAGTTCTGGGTCGCGCTTCCCCAGTCAATTGCCTGTGGCGTATTGATGGGTCTTCACCGGATTTATCTTCTGCTTCCGCTGTGTTTCGTATGTGCGAGGTCTTGAAACCTCCTTTGTAATAATGAGACCTTTCGGTCAGTACTGTATTATTGTAATAAAGTGTACTTGGTGATGTAATCATTTCTGTTTGATTGTGTGCACTAGCTTTGATCTGGGACTAGTGCTGTAATACACAGAGGGTCCGGGTTCGGAAATCCGGGGTCCCGACAGAGATGGTATCAGAGCCAATTTGACTGTAGGACGTGACCTAGGTTAGAAATGGCAAAACCTTAAGGACTTATATTTATTAAAAAGAGTATATTAAAAATATATAAGCTTCTTTGCTTCTACTCTTTTCCTACTTAGTATCTCGTTCTTGTCTTTATATTCATTCGTTAAAACTCTTTACTAATCTTTTCTATTATTTCAACTTGGTAGATGGTCGGTTCATCCTCCGCTGCCTCGTGGGACTATTACTCTCATGGCGAGAGTGTTGGAGCATTTGCTAGTCTTCTTCGACAGCTTATGCAGTACCTGCAGTACTGCCAGCCGCCTATCTTCAGGGGGCGGAAGGTACGTATCCTGGATTGGAACTCTTGGTCGATGGAGGTATTCTTGTATGCATGGGATGAGGAATTCGATTCCCACACATACCCCATTAAGCATCCCCGGACCCATTGTTTCGATGCTATCCAGGACGCAGCTCACCTTGCCATAGCTGATTTGTGACACATGCACAAGGATGTTGTGCATCAGTCACCCTTTTGTTTCTTCATCGCTCCTCGAGCAGGACAGAGCTACCCGGAGCCTTTCGATATCCCTGCAGATGACCCCCGACTGTCACACCAGGTGCAGCTCACTCAGGCTATGGCCGTTACTTACGCCAGAGCATTGGAGGAGATTGGACAGCTTCGGATGCTTCTCACTTCCAGTTACCAGTACTCCGACACTCTACGTGCTCAGCTTCGCCAGAGCCAAGCAGCAGAGTTCGAGCTGGGACATCTCAGAGCCGCAGCTGACTACACGCCATCTTCGCCCGTACCAGCCGTCGTCCCCCAACAACCAGGCGCCGACTCGACGTTTGGGACCCCGCACTATGCTCACGGCGCGCAAGAGTGTGCGGCGCCCTAGTCCACTACCCGTCATCGACATCGGCGACCCCAGCAGAAAGCGCAGACTTTCCCGTTCCCGCTCTTGTTCCCGGACGACTGCCTCCCGTCGTAACCATTCCCGTTCTCGCGCTTCAGTAGCGTGTGATTGTTCGCGGCACCACGTGGACGGGCACGAGGAGGACCCGGAGGAGGATCCCGAGGAGCGCATCATCTTGGAGGATTAATAGTCGATTGAGTCAGTAGTACCCAAATAAATGTCTATGTCCTTAGAACATTTTATATTTTGTTTTGGTGTGCTAGGTGGACTGTACCAAGCCTTTGTGCACTTGTGGTACAACCATTCCTAAAACTATTTTGATTTCAATATAAGTTTCTCCTAAGTTGTTGTTTGGTTCTTTCTTGTGTGTTGGTTTGGGATGTTGTTTAGTTTCTCCCCTAAATCTCTTACTTGTGCTAGTTCCCTCTTATCTTTTGCTATCCCCGGAAACCGCTTCAGATGGTGAACACAAGGAGCAACCCTAGAAGCAGCCGTGATGCCAATGCCCAGCCAGACAACAACATTCCACCACCTCCTGCTCAAGCCCCTAACTTAGAATAGATGATGACTATGCAACTGCAATTACTTCAAGCCCTTGCTCGGAATCAAGTGCAACAAGCTCCGCAGGCACCAAACCAAGCACCCCAATCTAAGTTGGGAGAGTTTATGAGGACAAGACCTCCTACCTTTGCCGGTTCAGTGGATCCATTGGAGGCCGATGATTGGATTAAGGATGTGGAGAAGAAGTTGATCCTAGCTCAATGCAGTGATCAGGAAAAAGTATTGTATGCAGCTCATCAGCTTAAAGGAATTGCTGCTAATTGGTGGGAAAATTATTGTGCTGCCCATCAAGATGTGCAAGCCATCACATGGGCTGAATTTGTTGAAGCTTTCCGCACTGCACATATTCCTATGGGCATAATGGAAATGAAGAAGAGGGAGTTTCACAAACTGCAGCAAGGAAACCTTAGCGTTTCGGAGTACCTGAATAGGTTCACCCAACTATCCAGGTATGCCCCAGAGGATGTTGCATCTGAGTCAACGAAGATTTGGAGGTTCATGCGGGGACTTGAACCCAACCTCAAGGTGCAGTTGGTGTCCAATGATTACCCAACGTTCCAACACAGGGTGAACAAGGCCCTTATTCAAGAAGATGCTCAACGTCAACTGTATGAGACTTGGAAGAGGAAGTTTCAAGCTCAGTAGGGAACAAGCAGTTCTCGTTTTTGTCCTAACCCACCCCAGTTCAATAGGCCCTCAGAACCAAGTGTGCCAAGGACACCGCCCAAATCCGCAAGCTCCTCGACCAAGTAATGGTGGCCAACTACAGCAGAACAGGACTTCAGCGGCTGGAGTGCAGTGTTTCAACTGCAAGAACATGGGACATTATGCCAACAACTGTCCCTAGAAGCGCCCAGTTGTAATCCCTGTTCGTTTCAACCTGGGGACTACACCAGCACGAGCACCAACTGCAGGTCAAGGCCGCAGGACTCCTCAAACTCCAAGGACTCCGCAGGCAATGAGCAGAGGACATCTTAATCATGTCACTGCAGAAGCAGCTCAGGATGCACCCGACGTAGTTCTGGGTAAGTTTCTTGTCAACTCAGTACCTGCATCAGCATTATTTGATTCTGGAGCTTCGCATTCTTTTGTGTCAAAAGATTTTGTTCAAAGATATAATTGGGATGTGCGTTTGCTAAAGAACCCTATGTTAGTCCAATCACCCGAGAAGGAAATGAGGACTAACACAGTTTGCCCTAGCGCAACTGTAGATATAAATGGAGTTAAATTCCTAGCGAATCTTATTATAATAGACTCCAAGAGCTTAGATGTGATACTTGGTATGGATTGGTTAACCAAGTATAAAGGGCAGATAGATTGTGCCGATCGTGCCATTACCCTTACCAATTCGAAAGGAATTCAAGTAAAGTATAAGTCAAACACCTCTTCTCAGAATAGGTGTGGGTTGAATAGTTTGAAGGGAGTAACCCTGGAAAAGGTATCTATAGTAAGTGAATACCCAGATGTATTCCCTGAAGGTTTGCCAGGAATGCCGCCAGACAGAGAAATTGAATTTGTTATCAACCTGGTACCTGGTACAGCTCCGATTTCCAAGAGACCTTATCGTATGTCCGCAAACGACTTGGCCGAAGTTAAGAAGCAAATTCAGGAATTGCAAGATAAAGGTTTTGTAAGACCAAGTTCTTCGCCTTGGGGAGCACCAGTACTTCTAGTGAAGAAGAAGGATGGCAGTCTTCGCATGTGTGTGGACTATCGATCCTTGAATGATGTGACAATTAAGAACAAGTACCCTTTGCCCCGGATAGATGACTTGTTTGATCAGTTGAAAGGATCATGTGTCTTCTCCAAGATTGATCTTCGATCAGGTTATCACCAATTGAAGATAAGACCAGAAGATATACCAAAAATGGCGTTTGCTACTCGTTATGGACTGTATGAGTTCACAGTAATGTCTTTTGGTTTGACAAATGCACCAGCATATTTTATGAATCTGATGAATAAGGTATTCATGGAGTATTTGGATAAGTTTGTGGTTGTGTTCATTGATGATATTTTGATATATTCCAAGAATGAGGAAGAGCATGCATAACAATTGAGGATAGTTTTGGAAAAGCTCAGAGAACACCGGTTCTGTGCCAAGTTTAGCAAGTGTGAGTTCTGGTTGAAGAAAGTAGCTTTCCTGGGTCATGTGATTTCTGCAGGAGGAGTGTCCGTAGATCCCGAAAAAGTAAATGATGTGCTTAATTGGACGCAACCAAAGTCAGTATCTGAGATCAGAAGTTTTCTAGGGCTGGCCGGTTATTATCGTCGCTTTATTGAAGGTTTCTCTAAGCTTGCATGACCTCTCACCCAGTTACTAAAGAAGGAAAAGAAGTTTGAATGGAGTAAATTGTGTGAGGATAGTTTTCAAGAGCTGAAAAAGAGGTTAACTTCTGCACCAGTGTTAACGCTTCCAGATATTAGAAAGGATTTTGAAGTCTTCTGTGATGCATCAAGGCAAGGACTAGGCTGTGTTCTGATGCAAGAAGTAAAGGTACACTACAAGAGAAGTGTCATTTTTTGACATATCATTTATGTCATAATATCTAAAATTATGTCATAATTCACCTTTTATGACATCTGTGTGACGAAAATCGTTATGTCAAAAAATGAGCGTCACAAATTTGTTTAATGATGTTTGTTTGTCCCGTGTCACAAAAATTATGACATTCATTTTAATGTCACAATAACTTATGACATTTGTTTTATGTCATAAAATCCTAGGCCTTGCCACGTAGGATAAAAAGACGTCATAAAATGTTGACGTGGCGCTGACGTGGCAGATTTAAAAACGTCATAAAAATGCTGACATGGCAGATATAAAAATGTCATAAAAATGCTAACGTGGCGCTGACGTGGCAGATTTTAAAACGTCATAAAAATGCTTATGTGGCAGATGATGTGGCAGATTTAGAAACGTCACAAAATGTTGATGTCACGCTGACGTGGCAGATTTAAAAAACATCATAAATTATTTGGGCTGAAACAGTAATTGGGCTATTTTTTTCTCTGGCCCGATGGGTACCATTTTTTTATGATTGCAGCCCATATTTTTTTTTCAGCCCACAAATTTGAGCCCATATATTTTTATCAGCCCATACATTCAAACCATCCAACAAAATGCACAAATAGTTGCCGTCTCAACACACATTCAAATCAAATCATGTCTGATATTAAATATCAAGCATTTCATGCATCACCAAATTCAAAACACATAAAGTTGGTGTCTCAACACAAATTCAAAACACATATAGTTGTTGTCTCAACCTCATCACAGGTATCCATATCAAAATGATAACTCTAGCCACCAAAATTTCATCTATAGCCTAAGTTTGAGAGCTTACTACTCAGCATCAGATGATGCAAATTTGCTGCCAAACAAGGAACGAAGGAAGCCTTGGATCTCACTTCCTTGCTTCCTCAGCTTCTCAGTTTCTTCTGCATACTTCCTTGCTGCATCATTCTGATCCTCTACCTGCTTCTGCAAATTACCCATCTGTGCTCGAAGCTCTGCTGCTCCTGCCTTCTCAGCATGTAGTTCGCTCTCAAGCTCATGGATCTCTGAAGCGGCGGAGAGAGGCAAGGAGGCGCGGTTGGAGATAGGAAGAGAGAGGCTCGACCTTGTCGGCGGCCGTGGTGGCGCGGAGGTGGAGGAGCGGCGGAGATGGCGGCGGTGAGGGGAGGCCAAAAAAGGAGCGGCGGTGAGGTAGAGGAAGGTGGAGTAGAGAGGAGGCCCGACGAGCTGCGGAGTAGATGGGGCGGCGCTTGGTGGAGGAGAGGATGCGGAGAAGGTGAGAAGGGGAGACGCAGAGGTGAGGGGAAGTGGCGGCGGTGACCGGAGGTATGCAAGGCGGCGGTGAGGATGCTGGAGGGAGAGAGGCGCAGTGGAAGGAGCAGGCGAAGAGAAGGAGGCGACCGGCGACGTAAGGCCCGGCCCTCGCCGGCGCAGGTGGAGAAGGAGCAAGGGGTTGAAGGAGGAGGAGAAGGGGATGAAGGAAGAAGAGAAGCCGGGCTCAAGTTCTTGCTGGCGGCGGCGGCTTGGTCATATGGCCGATGGGGAGAAGTTGGTAGTTCTACGATTTAGCCCTCCAGGTTTCTAGGGTTTACAAATTGATCCTTCTTCTAATGAGACTTCTTCCGTTCCGGCCCTTGGAAACTCCGATTTCGTCGTGAAAAGAACCTACGCACTCGTGTCGACGCGTACATCTATACGGAGCAGCCCTAGAATGCCTAATTTGTCATTTATGCGCCTCGATCGCGCCGGCCTGCGGAAAAGTGCAAAAAATGTAAAATGATCCAAATTGAGCAATTAATTATTGAAAAACGTGTAAATGATGATAAATGATCTCGAAATGCGAAGAATATGAGGGTAAAATGACATATAATTATATATAAAAATAACGCATGTCAATTGAGAAAGGACGGACACCAAGAAAATTTCTGAAAAAGCAAGCTGCAGCCACACAATATTGTTGCCATCTTTTAGTGCTTAAATAAGTCACAGCTCAATTCAAACCGTCCATAAGACATCAAGATAAAAATAGATTGCACAGGTACTCAACCACATATGTATTTAGTAATCCATAAACCATAGTAAAATATATAATTGCAAGCACAAATGTCACTATATCAGTGGGATAGCAGACCTACTAAGCAAGCTCATTAAAAAAACAGTTGGTTGGGCCACGTGGCGGTGGGACCTATCTTGACAGGTGGGCCGTATGCCAACAAGGAAAATGATGGTTTAAATAATTGAATATAATAATTTGTGACGCACCAGTTTTGTCATTAATTTATGACATTCGCAAAGTAGCCCCTATGACAACAAATATTGTCACTACATGGATATATAATAATTTCTGACACACCAGTTTTGTCATTAATTTATGACGTTCGCAAAGTAGCCCTAATGACACAACAAATATTGTCACTACATTGATTTAGACTTGCATCATGACATTTTTTGTGACATTCATATTATTTTTGTCACTAAGCCAAATTACCTCTACAAAAACGTCATAAACTAGATGATTTAGTGACATTTAGACCCTTTGTCATGCCATATATGTCACAAAATGACACATCTCTTGTAGTGGTAGTAGCCTATGCTTCAAGGCACTTGCGACCCCATGAGGAGAATTATCCAACGCATGATTTAGAGCTTGCTGCCGTCGTGCATGCTCTAAAAATATGGAGGCATTATTTGATCGGTAATCGCTGTGAGATTTACACGGATCGCAAAAGTTTGAAGTATATATTACCCAACCCGATCTCAATATGAGGCAAAGGAGATGGCTTGAGTTAATAAAAGATTATGATGTTGGAATACATTATCATCCAGGAAAGGCTAATGTAGTAGCTGATACCTTGAGTAGAAAGAGTTACTGTAATAAACTGTGGATTAAAGACAGTATGCCTACACTTCAAGAAGAATTCCAGCGGCTCAATTTAGAAGTAGTAGAAGAAGGATTTCTAGCTACTCTGGAGGTTCAACCAACTTTAGAAGACCAAATCAAGGCATCTCAAAAAGAGGACAAGTGGGTAGAGAAAATTAAAGATAACATGAAGAAAGGTAAAGCACCAGGATTTCTAGAAGATGTAGAAGGTATCATCTGGTTTGGAAAAAGGATTATGGTACCTGAAAAGAAAGAAATAAAGGAGTTAATTCTGAAGGAGGCTCATGAATCTGGATATTCAATACACCCTGGAAGTACAACGATGTACCAAGATCTCAAAGAAAGGTATTGGTGGTCAAGTATGAAAAGAGAAATTGCGGAGTATGTAGCTTTGTGTGATGTGTGCCAGCGGATTAAAGCTGAACATCAGAGACCTGCGGGACTTTTGCAACCTTTGCAGATACCTGAGTGGAAATGGGAAGAAATTGGTATGGATTTTATAACTGGATTACCGAGAACAAAATCAGGGCATGATTCAATTTGGGTTATTGTGGATCGTCTGACAAAAGTCGCACATTTCATTCCAGTAAAGACCACTTACTCTGGAGATAGACTCGCAGAGCTATACATGTCAAGAATCGTGTGTTTACATGGAGTTCCAAAGAATATTGTGTCAGATCGAGGATCTCAATACACTTCGAGATTTTGGCAGAAGCTGCATGGACTTTTGGGCACAAATCTAAATTTCAGCACAGCATATCATCCGCAGACAGATGGACAAACAGAAAGAGCAAATCAAATTTTGGAAGACATGTTGAGAGCTTGTGTCTTGGTGAATAAGACTAGTTGGGATCAAAGCTTGCCCTATGCGGAGTTTTCCTATAACAATAGTTATCAATCCAGCTTGCAAATGTCTCCCTTTGAAGCTTTATATGGCAGAAAATGCAGGACACCGTTATATTGGAAAGAAACAGAAGAAGGACAAGTGTTTGGACCAGATGTATTGAAGCAAGCAGAAGAACAAGTTCGCCTAATTCAGGACAGATTAAAAACGACAGATTAAAAACAGCACAACAAGACAGAAAAGTTATGCGGACAATCGTCGAAGAGCATTGGAATTTGTACCTGGAGACCATGTGTACTTGAAAGTTTCACCACTCAAAGGAATGCGTCGTTTTGGAGTCAGTGGAAAGCTTGCTCCTAGATTCATTGGACCATTTCCTTTCCTAGCAAAAAGAGGAGAAGTTGCTTACCAGTTGAAGCTTCCGCCTTAGTTATCGAATATGCACGACGTCTTCCATGTGTCTCAGCTAAGAAAATGTCTCAGAGTGCCAGAAGAAAAGATGCCTCTAGATGAAGTGAATTTGAAGGAGGACTTAACATATCCAGAGTATCCAGTCAAGATATTGGATGAAGCAGAGCGTCGTACGCGAAACAAGGTCATCAAATTTTGTAAAGTGCAGTGGAGCAACCATTCTGAATCAAAAGCAACTTGGTTGCGTGAAGAGGATCTAAGAGCAGAGTTCCCAAGTCTTTTTCCCAGTCCGTCCGAATCTCGGGGTCGAGATTCTTTCTAAGGGGGGTAGGTTTCTAACATCCCAAAAATCCTATTTCTGAAAAATTTAAATTTGAATTAATTATTTTCAGGTATTTGAATTTTATTTGGATTTATTTGGCTTTTATTTGGTTTTCTAAGTTTTCTAGAGTTTAAAACCTATTTTTAAAATTTAAAAAATATTTTAAATTTAAAAATTAAATACCAACCTTAGTTGGAAATATTTTTATTAGGTCCAAAATGTCACCAGGAGCTTCTGTGAATTTTCCTGGAATGTTTCGAGGTATTTTCATATTTTTCTGAGGCTTAAATAATTTCCTAGCCCTTTTTGAAAATCAAAATCATATTCTAAAAAAAATTACAACCCCTCCCCCTCCGGCTGACGCGTGGACGGCCCAGCTCCGCCCACGTTGCCGCACAGCCTAATCCCGGCCGCTTTCCCCCTCTCCCTCCGCCAAGCGGGCCCGGCCCGTCAGCCAGCCCCGCCTTCCCATCCCCTCGGGCCGACACGTGGCCGGCCCGATGCGCGCCACGCCACCCCGCTCGCCCCTTCTCGCCGTCCCCTCGCTCGCTTCACCCCGAGCCGCCCGATTATCCCTCCAAGCCACGCGGCTTCATCCGCGCCGCCCGCTCTCTCCTTCTCCTCTCTCACTATGCGCGGGCCCCATCTGTCAGACCCTTCTTCTCCGTCGCGCCGCCTCCTTCCTTTCTTCTCTCCCCTTTCCTTCTTTGCGCTGGCCGACCAAGTCCGAGCCGAATCCGGCCCATTCCTCGCCCGCTCCTCTTCGGTTTGGAAACCGCAACCGAATTCCCCCAATCCCCGCACCTTCCTTTCCTTCTGCGCCCCCTTTCCTTTCCTCCCCTTCCCTTCCTTTTTACGACCGCCATCTCCGGCGAGAGATTACCGCGCCCGTGCCCCCCTCTGGCCCCTATAAAAGCCCCACGGCTTCGCCTCCCTTCGCACATCCTCCCGTTGCTCTCCCCCTCCATCCCCGAGCACCCTAGCGCTCCGCCACCATGCTCTCTCCCTCTCCGAGCTCCGCCACACTCCGGCGAGCAATCGCCGCCGCCCCGGTCCTCCCCAGAGCCCACCGTCGCCACCCCGAGCATCCCTGCGCTCGTGCGAAGCTCCCCGACCCCTTGGCCGAGCCTCCCCGCCACCGGAACGCCGTCGCACCCGAGCTGCGACGCCGCTCCTCCTCGTCGCCAGCCGACTCCGCTCGTCACCTAACCCCACTGACCTCATCTTCGGCACCACCTCTGCACCAGGGACGCATTTGCGGTCTTCCCCGAACCTCTCCGACCACCTGTCACCGTCGGTACCGTCGCCTCTGTCCACCTCTGCCCGACCCCCTCCGGCAGATACCTAAAAAGGTATAATTGCCCTATAAGGATTCCACCGTTGCCGAAGATCTCTCCACTCTGCAACAAGATGACCCAGAGAGCGTGCAAGAAGGTAAGTCTCCTTTGATCATTTTGAACCAATGTTTGAGAGATGTTTTTAATTATTTTGAATCTATGTGCATCGCTATTTACATAGAACTCTAGTTTTTGTCTTAAGGCATTACTTAATCCAACCTTGTTATGCCCTCAATTGAACTTGAATGCCATGTACCCTTGTAACCCTAGGATCACCTTTGTCACAATAATGAGAATTATATAATTCTTTGGTAATATTAGAACGGTAGTAAAATACTTAGTCATGCTATTTAATTCTTTTGCAACTTTGGAATGGGAAATCATATTTCATTCAACTGGTATTTGTATATGTGGTGACTGGTGTTGCCACTGTTCTTTTAAAAATAAATAAAATGTGAAAGTTGGTTTAGACTGGGGTGGATGGTTGGTTTGGATTGGTGCGGCAAGCACGAGATCTTGTAAAGTGTAAGTTCCGCCATAGCTGATTTGTGCCACATGCACAAGGATGCTGTGCATCAATCACCCTTTTGTTTCTTCATCGCTCCTCGAGCAGGACAGAGCTACCCGGAGCCTTTCGATATCCCTGCAGACGACCCCCGACTGTCACACCAGGTGCAGCTCACTCAGGCTATGGCCCTTACTTACGCCAGAGCATTGGTGGAGATTGGACAGCTTCGGATGCTTCTCACTTCCAGTTACCAGCACTCCGACACTCTACGTGCTCAGCTTCGCCAGAGCCAGGTAGCAGAGTTCGAGCTGGGACGTCTCAGAGCCGTAGCTGACTTCACGCCATCTTCGCTTGTACTAGCCGTCGTCCCCAACAACCAGGCGCCGATTCGACGTTTGGGACCCCGCCGCACTATGCTCACGGCGCGCAAGAGTGTGCGGCGCCCTAGTCCGCTACCCGTCATCGACATCGGCGACCCCAGCAGAAAGCGCAGACTTTCCCGCTCCCGCTCTTGTTCCCGGATGACTGCCTCCAGTGGTAACCACCCAACCCTCGCTAGAACTTATAAGAAGTGAGTAAGCTCAACCTTGTGGGAAGAGAAACAGCTAACAAGTAGCATCCTAGAATCACAAGATAAGAGTAAGAAGTCTAAACAATTAGACAAGAGAAGCACTCTAATCTATGCTAGGATGACTAACCCAATGCACCCGCATGCAATGCAACAGAAAGTAGTAAGAGCATAATCTATATAATAAAGCAGTAAAGTACAAAGCTCCCCCTCACAACAGTCCATAAGGACAAACCACCCCAAGCTCTCCCCGCAGAGCTGAAAACCTAGAACTATCCAAAGGCTTGGTAAAGATATCAGCCAGCTGGTGGTCACTCTCCACAAACAGGAGCACTATGTCACCCTTCTCCACATGGTCTCGGAGGGGAAGTGATATCGAATATCAATGTGCTTGGTCCGAGAATGTTGCACTGGGTTTTTGGCAATGTTAATCGCAGAAGTGTTATCATAAAAGAGTGGAACACTGTCGATAACTAACCCAAAGTCCCGCAGGGTCGAGACCATCCAGAGCACCTAGCGACAGCAACTGGCTGCAGCGACGTACTCGGCCTCTGCGGTGGATTGTGCAACACCGGACTGCTTCCTAGAAGACCAAGAAACAAGAGAAGTGCCAATGAATTGGCAGGTGCCAGAAGTGCTCTTCCTATCTACCCTACAGCCAGCAAAGTCTGCATCTGAGTAGGCTCTCAAGGAAAGACAGGACGAGGAAGAGTACCAGATACCATAGTCAATGGTAGCTCGAAGGTACCGAAGGATGCGTTTTACTGCCTGGCAGTGAGATACGCGAGGAGAAGCCTGAAACCAAGCACAAAGACACACAGCGAAGTGTATGTCTGTTCTCGAGGCAGTGAGGTACAAGAGGGAGCCAATCATGCTACGATACTCCTTCTGATCAACTAGCTCGCCGTCCTCATCTGGGTCAAGAGAAGCTGTGGACGCCATGGGAGTCGACACTGGCTTGCCATCACTCATGTCAAACAGTCTCAGGAGGTCACGAGTGTACTTGCCTTGATGCAAGAAGGTACCCTCCGGAGTCTGCTTGATCTGGAAGCCAAGGAAGAATGTCAACTCACCCATCATATGCATCTCAAACTCGGTGCTCATGACATCCGAGAACTGTGAGACAAGAGTATGAGAAGAGCCGCCAAAGATAATGTCATCCACATAAATCTGGACGAGTAGAAGATCAGTGCCATGCCTACGAATGAACAAGGTCTTATCCACCTTACCCATCTCAAACCCATGACTCAACAGGTAGGACTTAAGCCTCTCATACCAAGCTCTAGGGGCTTGCTTAAGTCCATACAACGCTTTGGAAAGCTTGAAGACATGGTTTGGATATTTGGGGTTCTCGAAACCTGGAGGCTGTCTCACATAGACTTCTTCCTCAATAAAGCCATTGAGGAAGGCACACTTGACATCCATCTGGTAAAGCTTGAAACCCTTAGAAGCCGCAAAAGTAAGCAGGATTCTAATGGCTTCAAGTCGAGCTACAGGGGCAAAGGTCTCCTCAAAATCTAGACCCTCAACCTGGGAGAACCCCTGAGCTACCAGTCTAGACTTGTTCCGAATGACAACCCCATCCTCACTCCGCTTGTTCTTGAACACCCACTTAGTCCCAATGACATTGTGACCTCGAGGGGGCTCAACAAGCGACCAGACCTTGTTCCTCTCGAAATTTTCTAACTCTTCGTGCATGGCATTGACCCAAGACTCGTCAGAAAGAGCATGACAAACATCCTTGGGCTCAAAGGAGGCAACAAAGGCAGAATGGAGACAGAAATGAGACATGCCGTATCTTGAGCGGGTGACTCGCTCAAAAAGGTCTCCAATAATCTGCTCAGAAGGATGGTCTTTTTGGATATGTCGGGGAGGTCCTGGAGGAGAAGAAGTGGCCTCTACCACGTGAGCTGATGAGATAGGAACAGAGCCACTAGCTCCAGAGGAAGCAGAAGGCATGGGCTGATCGCCTCGAGGTGCGGTGGATGACGGCATCTCAAGGGGAGGATGAGAGACTGGATCGGGTAGACAACCCTCATCTCCATCGTCCTCAACATCCACAAAGATGGGCTTGGACTGCTCTAAAGAACCTGAGATATCGGGCCTAGTCCCCGGACTGGCCTCGTCGAAGGTCACCTCATAGGTCTCTACCAACTTACTAGACTCGCAGTTCCAAACCCTATACGCCCGCGAAGAAGTCGAGTAACCTAGAAAGATATCATCACAAGAACGTGACTCGAGCTTGTCTAGGTTCCCAGACTTCAGAATGAAACACTTGCAACCAAATACGTGAAAATGTGAGACACTGGGTTTCGCCCATATCTCAACTCATAAGAAGTGTGATGCAAGTGTGCCCGAAGAAAAACTCTATTCGAAACATGGCACGCGGTCGCAATAGCCTCAGCCCAAAACTTCCTAGGTGTAGAATACTCATCAAGCATCGTCCTGGCAATCTCGACCAAGGTACGGTTCTTCCTCTCCACGATGCCATTCTGCTGTGGGACGTGAGGAGAAGAGAACTGGTGCTCTACACCTGTCTCATCACAAAATCTCTCAAAGTAGGTATTCTTGAACTCCGTGCCATTGTCACTTCGGATCGCTCGTAAGGCACCCGGGAGCTCAACAGAAAGCCTACTGAAAAGACCTCGGAAAAGTGTAAATGTCTCATCCTTCGAGGCTAAGAAAAACACCCAAGAGAACCTCGAGAAGTCATCGACCACGACAGGAACATACCACTTCCCTCCTGCTGACTGCACTCGGGCTAGTCCAACTGTGTCCATATGGAGCAGCTGTCCTGGTGCATCGGTCCTTGTCACTGTGACCGGAGGGTGAGAAGCGGCAACAATCTTGCCGTGCCGGCAAGGAGCACAAACAATATCTTTGACTATCTTGAGTTTTGGCAGACCACGAATGAGATTGTGGCCGCTAATTCGGGTCAAATGGTCAAATCCAATATGACCAAGTCTCCTATGCCAGAAGGTAAGATCACAGGACTCTGAAGCGACTAAACACCGGAGAGGATCACCAGAAGACTCAGAAAAATCAGCACAAAAGATCCTCCCATAACGAGAAATCCCGCAAACCAGACTACCCGAAGAATCAAGAATTTTGCAAGCATTTTTCTTAAAGCTCACCTCGAAACCGTCATCGGTAAGCTGAGAGACTGAAAGCAAATTATACTGCAGCTTACTAACCAAGGCAACATCTTTCAAACTGAAAGATTCATTAATGCGCACTGTACCTTTGGCGATGACGCGCCCAAAAGAAGCATCTCCGAAGGTGATCGTCTCATCACCTGGAGCGCGAGCTAGGGAAGAGAACCAACGTGAGTCTCCGGTCATATGACGAGAAAAACCGGAGTCTACAAGCCAAACCTCTCCCTTCCCAGCCCGGCGAACCTGAGTCAAACAGAGAGTAAAGGCTCAGTACTGGGATAAATCAAGAGTGATTTTGGCACCCAATACTGAGTAGCACGTCGAGCAGCAGAAGTGGTCAAACACGACTGACCTCTAACTACCCTACGCTCTCTGTCACTCAAGGAAGCAGACGGTCTGTGAGCAGACCTGAAGCTGTTGCTGGGTCCGACTGCTACGGGAGAGTGAGTCGGAGCACCAGCAACATGCTGATCACGCCGCGGGTAGCCATCTCGACGGGGGAAACGAGATCTACCCTCAGAACGATGGAAGTCACGACCAATGGGAGCATGAGAACGAAAACCAGAAAACTCAGAAAAACCAAGTCCTCGATGCTGCCCAAACTCATCAGAAACACTTGAAGTAAACCTAGACCTCGTGTTGGTCCTAGGTGCACTCAAGGTCTGGGGCTGACCCTGAATATGCCTAAGAGCTGCAACACGGTCTCTACGCGCGATCTTGGCGCGCCTAAAGCATCGCTCGATCGAGTGTCTATCCTTCTGACAGAAGGTGCAGTGGTACTTCACCTTCTGAGAGGTAGAAGTAACACGGTGAGGCTTCGCCTTCTAAGAGGCCGAAGCAGCAGGTGGACTCACCTTGCTGTTAGAAATCCCTTGGACAAAGCCTGCTGACTTAAATTGGACTTTCTTGGTCCTGGGCTCAATCTCGATCACACCTACGGCATGGGTCTAAGCACGGCAGGTGGATGCTTCCTCATGTTCTCATAGAAATCATATCCTAGACCCTGATTAAATCTGCAAATCTTAGATTGGTCTAGAATAAAATTAAGCTTCTTCTTGCCTCCTACAAATCTCTCGAGAGTGTTCATAAGGTACTGACACTCCCAAAAGAGAGAGGTGCAAGAAGAGCAGGGGGAAGAAGGAACAACAGAAGGTAAGGGAGTAGAAGTCTACCAATAGCAGAGGAACGAATGGCTTGTGCACGCACAGCCGACTCAGAATGGACAGTTGTATTGCTAGCCAATTGGTTCACGTCACTAGGCGTCTCTACCTTACCCTTGGGCTTCTCCCCCTCAGCAGCACACATATCACAAGCAGAAGGTGGCTTCTCTAGAAGGTCCTTAGTTGGCTTCACACATTTTTCATCCATTGCAATCAAATTAGATTTTAGTTTGTTACAATTAATACATGGTGAGCTAACAGGGTCCTTAGAAGCATATTGAGCCAATTTGTTGTTGTCATCAACTAATTCTTGAAACTGTTTGGAGACAGCTTCAAGCTCAGCAGTAAGCTTGGGACAATTCACACATGAAACAACAGGCTCAAGAAGAAAAGCTTGTAATTCAGCAATTTTATGATCTGCCCGTTTTAGGTCCATCTTCAAATTATTGCAATTTTCACAAGTCTCGGGCAGATCGAGAAGCATGATATACAAACCTCTAAAAGCATTGTCCTTATCCTCACATGAGGTGCAAGATATAGTCTCAACAGTAGTAGATGAAAGAGGAACTACCCTACTCATCTCAAGTTTAGCAAGAAGACTAATATTCTCCACCTTAATCATGTCGAGCTTAGAGGACACACTATCATGCAAGGTCCTTAGCTTCTCCATGTCATCCAGCAAAGCAATACATACATCACAATCGTCACGGGAGGGAGCAGATCTAAGTGAAGTAAGCTCCCGTGACAAGCTCTCTACTTCCTTCTCCAACTCGCTAACCCTAGCTCTAGATCTAGCATGGAATTTGCCTAGCTTAAGAAAAGCATCATTAAGCTGGTCATATGAAGGGTATACCTCGTCGGAGTCGGAGTACAGCTCGCTGTCGCTGATCTCGCCCTCAAGGGCCATGAAGCACATGCCGGAGAAGTCGTCGCCGCCCTTGGGATCTTGCTCGTCTGTCCCATCGTTGTCGCTCCACCCCTCCACCTCGCTGAGGTCGAGGTCGTTGAAGGCGGTGAGGACGCGGTGGAAGAGCTTCTTGTCTTTGCCAAGGTCACGGAACTTCTTCTTGCCTTGAGCGTGAGCAAGTGGCTTCTTGTTGCGGTTCTTGTCGATGTAGTCGTTCTTGCTCACACCGCCGTAGTCGCCCTTGCCCTTCTCCAACTTGGGGCAGTTTGCTCGAATGTGGTTGGGGCCACCACACTCGAAGCAGATCACAAGTCCTCCTCTCTTTCTGTCCCTCCTTCTCTTGTAAGCATGAGAAAACTTTCTAGCCAAGAGGGCTAACTGCTCATCTGCAAGCTGCTCCAACTAATCATCAGTTATGTCACAGAGAGCAGCAAGAGAGAAACCACAAAGCAACTCGGAAGAAGGACCAGAAGTGGGATCGGTGACTGAGGCCATCGACTGCGACTTCAACCTACGAGAGACTATGTCAATCTCGTGAGTCTTGAGGCGTGAGTACAACGCGTCAAGAGTCAGGCTCGAGAGGTCGGTCGTGTCTTTAATCGTGGTCACCTTCATCTCCCAAACATGCAAATCAAGAGCAGAAAGCATTTGGCGAGCATTGTCCGAGTCGGGGTATGTGAGACCAACCGCTCGGAGGTTGCTCAAGATCTTGTGAAAGCGAGCGAAGCACTCATCCAAGGACTCGCCAGCGAGTATTTCAAACTTGTTGTAATCTCGCTTGAACTGGTCCTGTCGAACCGTCTTAATCTGGGTGGTACCCTCATGGTATGCATCGAGGGTCTCCCAGATGTCGAAGGCCGATGATAGATGAGAGATGCGATCGAACTCGCTTCTGCTCAACCCCTGGATTATGATGTTCCTTGCCTTCGCATTCGCCTCAACATCAATCATGTTTCCAGCATTGATGTTTTCATCGGCAGGAACAACATAACGTACTTTGACCTTACGCCAGATGGCGTAGCCCTGAGCCTGGATGTAGGTCTCCATCCAGCTCTTCCAGAAGGGATAGTCGATCCCATCGAAGACCGAGGTACTTGTCTGTCGCCATGGCTCTAGAGACCGGTTAAGATCTATCGAGAAGAGCTAACCGGCTCTGATACCAATTGTTGGACCGAAATGGCGACAGAGGGAGGGGGGTGAATGTCGCTCTCAAAAATTCGTTCCCCAACACAAGTATCCACTTAAACACGTTCTTCTCCGATAGCAACAAGTGCTATGAAGAAGAAGAATTGAACTCTCTGAAGATACACAAGGGACAAACCAAAAGAATAGAACTTAAGCAAGAGAGACAACAGAAGGAACAAAAATCAGCAAGCCCTACAGGAGGCCGGTCAGACCGTATAGGCCAGGCCGGTTAGACCGCCTCCTCAAGGCCGGTCTGACTGCCGGCAAAGCACCGGTCTGACCGCCCCACAATGTCCGGTCTGACCGCCTGAGACAAGCCGGTCTGACCGCTCCTCGGGATTAAGAGGAGACGGCAGCAGATTTTCAGACAGCAAAAAGGGGTCTTCAATGCAGCAGAGAAATTGGGGGTTGCTAATGGTTTTTCTCAGCCCAGAACTGCAAGAATATGAGCTAAATAGCATGCATATGCTGGGAGACCAAGAGAAAAACAAACCAAGAGCAAGAATTCTAGATTTTGACAAAAACTGAACTTTTGCAAAATCTGAACCAAAAATTCAAATTCCTCAATAATCTCTCAATCTTTGCTCATGAGCTTTTGCAGAAAGATTAGCAATAGTTTTAGGACTTGAGGGCCCAAAACATATGTCATCTAATGAAGGGAATCAGCAACCACATCAAACCCTAGAAATGAAACATAGAGGATGAACAGGGCACAGGGAGGCAATAAAGTTGATTCTTCCAAATCAAACATTGAGCTCTTGGAATTAGCTGACCAAAGGGTCTAGAAATACAATTCCATCATAGAGCAACCCATTTTGCCACTCCTTAGCAAGAAACGAGCCAAAAACAAGAAACTCAAAAATCAAACAAAAAGGCATCGAAGGAAGAACACATGGTCAAGGCATCTCACAAGAAATCAATCCATTCCTAGAAGCAAGAGGATCACAAAGGAGTCCCCATACGCATGTACATTAAAGGGAAGGATTACATAGTGCCTCAACTCATCTCCAACCTCACCCTATCTCAAAATCAAGAACTCCACTCAAGAACCCACACAGAGAGAAGCTACGAAGGAGACATACTTCTGCCCTCTCCACCAACTCTCAACTACTAAAGCCTCCAAAGCAAAACAACCTCTCCAAAGGCTCTTTTGACTAAAGCAAAACCCTAACTCCCTCCCAAAGCCATGTGAATACATGCAGCCACTCTCTCCTATTTATAGCCCTTGGCTAACGGGTCTCCAACCCGTTACACCCGCTAAATCCAACGGAACTCGCTCCCGCTTGCGCAGCCTCGCGAAATTACCAATTCACCCCTCCTGCATCTTCCGAGAAGCTTCCGCGTCTCTTATCGTCCAAGCCTCGCAACCACCTTGAGTCTCCGCTATCTTCGACACATCCCGACCGTTCTGACCTCAGCGCCACCTGCGCCTAGTCCGGTCACCTCGTGTCTCGCCGTGACTCCGCCTCAACGTCCTGCAGCCATCACAGGCAAGAAACACATCACATAGTACCGCTCGACACATGAAAGCATAAATAGCATCAATGAATCATACTTACTCATAAAGGAGCCCAAACCTGTCGAATCAAGAAATAAGCATTCTAATCGCTTCGACCAAGTTTGACCAAGTCCGACCGAAGCCGGTTGCACCACGCAACGATATGGTCCGAACCACACAAACTAAACTCGACTTCCTAAACTGATGTCAATTACTCATCACACACTCAGGGTCACCTCCACATGGTCCATCTGCGGGTTTCGTTACCAGCTTCGGAGTTCTTCACACCAGCGCAGCGGGCATTCCGGGAGCATAGGCCGTGGTTATCGCCGCTCCGGTCGCGCCCCCAAGCGCGCCAACGGCCCCAACCACGTCCACGGCGGAGAATGCCCTGCTGGCAGCCCTCAGCGCATTTCAGTGGGAGCTAACGGATCTGCGCGGAGCCGTACGGGACATGTAAGAGACTTGGAGCCAACAGGCCCCACCAGCGGTCGCATCGGAGCCCATACCGGAGAGGGCGGATAGCCGCGACGCCCCCACGTCCATCCGCGTCCCACTACGACGCATGGACCCGGAGTCCCCACTCTCCGCGGGCCTGCAGCAGGCGGCATGGCCGGAGGACTTCAAGTTTCCGAGTGTCATTGAAGCGTACAAAGGCAACACGGACCCACGGGAATTCGTGCGCATGTATGAGACCGCCATCAAAGCCGCCAGCGGAGATGACACCACAAAGGCGAAGGGGCTCCCGCTCGCGTTGCAGGGGGTGGCGCTCTCTTGGTTCTTCACCATCGAGTTTACATTCCATCTACGCGTGGGAGCAAATCTGCGACTGACTCTACAACAACTTCCAGGGAAACTACGTCGAGCGCGTCGACACGGACCAGCTCTTCGTAGTAAAGCAAAAACTTTCGGAGAGGCTTTAGGATTACTTCAAGGGCTTCGCGAAGGTACGTTGCCAGGTCAAGGACGTCAATGAAACAACCGTCATCAATGCAGCGATACAAGGCCTCCGCATGGGACCGATGGCCGAATACAACACACGGAAACCAATCAAGACGGTGGCAAAGCTCTTCGACAGAGTACGCCAGAGCGGAAGAGGACGCACGGTGAAGACATGGTGACGACTCCGACACCAACCAGGCGGAGGGCTCGGCAAAAAACGATGGCTCATCGAAGGAAGGCTCATCGAAAGGCAAGCGTAAGCAGGAGCCATCGAAGGACGCCTCCGAGCGTAAGGAGGCCCAGCACAAAGACTCATCGGGCGACAAGCCCAAGCACGACCAACGCAAATCTCAGAAAAGGGTACAAATGTTGGACCAGTCACGGTGAAGAAAAGAGTACACAAGAAGGTAGTTATGACATAGTCGAGGGAGACAACGATATGCCAGTTGTGGACTGTTCTTTCGATCATGAGGATAGGTCGCAGGATGACAATCTGGATCAGATGTTACGTGATGCAGAAGGGAACTATAGTGAGAGAGAGTTTGGTAAATTCGAGGGCTTGATGGAGGACTCGGAGAAACCTTTGTTCCCAGGCTGCAAGCCGCAATACACGAGGTTGTCATCAGTTCTAGAACTGCTAAAATTGAAGGCAAGCAATGGTTGGTCCGACAAGAGTTTCATGACATTATTAGGTCTCCTAGTGGACATGCTTCCAACGGGAAATGTGTTGCCGAGAACCACCTACCAAGCCAAGAAGATTCTTTGTCCATTAGGAATGGAAGTAGAAAGAATACATGCATGTCGGAATGATTGTATCCTGTACCGTAAAGAGTATGCTAGCTTACATGTTTGTCCGGTGTGCAAAGCATCCCGATACAAGCGTAAAAATGACTCTGATGATGGGAAGGGCATCGAGGTGAAGCAAGGACCTCCTGCTAAGGTGATGTGGTATATTCCTGTAATCCCCCGTTTGAAGCGTTTATTTGCAAACCGCAAGGATGCAAGATTGATGCGTTGGCACTGCGAGCAGCGTAAGAAAGACGGAATGATAAGACATGTTGCTGATTCTGCCCAGTGGAGGAACATCGATAGGATGTTTGTAGATTTCGGTGTGGAACCGAGAAATATAAGGTTTGGGTTGAGTACAGATGGAATGAATCCTTTTGGTAACATGAGCAGCCGACATAGCACCTGGCCCGTGACTCTGTGCATGTACAACCTTCCTCCTTGGCTGTGTATGAAGCGGAAATATATTTTGATGTCACTACTTATCCAAGGGCCGAAGCAACCTAGCAATGATATTGATGTGTTCCTAGCCCCATTGGTGGAAGATCTTGCAATACTGTGGAATGAAGGGGTACATGTATGGGATGCGGACAAACAAGAGAACTTCACTCTATGCGCCATGTTGTTCTGCACCATTAATGATTTTCCTGCCCTTGGTAACCTATCAGGGTTGAGTATAAAAGGAGCCAAAGCGTGTCCGCACTGCTTAGATTATACCGAGAGTGTGTGGTTGAACAACTCGCGAAAAACTGTGTACATGCGTCACCGTAGGTTCCTTCCAAAGTATCACCCATACCGCAAGATGAAGAAACAATTTGACGGAAAAAAAGAGGATGACTCAGTACCAAGACCTTTTAGCGGGAAAGAGGTGTATGATATGGTCAAGGATATAAATGTTGTGTTTGGAAAGGGACGTAAATTGAGGAAGAACATGTGGAAAAAGAGGTCAATATTTTGGGACTTGCCTTATTGGGAGCACTTAGAAGTTCGCAATTGCATCGATGTCATGCACGTAGAGAAGAATGTATGTGACAGTTTGATTGGTCTCTTACTGAACATTCCTGATAAAACAAAGGATGGTGTTAACGCAAGGCGTGACTTGGTCGCTATGAACATCAGGACCGAGTTAGCACCGATAGAGACCGATAAAGGCCGGACATACCTTCCCCCAGCATGCTACACTCTGTCTAAGTCCGAGAGAACTGAACTGTGCCAGTCCTTACATGGTGTGAAAGTTCCATCCGGTCACTCCACAAGCATGAAGAAACTTGTTTCCATGGAACATTTAAAATTAATTGGCATGAAGTCTCACGACTGTCATGTGCTAATGACACAAATGCTACCTGTTGCAATTAGAAGTATTTTGCCGAACAAGGTTCGAGTGACAATCATAAGGCTATGTTATTTCTTCAACGGAATTGCTTAGAAGGTCATTGATCCGGATGGACTAGATACTCTGCAAACCGAGGTGGTGACAACTCTATGTCATCTAGAGATGTATTTCCCTCCATCATTTTTTGATATCATGGTCCATCTCATTGTCCACCTTGTGAAAGAGATAAAAATATGCGGCCCCGTATTTCTACGTCATATGTACCCTTTCGAGAGGTACATGGGAATTCTGAAGTCTTATGTACGCAATCGATCTCGACCGGAGGGTAGCATCATCGAAGGTTATACAACAGAAGAGGACATTGAATTCTGCATCGGCTACATGGCTCAGGTAGAGCCGATAGGTGTACCTCTATCTCGTCACGAGGGGAGGCTAGAGGGTATCGGGACTATCGGGAGGAAAGCAATAACTCCGGATCAAAATACGTATGCTCAAGCCCATTTCATGGTTTTACAACACATGACTGAAGTGACCCCATATATTGAAGAGCACAAGGACATGCTACGTCAGGAGAATGCAGGCAAGTCAGAAGTTTGGATCACGAGACAACACAACCGTCAGTACAACGAATGGTTCAAGGCGCAATTGACTAGGAGGTCGTCAAGTGAAACACTACAATGGTTGGCAAAAGGGCCAAAATTTACAATTGTGACATGGCAAGGATACGACATTAATGGCTACACATTTTATACAACAGATCAAGATAGAAGGAGCACAGTGCAGAACTCAGGTGTCCGCATAGATGCCTATGATGCGCACGGCCGTACCGCTGGCCCAAGCTCGTACTGCGGGCTTGTAGAGGAGATTTGGGAGCTTGACTACGTATTTTTCAAAATTCCTCTATTTCGGTGCCATTGGGTCCAACTCCCACGGGGTGTAAAGGTTGACAAGTACGGCGTCACTACCGTGGACCTCCAATGTGTAGGATACAAAGATGAACCATTCGTACTCGCGAGGCAAGTTGTTCAAGTATTTTATGTAACCGACCCGGCAAATAAGAAGCGCCATGTAGTTCTTCAGGGAAAAAGAAGGATTGTCGGGGTTGAGAATGTTGTGGATGAGGAAGAGTACAATCAATTTGATGATTTGCCTCCATTCGGAGATGGCATCAGGCTCGAGGAAGAACAAGGCGGTGAAGCAAGCTATATGCGTGTCGATCATGGTGAAGGGCTTTATTTAAAATGATATAGCCAAGTGTAATAAATTATGTAACTATGAAATAGTTATATTGGTTATGCTTGTGTTTTTCATAAATGTATCTGTGTTCCATTGTAATTGTAGAATGACTCAGGAACTAAGAAATAGTATATTTATGGTTATGCTTGCATTTTTGATAAATGTATCTATGTTCCATTGTAATTGTAAAATGACATAGGAACCTATATAGCTAGCTGCGGGTATCTATAGTGAACTATCACAGGCGGTTTATCAAAAGAAATCGTCTGTGATAACACATCACAGACGGTTCCATTTATAGAACCGTCTGTGATAATTAGACTATCACAGATAGTTCCATTGATAGAACCATCTGTGATAATTAGACTATCACAGACGGTTCCATTGATAGAACCGTCTGTGATAGCTTCCCCACAAATACCCACAGCAAGGTCTGCGGAATCCGCACTCGCGCACTGTGTTGTCTCCACTCTCCAGCGCCCCTGCTAGCTAGGTTTTGGTCCCTCCCACCGCCGCTCCCTCCGACGCCTCTCCCTCCCGACGCCGCTCCCTCCGACGCCGCTCTCTCCCGACGCCGCTCCCTCCGACGCCTCTCCATCCCGACGCCGCTCCCTCCGACGCCTCTCCATCCCGACGCCGCTCCCTCCGACGCCGCTCTATCCCGACGCCGCTCCCTCCGACGCCGCTCTCTCCCGAGGCCGCTCCCTCCGACGCCTCTCCATCCCGACGCCGCCACCCCCCTCCGATGCCGCTCCATCCCGACGCCGCTCCCTCCGACGCCGCTCCATCCCGACGCCGCTCCCTCGGACGCCTCCATCCCGACGCCGCTCCCTCCGACGCCGCTCCCTCCCGACGCCGCTCCCTCCGACCTTCACATGTATTTTATGTTATATGCTTCACATGTTATATGCTTCACATGTTATATGCTCATGTTATATGCTTCACATTTTATATGCTTCACATGTTATATGCTTCACATGTTATATGCTCATGTTATATGCTTCACATGTTATGTGCTTCACATGTTGGAAGGCCCATAGCTCACTGCAGTTAGCTCACTGCTGTTAGTTAATCGTTAGAACTTTAGCTGGGACCATAGCTCACTGCAGTTAGTTTTTTCTTATAAGAGAGATGGCATCCACACAGTCTTCGTCGTCGTCATCTGGGTCTCACGCTCCCAAGATTGCGAAAACTAAACGTGGCCGAGGAGTATCAAAAAGACCAAAGGGCCGAATGACCATCACGGTGGTCTCTCCGAATGGGATCCCTCTGGAACCGACGAAAGCAGCGTCATCATTTCGGACTACCTGCGGGATAATTGGAAGGCAACGGGTCCCCATCACCATAGCAAGCTGGAAAGATTTGACAAAGGATCACAAAAATCAGCTATGGGAGGAACTTACAAATTTGTTCGAGATCCCAGCAGAAGTACAGGGACTTGTGCAACGGCAGGCGCTCCTCGCGATGGGAAAAGCATGGAAGACTTTTAAGAGCACTCTTGTGATGAAGTACGTGTCCGAGGATGTCACGCCCTTCACGAAGTATCCTTTCGTGTCGCCGGAAACATGGGAGGCCTTTGTGCAGATGAAGACGACGACCGAATTTGAACAACAAAGTGCGACGCACAAGGCTCTCCAAGCACAAAACACGCACCCTCACAGACTTGGCACTTCTGGGTACGCGGGTAAAATCCCGCAATGGAGGATGCAGGATGAGGTCGCAATCCGATCGGAGGCCTCTCCGCCATTTGCCGGGATCGCAAACGAGCGCGCTCGAAACTAGTTAAGAGCGAGGTCATCAACCACATCTTCGGGTGTCTCTTTCAAAAACCCCGTAGATGAGGAAGTGTCCCAACGCCTGGTAAAATATGTTAAACAACATAGTTGTTAACACCTCTTGAACTTTATGGTTTCAAAAATAACATGATTAATTGCCTCTTGCAGCAATCATTGACTTCCGAATCTTCTCGTGGCTCCTTTGAAGAATATAGGGAGATAGATTTACTATCACAGGCCTTGGGAAACAAGGAGCACCTAGGTCGCACACGAGGCATGGGGGTTTATGTACCTTGGAGGCACGGATTTCCAGATTACTCCGAGACATATAGGAGTAGGAAGAGATCCAAGGCGTACTGCAGCGAACAAATAAAACAGGAGCTTCGTGCTCAACTTGAGGAACAACTATCTGCCTCACTTCAAGAGCAGACTGCCTCACTTCGAGGAGAGATAGATTCGTTGCGGGAAGAACTGAGACAAGTCCGCAACCAATCGCAACCCTCTCCTAGTACTGCGGTACCCAGTCCCCCTCAACGTCTGTTGCATCGGCTCCCGCCGAGACGCCACCGAGAACATATCGTAAGCGAGGCTCCAAGG
This sequence comes from Dendrocalamus latiflorus, assembly GCA_017311315.1. Taxonomy (NCBI): domain Eukaryota; kingdom Viridiplantae; phylum Streptophyta; class Magnoliopsida; order Poales; family Poaceae; genus Dendrocalamus; species Dendrocalamus latiflorus. The sequence goes on along the minus strand of CM029626.1, from coordinate 24,603,549 downwards.
CCTCCAAGGCTCATGCGACGAAAATTAAGCCACGTCCCGTGCCATGGAAGTTTATTCTAGGAGTGTCGTTATTGCCCGATTCACAATTACGCCAGATTGGTATGATTTGCAATAGATTGCATGCCTGGTACATGGAGAAGTCCAACATGAAGCCAAACTGGCAGAGTGCATTCACTCTGAAATATAACGACACACATTTCCTCCACGACTCGAGCTACATCGTCGTGACATTCGAAGATTTATTCTTACTATTCAATCTCGACGAACTCGACGCCTCACTTCTACGATGTTGGACACTGTAAGTGTACTGTACAATGAAGTTCTACATTCACGTTATACAGATAAATATCATTACTCTTTCTTTATGTATAGATACATGATCCAAGAAGTCCGGCGATTGCGACGACCGGTGGGTTTCCTCGACCCTCACTTGGTCTCCGAGCAATCTATCAATTACGATGCATCCTTCGTGCAAGGTTACATAACGAGGGGATTGATTGCTCACACCGACAAGGAGTACGTCATGGTACCCTTCAACCAAGGGTAAGTGCTTCACTAGTTGCAACATATATATTTCATTTGTACTTTACATGCAGCATGAACTTAGGATTAATCACTATGGCGACACACATGACTAGGCATCACTGGATTTTGCTTGTGATTGTACCAAAGTGGAGCAAGGTAATATACCTTGATTCCCTCCTTAGGAGCAACCACGACTTCAGTCGTGTGCAAGAAGTACTTAACAGGTAAACTCATTTCCTCCATACATAACTCTATTGTAATATTTCTTTTGTTTGCCACGGCCGAGGCTAAGTTTTTTGAATCACGTAGGGCGTTTGCCGATTATGTTGCCCAAGGAGGAACACACGACAAAAAATCCAGTGACACGCTACGACACTACACGCGATTTCCGGTACCCGCTACAACACAACAATCCTATATCATACTTTGTTATAATGCCTCTAGAATTGACAATATCGATGTGTGTAATTCTATTTTTGCAGTGCCACCAACAGCTACAGGGCAACGTATGTGGATTCTACGTTTGCCGCCATATGAAGGAAATCATTGCTACTAAGATCAATGATCCAGAGGTTTGTCAGGTCCTTGCAATAATTATTACTTTCTGATTATATATATGTATTTATATTACACACACATGCTAATTAATGACTTAACATTGCTCCTAGCGACAGCGGGTGCACTTCGACGAAAGTGCATATGATCTTGACAATCTCGTCGAGATTCGTGGAATCATCTCCGAATTCTTGCTAAGAGAGGTCATAAGTAGGACGGGAGAGTTCTACGCCGGCAATGGTGATAATTAGATGTTGAAACATTGGATTCAACTGTACAAATCAAACAATTCCTTCAATTGAATTCATTTGTCAGATTTTGTGTAACGATTTTCATTCTATATATGTATGTGATCTGCTGGCCGTTTGTTACATTCATCTGTGTACGAATTTTGTTGTAATTTACTATGAGTTGCAATTAACTTATATCTGTCATTTATCTGTAATCTGCTTGCTTGCTTGCTTTCAGAGGGCATGGCTAGCATATCCTGAGGCTAGCCAAAAAACATCAAATAAAATGGATGATGCACTTGGTATCACAGACGGTTCGTTGTTAAAATCCGTCTATGATACAATATCACAGACGGTTTCAAAGAGTGCCGTCTGTGGTGTGAATGATATCACAGACGGTCTTTACTACTAACCGTCTGTGATATACACAATATCACGGACGGTTAGTAGTAAAGACCGTCTGTGATATACACAATATCACAGACGGTTAGTAATAAAAACCATCTGGGATATTTGTATATCACAGACGGTCTATATTACTAACCGTCTGTGATAAGCGAGTATCACAGACGGTTTTTGTATAAAAAATCGTCTGTGATAGTCTCGTATCACAGACGGTTTTTTACAAAAACCGTCTGTGATACGAGACTATCACAGACGGTTTTTTATAGAAAAACTGTCTGTGATACTCGCTTATCACAGACGGTTAGTAATATAGACCGTCTGTCATGTGAGTTATCACAGACGGCTCGGGAACCGTCTGTGATAACCACCAACTATCACTGACACCTAGACACTGACGGTTCAGGAACCGTCTGTGATGACGGTTCCGAACCGTCTGTGATAGGGCTGTCTGTAGCAGTGTTAGAAATTGGAGTCTGGAAGAATCAAGGATCAAGCGAGATCAGGATCGAGGTGAAGAAAAAGACCAAAAGCTCAACACTATCAAATGAGAAAGCTTTGCGCGAGCTCAAGACCACGGTAAACCGCACAAGGCGAGTCAATACTTTGATCATGATAAACCTACATTTTCTGCAAATTACTTTTGTTTAAATTATCAAATTGCATGCTGTTATTTTCTATGCAAATACACGTTTAATTTAAGATTCTTGTTATATGCCACTATTTAGCTTGATTATATTACACTTTCTTTGGAAGATTTGAACATGTGAACCTTGTCACCCTAGCAAAATTATAATAGTAACCTTTTGAAAATAAGTCCGTAATTATGCGCCATGCTTAGTATTGCTTAGACACTCAGGAGCGCTGAAATGCCCCAAGCATCACTTTTAATCAGGAGAAAATTTGGTTGGGCAGTCATGGTGGTAATGATTGGTATATATTGGATATGATTATTTTATATTCCCAAAAACCTCAAATTGCTTATCTATCTGGGCGGATGGTTCGGGGTATGGTACGGCGGTGTACGAGAGTGTGGTTAGTGGTAGAACCGCCTAGATAACCCTAAGGACTGGATCTTGTCATGACCTCTTGTGTAAAACAAGTACAACCACAAGTATGTAAAGTACAACTTGGCTTAGTAGATTTATCGGACCCTCAAAGTCATCCTTACAGGAGGAGGAGGTGAGGTAGTGCAAGCGGCTGTCTGTGTGACGGCTTGAATGGGACACTCGCAGAGGGTGAAGTTCTGCTGTGGCATGCTAGCAGTGTGGGTAGCCAGCTGCTAGACGTTCAGAAGGAGGACATCCCGCACAACGTATGGGACCCACCGCAAGTGGGAGCGACCCATAAGGTGAAATGATGGAAGGAGCGAGGTACTTTGAATGGTTATTGTGATGGTTTGCTCCACCACACGGCTAAGGAATCATGCGGGGCAACGAGTGAACTGTCTCTCGTGGGTAAAGTGTGCAAACTTTGCAGAGTTAAAACTATTCGAATAGCCGTGCCCACGGCTAAGGGCGGATATGGGAACTTAACCAGATATAGTTCTATTTCAAAAACTTTGTGGGTGGAATTGGAAAAGTGGAGAGCAGTGGAAAGCCCTGTTTTGAGTTGCCCTAGGTGTCGTTCCAGTGATAATGTAAGCGGCTATAACGCTGAAGGTCAAGCATATGGTGCAGAGACCATGTAACGGTGGATGGAATCTGTATCGCTATTATTATTGCATTTTCTTACATATTGTGTTTTTGTTCAAAACTGCTAGGTCTCAGGAAATTTCTATGTATTATATATTTTTAAATAATGATAATACTTCTCACAAAATAAAATGTCTGGAAGAATAAATAGAGTCGTAAGAAAAGAAGATGGCTGTTGTGGTAAACACATAAAGATGTTGGTGGATTCATGTCGATCATAAAAGGAAAACGATAGTGTGGATTCTGGGAGAAATAAATTGGTGGAGCCTAAATGAATATATAGGCTAGATAGATGATTTAAATGATTTTTGGAGAATTAGGGAGTGCAAAGGAAATTGCTGGATTGCAACACTGGTAACTAATATAAATTCTTGGGAGTTGTTGGCGATAATGGGATTAATAGGATTTGATCCAATACTAGGTGGATGAATTGAATTTTTGGGAATTTGGAGGAATGATAACAATTATTGGAGTATAATCTTGATCAATGATATTCTTGGTGGATGTATACTAGTGAATCGTAAACTTGATCACCGATATTCTTGGTGGAGTTATACTAGTGAATTTGTTAGAGATATATAATGGAAAATAAGATTGATTAGTGGAAGAGTAAATTATGGTTTTGGATCAATAACAAAAAGATTGAATTGTTAGAAAGTCCCGATACTAATGATTTCGATGGATTTAAAAGCAATTATGTTGGATAACCATTAGAATTTAGAAATGAAGAGTTGATGATTAGCAACCACAAGATTGGATTGTTAGGAATTTAGAACACACAAGATATTGGTAGATCTAAAATAAAGAAATTGGTAAATAGTGAACCTGAGATTGGATCCATGAATTGGTGGGAAAAAATTAAAAATTAAATTCATATGGGAGTTAGTAACCCCGATGTGATTAATAGAATGTTTAGACAATATAATGGGAATTGTTTGATCGGTGGTTTAAATAAATGATTACACTCGCTGTTTCGAGTTTTAAACAGCACCCAATATAAAAAGTGTATGTTCGGTGGATTAAGTAAATGATGACATTCACTGTTTAGAGTCTTAGACAGCAATCAATAAATAAAGTGTATTTTCGGTGGATTAAGTCAAATATGGCAATCGCTGTGTGGAGTTTTAGGCAACAACAATAACACTATAATTAAATAATAATAATAATGCTACTAAAAACAGTTTATGGCAAATAAAATAACCTGAGCCTCTCCTTTGAGAAGCCATGCATACTATTTTATTTGCATCCTATGTATTGGCTCGCGGAGCATAGTGGTTTGTGCTCACACTCACTCTCGCAACAAATCCAGATTCAGGAACCAAATCGCTACGCTTCAGCAGTACTCTTGGTCATGATGGCAAAAGAGATGAAGATGTCAAGGGCTAGGTCGCGAACCCCAGTTGGCTGCCTGTGGGCATGTCCTGAGGGTCCCACATGTGTGCTTCATTTTCGCTGCTGCATCTTATTGCACTACTACAGAAAAGGTCATCACAGACGGTTCAAAAACGTCATCACAGACGGTTTTGTGAACCGTCTGAAATTATGGGTCAGTGATAATACGAGGTCATCACAGACAGTTTTCGAACCGTCTGTGATGCAAATATCACAGACGGTTTTTAGTTAAAAACCGTCTGTGATATATAGTTATCACAGACGGTTTTTAGTTAAAAACCGTCTGTGATATTTACATATCACAGACGGTTTTTAACTAAAAACCGTCTGTGATATTTATAAATCACAGACGGTTTTTAACTAAAAACCGTCTGTGATTATAACTATCACAGACGGTTTTTAGTTAAAAATCGTCTGTGATATTCCCTTCTATTTCTAAACCTATTTCTGTTTATTGGCTAGCCTCAGGAAATGCTAGCCATGCCCTCTGAAACAAGCAGATCAACATGTACATGTATACATCCAATTCACATCTCAACTCATTTCACAAACATAAAACATCAATTTTTATTAAGATTAGAGTATACCATTACAATATCTCAAAACAACGAGCAGGTTACACAACAAGAACAACGAGCAGGTTACACAACAAGAACAACGAGCAAGTTATACAACAAGAACAACAAGAACAACGAGCAGGTTACATAACAAGAACAACGAGCAGGTTACACAACAAGAACAACAAGCAGGTTTGTAACATCCCAATTTTTGGAATGTTCAAAAATTGCGAAGAATTTAAAGTTTTATGTGCTTCTTATTAGCATTCGACATTTTTACTGAAACCTTATTTGGATTTTCCAAGCTTTGTATTGAGCAAATAATAACTAGGGTTAATTCTTGGACATAAAGGATACCAAACAATGTAAATGAGAGTTTAATCTCTAGAACTTAAATTTGATTTAATTAATTAGATCAAAGCTTTATCTAAAGATAGAGAAAAGAAAATAATTAAAATCAAGCATTTATTCAAGTTTAGCTCAACCATCATACAAAAAGGAGAGTTTGACCTAAGAATTTAAATAAAGAATGGGTAAGTTCAACCATGAGGACTTAATTTGAATTTAAGTTGTTAAAGGGACAAAAATGTAGCTTGAGGGATATATATATATATGTATGTATGTATGTATGTATGTATGAATATATCCAAAAGTATAGCGAGGGATATCAGAAACTCATATTGAAGTAATTGAGCTAGGATTCACATTTTAAGTATGATGCAAAACTTGATAAACCCTAATATAAAATTGAAAGTCAAATTAAAAATACAGATTTTACAATGTGCCTAGCCCTACCGTACCTTTTCTTACTTTTCTCCTCTCCCCCTCTCTCTTCCATGCGGGCCCCCTCATCCCTCTCTACTGTTGGGCCAACTCCTGCCCAGCTTCCTCTTCCTTCCTTTTTCTCTGCGCCTAGCTCCCCTTTTCTTTTGGCCGTTCTATGGCTGAGCTAGCTCCACGCCTCCCTCTGCGCCTACCCGCTTCCGGCCTCATCATCACGCTTGGATTTCCCGCGATCTCCCTGCGCGAATCCCGCCCCAAATCCTTGCCGTGCTGCCTGCTCCCTGCTCTCTCTCAGCGCGTGCTCGTTCTGTCTCATCGCCGCCCCCTCTGCGCAGCGCCAACCCGTCCCCTCGACCTGCCCGCCCCCGCCACAACCTGCGCCTGCCCCCGTCGCGTCGTCCCTGTAGCCAGGCCGTCGCCCATGCCCCGGCCCTACTCCGCTGAGCACGCGCTCACCTATAAGGCGGCCTAAGCCCCCCAGCACATCCCCTTGCCCTCCCCTCCTTCCACCGTCAAGCTCTCCGCTCTGGATGACTTTGTGTGCGCCGCCGGCCGCCATCTCGTCCCGGCCAACTCCGGCAAATATTCCGGGAGGTGAGCGCGTCACCCCGTGCCTCAACCTTCCATCTGCCTCCTCGCCAAGTTAATCGAGTTTTTGTTTCCTGGAGCTCGCGCGCCCCCTCCTCCCCAACACCGGCCGTCGCCGCCCTTACCGCCGCCCACACCTCCTCGGCCGACCTCCCTTCAATTCCTCGCGGTGGGAGCGACTCCTCGACGCCCTGAGCCTCCTCCGACCGACACCGAAGCTCGCCGTCCACTGTAGATCGCCGGCACCGTGCGCCTCCGCCGCCCGATCGCGCCTCACGCCGCCAGCCGACTCCGGAACCTCCCCGACCCAACCGGCAGCATGGTGAGCATCACTTGGACTCCCTTATGCTCACGCGCACGCTGATTGCCGTCCTCTCCCACGCCAGCGCCACCACCCCTTTTTACCCTCATCGCCGGCCGCTTCCATCGCCGCCCGGCCGCCTCGCTGCCGCTTCGACCGATTTGCCACCGCCCATAGTCTCCACTTTACCCGCACAACCCATCTTTCAGATCACCGGTGCCTCCCCGGCCACTCTACTCCGGCGACGCCGCCGCCGCAAGCCGCCTCCTCTGTTTCTTTCTTCCCCACCCCTTCCTGCTTTAGCCGAATGAAGTAGCTGCCCTCTACTCTCACCCCTTTCCCATGACAGGTGGGCCTAATTCCCTTGTGGTAAATGCATATTAGCAAGTTTGTTCAATACCAACTTCTCCAGAACAAAAATACCAAAAGTATATATATCTATATACTGTACATGATGATTTGATGACAATTCAACAATGTGGATAAAGCTTTAATGGTTAGATTGAAATTATGGATTTATGGGAATTCGATAAAAAAATGGTCTTACAAATAAAATGAGAATAAATCTAGTTGTGAAGTTAGACTAAGATTTTGAGTGAGGTAAATTGGAAGAAGTATTAAGACTATAACCACAAGGTTTAAATCAAAAAGTGTTTATAGTAGCAATTAAAAATGGAAGTTCTAATAATTAAAATGCCACCAGTAAGTAAATCTCAACGGTATACTTATAGTCGATAATGATAAAGTTTTGTATAGCAAGCTCGGCCCTAGGTGAATGAAATTTAAATAGGATTAAAGCATGATAGAAGCTAAGGAATAGAATATAGATGTTATGTTAGAAAGTATATAAATACGTGGCAATCATAATAAAATAAACCCTAGGTCATCGGATGATTAAAGGTAATCAGCCTAATATAGCTATGTAAATAGTCGTCAACCCTAACGTGTCATTGATAAATGAATATATAAGCGTCTATATGTATATATATAAATATGTGGTTAGGGAAAGCGGATAGCTTGCATGCAGCCACTAGTACATATAACAGTGCAATCCCTGCGTTCGCCGTAGACCCTATTTAGAATACATACTTATAATCCTATCATTAGAATACTGCCAATCATGATATCCTAAATGGTAGCTTTAGTTAATAATGATGACAAAATGTACTCATGTACAGTAGGCTCGACTTGTAAAAGGATAAAGTATTAGTAACAGTAGTTTTCAGAGAGCACCTAGATTAAAAGGTCATAATAATATACCGATGCTAAAATATAGTAGCCTAGATCAACAAATACTAAAATAATCCCACGGGCATATAGACACTCTAAAGTAAGTATGTAACTATTAACGCGGGTAATTAGGGTCACAAAAAAAATGATACCTACCAAGTGATGTCAAATATATGAATTAAAACTAAAACTAATCCTAATCAAAACTAATGCGTAGATAAAATAATAGTGGCACTATTGATTAAATCTTAATACTAGATTAATAAATAATAATGAAGAGTATGAAATAATAAGATATGACTAGTGACAACTAAATGCACATAAAATGCTATACACCTACACTCTAAAATTTGTTCGGTAAGTCAAAATGCCCTGAAGAGTAACGTTCGACAAAATAATACCTACTCATAGGTCCATTCTAATTCATGGAACTTCCTTGATAAATATAAAAAGAATAAAATAAATTGGTTAATAAAAAGATCAAGTCATTGTAGCCTAACGCAGACCTTGCCTTAAATGACTCATTAAATAATAACAAAACTAAATTGAGTTTATTCGGATTTATTTGGATCTTTTGAGTTATTTGCTTTTATTTGGATTCAGTGGTTTGTCGCGTAATTAGAAATTGGGAGTCGTGAAGATTCAGTGGATCAAGCGAGGTCAAGCTCAAAGTGAAGATAGAGACCAGAAGCTCAAGAAAAAGCATCGTGTGAGCTCAAGACCGCGGTAAACCGTGCCAGGCGAGTCAATACTTTGATCATTTCAAACCTACATTTTCTGCAAATTACTTTGGTTTAAATTATCAAATTGCATGCTGTTACTTTATATGCAAATACATGTTTAGTTTAATCTCCTAGTTATATGCCTACTGTTTACATTGAATAATATTATCCTTCATTTGGAATATTTGAATGTGTGAACTTTGTCGCCCTAGCAAAAATTTATATTAGTAACCTTTCGAAAGTAAGTCTGTAATTATATGCCATGCTTAGCATTGTTTAGATTCTCATGGGCGCGAAAGCGCCCAAGCATCACTTTTAATCATGAGAAAAATTGGTTGGGCAGTCATGGTGGTAATGACTGGCGTATGTTGGATATGATTATTTTATATTCCCAAAAACCTCAAATTGCTTATTTATCTGGGCGGATGGTTCGGGGGTATGGTGCAGGTGTGCACGAGAGTGGGGTTTGTGGTAGAACCGCCCAGATAACCCTAAGGACTCAATCTTGTCATGACCTCCCCTGTATAACAGTGCAACCACAAGTCTGTAAAGTACAACTTGGCTTAGTAGATTTACCGAACCCTGAAAGTCATCATCATAGGTGGAGGAGGTGAGGTAGTGCAAGTGGCGGTCTGGGTGACGGCTTGAACGGGACACCCGCAGAGGGTGAAGTTCTTCTGCGGCGTGTTAGCAAGGTGAAGTATCCAGCTGCTAGGCGCATAGGAGGGGAACTCCCGCACAACCTATGAGACCTGCCGCAAGCGGGACAAGCTCATAGGGGTGAGATGATGGATGGGGCGAGGTACTTTGAACGGTTACTGTGATGGTTTGCTCAACCGCATGACTAAGGAATCGTGTGGGGCAACGAGTAAACTATCTCTTGTGGGTAAAGTGTACAAACTCTGCAGAGTCAAAAACTATTCGAATAGCCGTGCCCACGGTCATGGGCGGACATGGGAACTTAACCAGATATAGTTCTATTTAGAAATGTTTGGAAAATGGGAATGGAAAAGTGGAGGGCAGTGGAAAGCCCTGATTTGAGTTGTCCTGGGTGTCGCCCCAGTGGTAAGTTAAGCGGCTATAACGCTGAAAGATGTTATGTGGTGTGATGCCGTATGTATGGAAAAATTATGGTGATATTAGGCATATGGTGTGATGCCATATGTATGAAAAAAAATCATGTTAATATTCTTTGAACATTATGTTTTGTTCCAAAGCTGCTAGGTCTCAGGAAATTTTATGTATTGTATTACAATTAGTGGCATTTCTATTCTTACAAAATAAAATATGAGAAAAATAAATGGAGTCGGAAGAAAAGATGATTGTTGTTTATGGGAAGTGCATAAAGAAGTTGGTGGAGTCATGTTGACCATTACAGGGATAATGATAGTGTAGATTCCGGGAAAAATAAATTGGTGGAGCCATAATGAATATATATGTAGGCTAGATAGATGATTTAAATGATCTTTGGAGAATTAAGGAATATAAAGGTAATTGTTGGTTCACAACACTGATAATTAGTCTAAATTCTTGGAAGATGTTGATGATAATGGGATTAATAGACTTTGATCAAATATTGGAGGAATGAATCGGATATTTGGGAATTTGGAGGTATGAAAATAACTATGGGAGATTAATCTTGATCAATGATAATCTTGGTGAATATTTATTAGAGAATTCTAGATTTGATCAAGGACATTTGTGGTGGATGTATACTAGCGATTCGTAGACTTGATCAATGATATTCTTGGTGGAAGTACAATAGTGAAGTAGTTAGAGATGGATTATAAGGTGATAAGTGGAAAAGCAAATTATGGTTGTGGATCAGTAACAAAAAGGATTGGATTGTTAGGAATTAGAATACAGAAGATATTGATGGACAAAATAAATGATACTAGATAAATGATGTCACTAGCTGTTTGGAGTTTTCGGCACCAATTGATTGCTGGATTGTATAATTGATAAAATTCGCTATTTGGAGTATTTGACAACACTAAATACAGTAATTGTGTATTTGGTGGATTAACTAAATGATGTCGCTCACTGTTTCGAGGGTTAAATAGTAAACAATATGGAAAGAAAGAGATCGGTGGATTAGTTAAATGATATGGCAATCGCTGTTGGGAGTCTTAGACAACAGTTAATAAAGAGCGTGAGTCTTTGGTGGATTTAGTCGATGATGTCATTTGCGGTGAGGAGTCTTTAGGTCACAAAAACAACAATATGATATAATAATAGAAATGCTACTAGACGCGTTTTACGGCAAATAAAACAACCCGAGCCTCTCCTTTGTTAAGCCATGCATACTATTTATTTGCATTCTGTGTATTGGCTCGCGGAGCACGGGGTCGGAGTGCTCACGCTCGCTTTTGCGACAAAATTCAGAATCAGGAATCAAATCATCTCGCCTCAGCAACAAGATTTGACAAGCTGGCCGAGAAGATGAAGATGTCAAGGGCTAGGTCGCGAACCTCCAGTTGGCTGCCTGTGGGCATGTCCTGAAGGTCCCACCTGTGTGCTTCGTTCTTCCGCTGCTGCAATTTATTGATTTCGGCCTAATCGGCCCATGAGTAAGTCTAATATTATATTTACGCTTCCGCATGATATGTATTTTTGATATTCATTACTGTAACTGTGAGCACTATCTACTGATCCAGGGAATAGTGCGGTGGAATCACAGAGGGCGCCGGATATTAATATCTGGGTCCCTACAGCGATGGTATCAGAGCATATCGACTGCAGGTCGTGACCTAGTTAGTCTGGTCGTTAGTTTCATGACTAGAATTATTTCTTCAAAATATTATTTCCAAAAATACATGTAGTAACGCTTATTCTCATCTCTCTTAGATGATTCTCTCTCATCTGTATGCTGCCATAGCCATTTATACTTCTAAAAGCTCTCTTACCCCGAATTCAAAACGATAACCCAAGAGTGAGTGTGGATATTAACCAAATTACCCCAAATATTTCCCTCCTCTGTCTATTAAATTCAAAAGGAAAATTTTAATCCTCTTCTCGTACCATTACTCCAAGAAATTAAGGTTAGGAACGTTGAAGATGGCCATGAAGATAAGGTGACTTCGTTCTAAACTGGCTATGCGGATAAACCCTACGCTCTTTTATGTGTGCCTCCCCGAGTAGACATTGTACTGTCGCCAGCTTTTCGTTGGGCCCTGTGCATTGCCTTCTTGCCCTCGGGCATCCTATTTTGCAGTCACAGGAAAAGTTTGTTTTTAAAAGTTTATATGGTTCTGGGTCACCCCAGCTTCCGGGGTATACTCTTCCAAGATCTAAATGGGTTTAGATTACCTTATCCCCACGATTCTATCCTTACCTCATGCTATTCTCTCACCTCTTGCTGAAAACCCTATCGGATCCAAAAGAACGAAATAACAAGTAACCCAAAACCAGAGCAATCAAGAAAAAGCGAAGACTTTTCAACCTCCCAGCAGTTAAGGAAAACAACATCACTATGAAGAAGACCACCCACCAGGAGAGAGTCCACAGAGCAAGGTCACCTATTTCTGCAAAGGACAAGACCCTTGCCCCATGAAGTGATCCCCAAATCTGTGGGTGATCAAGACAGCTAGAGTACTATGGATGAATAATGACAATCGTCATTTATTTTAAGGGGGGTAGCACTAAGAGACAAAAATGTCGAGGAACTACGACCATATCAAAGCGCAAGCGATTGGAAGTCTACGACCTATCCAGGAGAACAAGGTTTCTCTCTTTCCTTTTGATCTTCTCCAAGTTCTAACCCCTATGGTGCAAATTTTCATCTCCCTATGAAGCTAAAGAACTCTACATCGAGCAACAACCAGAAACCCATTACTATCCAATATAACTCACCTCCATTCTCTCTATTCTACTGGAATCTCGGGGTCGAGATTCTATTTAAGGGGGGTAGGTTTGTAACATCCCAATTTTTGGAATGTTCGAAAATTGCGAAGAATTTAAAGTTTTATGTGCTTCTTATTAGCATTCGACATTTTTACTGAAACCTTATTTGGATTTTCCAAGCTTTGTATTGAGCAAATAATAACTAGGGTTAATTCTTGGACATAAAGGATACCAAACAATGTAAATGAGAGTTTAATCTCTAGAACTTAAATTTGATTTAATTAATTAGATCAAAGCTTTATCTAAAGATAGAGAAAAGAAAAGAATTAAAATCAAGCATTTATTCAAGTTTAGCTCAACCATCATACAAAAAGGAGAGTTTGACCTAAGAATTTAAATAAAGAATGGGTAAGTTCAACCATGAGGACTTAATTTGAATTTAAGTTGTTAAAGGGACAAAAATGTAGCTTGAGGGATATATATATATATATATATATATATGTATGTATGTATGAATATATCCGAAAGTATAGCGAGGGATATCAGAAACTCATATTGAAGTAATTGAGCTAGGATTCACATTTTAAGTATGATGCAAAACTTGATAAACCCTAATATAAAATTGAAAGTCAAATTAAAAATACAGATTTTACAATGTGCCTAGCCCTACCGTACCTTTTCTTACTTTTCTCCTCTCCCCCTCTCTCTTCCATGCGGGCCCCCTCATCCCTCTCTACTGTTGGGCCAACTCCTGCCCAGCTTCCTCTTCCTTCCTTTTTCTCTGCGCCTAGCTCCCCTTTTCTTTTGGCCGTTCCATGGCTGAGCTAGCTCCACTCCTCCCTCTGCGCCTACCCGCTTCCGGCCTCATCATCACGCTTGGATTTCCCGCGATCTCCCTGCGCGAATCCCGCCCCAAATCCTTGCCGTGCTTCCTGCTCCCTGCTCTCTCTCAGCGCGTGCTCGTTCCGTCTCGTCACCGCCCCCTCTGCGCAGCGCCAACCCGTCCCCTCGACCTGCCCGCCCCCGCCACAACCTGCGCCTGCCCCCGTCGCGTCGTCCCTGTAGCCAGGCTGTCGCCCATGCCCCGGCCCTACTCCGCTGAGCGCGCGCTCACCTATAAGGCGGCCTAAGCCCCCCAGCACATCCCCTTGCCCTCCCCTCCTTCCACCGTCAAGCTCTCCGCTCTGGATGACTTTGTGCGCGCCGCCGGCCGCCATCTCGTCCCGGCCAACTCCGGCAAATATTCCGGGAGGTGAGCGCGTCACCCCGTGCCTCAACCTTCCATCTGCCTCCTCGCCAAGTTAATCGAGTTTTTGTTTCCTGGAGCTCGCGCGCCCCCTCCTCCCCAACACCGGCCGTCGCCGCCCTTACCGCCGCCCACACCTCCTCGGCCGACCTCCCTTCAATTCCTCGCGGTGGGAGCGACTCCTCGACGCCCTGAGCCTCCTCCGACCGACACCGAAGCTCGCCGTCCACTGTAGATCGCCGGCACCGTGCGCCTCCGCCGCCCGATCGCGCCTCACGCCGCCAGCCGACTCCGGAACCTCCCCGACCCAACCGGCAGCATGGTGAGCATCACTTGGACTCCCTTATGCTCACGCGCACGCTGATTGCCGTCCTCTCCCACGCCAGCGCCACCACCCCTTTTTACCCTCATCGCCGGCCGCTTCCATCGCCGCCCGGCCGCCTCGCTGCCGCTTCGACCGATTTGCCACCGCCCATAGTCTCCACTTTACCCGCACAACCCATCTTTCAGATCACCGGTGCCTCCCCGGCCACTCTACTCCGGCGACGCCGCCGCCGCAAGCCGCCTCCTCTGTTTCTTTCTTCCCCACCCCTTCCTGCTTTAGCCGAATGAAGTAGCTGCCCTCTACTCTCACCCCTTTCCCATGACAGGTGGGCCTAATTCCCTTGTGGTAAATGCATATTAGCAAGTTTGTTCAATACCAACTTCTCCAGAACAAAAATACCAAAAGTATATATATCTATATACTGTACATGATGATTTGATGACAATTCAACAATGTGGATAAAGCTTTAATGGTTAGATTGAAATTATGGATTTATGGGAATTCGATAAAAAAATGGTCTTACAAATAAAATGAGAATAAATCTAGTTGTGAAGTTAGACTAAGATTTTGAGTGAGGTAAATTGGAAGAAGTATTAAGACTATAACCACAAGGTTTAAATCAAAAAGTGTTTATAGTAGCAATTAAAAATGGAAGTTCTAATAATTAAAATGCCACCAGTAAGTAAATCTCAACGGTATACTTATAGTCGATAATGATAAAGTTTTGTATAGCAAGCTCGGCCCTAGGTGAATGAAATTTAAATAGGATTAAAGCATGATAGAAGCTAAGGAATAGAATATAGATGTTATGTTAGAAAGTATATAAATACGTGGCAATCATAATAAAATAAACCCTAGGTCATCGGATGATTAAAGGTAATCAGCCTAATATAGCTATGTAAATAGTCGTCAACCCTAACGTGTCATTGATAAATGAATATATAAGCGTCTATATGTATATACATAAATATGTGGTTAGGGAAAGCGGATAGCTTGCATGCAGCCACTAGTACATATAACAGTGCAATCCCTGCGTTCGCCGTAGACCCTATTTAGAATACACACTTATAATCCTATCATTAGAATACTGCCAATCATGATATCCTAAATGGTAGCTTTAGTTAATAATGATGACAAAATGTACTCATGTACAGTAGGCTCGACTTGTAAAAGGATAAAGTATTAGTAACAGTAGTTTTCAGAGAGCACTTAGATTAAAAGGTCATAATAATATACCGATGCTAAAATATAGTAGCCTAGATCAACAAATACTAAAATAATCCCACGGGCATATAGACACTCTAAAGTAAGTATGTAACCATTAACGCGGGTAATTAGGGTCACAAAAAAATGATACCTACCAAGTGATGTCAAATATATGAATTAAAACTAAAACTAATCCTAATCAAAACTAATGCGTAGATAAAATAATAGTGGCACTATTGATTAAATCTTAATACTAGATTAATAAATAATAATGAAGAGTATGAAATAATAAGATATGACTAGTGACAACTAAATGCACATAAAATGCTATACACCTACACTCTAAAATTTGTTCGGTAAGTCAAAATGCCCTGAAGAGTAACGTTCGACAAAATAATACCTACTCATAGGTCCATTCTAATTCATGGAACTTCCTTGATAAATATAAAAAGAATAAAATAAATTGGTTAATAAAAAGATCAAGTCATTGTAGCCTAACGCAGACCTTGCCTTAAATGACTCATTAAATAATAACAAAACTAAATTGAGTTTATTCGGATTTATTTGGATCTTTTGAGTTATTTGCTTTTATTTGGATTCAGTGGTTTGTCGCGTAATTAGAAATTGGGAGTCGTGAAGATTCAGTGGATCAAGCGAGGTCAAGCTCAAAGTGAAGATAGAGACCAGAAGCTCAAGAAAAAGCATCGTGTGAGCTCAAGACCGCGGTAAACCGTGCCAGGCGAGTCAATACTTTGATCATTTCAAACCTACATTTTCTGCAAATTACTTTGGTTTAAATTATCAAATTGCATGCTGTTACTTTATATGCAAATACATGTTTAGTTTAATCTCCTAGTTATATGCCTACTGTTTACATTGAATAATATTATCCTTCATTTGGAATATTTGAATGTGTGAACTTTGTCGCCCTAGCAAAAATTTATATTAGTAACCTTTCGAAAGTAAGTCTGTAATTATATGCCATGCTTAGCATTGTTTAGATTCTCATGGGCGCGAAAGCGCCCAAGCATCACTTTTAATCATGAGAAAAATTGGTTGGGCAGTCATGGTGGTAATGACTGGCGTATGTTGGATATGATTATTTTATATTCCCAAAAACCTCAAATTGCTTATTTATCTGGGCGGATGGTTCGGGGGTATGGTGCAGGTGTGCACGAGAGTGGGGTTTGTGGTAGAACCGCCCAGATAACCCTAAGGACTGAATCTTGTCATGACCTCCCCTGTATAACAGTGCAACCACAAGTCTGTAAAGTACAACTTGGCTTAGTAGATTTACCGAACCCTGAAAGTCATCATCATAGGTGGAGGAGGTGAGGTAGTGCAAGTGGCGGTCTGGGTGACGGCTTGAACGGGACACCCGCAGAGGGTGAAGTTCTTCTGCGGCGTGCTAGCAAGGTGAAGTATCCAGCTGCTAGGCGCATAGGAGGGGAACTCCCGCACAACCTATGAGACCTGCCGCAAGCGGGACAAGCTCATAGGGGTGAGATGATGGATGGGGCGAGGTACTTTGAACGGTTACTGTGATGGTTTGCTCAACCGCATGACTAAGGAATCGTGTGGGGCAACGAGTAAACTGTCTCTTGTGGGTAAAGTGTACAAACTCTGCAGAATCAAAAGCTATTCGAATAGCCGTGCCCACGGTCATGGGCGGACATGGGAACTTAACCAGATATAGTTCTATTTAGAAATGTTTGGAAAATGGGAATGGAAAAGTGGAGGGCAGTGGAAAGCCCTGATTTGAGTTGTCCTGGGTGTCGCCCCAGTGGTAAGTTAAGCGGCTATAACGCTGAAAGATGTTATGCGGTGTGATGCCGTATGTATGGAAAAATTATGGTGATATTAGGCATATGGTGTGATGCCATATGTATGAAAAAAAATCATGTTAATATTCTTTGAACATTATGTTTTGTTCCAAAGCTGCTAGGTCTCAGGAAATTTTATGTATTGTATTACAATTAGTGGCATTTCTATTCTTACAAAATAAAATATGAGAAAAATAAATGGAGTCGGAAGAAAAGATGATTGTTGTTTATGGGAAGTGCATAAAGAAGTTGGTGGAGTCATGTTGACCATTACAGGGATAATGATAGTGTAGATTCCGGGAAAAATAAATTGGTGGAGCCATAATGAATATATATGTAGGCTAGATAGATGATTTAAATGATCTTTGGAGAATTAAGGAATATAAAGGTAATTGTTGGTTCACAACACTGATAATTAGTCTAAATTCTTGGAAGATGTTGATGATAATGGGATTAATAGACTTTGATCAAATATTGGAGGAATGAATCGGATATTTGGGAATTTGGAGGTATGAAAATAACTATGGGAGATTAATCTTGATCAATGATAATCTTGGTGAATATTTATTAGAGAATTCTAGATTTGATCAAGGACATTTGTGGTGGATGTATACTAGCGATTCGTAGACTTGATCAATGATATTCTTGGTGGAAGTACAATAGTGAAGTAGTTAGAGATGGATTATAAGGTGATAAGTGGAAAAGCAAATTATGGTTGTGGATCAGTAACAAAAAGGATTGGATTGTTAGGAATTAGAATACAGAAGATATTGATGGACAAAATAAATGATACTAGATAAATGATGTCACTAGCTGTTTGGAGTTTTCGGCACCAATTGATTGCTGGATTGTATAATTGATAAAATTCGCTATTTGGAGTATTTGACAACACTAAATACAGTAATTGTGTATTTGGTGGATTAACTAAATGATGTCGCTCACTGTTTCGAGGGTTAAATAGTAAACAATATGGAAAGAAAGAGATCGGTGGATTAGTTAAATGATATGGCAATCGCTGTTGGGAGTCTTAGACAACAGTTAATAAAGAGCGTGAGTCTTTGGTGGATTTAGTCGATGATGTCATTTGCGGTGAGGAGTCTTTAGGTCACAAAAACAACAATATGATATAATAATAGAAATGCTACTAGACGCGTTTTACGGCAAATAAAACAACCCGAGCCTCTCCTTTGTTAAGCCATGCATACTATTTATTTGCATTCTGTGTATTGGCTCGCGGAGCACGGGGTCGGAGTGCTCACGCTCGCTTTTGCGACAAAATTCAGAATCAGGAATCAAATCATCTCACCTCAGCAACAAGATTTGACAAGCTGGCCGAGAAGATGAAGATGTCAAGGGCTAGGTCGCGAACCTCCAGTTGGCTGCCTGTGGGCATGTCCTGAAGGTCCCACCTGTGTGCTTCGTTCTTCCGCTGCTGCAATTTATTGATTTCGGCCTAATCGGCCCATGAGTAAGTCTAATATTATATTTACGCTTCCGCATGATATGTATTTTTGATATTCATTACTGTAACTGTGAGCACTATCTACTGATCCAGGGAATAGTGCGGTGGAATCACAGAGGGCGCCGGATATTAATATCTGGGTCCCTACAAGGTTACACAACAAGCAAAGATCATCTATGCCTTCTCGCCCCTGATGCAACGCATGAGCTGAATGTCTTTGATGACCACCATCGTCGGCGTTGATTGAGCGTCTGCTCGGTTGGCACGAGCTAGATGCTTCTGCGTCGTCTGCAAGGAGGAGGACAGCAAGGAGGAGGAGAACAACAAGGAAGAGGACAGCAAGGAGGAGGACAGCAAGGAAGAGGAGAACAACAAGGAAGAGGACAGCAAGGAGGAGGACAGCAAGGAAGAGGAGACCAGTAAAGAGGCTGGATTTTGGGTATATTTATAGGGAAGGGAGAGGGAGGGAGAAGCGGGAATTCGAAATTTTTGGCGCGGGAACGGAAAGGCGGAGCTACGATTCGTGGGGCTGAGGATCGATAGGCCCAGCGGTCAAATTATCACAGACGGTTCTATATATAGAACCGTCTGTGATGAATGAATATCACAGACGGTTCTATATATAGAACCGTCTGTGAATTGGAGCACAAATTTTATATACCGATGCAATATAAACAACTAGTCTGAAAAGAAAAAATAGCAAAGGTTTATATAGTTTATATATACTCATTTGAAAGGTTTCGACGAGATCTACAACTTTGCAGTTGAAGAAAAATCCAAATTCCGAAAATAAAACCAAGAAAAAGGGCAAAAACAGAAACCAAAAACTTGCGACGCAGGTTTAGGTCCAAAGATGGCCGATTTTCGGGGTCTTGGAGGTCGACTAGCGCAAGCGGGTTATTTTTTTTGGATCGGGCTCGTCGTTAGCTTTCCAACGAGTACAAGAACGTCGAAAACGGACACCGTATGCAAAAGTTATGCCCGTTTTACTGAAGGTGTCTCAAAACTGAACCATACTCGGACTTAAGCGGGAAAATATGAAATTTTGAGGGATTGCAAGGCGGGAAATATATCACATACGGTTTTTATTATAAAACCGTCTGTGATACTAGAATATCACAGACGGTTTTATAATAAAAACCGTCTGTGATATTCCAGATTATCACATACGGTTTTTATTATAAAACCGTCTGTGATATTCTAGTATCACAGACGGTTTTATAATAAAAACCGTCTGTGATAATCTGGAATATCACAGACGGTTTTTATTATAAAACCGTCTGTGATATTCTAGTATCACAGACGGTTCAGCGTTAAGAACCGTCTGTGATACTCATTTTTCCCGCCACAAATACCACAGACGGCCTCCAAATTAAAACCGTCTGTAATAGTGTAAATCACAGACGGTTTCACAAAACCGTCTGTGATTTGGCGTCTACTATTAGGCTTTTTGTAGTAGTGTTGATTTCGGCCTAACCGGCCCATGAGTAAGTCTACTATTATATTTACGCTTCCGCATGATATGTACTTTGATGTTCAGAACTGTAACCTGTGAGCACTATCTACTGATCCAGGGAATAGTGCGGTGGAATCACAGAGGATGCCGAATGTTAAAATCTGGGTCCGACAGGGATGGTATCAGAGCATATCGACTGCAGGTTGTGACCTAACTAACCTGGCCGTTAGTTTCATGAATAGAATTATTTCTTCAAAATTTTATTTCCAAACATATAAGTGGTATTGGTCATCCTTATCTCTCTTAGATGACTCCTCCTCCTCATCTATATGCTGCCTTAGCCATTTTTACTTCTAAAGCTCTTTTACCCCGAATTCAAAATGATAACCCCAGCGTGAGTGCTAATATCAATCAAATTACCCCAAAAACTTCCCTCTTCTGTCTATTGGTTAAAAAGGAAATTTTGATCCTCTTCTCGTACCCTTACTCCAAACTTTAAGTGTTGGATCGAGATTGGCGACAGAGGAGGGGGGGGGGGGTGAATGTCGATCTGTAAAAACTTGCCCCCAAAAGACACCACTTAAGGCTCTTCTTCACCAATAGCTATAAGAACTATGATGAAGAACACCTAAGTTCTCTGGAAAACCTTACTAAACAGCTACGAGAAAGAAATAACAACAAAGGGAGGCACTGAACAGAAAAATCAGGAAATCATAGCACCTAAACAGGCAGGGGCGGTCAGACCGCCAGCCTTGGGCCGGTCAGACCGCCGCACCTGGGCCGGTCAGACCGCCCAAGCCGGTAAGACCCGTAATTGGTCGCCGGTCAGACCGGTTGCCCTGAAATCAAGTGCAGAGGCTGGAACCCGAAAACAGACTGAAATAGAGGATGTTCAGATTTCGAGAAAATAGAGAAAGTGATGGATTTCTTTCATTCTTTTCACACCACAAGCACTAGACCTTAAAGTAAATATCCTAGAGACCTCAAACAGCCTGGGAATCGAACAAAAACACAAGAATTTCAGAAATTTGCCAAGGACTTGAAAAGTACAGAGGCAAACAACAAAATCCAAATTTCTCCTCAATCATTGAATCTTTGATCATGAGCTTTTGCAGATAAGTTAGCAATAGCAAAAGGACTTCTCAGACCAAAAATTAGGCCATCTCAAGAGGGGAAACACAAAAAACATCAAAACCCTAGAAACAAACTGAAGAACAGAGAGGCCCCAAAAAGTGAAATATGATATTAAACGAGATTAGCTCTTGGGAAAATTGATCAAATGATCTTGAAGCATCATCCCAACATAGGCAACCCATTTTACACCTCTACAGCAAGAAACAACGCAAATCTCAGAAAATCAAGAAATCACCCAGAAAGGAGAGGAACGAAGAACAGAAGCATGAACACAGAATAAACTTTAGAGTTTCATTCATGGAATCAAAAGGATGACAGAGGAGTCCCGATACGCATGGACATTAGAACAAGGAAGATT
Organism: Dendrocalamus latiflorus; assembly: GCA_017311315.1. Lineage (NCBI taxonomy): Eukaryota > Viridiplantae > Streptophyta > Magnoliopsida > Poales > Poaceae > Dendrocalamus > Dendrocalamus latiflorus. Next base: position 24,581,717 of record CM029626.1, on the reverse strand, counting down.
ACATGCTTATCACTACAATCTCTCCCTCTCCCAGTCTCAAGAACACACACACTACTTCTTTCCTGGAGAGGAGACAATACAGAGAGTAGTAACTACGAAGGGGACATGGCTCTGCCCTTCTCACCCACTTCCAGCCACTAAAGAGCAAAGGCAAAACCATCTCCTAAAGACTCTTTTGGCCAATGGAAACCCTAACTCTCGCCCAAAGCCATGAGGGGGCATGCAGCCACTCCCTCCTTTATATAGCCCTTGGCTAACGGGTCTCCACCCCGTTACGCCCGCTAAACCCGAACGGAGCCTGCTCCCGCTTATGCAGCCTCGTGAAATTACCATTTCGCCCCTCCTGCACCTTCCGGGAAGCTTCCGCGCTCCTTGTCGTCCAAGCCTCGCAACCACCTCGAGTCTCCGCCGTCTTCGACACATCTCGACCGTTCTGACCTCGACACCGCCCGTGTCTAGTCCGGTCCCCTCGTGTCTCGCCACGACTCCGCCTTGACGTCCTACAGCCATCACAGACAAGAAACACATCAAATAGCACCGCTCGATACATGTAAGCATAATAGCATCAACAAATCACACTTACGCAAAATAGAGTCCAAACCTGTCGAATCATTAGAATATGCATCCTAAGCCTTTTGACCAGGTTTGACCAAGTCCGACCGAGCCCGATTGCACCACGCAACGACATGGTCCGAACCAACCAAATCAAACTCGACTTTCCTAAACCGATGTCAATTACTCATCACATACATGGGATGACCTCCACATGGTCTCTCAATCTCCCCCTTGATGAGTATATTGACAAACCCAGAAAAAGCGCGAAGTTGAGTTTGAAAAGAAAGTCAAACATGGTCCAAAGGAAGAAAATGATGCTAATGACCATGTCGACACAAGGAGCAAAAGAAAGAACAAGTTTTCCTCAAAGCTCCCAAAATGGCTTTTTCTACCACTATTCTCCCCTTTTGGCAATAAACACATCAAGGATGCAAGGAAGAGAACAGGTCATGGAAATGGATGAAATGGATGGAATATGGCTTTTGATTATTTTAAGCATGTAGAGCCATGAGAATTATCCAAGATGACCATTAAGTATTACATCAAGCCATAACTCAATAGAATGCTATCTAGATCATGACAGGATATATATAAGCCAGCTAAACCAAAGAGATGACAATCTGAAATGTAGTGCAATTTGTGAGTATGTCAAGTCATCCATGATCAAAGTCTAGCTAGAGGTATCCAAGGATGATGCAAACCATGTCAATAAGCTAAGCGGAACCAAGAAGCTAAAATTGAGCAAATTTAGAGTGCTACAAGCTCAAGAGTGAAACATTTGTTTAAGTACTTGGTTCTTTTTGTAGGTTAAGCAAATGAAGCACAAGTGACACATTTTCTTTTGAAATTCATGGTCGTTGCCAACCAGATTTTTGTTTAGTCATGTGCTAGATCTCAAGCCTTATGCGATCATGCCAAGAAAGAAGCTTAAGACAATGATCTTGGTCATCCAAAACTCCCCCTGAGTTCATGCCTTGTGCAATGGCAAGCCGTCTCATGAGAAAGAATTGGTGAGATCAGTTTTTTCGCATAAAAGAGATCTTTTTGCATTTCTAAATGGTTGTACTAACTTATGCAACATCAAGAACTAGCATAGCTCAATCTAAAACTCAACAAAGATTCAAGACTCAACTCAGCCTATTTGACATGGCATGAATCATAAAAGGATAACTAGAGTAAGACTAGTCTCGAGAATTATCATGACAAGTTTTAATTCAAGTTGAGCAATTTTAATTAACTCATCGTGGCAAAAGCTAGTCTACACATATGAAGTCATGATCAATCTAGCAGTGAAGCACAAGTTATGGCAGGATGTAAATCAATGTAAACATGTCATAAACGGATAATAATCAAGGCTCCAAGTGGGTATATTACATGCAGGAAATCCAGCTCCCCCTCATCATGTGATGCAACTTTTAGTTCAAGTTGAGTTATGTAAATATTAAGCTCCAGAAGCTCCCAAATGAACTCCCCCTGAACCAAAGCAGTAAAATCGAGAAGCTGGCAAAGAAAACCAAACAGGCAGTCCTTAAAGCATAGATAAGATATAGAGGATAGTATGGCTTAGACTGACTCTCATCTACCCCATATGACTCTAGGACTATCAACTGATCATCTAACAGACTAAGGAGCAAACACGTACCCTGTCTACCCAAGGGTGGCCCAACCCTCGCTAGAAACTATAAGCAGTGAGTAAGCTCAACCTAGTAAGAAGAGAACCTGCTAATAAGCAGCATCCTAGAATCATAAGATAAGAGCAAGAAGTCTAAGCAGGTAGACAAGAGAACCACTCTAGCCTATGCTAGAAGGACTAAACCCAATGCACCCATATGCAATGCAATCAGAAAGGAGCAAGAGCATAATCAATATGATAAAACAGTAAAGCACAAAGCTCCCCCTCACAACAGTCTATAAGGACAAACCACCCCAAGCTCTCCCCGCAGAGCTGAAAACCTAGAGCTATCCAAAGGCTTGGTAAAGATATCAACCAACTAGTGGTCACTCTCCACAAACTGGAGCACGATGACACCCTTCTCTACATGGTCTCTAAGAAAATGATGGCGAATATCGATATGCTTGGTCCGAGAATGTTGCACTCGGTTCTTAGCAATGTTAATTGCAGAAGTGTTATCACAAAAGAGTGGAACACTGTCGATAACTAACCCAAAGTCCCGTAGGTTCGAGACCATCCAGAGCACCTGGCTACAGCAACTGGCTGCAGCAACGTACTCGGCCTCTGCGGTGGACTGTGCAACACCAGACTGCTTCCTAGAAGACTAGGAAACGAGAGAAGTGCCAACGAATTGGCAGGTGCCAGAAGTGCTCTTCCTATCTATCCTACAGCTAGCAAAGTCTGCATCCGAATTGTTAGTGATATGCCCTAGAGGCAACATGGCGATGTTATATATATCACATACTATGTTTATGATGCATTAGTTTGTTCCTTGAAATAGACATTATCATTGTTGATCAATGAGTATGTGACTTATTCATGAGACTCTTAATGTCAAAATGTTGCTATTTCTAAATGATCCTTGATTATATATCATATGAGGAACAAATATGATTCAAAGATCAGCATATGTATTGATTGATGATCATGTCTCATGGATCATGGTATGGAGATACCAAATCAATAATATGGACATGTGTTAGTGAACATATGTTGGATAGACCCGCCATGAGACACTGCAGAGATTCCATGTGTCATTAGTTGGTCTCAAGTAGTGTTTATGTAGAATCCTTAGACTTGAGATCATCATGGTTCCCAACATGCGTAGTAGCCTATTTTGGGACTACTAACCACTACTCCGTAACTGGGTAGTCATAAAAGTAGTCTTCGGGTTTGCTATGAAACATGTAGTGGGATGTGAATGATCAAGATAGAATTTGCCCCTCCTTATGGGAGAGATATCTCTGGGCCCCTCGATGTAATGGATTATGAAAGTGCATGGCCATGCCAATGTGATTGAGGAGTCAATCACAAGTTTATAATCCATCACGGAATCGAGAGAGTGATTGAGCTATTAAGAGGATGACACAGGTCTCGCCTTGAGCTTAATCTATATCGTGAGGCAAAGGGATTCGTACATGAGAACATTACAGGTTCAGCCGATATGATCTTTACGTATACTTTGGGGTTAATATGTCTTGCTAGACGCCGCTATTAACAGGGTGACCGGAAAGGCGTTTCCGGGTCGCGACCAAGTATACGTGAACCTACAGGGTCGCACATTAACGGGTTGGAACACTAATTCGAATGTGATTCGGATGTGGGCTCAATTCGGATAGAGATCCGGATAGACTCCTATTGGGCCTCGGTCCACGAGGCCCAAGTGAGGAGGTCTATATATATGGAGGCAGGGGGGGCTGAGGGATACACACTTCTGTTCCTCCCGAGCCAAACCCTAGCCGCTCGCGAGTGCTGGTACACGCGCGATCGGCGTTCCAGCCCCGGACGTGTGGATACCGGTGGAGGCGCTGCTCGTTGCGGTGTTGATCGGCATCAACAATCTACAGATTGGATCTGCTCGTGGTGTGGTTGATCGCGTGGAGGAGACGATCTGTTCGAGACGATCGGCTACTTCCACTACTACCTCGACGCGCGTGGTTGGATCGGCTTCTCCAACTCTTCTTCCGCTGCGCTGCGCGTCTAGTGGTAACGATCTATGATCCCTCCTTAGCTTGATGTCCTGGTGTGCGCGGTAGAAATTTTTTATTTTCTGCTATCGTAGCCTACGCGGGTTAATTCAGTGGTATCAGAGCCATCTTGCTTAGTTTGCGATCTGGATCAGCGCATATGTTGATATGCGATTGTAGTAGATTGGATCTATTACAGTCTAGATCAATCGGTTCATGTGATGAATCGATGGTAGCACGGGTTGATGAGATCAATCGGTGAATCGGGGTTAGATGAGGCACATATTGTATTACTACTAGTGCCCTAGAGATTGTCTCGGATCGGCATAAGGTGGTTATGTCGAATACTAGTAGGATATGAATCTGATAGCCTCGGGCCAATGAAAAAAAACTAGTGTCCTAGAGAATGTCTCGGATCGGCATAAGGTGGTTATGTCAAATACTTGTAGGTTACGGATCTGATGGCCTCGGCCCAGTGGAAAAACTAGCTTCCTAGAGAATGTCTCGGATTGGCATAAGGTGGTTGTGCCGAATAGTTTTTCCATTGCGATATCATAGATTGGATCTGTAAATTTTGTAGGGTGTTCAGGGCGCTGCCCTGAAACCCGCGGGGGGCGGCCCCCCTCGACCCGCCTTGTATAGCGTCCTGGGTTCACATCGTTAGGTAGAATACGATTCTACGTCTAACTTGTTTTTGCAGAGAATGATGTGAATAGTATGACCCTATATCTTATTGGAATGTATGAGATGTATGTGATGCATGTAACATTCGTTCATGGCCTGCGTGTCATGATTATTTCAGCTATTGTTATCTGTCTATATTGTATTTTACGACCTGCGTGTCGACCTTAATGCTTGAATCTATCTTTGTAATCTTCAATTTCTAGCTATTATAGGTAGTAGCCTAGTTTTGAGGTTACAAGCTTTCAAGCATGGTGGCCTAAAGGAGTGATGTGGAGGATGGAGATCGTCTACACCTACATGGAGATGGAGATCACCATTTTTTGGGCCATACTACTTCACAGTTAAATGTGTTTATCTGTGATATTATCTATCTTATTCTTATGCAATGTTTTTGTGATATGTTGCTTTGGTAGGATAGAATCCCTCATAAAATTAGGTGTTCATGCCCTTCCATATGTTGCACCAAAAGATAATGATCACCGCATGGTAGGTCTACCAAAGTAGAGTGCCGTCGGTTATCATCATTATTTGGGGTAGATGTCGGACATCTACATGCGGAAGCATTTGGTTTACTTAACAAGGTTATCAAAACAGTTTTGGACCTTGGGGCATAGGTTGGGGCCGGGGCATATTGATGTCACCCAACAAGCAAGAGTCACATAGGGATGTGATTAGCAAGGTGTTGATTACCCATGTCACTAGTTTTCTAGCCGTGATGCCAAAGCTCACTAGGAATTAGTGAAATGAGGATCTTGACCCACTATGTAACTTAGAGGGAGTTTTGTTGCAAAACACATAGTGGGAGTCTTTTGTTAAATAGTTTAATAAAAGATGAACATAAACATAGTGCTAAACTTTGCATATTCTTTGTTGTAGATCATGTCAACTAATGCCGCATCCAGTTCTTTTAATTTGCGATCTATTCTTGAGAAAGAAAAACTCAATGGAACGAACTTTATGGATTGGTATCGCAACTTGAGAATTGTTCTCAAGCAAGAGCGCAAGGAGTATGTCCTTGAGTCTCCTTATCCTGATGACTTGCCTGATAATGCTACTGCGGCTGCACGGAGAGCTTATGAGAAGCAAACGAATGATTGCCTTGATGTGAGCTGTCTCATGCTTGCCACAATGTCCTCTGAGCTTCAGAAGCAATATGAGAACACAGATGCCTACAATATCATTGTGGGGTTGCGTGGTATGTTTGAGAACCAAGCAAGGGCTGAGAGGTTCAACACTTCAAAGTCCTTGTTTGCGTGCAGGCTTGCAGAAGGGAATCCCGTCAGCCCTCATGTGATTAAGATGATTGGCTACATTGAGAGTCTGGAAAAGCTTGGTTTTCCCCTTAGCCAAGAGTTGGCTACTGATGTGATTCTCCAGTCGCTCCCCCCGAGCTTTGAGCCATTCATACTGAACTATCACATGAACAACATGGATAAGACCTTGGCAGAGTTGCATGGGATGCTAAAAGCTGCAGAGGAAAGCATTAAGAAAAGCAGCAATCATGTGATGATGATGCAGAAAGGCAAGGGCAAGCCCAATGTCAAGAAAGGCACGGTCAAAAGAAAGTTAGCTCCCGATGAGATCGCGAGCAGTTCTAAGGCGAAGCAAGTCAAGAAGGGCGCTGCTCCTAATGCAGATTGTTACTACTGTAAGCAATCAGGTCATTGGAAAAGGAACTGCCCAAAGTACTTGGAGGATCTTGAGAAGAAGAAGGGAAGTACGACTTCCTCTCCAGGTATAAATGTTATAGAGATCAATCTTGCTATTTCATCCACTGATTCTTGGGTATTTGATACCGGATCGGTTGCTCACATTTGCAAATCGTTGCAGGGGCTAAGAAGAAGTAGAAGTTTGAGGAGGAGCGAAGTGGATCTTCGCGTTGGCAATGGAGCAAAAGTTGCTGCGGTGGCTGTTGGCACCATGCCATTGTCTTTACCTTCAGGATTAGTTTTGGAATTGAATAATTGTTATTGTGTTCCATCTCTTTCCAAGAACATTATTTCTGCTTCATGTTTGCAAGCAGAAGGTTATGACTTTAGATCTATGAATAATGGTTGTTCTCTTTATTTCAAAGATATGTTCTATTGTCATACTCCATTGGTGAATGGGTTATATGTTCTTACTCTTGAAGAGTCACCGGTCTATAACATTAATGCAAAGAGGCAACGTTCGAATGATTTGAATCCCACGTTTATTTGGCACTGTCGCTTAGGTCACATAAATGAGAAACGCATGGAGAAGCTCCATAGAGATGGTATTCTGCACTCATTTGATTTTGAATCATTTGAGACATGCGAATCTTGTTTACTTGGCAAGATGATAAAGGCACCTTTCACCGGTCAAGGTGAACGGGCAAGTGACTTATTGGCACTCGTACATTCTGATGTATGTGGACCAATGAGCTCAACAGCCAGAGGTGGTTTTCAGTACTTCATAACTTTTACTGATGACTTTAGTAGATATGGGTATATCTACCTCATGAAGCATAAGTCTGAATCCTTTGAAAAGTTCAAAGAATTCCAAAATGAAGTGCAAAATCATTTAGGCAAGACAATCAAGTTTCTACGATCTGATCGTGGAGGCGAGTATTTGAGCCATGAGTTTGGCAATCATCTGAAGGATTGTGGAATTGTTCCACAATTGACTCCGCCAGGAACACCTCAATGGAATGGGGTATCTGAACGGAGAAATCGCACCTTATTAGATATGGTGCGCTCCATGATGAGCCAAACTGATCTTCCGTTGTCTTTTTGGGGGTACGCTCTTGAAACAGCCGCTTTCACACTAAACAGGGTTGCATCAAAATCAGTAGAAAAGACACCATATGAGATGTGGACAGGACAACGTCCTAGCTTGTCTTTTCTTAAGATTTGGGGATGTGAGGCTTATGTAAAACGTTTACAATCTGATAAGCTTACTCCTAAATCTGATAAATGCTTCTTTATCGGGTATCCTAAGGAAACAAAAGGATATTACTTCTATAATCAAGGAGAAGGCAAAGTGTTTGTCGCCCGGCATGGTGTCTTCTTAGAGAAAGACTTTCTCTCAAGAAGGGCTAGTGGGAGCACGGTGCAACTTGAAGAAATTCGAGAAACACCTGAAAACGTTTCAGCTCCTACAGAACCACAACAGGATGAACAAACTGTTGAAGAACCTGTTGTGGACACACCGGCACCACGTAGGTCAGAGAGGTCACGTCGTGCACCTGAGAGGTACATGTTCTTGACTACTCAACAACGGGACATATTGTTGTTAGACAACGATGAGCCTAAGACCTATGAAGAAGCGATGGTGGGACCAGACTCTGAGAAATGGCTTGAAGCCATGAGATCCGAAATTGAATCCATGCACAGTAATCAAGTTTGGAACTTGGTTGATCCACCTGATGGTGTTAAAACCATTGAGTGCAAATGGATTTTCAAGAAAAAGATAGACATAGATGGAAATATTCACATCTATAAAGCGCGATTGGTGGCCAAAGGTTTCAAACAAATTCAAGGTGTTGATTATGATGAAACTTTTTCGCCCGTCGCAATGCTAAAGTCTATTCGGATCATTCTAGCGATTGCTGCATATTTCGACTATGAAATATGGCAAATGGATGTCAAAACAGCTTTCCTTAATGGAAATCTGAGTGAGAATGTGTACATGACACAGCCCATGGGTTTTGTCGATCCGCAATTAGCTGGAAAGATATGCAAGCTGCAAAGATCCATTTATGGATTAAAGCAGGCATCTCGGAGTTGGAACATTCGTTTTGATGAAGTAATCAAAGGGTTTGGTTTCATCAAGAACGAAGAAGAGCCTTGTGTTTACAAAAAGGCTAGTGGGAGCGCACTCGTATTTCTGGTCTTATATGTGGATGACATATTACTGATCGGAAATGACATTCCTATGCTCGAATCTGTTAAGTCTTCATTGAAAAATAGTTTCTCTATGAAAGACTTAGGAGAGGCGGCATATATTCTGGGCATCAAGATCTATAGGGATAGATCAAGAAGGCTAATTGGATTAAGCCAAGATATGTACATTGACAAGGTGTTGAAAAGGTTCAACATGCAGGATTCTAAGAAAGGCTTCCTACCTATGTCACATGGTATAAATCTTAGCAAGAGTCAGTGTCCTAGTACACCTGATGAGCGGGATAAAATGAATGCGATTCCATATGCTTCGGCTATGGGGTCCATTATGTATGCCATGCTTTGTACACGTCCAGATGTCTCGTATGCTTTAAGTGCTACAAGTAGATACCAGTCAGATCCAGGTGAAAGTCACTGGATTGCCGTAAAGAACATCTTGAAGTACTTGAGAAGAACTAAAGATGTGTTCCTCGTCTATGGGGGTGAGGAAGAGCTCGTTGTAAATGGTTACACCGATGCTAGCTTCCAAACTGACAAAGATGATTTTAGATCGCAATCTGGATTTGTGTTCTGCCTGAACGGCGGTGCGGTGAGCTGGAAGAGTTCCAAGCAAGAGACGGTTGCTGATTCTACAACAGAAGCCGAGTACATAGCAGCTTCTGAAGCTACTAAAGAGGCTGTTTGGATCAAGAAATTTGTTTCTGAGCTTGGTGTGGTGGCTAGTGCCTCCAGCCCAATGGACCTCTACTGTGACAATAGTGGGGCCATTGCGCAAGCCAAGGAGCCTAGATCGCACCAGAAGTCCAAGCACATTCTACGGCGATTTCATCTCATTCGCGAGATTGTGGAGAGAGGCGATGTGAAGATATGCAAAGTACAAATGGATTTGAACATTGCAGATCCGTTGACAAAGCCGCTTCCCCAGCCAAAGCATGAGGCTCACACTAGGGCAATGGGTATTAGATACCTACATGGTTGACTCTAGTGCAAGTGGGAGACTGTTAGTGATATGCCCTAGAGGCAACATGGAGATGTTATATATATCACATACTATGTTTATGATGCATTAGTTTGTTCCTTGAAATAGACATTATCATTATTGATCAATGAGTATGTGACTTATTCATGAGACTCTTAATGTCAAAATGTTGCTATTTCTAAATGATCCCTGATTATATATCATATGAGGAACAAATATGATTCAAAGATCAGTATATGTATTGATTGATGATCATGTCTCATGGATCATGGTATGGAGATACCAAATCAATAATATGGACATGTGTTAGTGAACATATGTTGGATAGACCCGCCATGAGACACTGCAGAGATTCCATGTGTCATTAGTTGGTCTCAAGTAGTGTTTATGTAGAATTCTTAGACTTGAGATCACCATGGTTCCCAACATTCGTAGTAGCCTATTTTGGGACTACTAACCACTACTCCGTAACTGGGTAGTCATAAAAGTAGTCTTCGGGTTTGCTATGAAACATGTAGTGGGATGTGAATGATCAAGATAGAATTTGCCCCTCCTTATGGGAGAGGTATCTCTGGGCCCCTCGATGTAATGGATTATGAAAGTGCATGGCCATGCCAATGTGATTGAGGAGTCAATCACAAGTTTATAATCCATCACGGAATCGAGAGAGTGATTGAGCTATTAAGAGGATGACACAGGTCTCGCCTTGAGCTTAATCTATATCGTGAGGCAAAGGGATTCGTACATGAGAACATTACAGGTTCAGCCGATATGATCTTTACGTATACTTTGGGGTTAATATGTCTTGCTAGAGGCCGTTATTAACAGGGTGCCCGGAAAGGCGTTTCCGAGTCGCGACCAAGTATACGTGAACCTACAGGGTCGCACACTTAACGGGTTGGAACACTAATTCGAATGTGATTCGGATGTGGGCTCAATTCGGATAGAGATCCGGATAGACTCCTATTGGGCCTCGGTCCATGAGGCCCAAGTGAGGAGGTCTATATATATGGAGGCGGGGGGGGGGGGGGGCTGAGGGATACACACTTCTGTTCCTCCCGAGCAAAACCCTAGCCGCCACCTCCCGAGCCAAACCCTAGCCGCTCGCGAGTGCTGGTACACTCGCGATCGGCGTTCCAGCCCTGGACGTGTGGATACCGGTGGAGGCGCTGCTCGTTGCGGCGTTGATCGGCATCAACAATCTACAGATTGGATCTGCTCGTGGTGTGGTTGATCGCGTGGAGGAGACGATCTGTTCAGGACGATCGGCTACTTCCACTAGTACCTCGACGCGCGTGGTTGGATCGGCTTCTCCAACTCTTCTTCCGCTGGGCTGCGCGTCTAGTGGTAACGATCTATGATCCCTCCTTAGCATGATGTCCTGGTGTGCGCGGTAGAAATTTTTTATTTTCTGCTATCGTAGCCTACGCGCGTTCCTTCACGAATAGGCTCTCAAGGAAAGATAGGATGAGGAAGAGTACCAGATACCATAGTCAATGGTAGCTCGAAGGTACCGAAGAATGCGCTTCACCGCCTGGCGATGAGATATGCGAGGAGAAGCCTGAAAGCGAGCACAAAGACACACAGCGAAGTGTATGTCCGGTCTCGAGGCAGTGAGATACAAGAGGGAGCCGATCATACTGCGATACTCCTTCTGATCAACTGGCTCGCCGTCCTCATCGGAGTGGACACTGGCTTACCATCACTCATATCGAAGCGCTTCAGGAGGTCTCGAGTGTACTTGCCCTGATGCAAGAAGGTACCCTCCCGAGTCTGCTTAATTTGGAAGCCAAGGAAGATGCACAACTCGCCCATCATGCTCATCTCAAACTCTGAGCTCATGACATCGAAAAACTGGGAAACAAGAGCATGCAAGGAGCCGTCAAAGATGATGTCATCCACATAAATCTGGATGAGCAGAAGATCAGTGCCATGCCGGCGGATGAACAAGGTCTTGTCTACTTTACCCATCTCAAAACCATGACTCAATAAGTAGGACTTAAGCCTCTCATACCAAGCTCTGGGGGCCTGCTTAAGTCCATACAATGCTTTGGTATCATGAACTTTCCTTGGCATTCGTCTCAATAAATCTTCCTCGGCCATTACCAGTCATGGTGGTAATGACTGGTATATATTGGATATGATTATTTTATATTCCTAAAACCTCAAATTGCTTATCTATCTAGGCGAAAGGTTCGGGTGTATGGTGCAGCGGTGCACGTGAGTGTGGTTAGTGGTAGAACCGCCCAGATAACCCTAAGGACTGAATCTTGTCATGACCTCTTGTGTAAAACAAGTACAACCACAAGTCTGTAAAGTACAACTTGGCCCTGAAAATCATCCTCACAGGAGGAGGAGGTGAGGTAGTGCAAGCGGTTGTCTGTGTGACGGCTTGAATGGGACACTTGCAGAGGGTGAAGTTCTGCTGTGGCGTGCTAGCAGTGTGGGTAGCCAGCTGCTAGACGTTCAGAAGGAGGACATCCTGCACAACGTATGGGATCCACCGCAAGTGGGAGCGACCCATAGGGTGAAATGATGGAAGGGGTGAGGTACTTTGAATGGTTATTGTGATGGTTTGCTCAACCGCACGACTAAGGAATCGTGCGGGGCAACGAGTGAACTGTCTCTTGTGGGTAAAGTGTGCAAACTCTGCAGTGTTAAAAATATTTGAATAGCCGTGCCCACGGTCAAGGGCGGACATGGGAACTTAACCAGATATAGTTCTATTTCAAAAACTTTGTGGGTGGAATTGGAAAAGTGGAGAGCAGTGGAAAGCCCTGTTTTGAGTTGCCCTGGGTGTCGTCCCAGTGATAATGTAAGCAGCTATAACACTGAAGGTCTAGCATATGGTGCAGAGACCATGTAACGGTGGATGGAATCTGTATTGCTATTATTATTGCATTTTCTTACATATTGTGTTTTTGTTCAAAACTGCTAGGTCTCAGGAAATTTCTATGTATTATATATTTCTAAATAATGATAATAATTCTCACAAAATAAAATATCTGGAAGAATAAATAGAGTCGTAAGAAAAGAAGATGGCTATTGTGGTAAACACATAAAGATGTTGGTGGATTCATGTCGATCATAAAAAGGAAAACGATAGTGTGGATTCTGGGAGAAATAAATTGGTGGAGCCTGAATGAATATATAGGCTAGATAGATGATTTAAATGATTTTTAGATAATTAGGGAGTGCAATGGAAATTGCTGGATTGCAACACTGATAACTAATATAAATTCTTAGGAGATGTTGGCGATAATGGGATTAATAGGGTTTGATCCAATACTAGGTGGATGAATTGGATTTTTGGTAATTTGGAGGAATGATAACAATTATTGGAGTATAATCTTGATCAATGATATTCTTGGTGGATGCATACTAGTGAATCGTAAATTTGATCACCGATATTCTTGGTGGAGTTATACTAGTGAATTAGTTAGAGATAGATAATGGAAAATAAGATTGATTAGTGGAAGAGCAAATTATGGTTTTGGGTCAATAACAAAAGGATTGAATTGTTAGAAAGTCCTGATACTAATTATTTCGTGGATTTAAAAGCAATTATGTTGGATAATCATTAGAATTTAGAAATGAAAAGTTGATGATTAGCAACTACAAGATTGGATTGTTAGGAATTTAGAACACACAAGATGTTGGTGGATCTAAAATAAAGAAATTGGTAAATAGTGAACCCGAGATTGGATCCATGAATTGGTGGAAAAAAATTAAAAATTAGATTCATGTGGGAGTTAGTAACCCCGATGTGATTAATAGAATGTTTAGACAATGTAATGGCAATTTTTTGATCGGTGGTTTAAATAAATGATTACACTCGCTGTTTGGAGTTTTAGACTGCACTCAATATAGAAAGTGTATGTTCGGTGGATTGAGTAAATGATGACACTTGCTGTTTGGAGTTTTAAACAGCTCCCAATATAAAAAGTGTATGTTCGGTGAATTAAGTAAATGTTGACATTCCTTGTTTGGAGTCTTAGACAGCAATCAATAAATAAAGTGTATCTTCGGTGGATTAAGTCAAATATGGCAATCACTGTGTGGGGTTTTAGGCAACAATAATAACACTGTGATTAAATAATAATAATAATAATGCTACTAACAGCAGTTTATGGCAAATAAAATAACCCGAGCCTCTCCTTTGATAAGCCATGCATACTATTTTATTTGCATCCTGTGTATTGGCTCACGGAGCACAGTGGTTTGTCCTCACACTCGCTCTTGCAACAAATCCAGATTCAGGAAATAGATCGCTATGCTTCGGCAATACTCTTGGTCATGATGGCAAAGGAGATGAAGATGTCAAGGGCTAGGTCGCGAGCCCCAGTTGGCTGCCTGTGGGCATGTCATGAGGGTCTCACCTGTGTGCTTCGTTTTCGCTGCTGCATCTTATTGATTTCAGCCTAACCGGCCCGTGAGTAAGTCTACTATTGTATTTACACTCCGCATGATATGTACTTTGATGTTCAGAACTGTAATCTATGAGCACTATCTACTGATCCAGGGAATAGTGCGGTGGAATCACAGAGGATGCCGGATGTTAAAATCTCGGTCCGACAATGCCCAATAGATGCACCTGCATATGTCGTGAGATCTCACCTAGTGGCTTACTTACTCTTCTTGTTTGGATGAGTCATGTTTCCTACAACTCAGGGATACTGGATGTACCCTAGCTACATCCACATAGTTGAGTCCCTAGTTGACACCAATCCTTAGGAGGTCCCGATGTACAACTGGGGCTCGACTATTTTATGCGCAACCAACATGGATTGTGTGATGGCTTGTAGCATGCCAATGGCATGCCAAACCTCGCTAATTTGTACATCTCGTTGTAGCTGTGGTCATGAGAGCACTTCCTTATTGGTCGGTCGTACTTTCGGGTGCAGGTGCAGCCATACCAATTTGAGGAGCACTTCTACAGTGCCAGCGATGGTGATGATCCGGTGGACAGACCCACCATGGGTACGCATTGGACTACTAGTGAGCTAGGATAGTCCACAACACATTCGAGACTTGGATAAGGGTAGCGTCGTGTGGACAGTGTGGGCAACAGAGTTCATCTCTGAGACTGCTCCTTTTGGACTGTCAGAGCAGTGTGAGCAGGACAAGGGGTACTGGCTCACAACTTGCCACCTCATCTTCTCCCATATGGTGGAGCCATATGCCCCCAAGAAGTCATGAGACAATTTGAGCTTTACTAGTAGGTGCCATCAATACCGCGCCAACCACTACCCAGCCAAATTCACATGTAAAAAAAATTTATTTAGTACCTCATTGCATACGGTTCATTGCGTACCAGTCGTGTCTGCTTTATTTCCCCACTGAAGTAACAGTTGTGTACACCATTTTTTCCATAGGCAATCAAAGTAGGGACAGAAGAGTGATGAGTGGAGGGAGATACAGGCCCCGTAGACACAAACCTAGCAGTAGTCAGCAAGGACGAAGGAGTCGGACCTTAGAGCAACAACTTCGGGATCCTCTATGTTAATCGCATCAGTTCAGGATCAGCTAGTGCACATAGTGGTAACAGACATATGTATCAAGCACATTGATAAACTTTATTAATTAAAAGAGTACAACCTAGCCAAGGTTTACATCCATGACCCATAGGCCAAATTTAAATAATAGCAGCAGAAGAAGCCCAACAAGCCTATTCATAGGCAAAGGACAGTAAGATATGGCCTACTCGTCCTGCTCCTCACCAAAATCGAGGTAGTCCTCCTTTGAGTAGAGATAGCAAGGGTGAGTACAAAGTTGTACTCCGCAAGTTACATGGAAAATGTAATAATAATGTAAGGCTAACAAGTGAAGGCATAATAGGGTTATTTGAGCATAAAGTAGAATTTAAAGAAATATAGTAAATAGATTGGAAATTACTAATTTAATACAATACGTAAAGATAGTAATTTAAGCAAATAAATACTGTTAGTGCAGGCATCGACCTGACACCAACCTATCCACGGGTATCCCACTCAGACCATCTTTCTCCGAAAAGATCTCATATGGATTCTATCCATCCATAAACCTTCGATAAATTATTTTAGAAAACAAAGTCTAATCTATAAATGTTGTGGCTACAGACCAAACAGAGAGAGAGATGGTAGTGGAGAGTGATGAAGATGAATGTAATGGCCTGGGTCCTCTCCATGGCTTGTACTCATATATATACACACATGAGAAGTGCTTTTACAGTTATGCCCTTACATCTGGTTATCCCCTCGGGGGGCAGTTATGTCATTACACATGGCCTATTCTGGGCCTTATAATCTCCTACCAGGCCTGCTGGGCTTAGGTGGGGGCCACCCCTACGACAGGAGCCTCTCATGGTGAAGGGCTTCACAGGGCCGAAGCCATGTTGCCGAGTCCTTTGGCCCCCTCCGTCCCCTGCGGCCTGTGAATTTCTCCAAGCTTGTGGCTCGGGAGCCTGAGGTCTGGGATGGAAGGTGCCTTATTGCAGCAGACGCGCGCGCTCCGTCGTAGACGCACGCGCTCCGTCGTAGACGCACGCGCTCCGTCCCCTATCCTCCGAACGGGTGGCAGCGGAGGCTGGCGCCCGAGTCGAAGCCGAGGCGCGCGTGCTCCGTCCCCTACCCCTCGAACGGGTGGCAGCGGAGGCTGGCGCCTAGCTCGAAGTAGACGCGCGCGCTCCGTCCCCTACCCTTCGAACGGGTGGCAGCGGAGGCTGGCACCTAGCTCGAAGTAGACGCGCGCGCGCTCCGTGCCCTACCCTTCGAACGGGTGGCAGCGGAGGCTGGCGCCTGGCTCGAAGTAGACGCGCGCGCTCCGTCCCCTACCCTTCGAACGGGTGGCAGCGGAGGCTGGCGCCTCGCTCGAAGTAGACACGCGCATTCCGTCCCCTACCCTTCGAACGGGTGGCAGCGGAGGCTGGCGCCTAGCTCGAAGTAGACGCGCGCGCTCCGTCCCCTACCCTTCGAACGGGTGGCAGCGGAGGCCGGCGCCTAGCTCGAAGTAGACGCGCGCACGCTCCGTCCCCTACCCTTCGAATGGGTGGCAGCGGAGGCTGGCGCCTAGCTCGAAGTAGACGCGCGCGCTCCGTCCCCTACCCTTTGAACGGGTGGCAGCGGAAGCTGGCGCCTAAGTCGAAGTCGAGGCGCGCGCACTCCGTCCCCTACCCTTCGAACGGTTGGCAGCGGAGGCTGGTGCCTAGCTCGAAGTAGACACGCGCGCGCTCCGTCCCCTACCCTTCGAACGGGTGGTAGCGGAGGTTGGCGCCTAAGTCGAAGCCGAGGCGCGCGCGCTCCGTCCCCTACCCCTCGAACGGGTGGCAGCGGAGGCTGGTGTGTAGCTCAAAGTAGACGCGCGCGCTCCGTCCCCTACCCTTCGAACGGGTGGGAGCGGAGGCTGGCGCCTATGCCGAAGCCGAGGCGCGCGCGCTCCGTCCCCTGCCCCTCGAATGGGTGGCAGCGGAGGCTGGCGCCTAAGTCGAAGCCGAGGCGCGCGTGCTCCGTCCCCTACCCTTCGAACGGGTGGCAGCGGAGGCTGGCGCCTAGCTCGAAGTAGACGCGCGTGCGCTCCGTCCCCTACCCCTCGAATGGGTGGCAGCGGAGGCTGGCGCCTAGCTCGAAGTATATGCGCGCGCGCTCCGTCCCCTACCCTTCGAACGGGTGGCAGCGGAGGCTGGCGCCTAAGCCGAAGCCGAGGCGTGCGCGCTCCGTCCCCTGCCCCTCGAACGGGTGCCAGCGGAGGCTGGCGCCTAAGTCGAAGCTGAGGCGCGCGCGCTCCGTCCCCGCGCTGAGATTGGAGCTTGGCGCCGGTATGGTTGCACTCCGGGGCTGTTGTGACCTTGCAGTCTGGTAGTGTGCTTTTAATGGCGGCTGGAATCACGCCGACGCCTGGCCTGGTAGAAGTCAGGCTGTCGTGTCGTGCAGTCTGCCATTCTGCAGGTGGGACACGTGGCGACTCACGACTGGTGCGTCGTGGGATGTGGGCGGTTGCGTGACCACGGCCGTTCGCCTCATCCCCCGAGAAGTTGGACGTGTGTTGAAGGCGTGGGGGCGTTGTGTGCTGCTTGGCCACCTACCCAGCGCGGCCCTCTAGGCCCCGGCGGTTCTTCTTTCCAAATCTTGGGCAGCCGAATCGCTGCGAATTTGATCTGTCTGTGCGTTGAGCCATATGACAGGCGAGCCTCCTTTATAAGGTGCTAGTGTTGAGGTGGAGGCACCCTTTCTTGCTTGGCTTTTTGATCTGCCGCCTTGCTTCCGCCCGTGCTAATTGTCGCGCCAGTTGCTCCTTTCCCTGCTTCTTCTTCCCTTGTCGCGAAGAGCGATGGCTAGCCACGACGACGCCACCTACCATCCCCGCAGCGGTTCCTTGCCTAGCCAGGGCGAGGTGTCCCATCCTTCCAAGGAGTACAAACTGGTGCCGCGGGGGAGCTCGCGCGCCAACAAGTGGTGGAACGCCATGGAGCACTCGGGAGGCTGCTGCTCCCGTGTGCTGGAGAAGAGCCGCATGACTGAAGGGATGCTGCAGCGACTCGTGGATGAGGGGAAGATCGTGGATCGCAATGGGGCTCGCCTACCCCGCCGGGACGAGACGAAGCCGAAGCCCGGGGCAATGGAGGCGATTGTTTTTGTCGCGTTCTTCGACGCCGGCCTTCGAATGCCCTACACGTTGTTTGTGGGCGAAGTCTTGCGGGCCTACAAGTTGGAGCTAGCCCAGTTGACGCCCCACGCGATATTCCGCCTAGCTGTCTTCACGTGGGCGATGCGGACAGAGGGGTGGCGTCCCAGCGCGAGCTTATTCGCCACCCTGCACGACGCACAGTGTCGACCCAGAAAGGTTAACGGGGCGATGTCCAACTTCGGTGGTGTGGACTTCGTGCTCCGGGCGTCATGCGCGACGTTGTTCCCTGTGCCAGCCTCGTCGGGGCAATGGGCGTCCGGCTGGACTCGGCGGTGGTTCTATTACACCGTGATCGACAAGAGCGGAATGCAGTGCCGAGGTGGGCCGATCTCGTTTAATAGTACGCCGAGCCTGAAGGCGGAGATCGACGACACGCGAAAGCTACAGAGTCTTGTCGGTGTCGCCCGTCGAATGAGCGTGCGCGACCTAGCCGAGGAGTTCACAATGTATGGGGTGGCGCCACTCTCCTCCCGGGGGAAGTATGTTGGACAGAACGGCCCCCGCGGGGACGGGTTCAATCCATTCGTGTCTCGCCTGCTTCCGCCCTCCGCTCCTTATAAGTCACCCAGCACGCTTTACACGCGCCATTGTATCTGTTTGGTTTCCGCCTGACTGACGTGATCTCCTACGCAGTGGCTCGGCTAGAAGATGCGGAGCGCGCGGTTGCGGCACTCCTCGGCCCGTATACGCTTAAGGAGCACCAGGCTCGCGAGGCCGCAGTCAAGGCGGCTAAGCAGGGGCGGGTAAACCGCACCCGCGAGGCTCTAGGCATTACTGTGCCTGAGCGCGCGGTGCCAGAAGAGCTTCCCGCCGGGACTCCGGGCGCTCCGGACGGTGATAGCCCTACGGGGGTGTTATCTTCGCGACACCAGGCCCATTCCCCGGCTGCCGTATGCGACCCGGTAGCCCCCTCGGTGGCTAGCACAGCTGAAACGGGGCGTGCGACCGGTGGTGGGCCTGGCCATACTGCTTCGGAGGGGCGCACCACCTCGGATCCCCCGACACCTTCTGCCGACGCCCACGAGCCCGTGTTCGCGCCCGTCGTTGAGTTGGAACTCGTCACCCCGGGTGGTGGCGTTGTTCTTGGCGAGAAAACCACGGTTGAAGGTGCGTTATCAACCACAGCGGCCGACGAGGGTGCGCCCCCTACCGAGGAAGCCGTGGGGGCGACGGTAACCGTAGCCGGTGTTGCCGCGGAAGAATCGCCTGTGCCACCGCCGGCGAAACGCCCTCCGACTCAGTCCCCGCCGCCAGCGAGGGGTCGATACGCCGTTGCGGGGCCTTGCCGCGGGATTATGGCGTCTGGCGCGGCCGAGAAGACCTCCTCCCCGACCGTCGAGGCGCCCGCCTTCCCCTGGGTGGTCGAACCGGCGCCACTTCCTACCGCGACAAGGGGCGCAGGAGGTAGGCGTGAGTCCCTTTCTTCACTTGACTTCGCGAGACTCTTTCCGATCTGCTCGCTCATTCTGCCAACATCAGGCGAGTCGAAGTCTCCCGGACGTGGCGAAGGATCGAGCAGCGGAGGTATGCGTGAAGTCGGAAGCCTTGTGCAGGGTGCCCCGCAGGTGTCCGCTGTTGTTCACGTGGTCATGGCCGCAGTAAATCCTGGCTCGTTGGGGCCGGGGCTCGCTCGCTCGGACTTCCTCCCTCGCCCGGAGATATTTTGCGACCTCACCGCAGCCGCAAAGCGTGCCGACAACGGCCTCGACCGAGAGATGTTGTCGTCATGCGAGGGGAACCTCCTAGCGCTCACGCTGCAGGCCTCCGAGATGAGGGTAAATATGTGCGCTTCAGCTTTGTAAGGTACTGCTGGACGCCTGCTGATTTGTTGTTTTTGCCAGACACTTGCCCTCAGCCGGTCCTTTGACGAGGCCCGCGTTCGGGAGCGGAGGGCTCTGGAAGCCAGCCTTCGTGAAGCAAGCAATGCTCTCACCGCGAAGGATGAAGAACTTCGCGCGCTGGAGGGCGCCATGGCGGCCGCGGAACTTGAGGCCACGGAAGCCAAGTGTGCCGCGGCTGAGGAGCGTGCCGCCTTCGTGCAGCAGATCGCCGTCCTGGAAGGGAGGAACGCCCAGCTGGTGGAGTCTGCTGCTGAGAATAGCCGCGCCCTGGAAAATGCGTCCATGTCAGTGTGGCGGGCCATGGAGGCTCTGAACCAGGCCCTCCGAGATCTGTGCATCAGAGTGCCGGACACTACGCACGGGCCGGAGGCCCTATCGGAGACGCTCGGGTTGATTGAGGAGGGGGCCGGCGTTGCTCTTCGTGGCGCCAGAACGTTTGGCGAGCACTGCGGTTATCTTGGTGCGTGCTTCGCCCTCGCCCTGCTTCACACTCGTGGGTGCAGACACACCCATGAGCTAGCAAATCCTCAACTGAATCTTCCCGACCGACCAGAGGTCATGTCGGACGCCATCCGCTCCATCGGGCCTATCCTGCAGAACTTCCATCAATGGATCTGGGGCCGCTTTGGGGAAGATGCAGCGAGGGTCGCCGTGCAGCAGACGCTGCATGGGGAGGGGGACCTCCTACAGTGGCTCGAAAGGGTCCTTCAGCGTCACGGCGACGGCGGCACGAGTTCGTCCGCACCGCGCCAAGGCTGAGCGATTGGTCGGGTAAGGCAAGGGGATGATGTACTGGTTCTTACGCTTGTAACCCCTTTGCTTTTGCAATGAATCCAAGTAGTACCTTATTCTGGGTGTTACCTGCCACCGAACGCGAAGGGAAGAAGACCTCCGCACCTTGTTTATACTCCGTAGAGCGCGCAGGGAGGGCATCCGCGTCTTATTAAAAGTCCATGGACCGGCGCGTGCGGAGGCGAACCTCGCCGCTACGACTTTGTTTATAGTCCGGAGACTCCCGCGTGCGGAGGCGGACCTCAACGCTACGTCTTGTTTAAAGTCCGTAGACTAGCGTGTGCGGAGGCGGACCTCGACGCTACGACTTCCCTTATAGTCCGGAGACTCGCGCGTGCGGAGGCGGACCTCAACGCTACTTCTTATTTAAAGTCCGTAGACTAGTGCGTGCGGAGGCGGACCTCGACGCTACGACTTCCTTTATAGTCCGGAGAATCGCGCGTGCGGAGGCGGACCTCAACGCTACGTCTTATTTAAAGTCCGTAGACTAGCGCGTGCGGAGGCGGACCTCGACACTACGTCTTATTTAAAGTCCGTAGACTGGTGCGCGCGAGGGCGTCCCCCCGTTGCGTCTTGTTTAAAGTCCGTAGACTAGTGCGTGCGGAGGCGGACCTCGACGCTACGTCTTATTTAAAGTCCGTAGACTAGTGTGTGCGGAGGCGGATCTCAACGCTACATCTTATTTAAAGTCCGTAGACTGGTGCGTGCGGAGGCGGACCTCGACGGTACGTCTTATTTAAAGTCCGTGGACTAGTGCGTGCGGAGGCGGACCTCGACGCTACGTCTTATTTATAGTCCGGAGACTCCCGCGTGCGGAAGCTGAGCTCAACGCTACGTCTTATTTAAAGTCCGTGGATTGGTGCGTGCGGAGCTAGGCTCAACGCTACGTCTAGCTGAGCTCAACGCTACGTCTTATTTAAAGTCCGTGGACTGGTGCGTGCAGAGCTAGGCTCAACGCTACATCTTCTTTATAGTCCGGAGACTCTCGCGTGCGGAAGCTGAGCTCAACGCTACGTCTTATTTAAAGTCCGTGGACTGGTGCGTGCGGAGCTAGGCTCAACGCTACGTCTTCTTTATAGTCCGGAGACTCTCGCGTGCGGAAGCTGAGCTCAACGCTACGTCTTATTTAAAGTCCGTGGACTTTATTCTGCTCAACGTGGACAGGGGATGCTCTGGGAACAGCAACCTTTATTGAGCTCCCGTTTGCGCGGGCGGGCATCGCATAACAAAGGGCTGGTGGCTCTACACTTGCTGTCCTGCTTCTAGGCGTAGTATCGCCGCAACCTGTCCGCATTCCATGTGTGCCGGAGGGCTTGTCCCTCGAGCGTGGCGAGGCGGTATGCCCCCTTCGGCAATGCCTCCATCACGATGTACGGGCCTTCCCACTTTGACTCCAGCTTGCCGACGGTCTCCGCCTGGAGCGCTACTCTGAGAACTAGATCCCCAGGCTTGAACCCCCGCGGGCATATAGAGCGGTCCCGAGCACGTATTGTCTGTCGCGCATACTTCTCAACATGGTGGGCTGCATCTGCCCGTATCCCATCGAGGAGGTCCAAGGACACACGGCGCTCCTCTTCGGGTGCTTGGACGAGGACCCTCCGCGAGCCGGCCTTGATTTCCTCGGGCGTCACCGCCTCATCGCCGAAAAGGAGCCTGAATGGCGTAAATCCTGTCGGGCGCGTTACCGTTGTGCGGAGCGACCACAGAATGCTGTGAAGCTCGCTTGGCCACTTGCCCTTCGGCAATCCGACCAGGCGCTTTTTGATGGCGGCGGAGATGGCGCCATTCGCCCGTTCGACCGCCCCGTTGGACTGGGGATGCCCTACCGAGGCGAATCGGAGGGTGATGCCCATGCTGTCACAATAGTCTTTGAAAAGGGTGGCGTCGAACTGCAGGCCATTGTCAACCGTGAGCTCCCGGGTCACGCTGAAGTGACATATGATGTTTTGCCATAGGAAGCGCTGTATGGCCACAGAAGTTACTTTGGCCAGGGCAACCGCTTCCGGCCATCTGGAGAAATACTCCAACGCGACTACCACGAACCGGAGGTCCCCTGGAGCTCGGGCAAGTGGTCCTACTATGTCGAGGCCCCAGCGTGCCAGTGGCCACACCGGGGGAATGGGGTTGAGGCTCGTCAGGGGCCTGCGGATGATGCGCGCCATCCACTGGCACCCTTGGCACCGACGGACGAGGTCCTGGGCGTCGGTGGTGGCGGTTGGCCAGTAAAAGCCTTGCCTGAACGCCTTGCCGACCAACGACCTCGGCGCCAGGTGGGATCCGCACACGCCCGCGTGGATCTCCGCCAGGAGCTCCTTTCCCCGTTCCGTCGAGAGGCAGCGCAGGAGCGGTGCGCAAACCCCCCTCTTGTAGAGTATCCCTTCAAACACCTAGAAGGACCTTGCGCGGTGCTGCAAGCGCCGAAGCTCGGCGGGCTCGGCGACGCCTTGCAAGAAATTGAAGATGGGCTCTCGCCAATCACCTGGCGGGTTGATGCGGTGGACGAGTGCCGCGTCCCGGTTGTCTTGCGCGATGGCCGCCTGCGCTAGTATCTCGTAAAACGCCCCCTCAGGGGGGCAGTTGCTGGCTGGCCGCCTTAGCGAGGGCGTCGGCCTGCTCGTTCTCCGCACGGGGGATGGCCTTGACGGTGACGCCCAAAAAGTGCCTTTCCCTCGCCCTTACGGCCGCGAGGTACTTGGCCAACTCAGGGTCCTTGGCTTGATATGACTTGTCTACATGACCAGCCACCAAGTGCGAGTCGGTGCGGACTAGCACCCATCTCGCGCCAACTGCCTTGAGCTTCGCCAGGCCGAAGAGCAGTGCCTCGTATTCAGCCGTGTTGTTGGTGGCGGGGAAGGCAAGGCGCGCCGAGTATAGCAAACGCTGCCCCTCGGGCGTGACGACCACCGCCCCTACGCCTGCGCCAGCGACGCCGTAAGCGCCGTCGATCGTGAGCATCCAGACGGGGTCATCGTGCGTCTGGACGGGTTGGGCCGGCGGGGTCCATTCGGCGAGAAAATCCGCAAGGACTTGGGATTTGATTGCCGTTCGCGAAGCATATGTCAAGGAGAAGGGAGCGAGCTCGGCAGC
The DNA here is from genome assembly GCA_017311315.1 of Dendrocalamus latiflorus. Classification (NCBI taxonomy): domain Eukaryota; kingdom Viridiplantae; phylum Streptophyta; class Magnoliopsida; order Poales; family Poaceae; genus Dendrocalamus; species Dendrocalamus latiflorus. The sequence goes on along the minus strand of CM029626.1, from coordinate 24,557,619 downwards.
CCATTTGCCGATGCGCCCTGTGGACTCCTTATTGTGCAGCATCTCTGCCAGGGGGAACGAGGAAGGCACTGTGATCGGGTGGGCCAGGAAATAATGCCGAAGCTTCCTGGAGGCCATGACCAGTGTGTAGGCGAGCTTCTCAAGTTCCGTGTATCTTGTCTTGGCACCTTGGAGGGCTTCGGAGACAAAGTAGACGGGCCGCTGCATGGCGCCTTCCTCTAAGACAAGGATGGCGCTGACCGCGGTGGCTGACGCGGCCAGATAGAGCAGGAGGGGAGCCTCTGGTGCTGGGGCGACCAGCGTGGGGAGGCTGGCCAAGTGCTCCTTGAGCTCGTTGAAGGCTTTCGCGCAATCTCTGTCCCAACGAAATCCGTCGCACCCACGGAGCGTCTTGAAAAATGGCAAGCCCCGTTCCGCCGCCCTGGATAGGAAGCGGCTTAGTGCTGCCATGCGGCCCGCCAGCCTCTGGACCTCCCGCGTAGTCTTGGGCGGCTCCATACCCAGGATGGCGTCTACTTTGTCGGGGTTCGCCTGGATGCCCCGTCCGGAGACGAGGAAACCCAGGAGCTTGCCCGCCTGCACCCCGAAGACACATTTGTCGGGGTTGAGCTTGATGCCCGCCTTTCGGAGGTTGTCAAAGGTCTCCTGGAGGTCCCGGCCATGCAGAGCAAGTTGCCGAGTTTTGACCACCACGTCATCGACATAAGCTTCGACGTTCCTCCCGAGCTGGGCGGCCAGGGCAATAGCGACGAGGTGGGTGAAGGTAACGCCGGCATTCTTCAAGCCAAAGGGCATTCTGACGAAGCAGAACGTCCCAAGTGGTGTGATGAAACTAGTCTTCTCTTCGTCGTCTTCGGCCATGTATACCTGGTGATAGCCAGAATAGGCGTCCAGGAAACTCATGAGTTCGCACCCCGCAGTGGCGTCGACCAGCTGATCAATGCGCGGCAAGGGGTAATTGTCCTTCGGGCACGCCTTGTTGAGTGCTGTGAAGTCGATGCACATGCGCCAGGCCCCGCTGGCCTTTTTGACTAGCACCGGGTTAGCGAGCCACTCTGGGTGGTGGACCTCGCGGATGACCCCAGCACGAAGAAGCTTCGCGACCTCTGTTTTGGCCGCCTGCTGCCGATCCATTGACATACGCCGAAGCCTTTGCTTGACCGGTTTGGCGTCGGGGCAGACCGCCAAGCGATGCTCGATTACTGCTCGATCTACGCCCTTGATGTCCTCCGGGGACCATGCGAAAATGTCAACGTTGTTCTGAAGCACTCGGAGCAGATCCCGTTCGACCCCCGGTGGGAGCCCCTCGCCGATGGACACAAACTGCCCCTCCGCTTGGAGTGGCACCTTCTTGACTCCGCCCTCGGGCCGAGGCTTGGGCGTCCATCCGGGGGCGGAGGGCCCGTCGCCGCGCGCACCGGAGAGGGCATGCACCGGGCGATGCGGAACGCGGCTGCCGACCACGGCCCGTCTGGCCAGGTCCTGATCGCTGAAGACGGTGATAACACCCTCCGGGCCCGGGAGCTTCACACACAAAAACGCGTAGTGTGGGCTCGCCTCGAAAGAGTTGATGGCGGGCCGACCCAGTATGGCGTTGTAGGGATGCGAGATATCGATGACGTCGAAGATGACATGCTCGGTCCGGATGTTACCCTTGTTGCCCTCCTGACGGAAACTGACCGGAAGGGACACGTGCCCCAAGGCCTGCAGCGGTTGACCCCCGAAACCTTGAAGTGGAGCTCCTGGCTGCTCTAGCTGGCTTCGTGGGATCCCCATACGGTCGAGGGCCTCTGCGAACAAGATATTCGCGGAGCTTCCCCCGTCAACAAGGACGCGCCTGACGTCACAACGTGTTGTGTGGGCCTGGATGACTAGGGGGTCTTGGTGAGGGTACTCCACACCCCTGGCGTCGTTCAAGTCGAAGGTGATGTTGCAGGGTGGCATCCACAGTTGCGGCTGCTCCCCGGGAGCTTTTAAGGAGGAGCCTTCGGTGATGACGTTGACGGTGCGATGCTGCGCGCCCTCCATTGGGGGCGGAGCCCGAGACCCGGCCATCACCCCCCGCAGCTCCATGACTGCAGCGCATGCCCTTGTGTAATGATCGCCGTAGCCGTGCACCTCGCACCACTTGCCATAGTGCAGGAGCTCTTGTTCTGCTTGGGGTTGGCCGCAGTAATCGAGTCCGCCTTCCGACCCCCGGTCTCCCCTCCGTGAGGCGGGGTCGGGTCCTCGGCGGGTGCCCTCGGTGTCGCGGACATGATGGGCCGCCTGTGTCCTGCGCTGGCGGCGCCGAGGCTTACGCCCGCTCCTTGAAGAGCCTTCCTGTACCTCGGTGTCATCGCCTCGGGGAGGGCCTCCGCGAGGTTCTCGGCCGCGGCCATGCTTCGAGGGGGGCCCACCCGTCCCTGCCTCGCGCGGGGGGCGCTCCCCCTGGACGAGGTCGAGGGCGGTGATGCTGCGTCTTCGCACATCCTCCTCCGCCCGCGCATACTCATCCATTTTGTCGAAGAGTTTGACGACTGTCTTGATTGGCCTCCGCGCGTTGTACTCGGCCATCAGGCCCGGACGAAGGCCCTGTATGGCTGCATTAACGACGGTGGTTTCATTAATGTCTTTCACCTGGCATCGAATCTTGGCGAAGCGCTGGAAGTAGTCCCAGAGCTTCTCCGAGGGTCCTTGCTTCATAGCGAAGAGCTGGTCCGCATCGACTCTCTCGACATAGTTTCCTTGGAAGTTGCTTTGAAGGTGGTCGCGAAGCTGCTCCCACGCGTAGATGGAGCCCGGCTCTATGGTAAAAAACCAAGAGAGTGCCACTCCTTGCAGCGCGAGGGGGAGTCCCTTCGCCTTCGTGGTGTCATCTCCGCCCGCGGCCTCGATCGTGGTTTTGTACACGCGCACGAACTCGCGAGGATCCGTGTCGCCTTTGTACGGGTTGGTGACGTTAGGGAACTTGAAGTCTTCGGGCCACGCCGCCTGCTGCAGCCCCACCGAAAATGGGGACTCCGGATCTACGCGCCTCAATGGCACGCGGCTGGACGTGGGGGCTTCGTGGCTGTCCGCCTTCTCCGGCGCGGGCTCGGGCGCGATTACTGGTGCGACCTGCTGGCTCCGAGCCTCTTGTATATCGCGGACAGCTCCGCGAAGGTCTCCTAGTTCCCGCTGGAATGCGTTGAGGGCTGCTAGTAGGGCGCTTTCCACCACAGGTGCTGTCGGGTCCGCCGAAACGCCCAGCGGACGGGTCGGTGCAGGGACCATCGCCTCGCGAACTCCAGATCCGCCGGATGGTTCGTTGCGGTTACCCCCGGCCGTCTGATCCGCGCTACCGGCGAGGGTGGCGGGGGCTGTCGCCGCAGTACCCGCGACGGGGTTGGATGTCGTTGTAGCGGCGCTGGCGGGGTCGGTCGTTTTAGCGCGAGCGTCGATGCTCGTGACCACTACGCTTACGCCGCCGCCGACTCCTTCGGCGGTCGATGCCGAAGCCCTGGTATTCACGCGCCGCTCCGGCCCAGCCATCTTCTTTCCCTTCGCCACCGCTGGTGAAGCTTTTTTCGGTGCCATCCTTCTTCTTCGGTCTTCAGGCTTGTCCTCGTCCTCCCCACGGACGGTGCCAACTGTTGTGGCTACAGACCAAACAGAGAGAGAGATGGTAGTGGAGAGTGATGAAGATGAATGTAATGGCCTGGGTCCTCCCCATGGCTTGTACTCATATATATATACACATGAGGAGTGCTTTTACAGTTATGCCCTTACATCTGGTTATCCCCTCTGGGGGCAGTTATGTCATTACACATGGCCTATTCTGGGCCTTATAATCTCCTACCAGGCCTACTGGGCTTAGGTGGGGGCCACCCCTACGACAATAAAAAACTTTACTTAGCATGCCCGTGACAGTGGCATGGCTATCTAGGATAGTCTGTACACTGTGCAAAGGTGGTACAACTTTACCCACAAGATGTGATCAACTTATATGTCTGTCTGACACACTTCTGAAGGTGTGCGACTAAGAGATCATGACAAAGCCTTTACAATGCAAAGTACGCCTCTACTAAGGTTTCACCCCAATAAGAAATTCACCTGATTGGGGCCCCTCTTATGTCATGTGAGAGTTCTCATGGCCTATGGCACGCTCACATTCAACCTATAGTGAGACTCAGGTTGGGACCCGTAAATTAGTCAACCAGAACTGTCCTATATCAAGCTTGTGGTAACATATAGGGCTTCGTAGCATTAATACGTAGACTGGCCCTTAATTGACTTAGGCACTTCCCGCACACTTCATGTGCCTAGCACTCTCGTTTAGCCTCCTAGCAACAATGCATATTTTGATCTTATCCAAAGGCCGAAGTAACCTAAGAATGATATTGATGTGTACCTAGCACCATTGATGGAAGATCTTGCGATATTGTGGAACAAGGGGTTACATGTATGCGATGCGGACAAATGAAAGAACTTCACTCTACGCTCCATGTTCTTCTGCACCATGAATGACTTTCCTGCCCTTGGTAACCTATCGGGGTTGAGTACAAAAGGAGCCAAAGCCTATCCGAACTGCTTAAATTATACCGAGATGCGTCACCATAGGTTCCTTCCAAAGTATCACCCATACCGTAAGATGAAGAAATAATTTGACAAAAAAGAGGATGACTCAGAACCAAGGCCTTTTAGCGAGAAATAGGCCTATGATATACTCAAGGATACCGACGTTGTGTTGGAAAGGGACATAAATTGAGAACCTGTCGGAAGAACATGTGGAAGAAGAGGTCAATATTTTGGGACTTGCCTTATTTTGAGCACTTAGAAGTTCACAATTGCATCGATGTCATGCATGTAAAGAAGAATATTGTGACAGTTTGATTGGTCTCTTACTGAACATTCCTGACAAAACAAAGGATAGTGTCAATGCAAGGCACGACTTGGTCGCTATGAACATCAAGACCGAGTTAGCACCGATAGAAACCGATAAAGGCTAGACGTACCTCCCCCTAGCTTGCTACACTCTGTCTAAGTTTGAGAGAACTCAACTGTGCCAGTGCTTGTATGGTGTGAAAGTTCCATCTGGTCACTCCACCAGTATGAAGAAACTTGTTTCCATGGAACATTTGAAATTAATTGGTATGAAGTCTCAAGACTATCATGTGGTAATGACACAAATGCTACCTATTACATTTAGAAGTATTGTGCCGAACAAGGTTCAAATGACAATCATAAGGCTATGTTATTTCTTTAATGCAATTGCTCAAAAGGTTATCAATCCCGATGGACTAGATGCTCTGCAGACTGAGGTGGTGACTGTTGGTGATATGCCCTAGAGGCAACATGGAGATGTTGAATATATCACATACTATGTTTATGATACATTGCTTTGTTCCTTGAAATAGACATTATCATTATTGATCAATGAGTATGTGACTTATTCATGAGACTCTTAATGCCAAAATGTTGCTGTCGTAGGGGTGGCCCCCACCTAAGCCCAGCAGGCCTATTAGGAGGTTATAAGAAGCAAAGTAACGTGTGTAATGACATAAGTGCCCCTGATGGGGAGGTATGCATGTAAGGGTATAACTGTAAAAGCATACCCCATGTGAATATATATATCAGGATGAGGGGGAGGATGAGGCAGAACACTCCCACCTCTCCACTACCATCTCTCTCTGTTTGGTCTGTAACCACAACAGTTGGCGCCGTCCGTGGGGAGGACAAGGACAAGCCCGAAGACCGAAGAAGAAGGATGGCACCGAAAAAAGCTTCATCAGCAGCGGCGAAGGCAAAGAAGACGGCTGGGTCGGAGCGGCGCGTGAATACCAGGGCTTCGGCATCGGCCGCCGAAGGAGCTGGCGGCAGCGCAGGCGCCGTGGTCGCGGATGTCGACGCTGGCACCACAGCGACCGACCCCGCCAGCGCCGCTACAACGACACCCAACCCCGTCTCTGGCACTGCAACGACAGCCCCCGCCACCCTCGCCGGCAGCGCGGATCAGGCAGTCGGGGGTGGCCGCAATGCAGCATCTGGCGGATCTGGAGATCGTGAAGCGATGGTCCCGGCACCGACCCATCCGCTGGGTGTTCCGGCGGCCCCGACAGCGCCTGCGGTGGAAAGCGCCATACTAGCAGCCCTCAGCGCGTTCCAGCGGGAGCTGGGGGACCTTCGTGGAGCCGTCCGTGATATGCAAGAGGCTCGGAGCCAGCAGGCCGTGCCAGTAATCGCGCCCGAGCCCACGCCGAGAGGGCGGACAGTCGCGAAGCCCCCACGTCTAGCCGTGCGCCGCTGCGGCCGTAGATCCGGAATCCCCGCTTTCGGCAGGGCTGTAGCAGGCGGCGTGGCCTCAAGACTTCAAGTTTCCAAGCGCCATCGACTCGTACAAGGGCGACACGGACCCCCGCGAGTTTGTGCGCGTGTACGAAACCGCGATCGAAGCCGCGGGCAGAGACGACACCACGAAGGCGAAGGGACTTCCCCTCGCGCTGCAAGGGGTGGCGCTCTCTTGGTTCTTTACCATAGAGCCGGGCTCCATCTACGCGTGGGAGCAGCTCCGCGACCGTCTTCACAACAACTTCCAAGGAAACTGCATCGAGCGAGTCGACGCGGACCAACTCTTCGCTGTGAAGCAAAGACCCTCGGAGAAGCTCCGGGGCTACCTCAAGCACTTCGCCAGGATTCGATGCCAAGTAAGAGACGTTAATGAAACCACCGTCGTTAATGCAGCCATACAGGGCCTTCGTCCGGGCCCGATGGCCGAGTACAACGCGCGGAGGCCAATCAAGACAGTCGCCAAGCTCTTCGACAAAATGGAGGATGCGCGAAGACGCAGCATTACCGCCCTCGACCTCGCCCATGGGGAGCGCCCCCCGCATGAAGTAGGGGCGGGTGGTCCCTCCTCGAAGCAGGGCCGCGGCCGAGAGCCCCGGGGAGGCCCTCCCCGAGGCAGCGACACCGGAGTACGGGAAGGCTCCTCAAGGAGCAGGCATAAACCTCGGCGCCGCCAGCGCAGGTCACAGGCGGCCCATCATGTCCTCGACACCGAGAGCGCCCGCCAAGGACCCGACCCCGCCTCACAAAGGGGGGACCGGGGATCGGAAGGCGGACTTGATTGCGGCGACCAACCCCACGCAGAACAAGAGCTCCTACACTATGGCAAGTGGTGCGAGGTACACGGCTACGATGATCATTACACAAGGGCATGCACCGCAGTTATGGAGCTGCGGAGGGTGACGGTCGGGTTTCGAGCTCTGCCTCCTCGGCCCCCTGCCGGAGCCCACGTGGAGCACCCAAGCGGTAGCCCCATGCGAGCCGCCGCAACGGAGGGAGCGCAGCATCGCACCGTTAGCGTCATCACTGGAGGCTCCTCCTCAAGGGCCCCCGGGGAGCAGCCGCAATTATGGATGCCGCCCCGCAACATCACCTTCGACGTGAACGACGCCAGCGGTGTGGAGTACCCTCACCAAGACCCTCTAGTCATCCAGGCCCACATAGCACGCTGCGACGTCAGGCGCATCCTTGTCGACGGGGGAAGCTCCACGAATATCTTGTTCGCCGAAGCCCTCGATCGTATGGGGATCCCCCGAAGCCGGCTAGAGCAGCCAGGAGCTCCACTCCAAGGTTTCGGGGGTCAACCACTGCAGGCCTTGGGGCACGTGTCCCTTCCGGTCACGTTCCGTCAGGAGCGCAACAAGGGTAATGTAACATCCTGACTTTCAGAGCCTTTTGAAGCTTTCGAAATAAAATTCACCATTTGAATTTTTCTGGAATTAATTAAAGCTTAAATGAAATCTTTATGAATTAAAAGGATTTAATATGATTAAGTTAAACATTAAAATGTGCCAAAAGTATTTTATTTGAGTTCCTTGAGTCTCAAGGGATTTTCTGGATTTTTTCTGGGATTTTTCTGGATTTATTTGCTATTTTCTAGAGCTCAAAATGATTTGTTTGAATTTTTGGAAAAAGAAAAAGAAAAACCAGTCGGTCGAGCCGCAACCGCTTCCGCCCCCGCCGCGTGTCAGCCATCCAGAACCCCGCCCCCCGCATCGCAGCCGCCCGCTTTTAGCAAGTCGTACTCGTATACGAGTTGGACTCTCAGGTCGTATCCCACCCGGACTCGTACTCGTGGCCGACCAGGACACCTCTACGACCGGGTATAAAAGGGCCCGAACCCCTGGTGTCTCCCTCGTCCCAAGTCAAGCCTCGCCTCCGAGTTGAGCTGCAAACCGAAGTCGCGTAGCCGCTGCCGTGGTCGTGCCGGAGCCCGAGGTCGTGTCATCCTCGCCGTCGTTTCGCCTTCGCCGATCCGCCGTCGCCGGTGAGTCCCGCCACCATCCCTAGTCACCGCCGACCAGATCCCGCCGCCATCCGTGGTCGTAGATCCGTGTGTCGTAGATCCGTGTGGTCGTAAGGTTCTACGACTACGTTGTAGAGCCTTAGTCGTAAGTCGTAAAGCCACCAGTAAGTTCGATCATGTGGTCGTAAAGGACTTCATGGTCGTAAGTCTGCCTGAGTAGTCATAGCCGCTGTGCAGTCGTAGCCGCCCGTGTGGTAGTAGTCGTAGATTGCTCCGTGTGGTCGTAGTCGTAGATTGCTCTGTGTGGTCGAAGTAGTAGGTTCGACTACGTAGTCGTAATCTCGACTGAGTGATCGTAGTCGTGTGCTCGACTACGTGGTCGTAAGACCTGTAGCAGCTCTCGGTTTCAGTCGCTCAATTCAACGTAGTCGTAAGTCTTCTGCGTAGTCGTAAGTCTTCTGCGTAGTCGAAAGTCTTCTACGTAGTAGTCGTAAGCCATTCTCTGTGGTCGTAAACGGTAACGTGATCGTAAAAGACTTCATGGTCGTAATATCGACCGTGGTCGTGAGCGACTACGTGGTCGTAAGCTCCATCCGAGTGGTCGTAAATAACCGGGTACTCGTCAGCTGTGGTCGCAGGCCCGACTATGTGGTCGTAACCCCTATTGATCGTGTTTGCCGTGGTCGTAACCAACCCTCCCGACCGCGATAGCCGTGGTCGTAACTCCCTCTCCGACCACGTTGGTTTCCGAAGACAATCTTTTTCTCCGATTTAAAACTTCCCAGAGCCGGTTCTCCCTCGTCCTAGCTCCGATTGACCCGATTCTTTTTTCCTAAATTCATCTAAAATTGAGCTCTATATTTTGGTTCAAGTTTGAGAATTTTTGGAGTTCATTTGAATTTTATTTGATTTTATTTTGTGTTTCGATTTGTGTTCTCTCTCGTTAGATCACGCGTTCGAAGGAGCGGAAGTTGGATTTAAAGATCAAGAGCTGTCAACTGAGCAAGGCCAAGGCAAGTCGTGTCCTTTGATCATGTTGAACCCAGTTTGCAATCTATTATTTAATTATTTTGTTTTAAATTATCTTGCATCGCTATTTTTAGTCAAACCCTTGTATTGGTAGTTATCGTCCCAATTGGTTATTTCCCTCCTTGATATGTTGGAATACCTTGATGCCATTGTCAACTTAGGTCGGGAATTTAATTAGTGATGCTATGTTATTTGTCACATTGGGTTGGTACGATTAGAATGCTTAGCCGTGCTTATTTTGCGAAAGGGTTCATCATCACATGTGGTTAATTAATCTTGACTTAATGATATACTTGAATGTGGTGGTTAACCACGATTATAAAACTTGTTTCCATGGCATGGGTAGTGTCATTGGTGTTGGTTGTACAAAATTGGTTTTCACTTGGGCGATTGATCGTGCAGTAAAGGGGGTGCAAGTTGCACATTAGGATGTGGATGTTTCGCTTGGGTAATTCTTAAGGACTTAACTTTGTGCGCCATTGATCTGAGCTTAATCGTGCAAACCACATGTCTAGTATGGGATAGACCTGGCATAATAATTTGTGAAGTCTCCACTTTGGTTTTACTACCGATGTTGTTGTGGCGCAAGAGGGGGCAATTATCGACTAGGGGGTTACCCTACTCAGTGGCGAAACCTTAGCGAGTGGGATCAGGTGGAGATGGATCATTGTAAAGGCCTTGTTGTGATTTCCTTAGCGCGAGGCTAATCACATCGTGTGGGTACAGTTGTGCAACCTCTGCAGAGGGTAAAACTATTTGAATAGCCGTGTCCTCGGTCATGGACAATGCTCGGTGATTTCACACGAGGGGTAGAGTCTTTATGAAATCTGGTTGGTTTGAGCTGGGGAGTGAATGGTTAGTTCACTTGTGGTTATATTCAATTCCTTTGATTATTTATTTAATGTCTTTTGTTAAAGTCGCTTTTCAATCTATTTATTGTATTTACTTTAAATCGTTGCTTTATGCAAAGTTAACCTTTCAGCTATCCATTGTTAAGCCCTGCACACTATATTGCATTCATTTGTTACAAACGACTTGCTGAGTACCAATGTACTCACGGCTTTATGCCCCTGTTGCTCAGTTGAGGAGGAGGAGTATCACCAGCAGGAGGTTCCAGAAGGAGAGTACTTCGACGTCTTCGCGGATTAGGCTTCGTTCTCCACTCGATAGCCTGTGGGCGTGTCGATTGGCTGCTGCGCTTCTTTTTGGATTTCCGCTGCTAGTTTTTGTTAAGTGCTTCGGGCTAGTCTATTGTAAGCTTGGCCATAAGGTCGCACTCTGATAATTATTAATAATATTTGAGTCTTTTCTTAGTAAATGGTGATATGTTCGATATTTCATCTTTGTTTATACTGTGTGCACTAGCGTGATCCTGGACTAGTGCAGAATACACAAGAGAGTCCGGATTTGTATATTCGGGTCTCTACAGAGATGGTATCAGAGTCATATCGACTGTAGGACGAAGCCCTAGTTAGAATGGTCGAATTAGTCAAGTTTTCAAAATTTATCTTCTAAATCAAATCAACCAAATGTTTGTATAGTAATTCTTTATTCTTACTTCATTCTTAGGATTCTTTCTCCTTGCCTCCTCTGAAACAGTGTTTTCGAATTTCAATTTGACTTCTTATCCCCATAATGTCCATAGATGTCTCGAGCGTCCCTCGATCAAAGTGAAAGTTGGCATGGAATTCTTCAAGCTGTGCTGTGAAGTTTGGATCAAGGAAGCATCCAATATGTCAAGAAAAGATTGGGAATTTCCGGGAAGATTAGGAACCATTAGCTTTGAACCTTGTTATAGTTTTAGTATCGTGTAGATCGTCTTGGTTCTTATTTGCCGTAGGGTGTGATGTGAGCTGCAGTTTTGCTTCTAGCATTATGATGCAGCCATGTCAAAAGTCTTTTTGTGGAGTTTATTGCTTCTTTTGTTAGCCTTTTCGGCTAAGTGTTTGCTTAGTTTTAGGATTGCCATTAGTTACCCCCTTAGACGAGTTTACCACTTACCTTTGCTTTTCCCTCTTACCTATTGAGCCTTGAAGAGTCAGTTCTCAACAAATGGTCTTTTCCTTCAGAACAGAGCAGAAATGGTTGACACCCGGAGCTCCGCAGGACGCGGTCAAATGAACCAGGATCCGGAAGGCAGTAATGGAAACCAAGCAACTCCAGAGCAGCATGCGAATCCGGCTGGTTTAGATCCGACCTTGAGTCAGTTTATGGATGCCCAGACCCAATTAATGAATACCATGATGCAGAACATGAATGTCATGATGAATCGGCAAAACCAAGAAATACCGCAACCAGTTCGCCAGCAGTCCAAGTTCGCAGAGTTTATGAGAATAGGGCCTCCTACCTATTCACGGTCTTCTGAGCCATTGGAAGCCGATGATTGGATGCGCTCAGTGGAAAGGAAGCTTAACCTTGCCCAGTGTACAGATCGCGAGAAGGTATTGTATGCAGCCCATCAGCTCGAGGGTGCTGCAGCTGAGTGGTGGGAGAATTATTGTGCTGCTCATGAGGATCAAGATAGCATCACTTGGGCTGAGTTCGCAGAAGCCTTTCGTCATGCCCATATCCTGGATGGGGTGATCGAAATGAAGAAGGAAGAATTTCGAGAGTTGCAGCAGAAGAACATGTCAGTGAGTGAGTACCTCAATAAATTCACCCAGCTAGCCCGTTATGCCCCGGAGGATGTCGCTACAGATGATGCCCGTCAAAAGAGGTTCAAGAAAGGACTAAACCCCAGTCTGAAAGTTCAAGTAGTGGGAAATGACTACGCCAGCTTTCAAAACATGGTGGACAAAGCGATGCTCATTGAGGAGAGTCGTCGTGAGTTAGAGGAATCCCGCAAGCGGAGGATGATGCAGCAAGGATCACAGATGCACCAGGCTCAGAGGACCCGCTTCAGTACGTTTCAGCCCGCTCGTGTTCCACAGCAGTCAGGATTCAAAACACCTGCACCAGCTCCTCGCCAGTTCTCATCAGGACCAAGGCCAATTCCAGTTGGAAGCCAACAGAAGAGGATCACCAAGCCCATGACAGCAGTTACCTGTTTCAAATGCCATGAAACGGGACATTATGCCAACAAATGCCCGCAGAATCAAGCCTTGACACCAGTTTGTTTCAACTTGGGCTCTACCCCAGATCGGACTCCCGCAGCAGGGTCAGGACGCGGAGCACCGCAAACATCAAGTCAACCCAACAGAGGATCGCAGACCGTGCTGCGCGGCCAGGTGAACCATGTCACCATGGAGGAAGCTCAAGCAACACCAGATGTTGTGATCGGTAAGTTTCAAGTAAACTCAGTTCCTGCCACAGTTTTGTTCGATTCTGGAGCTTCACATTCGTTTGTTTCCCGGAGTTTTGCTCTAAAGCATAAATTGGAAGTTGTTGCTCTTGGTTCTATTTTGCTGGTTCAATCCCCGGGCTCTGAGATGAGTACCAATCTAGGATGCCCTAGAGTTAAAATAGCCATCCAAGGAATAGAGTTCTCCGCTGATTTGGTAGTGCTAAATATCCAGTCTTTGGATGTGATTCTGGGTATGGATTGGCTCAAAAAGCATCAAGCAGTGTTGGAATGTGGAAATCGAGCCGTCACCTTGGTCGGTTTAGATGGAAGTAAAGTTAGATTTGAAGCGAACATGAAGCAGCCAGAAAAAGTGATTGTATGCCGAAGCAAAGGGATCATGATAGAGGAAGTACCAATTGTACGAGAATATCCCGATGTATTCCCCGATGATCTTCCTGGGATGCCACCCGACAGAGAAGTAGAGTTTGCAATTGAGTTAGTACCGGGTACATCGCCTATTTCCAAGAGACCCTACCGAATGCCCGCCAATGAATTGGCAGAATTGAAGAAACAAATACAAGAGTTGTTGGATAAAGGCTATGTCAGGCCTAGTACCTCTCCGTGGGGAGCACCAGTATTGTTTGTCAAAAAGAAGGATGGTAGCCAGCGCATGTGCGTGGATTACCGAGCTCTCAATGAAGTTACCATCAAGAACAAGTATCCCTTGCCCAGAATTGATGACTTGTTCGATCAACTAAAAGGAGCCGGAGTGTTTTCCAAGATTGATTTGAGGTCAGGTTATCATCAAATGAAGATTCGACCGGAGGATATACCTAAGACAGCATTCTCAACTCGTTATGGTTTATACGAATTCTCCGTAATGTCTTTTGGCCTAACCAATGCCCCAGCATACTTCATGTACCTGATGAACAAGGTGTTCATGGATTACCTGGATAAGTTCGTTGTCGTGTTTATCGATGACATTCTAATCTACTCCAAGAATGAGGAAGAACATGAAGAGCATTTGAGGATGGTATTGCAGAGATTGCGAGAGCATAAGTTGTATGCCAAGTTTAGCAAATGTGAATTTTGGATGAAGGAAGTTGCGTTTTTGGGCCATGTGATGACCGCAGAAGGAGTAGCAGTTGACCCCGGGAAAGTGAACGATGTACTCACTTGGAGGGCACCAACGTCAGTAACTCAGGTCAGAAGCTTCCTGGGAATGGCGGGTTATTACCGCCGTTTCATTGAAGGATTCTCCAGTGTAGCGCGCCCGCTCACTCAGCTGTTGAAGAAGGAAAAGAAATTTGAATGGACGCCGGAGTGCAAGAGGAGTTTTCAGAAATTAAAGGAGAGCCTAACAACAGCTCCAGTACTAATTCTACCCGACATCAAGAAGGACTTTGAGATCTACTGTGATGCATCCCGCAAAGGTTTGGGGTGTGTGCTGATGCAGGACAAGAGGGTGGTGGCTTATGCATCACGCCAGCTGAGACCACACGAAGAGAACTACCCCACGCATGACTTGGAGTTGGCAGCAGTTGTGCATGCCCTGAAAATTTGGCGTCACTATTTAATGGGTAACCGAAGTGAGATCTACACGGATCATAAGAGCCTGAAATATATTTTCACACAATCGGAGCTCAACCTAAGACAAAGAAGATGGTTGGAATTAATAAAGGATTATGACATCGGAATCCATTATCATCCAGGAAAAGCCAATGTAGTGGCAGACGCGTTGAGTAGAAAAGTGTATTGCAATACAGTGATGGTCAAGGAAAAACAACCAGCTCTACACGAGGAATTTCAGAAGCTTAGTTTGGAGTTGGTTGAGGAAGGGATGTTAGCTACCTTGGACTTGTAGCCGACCCTAGATAGTCAGATTCGTCACGAGCAACCAGGGGATGAAAATATCCAGAGAATCAAAGAAGGTTTAAAGGAAGGCAAAGCACCCGGCTTTGTGGAGGACGATCAGGGAATCATGTGGTATAAGACGCGTTTGTGCGTACCAAACAAGGGGGAACTGAAGAAGTTATTACTTAAGGAAGCGCATGAGTCCTTATATTCAATCCACCCCGGCAGTACCAAGATGTACCAGGATATTAAAGACAAATATTGGTGGCCAGGTATGAAGCGCGAAATAGCCGAGTATGTAGCACTTTGCGATGTGTGCCAAAGAGTGAAGGCTGAACATCAAAGACCAGCAGGTTTGCTGCAACCCTTGAAGATTCCTGAATGGAAGTGGGAAGATGTGGGAATGGACTTTATTACAGGCTTACCCAAGACTAAAGAGGGCTACGACTCAATATGGGTAATTGTGGATTGACTAACGAAGGTCGCTCACTTTCTTCCGGTCAAAACAACTTATGCTGGTGATAAATTGGCCGAGTTATACATGTCCAGGATTGTGAGTCTTCATGGGGTGCCCAAGAGGATAGTATCGGATCGTGGGTCGCAGTTTACTTCACGATTTTGGAATAGCTTTCACGAGGCAATGGGTACTCACTTGAACTTCAGTACAGCATATCATCCGCAAACTGATGGTCAGACGGAGCGTGTGAATCAAATCCTGGAGGATATGTTAAGAGCTTGTGTATTGGATCACGGAGCTAAATGGGATAGTTGTTTACCTTTTGCGGAGTTCTCCTACAATAACAGTTACCAGACTAGTCTACAAATGTCACCGTTTGAAGCCCTGTATGGCAGAAAATGTAGAACCCCTCTCAATTGGAAAGAGACGGGGGAGAGTCAAATTTTCGGGCCAGAATGTCTTCAGGAAGCAGAAGAGAAAGTGCGTTTGATTCAAGAAAGGCTAAAGGCAGCCCAAGCCAGACAGAAGAGTTATGCTGATACTCGTCGAAGAGATTTAAGTTTTGAGCCAAATGACTATGTGTATCTCAGGATCACACCCTTCAAAGGTGTTAAGAGATTTCAAATGAAGGGAAAGCTAGCGCCAAGGTATGTGGGGCCATTTAAAATTTTAAAGCGCAAAGGAGAGGTTGCATACCAGTTGGAATTACCAAACACCTTGAGCGGGATCCATGATGTTTTCCATGTATCTCAACTAAAGAAGTGCTTGAGAGTGCCAGAGGAAGCAGTGCCCGTAGAGGCGGTGGATCTTCAGGAGGATCTGTCTTATAAAGAACATCCTATAAAAATTTTGGAAGTGGCAGAGCGTGTAACCAGAAGAAGGACCGTTCTCTTTTGCAAGGTTCAATGGAGCAACCATTCCGAGGAGGAAGCAACCTAGGAGAGCGAGAAGGATCTTAGAGCGGAGTTTCCAAACCTATTCCTTAGAGAGCCAGAATCTCGGGGTCGAGATTCCGTTTAAGGGGGGGAGGTTTGTAACATCCTGACTTTCAGAGCCTTTTGAAGCTTTCGAAATAAAATTCACCATTTGAATTTTTCTGGAATTAATTAAAGCTTAAATGAAATCTTTATGAATTAAAAGGATTTAATATGATTAAGTTAAACATTAAAATGTGCCAAAGTATTTTATTTGAGTTCCTTGAGTCTCAAGGGATTTTCTGGATTTTTTCTGGGATTTTTCTGGATTTATTTGCTGTTTTCTAGAGCTCAAAATGATTTGTTTGAATTTTTGGAAAAAGAAAAAGAAAAACCAGTCGGTCGAGCCGCAACCGCTTCCGCCCCCACCGCGTGTCAGCCATCCAGAACCCCGCCCCCCACATCGCAGCCGCCCGCTTTTAGCAAGTCGTACTCGTATACAAGTGGGACTCTCAGGTCGTATCCCACCCGGACTCGTACTCGTGGCCGACCAGGACACCTCTACGACCGGGTATAAAAGGGCCTGAACCCCTGGTGTCTCCCTCGTCCCAAGTCAAGCCTCGCCTCCGAGTTGAGCCGCAAACCGAAGTCACGTAGCCGCTGCCGTGGTCGTGCCGGAGCCCGAGGTCGTGTCGTCCTCGCCGTCGTTTCGCCTTCGCCGATCCGCCGTCGCCGGTGAGTCCCGCCACCGTCCCTAGTCACTGCTGACCAGATCCCGCCGCCATCCGTGGTCGTAGATCCGTGTGTCGTAGATCCGTGTGGTCGTAAGGTTCTACGACTACGTTGTAGAGCCTTAGTCGTAAGTCGTAAAGCCACCAGTAAGTTCGATCATGTGGTCGTAAATGACTTCATGGTCGTAAGTCTGCCTGAGTAGTCGTAGCCGCTGTGCAGTCGTAGCCGCCCGTGTGGTCGTAGTCGTAGATTGCTCCGTGTGGTCGTAGTCGTAGATTGCTCTGTGTGGTCGAAGTAGTAGGTTCGACTACGTAGTCGTAATCTCGACTGTGTGATCGTAGTCGTGTGCTCGACTACGTGGTCGTAAGACCTGTAGCAGCTCTCGGTTTCAGTCGCTCAATTCAACGTAGTCGTAAGTCTTCTGCGTAGTCGTAAGTCTTCTGCGTAGTCGAAAGTCTTCTACGTAGTAGTCGTAAGCCATTCTCTGTGGTCGTAAACGGTAACGTGATCGTAAAAGACTTCATGGTCGTAATTTCGACCGTGGTCGTGAGCGACTACGTGGTCGTAAGCTCCATCCGAGTGGTCGTAAGTAACCGGGTACTCGTCAGCTGTGGTCGCAGGCCCGACTACGTGGTCGTAACCCCTATTGATCGTGTTTGCCGTGGTCGTAACCCTCCCGACCGCGATAGCCGTGGTCGTAACTCCCTCTCCGACCACGTTGGTTTCCGAAGACAATCTTTTTCTCCGATTTAAAACTTCCCAGAGCCGGTTCTCCCTCGTCCTAGCTCCGATTGACCCGATTATTTTTCCTAAATTTATCTAAAATTGAGCTCTATATTTTGGTTCAAGTTTGAGAATTTTTGGAGTTCATTTGAATTTTATTTGATTTTATTTTGTGTTTCAATTTGCGTTCTCTCTCGTTAGATCACGCGTTCGAAGGAGCGGAAGTTGGATTTAAAGATCAAGAGCTGTCAACTGAGCAAGGCCAAGGCAAGTCGTGTCCTTTGATCATGTTGAACCCAGTTTGCAATCTATTATTTAATTATTTTGTTTTAAATTATCTTGCATCGCTATTTTTAGTCAAACCCTTGTATTGGTAGTTATCGTCCCAATTAGTTATTTCCCTCCTTGATATGTTGGAATACCTTGATGCCATTGTCAACTTAGGTCGGGAATTTAATTAGTGATGCTATGTTATTTGTCACATTGGGTTGGTACGATTAGAATGCTTAGCCGTGCTTATTTTGCGAAAGGGTTCATCATCACATGTGGTTAATTAATCTTGACTTAATGATATACTTGAATGTGGTGGTTAACCACGATTATAAAACTTGTTGCCATGGCATGGGTAGTGTCATTGGTGTTGGTTGTACAAAATTGGTTTTCATTTGGGCGATTGATCGTGCAGTAAAGGGGGTGCAAGTTGCACATTGGGATGTGGATGTTTCGCCTGGGTAATTCTTAAGGACTTAACTTTGTGCGCCATTGATCTGAGCTTAATCGTGCAAACCACATGTCTAGTATGGGATAGACCTGGCATAATAATTTGTGAAGTCTCCACTTTGGTTTTACTACCGATGTTGTTGTGGCGCAAGAGGGGGCAATTATCGACTAGGGGGTTACCCTACTCGACGGCGAAACCTTAGCGAGTGGGATCAGGTGGAGATGGATCATTGTAAAGGCCTTGTTGTGATTTCCTTAGCGCGAGGCTAATCACATCGTGTGGGTACAGTTGTGCAACCTCTGCAGAGGGTAAAACTATTCGAATAGCCGTGTCCTCAGTCATGGACAATGCTCGGTGATTTCACACGAGGGGTAGAGTCTTTATGAAATCTGGTTGGTTTGAGCTGGGGAGTGAATGGTTAGTTCACTTGTGGTTATATTCAATTCCTTTGATTATTTATTTAATGTCTTTTGTTAAAGTCGCTTTTCAATCTATTTATTGTATTTACTTTAAATCGTTGCTTTATGCAAAGTTAACCTTTCAGCTATCCATTGTTAAGCCCTGCACACTATATTGCATTCATTTGTTACAAACGACTTGCTGAGTACCAATGTACTCACGGCTTTATGCCCCTGTTGCTCAGTTGAGGAGGAGGAGTATCACCAGCAGGAGGTTCCAGAAGGAGAGTACTTCGACGTCTTCGCGGATTAGGCTTCGTTCTCCACTCGATAGCCTGTGGACATGTCGATTGGCTGATGCGCTTCTTTTTGGATTTCCGCTGCTAGTTTTTGTTAAGTCCTTCGGGCTAGTCTATTGTAAGCTTGGCCATAAGGTCGCACTCTGATAATTATTAATAATATTTGAGTCTTTTCTTAGTAAATGGTGATATGTTCGATATTTCATCTTTGTTTATACTGTGTGCACTAGCGTGATCCTGGACTAGTGCAGAATACACAAGAGAGTCCGGATTTGTATATTCGGGTCTCTACAGGTAACATCCGGACCGAGCAGGTCACCTTCGACGTCGTAGATATCCCACATCCCTACAACGCCATACTGGGCCGGCCCGCCATCAACTCTTTCTAGGCGATCCCGCACTACGCGTTTTTGTGTATGAAGCTCCCGGGTCCAGAGGGTGTCATCACCGTCTTCGGCGATCAAGACCTGGCCAGACGTGCCGAGGTCGGCAGCTGCGTTCCGCATCGCCCGGTGCACGCCCTCTCCGGCACGCTCGGCGATGGCCCCTCCGCCCTTGGGTGGACGCCCAAGCCTCGGCCCGAGGGCGGAGTCAAGAAGGTGCCCATCCAGGCGGAGGGGCAGTTTGTGTCCATCGGCGAGGGGCTCCCACCGGGGGTCGAACGGGATCTGCTCCGAGTGCTTCAGAACAACGTTGACATTTTCGCATGGTCCCCGGAGGACATCAAGGGCGTAGACCGAGCAGTAATCAAGCATTGCTTGGCGGTCCACCCCGACGCCAAGCCGGTCAAGCAAAGGCTTCGGCGTATGTCCATGGATCGGCAACCGGCGGCCAAGATGGAGGTGGCGAAGCTTCTTCGCGCCGGGGTCATCCGCGAGGTCCACCATCCAGAGTGGCTCGCTAACCCGGTACTAGTCAAAAAGGCCAGCGGGGCCTGGCGTATGTGCATCGACTTCACGGCGCTCAACAAGGCGTGCCCAAAGGACAATTACCCCTTGCCGCGCATCGACCAGCTGGTCGACGCCACCGCGGGGTGCGAACTCATGAGTTTCCTGGACGCCTATTCCGGCTACCACCAGGTGTACATGGCCGAAGACGACGAGGAGAAGACCAGTTTCATCACACCTCTTGGGATGTTCTGCTTCGTCAGAATGCCCTTTGGCTTGAAGAACGCAGGCGCTACCTTTACCCGTCTCGTCGCTATTGCCCTGGCCGCCCAGCTCGGGAGGAACGTCGAAGCTTACGTCGATGACGTGGTGATCAAAACCCGGCAGCTTGCTCTGCATGGCCGGGACCTCCAGGAGACCTTCGACAACCTCCGGAAGGCGGGCATCAAGCTCAACCCCGACAAATGTGTCTTCGGGGTGCAGGCGGGCAAACTCCTAGGTTTCCTCGTGTCCGGACGGGGCATCCAGGCGAACCCCGACAAAGTAGACGCCATCCTGGGTATGGAGCCGCCCAAGACAACGAGGGAGGTCCAGAGGCTGGCGGGCCACATGGCAGCATTAAGCCGCTTCCTATCCAGGGCGGCGGAGCGGGGCCTGCCATTTTTCAAGACACTCCGCGGGTGCGACGGATTTCGTTGGGACGGGGATTGTGCGAAGGCCTTCAACGAGCTCAAGGAGCACCTGGCAAGCCTCCTCACTCTGGTCGCCCCAGCACCAGAGGCTCCCCTCCTGCTATATCTGGCCGCGTCCGCCACCGCGGTCAGCGCTGTCCTCGTCTTAGAGGAAGGCGCCATACAGCGGCCCGTATACTTTGTCTCTGAAGCCCTCCAAGGTGCCAAGACAAGGTACACGGAGCTTGAGAAGCTCGCCTACGCGCTGGTTATGGCCTCCAGGAAACTTCGGCATTACTTTCTGGCCCACCCGATCACAATGCCTTCTTCATTCCCCCTGGCAAAGATGTTACACAACAAAGAGTCCACAGGGCATATCGGCAAATGGGCCGCCGAGCTCGCCCCCTTCTCCTTGACGTATGCTTCATGAACGGCAATCAAATCCCAAGTCCTGGCGGATTTTCTCGCCGAATGGACCCCGCCGGCCCAACCGGTCCAGACGCACGACGACCCCGTCTGGACGCTTACCATTGACGGAGCTTACGGCGTCGCGGGCGCGGGCGTAGGTGCGGTGATCGTCACGCCTGAAGGATAGCGTTTGCTATACTCGGCGCGCATCGCCCTCCCCGCCACCAACAACACGGCTGAGTACGAGGCGCTGCTCTTTGGCCTGGCGAAGCTCAAGGCAGTCGGCGCGAGACGGGTGCTAGTACGCACCGACTCGCGCTTGGTGGCCGGTCATGTGGATAAGTCATATCAAGCCAAGGACCCTGAGTTGGCCAAGTACCTCGCGGCTGTGAGGGCGAGGGAAAGGCACTTTTTGGGCGTCACCGTCAAGGCCATCCCCCGCGCGGAGAACGAGCAGGCCGACGCCCTCGCTAAGGCGGCTAGCCAGCAACTGCCCCCCCCAGATGGAGCGTTTTATGAGATATTAGTGCAGGCGGCCATCACGCAGGACAACCGGGACGCGGCACTCGTCCACCACATTGACCGGCTGGGTGATTGGCGAGAGCCCATCTTCAATTTCTTGCAAGGCATCGCCGAGCCGGAGGACCCCGCCGAGCTTTGGCGCTTGCAACACCGCGCAAGATCCTTCCAGGTGTTCGAAGGGATACTCTACAAGAGAGGGGTTTGCGCACCGCTCTTGCGTTGCCACTCGACTGAGGGGGGAAAGGAGCTCCTTGCGGAGATCCACGCGGGCGCGTGCGGATCCCACCTGGCGCTGAGGTCATTAGTTGGCAAGGCGTTCAGGCAAGGCTTCTACTGGCCAACTGCCATCACCGACGCCCAGGACCTCGTCCGTCGGTGCCAAGGATGCCAGTGGATGGCGCGCATCATCCGCAGGCCCCCGACGAGCCTCAACCCTATTCCTCTGGTGTGGCCGCTGGCACGCTGGGGCGTCGACATAGTAGGACCGCTTGCCCGAGCTCCAGGGGACCTCCGGTTCATGGTGGTCGCGCTGGAGTATTTCTCAAGATGGCCGGAAGCGGTCGCCCTGGCTAAAGTAACTTCTGCAGCCATACAACGCTTCCTCTGGCAAAACATCATATGTCGCTTCGGCGTGCCCCGGGAGCTCACGGTTGACAATGGCCTACAGTTCGACGCCACCCTATTCAAAGACTATTGTGACAGCATGGGCATCACCCTCCGATTCGCCTCGGTAGGGCATCCCCAGTCCAACGGGGCGGTCGAATGGGCGAATGGCGCCATGTCCGCTGCCATCAAAAAGCGCCTGGTCGGGTTGCCGAAGGGCAAGTGGCCGAGCGAGCTTCACAGCGTTCTTTGGTCGCTTCGCACAACCGTAACGCGCCTGACGGGATTCACGCCGTTCAAGCTCCTTTTCGGCGACGAAGCAGTGACGCCCGAGGAAATCAAGGCCGGCTCGCGGAGGGTCCTCGTCCAAGCACCCGAAGAGGAGCGCCGTGTGTCCTTGGACC
Source organism: Dendrocalamus latiflorus (assembly GCA_017311315.1). Classification (NCBI taxonomy): domain Eukaryota; kingdom Viridiplantae; phylum Streptophyta; class Magnoliopsida; order Poales; family Poaceae; genus Dendrocalamus; species Dendrocalamus latiflorus. The sequence goes on along the minus strand of CM029626.1, from coordinate 24,535,442 downwards.
TCCTCGACGGGCTACGGGCAGATGCAGCCCACCATGTCGAGAAGTATGCGCGGCAAACGATGCGTACTCGGGACCGCTCTATATGCCCGTGGGGATTCAAGCCTGGGGATCTCGTTCTCAGAGTGGCGCTTCAGGCGGAGACCGCTGGCAAGCTGGAATCCAAGTGGGAAGGCCCGTACATAGTGATGGAGGCATTGCCAAAGGGGGCGTACCGCCTCGCCACGCTCGAAGGGCAAACCCTCCGACACACATGGAATGCGGACAGGTTGCGGCGATACTACGCCTAGAAGTAGGACAACAAGCGTAGAGCCGCCAGCCCTTTGTTATACGATCCTCGCCCGCGCAAACGGGAGTTCAATAAAGGTTGCTGTTCCCGGTGCATTCCCTGTCCGCGCTGAGCAGAACAAAGTCCACGGACTCTAAATAAGACGTAGCGTCGAGGTCTGCCTCCGCACGCGTGAGTCTCCGGACTATAAAGGAAGACGTAGCATCGAGGTCCACCTCCGCACGCACTAGTCCACGGACTTTAAATAAGACGTAGCGTCGAGGTCCGCCTCCGCACGCGCGAGTCTCCGGACTATAAAGGAAGACGTAGCGTCGAGGTCCGCCTCCGCACGCACCAGTCTACGGACTTTAAATAAGAAGTAGCGTCGTGGTCCGCCTCGGCACGCACCAGTCTACGGACTTTAAAAAAGACGTAGCGTCGAGGTCCGCCTCCGCACGCACCAGTCTACGGACTTTAAACAAGACGTAGCGTCGAGGTCCGCCTCCGCACGCACCAGTCTACGGACTTTAAATAAGACGTAGCGTCGAGGTCCGCCTCCGCACGCACCAGTCTACGGACTTTAAATAAGACGCAGCGGGGGGACGCCCTCGCGCGCACCAGTCTACGGACTCTAAATAAGACGTAGCGTCGAGGTCCGCCTCCGCACGCACCAGTCTACGCACTGTAAATAAGACGTAGCGTCGAGGTCCGCCTCCGCACGCACCAGTCTACGGACTCTAAATAAGACGTAGCGTCGAGGTCCGCCTCCGCACGCACGAGTCTCCGGACTATAAAGCAAGTCGTAGCGTCGAGGTTCGCCTCCGCACGCACCAGTCCACGGACTTTAAATAAGATGTAGCGTCGAGGTCCGCCTCCGCACGCGCGAGTCTCCGGACTATAAAGCAAGTCGTAGCGTCGAGGTTCGCCTCCGCACGCGCCAGTCCACGGACTTTAAATAAGACGTAGCGTCGAGGTCCGCCTCCGCACGCGCGAGTCTCCGGACTATAAAGGAAAGCGTAGCGTCGAGGTTCGCCTCCACATGCACCACTCCGCGGAATATACACAAGATGCGGAGGTCTTCCCTTCGCGTTTGGCGGCAGGTAACACTAAGAAAAGTACTGCTTGGTTTCATTATAAAAGCAAGGGGGCTACATGCCTACAAGCATACGAACCAGTACATCATCCCCTCGCCCTACCCGACCAACCACTCAGCCTTGGTGCGGTGCGGACGAACCCGTGCCATCGTCGCCGCGACCCTGAAGGACTCCTTCGAGCCAGTGGAGGAGGTCCCCCACCCCATGCAGCGTCTGCTGCACGGCGACCCTCGCTGCATCTTCCCCAAAGCGGCCCCAGATCCGTTGATGGAAGTTTTGCAGGCTAGGCCCGATGGAGCGAATGGCGTCCGCCATAACTTCTGGACGGCCGGGAGGATCCAGTTGAGGATTCGCCAGCTCATGGGTGTGTCTGCACCCACGAGTGTGAAGCAGGGCGAGGGCGAAGCACGCACCAACATAGCCGCAGTGCTCGCCAAACGTTCTGGCGCCACGAAGAGCAACCCCAGCCCCCTCCTCGATCAACCCGAGCATCTCCGACAGGGCCTTCGGCCCGTGCGCAGGGTCCGACACTCTGACGCACAGATCTCGGAGGGCCTGGTTCAGAGACTCCATGGCCCGCCACGCCGACGTGGACACATTTTCCAAGATGAGACTGTTCCCTGCAGCAGACTCCGCTAGCTGGGCGTTCTCCCCTTCTAGGGCGGCGATCTGCTGCAGAAAGGCGGCGCGCTCCTCAGCCGCGGCGCATTTGGCTTCCGTGGCCTCGAGTTGTGCGGCCGCCATGGCGCCCCCCAGCACGCGAAGTTCTTCATCCTTCACTGCGAGAGCATCGTTTGCTTCACGTAGGCTGGCTTCCAGAGCCCTCCGCTCCCGAACGCGGGCCTCGTCAAACGACCGGCTAAGGGCAAGCGTCTGGCAAAAACAACAAGTCAGCAGGCGCCCTGCAGTACCTTGCAAGCTGAAGCGCACATGTTTACCCTCATCTCGGAGGCCTGCAGTGCGAGCGCTAGGAGATCCCCCTCGCATGACGACAGCATTTCTCGGTAAAGGCCGTTGTCGGCACGCTCTGTGGCTGCAGCGAGGGAGGAAGTCCAAGCGAGCGAGCCCCGGCCCCAACGCGTCAGGATTTACCGAGGCCGCGGCCACGTCAACAGCAACGGACATCTGCGGGGCACCCTGCACAGCCCTTTGGACTTCGCGCATAGCTCCGCTGCTCGATCCTTCGCCATGTCCGGGAGACCTTGTCTCGCCTGATGTTGGCAGAATGAGCGAGCAGATCGGAGAGAGTTTCGCGAAGTCACGAGAGGAAAGGGATTCACACCTACCCCCTGCGCCTCTCGTCGCGGTAGGAAGTGGCGCCGTTCGGACGGCCAAGCAGGAGGCAGGCGTCTCGGTGGTCGGCGAGGAGGTCTTCTCGGCCGCGCCAGACGCCGTAATCCCGCGACAAGGCCCCACAACGACGTATCGACCCTCGCTGGCGGCGGGGACTGCGTCCGAGGGCGTTTCGCCGGCGGCGGCACAAGTGATTCTTCCGGGCCAACACCAGCTACGGTTCCCGTCGCCCCCACGGTTTCCTCTGTAGGGGGCGCACCCTCGCCGCCCGCCGTGGTTGGTAGCGCACCATCGACCGTGTTTTTTTCGCCAGGAGCGGTGCTCCCCCCGGTTGGCGAGTTCCAGCTCACCGATGGCCGCAAGCACGGGTTTGTTGGCGTCGACGGAGGGTGCCGGGGGATTCGAGGCCGCGCGTTCCTCCGAAGCAGTGTGGCCGGGCCCACCGCCGGTTGCACGCCCCGTCCCAGCTGTGCTAGTCACCGAAGGGCCTGCGGGGTCGCATACGGCAGACGGGGAACGGGCCCGGCATCGCGAGGATAACACCCTCGCAGGGCTATCACCGTCCTGAGTGCCCGGAGTCCCGGCGGGAAGCTCCTCCGGCACCAAGCGTTCGGGCACAGTAATGCCTAGAGCTTCGCATGTGCGGTTTACCCGCCCTTGCTTAGCCGCCTTGACTGCGGCCTCGCGAGCCTGGTGCTCCTTAAGTGTGTACGGGCCGAGGAGCGCCGTAACTGCGCGCTCCGCATCTTCTAGCCGAGCCACTGCGCAGGAGATTACGTCAGCCAGGCGGAGACCAAACAGATACAACGGCGCGCGTAAAACGTACTGGACGACTTACAAGGAGCAGAGGGCAGAAGTAGGCGAGATACAGATGGGCTGAACCCGTCCTCGCGGGGGCCGTTCTGTCCAACATACTTCCCCCGGGAGGAGAGGGGCGCCGCCCCATACATTGTGAACTCCTCGGCTAGGTCGCGCAGGCTCATTCGACGGGCGACACCGACAAGACCCTGTAGCCTTTGCGTGTCATCAGTCTATGCCTTCAAACTCGGCGTGCTGTTAAACGAGATCGGCCCACCTCGGCACTGCATTCCGCTCTTGTCGGTCACGGTGTAGTAGAACCACTGCCGAGTCCAGCCGGACTCCCATTGCCTCGGCGAGGCTGGCACGGGGAACAACGTCACGCACGACGCCCGGAGCACGAAGTCCACACCGCCGAAGTTGGACACTGCCTCGTCAACTTTTCGGGGTCGACAGCGTGCGTCGTGCAGGGTGGCGAATAAGCTCGCGCTGGGACGCCACCCCTCTGTCCGCATCGCCCACGTGAAGACAGCTAGGCGGAGTATTGTGTGGAGCGTTAGTTGGGCTAGTTCCAACTTGTAGGCCCGCAGGACTTCGCCCACGAACAATGTGGAGGGCATTCGAAGGCCGGCGTCGAAGAACGCGACAAAAACAATCGCCTCCATTGCCCGGGGCTTCGGCTCCGTCTCGTCCCGGCGGGGTAGGTGAGCCCCATCGCGATCCACGATCTTCCTCTCATCCACGAGTCGCTGCAGCGTCCCTTCAGTCACACGGCTCTTCCCCAGCACACGGGAACAGCTGCCTCCCGAGTGCTCCACGGCGTCCCACCACTTGTTGGCGTGCGAGCTCCCCCGCGGCACCAACTCGTACTCCCTGGAAGGAGGGGACACCTCGCCTTGGCTAGGCAAGGAACCGCTGCGGGGATGGTAGGCGGCGACGTCATGGCTAGCCATCGCTCCTCGCGACCAGCGAGAAAGAAGCAGGGAAAAGAGCAACTGGCGTTACAATTAGCACGGGCGAAAGCAAAGCCGCAAACCAAAAACAGACAAAAAGCAAGCAAGGGCGCCTCCACCTCAACACTGGCACTTTATAAAGGCCGCTCGCCTCTCATGTGGCTCGAAGCACATACAGATCAAACGCGCAGTGATTCGGCTGCCCACGTTTTGGAAAGAAGAACCGCCGGGGCTTGGAGGGCCGTGCCCGGTAGGTGACCAAGCAGCGCACAACACCTCCACGCCTTCAACACGCGTCCAACTTCCCTGGGGAAGAGGCGCACGGCCGCGGTCACGCAACCGCTCACATCCCACGACGCACCAGTCGCGAGTCGCCGCGTCTCCCACCTGTAGAATGGCAGATGGCACGACGTGACAGCCTGACTTCTGCCAGGCCAGGCGTCGGCGTGATTCCAGCCGCCATTAAAAGCGCACTACCAGACTGCAAGGTCACAACAGCTCCAACGCGCAACAATATCGGTGCCAAGCTCCAATTTTAGCGCGGGGACGGAGCGCGCGTGCGTCTACTTCGACTAGGCGCCAGCCTCCGCTGCCACCCGTTCGAAGGGTAGGGGACGGAGCGCGCGCGCCTCGGCTTCGACTAGGCGCCAGCCTCCGCTGCCACCCGTTCAAAGGGTAGGGGACAGAGCGCGCGCGCCTTGACTTCGAATAGGCGCCAGCCTCCGCTGCCACCCGTCCGAAGGGTAGGGGACGGAGCGCGCGCGTCTACTTCGACCAGGCGCCAGCCTCCGCTGCCACCCGTCCGAAGGGTAGGGGACGGAGCGCGCGCGTCTACTTCGACCAGGCGCCAGCCTCCGCTGCCACCCGTCCGAAGGGTAGGGGACGGAGCGCGCGCGCCTCGGCTTCGACTAGGCACCAGCCTCCGCTGCCACCCGTTCGAAGGGTAAGGGACGGAGCGCGCGCGTCTCCTTCGACTAGGCGCCAGCCTCCGCTGCCACCCGTTCGAAGGGTAGGGGACGGAGCGCGCGCGCCTTGACTTCGACTAGGCGCCAGCCTCCGCTGCCACCCGTTCGAAGGGTAGGGGACGGAGCGCGCGCGTCTACTTCGACTAGGCGCCAGCCTCTGCTACCACCTGTTCAAAGGTTAGGGGATGGAGCGTGCGCGCCTCGGCTTCGACTAGGCGCCAATCTCCGCTGCCACCCGTTCGAAGGGTAGGGGACGGAGTGCGCGCGTGTCTGCTTCAACAAGGCACCTTCCATCCCATACCTCGGACTCCTCAACCACAGGCTTGGAGGAATCACAGGCCGCAGGGGACGGAGGGGGCCAAAGGACTCGGCGGCATGGCTTCGGCCCTGTGAAGCCCTTCACCATGAGAGGCTCCTGTCGTAGGGGTGGCCCCCACCTAAGCCCAGCAGGCCTGTTAGGAGGTTATAAGAACCAGAGTAACGTGTGTAATGACATAAGTGCCCCTGATGGGGAGGTATGCATGTAAGGGTATAACTGTAAAAGCATACCCCATGTGAATATATATATATCAAGATGAGGGGGAGGATGAGGCAGAACACTCCCACCTCTCCACTACCATCTCTCTCTCTGTTTGGTCTGTAACCACAACAGTTGCTATTTCTAAATGATCCCTGATTATATATCATATGAGGAACAAATATGATTCAAAGATCAGCATATGTATTGATTGATGATCATGTCTCATGGATCATGGTATGGAGATACCAAAATCAATAATATGGACATGTGTTAGTGAACATATGTTGGATAGACCCGCCATGAGACACTGCAGAGATTCCATGTGTCATCAGTTGGTCTCAAGTAGTGTTTATGTGGAATCCTTAGACTTGAGATCATCATGGTTCCCAACATGCGTAGTAGCTTATTTTGGGACTACTAAACACTACTCCATAACTGGGTAGTCATAAAAGTAGTCTTCGGGTTTGCCATGAAACATGTTGTGGGATGTGAATGATCAAGATAGAATTTGCCCCTCCTTATGGGAGAGATATCTCTGGGCCCCTCGATGTAATGGATTATGAAAGTGCATGGCCATGCCAAGGTAATTGAGGAGTCAATCACAAGTTTATAATCCATCACGGAATCGAGAGAGTGATTGAGCTATTAAGAGGGTGACACAGGTCTCGCCTTGAGCTCAATCTATATCGTGAGGCAAAGGGATTCGTACATGAGAACATTACAGGTTCAGCCGATATGATCTTTACGTATACTTTGGGGTTAATATGTCTTACTAGAGGCCACTATTAACAGGGTGACCGGAAAGGCATTTCCGGGTCGCGACCAAGTATACGTGAACCTACAGGGTCGCACACTTAACGGGTTGGGACACTAATTCGAATGTGATTCGGATGTGGGCTCAATTCGGATAGAGATCCGGATAGACTCCTATTGGGCCTTGGTCCATGAGGCCCAAGTGAGGAGGTCTATATATATGGAGGCGAGGGGCTGAGGGGTGCATGCTTCTGTTAATCCCGAGCCAAACCCTAGCCGCCACCTCCCGAGCCAAACCCTAGCCGCTCGCGAGTGCTGGTACACTCGCGATCGGCGTTCCAGCCCCGGACGTGTGGATACCGGTGGAGGCGCTGCTCGTTGCGGCGTTGATCGGCATCAACAATCTACATATTGAATCTTGCACGTGGTGTGGTTGATCGCATGGAGGAGACGATCTGTTCGGGACGATCGGCTACTTCCACTACTACCTCGACGCGCGTGGTTGGATCGGCTTCTCCAACTCTTCTTCTGCTGCGCTGCGCGTCTAGTGGTAACGATCCATGATCCATCCTTAAGCATGTTATCCTGGTGTGCGCGGTAGAAAAAGTTTTGTTTTCTGCTATCGTAGCCTACGCGCATACCTTCAGTGATGACTCTATATCATCTAGAGATGTATTTTCCTCCGTCATTTCTTAATATCATGGTCCATCTCATTGTCTACCTTGTGAAACAGATAAAGATATGCAACCTCGTGTTTCTACATCATATGTACCCATTCGAGAGGTACATGGGAATTCTCATGTCCTATGTATGCAATCAATTTTGATTGAAGGGTAGCATCATCGAAAGTTATACCACCGAAGAGGTCATTGAATTCTGCATCAGCTACGTGGCTTAGGTCGAACCAATAGGTGTACCTCTATCTCATCACGAGGGGAGGTTAGAGGGTATCGGGACTATCAGAAGGAAAGCAATAACTCCATATCAAGATGCGTATACTCAAGCCCATTTCACGGTTTTACAACACAAGACTGAAGTGACCCCATATATTGAAGAGCACAAGGACATGCTACACCAAGAGAATGCAGGCCAGTCAAAGGTTTGGATCATGAGACAACACAACCGTCAGTTCAATGAATGGTTGAAGATGCAATTGACTGGGAGGTCGTCAAGTGAAACACTACAATGGTTGGCAAAAGGGCCAAAATTTACAATTATGACATGGTAAGGATACGACATTAATGGCTATACATTTTATAACAGTGCAGAGCTCGGGTATCCACATAGATGCCTTTGATGCGCACATCAGTACTGCTAGCCCAAGCTCGTACTACAGGCTTGTAGAGGAGATTTGGGAGCTTGACTACATAATTTTCAAGATTCCTCTATTTTGGTGCCGTTGGGTCTAACTCCCATGGGGTGTAAAGGTCGACAAGTATGGCATCACTACCATGGACCTCGAATGTGTAGGATACGAAGACAAACTATTCGTACTTGTGAGACAAGTTGTTCAAGTATTTATGTAACTGACTCGGCAAATAAGTAGTGCCATGTAGTTCTTCATGTAAAAGAAGGATTGTCAGAGTTGAGAATGTCATGGATGAGGAAGAGTACAATCAATTTGATGACTTGCCTCCATTTAGAGGCGGCATCAGGCTCAAGGAAGAACAAGGCGATGAAGTAACCTATATGTGTGTTGATCATAGTGAAGGCCTTTATTTAAAAAGAAATAGCCAAGTGTAATCAATGATCCCATACAGTGAGCACCTATTTGGAAATTGTTGTAATGTAATCATAATTAGGAAACTCGACATGTAATTATGGAACTATATTCTATTGTAATTGTAATTGCTTTAGTAATTAAGAAATAGTTATATTTATGATTATGCTTGCGTTTTTCATATTGCATGGCTAGTATGCATTTCTTGTGGCCAGATGAAGAATAGGGAACTATCACAGGCGGTTTATCGGAACAAACCATTTGTGATAATACTATCATAGATAGTTCTTTTATGGAACTGTCTGTGATAGTATTATCACAGACGATTCCATAATAGAACCGTTTGTGATAGTTTCCCTATAAATATACCCCAAGGATAGGTTCTGCTTGTAGAGTCCTCACTCACGCACTTTGTCTCTGCCACCTCTGCTAGGTTTTGCTAGATCTAACTGCTCACTCATGCGCGACGCTGCCTCTCCCTCCTGATGTCGCCTCTCCCTCCCGTCATCGCCTCTCCCTCCCGACGCTGGCCGCCTCTCCCTCCCGATGCCAGCTGCCTCACCCTCCCGACACCAGCTGCCTCTTCCTCCTGAGGCCGCCTCTCCCTCCCGACGCCGGCTGCCTCTCATTCCTACGGTAGAAACCCTAATCCCATCGTGGGTTCAGATATTAGCTCGGTGATGATACTGGTCTAATACTTTATGATATATAGTACTTCATGATATGTGCTTCACTTGTTAGTTACAAGATCTAATCTCAATAGTTACCTTGTTTATTTTGTGATCTTTAGTACTTCATGATATATGCTTCACTTGTTAGCTACTAGATCTAATTTCAATAGTTGGCTAATTTGATTTATGACCTTTAGTACTTCATGATATATGCTTCACTTGTTAGCTACAATATCTATTTGGAATGGCATATTACTGTTCTAAAGGGACCTTGTAGCAATAATATATGCCACATAGGCCTTCAAAGGGCATGAAGCAAGTTACACACTCTAGTTTGTCAGGTTCAATGAACTTAAGACATTGGTGTGTGTAATTTGATTCATAGAACTTTGTTTTACGATCTTTAGTACTTCATGATATATATTTCACTTGTTAGCTATAAGATCTATTTGGAATGGCATGTTACTGTTCCAAAGGGACCTTGTGCAATAATATATGCTACAGACCTTCAAAGGGCATGAAGAAAGTTACATACTCCAATGTGTCAGGTTCAATGAACTTGAGACACTTGTGTGTAATTTGATTCATAGAACTTTGTATTGTGATCTTTAGTACTTCATGATATATGCTAAGCTCACTGCTCACTGCAGTTAGTTTTTTCTTATAAGAGAGATGACATCCACACAGTCATCGTCATCGTCATCTGGGTCTCACGCTTCGAAGATTGGGATAACTAAGCATGGCCGAGGAGTATCGAAAAGGCCAGAGGGTCGAATGACTAGAGTACAATCAATTTGTGCTAAATTAGAGTTGAGCATCAATAAGAATTGAATATATAGAATCTAATAAGGGATTCATACTAGCATGTTTGTGAGATTGTCATGTTCTAGTATCATCTTGTTTAAAAGCTTTGATTTAATATGGTGGCTTATGCACTAGGATTTCCTAGATTAAGTAGTCGCAATCTTATTCATATAATAGAAACATGATGAAGTGATTTCTTATGTTTCTTTTGGAAAAGTTTATGAAGGGATTTGTGGATATGATGATGCTTGTTAAGAATGTATTATTCTGATGTTAGCATGATGGCCAGTATGTGGTTGTGATGATAATGTTGAATGTTCCTTAAATAAAAGAATTTGATAACTTCCATGATACTACTTAAATCAAAAGTTTTGAGATTTGTGTACGCAATCTTTTTGATCTCATGACTTATGTGGCAGCTGAAATTGTTTGAGCAAAGTGACGTGTTGAGAGCTTTTATTAGTTCTTAAGGGATTAATGTGTTGTGGTCTTTAAATCACTTTTGTTGGAATTGTCAAGGTGATACCGTAATCAAAGAAAGTTGTTCTCTTTGTTAAAGAAAGAGTGTGGTAAAAGTATTGGAGGTTGAAGTCAAGATGTGCAATCCTTTTGAAGTGTGTTTGACTTCTTATTTTCACCGCATAAGAGTTTATTGAGCTCAAATGGCAATGCTATATTCTTATTGGTTGAGATTTGATATTTTTCTTCTTGAGGAGGCATGTGCCTTCAGCTGTGATCTTATCTTTTGTTGTCCAAGTTATTTCTCTTGGTTTTGTGTTTATTGCAGATGGTAACATCTTCTTTTGTGCTGAAATTTACTTCTTTTTGCCTCTCCAAGAAAGGGGTAATCAAGTTGAGTTCCAAAGTCCTTAAGAGGTGTATGGCATCTAGTTGGTGTGGTCATGTGATTGATTTTGGTGAGATTGTGGGTGTGATATGAATTTCGAGTTGTTATCCTTAAAAGGATTGAGGTGTTTTAGGAATTATCAGTCAAAATAATTCCATTGGTCGAGGGCTTGGCTAGAATGTATTTTTGTAGAGACAGTAGAGTCTCTCTGTAAGGGTGTGGATGATGTACTCAGTTTGAGCGCATCGTCGAAGTTGCCAACCTAAGATAAATGAGTTGGTGTGTTGGGCGATGATTTGGAAATCCTTGGTTCAAGGAAGTTAAATTTCCAAAGGGAATGGATTGGGAAATTATTAATAACTCGAGCAGTAATATGCTCTCTTGATTCTTGTTTAAACTGTGTGTTTATGGCAGAGGTCATCTACAAATTGAGTTGTTATATGTTGTGGTGTATTCTTTTCCGGTTAGGAAAAGAAAATGATTGTTTTGGTCTGTCGAGTGATTTTCACTCTTGGCTTGTGCAATGTGGATTCTCCAAATGTCTATTTGGAGAGTGTGAATGGTTTTGTTGTGAATCCTTTGTTTTGGATTGTGGTCCTTTTAAGGAAGGTTGTTTGCTAGTATGTTGCTTGAGAATCCTTTATTCCTCTTTTGGTTGGGTTCCTTTTGCGAAGTTATTGTTTGTGCTTCGAGTAATGTTATGAGTAGAATCTGTGGTTGAATTCTTTAAAAAGGGTACAATGTAGCTCCGTCCCCTACCCTTCGAACGGGTGGCAGCGGAGCTGGCGCCTGGTCGGAGTAGGCACGCGCGCGCTCTGTCCCCTACCCTTCGAACGGGTGGCAGCGGAGCTGGCGCCTCGTCGGAGTAGACGCGCGAGCGCTCCGTCCCCTACCCTCCGAACGGGTGGCAGCGGAGCTGGCGCCTGGTCGATGTAGCGGTGGTAGAGGCGGGCGTCGCGCCGCCGGCGTCGGTGTGCTTCGAAGCTGTTTTGACCCCGCGGTCTGGTAGTGCGCTTTTAATGGTGCCTGGAATCGTGCCGATGCCTGGCCTGTCAGGGCGCAGGCTGTCCCGCCGTGCCGTCCGCCTTCCCGTGGGTGGGGCACGCGGTGGCTTGTGATTGGTGCGTCGTGGGATGTGAGCGGTTGCGTGACTGCGGCAGTTCGCCTCTTTCCCAGGAAGGCGGGACGCGTGGCGGGCGCCCGTTGGCATTGCGCGCTGTCTGGCCACCTACCAGGCACGCTCCTCGAAGTGTTGGCGGTTCTTCTTTCCAAGCCGTGGGTAGCCAAACCGCTGGGGGTTAATCTGGCTGCGCTTGTAACCGTGGGGAAGGCGAGCGGGCCTTATAAGGTGCCACCGTTGTAGTGGGGATGTTCTGTTTCGCCTGTCTCCTAGCTCTGCTTGTTCTGATAGTAGCGCAACTTACTCCCGCCTTGGTTCCTTTTGCCCTGATCGCAGAGAACAATGGCCGGCCATGACGATGTCTCCCACCATCCCGGCGGCGGCTCCTTGCCTAGCCGGGACGAGTTGTCTATCCCTTCTGGAGAGTACGAGCTGGTGCTGCGGGGGCGTTCACGTGCCGACAGGCGGTGGGACGCCATGGAATACTCGGGGGGCCGCTGCTCCCGTGTGCTGGGGAGGAGCCGCATAACCGAAGAGACGCTGCAGTGGCTTGTACGGGAAGGGAAGGTCGAGGAGCGTGATGGGGCTCGCCTACCCCGTCGCGACGAGACAGAGCCGAGGCCCCAGGAAATGGAGGCGATCATTTTCATCATGTTCTTCGACGCCGGCCTTCGAATGCCCTCAATGATGTTTGTGGGCGAAGTCCTGCGGGCCTACGAGTTGGAATTAGCACAGTTGACGCCAAACGCCATAGTCCGCCAAGCTGTCTTTTCGTGGGCGGCACGGACAAAAGGCCGGCGTCCCAGCGCGAGCCTGTTCGTCACCCTGCACGACGCATGCTGCAGACCCAAGAAAGTCGGGGAGGGGGCTGTATCCAACTTTGGCGGTGTGGATTTCGTGCTACGAGCGTCCTGCACGACACTATTCCCTGCATCGGCCACCCTGGGGAGGTGGGAGTCCGGCTGGACGCGGCGGTGGTTTTATTACATCGTGACCAGCACGAGTGGCCTGCTATGCCGAGGTGGGCCAATCTCGTTCAATAGCTCGCCAAGTGTGAAGCCGGAGGCTGATGACGCACAGAGGCTATGGAGGCTTGCTGGCGTTGCGCGCCAGCTAAGTATGCGCAACTTGGCCGAAGAGTTTACGATGTACGGGGTGGCGCCAGTCTCCGCCCGGTGGAAGTACGCGCGACGGGGCGACGACCGAGAGGACGGGGTTCGCCTGCCATTGTCTTGCCTGCTTCCGCCCTCCGCTCCTTGTAAGTCGTGCAGTGCATTGGTACGCATCCCTTTGTGTCTGCGTAGTCCCCTCCTGATAAGACTTGTCTTTTGTGCAGTGGCCCGGCTAGAAGATGCAGAGCGTGCGGTTGTAGCGTTCCTGGGTCCATACACGCTCAAGGAGCACAAGCTGCGTGAGGCCGCGACCAAAACGGCGAAGCAGGGGCGGATAAACCGCACGTGCGAAGTTCTGGGCAATGCTGTGCCCGAGCGCGCGGTGCCGGCGGAGGCTCCCGCCGGGATTCTGGGCCATCGTGGCGGTGGTAGCCAAGTGGGGGTATTGCCTTCGCGGCGCCGGGCCTGCTCCGAGGTTGCCGTACCTAGCCGGACTAGTTCGGGTGGGCGCGTTGTCTCGAGCCCATTGGCGGCACCATCCGCCGGCGCTCTCGAGGCCATGCATACGGCCTTCGTTGGGCCGGAACCTACCAACCCGGGGGGGACGTCGCTCCTGGCGAGAGTGCTGCGGCCGGCGGTGCTTTGCCACCCACGGCGGCTGCCAAGGACTTGCCCGGGTCGGTAGGGACCGAAGGCGCGACAGGAGCTGCGGCTGCTAGCGCTGTGAAAGAATCGCCTGCGGTGCCACAGGCGAAACGTCCTCGAGTCCAGTCTCCCTCGCCTCCGAGGGGTCGGTACGACGTCGCCGGCCCTGTGCTTGGAGTTGTGGTGCCTGACGCGACCGAAGGGTCTTCTCGACCGCCCACCGAGGCACCCGCCCCCGATCGGCGGTTGAACGGGCACCCCCTTCCGTTGCGGCGGAGGGTGCAGGAGGTAGGCGCAGTTCCCTTTCCTCGCACGACTTCACGAAACTCTCTCCGATTTGCTCGCTCATTCCGTCGACATCAGGCGAGACGAAGTCTCCCGGACGTGGTGAAGGATCGAGCAACGGGGGTGTGCGCGACGTCCCGGACCCTGTGCAGGGTGCCCTGCAGGTGTTTGCCGCCGTTGAAGTGGCTGAAGCCTCCGCAACCCCTGACGCGGCGAGGGCGGAGCTTGTTCTCTCCGACTTCCTCCCGCGCCTAGAGACACTTCGCGCTTTTAATGCAGCCGTGGAGCGCGCCCGCGGTGGCTTGGATCAACAGATGTTGTCGTCGTGCGAGGGAGACCTCCTGGCGCTCGCGCTGCATGCCTCGGAGATAAGGGTAAGTATGTGCGCTCGTGGTTGCTAGAGTACTACCAGGCACCTGCTGACTCTTCTTGCTATTCCCAGACGCTTGTCATCAGCCAAGCGCTAGATGAGGCCCGTATCCGGGAGCGGAGAGCCCTGGAGGTCGGTCTTCGTGCTGCGGATGACGCCCACGCCACGAAGGACGAACAGCTTCACGCGCTGGTGGGCGCCCTGGCAGCCGCGCGACACAAGATTGAGGAAGTCCAGCGCGCTGCGGCGGAGGAACGTACCTCCTTTTTGCAGCAGATCACTGCTCTAGAGGAGGAGAAGGCCTAGCTGGTGGAGTCTCTTGCGGAGAAGGACCGCGCCTTGGACAATGCATCCATGTCGGCATGGAGGGCAATGGAGTCTCTGAATCGGGCCCTGCGGGATCTATGTGTCGACGTGCCGGACGCTACTCATGGGCCGGAGGACTTGGTGGAGACGCTCGGGCTGGTCGAGGAAGGGGCCGGCGTTGCTCTCCGCAGCGCTAGCACCTTCGGCGAGCATTGTGGCTTCCTCGGCGCATGCCTCGCCCTCGCCATGCTTCACACTCAAGGGTGTAGACATGTCCATGAGCTGGCGAACCCTCACCTGGATCTCCCTGCCCGGCCGGAGGCGATGTTGGACGCTATTCGCTTCATCGAGCCTGGCCTCCGAAACTTTCACCGATGGATCTGGGGCTATGTCGGGGAGGATGCGGCCAGGGTTGCAGTGCAGCAAACGCTGCATGGGGGTGGGGACCTCCTCCGTTGGCTCGAAGGAGTTCCCCGGTGCCACAATGGCGGCGCGGGCCCATCGGCACCGCACGAAGGATGAGCGGTTGGTTAGGGGAGTGGTGTACTGCGCTCCTGCTTGTGGTCATGTAACCCCGACATTTTTTGCAGTGAACCAAAGTAGCACCCGTTCTTATTGTTGTATGCTGCTTTTATACTCCGAGGAGTATGCACAGGAGCAACGCCTGTGCGTGCGCGGAATTCGCGTCTTGTTTATACTCCGGAGTGTGCGCGCAAGGGCGTCCCCCTGCTGTGTCTTATTTAGAGTCCGTAGACTGGCGCGTGCGAAGGCGAACCTCGACGCTACGACTTAATTTAGAGTCCGTAGACTGGCGCGTGCAGAGGCGGACCTCTACGCTACGACTTCATTTAGAGTCCGCAGACTGGCGCGTGCGGAGGCGGACCTCGACGCTACGACTTCATTTAGAGTCCGCAGACAGGCGCGTGCGGAGGCGGACCTCGACGCTACGACTTCATTTAGAGTCCGCAGACAAGCGCGTGCGGAGGCGGACCTCGACGCTACGACTTCATTTAGAGTCCGTAGACTGGCGCGTGCGGAGGCGGACCTCGACGCTACGACTTCATTTAGAGTCCGTGGACTGGCGCGTGCGGAGGCGGACCTCGACGCTACGACTTCATTTAGAGTCCGTCGACTGGCGCGTGCGGAGGCGAACCTCGATGCTATGACTTCATTTAGAGTCTGTAGACTGGTGCGTGCGGAGGCGGACCTCGACGCTACGACTTCATTTAGAGTCCGTAGACTGGCGCGTGCGGAGGTAGACCTGAATGCGGGGGTGATCTTCTGCACATTGTGGCCAGACAACATGATACTTTCTGCGAACAACTAGTTTTATTGAACTCCCGTTTGCACGGGCGAGCATCGTACAGTGAGGGGCTGATGCCATTATACTTTTCGTCCTGCTTGTAGGAGTAATATCGCCGCAACCTATTCGCGTTCCATGTGTGGCGGAGAGTTTGTCCCTCGAGTGTGGCGAGGCGGTATGCTCCCTTCTGTAATGCTTCCGCCACGATGTATGGACCTTCCCACTTGGACTCCAGCTTGCCAACGGTCTCTGCATGGAGCGCCATTCTGAGGACGAGATCCCCAGGCTTGAACCCTCGCGGATATACGGACCGGTCTCGAGTACGCACTGTCTGTCGTGCGTACTTTTCGACATGTTGGGCTGCGCTCGCCCGCGCCCCGTCGAGGAGGTGTAAGGACACGCGACGCTCCTCGTCGGGTGCTTGGACGAGGACCCTCCGTGAGCCAGCCTTGATTTCCTCAGGCGTCACTGCCTCATCACCAAAAAGGAGCTTGAAAGGCGTAAACCCCGTCGGGTGTGTTACCGTTGTGCGAAGGGACTAGAGGACGCTGTGAAGCTCGCTCGGCCACTTGCCCTTCGGCAACCTGACCAGGCGCTTTTTGACGGCGATAGAGATGGCGTCGTTCGCCCTCTCGACTGCTCGGTGCCCAACCGAGGTGAACCGAAGCGTGATGCCCATGCTGTCACAGAACTCTTTGAATATGGTGACGTCGAATTGCAGGCCATTGTCGACGGTGAGCTCCCTGGGCACGCCGAAGCGACATATAATGTTCTGCCAGAGGAAGCGCTGCATGGCCGCCGAGGTTATTTTGGCCAGGGCTACCGCCTCCGGCCACCTGGAAAAATATTCCAGCGCAACTACCACGAACCGCAGGTCCCCTGGGGCTCGGGGAAGTGGTCCCACTATGTCGACGCCCCAGCGTGCCAGCGGCCACACCGGGGGAATAGGGTTGAGGTTCGTCGGGGGCCTGCGGATGATACGTCCCATCCACTGGCACCCCTGACACCGACGCACGAGGTCCTGGGCGTCGGTGATGGCAGTCGGCCAGTAAAAGCTTTGCCTGAATGCCTTGCCGACCAACGACCTTGGCGCGAGGTGAGACCCACACACCCCCGCGTGGATCTCCGCAAGGAACTTTTTCCCCTCTTCGCGCGAGAGGCAGCGCAGGAGCGGTGCGCAGACTCCCTTTTTGTAGAGTGTCCCTTCAAACACCTGGAAGGATCTGGCACGGTGTTGCAGACGTCGGAGCTCGGCGGGGTCCTCCGGCTCGGCAATGCCCTGCAGGAAATTGAAGATAGGCTCTCGCCAGTCGCCCTGCTGGACGATGTGGTGAACGAGGGCCGCGTCCCTGTTATCCTGCGCGATGGCCGCCTGCGGTAACACTTCGTAAAACGCCCCGTCAGGGGTGGCAGTTGTTGGCTGGCCGCCTTTGCGAGGGCGTCGGCCTGCTCATTTTCCGCGCGAGGGATGGCCTTGACCGTGACGCCCAAGAAATGCCTTTCCCTCGCTCTTACGGTCGCGAGGTATTTGGCCAGCTCAGGGTCCTTGGCTTGATATGACTTGTCTACGTGGCCTGCCACCAAACACGAGTCCGTGCGGACGAGCACTCACCGCGCACCGATTGCCTTGAGCTTTGTCAGGCCGAAGAGCAGCGCTTCATACTCAGCTGTGTTATTGGTGGCCAGAAACGCAAGGCACGCCGAGTATAGCAGGCGCTGCCCCTCGGGCATAACAATCACTGCGCCTACGCCCGCGCCCGTAACGCCGTAGGCTCCGTCGATGGTGAGCGTCCATACCGGGTCGTCGTGCTTCTAAGCGGGCTGAGCCAGCGGAGTCCATTCTGCGAGGAAGTCGGCGAGAACTTGAGATTTGATTGCCGTCCGTGAGGCGTATGTCAGGGAGAACGGGGCAAGCTCGGCAGCCCACTTGCTGATGCGCCTCGTGGATTCCTTATTGTGTAACATCTCCGCCAGGGGGAACGAGGAAGGCACTGTGATTGGGTGGGCCAAACAATAATGTCGAAGCTTTCTGGAGGCCATGACCAACGCGTAAGCGAGCTTTTCAAGCTCCGTATATCTCGTCTTGGTGCCTTGGAGGGCTTCGGAGACGAAGTATACGGGCCGCTGTACGGCGCCTTCCTCTAGGACGAGGACGGCACTGACCGCTGTAACCGACGCGGCCAGATAGAGCAAGAGGGGAGCCTCTGGTGTTGGGGCGACCAGAGTGGGGAGGCTCGCCACGTGTTTCTTGAGCTCGTTGAAGGCCTCGACACAGTCGCTATCCCAACGAAATCCGTCGCACCCGCGGAGTGTCTTAAAGAATGGCAGACCCCGCTTCGCCGCCCTAGATGGGAAGCGGCTTAGGGCTGCCATGCGGCCCGCCAGCCTCTGGACCTCCCTCGTCGTCTTGGGCAGCTCCATACCCAGGATGGCCTCAACCTTATCGGGATTCACCTGGATGCCCCGTCCGGATACGAGGAAGCCCAGTAGTTTGCCGGCCTTCCTGAGGTTGTCGAAGGTCTCCTGGAGGTCCCGGCCGTGTGAAGCGAACTGCCGGGCTTTGACTACCACGTCGTCGACGTAGGCTTCCACATTCCTCCCGAGCTGGGTGGTGAGGGCAAGTGCGACGAGGCGGGTAAAGGTAGCGCCTGCGTTCTTCAAGCTGAAGGGCATTCTGACGAAGCAGAAAGTCCCAATCGGTGTGATGAAACTGGTCTTGTCCTCATCGTCTTTGGCCATGTATACCTAGTGGTAGCCAAAGTAGACATCCAAGAAACTCATTAGCTCGCACCCGGCGGTAGCGTCGACCAGTTGATCGATGCGTGGCAAGGGGTAATTGTCTTTTGGGCACGCCTTGTTGAGTGCCGTGAAGTCAATGCACATACGCCAGGCCCCGCTGGCCTTTTTGACCAATACAGGGTTGGCGAGCCACTCTGGGTGGTGGACCTCGCGAATGACCCCGGTCCGGAGAAGCTTCGCCACCTCCACCTTGGCCGCCTGCTGCCGATCCATGGACATGCGACGAAGCTTTTGCTTTACCGGCTTGGCGTCAGGGCGGACCGCCAAGCGATGCTCGATTACTGCGCGGTCTACGCCCTTAATGTCCTCCGGTGACCATGAAAAAATGTCGGCGTTGTTCTGAAGCACTTGGAGTAGGTCTCGGTCGACCTCCGTAGGGAGCCCCTCGCCAATGGACACAAACTGCCCCTCCGCCTGGAGCGGCACCTTTTTGACTCCACCTTCGGGCCGAGGCTTAGGTGTCCATCGCAGAGCGGAGCGCGTATCGCTGAGCATGCCTGGGAGGACATGCACCGGTCGGCGTAAATCCCGGCTGCTGACTTCGACGCGTCTGGCGAGGTCCTGGTCGCCGAAAACAGTGATCACGCCCTCCGGGCCTGGGAGCTTCATACATAAGAAGGCGTGGTGCGGGATCGCCTCGAGGGAGTTGATGGCGGGCCGTCCCAATATGACGTTGTAGGGGTGCGGGATGTCTACGACATCGAAGATGACGTGTGCGCTTCGGGTGTTACCCTCCTGGCGGAATGTAAATGGAAGGGACACGTGTCCTATGGCCTCCAGCGGTTGGCCTCCGAAGCCTTGAAGTGGAGCTCCTGACTGCTCTAAGCGGCTTCGGGGGATTCCCATACGATCGAGGGCCCCCGCGAACAGAACGTTCGCAGAGCTCCCCCCGTCGACGAGGATGCGCCTGACGTCATGGCCTGCGATGTGAGCCTGAATGACTAAAGGGTCTTGGTGAGGGAACTCCACGCCCCTGGTGTCATTCAGGGTGAAGGTGATGTCGTGGGGCGGCACCCACGGTTGCAGCTGCTCCAAGGGGGCCCCCGATAGGGACCCTCCGGTGATGACGCTGATGGAGCGGCACCACGTGCCTTCCCCGGATGAGGCCCGAGCTCCGGCCGTCATCCGTCGCAACTCCATGACCTCGATGCACATCTTTGTGTGGTGATCGCCATAACCGTGCACCTCACACCACTTGTCGTAATCTAGAATTTCTTGTTCCGCGCGGGGTCGCCTGTCGCGATCTGGTCCGCCTTCCCATCCCCAGCCCCCTCCCTGCGAGGTGGGGGCAAGTCCTCGAGGGGCGTTCTCAACACCGAGGACATGGCGGACCTTTTGTGGCCTGCGCTGGCGACGTCGGGGCTTGCGCCTGCCCCTTGAAGAGCCTTCCTGCTCCCCGGTATCGCTACCACCGGGAGTGTCTCCCCGGGGTTCTAGTCTGCGGCCCTGCTTCGGGAAATCATCACCCGCCCCCCCCCTCGTGTGGCAAGCGCTTCGCTTGGGCGAGGTTGGGGGCGGCGGCGCTGCATCTCCGCGCCTCTTCCTCTGCCTGCGCATACTCCTCCATTTTGTCGAAGAGCTTGGCGACTGTCTTGATAGGCTTCCGCGTGTTGTATTCGGCCATGGGGCCCGGACAAAGGCCCTGTATGGCCGCGTTGATGACGGTTGTCTCATTAATGTCCTTGACTTGGCAGCGCACCTTCGCGAAGCGCTTGGAGTAGTCCCGGAGCTTCTCCGAAGGTTTTTGCTTCACTGCGAAGAGCTAGTGTGTGTCGACCTGCTTGACATAGTTCCCTTGAAAGTTGTTGTAAAGGTGGTCGCGGATCTGCTCCCACGCCTTTGTGGTGTCGTCTCCACCCACGGCCTCGATTGCGGTTTCGTACACGCGCACCAACTCGTGGGGGTCCGTATCGCCTTTGTATGGATCGATGACACTGGGGAATTTGAATTCTTCGGGCCACGCCGCCTGCTGTAGTCCTGCCGAAAGCGGGGACTCTGGATCAACGCGTCGCAGCGGCACGCGGCTGGATGTGGGGGCGTCGCGAATGTCTGCCCTTTCCGGCGCGACCACTGGCGTGACCTACTGGCTCCGAGCCTCTTGCATGTCTCGGACAGCCCCACGAAGATCCCCTAGCTCCTGCTGGAACGCGTTGAGGGCCGCCAGCAGGGCGCTTTCCACTGCTGGTGCGGGCGGGGCCGCCGATGCGCCCAGCGGACGGGTCGGCACGGGTACGATCGCCTCACGAGCTCCCGAGCTGTCGGTCGCTCCGTTGTGGCTATCTCCAACCGCCCAGTCCGCACTACCGGCGAGCGTTGCGGCGAGGGTGGCGGGGTTGGTCGCTGTCGCGTCGGCGGGGTTGGTCGTTGTAGCGGCGGTGGCGGGGTTGGCGGGGCCGCCGGCGCGCCTAGCGGACGGGTCGGCACGGGTACGATCGCCTCGCGAGCTCCCGAGCTGTCGGTCGCTCCGTTGTGGTTATCTCCAACCGCCCAGTCCGCGCTACCGTCGAGCGTTGCGGCGAGGGTGGCGGGGTTGGTCGCTGTCGCGTCGGCGGGGTTGGTCGTCGCAGCGCCAGTGGCGGGGTCGGTCGTCGCAGCGCCAGTGGCGGGGTCGGTCGTCGCCGCGCCAGTGGCGGGGTTGGTCGTCGCAGTGCCAGTGGCGGGGTCGGTCGTCGCAGCACCAGTGACGGGGTTGGTCGTCATAGTGCGAGCGTCGACGTCCGCGACCACCGTGCCCACGCCGTCACCCGCGCCCGCGACAGCCAATGCCGAAGCCCTGGTACCCACGCGACTCTCCAACCCAGCCGCCTTCTTTCCCTTCACCGCTGTCGACGAAGCTTTTTTCGGTGCCATCCTTCTTCGGATTTCAGGCTTGCTCCTGTCCTCCCCACGGACGGCGCCAATTGTTGTGGTTACAGACCAAATAGAAAGAGATGTGGTAGTGGAGAGTTGGGAGAAAGTGATGACCTCCTCCCTCCCTCCTAGCCTTCCGTTGGTATATATATTCATATGGGTTGTGCTTTTACAATTGTGCCCTTACATCGGTACATCCCTGTCAGGGGTATTTAAGCCATTACATATGTCCCATTTTGGGCCCTATAACCTTCTAACAGGCCTGCTGGGTTTAGGTGGGGGCCACCCCTACAACAGTACTATTCTATGAGCTGGGGTGCCATGTAAGGTTCGGGTCCTCAGGCTCGACCCCGCCCCTCATGCCGATTGTAGTGAGCAGACATGCGAACGCTTCACGCTGTGGACCCCGGACTGAGGAAGTAGTCAAAGTAGTCACGCGAGCGCTCCGTCCCCTACCCTTCGAAGGGGTGGCAGCGGAGCTGGCGCCTAGTCGAGGTAGTCGCGTGAGAGCTCAATCCCCTACCTTTCGAATGGGCGGCAGCGGAGCGACGCCTAGCCGACGTAGACGCGCGAGCGCTCCGTCCCCTACCTTTCGAAGGGGTGGCAGCGGAGCTGGCGCCTAGCCGAAGTAGACACGCGAGGGCTCCGTCCCCTACCTTTAGAAGGGGTGGCAGCGGAGCTGGCGCCTAGCCAAAGTAAACGCGCGAGCGCTTCGTCCCCTACGTTGCGAAGGGGTGGCAGCGGAGCTGGCGCCTAGTCGAGGTAGACGCGCGAGCGCTCCGTCCCCTACGTTGCGAAGGGGTGGCAGCGGAGCTGGCGCTCACTTATTAAAGCCTGGGCGCGCGGGAATTTCGACCATGTCTTGTTTATACTCCAAGTACGCGCCAGGACTATGCCTGCACGTGCGTGGGGATATCCGCATCTTGTTTATACTCAGTAGAGTGCGCAGGGACAACATCCGCGTCTTATTTATACTCCGTAGAGTGCACATGGAGGTGGGCCTCACGTTGCATTTTCTTTATACTCCGTAGAGTGCGCGCAGAGGCGTCCCCCTGTTGTGTCTGATTTAGAGTCCGTGGACTATGCGTGGAGGTGAACCTCCGCGCGTTGCTGGCGGTGAAGGTGTGATGTGGCCAAGAGGAAGACACAAGATCAATCAAGTTCTCGTGATTGCAGTTCTGTCCACAAAGTTCATAAAGTTCTCAATGTCAATTCTGAGGTTTCTAATACATACAAAATACATATTTGGAAAGGTAATGAAGTCTACTTTCCAACAAATCAAACGGTGCTTGATTTGGAGCTTCCTACACAAAGTTATGGCAATTTCATTGGAAGTTGCACGAGCTGTCCGGAGAGACTCGCGAGACTTACCAAACATAAGGAGTCCGAGTATTGCAATGCAAGTAAGGATAAAATCCGACCACACCATGGCTTTCTAAAGGTTGAGAAGGATTCCTTTTCAGGTTCCAAACGGATTTGGAAGCCCCTTGAACAAGAAAACAAAACATATAAAGATTTAAAACCGATTCGGACTCGGATTGGGACAGCTGGCAAGACCGATACTAAAACGTCCATAACTTTCACAAACGGAGTCCGATTTGGGCGTTCTTGGACTCGTTGGAAAGCTATTTTGAAGCCCCACACATTGGATGAGGTTCCAGCCACGGAATCCGCATGGTTAAGTCGCAAATTGAGAGAGAAACCAGAGGTAGCAGTTTAGGTATTTCCTTTTTAGTTCGTATTGGAGTTTGTTTCAGCCTTAGGCCAAGTAGTGCGTGAGTTGTAATCAAGGCCGTGCATTGTGCACCAATATAAGGCCAGGGCCTTAGCCCCATTGTAACTCAGGCTATGATATGATAAGTTTTTAGACTCGTGAAATAAAGGAGAAAATCGCCATGATGGTTGGTGACGGCCAAATTGCGTGATTGCAAGGTTTTCTCGTTTGGAGTTTGCGAAGTTGGTGCAAGGAAAGAATATGAGCTTCTTGAGATTGCCCATCGAATCTACAAGGTTCATCTCTTCTAATTCGTGTCTTCTTGCTGAATTCACGGTTTGGGGAGTTCGGCGGATTGCTTCTAGTGTGCACCTTGCATACTAGTGCAAATTGCCCTTATCAATATTGTTTGCTGCATCAAGACAAGGAGAAGACTCTATCTAAGGAGAAGGAACCTCGCTGATCGTACTGGGAAAGATCGGGCCATCCCTACGCATCAACTAATCCTTAGTTGGTCCGCATCATCGTGGTATCAGAGCGTGGTTAATCACGGTACGAGGTTGCTGAATTTTTCTTAATGGTGGGTTCTATGAAGACTGAAGATGGCGAGGCGCGACATAATCATGCTGAGCTAATTGGGGAGGTGCCCCAATATGCGGCGTCTTTGCCGCCCGAGGTACGAATTGGATTTGAAGCGACACGTGACTACTTCTTGAGTTGTCACCGGAAGCTTGAAGGCAAGGTTGATGATTTGGGGGCGCAAATTGACGCGTTGACAGAGGCGATACGCGTCCAGCCACCACAATTTCAGCATGCTAAACGGGAACCTCAATATCCCGAACGGCGTGCACTGTACGAAGACGACGAACACGAGGAGGTTTTTGATGGTGCAGCAGGCTTTGCTCCACAACCACGCCGTGCTCAGGACTACCGTGGTGCTGACCGTGGTAGGGACATGCGTGGCAGAGGTGCTGCCCGTGGTGGAGGTATGCGTGATGGTGTTGGATTTGCACAGCGTGTTGCCGTGGATGATGGAATTGGGCGGATAAAAATTTCTATCCCATCATTTAATGGTAAAGCTGAACCAGAAGAGTACTTGGAGTGGGAGATGCGTGTCGAACAAATTTTTGACAGCCATCACTATACTGAGGATAAGAAGATTCGTTTGGCGACAATTGAGTTCACCGGATATGCTCTTGTTTGGTGGAATCAATTATGTTGCGTAGGAGCTCGTCCGAATACTTGGGTACAATTGAAGAATATTTTGAGGCGGCGTTTTGTCCCAGCACACTACACTAGGACCTTGTACAACCGGCTACAACAACTACGCCAAGGTAATTCTAGTGTTGATGAGTATTATAAAGAGATGGAGATGTTGATAATCCGTACAGGAACAGAGGAGCATGATGAGGCTACTATGGCACGTTTCTTTAACGGGTTGAATGAGGATGTGCAAGATAGGGTGGAGATGGTCCATTACTACAACATCCAAGACTTAGTGCATCAAGCTGAACGTGCTGAACAACAATTGAAACACAAACAAGCCAAGGGAGGATATGCCAACACTCAAACAAACCCATGGAGGCGTCCATCACAGCAAGGCGATGATGTTGGTTCACACACCAAGGTGGCGACATCAAGTCGTTCAAATGGGGCTCTTTCAAAGGAGGCAAGCAACAGAGGTAAAGAAGCAACCAAATCTGATTCTAGCACGTTCTCCACCACTAGAACAAGTCAAATTGAGTGCTTCAAGTGTAAGGGCAGGGGCACATGATGAGGGATTGCCCAAATGCAAGGAAGGTGTTACTCACACATGAGGGATATGCCACGGAGGGCGAAAGCGAGGAATCTGAACATGACGATGAGAAATTCAATGATTCTCCGCAAGACGTTGTGTATTGTGATCCTGAGGTTGGTCCAACTTTGATGACTCATAAGGTGGATGGTGACAATAAGCTAATTGTTGAGAAGGGGAAGCGACGTGGTGTTTTTCAAACCCAATGCATGATCAAAGGCAAACGGTGCAAGCTTATAATCGATGGTGGAAGCTACAACAATGTGATCAGCAAGGACGTAATCGATGCACTCTCATTAACCACATGGCATCATCCTAAGCCATACTATATGCAATGGCTTCACAATGTTGGTAAGCTGAAAGTTAGTCATAAAGTTCACGTGCCGTTTTCAATTGATGGATATGAAGACAAGGTGGAGTGTGATGTCATGACTATGCACATGTGTCACATCATGTTGGGGCGTCTGTGGCAGTTTGATCGCAATGTTACACACCAAGGGAGAGCCAATCGCTTCACTTTTATGCATAAAGGTGTATTTCAATCTTTGCTGCCCAAGAGAGATGAGGAGATTATTTCTGACATTGCCATCAAGGGCAAGGAGCTTGTGAAGATTACCACAAAACCGAGGATGGTTTCGCTTGAAGGGGGATGGGATGATGTGGCCAAGAGGAAGACACAAGATCAATCAAGTTCTCGTGATTGCAGTTCTGTCCACAAAGTTCATGAAGTTATCAACGTCAATTCTGAGGTTTCTAAGACACAAAAAATACATATTTGGAATGCTAATGAAGTCTACTTTCCAACAAATCAAACGGCGCTTGATTTAGAACTTCCTACACAAAGTTATGGCAATTTCATTGGAAGTTGCACGAGCTGTCCGGAAAGACTCGCGAGACTTGCCAAACATAAGGAGTCCGAGTATTGCAATGCAAGTAAGGATAAAATCCGACCACACTATGGCTTTATAAAGGTTGAGAAGGATTCATTTTCAGGTTCCAAATGGATTTGGAAGCCCCTTGAACAAGAAAACAAAACATATAAAGATTTGAAACTGATTCGGACTCGGATTGGGACAGCTGGCAAGACCGATACTAAAACGTCCATAACTTTCACAAACGGAGTCCGATTTGGGCGTTCTTGGACTCGTTGGAAAGCTATTTTGAAGCCCCGCACATTGGATGAGGTGCCAGCCACGGAATCCTCATGTTTAAGTCGCAAATTGAGAGAAACCAGAGGTAGCAGTTTAGGTATTTTCTTTTTAGTTCGTATTGGAGTTTGTTTCGGCCTTAGGCCAAGTAGTGCGTGAGTTGTAATCAAGGCTGTGCATTGTGCACCAATATAAGGCTAGGGCCGTAGCCCCATTGTAACTCAGGCTATGATATGATAAGCTTTTAGACTCGTGAAATAAAGGAGAAAATCGCCATGATGGTTGGTGGCGGCCAAATTGCGTGATTGCAAGGTTTTCTCGTTTGGAGTTTGCGAAGTTGGTGCAAGGCAAGAATAGGAGATTCTTGAGATTGCCCATCGAATCTACAAGGTTCATCTCTTCTAATTCATGTCTTCTTGCTGAATTCACGGTTTGGGGAGTTCGGCGGATTGCTTCTAGTGTGCGCCTTGCATACTAGTGCAAATTGCCCTTATCAATATGGTTTGCTGCATCAAGACAAGGAGAAGACTCTATCCAAGGAGAAGGAACCTCGCTGATCGTACCGGGAAAGATCGGGCCATCCCTACGCATCAACTAATCCTTAGTTGGTCCGCATCAAGGTGCGTGCGAAGGCGGACCTCACCGCTACGTCTTATTTATACTCCGTAGAGTGCGTGCGGAGGCGGACCCCAATGCTACGTCTTATTTATAGTCCGGAGACTACGCGCGGAGGCTCGCCTCCGTGCGTTGCGGGCGGTGAAGGTGCGTGCGGAGGCAGACCTCAACGCTACGTCTTATTTATACTCCGTAGAGTGTGTGCGGAGGCGGACCTCAACGCTACGTCTTATTTAGAGTCCAGAGACAGCGCGCGGAGGCGAGCCTCTGCGCGTTGCGGGCGGTGAAGGTGCGTGCGGAGGCGGACCTCGATGCTACGTCTTATTTATACTCCGTAGAGTGCATGCGGAGGCGTCCCCCCACGCGTCTTTGTTTATACTCATGCCCGTGTTTTCCACAGAGAGTGCGCGCGCGAACGCGTGTCTTTGTTTATACTCATGGAGAGTGTGCGCGAAGGTAACCCTTTACGCGCTTTTGGCGGGAAACAAGAAAACTTGTGCAAATGGTGAACTTTATTAAATTCCCATTTGCGCGGGTGAGCGGTTACAAGAGGTGAGGTACTAACCGCTGGCCGGTTAAAGGTGGGGGCGACCACAGCCGTCATTCCCTGGTGGTGAAGCATCACACACTACGAGCCTCTAGTGCTAGAGCGGCTCGCGCAAGAGCCTGCTTTTGTTGCCTCATTCGAGCCCAAGGACGTTTGTCATGCTCTTTCTAATGATTCTTGGTTCAATGCCATGCGTGAGGAGTTAGAAAATTTCAAGAGAAACAAGGTCTGGTCGCTTGTTGAGCCCCCTCGAGGTCACATTGTCATTGGGACTAAGTGGGTGTTCAAGAACAAGCAGAGTGAGGATGAGGTTGTCATTTAGAACAAGGCTAGACTGGTAGCTCAGGGCTTTTCCCAGGTTGAGGGTCTAGATTTTGAGGAGACCTTTCCCCTTGTAGCTAGACTTGAGGCCATTAGAATCTTGCTTGCCTTTGCAGCTTCTAAGGGTTTCAAGCTTTACCAGATGGATGTCAAGAGTGCCTTCCTCAATGGCTTTATTGAGGAAGAGGTCTATGTGAGACAGCCTCCAGGTTTCGAAAACCCCAAATACCCAAACCATGTCTTCAAGCTTTCCAAAGCCTTGTATGGACTTAAGCAGGCCCCTAGAGCTTGGTATGACAGGCTTAAGTCCTACCTGTTGAGTCATGGTTTTGAGATGGGTAAGGTAGATAAGACCTTGTTCATTCGTAGGCTTGGCAATGACCTTCTGCTCGTCCAGATTTATGTGGATGACATTATCTTTAGCGGCTCTTCTCATACTCTTGTCTCACAGTTCTCGGATGTCATGAGCACCAAGTTTGAGATGAGTATGATGGGCGAGTTGACCTTCTTCCTTGGCTTCCAGATGAAGTAGACTCGGGAGGGTACATTCTTGCATCAGGGCAAGTACACTCGTGACCTCCTGAGACGCTTCGACATGAGTGATGGTAAGCCCGTGTCAACTCCCATGACGTCCATAGCTTCTCTTGACCCAGATGAGGACGGCGAGCCAGTTGATCAGAAGGAGTATCGCAGCATGATTGCCTCTCTCTTGTACCTCACTGCCTCGAGACCGGACATACACTTCGCTGTGTGTCTTTGTGCTCGATTTCAGGCTTCTCCTCGCGTATCTCACCGCCAGGCGGTGAAGCGCATTCTTCGGTACCTTCGAGCTACCATTGATTATGGTAACTGGTATTCTTCCTCGTCCTGTCTTTCCTTGAGAGCCTATTCGGATGCAGACTTTGCAGGCTGTAGGATAGATAGGAAGAGCACGTCTGGCACCTGCCAATTCATTGGCACTTCTCTTGTTTCCTGGTCTTCGAGGAAGCAGTCCGGTGTTGCACAGTCCACCGCAGAGGCCGAGTATGTTGCTGCTACCAGTTGCTGTAGCCAGGTGCTTTGGATGGTCTCGACCCTGTGGGACTTTGGGTTAGTTATCGATAGTGTTCCACTCTTTTGTGATAACACTTCTGCGATTAACATTGCTAAGAACCCAGTGCAGCACTCCCGGACCAAGCATATTGATATCAGATTTCACTTTCTTCGAGACCATGTAGAGAAGGGTGACATAGTGCTCCAGTTTGTGTAGAGTGACCACCAGTTGGCTGACATATTTACCAAGCCTTTGGATAGCTCTAGGTTTTCAGCCTTACGGGGAGAGCTTGGGGTGGTTTGTCCTTATGGACTGTTGTGAGGGGGAGTTTTGTGCTTCATGCTTTATCATGTTTATTATGCTTTTACTTTTTTCTGTTGCATTGCATGCGGGTGCATTGGGATAGTTCTTCTAGCATAGACTAGAGTGTTTCTCTTGTCTAGTTGTTTAGACTTCTTTCTCTCATCTTGTGACTCTAGGATGCTGCTTATTAGCTGTTTCTCTTCTCACTAGGTTGAGCTCACTCACTTCTTATAGGTTCTAATGAGAGTTGGGTCACCCTCGGGTAGATGGGGTACGTGTTTGCTCCTTAGTGTGCTAGATGGTCAGTTGATAGTCCTAGAGTCAGTCTGAGCCATAGTATCCTCTATATCTTATCTATGCTTTAAGGACTGCCTTTTCTGTTTTTCTTGCCAGCTTCTCGATTTTATTGCTTTGGTTCAGGGGGAGTTCCTTTGGGAGCTTCTAGACCATAATTTTGCCATAACTCAACTTGAACTAAAAGATTGCATCACATGTTGAGGGGGAGCTGGATTTTCTTGCATTCTGCATTTTGCATTGTAATATAACTACATGGAGCCTTGATTATTATCCTCTCATGACATGTTTACATTGCTTTACATCCTGCCATGATTTGTGCTTCATTGCTAGATTGATCATGACTTTATATGTGTAGTCAAGTCTTTGCCATGATAGGTTGATTAAAATGCACAACTTGAATTAATTCATGTCATGTTAATTTTTGAGACTAGTCTGCCTTTAGTTATCCTCTTATGATTCATGCCATGTCAAATAGGCTGAGTTGAGTCTTGAATCTTTGTTGAGCTTTAGATTGAGCTATTCTAGTTTCTTGATGACACATGAGTTAGTACAAGTCTTATGTTCATGAAAATGCAAAAAGATCTCTTTTGTGCGAAAAAACTGATGTCACTAATTCTTTCTCATGAGACGGCTTGCCATTGCACTAGGCATGAACTCAGGGGGAGTTTTGGATGACCAAGACTATCTTCTTAAGCTTCTTGCTTGGAGTAGTCGCATAAGGCTTGAGATCTAGCACATAGCTAAAAATGTTGGTTGGAAACAATCATGAGCTCTAAAAGAAAAACTTACGACAAATGTGCTTCATTTGCTTAATTATACAAAAAGATCAAGTACTTGAACAATTGTTTCTCTCTTGAACTAATAGCACTCTAAAATGATTCAATACTAGCTTCTTGGTTCCACTTCGCTTGTTAACATGGCATGCATCATCTATGGATACCTCTAGCTAGACTAGAATCATGGTTGACTTGACATGCAAAGGCATTCGACTAAATTTTCAAATTGTGACTTATTTGGCTTAGCTTTCTTATACATGTTTTGTCATGATCTTCTTAGCATTCTTATTAATTATGGCTTAATGTAACCCTCATATGGTTATTTTGGATGCTTATTCATGGTTCTAAATGCTTAAAATAAACAAACTTCAGCCATTTCATCCATCATTATGTCTTATTCTCTTTTTTGCATCCTTGATGTGTTTATTGCCAAAAGAGGGAGAATAGCGGAGAAAAAGCCATGTGGGAACCTTCTTGAGCTTTGGAGAACAATTTGCTCTTTCTTTTGTAGCTCTAGTGTTTCCTTGTCGACATGGTCATTAACCTCTTTGATTTCTCTTGGACCATGTTTGACTCTTGTTTCTTTTCAAACTCAACTTTGCGCTTTTTTCTAGGTTTGTCAATATACTCATCAAGGGGGAGATTGAGAGACCATGTGGTTATGACCCCATGTTTGTGATGAGTAATTGACATCGGTTTAGGAAAGTCGAGTTTGGTTTGTATGGTTCGGACCATGTTATTGCGTGGTGCAATCGGTTTCGGTCGGACTTGGTCAAACCTGGTCAAAGTGATTTGGATGCATATTCTCTTGATTTGACAGGTTTGGGCTCTTTCATGCATAAGTTGGTTCATTGATGCTATTTATGCTTACATATGTCGAGCGGTGCTATTTGATGTGTTTCTTGTCTGTGATGGCTGCAGGACGTCGAGGCGGAGTCGTGGCGAGGCACGAGGTGACCGGACTAGGCACAGGCGGTGTCGAGGTCAGAACGGTCGGATGTGTCGAAGACGGCAGAGACTCGAGGTGGTTGTGAGGCTTGGACGACAAGGAACGCGGAAGCTTCCCGGAAGGTGCAAGAGGGGCGTTTCGGTAAAAGCGCAAAGCTGCACAGGTGGAAGCGGTTCCGTTCGGGGTTTAGCGGGCATAATGGGTTGGAGACCCGTTAGCCAAAGGCTATAAATAGGAGAAGGATACTCAAGTGCATGCATGTCTTGTGAGGGGAGTGCATGGCTTTTAGGGTTTTGCTTTAGTCAAAATGGCCTTTGGAGAGGTTGTTTTGCTTTGAGGCTTTAGTTGGTGAGGAGTTGTTGAGAGCAGGTGAGATGGACAGAGTGTGTTCTGTTGTTTGTCTCCCGTAGCTTCTCTGTTCTTGAAGTCTCTCGTTGAGTGTTCTTGGTTTTCTTGAGACTTGAGAGAGGGAGAAATGAGTTGATGCCCATGTAATCATTCCTCCCGTTTCAATCATGTATGGGGACTCCATGTAATCCTTGATTGATTGGGAATGAAACTTCTGAAGTGTTTCTCCTGTTCGTATCAGTTATTCCTCTCGATGCTCTCTCTGGTTGATTTCTGATATTTTCATTTTTGTGTTGATTCTTGCTAAGGAGTGGCAAAATGGGTTGCTCTGTGATGGGATTATATTTCTAGACCCTTTGGCCAGCTAATTCCAAGAGCAAATTAATTGAATCGCAAGAATCTCATTTTTCTCTTTCCTGTGTTCTTGTTTTTCTCTGTTGCCTTCTCTAGGGTTTGAGATGGATTTTGTATTTCTTCATGAGATGCCCTAAGATTTGGCCTTTTAGGTGCTCAGTCTATTGCTAATCTTTCTGTAAAGTTTCTTGGTCTAAGGTTCAAAGATCAGAGAGCAATTTGTGTTTGGATGCTGCTCTGTGCATTTTTCAGTTCTTGGGTAGAATCTGAAATTTTTGATTTCCTTTTGGTTCTTCTTGCTGTTTGAGGCCCCTATGCTATTTAGAATAAGATGTGTGGTCTTTTGGCTAAGGGAAAATAGCTGGACTTGCTTCATTCGGCCGAATTGAAGTCAGGCCGGCATGTCTCAAGCGGTCAGACCGGTGGAGAGGGAGCGGTCAGACCGGCCATAATGCACCGGTCAGACCGGCCCCCCTTTTTGCAGCTTGTGTTGTCTGTGGTATTTTGTTTGAGTTTGGTTCCTTGTTTTCTCTATTTGCCTTGCCTATTTCCTCTGTGTGTTCAAGATTCCAGAGAATATGAATTGACTCCTTCATAGCTCTTCATAGCTATTGAGAGGATCATTCAGTGAGTATTTTGGGGGAGCAAGTTGAAGTTCCAGAAAGGTTGTTTTCTTCTTCATAGGATTCCATTGCTATTGGAGAGGAAGTTCTTTCGGGGATTCTTTTGAGGGCAAGTTTTAAAAGTCGACATTCACCCCCCTTTGTCGCCAATTTCGATCCAACAATTTATGTAATGATTGTCCTGTGCTATATATATACATGATCTTGCTTGTTTTCAGATGGCATGGCTAGTATATCCTAAGGCTTGCCCAAAAAGAGCAATCAACATCACTGTTGAAATAGCTATCACAGACGGTTCGGTGTTCCAAACTGTCTGTGATATGACGGTTTGAAACAACAAACCGTCTGTGATATCATGCATATCACAGACGGTTTGAAACACCAAATTGTCTGTGATATGCACGATATCACAGACGGTTTAGAACACCGAACCGTCTGTAATATACACCATATCACAGACGGTTAATAACAAAAACCATCTGTGGTATTGTGCATATCACAGATGGTTAATACAAAAAACCATATGTGATAGTCGAATATCACATACAGTTTTTTCAGAAAAACCGTCTGTGTTGTAAGTTATCACAGACGGTGTGGGAGCCGTCTATGATAACCAGCTATTATCACTGACACATAAATACAGACGGTTCAGAAACTGTCTGTGGTGACGGTTTTGAACCGTCTATGATAACACTGTTTGTAGTAGTAGATCAACATGATCTAGGTGTGTAACTTGGCTAACTTTGTGAATTGGTGGTGAGAATCATTGGTGAAGTCGCACTCTTTGAAGATGTCGCAGTCCACGCAAAAAGCCAAAGCAAACTGATACGGGGTCGCCCGATCTTCTCGACGTAGGATGGATACTCACGGAAGTCTTGATGAATCGTAATGATCCTTCAATGCCAGTGCAAGGGATGAACACTCTTTAATCCGCCAAAACACATTTGTGTTGATTTCGCCGACCACCAAGCGAAGATCTATCGTGCACCCAATTCCCAGTGGAAAGGCTCAACGATCTTGATTGAAGAAGACTGTAACATCCCAAATTTTTGCTAAACTAAAAAAATAATAAATAAATAAAAATTAATTAAATAATAAAATTTTAAATTAAAATAAGTATTTTTGTGCCTAAAGTTTAAATTTGGATTTGCCCTGAATTTCTGTTTTTGAAAAAGCTGGATTTGAAAAGTATTTCAAGTGAAAACCCAAGAATAATATTAAATAATATGATATTTTGATTTTATATAATAATCCTATGTCAAATTAGTTATTTGGAGTTATTTTGATTTTATTTGGCTTTTCTGAGTTTTCAGGAATTTAAAATGTATTTTTGAAATTAAAAAGTATTTTAAAGTATGAAAATTAAATACCATAATTATTGAAAATATTTTTATTTAGTCCAAAAAGTGTCCAGGGGGTTCTCTGAATTTTTCTGGAATTTTGGAGGTATTTTAATATTTTTCTGAGCTTTATTGAGTTTATTCGGGTTTTCTGAAAAAGAAAATCAATTTCCAAAAACTAAAATCCTCCCCTCCCTCTGGCCGCCATGTGGACGGCCAGATCTCCTCCACGTCGCTCCATCCCCACCGTCCGCCTTCCACCCGCCCCGCCCCGCTTCTTTCTCTCCTCACCCCGGCCCACCTGTCGGCGCCTCCCCTCTCCCTTCGCCTCTCTGCCCCGTGGGCCCCGCCGATCAGTCGCCTCCTCTCTCTCGCTGCCGCCCCGACCCCACCGGTCAGCCTCCCGGCCACCGTCTTCCCCGCGCGGTCATCTTCCACCTCGCGCCGCCGCACCCACCGCCCGTAGCCACCGGCCCGCCCTACCCGGCTACCCTTCTCGACCCCCGCGCGCGCCGCCCTCCCCCATGTTCGCCGCCCGTAACCGCCGCTCCTCCGGCGACAAATCCGTGCACCCACGCCCCTCTCCGGCCCCAATAAAATGGCCCCCGAGCTCCGCCTCACCTCACCCCACCTCCTCCGCTCTTCAATTCGCACTTCTCTGCCGCCCTAGTGCCCCGCGCCGTGCTCCACCGTTTCCACCATCGCCTCGGGTTCCGGTGAGCGATTGTCGCCGGCCCAGGCTGTGCCTCGCCCCGCCGCCCCACCGTCGCCCTCACCTGCTTCCGCGTGCACCTCGGGGACCCCTCGGCCGAGCCCCTCTGCCACCGGAAAGCCGCCCCCGCCGCCACCCGAGCGCCGCCGCCGATCTGCGCTCGCCGCCGGCCATTTCCGGCCACCTCCGGTAACTCCCGCGCCCCTCCCCGAAATCCCCACGCGCTCCTCTTCCTCCTCCGGCCGCCGGCCACCGGAGTGTCGCCGTCGCCGCCGGGCCCGAGCACCCCCCCTTGCCGGCCGGCCACATCCTCCCCCGTGCTGGCGTGGCTGCCCAGTGGCGTGCCACCTCGGCCGCTCCCACCCCGTCAGCACCACGCAGACGCCACCTCACACCCCCGCACCACCTCAGCCCCACCCGTAGACCGTGGACTCGGTCCACATGGACCGGGCCCGCATGTCAACCCCTCCCCGCATTTTCCCGTACAAAAATAATTCGGCCGAAAAATAAAATCTCAGGGCTGACGCAAGGCTGATGTCATAAATTCAATTTCCTTTAGAAAAATAATTCCAGAAAATCCCTTTTCCATTTTCTCTGAATTTAATTTTCCCGGAGCCCGTTCTCCTTCGTTCTAGCTCCGATTTAGCCCATTCAAATTTCTAAATTCATCAAAAATTCCCCTATATCCATTTATAGCCTCAATTAAAATGTTTGAAGTCAATTTAAATTTATTTTGAATTTATTTGAATTTAATGGGTTATTTTCACGTGTAGACTTCGACGATTCAGGAGATTTCTTCGACGAAGATTTGTGCAAATTCGAAGGGCAAGGCAAGTCACACTCCTTGATCATGTTGATCCCAGTTTTCAAATAAAATTATGTTGTTTTAAACTATATTGCATGCATATTTATATTCAACGTATTTCAATTCAGTTTTAAATTTAGTTATTGCCTACTTGTTAATTCCTCCATTGAATTAGAATTCCTCAATACCTTGTCACCCTAAATTCAAACCCTAGTTAATACATTAGTGTTGGCTAGAGAAAATTTGAATCAAATGCTTAGCCCTGCTCAGTCATATTATTTGTTTTGGGATATCTTTTACATAAAATGATAACCTTTTTACATGAAATGATAAACTTTTCAACTGCACTCTTGACTTTGGTGAGTCAAAGAGTGTTATGAAATATTTTGAAAACAAAATATAAAACCTGGTTTAGACTTAGGCAATTGTTTAGAGTGGTGGGTGCAGGCATGCCCCGATGGTTGGAGCCGCAGTGGTTGATTGTCGTGCACGGGGGTATGTGGTTGGGCCTGAGTCAATTAAGGACCGGTCTGTGAGCTACTGTTGCAAAGCCCTAATCGTACTACCACATGGCTGGTATGGGACAGCTTCAGCTGAATAATTTGCGAAGTCCCAACCTGAGTCAAGTCGTAGGTTGAAAGTGAGCGTGGTTGGTGCCATGTGAAGTCTCACTTGGGTGAGCGTGGTTAAGCCATGAGAAGTCTCGTCTAGGCTCAAGAGGGGGTCCCGGTCTGGTGGATTCCTTATTGGGGTGAAACCTTAGAGTTGGCTCGACCAGGTTGAAGGTTTTGCATTGTAAAGGCCTTGTCACGACTCCTTGGCGCACACCTAAGGAAGTGTATAACTCGCGTGGCACAAAAGGATGATCGTGTCTTGTGGGTAAAGGTGTACAACCTCTACAGAGTGTAAAATCTATCCTGGATAGCCGTGCCCACGGTCATGG
Organism: Dendrocalamus latiflorus; assembly: GCA_017311315.1. Taxonomy (NCBI): domain Eukaryota; kingdom Viridiplantae; phylum Streptophyta; class Magnoliopsida; order Poales; family Poaceae; genus Dendrocalamus; species Dendrocalamus latiflorus. The sequence goes on along the minus strand of CM029626.1, from coordinate 24,499,346 downwards.
GCATGCTGAGTAAAAGTTTTTCATGGATTAGAATTTGTTTTTCAAAAATGTTTTCGAAAACCTGGTGCATGAATGGAATCCATCAGAGTTGCGCAGTGAAAGCGTGTGGATGGATGGAATCCATACGTGGTCTTTTGGAAAAGATGGTCCGGGTGGGATGCCCGTGGATAGGTTGGTGTATGGTTGAATAGTTTTATGATACGGGGGTTACGGCGAATCGGGGGGAAGTGGGGAGGTGGGGGAGGTGGAAGATGCGAGGGAACGTGCGCGGGTCGTGCGGGGAAGAAGACCAGGCGGCGCGGGAGGAAGAGGACGCCCGAGGAATGGGACGGGCCTGACAGCAGGCCCAGGCTGTCAGCGGGAGTGAGGGAGAGGGAAGCGGTAGCGGCCGGATCGCGAGAGCGGCATCGAACGGCCGAGACGAAGGGGAGAGGTGGGCGGCCAGATGGGCCGAGCGGGGGCGCGGGCGAGATCCAGACCGCACGGGTGGCGCCCAAAGGGGAGGCAAAGGCGGGGTGAGCGGATGGTGGGGATGGGGCGACGTGGAGAAGATCTGACCATCCACGTGGCGACCGGAGGGAGAGGCTGGGTTTTTAATTTTTGATTTTTGATTTTTGGTTTTAGATTTTCAGAAAAGTGTAGGAAATTAATTAAGCCTCAGAAAATACAAAAATACCTCCAAAAAATCCAGAAAAATTCATAGAATCTCCTGGACACTTTTTGGACTTAATAAAATTATTTGCAACTAATGTTGGCTTATAATTTTCATACTTTAAAATACTTTTAATTTTTAAAATAGGTTTTAAAACTCCTTGTAACAGCCCAAATTTTTAGTAAAATAAAAATAATAAAATAATTAATAAAAATGGAATAAAATAAAATTTAATTTAAAATAAGTATTTATGTGCCTAAAGTTCAAAGCTGGATTTGCCCTGAATTTCTGTTTTTGAAAAAGCTGGATTTGAAAAGCATTTTTAGGAAAATCTAAAAATATTATTAAATAAAATGATATTTTGATTTTCTAGAAAAATCTTATGCCAAATTAATTATTTGGAGTTATTTGGCTTTTATTTGGTTTCCTGGATTTTTCTAAGTTTGAAAATGTATTTTTGAAATTAAAAAGTATTTTAATGTATGAAAAGTAAATACCAAAATTAGTTGGAAATAATTTTGTTAAGTCCAGAAAGTGTCCAGGAGGTTCTCTGAATTTTTCTGGAATTTTTGGAGGTATTTTTGTATTTTTCTGAGGCTTAAAAGGATTTCTGTGCTTTTCTGTAAAACCTCAAAATCGGAAAATAAATTATAATTTCTCTCCCCTCTCCTCCGGCCGCCACGTGGATGGCCAGATTGCCGGCCACGTCGCCCCCGCTCCATCCCGCCTACCCCCTCCCGATGACCGCCATGTCGGCCCCAATCCATCCGCCCCGTCCGCCCCCCGCCCTCATTTCCCTCCGTCCGATCCCCCTTCCCCTCATCTCGGCCACTCGTGCCTCTCCCTTCCCCTTCCCCTCCCTCTCACTGACCACCGGCCCTACCTGTCGGCGCCGCTTCCCCCTCTCACCCCTTTCCCCCTTGGCCCCACCCGGCAGCCGCCCCTCCTCTCCCCACTCGCTGCGCGTGGGCCCGCCCATCAGAGCCTTCGTCTCCCCCGCCTCCTCCTACCTCGCGCCGCCGCCGCCCGCAACCGGCTGCCCCGCCCTTCCCGGCCTCTCCCCCACCTCCCGCGTGCGCCGCCCTCTCCCTAACCGTCCCGCACGACGCGCTCCACTTCCGCCCCTCTCCGCGCCCCATCTCCCCACTTCGCCCGCAACCGCCGCGCCACTCCCTCCACTCCGGCGAATGATTCCCCGCACCCGCACCCCCGTCCGACCCTATAAAAGCTACCCCAGTCTCCGCCTCCCTTCACTCCACCCTCCCCTCCGCTCCATTTTCTCCTCCCGAGCGCCTCCGCCCCGCATTGCCCTTCGCCGCCGCCGCCGCCATAATTGCTCCGACGAGCAATTGCGCCCAACCCAGTCTCCCACGCGCCTGGCCGACGCCGCCCCCGTCTTCGCCGCGCTGCCCTCTACCTTGCCCGCCCCACCGCCGTGCTTCCAGTCCACCGGAGCACCGTCCTCCCCGGAGACCCGAGCCGCCGCCGCCTCTTCTCCGCCGCCGACCATCTCCCGCCCATCTCCGGTAAAATCCGCGCCCACCTCTAGACTCCCCGCCGCCCCCTCTCTCTACCCCGCCCTTCGCCGCCGGCCACCGGCCACCGGAACGCTGGCGGGCTTGCCGTTCCTGAGCGCCTCCTCTGTCCGGCCGGCCACGTCAGCTCGGTTGGCCTACGTGGCAACTGACGTGGGCGCCACGCCCCGGCCACCTCGGCCTCTCCCCGCCCCGTCAGCCCCCTTGCCACCTCGGCCGCTGCCTCTGTGGGTGAACCCGGTCCACATGGACCCGGGCCCATCTGCCAGTCAAACCATCCCCGGGGCTGATGTCATGCTGACGCAGAAACCCGAATTTTCAGTTGAAAAATAAATCAGCCGAAATTAAAATCCCTGCTGACGCAATAATTCAGATTTTCCTTTAGGAAAATAATTCCTGAAAATCCCCTTTTTCCATTTTCTCTCTTTTCAAACTTCCCGGAGCCCGTTCTCGTTCGTCCTAACTCCGATTTGGCCCATTCAAATCTCTAAATTCATCAAAAATTCCCCTCTATCCATTTCTAGCCTCAATTCAAATATTTGAAGTCAATTTGAATTTATTTTGAATTTATTTGAATTTGGTGGGTTATTTTCACGTGTAGACTTCGACGATTCGGGAGATTTCTTCGACGAAGATTCAAACCAAGTTGAAGAGCAAGACAAGTCACACTCCTTAATCATGTTGATCCCAGTTTTCAAAATAAAATTATGTTGATTTAAATTATGTTGCATGCGTATTTTTATTCAACGTATTTCAATTCAGTTTTAAATTTAGTTATTGCCTACTTGTTAATCCCTCCATTGAATTTGAATTCTTCAATACCTTGTCACCCTAGATTCAAACTCTTGTTAATACATTAGTGTTGGCTAGAGAGTTTATTCAAATGCTTAGCCCTGCGAAGTTATATTATTTGTTTTTGGGATACCTTTTCGCATAAAATGATAACCCTTTTTACATAAAATGTTATGTACTCTTGACTTTGGTGAGTCAAGGAGGTTTATGAAATATTTTGAAAACAAAATATCAAACCTGGTTTAGACTTAGGCAATTGGTTAGAATGATGGGTGCCGGCATGCCCTGTTGGTTGGAGCCGCAGTGGTCGATTGTCGTGCACAGGGGTATGTGGTTGTGCCTAAGTCAGATTAAGGACCGGTCTGTGAGCTACTGTTGCAAAGCCCTAATCGTACTACCACATGGCTGGTATGGGACAGCCCTGGCTGAATAATTTGTGAAGTCCCAACCTGAGTCAAGTCGTAGGTTGAAAGTGAGCGTGGTTGGTGCCATGTGAAGTCTCACTTGGGCGAGCGTGGTTAAGCCATGAGAAGTCTCGTTTAGGCTCAAGAGGGGGTCCCGGTCTGGTGGATTCCTTACTGGGGTGAAACCTTAGGGTTGGCTCGACCAGGTTGAAGGCTTTGCATTGTAAAGGCCTTGTCACGACTCCCCACCGCACACCTAAGGAAGTGTGTAATCTAGTGGTACAACGGGATGATCGTGTCTTGTGGGTAAAGCTGTACAGCCTCTGCAGAGTGTATAATCTATCGTGGATAGCCGTGCCCACGGTCATGGGCATGCTGAGTAAAAGTTTTTCATGGATTAGATTTTGATTTTCAAAAATGTTTTCGAAAACCTTGTAGATGGATGGAATCCACGAGTGATGAAAACCTTGCGGATGGACGGAATCCGTGAGAGATTGAAACCTGGTGGATGGATGGAATTCCTTAGAGTTGCGCAGTGAAAGCGTGTGGATGGATGGAATCCATACGTGAGCTTTTGGAAAAGTTGGTCTGGGTGGGATGCCCGTGGATAGGTTGGTGTTTGGTCGGAGCCGGCACTGACGGTATTACTTTCGACTACAAGTATTGTTTTACTTACGGTATTAAATTCAGCAATTTCAATCTACTTATTGTATTTCTTAAATGATGTTTTATGCAAACTAACCCTATAAGCCTTCCTTTGAAGCCTTTATCATTATGGTGCATTTTCTCGTGTGACTTGCGGAGTACAAGTTTGTACTCACCTTGCTTTTTCCATAGAGAAGGAAGACGTCAACTACAGTGAAGATCTGGACGAATAGGCCGCGTCTTACTGTCGTTTGCCTGTGGGCAGGCTCAGTGGGCTTCTTCCGCTTCGGTTTTTCTTCCGCTGCTTATTACTTAATTTTGGCTTATGTGCCGTTGATGTAAACTTTGGCATTCATGCCCATATTCGGTTAATAATTGTCATTATGGTTGATATTTATCTTTGTTGTACGCTGTGTGCACTAGCTGATTCTGGACTAGTGCAATTTACATAGAGGATCTAGGAGTCGTTGCTCCGGGTTCCGACAAAGACACTCCTAATTCCCTAAGGAATTTCGGCAGCAATGCTAAAATCGAAAACTTTAGTAGATTGATTTTTCTCAAACGTGGTCTGCCTCCAACAAAAGGGATACAAGGGGGTTTTATAGTGCTTCCCCGAACTCACGCAAGGAAAGCCTTGGCTGAATCAATCTGTAATTCGGTCAAGGTTTCCTATTCCAATTTCTAAAATTTAGCAAGTCTGTTTCCTTTAATTTCGGGCTAAGCCCCTATCCTATTACAAGACCGAGATTGAGGTGGATTCGGTCGGCTTTTGGGCACGCATGCCACATCTTGTGCACACCATGAGATTTGTGATCACGTGGCCTTCCATTGATTCGATGATTGCTTGGTTGAGACTTTCTTGGACGCATATATCTTAGTTCTTTGCTCGCATGGACTCTCATCCTCTGGACTCGTGGCTGGTTGGACCTTCTCCACTTGTCTTCCGTAGCTTCGAATCTGAGAAGGCACAACATATTTGCATTAGGTAGTATGCTATTCTCATCTAACGTAATAGAAGATTCTCTAAGAAACAAAAACACCTGTTGTTGAAGTAGTTTAGCTCTTGCTCTTGTCATAGGACCTTTCGGAACCTCATCACTAGCTTTGTCATGCACACTTGGAATGGATGATGAATGTGTAATAGAGATGTCCTCATCACAAACTAAATCCAAATAAATCCAAAAATTATAAAATATAAACTAAGAGATAGATTATGAATTTAGAAACTTGAACCACTTGATTAGAAGTTTGGATGGTAGAGAACGAGTCATTGAAAGATAGGTTGTAAGGAAAATTCTAGAAAATTATCAAACGAGAGAATATTCCCTAGCATCTTCTTTTTGGGCTGATTTTTGGTTTATTTGTGTGTATGACACATGGGACCCGCATGTAAGTGGCACAAGGTAATAAAAAAGAAGCTTCAGAAAGCATCCATGGAGGTTACAGAGTAAGGCTTGGCATGGCTTGTGCACGCAAAGGAGGGCCAAGGGAGACCGGCCAAGCGGCAAAACAGAACCCTGTGGTCCTAAGGAAAAGATGGCTAGAGGTGGTGTCGGTCTGTGGGACCCACCTCAATGGCGGTGGCAACAACGACATGGGTAGGAGAGAGAAATAATACCCCGCCATGGAACATAGAGAAGTAGAGTGAGCAGGGGCTAGAACGCGACATGATAAAGCTAGAAAAATTGTTGGCTAAGCTGGAAACTCACCGGGGATGACACAGTCAATGTTTCAATGACTACGGTAGGGAAAAAGGATAAACTCAATATTTTAGTGCTTGGTGAACGAAAACCAAATCCACTTGCAAGGTAGCTACATGGGTTGTTTTGGCACATTTTGACACGAAAGGATTGAAGAAAACATCGTCAGAATACCATCTCTATGGAGCTTGTCCATGCGTTTCTCATTTATGTGACCTAAGCGACAGTGCCAAATAAACGTGGGATTCAAATCATTCGAACGTTGCCTCTTTGCATTAATGTTATAGACCGGTGACTCTTCAAGAGTAAGAACATATAACCCATTCACCAATGGAGTATGACAATAGAACATATCTTTGAAATAAAGAGAACAACCATTGTTCATAGATCTAAAGTCATAACCTTCTGCTTGCAAACATGAAGCAGAAATAATGTTCTTGGAAAGAGATGGAACACAATAACAATTATTCAATTCCAAAACTAATCCTGAAGGTAAAGACAATGGCATGGTGCCAACAGCCACCGCAGCAACTTTTGCTCCATTGCCAACACGAAGATCCACTTCGCTCCTCCTCAAACTTCTACTTCTTCTTAGCCCCTGCAACGATTTGCAAATGTGAGCAACCGATCCGGTATCAAATACCCAAGAATCAGTGGATGAAGTAGCAAGATTGATCTCTATAACATTTATACCTGGAGAGGAAGTCGTACTTCCCTTCTTCTTCTCAAGATCCTCCAAGTACTTTGGGCAGTTCCTTTTCCAATGACCTGATTGCTTACAGTAGTAACAATCTGCATTAGGAGCAGCGCCCTTCTTGACTTGCTTGGCCTTAGAACTGCTCGCGATCTCATCGGGAGCTAACTTTCTTTTGACCGCGCCTTTCTTGACATTGGGCTTGCCCTTGCCTTTCTGCATCATCATCACATGATTGCTGCTTTTCTTAATACTTTCCTCGGCAGCTTTTAGCATCCCATGCAACTCTGCCAAGGTCTTATCCATGTTGTTCATGTGATAGTTCAGTATGAATGGCTCAAAGCTCGGGGGGAGCGACTGGAGAATCACATCAGTAGCCAACTCTTGGCTAAGGGGAAAACCAAGCTTTTCCAGACTCTCAATGTAGCCAATCATCTTAATCACATGAGGGCTGACGGGATTCCCTTCTGCAAGCCTGCACGCAAACAAGGACTTTGAAGTGTTGAACCTCTCAGCCCTTGCTTGGTTCTCAAACATACCACGCAACCCCACAATGATATTGTAGGCATCTGTGTTCTCATATTGCTTCTGAAGCTCAGAGGACATTGTGGCAAGCATGAGACAGCTCACATCAAGGCAATCATTCGTTTGCTTCTCATAAGCTCTCCGTGCAGCCGCAGTAGCATTATCAGGCAAGTCATCAGGATAAGGAGACTCAAGGACATACTCCTTGCGCTCTTGCTTGAGAACAATTCTCAAGTTGCGATACCAATCCATAAAGTTCGTTCCATTGAGTTTTTCTTTCTCAAGAATAGATCGCAAATTAAAAGAACTGGATGCGGCATTAGTTGACATGATCTACAACAAAGAATATGCAAAGTTTAGCACTATGTTTATGTTCATCTTTTATTAAACTATTTAACAAAAGACTCCCACTATGTGTTTTGCAACAAAACTCCCTCTAAGTTACATAGTGGGTCAAGATCCTCATTTCACTAATTCCTAGTGAGCTTTGGCATCACGGCTAGAAAACTAGTGACATGGGTAAGCAACACCTTGCTAATCACATCCCTATGTGACTCTTGCTTGTTGGGTGACATCAATATGCCCCGGCCCCAACCTATGCCCCAAGGTCCAAAACTGTTTTGATAACCTTGTTAAGTAAACCAAATGCTTCCGCATGTAGATGTCCGACATCTACCCCAAATAATGATGATAACCGACGGCACTCTACTTTGGTAGACCTACCATGCGGTGATCATTATCTTTTGGTGCAACATATGGAAGGGCATGAACACCTAATTTTATGAGGGATTCTATCCTACCAAAGCAACATATCACAAAAACATTGCATAAGAATAAGATAGATAATATCACAGATAAACACATTTAACTGTGAAGTAGTATGGCCCAAAAAATGGTGATCTCCATCTCCATGTATGTGTAGACGATCTCCATCCTCCACATCACTCCTTTAGGCCACCATGCTTGAAAGCTTGTAACCTCAAAACTAGGCTACTACCTATAATAGCTAGAAATTGAAGATTACAAAGATAGATTCAAGCATTAAGGTCGACACGCAGGTCGTAAAATACAATATAGACAGCTAACAATAGCTGAAATAATCATGACACGCAGGCCATGAACGAATGTTACATGCATCACATACATCTCATACATTCCAATAAGATATAGGGCCATACTATTCACATCATTCTCTGCAAAAACAAGTTAGACGTAGAATCGTATTCTACCTAATGATGTGAACCCAGGATGCTATACAAGGCGGGTCGAGGGGGGCGCCCCCCGCGGGTTTTAGGGCAGCGCCCTGAACACCCTACGAAATTTACAGATCCAATCTATGAAATCGCAATGGAAAAACTATTCGGCACAACCACCTTATGCCGATCCAAGACATTCTCTAGGAAGCTAGTTTTTCCACTGGGCCGAGGCCATCAGATCCGTAACCTACTAGTATTCGACATAACCACCTTATGCCGATCCGAGACATTCTCTAGGACACTAGTTTTTTTTCATTGGCCCGAGGCTATCAGATTCATATCCTACTAGTATTCGACATAACCACCTTATGCCGATCCGAGACAATCTCTAGGGCACTAGTAGTAATACAATATGCACCTCATCTAACCCCGATTCACTGATTGATCTCATCAACCCGTGCTACCATCCATTCATCACATGAACCGATTGATCTAGACTGTAATAGATCCAATCTACTACAACCGCATATCAACATATGCGCTGATCCAGATTGCAAACTAAGCAAGATGGCTCTGATACCACTGAATGAACGCGCGTAGGCTACGATAGCAGAAAATAAAAAATTTCTACCGCGCACACTAGGACATCATGCTAAGGAGGGATCATAGATCGTTACCACTAGACGCGCAGCGCAGCGGAAGAAGAGTTGGAGAAGCCGATCCAACCACGCGCGTCGAGGTAGTAGTGGAAGTAGCCGATCGTCCCGAACAGATCGTCTCCTCCACGCGATCAACCACACCATGAGCAGATCCAATCTGTAGATTGTTGATGCCGATCAACGCCGCAACGAGCAGCGCCTCCACCGGTATCCACACGTCCGGGGCTGGAACGCCGATCGCGAGTGTACCAGCACTCGCGAGCGGCTAGGGTTTGGCTCGGGAGGTGGCGGCTAGGGTTTTGCTCGGGAGGAACAGAAGTGTGTATCCCTCAGCCCCCCCCGCCTCCATATATATAGACCTCCTCACTTGGGCCTCGTGGACCGAGGCCCAATAGGAGTCTATCCGGATCTCTATCCGAATTGAGCCCACATCCGAATCACATTCGAATTAGTGTTCCAACCCGTTAAGTGTGCGACCCTGTAGGTTCACGTATACTTGGTCGCGACCCGGAAACGCCTTTCTGGTCACCCTGTTAATAGCGGCCTCTAGCAAGACATATTAACTCCAAAGTGTACGTAAAGATCATATCGGCTGAACCTGTAATATTCTCATGTACGAATCCCTTTGCCTCACGATATAGATTAAGCTCAAGGCGAGACCTGTGTCATCCTCTTAATAGCTCAATCACTCTCTCGATTCCGTGATGGATTATAAACTCGTGATTGACTCCTCAATCGCCTTGGCATGGCCATGCACTTTCATAATCCATTACATCGAGGGGCCCAGAGATATCTCTCCCATAAGGAGGGGCAAATTCTATCTTGATCATTCACATCCCACTACATGTTTCATAGCAAACCCGAAGACTACTTTTATGACTACCTAGTTACGGAGTAGTGGTTAGTAGTCCCAAAATAGGCTACTACGCATGTTGGGAACCATGATGATCTCAAGTCTAAGGATTCTACATAAACACTACTTGACACCAACTAATGACACATGGGATCTCTGCAGCGTCTCATGGCGGGTATATCCAACATATGTTCACTAACACATGTCCATATTATTGATTTGGTATCTCCATACCATGATCCATGAGACATGATCATCAATCAACACATATGCTGATCTTTGAATCATATTTGTTCCTCATATGATATATAATCAGGGATCATTTAGAAGTAGCAACATTTTGACATTAAGAGTCTCATGAATAAGTCACATACTCATTGATCAATAATGATAATGTCTATTTCAAGGAACAAACTAATGCATCATAAACATAGTATGTGATATATATAACATCTCCATGTTGCCTCTAGGGCATATCACTAACACTCGGCACTTCGCCTTTTTATAGTCCGTGGATTGGCGTGTGCGGAGGCGGACCTCGACGCTTCGCCTTTTTATAGTCCTTAGACTGGCGCGGGCGAGGGTGGAAGTGCGTGCACGTTCCGTTCCTCTTGCTCCTCATGGCAGGGGTAGCCTCTGGCGCGCTGTGTCTTCGTCAACGCGCGCTGCGCTCACCTCCTGCAGTACGCGAGGGTGAGCCTCGCTCCGCTGCGATTTATACTCGTGTCCTCTGCCCGCGTTGCGAAACGCGTGGGGGGCCTCCGTAGCCTTATTTATGCTCCGCAGAGTATGCACAGGGACGAGGTTCCCGGCATGCGCAGAATCCGCGTCTTGTTTAGACTCCGTAGAGTGCGTAGGGAGAACATCCGTGTCTTATTTAGAGTCCGTGGACTAGTGCGTGCGGAGGCGGACCTCGACGCTACGTCTTCCTTTATAGTCCGGAGACTCGCGCGTGCGGAGGCAGACCTCGAGGCTACGTCTTATTTAGAGTCCGTGGACTAGGGCGTGCGGAGGCGGACCTCGACGCTACGACTTCCTTTATAGTCCGGAGACTCGCGCGTGCTGAGGCAGACCTCGACGCTATGTCTTATTTAGAGTCTGTGGACTAGCGCGTGCGGAGGCGGACCTCGACGCTACGACTTCCTTTATAGTCCGGAGACTCACGCGTGCGTAGGCAGACCTCGATGCTACGTCTTATTTAGAGTCCCTGGACTAGTGCGTGCGGAGGCAGACCTCGACGCTACGACTTCCTTTATAGTCTGGAGACTCGCGCGTGCGGAGGCAGACCTCGACGCTACGTCTTATTTAGAGTCCGTGGACTGGTGCGTGTGGAGGCTGACCTCGACGCTACGACTTCCTTTATAGTCTGGAGACTCGCGTGTGCGGAGGCAGACCTCGACGCTACGTCTTATTTAGAGTCCGTGGACTGGTGCGTGCGGAGGCGGACCTCGACGCTACGACTTCCTTTATAGTCCGGGGACTCGCGCGTGCGGAGGCAGACCTCGACGGTACGTCTTATTTAGAGTCCGTGGACTGGTGCGCGCGAGGGCGTCCCCCCGTTGCGTCTTTTGTTTATACTCAGGCCCGTCACCCTTGGCTACGGCGAGTGCACACGCGGATGTGCGACTTTGATTTATACTCAGTCCCGTACCCCTGGCTACGGCGAGTGCACACGCGAACGTGCATCTTTGTTTATACTCAGGCCCGTCACCATTGGCTACGTCGAGTGCACACGCGAACGTGCGACTTCGATTTATACTCAGTCCCGTACCCCTGGCTACAGCGAGTGCACACGCGAACGTGCGTCTTTGTTTATACTCAGGCCCGTCACCTTTGGCTACGGCGAGTGCACACGCGAACGTGCGACTTCGATTTATACTCAGTCCCGTACCCCTGGCTACGGCGAGTGCACATGCGAACGTGCGTCTTTGTTTATACTCAGGCCCGTCACCTTTGGCTACGGCGAGTGCACACGCGAACGTGCGACTTCGATTTATACTCAGTCCCGTACCCCTGGCTACGGCGAGTGCACACACGAACGTGCGTCTTTGTTTATACTCTGGCCCGTCACGTTTGGCTACGGCGAGTGCACACGCGAACGTGCGACTTCAATTTATACTAAGTCCCGTACCCCTGGCTACGGCGAGTGCACACGCGAACGTCCGTCTTTGTTTATACTCAGGCCCGTCACCTTTGGCTACGGCGAGTGCACATGCGAACGTGCGACTTCGATTTATACTCAGTCCCGTACCCCTGGCTACGGCGAGTGCACACGCGAACGTGCGTCTTTGTTTATACTCGGGCCCGTCACCTTTGGCTACGGCGAGTGCACATAAGAACGTGCGACTTCGATTTATACTCAGTCCCGTACCCCTGGCTACGGCGAGTGCAACCGCGAACCTGCGTCTTTGTTTATACTCAGGCCCGTCTCCTTTGGCTACGGCGAGTGCACACGTGAATGTGCGACTTCGATTTATACTGCGGGAACGCGCGCGCTGGCCAAGCCTGCGCGCGCCTCTGCCGCGTACTTGCGCGTGATGAAGAAAGATTGTTGGCAAACGGCGATCTTCATTACATCCCCGTTTGCGCGGGTAAGCAATTACAGGGGGTGGATATACTAACCGTTTGTCCTTGGTGCGGCCGAAGCCTGTAGTCGCTAGACATCTGCAGGGCTCGCCAAGGCGCCTCTGAATGGCCCCGCGGACCCCCCGCGCTGTGACGCCAGCTCTAAGAGCGCCGCTGGGCTTCGCGACGCGGGTACCTGGTACCTGGCTCGATGCGTCGGGCCATATCCTGGTCGCCTCGGACGGTGATGATGGTCCGGGGACCCGGGATCTTCATGCATAGATAGCCGTGATGTGGTACCGCGCCGAAGGAGTTGAGGATTGGGCGCCCTAATATGGCATTGTAGGGGTACGAAAGGTCGACCACGTCGAAGGTGGCATCTTCGGCCCGCACATTGTTATCTTGGCCGAAGGAGACTTGAAGACCTATTTGGCCCAGCGCCCGCAGGGGCTGTCCCCCGAAGCCCTGTAGTGGGATTTCTGAGGGCCCTAGGCAGCTTCGAGGTATCCCCATCTGGTCGAAGGCCGCCGCAAACAATATGTTCGCGGAGCTACCGCCGTCCACCAAGGCACGCCCCACGTCGCATCCCGCGATAGTGACCCGGATGACCAGGGGGTCCTGATGAGGGAAGTCCACACCTTGGGCGTCGTCGGGTGTGAATGTGACTTCGTGCTGTGCCCAGTCCGGCGGTGCTTGCGTTGGGTATGCCGCCACATGATGTAGTCTTCGCGCATAGGCCTTCTGCTGCCGTGCTGAGGCGAATTCCAGCGCAGAGCCTCCGGATATGACGTTAATGACCCTGCGGTGGGTTGCCTTCGGGGCCTGCAGCGACAGGAGGCCCTCCCGAGGCTGTTGTACGTGAGCTTGGATCCGTAAGGGGCCTTCCTGGGGTTGCATCCCTTGCGCCTGTACCTGCATGGGGGCCTCGTACGGGAATTGGACGTGGGCCACTGCAGGCGGACGTGTCTCCGGGTTCCTGTCCCTAGCGACGCTATCGCGGAGCGCCGCGATGGAGGTGCAGGTGCGGGTATCGTGGTTGCCGCGGCCGTGGACTACGCACCAGAGTCCCTGGTGCTGGTCGTCGTAATCTCCACGACTTTTATCGTCGCGGCCCCGGCCACGGCCGCGCCCCTGCCCGCGGGAGTGCCCTCGTCGGAACCGCCTCTGCCCGCGGGAGCGCCCTCGTCGGAACCGCCTTCAATGTCGAGGACGTACCGGTTTTGCCTCGACCTCTGCTGGCCGCGCTTGGGCCGATCGGACGACTCCTTGTGCGAGGCATCCCTGCGGTCGGGCGTATCCTTGGACGACTCCTGCTTACGTTTTCTCTTCGAAGAACCGTCCTTCGGCGGATCTTCGGCTTTTTCCGAGGCTCCGGGCTGGTTGGTGTCGGAGTCGTCACCTTGCCTTCGCCGCGCGTCCTCTTCCGCCCTGGCGTATTCCTCCATTTTGTCGAAGAGCTTCACCACCGTCTTGATTGGCTTTCGCGCATTGTACTTGGCCATCGGGCCCGGACGAAGGCCCTGTATGGCTGCACTAACGATGGTGGTTTCATTAACGTCCTTCACTTGGCATCGAATCGTGGCGAAGCTTTTGAAGTAGTCCCGGAGCTTCTCCGAGGGTTTTTGCTTCACAGCGAAGAGTTGGTCCGCGTCGACTCGCTCGACATAGTTTCCTTGGAAGTTGTTGTGAAGGCGGTCGCGAAGCTGCTCCCACACGTAGATGGAGCCTGGCTCTATGGTAAAGAACCAAGAGAGCGCCACTCCTTGCAGTGCGAGAGGGAGTCCCTTCGCCTTCGTGGTGTCGTCTCCGCCCGCAGCTTCGATCGCGGTTTCGTACACGCGCACGAACTCGCGGGGGTCCGTGTCGCCTTTGTACGGGTCGATGGCGCTAGGAAACTTGAAGTCTTCAGGCCATGCCGCCTGCTGCAGCCCTGCCGAAAGCGGGGACTCCGAATCTACGCAACGCAGCGGCGCACGGCTAGACGTGGGGGCTTCGCGACTGTCCGCCCTCTTCGGCGTGGGCTCGGGCGCGATTACTGGCGCGGCCTGCTGGCTTCGAGCCTCTTGCATATCGCGGACGGCTCCGCGAAGGTCCCCTAGCTCCCGCTGGAACGCGTTGAGGGCTGCTAGTATGGCGCTTTCCACCGCAGGCGCTGTCGGGGCCGCCGGAACACCCAGCGGACGGGTCGGTACAGGGACCATCGCTTCACGATCTCCAGATCCGTCAGATGCTTCATTGCGGCTACCCCCGGCCGCCTGATCCGCGCTGCCGGCGAGGGTGGCGATCGTTGCAGTGCCAGCGACGGGGTTGGGTGTCGTTGTAGCGGCGCTGGTGGGGTCGGTCGCTATGGTTCCAGCGACGGGGTTGGGTGTCATTGTAGCAGCGCTGGCGGGGTCGGTCGCTGTAGTGCGAGCGTCGACGTTTGCGACCACGGCGCCTGCGCCGCTGCCTGCTCCTTCAGAGGCCGATGCAGAAGCCCTGGTATTCACGCGCCACTCCGACCCAGCCGTCTTCTTTCCCTTCGCCGCCGCTGATGAAGCTTTTTTCGGTGCCATCCTTCTTCTTCGGTCTTTGGGCTTGTCCTTGTCCTCCCCATGGATGGCGCCAACTGTTGTGGCTACAGGCCAAACAGAGAGAGAGAGATGGTAGTGGAGAGTGATGGAGATGAGTATAATGGCTTGCCCCCTCCCCATGGCCTGTATTCATATATATATATATATATACACACATGAGGAGTGCTTTTACAGTTATACCCTTACATCTGGTTATCCCCTCTGGGGGCAGTTATGTCATTACACATGGCCTATTCTGGGCCTTATAATCTCCTACCAGGCCTGCTGGGTTTAGGTGGGGGCCACCCCTACGACAGTAAGTATGTGCGCTCGCGGCTGTGGGAGCACCGTCGAGCACCTGCTGACTTCTTCTGCCATTTCCAGACGCTTGCCCTTGGTCACGCGGTAGATGAGGCCCGCATCCGGGAGCGGAGGGCCCTGGAGGTCGAGCTGCGTGCTTTGGATAACGCCCACACCGCAAAGGACGGACAGCTTCATCTGCTGGAGGGCGCCCTGGCGACCGCGCAGCAGGAGACCGTGGAGGTCCAGCACGCCGCGGCGGAGGAACGTACCTCCTTTTTGTAGCAGATCGCTACTCTGGAAGTGGAGAAGGTCCAGTTGGAGGAGTCCCTTGCAGGGAAGACCCGTGCCTTGGACGATGCGTCCACGTCAGCCTGCGGGGCCATGGAGTCTCTGAACCGGGCCCTCCACGACCTGTGTGTTGAAGTGCCCGACGCTACCCACGGGCCGGAGGACCTGAAGGAGACACTTGAGCTGATCGAGAAGGGGGCGGGCATCGCGCTTCGCAGCGCCACGACCTTCGGGGAGCACTGCGGCTATCTTGGCGCGTGCCTTGCCCTCGGCCTGCTTCACACCCGCGGGTGTAGGCACATGCAGGAGCTGGCGAACCCACACCTGGATCGTCCTGGCCGGCCGGAGGCACTGCCGGACGCTATTCGCTCCATCGAGCCTAGCCTTCGGAACTTCCACCGGCGGATCTGGGGTCGTGTCGGGGAGGATGCGGCGAGGGTTGCAGTACAGCAAACGCTGCGCGGGGGAGGGGACTTCCTTCGTTGGCTCGAAGAAGTTTCCCAAGGCCATAGCAGCGGCACGGGCCCCTCGGCGCTGCGCGAAGACTGAGGTGCTGATCATATCAGGCGGAGAGGGGGGTTCCCACCTGTGCACCCATACCTGTAACCATTCCTCCTCATAGTTTTGCAATGGAACGATGCACCATTCATTCTTACTGTTGTAAGCCGTGTTTTGGGCCGACGACGCCTTATTTATAGTCCGTGGACTGGTGCGTGCGGAGGAGAACCTCGAGGCTACGTCTTATTTATAGTCCGTGGACTCTCGCGTGCGGAGGCGAACCTCGACGCTACGTCTTATTTAAAGTCTGCAGACTGGTGCGTGCGGAGGTGAACCTCGACGCTACGTCTTATTTATAGCCCATGGACTCTCGCGTGCGGAGGCGAACCTCGACGCTACATCTTATTTAAAGTCCGCAGACTGGTGCGTGCGGAGGTGAACCTCGACGCTACGTCTTATTTATAGTCCGTGGACTCTCGTGTGCGGAGGCGAACCTCGACGCTACGTCTTATTTAAAGTCCGCAGACTGGTGCATTCCGAGGTAAACCTCGACGCTACGTCGTATTTAGAGTCCGTGGACTCTCGCGTGCGGAGGCGAACCTCGACGCTACATCTTATTTAAAGTCCGCAGACTGGTGCGTGCGGAGGTGAACCTGGACGCTATGTCTTATTTATAGTCCGTGGACTCTCGCGTGCGGAGGCGAACCTCGACGCTACGTCTTATTTAAAGTCCGCAGACTGGTGCGTGCAGAGGTGAACCTCGATGCTACGTCTTATTTATAGTCCGTGGACTCTCGCGTGCGGAGGCGAACCTCGACGCTACGTCTTATTTATAGTCCAGGGACTGGTGTGTGCGGAGGTGAACCTCGACGCTATGTCTTATTTATAGTCCGTGGACTCTCGCGTGCGGAGGCGAACCTCGATGCTACGTCTTATTTAAAGTCCGCAGACCGGTGCGTGCGGAGGTGAACCTCGACGCTACGACTTATTTATAGTCTGTGGACTCTCGCGTGCGGAGGCGAACCTCGACGCTACGTCTTATTTAAAGTCCGCAGACTGGTGCGTGCGGAGGTGAACCTCGACGCTACGTCTTATTTATAGTCCGTGGACTCTCGCGTGCGGAGGCGAACCTCGACGCTACGTCTTATTTAAAGTCCGCAGACTGGTGCGTGCGGAGGTGAACCTCGACGCTACGTCTTATTTATAGTCCGTGGACTCTCGCGTGCGGAGGCGAACCTCGACGCTACGTCTTATTTAAAGTCTGCAGACTGGTGCGTGCGGAGGTGAACCTCGACGCTATGTCTTATTTATAGTCCGTGGACTCTCGCGTGCGGAGGCGAACCTCGACGCTACGTCTTATTTATAGTCCAGGGACTGGTGTGTGCGGAGGTGAACCTCAACGCTATGTCTTATTTATAGTCCGTGGACTCTCGCGTGCGGAGGCGAACCTCGATGCTACGTCTTATTTAAAGTCCGCAGACTGGTGCGTGCGGAGGTGAACCTCGACGCTACGTCTTATTTATAGTCGGTGGACTCTCGCGTGCGGAGGCGAACCTCGACGCTACGTCTTATTTAAAGTCCGCAGACTGGTGCGTGCGGAGGTGAACCTCGACGCTACGTCTTATTTATAGTCCGTGGACTCTCGCGTGCGGAGGCGAACCTCGACGCTACGTCTTATTTAAAGTCCGCAGACTGGTGCGTGCGGAGGTGAACCTCGACGCTACGTCTTATTTATAGTCCGTGGACTCTCGCGTGCGGAGGCGAACCTCGACGCTACGTCTTATTTAAAGTCCGCAGACTGGTGCGTGCGGAGGTGAACCTCGACGCTACGTCTTATTTATAGTCCGTGGACTCTCGCGTGCGGAGGCGAACCTCGATGCTACGTCTTATTTAAAGTCCACAGACTGGTGCGTGCGGAGGTGAACCTCGACGCTACGTCTTATTTATAGTCCGTGGACTCTCGCGTGCGAGGCGAACCTCGATGCTACGTCTTATTTAAAGTCCGCAGACTGGTGCGTGCGGAGGTGAACCTCGACGCTACGTCTTATTTATAGTCCGTGGACTCTCGCGTGCGGCGGTGAACCTCGACGCTACGTCTTATTTAAAGTCCGCAGACTGGTGCGTGCGGAGGTGCACCTCGACGCTACGTCTTATTTATAGTCTGTGGACTCTCGCGTGCGGAGGTGAACCTCGACGCTACGTCTTATTTAAAGTCCGCAGACTGGTGCGTGCGGAGGTGAACCTCGACGCTACGTCTTATTTATAGTCCGTGGACTCTCGCGTGCGGAGGCGACCCTCAACGCTACGTCTTATTTAAAGTCCGCAGACTCTCGCGTGCGGAGGCGAACCTTTGCACATTGCGGCTAGACAATGTTATTGGTGGGAACAACGAGCTTTATTAAATACCCGTTTGCGCGGGCGAGCACCGTACAAGGAGACGCTGATGCCATTATAGCCTGCGTCTCACTTCTAGTCGTAATATCGCCGCAGCTTGTCCGCGTTCCATGTGTGGCGGAGAGTTTGTCCCTCGAGTGTGGCGAGGCGGTATGCTCCCTTCTGCAATGCTTCAACCACAATGTATGGACCTTCCCACTTGGACTCTAGCTTGCCAACGGTCTCCGCATGGAGTGCCGTTCTAAGGACAAGATCCCCGGCCTTGAACCTTTGCGGGTATACAGACCGGTCTCGAGTACGTGCTGTCTGCCGCGTGTACTTTTCGATGTGTTGGGCTGCGCTCGCGTGCGCCCCATCGAGGAGGTCCAAGGACACGTGACGCTCCTCGTCGGGCGCTTGGACGAGGACCCTCCGCGATCCAGCCTTGATTTCTTCAGGCGTAACCGCCTCGTCGCCAAAAAGAAGCTTGAAGGGCGTGAAACCTGTCGGGCGTGTTGCCATTGTGCGAAGAGACCAGAGGACGCTGGGAAGCTCGCTCAGCCACCTGCCCTTCGGCAGCCCGACTAGGCGCTTTTTGACGGCGACAGAGATGGCACCGTTCGCCCTTTCGACTGCTCCATTGGACTGGGGGTGCCCAACCGAGGCGAACCGAATCGTGATGCCCATGTCGCCGCAGAACTCCTTGAATGGGGCGGCATCAAACTGCAGACCGTTGTCGACGGTGAGTTCCCTGGGCACACCGAAGCGACATATGATGTTCTGCCAGAGGAAGCGCTGCATGGCCGCCGAAGTTATCTTGGATATTGCTACCGCCTCCGGCCACCTGGAAAAGTATTCCAACGCGACTACCATGAACCGCACGTCTCCTGGGGCTCGGGGGAGCGGTCCCACTATGTCGACGCCCCAACGTGCCAGCGGCCACACCGGGGGAATAGGATTAAGGTGCGTCGGGGGCCTACAGATGATGCGCCCCATCCACTGGCACCCCTGGCATCGGCGCACGAGGTACTGGGCGTCAGTGATGGCTGTCGGCCAGTAAAAGCCTTGCCGAAATGCTTTGCCAACCGATGTCCTTGGCGCGAGGTGGGACCCGCAAGCCCCCGCATGGGTCTACGCTAGGAGCTTCTTTCCTTCTTCGCGAGAGAGGCAGCGCAGGAGTGGTGCACAGACTCCCTGCTTGTAGAGCGTCCCTTCAAACACCTGGAAGGATCTGGCACGGTGTTGCAGACGCCGGAGCTCAGCGTGGTCCTCTGGCTCGGCAATGCCCCTGCAGGAAATTAAAGATGGGCTCTCGCCAGTCGCCCTGCTGGGCAACGTGGTGAACGAGGGCCGCGTCCCGGTTGTCTTGCGCGATCGCCGCCTGCAGCAATACTTCGTAGAGCGCCTCGTCAGGGGGGTGGCAGCTGCTGGCTGGCCGCCTTCGCGAGAGTGTCGGCCTGCTCATTTTCCGCGCGAGGGATGGCTTTGACCGTGACGCCCAAGAAATGCCTTTCCCTTGCTCTTACGGTGGCGAGGTATTTAGCCAATTCGGGGTCCTTGGCTTGATATGACTTTTCTACGTGGCCGGCCACCAAACGCGAGTCCGTGCGGACGAGTACGCGCCGCGCACCGATTGCCTTAAGCTTGGTCAGGCCGAAGAGTAGCGCTTCATACTCCGCTGTGTTGTTGGTGGCCGGAAACGCGAGGTGCGCCGAGTACGATAGGCGCTACCCCTCAGGTGTGACGATTACCGCGCCCACGCCCGCGCCCGCGACGCTGTATGCCCCATCGACGGTGAGGGTCCAGACCGGGTCATCGCGCTTCTGAGCGGGTTGAGCTGGCGGGGTCCATTCTGTGAGGAAGTCGGCGAGGACCTGAGATTTGATTGCCGTCCGCGAGGCGTATGTGAGGGAGAACGGAGCGAGCTCGGCAGCCCACTTGTCGATGCGCCCCGTGGACTCCTTGTTATGTAACATCTCCGCCAGGGGAAATGAGGAATGCACTGTGATCGGGTGAGCCAAAAAATAATGTTGAAGTTTCCTGGAGGCCATGATCAATGCGTAAGCTAGCTTTTCTAGCTCCGTATATCTCGTCTTGGCGCCTTGGAGGGCTTCAGAGACAAAGTACACGGGTCGCTGTACGGCGCCTTCCTCTGAGACGAGGACGGCACTGACCGCCGTAGCTGATGCGGCTAGATAGAGCAAGAGGGGAGCCTCCGGTGCTGGGGCGACCAGAGTAGGGAGGCTCGCCAGGTGTTTCTTGAGCTCGTTGAAGGCCTCCGCGCAGTCGCTATCCCACCGCGGAGTGCTTTGAAGAACGGCAGACCCCGTTCCGCCGCCCTAGACAGGAAGCGGCTTAGGGCCGCCATGCGGCCCGCTAGCCTCTGGACCTCGCTCATCGTCTTGGGCGGCTCCATGCCCAGGATGGCCTCAACCTTATCGGGATTCGCCCGGAGCCTCGTCCGGAGACGAGGAAGCCTAGCAGTTTGCCCGTCTGGACGCCGAAGACGCATTTGTCGGGGTTGAGCTTGATGCCGGCCCTCCTGAGGTTGTCGAAGGTCTCCTGGAGGTCCCGGCCGTGTAGAGCGAGCTGCCGGGTTTTGACCACCACGTCGTCGACGTGGGCCTCCACATTCCTCCCATGCTGAGCGGCGAGGGCGAGTGCGACGAGGCGAGTAAACGTGGCGTCCGCATTCTTCAAGCCGAAGGGCATTCTGACGAAACAGAATGTCCCCATTGGTGTGATGAAACTGGTCTTGTCCTCGTCGTCGTTGGCCATGTAAACCTGATGATAGCCGGAGTAAGCATCGAGGAAGCTCATTAGCTCGCATCCGACGGTTGCATCGACCAATTGGTCGATGCGTGGTAGGGGGTAGTTGTCCTTTGGGCATGCCTTGTGAGTGCCGTGAAGTCGATGCACATACGCCAGGCCCCGCTGGCCTTTTTGACTAGCACGGGGTTGGCAAGCCACTCTGGGTGGTGGACCTCACGAATGACCCCGGCCCGGAGAAGCTTTGCTACCTCCGCCTTAGCCGCCTGCTGCCGATCCATGGACATACGGCGGAGCTTCTGCCAGACCGGCTTGGCGTTAGGGCGAACCGCCAAGCGGTGCTCGATTACTGCGCGATCTACGCCCTTTATGTCTTCCGGCGACCACGCAAAGATGTCGGCGTTGTCCTGGAGTACTTGGAGCATATCTCGCTCCACCTCCGCGGGGAGCCCCTCGCCGATGGACACAAACTGCCCCTCCGTCCGGAGTGGCACCTTCTTGACTCCACCTTCAGGCCGAGGCTTAGGCGTCCACCCCGGAGCAGAGGGGGCGTCATCGGGCGCACCCGACAGGGCGTGCACCGAGCGGTGTGGACTTCGGCTGCTGAGTTTGATGCGTCTGGCGAGGTCCTGGTTGCCGAAGACGGTGATCACGCCCTCCGGGCCGGGAAGCTTCATGCATAGGAAGGTGTGGTGCGGGATCGCTTCGAGGGAATTGATGGCCGGTCGTCCCAATATGGCATTGTAGGAGTGCGGGATGTCTACGACGTCGAAGATGACATGCGCGCTTTGGCTGTTCCTCCCTTGGCAGAACGTAACTGGAAGGGACACGTGTCCCATGGCCTCTAGCTGCTGGCCTCCGAAGCCTTGAAGCGGAGCCCCGGACTGCTCCAGGTGGCTTCGGGGGATTCCCATACACTCAAGGGCCCCTGCGAACAGAATATTCGCAGAGCTTCCCCCGTCGATGAGGACGCGCCTGACGTCGTGGCCTGCGATGTGGGCCTGAACGACTAGAGGGTCTTGGTGAGGGAACGCCACGCCCCTGGCGTCATTCAAGGTGAAGGTGATGTTGCCGGGCGGCACCCATGGTGGCGACCGCTCCACGGGGGCCCCTAATAGGGAACCTCCGGTGATGACGCTGACCGTGCGGTGCTGCGTGTCTTCCCTGCCGGAGGCTTGCCGGGGACCACCTTTCGGATACCGCTCATGGACTTCGGCGAGGGGCCGAGGGGACGAGGTTCGAGACTCGGCCATCACCTGTTGCAGCTCTGTGACTGCGGTACATGCCTTCGTGTAATGGTCGCCGTAACCATGCACCTCGCACCACTTTCCGCAGTCCCGAAGCTCTTGCTCCGCGCGAGGTTGCTCGCCACGGCCTGGTCCGCCCCCGCGTCCCCGGCCCCTTCCCACAACATGGGGGCCGGTCCTTGAAGGGTGTTCCCGATACCAAGGAGATGGCGGACCTTGCGTGGTCTGCGTTGGTGACGCCGGGGCTTGCGCCTGTCCCCTGGCGAGCCTTCCTGCTCCGCAGGGCCGTTGCTTCCGGGACTGGCCTCCCGGGATTGTCGACTGCGGTCCTGCTGCGGGGAATCACCATCCACCTCCCCGCAAGGCGAGCGCTTCACTTGGGCGAGGTCAGGGGCGGAGGTGTTGCATGTTCGCGCATCTTCCTCGGCCCGCACATACCCTTCCATTGTGTCGAAGAGCTTGGCGACCGTCTTGATAGGCTTGTGTGCAGGGTACTCGGCCATCGGGCCCGGGCGAAGGCCCTGTATGGCTGCATTGATAACGGTGGTTTCATTGACGTCTTCGACTTGACAACGTATCTTCGCGAAGCGCTTGAAGTAGTCCCGGAGCTTCTCCGAGGGCTTCTGCTTGGCGGCGAAGAGTTGGTCCGCGTCGACCCGCTCGACATAATTTCCTTGAAAGTTGTTGTGAAGGCGGTCGCGGATCTGCGCCCACGCATAGATGGAGTTCGGCTCTATGGTAAAAAACCAGGAGAGCGCCACTCCTTGCAACGCGAGGGGGAGTCCCTTCGCCTTTGTGGTATCATCTCCACCCGCGGCCTCGATTACGGTTTCATACACGCGCACGAACTCGCGGGGGTCCGTGTCACCTTTGTAGGGCTCGATGACGCTGGGGTATTTGAAGTCTTCGGGCCACACCGCTTGCTGATGTCCCGCCGAAAGCAGGGACTCTGGATCGACGCGACCACCGGCGCGGCCTGTTGGCTCCGAGCCTCTTGTATGTCTCGGACAGCCCCGCGAAGATCCCCAGCTCCTGCTGGAACGCTTCGAGGGCCGCCAGTAGGGCGCTTTCCACCGCCTATGCGGGCGGGGTCGCCAGTACGCCCAACGGACGTATCGACGCGGGAAAAACCACATCGCGAGCTCCCGAGCTGCCGGTCACTCCGTTGTGGCTACCTCGAACTGCCCGGTCCGCGCTACCGGCGAGGGTTGTGGCGGGGGTGGCGAGGTTGGCTGTCGCCGCACCAGCGTCGACGACTTCGACCACGGGGTTCGTCGCCGCAACGCCGGTGACGGGGTCGGTCATCGCGGTGCCGGTGACGGCGTTGGTCGTCGCGGTGCCGGTGACGGGGTCGGTCGTCGCCGCGCGAACGTCGACGTCTTTGGCCACCGCGCTTGCGTCGCCACCCGCGCTCGCTGCTGCCGATGCCGAAGCCCTGGTACTCATGCGACGCTCCGGCCCGTCCGCCTTCTTTCCCTTCGCCGCCGCTGACGAAGCTTTTTTCGGTGCCATCCTTTTTCAGGTTTCGGGCTTACTCCTGTCCTCCCCACGGACGGCGCCAACTGTTGTGGCTACAGACCAAACAGAGAGATGGTAGTGGAGAGTCGGGAGTGAATGATAGTAATGGCTTAGCCTCCTTCCATGGCCTGTGTTCCATACATATATACATGGGGAGTGCTTTTACAATTATACCCTTACATCTGAGTATACCCTTCAGGGGCATCTATGTCATTACACATGGCCTATTCTGGGCCTTACAACCCTCTACCAGGCCTGCTGGGTTTAGGTGGGGGCCACCCCTACAACAGGTATCTTTCTATGTTACTCGTCTTCTTCGCGGGCTTATCGGATTTGGAACTGCGAGTCTAGCAAATTGGTAAAGACCAGTGAGGTGACCTTCGATGAGACCAGTCTGGGGACTAGGCCCGATATCTCAGGTTCTTTAGAGCAGTCCGAGCCCATCTTCGTGGATGACGAGGACGATGGAGATGAGGGTTGTCTACCCGATCCAGTCCCTCATCCACTCCTTGACGTGCCTTCTTCCACCGCACCTCGAGGCGATCAGCCCATGCCTTCTGCCTCTTCTGGAGCTAGTGGCTCTGTTCCTACCTCGTCGACTCACAAGGTAGAGGCCACTTCTTCATCTCATCCTGGACTTCCTAGACACATTCAAAAAGACCATCCTTCTGAGCAGATTATTGGAGACTTGTTTGAGCGAGTCACTCGTTCAAAATCTGGCATGTCTCAATTCTGTCTCCATTCTGCCTTTGTTGCTTCTTTCGAGCCCAAATATGTTTCTCATGCTCTTTCAGACGAGTCTTGGGTCAATGCCATGCATGAGGAGCTAGAAAACTTCGAGAGAAACAAGGTCTGGTCGCTTGTCGAGCCCCGCGAGGTCACAATGTCATTGGGACTAAGTGGGTGTTCAAAACAAGCAGAGCGAGGATGGAGTGGTTATTCGAAACAAGGCTAGACTGGTAGCTCAGGGGTTCTCCCAGGTTGAGGGTCTGGATTTCGAGGAGACCTTTGCCCCTGTAGCTAGACTTGAGGCCATTAGAATTTTGCTTGCTTTTGCAGCTTCTATGGGTTTCAAGCTTTACCAGATGGACGTCAAGAGTGCCTTCCTTAATGGGTTCATTGAGGAAGAAGTCTATGTGAGACAGCCTCCTGGTTTCGAAAACCCCAAATATCCAAACCATGTCTTCAAGCTTTCTAAAGCTTTGTATGGACTTAAGCAGGCCCCTAGAGCTTGGTATGAGAGGCTTAAGTCCTACCTGTTGAGTCATGGTTTTGAGATGGGTAAAGTTGACAAGACCTTGTTCATCCCCCGACATGGCACAGATCTCCTGCTCGTCCAGATTTATGTGGATGACATCATCTTTGGCGGCTCCTCGCATGCTCTCGTTTCCCAGTTTTCCGATGTCATGAGCTTGGAGTTTGAGATGAGCATGATGGGCGAGTTGAGTTTCTTCCTTGGCTTCCAAATTAAGCAGACTCGGGAGGGTACTTTCTTTTATCAAGGCAAGTACACTCGAGACCTCCTGAAGCGCTTCGATATGAGTGATGGTAAGCCAGTATCCACTCCGATGGCTACCTCAGCTACACTCGACCCAGATGAGGATGGCGAGCCAGTTGATCAGATGGAGTATAGGAGTATGATCGGCTCCCTCTAGTACCTCACTGCCTCGAGACCAGACATACACTTCTCCGTGTGTCTTTGTGCTCGGTTTCAGGCTTCTCCTCACGTATCTCACCGCCAGGCGGTGAAACGTATTCTTCGGTACCTTCGAGCTACCATTGACTATGGTATCTAGTACTCTTCCTCTTCCTGTCTTTCCTTGAGAGCCTTCTCGGATGCAGACTTTGTCGGCTGTAGGATAGATAGGAAGAGCACTTCTGGCACCTGCCAATTTATTGGCACTTCTCTAGTTTCCTGGTCTTCTAGGAAGCAGTCCGGAGTTGCACAGTCCACTGCAGAGGCCGAGTACGTTGCTGCAGCCAGTTGCTGTAGCCAGGTGCTTTGGATGGTCTTGACTCTGCGAGATTTTGGGTTAGTTATTGATAGTGTTCCACTCTTTTGTGATAACACTTCTGCGATTAACATTGCTAAGAACCCAGTGCAGCACTCTCGGACCAAGCACATTGATATCCGATATCACTTCCTTAGAGACCATGTAGAGAAGGGTGATATAGTGCTTCAGTTTGTGGAGAGTGGCTGCCAGTTGGCTGACATCTTCACCAAGCCTTTGGATAGTTTGAGGTTTTCAGCTCTGCGGGGAGAGCTTGGGGTGGTTTGTCCTTATGGGCTGTTGTGAGGGGGAGTTTGTGCTTTACTGCCTTATTATATTAATTATGATCTTACTCCATTCTGTTGCATTGCATTCAGGGTGCATTGGGTTAGTCCTTCCAGCATAGGTTAGAGTGTTTCTCTAGTCTAGTGTTTAGACGTCTTCCTCTCATCTTGTGATCTAGGGTTCTGCTCTTTTAGCCGCTTCTCTCTTCTCACTAGGTTGAGCCCACTCACTACTTTTAGGTTCTATCAAGGGTCGGGCCACCTTTGGGTAGACATGGTACGTGTTTGCGCCTTAGTGAGATTGATTACCGGACTAATAGTCCTAGAGTCATATGGTGTAGATGAGAGTCAGTCTGAGCCATAGTTGCTTCTATATCTTATCTATGCTTTAAGGACTGCCTGCTTGCTGTTTTCTTTGCCAGCTTCTCGATTTTATTGCTTTGGTTCAGGGGGAGTTCATTTGGGAGCTTCTGGAGCTTAATCTTGACATAACTCACTTGAACTAAAAAGTTGCATTTCCTGTTGAGGGAGAGCTGGATTTTCTGCATTTTTAGCATTTTTGCATTGTAATATAACTACATTGAGCCTTGATTATTATCCTATTATGACATGTTTTCAATGCTTTACACCTTGCCATGACTTGTGCTCATTTGCTAGATTTATCATGACTTCATATGTGTAGACTAGTTTTTGCCATGATAAGTTAATTAAAATTGCTCAACTTGAATTAAAACTTGTCATGTTAGCACTCGAGCCTAGTCTTTCTTGAGCTATCCTCTTATGATCCATGCCATGTCAAATAGGCTAAGTTGAGCATTGAATCTCTATTAAGCCTAAGATTGAGCTATCTTAGTCTCTTGATGATGCATGAGTTAGTACAACATGTTAAAAAGCAAAAGATCTCTTTTGTGCGAAAAACTGATCTCACCAATTCTTTCTCATGAGACGGCTTGCCATTGCACTAGGCATGAACTCAGGGGGAGTTTTCGATGACCTAGACTATGTCCTTAAGCTTCTTGCTTGAAGTATTCGCATAAGACTTGAGATCTAGCACATAACAAAACTTGGGTTGGAAACGACCATGAATTTTAACAAGACAATGTTTTATGTGCTCAATTTGCTTAAGCTACAAAAAGAACCAAGTACTTTAACCAATGTTTCACTCTTGAGTATATAGCACTCTATTTGGACTCAATTTGAGCGTCTTGGTTACGCTTAGCTTATTGACATGGCCTGCATCATCCTTGGATATCTCGAGCTAGACTTTGCTTCCTGATGACTTGACATGCTCACATAATGTACTACCTTTTCAGATTGTCATCTATGTGCTCTAGCTGGCTTATATATGTGTTGTCGTGATCTAGATAGCATTTTCTTGAGTTATGGCTTGGTGTAACTCTTTATGGTCATTATGGATAATTCTCATGGCTCTAAATGCTTCAATAAACAAACTTCAGCCATTTTCATCCATTGACGTGTCATATTCTCTCTTTTGCATCCTTGATGTGTTTATTGTCCAAAGGGGGAGAATAGTGGTAGAAAAAGCTAGTTTGGGATCATTTTTGAGCTTTGGAGAACAATTTGCTCTTTTAGTTGTTACTCTAGTGGTCCTTCTATCGACATGGTCATTAGTTCCATTTTCTCTCTTTGGACCATGTTGGATTCTTCAAACTCAAACTCAACTTTGCGCTTTTTCTGGGTTTGTCAATATACTCATCAAGGGGGAGATTGATGGACCATGTGGAGCTGGCCACATGTGAGTGATGAGTAATTGACATTGGTTTAGGTTAGTCGAGTTTGGTTTGAGTGGTTCGGAGTCGAGTCATTGCGTGACGCAATCGGGCTCGGTCGGACTTGGTCAAACTTGGTCGTATGGTTTTAGGATGCATATTCCGATGATTCGACAGGTTTGGACTTCATCATGAGTAAGTATGATGTGATTTATGCTTTCATGTATCGAGCGGTGCTATTTGACGTGTTTCTTGTCTGTGTGACTGTAGGACGTCGAGCTGGAGCCGTGGTGAGACACGAGGTGACCGGACTAGACACAGGGAGGTGTCGAGGTCAGAACGGTCGGATGTGTCGAAGAAGGTGGAGATTCGATGTGGTTGCGAGCCGTGGACGACAAGGAGCGCAGAAGCTTCCCGGAAGGTGCAGGAGGGGCGAATCGGAAATTTCGCAAGGCTGCACAAGCAGGAGCGGGCTCCGTTGGATTTAGCGGGCGTAACGGGGTGGAGACCCGTTAGCCGAGGGCTATATATATGAGGTGGTGGCTGCATGTCCACTTGAACACTTCAAGGGATTTTAGGGTTTCCTTTAGTCAAAATAGGCTTTAGAGTTTGCTTTGGCTTTAGGCTTTAGTTGTTGTAAGTTGTTGGAGGAGGCAGAGTTGTGTTCCCTCTGTGTCCCCTTCGATGGTTTCTTGAGAGTCTGAGTGTGTCCTTTCTTCCCCAATCATGTAGTGTGGAGTTCTTGAGATGGAGAGGAAGATGAGTGATTGAGAGTCTTGTAATCAATCTTCTTGCTCTAATGTCCAAGCACATGGGGACTCCTCTGTAATCCACCTTTTGAGTTGGAATGGAAATCTGAAGGTTATTGTCTCTGTTCGTGTCCATTTCTCTTCGATGCTCATTTGGGCTTATTGTTGACTTTCTTGATTTCTTGTTATTTCTTGCTGTGGAGGTGCAAAATGGGTTGCTCAGTGATGGGAGAGTGTCTCAAGATCATTTGATCAAATTTCCCAAGAGCAAACTTCGCTTTAATTTCAGATTTAGGTTTTGGCCTCCCTCTGTTCTTGATCTCAATTTCTAGCTGTCGTAGGGGTGGCCCCCACCTAAACCCAGCAGGCCTGGTAAGAGATTATAAGGCCCAGAATAGGCCATGTGTAATGACATAACTGCCCCCAAAGGGGATAACCAGATGTAAGGGTATAACTGTAAAAGCACTCCTCATGTGTATATATATATGAATACAGGCCATGGGGAGGGGGCAAGCCATTATACTCATCTCCATCACTCTCCACTACCATCTCTCTCTGTTTGGTCTGTAACCGCAACAGTTGGCGCCGTCCGTGGGGAGGACAAGGACAAGCCCGAAGACTGAAGAAGAAGGATGGCACCGAAAAAAGCTTCAGCAGCGGTGGCGAAGGGAAAGAAGACGGCTGGGTCGGAGCGGCGCGTGAATACCAGGGCCGAAGGAGCTGGCGGCGGCACAGGCGCAGTGGTCGCGGAAGTCGACGCTCGCACTATAGCGACCGACCCCGCCAGCGCCGCTACAACGACACCCAACCCCGTCGCCGGCACTACAGCGACCGACCCCGCCAGCGCCGCTACAACGACACCCAACCCCGTCGCTGGCACCACAGCGACCGACCCCGCCAGCGCCGCTACAACGACACCCAACCCCGTCGCTGGCACCACAGCGACCGACCCCGCCAGCGCCGCTACAACGACACCCAACCTCGTCGCTGGCACTGCAACGACCGCCACCCTCGCCGGCAGCGCGGATCAGGCGGCCGGGGGTAGCCGCAATGAAGCATCCGGCGGATCTGGAGATCGTGAAGCGATGGTTCCTGCACCGACCCGTCCGCTGGGTGTTCTGGCGGCCCCGACAGCGCCTGCGGTGGAAAGCGCCATACTAGCAGCCCTCAACGCGTTCCAACGGGAGCTAGGGGACCTTCGTGGAGCCGTCCGCGATATGCAAGAGGCTCGGAGCCAGCAGGTCGCGCCAGTAATCGCGCCCGAGCCCACGCCGGAGAGGGCGGACAGTCGCGAAGCCCCCACGTCTAGCCGTGCGCCGCTGCGGCGCGTAGATCCGGAGTCCCCACTTTCGGCAGGGCTGCAGCAGGCGGCATGGCCTGAAGACTTCAAGTTTCCTAGCGCCATCGACCCGTACAAAGGCGACACGGACCCCCGCAAGTTCGTGCGCGTGTACGAAACCGCGATCAAAGCCGCGGGCGGAGACGACACCACGAAGGCGAAGGGACTCCCTCTCGCGCTGCAAGGAGTGGCGCTCTCTTGGTTCTTTACCATAGAGCCAGGCTCCGTCTACGCGTGGGAGCAGCTTCGCGACTGCCTTCACAACAACTTCCAAGGAAACTATGTCGAGCGAGTCGACGCGGACCAACTCTTCGCTGTGAAGCAAAAACCCTCGGAGAAGCTCCGGGACTACTTCAAACGCTTCGCCAAGATTCGATGCCAAGTGAAGGACGTTAATGAAACCACCATCGTTAATGCAGCCATACAGGGCCTTCGTCCGGGCCCGATGGCAGAGTACAATGCGCGAAAGCCAATCAAGACGGTGGCGAAGCTCTTCGACAAAATGGAGGAATACGCCAGGGCGGAAGAGGACGTGCGGCGAAGGCAAGGTGACGACTCCGACACCAACCAGCCCGGAGCCTCGGCAAAAGCCGAAGATCCGCCGAAGGACGGTTCTTTGAAGGGAAAACATAAGCAGGAGTCGTCCAGGGATACGCCTGACCGCAGGGACGCCTCGCACAAGGAGTCGTCCGATCGGCCCAAGCGCGGCCAGCAGAGGTCGAGGCGAAACCGGTACGTCCTCGACATTGAAGGCGGTTCCGACGAGGGCGCTCCCGCAGGCCGAGGCGGTCGGGGGCGCCGTGGCCGGGGGCGCGGCCGTGGCCGGGGCCGCGACGATAAAAGTCGTGGAGATTACGACGACCAGCACCAGGGACTCTGGTGCGTAGTCCACGTCCGCGGCAACCACGATACTCGCACCTGGACCTCCATCGCGGCGCTCCGCGATAGCGTCGCTAGGGACAGGAACCCGGAGACACGTCCACCTGCGGTGGCCCACGTCCAATTCCCATACCAGGCCCCCATGCAGGTACAGGCGCAAGGGATGCAACCCCAGGAAGGCCCCTTACGGATCCAAGCTCGCGTACAGCAGCCTCGGGAGGGCCTCCTGTCGCTGCAGGCCCTGGAGGCAACCCACCGCAGGGTTATTAACGTCATATCCGGAGGCTCTGCGCTGGAGTTCGCCTCAGCACGGCAGCAGAAGGCCTATGCGCAAAGACTACATCACGTGGCGGCATACTCAGCGCAAGCACCGCCGGACTGGGCGCAGCACGAAGTAACATTCACACCCGACGACGCCCAAGGCGTGGACTTCCCTCATCAGGACCCCCTGGTCATCCGGGTCACTATCGCGGACTGCGACGTGGGGCGTGCCTTAGTGGACGGCGGTAGCTCCGCGAACATATTGTTTGCGGCGGCCTTCGACCAGATGGGGATCCCTCGAAGCCGCCTAGGGCCCTCAGGAATCCCATTGCAGGGCTTCGGGGGATAGCCCCTGCGGGCGCTGGGCCAAATAGGTCTTCAAGTCTCCTTCGGCCAAGATAACAATGTGCGGGCCGAAGATGCCACCTTCGACGTGGTCAACCTTCCGTACCCCTACAATGCCATATTAGGGCGCCCAATCCTCAACTCCTTCGGCGCGGTACCACATCACGGCTATCTATGCATGAAGGTCCCGGGTCCCCGGACCATCATCACCGTCCGAGGCGACTAGGATATGGCCCGGCGCATCGAGCCAGGTACCAGGTACCCGCGTCGCGAAGCCCAGCGGCGCTCTTAGATTTGGCGTCACAGCGCGGGGGTCCGCGGGGCCATTCAGAGGCGCCTTGGCGGGCCCTGCAGATGTCTAGCGACTAGAGGCTTCGGCCGCACCAAGGACAAACGGTTAGTATATCCACCCCCTGTAATTGCTTACCCGCGCAAACGGGGATGTAATGAAGATCGCCGTTTGCCAACAATCTTTCTTCATCACGCGCAAGTACGCGGCGGAGGCGCGCGCATGCTTCCCCAGCGCGCGTTCCCGCAGTATAAATCTAAGTCACACGTCCGCGTGTGCACTCGCCGTAGCCAAAGGTGACGGGCCTGAGTATAAACAAAGACGCACGTTCGCGTGTGCACTCGCCGTAGCCAGGGGTACGGGACTGAGTATAAATCAAAGTCACACGTCCGCGTGTGCACTCGCCGTAGCCAAAGGTGACGGGCCAGAGTATAAACAAAGACGCACGTTCGCGTGTGCACTCGCCATAGCCAGGGGTACGGGATTGAGTATAAATCGAAGTCGCACGTTCGCGTGTGGACTCGTCGTAGCCAAAGGTGACGGGCCTGAGTATAAACAAAGACGCACGTTCGCGTGTGCACTCGCCGTAGCCAGGGGTACGGGACTGAGTATAAATCGAAGTCGCACATCCGCGTGTGCA
This sequence comes from Dendrocalamus latiflorus, assembly GCA_017311315.1. Lineage (NCBI taxonomy): Eukaryota > Viridiplantae > Streptophyta > Magnoliopsida > Poales > Poaceae > Dendrocalamus > Dendrocalamus latiflorus. The sequence goes on along the minus strand of CM029626.1, from coordinate 24,467,071 downwards.
CTCGCCGTAGCCAAGGGTGACGGGCCTGAGTATAAACAAAAGACGCAACGGGGGGACGCCCTCGCGCGCACCAGTCCAGGAACTCTAAATAAGACGTAGCGTCGAGGTCTGCCTCCGTACGCGCGAGTCTCCGGACTATAAAGGAAGTCGTAGCGTCGAGGTCCGCCTCCGCACGCACTAGTCCACGGACTCTAAATAAGACGTAGCATCGAGGTCTGCCTCCGCACGCGTGAGTCTCCGGACTATAAAGGAAGTCGTAGCGTCGAGGTCCGCCTCCGCGCGCACTAGTCCACGGACTCTAAATAAGACGTAGCGTCGAGGTCTGCCTCCGTACGCGCGAGTCTCTGGACTATAAAGGAAGTCGTAGCGTCGAGGTCCGCCTCCGCACGCACTAGTCCACGGACTCTAAATAAGACGCAGCGTCGAGGTTTGCCTCCGCACGCGCGAGTCTCCGGACTATAAAGGTGAAGGAACGCGCGTAGGCTACGATAGCAGAAAATAAAAATTTCTACCGCGCACACCAGGACATCATGCTAAGGAGGGATCATAGATTGTTACCACTAGACGCGCAGCGCAGCGAAAGAAGAGTTGGAGAAGCCGATCCAACCACGCGCTAGGTGGCGGCTAGGGTTTGGCTCGGGAGGAACAGAAGCGTACATCCCTCAGCCCCCCGCCTCCAAATATATAGACCTCCTCACTTGGGCCTCGTGGACCGAGGCCCAATAGGAGTCTATCCGGATCTCTATCCGAATTGAGCCCACATCCGAATCACATTCGAATTAGTGTTCCAACCCGTTAAGTGTGCGACCCTGTAGGTTCACGTATACTTGGTCGCGACCCAGAAACGCCTTTCCGGTCACCCTGTTAATAGCGGCCTCTAGCAAGACATATTAACCCAAAAGTATACGTAAAGATCATATCGGCTGAACCTGTAATGTTCTCATGTACGAATCCCTTTGCCTCACGATATAGATTAAGCTAAAGGCGAGACCTGTGTCATCCTCTTAATAGCTCAATCACTCTCTCGATTCCGTGATGGATTATAAACTCGTGATTGACTCCTCAATCGCCTTGGCATGGCCATGCACTTTCATAATCCATTACATCGAGGGGCCCAGAGATATCTCTCCCATAAGGAGGGGCAAATTCTATCTTGATCATTCACATCCCACTACATGTTTCATGGCAAACCCAAAGACTACTTTTATGACTACCCAGTTACGGAGTAGTGTTTAGTAGTCCCAAAATAAGCTACTACGCATGTTGGGAAGCATGATGATCTCAAGTCTAAGGATTCCACATAAACACTACTTGAGACCAACTGATGACACATGGAATCTCTGCAGTGTCTCATGGCGGGTCTATCCAACATATGTTCACTAACACATGTCCATATTATTGATTTGGTATCTCCATACCATGATCCATGAGACATGATCATCAATCAATACATATGCTGATCTTTGAATCATATTTGTTCCTCATATGATATATAATCAGGGATCATTTAGAAATAGCAACATTTTGACATTAAGAGTCTCACGAATAAGTCACATACTCATTGATCAATAATGATAATGTCTATTTCAAGGAACAAACTAATGCATCATAAACATAGTATGTGATATATATAACATCTCCATGTTGCCTCTAGGGCATATCACTAACAAAAGGAAGTCGTAGCATCGAGGTCCGCCTCCGCACGCACTGGATGTTCTCCCTGCGCACTCTACGGAGTCTAAACAAGACGCGGATTCCGCGCATGCCGGGAACCTCGTCCCTGTGCATACTCTGCGGAGCATAAATAAGGCTACGGAGGCCCCCCACGCATTTCACAACGCGGGCGGAGGACACGGGTGTTAATCGCAGCGGAGCGAGGCTCACCCTCACGTACTGCGGGAGGTGGGCGCAGCGCGCGCGTTGACGAAGACACAGCGCGCCAGAGGCTACCCCCGCCATGAGGAGCAAGAGGAACGGAACGTGCGCGCACTTCCGCCCTCGCCCGCGCCAGTCTAAGGACTATAAAAAGGCGGAGCGTCGAGGTCCGCCTCTGCACACGCCAGTCTACGGACTATAAAAAGGCGAAGCGTCGAGGTCCGCCTCCGCACACGCCAGTCTACAGACTATAAAAAGGCGAAGCATCGAGGTCCGCCTCCGCACACGCCAGTCTACGGACTATAAAAAGGCGGAGCGTCGAGGTCCGCCTCCGCACACGCCAGTCTACGGGCTATAAAAAGGCGAAGCATCGAGGTCCGCCCCCGCACACGCCAGTCTACGGACTATAAAAAGGTGAAGCGTCGAGGTCCGCCTCCGCACCCGCCCGTCTATGGACGGTAAAAAGGTGAGGCACCAAGGACTGCCCCCGCAAGCGCCGTTCTAAGGAACCCTTGCGCGACTACTTCGCCAACGGCGCGCGTCGAGCGTGGAGAGCCCGTCCCCGCGCAGAATGTGGCGTACCGGTGAACCCGAAGCGGCATCAACACACAGCGCATATCTTAAGATGACAGAAAATTTGCATATCGGGAAAATCACACAAGTCCAAAGGTCCGGCAGCATCCTTGCCGTTCTAAGCCGCTATCCCGCGGGCTCGTCCTTAACGCGCGCTAAAGCTGGGGCCTCGCTCGAATAAGGCCGGCTTGCCCAAAAGTTCAATGACTCCTCGGCCCTTTGCCAGCGTCGAAGGCGCCGCCGGGTCGCAAGGCCAAACGCGAGCAGTCGCCCCCAGCAAGGAAGCTGCCCGGGATGAAGGCAAGCAATCAGTTCGTGAAGGAAACACGCACTTTATTCATTCAATTAAGGGGTAGACGCTACAACGCACGCCCACACCTAGCCACGTTGGTGCCGCACCTGTGAGCCTTCGGCATCTTCGGAGGCCTCCGCGACACCCTCGTCGCGCCGCGGGACCTCAGCGCCGCCCTCGTCGCACCGCGAGACTTCATCTAGAAATTGGCCGAGGCCCCCCCCCCCACCACGAAGGGACTTCCGAAGCTCGACCTCCGTGGCGGCTATCCCGATGTAGTCCCAGATGCGCTCGTAGAAGAATTTGACGGGGCCGCGAACGGCACGGATTCACCGGACATCACTCCGGCCCCGCCGGGCATCTCCAGCTGAGGGTCCTCCAGCTCGGCGATGTGCGTGCAACCACGGTGCCGAAGGAGGGCGCACACCAGGCGCGACACCACAAAGGCACAGTGATCGCCAAAGGTCATCGCAGCCCTGCGCGCAACGTCGGTGGCGTCATGGATCCAGCGAAGGGCCCGCAGCAAGTCCTCTGGGCTGAAGGCGTGGTCCGGCACTCCAACCACAAGCCTTTGGAGGTGGACTTCCAGCATTTGCAGGGCGTCCCACGCAACCACCGAGGCGTCGCCAAGCGTCTGGTTACGCTCCGCTAGAGTCAAGGCAAGCTCGCCTTTTTTCCTTCTCTAGCAAGGTGACCTGTTCCAGGAGTCCGTCCCGCTCCGCCGCAAACTTCTGTTGCGCAGCTTCCACGGCCGACTCCCGCGCCGACGCAACAAGTCCCTCGGCGTGTGCCCTCGCTTCGGCGCATTCCGCCTCCAGCTGATGGATGCGGGCGTCCTGGGCAGAGAGGGCTCCAGAGGCTTCGCGTAGTTCCTCCTCGGTGGCCCGCAGCCTATCTTCGAGCGCCTTTCGGCCACGAGTATAGGCCATTTGCAAGGCCTGCCCCAGCACAAGTGTCTGCAGAAGGGAAAGACTTAGCAAGCTCAGCCAGCACAGGCGTTGTCGCATGAGTACTTACCCTCACCCAGACACCTCGAAGGCGTCTTCAAGGCGCCCCGCTGCGGGTCGACGCTGGTGGCCGCGTCATTCACAATCCCGCGCCACGCCCTCAGCGTCTCCGGGGGCGGCACGAGGTCTGCGGGGCTTACGCGCGCGGAGGTCCCGTGTTCCACCCAGTGCTCCCCCTCCGGAATGAGCAGCGCTGCAAACAAGGCTGCAGGTGAGCACCACAAGGCATGAAAGAATATACCAGAATAAGCTAAGCCACCCTACCTTCGGTAGCAGAAGGAGGATCTCGGGGACTCGCCCCCTCATCCCTGGGCGGGGCGGCGGTGGCGTAAGCCCCCGCAGAAGGAATGGTCCCGCCGCGGGCAGAAGCCCCCGCGTTCGGGGAAGGCGACGACTGTCCCTTCACGGCGGGCGGCGTGGCTAGAGGGGCGGAAGGCGCATATGCCGCAGGGTCTCCGGTATTTGCAGTGGAGTCCCACAAGCTTCTGACGCCCGTGGCCACGACGAATCCCTGCGGTGTCCGGTGGAGCTCCGGCCGCACACACGGCCGTTTAGCCGGGGTGGCCAGCAGCGATACCGCCCCCGCAGTCGCGGCTGGGGAAGCCCCCGCGGTTGCAGCGCCCGGGGGCGAAGGTTCCGCGGTGGCAATTGTCGCAGGGGGCACCTCGGTTTCTGCCGCTATCGGTAAAGGAAGCATGGCTCCGTGCGCCCCCGTGGAGGGCGCCTCCGGCACCACAGCGGCCACGTCCGAAGGCTCCACCTCGGCATCGCCGGTCCGCACGGGTTCCGCCTCGGTGACTTCGGTGGGCGGCGAAACCTCCCCCTTCCGGCTGCTCGCAGCAAACCCGCTGTCCGGGGCGCTCGCTGAAAATACCTCGCCTTCGGCGTCCGCGCCACCCAAGCCTGAATCGGCATACCTCGCCGAGTCCGACTCCGCGTTCGCTGTGCCCTCGGGAGCACTAGCAGCAGCAGTAGGAGCTGCCGCACCAAGCGCGGCAGGCGCCCCGCTGCGGCCCCTCTTCCGAGGCGGCGCCTTCTTCTTCTTCGCCGCACCGTCGTCTGGAGCGACACGGTCCGGCACGGCAAGGCCCAGGGCCTCGCACACGCGGTTTATTCGCCCTAGCCCCGCCTCAGCGACAGCAAACGCGCGCTGCTCGTGCTCCCTGCCGGTGTACGGCCCTAGGAATACGCGCACGGCTTGCTCCGCCTCCTCCAAGCAAATCCCTGAAGCAACGGAGATAGCATCAGCGTATAGCGCATTTCGCGTGAATAAAGGAGAGACGCGGTCGAGGCTTACGAAGACTGGAGGGTGCCGGCAGCAAGCAGATCGATGGCGAAACATTATCGTCTCGACGCCTCTCGGCGGCAAGACGCCAGTCGCGGGCAAGCGGGGCCACGCCGTACATCACGTACTCTTCGGCGAGGTCACGCGTGTTGAGGCGGGCGGCCACGCCTACGAGCCGCTGAGCCCTCCGCCTGTCCTCATCACCGAGCGTCCGGCCGGGCGAGGGCTTGAACGCGATCGGTCGGCCTGTGCACTCAAGGCCGCTCCCGCTCTCCACATGGTGGTAGAACCACCGCTTCATCCAGTAAGACTCCCACTTCCCGCGAGTTGAGTTTGCAGGGAAGAGCTTCTTGCACGACGGACGAAGAATAAAGGTGACGCTACCGAAGCTCGACAGCGTCCCGTCCTTCCGGTCCTTGGGCTGGCACCGTGCCTCGTGAAGATAGGCGAACAACAAGGCGCTGGGCCAACACGCCCCCGAGCGCAAGGCCCAGCTGTACACCGCAAGCCGGGCCACGGCGTTCGGAGTCAGTTGCGCCAGCTCCAGCCCGAAGGTCCGCAGCACGTCGCCCACGATAGCCGCCGCGGGGATGCAGAGCCCCGCGTCGAAAAAGGCAACGAACACGACCGCCTCCGACCTCTCGGGATGCGGTTCCGTCTCATCAGCGGTGGGCAATCGCACCTCCTGGCGCTCGGATAACTTCCCCACACGCAGAAGCCCTTGGATCGTCTTCTCGGTCATGAGCGAGGGGCCTAGCTCGCCGGAGAACATGCCTTCCTCCTCTCCCTCCAACCACTCCTTGTTCGCCGCCGCCGGGTCGTGCTCTTGGAGCGTGTATTTCAGCTCCAACAGCGAGGACCGCCGGCGAATGCCGCAGACACCACCCGCCTGACCACGCTTGCCGTCAGACGCCATTGCTTCTCCGGGAAGGAGGCCGGCGGCAAAAAATACTGCGCGAGTATGGAAGGCGGCAGCGAAGCTGGCGCCTAGTTGAAGTAGATGCGCGCGCGCTCCATTTCCTACCCTTCGAACGGGTGGCAGCGAAGCTGGCGCCTAGTGGAAGTGGACGCGCGCGCGCTCCGTTCCCTACCCTTCGAACGGGTGGCAGCGAAGCTGGCGCCTAGTCGAAGTGGACGCGCGCGCTCCGTCCCATACCCTTCGAACGGGTGGCAGCGAAGCTGGCGCCAAGTTGAAGTAGACGCGCGCGCTCCCTCGCCTGCCCTTCGAACGGGTGGCAGCGAAGCTGGCGCCTAGTTGAAGTAGATGCGCGCACGCTCCGTTCCCTACCCTTCGAACGGATGGCAGCGAAGCTGGCGCCTAGTTGAAGTAGACGTGCGCACTCCGTCGCCTGCCCTTCGAACGGGTGGCAGCGAAGCTGGCGCCTAGTTGAAGTAGACGCGCACGCTCCGTCGCCCGCCCTTCGAACGGGTGGCGGTGAAGCTGGCGCCCTCGCCTCGCGAGCACCGCCACGTGTACGGTGACTCAGGATCTTACGGTGCGGTCTTGCGCTTTAGAGGTTCCTGGAATCACGCCGGCCCCCGGCCTGCCAGGGTTAGGTTCCCGTACCGTGCGACCCGACGCGCCCGGGGCACGTGGCGGCCTACGACTGGCGGGCAGCGGGATGTGGACGGTTGCGTGTGTGCGGCCGCTCGCCTCTTCCCTAGGCAAGGGGGACACGGGGCGGGCAGTGAATGGCACGGCGCCGGAGTGGTTGTGATCCCCTGGCCCATTAATGCGCCTTTAACTGCGGCTAGGTAGCATCGTGCTGTGACGGCCCTTGGCGCTTGTGGTCGTGGCCTTCCAGCTTTGGGTATGGGGCATTGCGCTGGACGGGCGCTTGTACGACTGCGGTCGCGCCCCGACGCGACCTTCGCGACACTTCGCTTTCCGTTACAGGGAATCGTGCGGGGCGGACCTTTACACCGCTGCGGTTGCATCCGGCACGCGGATCGTTGCGACGCTTCGATAGCAGCAGTACGGGCGAGGTGGCTTGAAATAGCCCCCCCTGCAACAGCGCCCCCGCACCTTTACGCCCTTTTTCCTGCCTGCTCCGCCCTCGACACTTTCGCGATATCTTCACTGCTTCAATCTCTCCGTGGGAAGCGATGGCCTCCAGTAGCGAGCACGGCCAGATGGTTGGTGGCTCTGTCGTTCACCGGCGGTCCTCGCAGTTAAAGGTGAAATACACGCTCCAAGAGCGCGACCCGGCGGTGGCTGACAAGGAGTGGCTGGTGGCGGAGGAGGAAGGCACGTTCTCCGGTGAGCTAGGCCCCTCGCTCGTGACTGAGGAGACGATCCAAGGGCTACTGCGTGCGGGGAAATTGTCCGAGCGCCAGGAGGTACGATTGCCCGCTGCCGACGAGACGGAACCACATCCCGAGAGGTCGGAGGCGATCGTGTTCGTTGCCTTTTTCGACGCGGGGCTCCGCATCCCCGCGACGGCTGTCGTGGGCGACGTGCTACGGACCTTCGGGCTGGAGCTGGCGCAACTGACTCTGAACGTCGTGGCCCGGCTTGCGGTGTACAGCTGGGCCTTGCGCTCGGGGGCGTGTTGGCCCAGCGCCTCGTTGTTCGCCTACCTTCACGAGGTACGATGCCAGCGCAAGGACCGGAAGGACGGGACGCTGTCGAGCTTCGGCAGTGTCACCTTTGTCCTTCGTCCGTCGTGCAAGAAGCTCTTCCCCGCGAACGCAACTCGCGGGAAGTGGGAGTCTTACTGGATGAAGCGGTGGTTCTACCACCGTGTGGAGAGCGGGAGCGGCCTTGAGTGCACAGGCCGACCGATCGCGTTCAAGCCCTCGCCCGGTCGAACGCTCGATGACGAGGACAAGCGGAGGGTCCAGCGGCTCGTAGGCGTGGCCGCCCGCTTCAACATGCGCGACCTCGCCGAAGAGTTCGTGATGTACGGGGTGGCGCCGCTTGCCCGCGACTGGTGTCTTGCCACCGAGAGGCGTCGAGATGACAATGTTTTGCCATGGGTTTGCTTGCTGCCGACGCCCGGCGATCTCTGTAAGTCTCACTCGCGTCTCTCCTTTGTTCACGCGGAATGCGTTATATGCTGATGGTCTTCTTTGTTCCAGGGATTTCCTTGGAGGAGGCGGAGCAAGCCGCGCGTGTGTTCCTGGGGCCGTACACCGGCAGGGAGCATGAGCAGCGCGCGGCTGCTATTGCCGAGGTGGGGCTGGGGCGAATCAACCGCGTGTGCGAGGCTCTGGGCCTTGCCGTGCCGGACCGTGTCGCTCCAGACGACGGTGCGGCGAAGAAGAAGAAGACCCCGTCTCGGAAGAGGGGCCGCGGCGGGGCGCCTGCCGCGCTTGATGCGGCGGCTGCTGCTAGTGCTTCCGAGGGTGCGGCAGACGCGGAGTTGGACTCGGCGATATATGCCGACTCCGGTTTGGGCGGCGCAGACGTCGAAGGCGAGGTATCTTCGGCGAGCGTCCCGGATGGCGGGCTTGCCGCGAGCGGCCGAAGGGGGGAAGCCTCACCGCTCGCCGAAGTCACTGAGGCGGCACCAGTGCGGAGCAGCAACGTCGAGGTGGAGCTTTCGACCGTGGCCGCTGTGGTGCCGGAGGCGCCTTCCGCGAGGGCGCACGGAGCCATGCTGCCCTTACCGACAGCTGCAGAAACCGAGGTGCCCCCTGCGACAACTGCCACCATGGAACGTTCGCCCCCGGGCGCGGCAGCCGCGGGGGCTTCACTAACCGCGGCTGCGGGGGCGGTGTCGCCGCTGGCTGCCCCGGCTAAACGGCCGTGCGTGCAGCCGGAGCTCCACCGGACACCGCGGGGATTCGTCGTGGACACGGGCATCAAAAGCTTGTGGGACGCCAGCGCAAGCGCCGGAGACCTTGCGGCATACGCGCCTTCTGCCCCCTGGCCACGCCGCCCGACGCGCGGGGACAGCCGTCGCCCTCCTCGAACACGGAGGCTTCTGCCCACGGCGGGACCATTCCTTCTACTACCGAAGGTAAGGTGGCTTAGCTTACTCTGGTGTGTGCTTGTATACCTTGGGGTGGTCACCCGTATCCGTGTTTGTAGCGTTGCTCATTCCGGAGGGGGAGCACTCGGCGGAACACGGAGCCTCCGAGCACGTATGCCCCGCGGACTTCGTGCCGCCTCCGGATACGCTGAGGGCGTGGCGCGGGATTGTGAATGACGCGGCCACGAGCGTCGACCCGCGGGTGTTGCAGGCCTACGGTGCGGGACACTTCGAGGACGCTGATGGGAACGGGGTCCCGATCTTCCAACAGGTTCTGGGTAAATTCGATTTGGTGGAGGCGCGACACAAATCGATCCGGCTTCCGAACGACACGTTCCGAACCCCGCAATCGCAGCACCACGTCTCCTCAGGTTATCAACCGTGCGCAGCCCGGTTGACCTCGCCAAGAAGGCTAATCCTCGCCTGCGAATCGAAGAACACAAGCAAGAACAAGGAAGAACACAACTGAATTGCAGATGGATAGATTTAGCACTCGAAAGTTGGGGTCTCACAAACCGATGAACGGCGAATCTGTTCAAAGACAAATCAATCTAAGCAAAACCCAAACCCTAATGGTGGGGGTGGCGGCTGGATATAGAGGAGTTAGGGGCGTGCAAAACCCCTGGACGCGCCCCTAATGGGCTCCAACACGATACAAAGCCGATCGGCCCAAAAGACGGTGGCGCAGCACCCTGACAGATTCTGGACGCCCACTTGTTTCGACGATTCCCGTTGACTCAGAAGGAATTTTGACATGGGACCAAAGTCATTGGAAAGGTAGTCTTCTCAGTTTTCCATACATATGTAGAACGTCCAAAACGGAGTCCGGATGCGATCTGGGTGTCCGTTTTAGTGCGGTCTGGTCCTGGACTCCGAATTGGATTCGAAGTCGGTTTGAGTTGGGCCTCCAACATGATTCGACCGCCCTTGCTGGACTTGTGCGTCCCGTAGCCCTTCTCCAAGTACTTCTAGGTCCTCTCCATGGTTCCTAATCATAATTAAATCATTAGGTAGCAATCTATTCTCAAATGAACAAAAAGAAGTACTTAGGAACGAGCTCACCTGTAAATTCAATTGTCGGGCACGAGCTCTAGTGATTGGTCCTTGAATGTCAAGTGAAGGAGTGTTGTGTGTATCCGAAGAAGTGATGTCCTCATCATCCTCCCCCTCTTGAAGCGGAGTTGTCCCCAACTCAGCCTCATCTTCATCTCCCAAGTATGGCTTCAAATCTGAAATGTTAAAGGTGGGACTAACCCCAAACTCGGGAGGCAATTCAAGTTTATATGCATTATCATTTATCTTCTCAACTATCTTAAAAGGACCAGTAGCTCTAGGCATCAATTTTGATTTTCTTAAGTCAGGAAATCTATCCTTTCTCAAGTGCAACCAAACAAAATCACCCGGTTCAAGTTTAACTTCCTTTTTACCTTTACTACCAATAATCCTATATTTTTCATTCATCTTTTCAATGTTGGCCTTAGTAGTCTCATGCATTTTGACAATAAAATCAGCACGCTCCTTAGCATCATTATGAACTCTCTCATTAGTAGGCAAAGGTAAAATATCAATAGGGGCACGGGGATTGAATCCATACACTATCTGAAAAGGACTTACCTTGGTGGTGGAGTGTTCCGCTCGATTATATGCGAACTCAACATGCGGCAAACACTCTTCCCACAGCTTCAAATTGTTCTTCAAAATAGCTCTCAACATGGTAGATAATGTGCGGTTCATCACCTCAGTTTGGCCATCAGTTTGTGGGTGACATGTTGTAGAGAACAACAACTTTGTACCCAACTTGTTCCATAGAGTACGCCAAAAGTGACTCAAGAACTTGACATCACGATCTGAAACAATAGTAGAAGGCATACCATGCAAACGAACTATCTCTTTGAAAAAGAGGTCAGCAATATGAACGACATCATCGGTTTTATGACATGGTATAAAGTGAGCCATCTTAGAAAAGCGATCCACAACAACAAAAATGCTATCCCTCCCCCTCTTAGTCCTGGGCAATCCTAAAACAAAGTCCATAGAAATATCTGCCCACGGAATAGAAGGAACAGGAAGAGGCATATATAAACCATGTGGATTCAAGCGAGACTTAGCTTTTTGACATGTAGTGCAGCAAGCCACAAACCGCTCAACATCTCGCCTCATCTTTGGCCAAAAGAAGTGTGTGGCCAGAATGTCCTCTATCTTCTTAGCACCAAAATGTCCCATCAAACCGCCTCCATGCGCCTCCTGCAACAACAAAAGACGAACGGATCCAACTGGAATGCATAGGCGGTTAGCTCTAAACAAATACCCATCATTGATCACAAATTTATTCCATGCTTGTCCCTCTTTACAATGCAACAACACATCCTTAAAATCAGCATCAAGAGCATATTGTCCTTTAATAGTTTCAAGACCAAAAATGCGACAATCAAGTTGAGACAACATGGTATAGCGTCGAGACAAAGCATCAGCAATCACATTATCCTTCCCTTTCTTGTGTTTAATGACATAAGGAAAAGATTCAATAAATTCAACCCACTTAGCATGTCTATGATTCAAATTGGTTTGACTACGAATATGCTTAAGTGATTCATGATCGGAATGAATGACAAATTCTTTAGGCCATAAATAGTGTTGCCACGTCTCTAAAGAACGAACAAGAGCATACAATTCTTTATCATACGTGGAATAATTAAGACCAGGACCATTCAATTTCTCACTAAAGTAGGCAACAGGTTTGCCTTCTTGCATCAAAACACCACCAATACCAATTCCGCTAGCATCACATTCGAGCTCAAAAGTCTTACCAAAATCCGGAAGTTGGAGCAATGGTGCGTGTGTAAGCTTGTCCTTCAAAAGATTAAAGGACTCCTCTTGTGATGGCCCCCAATGGAACACGATGCCCTTCTTTGTCAACTCAATCAACGGTGTCGCAATGGTGCTGAATTCTTTGACAAAGCGGCGATAAAATCCTGCAAGGCCAAGAAAACTCCGCACTTGGGAGACCGTCGTGGGCGTGGGCCAACTCCATATCGCCTCCACCTTGGCTCTATCAACCTCAATTCCCTGTGGAGTCACAACATAGCCAAGAAAAGAGACTCGATCTGTGCAAAAGGTGCACTTCTCAAGGTTACCAAACAAACGTGCATCTCTCAAAGCATTAAAAACAGCACGTAAGTGATTCAAATGTTCATCCATGGACTTGCTATAAATCAAGATATCATCAAAGTAAACGACCACAAATTTGCCAATGAAAGGACGTAAAACCTCGTTCATTAATCTCATGAAAGTGCTAGGTGCATTAGTTAACCCAAAAGGCATGACTAACCACTCATACAAGCCGAACTTAGTTTTAAAAGCAGTTTTTCATTCATCGCCAAGTTTCATTCTTATTTGGTGGTATCCACTACGCAAGTCAATCTTTGTGAAAATTATAGCACCACACAACTCATCAAGCATGTCGTCTAGCCTAGGAATAGGATGACGATACCGTATAGTAATGTTGTTAATGGCTCTACAATCTACACACATACGCCAAGAACCATTTTTTTGGGGAACCAAAAGAACAGGAACAGCACAAGGACTAAGGCTCTCACGTACATACCCACGGTCCAAAAGGTCTTGGACTTGTCGCTGAATCTCCTTAGTCTCTTCAGGATTGGTCCTGTACGGCGCACGGTTTGGCAAACTTGCTCCAGGGATCAAGTCAATCTGGTGCTCAATCCCTCGAATGGGTGGAAGTCCTGGAGGTATCTCATCAGGGAAAACATCGCTAAACTCCTGCAAAAGGTTAGTGACAGGAGCAGGCAAAGTGCAAGGCATATTATCAAGAGAAAATAAGGCATCTTTGCACACAAAAGCATAGCATGTATCATGAACATCATCAATTTCAGCAAGGTCTGATTTTGTGGCAAGCAGAACAGAATTTTTCAAATGGATTACTTGCTGTTTTTCAGATTTATCATGTTCCTTTGTATCATTAGCAGCAGCAACTCTCTCCCTATCGGCCTCTATAATCTCAGCTGGGGTCAAAGGCAGTAAAGTAACTTTCTTTCCCTTATGCATAAAAGTGTATTTGTTACTACTACCATGGTGTAAAGCATCATTATCAAATTCCCAAGGTCGACCCAATAAAAGAGAGCATGCTTGCATGGGAACCACATCACAATCAACATGATCAGCATAACCACCAATGGAAAAATGGACTCGGCATGTTTGTGTTACCTTAGCTTTCCCAGAATCATTTAACCACTGAATATGGTATGGATGTGGATGCGGTCGCGTGGTCAAGCCAAGCTTCTTGACCAAATCAGAACTCACCAAGTTGTTGCAGCTTCCTCCATCAATGATGACACGTGCGCGCCGGTTCTTGATTGCGAAGAAAGTCTGAAACAAATTATGGCGTTGAAGCTTATCAGTTCGTTGTACCTGTGTGCTGAGGACTCGCTGCACAATGATGCTCCGTAGCGTCGCTGTGGACGCCCCACCAAGGACCATGTCGTCGTCACCACCGCCATTGTCGTCCGAGGCAGCAGCAACATCATCATCCTCCTCGACATCCGAAGTGCTGATGTAGCCTCCATCTTCTGTGGCGATGTATGCCCGTTGGCTAGGGCAATTCTTCTGCACATGACCAAGCCCATGGCAGCGATGGCACTGAATGTCGGAGGAGCGGCCCGTTGAAGCCACGGAAGAAGAACTCTTGGCTGGAACCTGCAAAGAATTTTTTGAAGGTGGCTTCGGTGGCGCTGCTGCAATCTTGTTCACAGGTGGTGGAGGAGAACGGAAACTCGAAGAAGACTTGGGCAGTCCCGCCGATGTAGTCGTTCGCGGCGTGTAGAAGGGTCGTTCAGTGCGTGCCTTCGCTGATTCCTTGCGTCCCTGCAATTCTTTTTCTGCAAGCATAGCAAGGTGGAACAACTGGTTGACAGTAGTAAATTCTTTATAATCAACAATGTCCTGAATTTCACGCCGTAACCCCCCGTAGAAACGACAAATCTTATCCTCCGTGTCCTCAACAACCCCACAACGCATCATACCCTTTTGAAGCTCAGCATAATAGTCCTGAACAGAACGATCACCTTGTTCTAAGCGCTGCAATTTTTTTCTCAATTCAAGTTTATAAGTGGGAGGAACAAAACGATTACGCATATCTTCTTTTAACTGCTCCCATGTATCAGGTTGTAAGCGCATGTTACTTAATTCATTCCACCAGATAATAGCAAAGTCCTTAAACTCACTAGTGGCTTGTCTAACTCTATGTTGTTCAGGAACCAAGTGAGAATTAAACTTCTGCTCTACCGTCATCTCCCAATCAAGATATATTTCAGCATCATAAAGACCAGAAAAAGATGGAATGGTAAACTTAACTTTAGCAAAAGGGTCGTTGTGACCATGACGGTTCTGGTTATTACCTTCCATACCATGTCGGTTCTGGTTATTACCTCCCATACCTTGTCGGTTTTGCTGAAGACGCCGACGTAGTCGTGCATCTTGTGTCGCCCGCCGATCAATGTTGCCATCCGCATCATACACTGTGTCATCATCAGGACGATGGCCGTCATTGACAGGTGGCAGGCGTGCCTCCAATGTGTCCATCCGACCAGTGAGGTCAGCCAACCGCCACTCCACCCGCTCAATGCTTTCTGTGGTGTTCAACTTGGCAATGGCGGCGACGATGGTGTCCATTCTCGCGCCGAGATCAGCATTTTGTTTGTCGAGCGCAGCTTGTAGCTGGCCGCGACTAACACACTCGTTGAAATCACCCGGTGTCTTGTCCCCTTCGTTTCCTGCCATGGTTAGTGGAAACATAAGGAAAACAAAGGATTATCCCTATCAACTACAAAGTAGGCAGTGGGAAATCCGCAAAGGAAGTGTCTTACCAAGCTCTTACAAGTGTTCTTACCACAGCAGCAGGTGGTACAACCGGTGGCTGGTTCGTGATACCATGTCGAGCGTGGGTACGATTGCAAGGGTCAAAACTGTGCTAGCCAGAAGTAGATATATGGAGCTTGGAAGGCCAAATATGTCAGTGGAACACAAATCAATAACAGATAGTAATGCTGAACAAATGTCCAAAGCACAGGTCCTAGTTGCTGGCCTAAATGTGTCCTATATCAGGTATGAGATGATGAACAAGGAGCAAGAACAGAATAGTAAAGCAAGGACAGCAACAAAGATGGCCAGGCACTGAGAAGCTCAATTCAGCATATGCACAAAACAAATGAATTTCTGTCACCTAAAACTGTGCTCTGTCACGTTTTTTTTCACCTTTTTTTTTCTTTCTTTTTTTTTCGGGGCCACAGAGAGCACTCTCTCTCCTCTCTACTATAGCCAAAATTTTTCTTTTTTTTGTATTTTTTTATATTTTTTTCACAGAGCAGAGCACAGAAATAGGAACCACACAAAGTTTCAGCTCAATCAGATGTAAGGTGTGGCCTACAGAAAATAATGAATGTGCTGTAAATTCGGTGATTCAATTTCGGAGCTCGAGTACTCTACTTTTCAGGCCGAATTTCAGGAAAATAAAATCGCCGAACCCGATGAAGTGGGGGAGTATCGGATGTAAAATTTAATTTCACCCAATTTCAAAAAAAAAGCGATTGATTTCGAGTCCGTATGCAAAAGTTATGGCCGTTTGAAGTTAGACCTCCGAGTTAAGGTTTCTGTGGAGGCCAAAACGAAATCGGGTGGAGGGAATTGGAGGGAATTGGTGGGAATTGGTGGCGGAAGCTCGGGGAAAGGTGGGGAATGATGCTGTGTGATCACGAGACGTGATGGATGATGAAAACAGAGGGTTAACAGAGGGTGGGATATGGGTGGGAAAACAAAAACAGAGGGTGGAATATGCGATGGATGACGGCTAGGGTTTGTATGAAAGGTAGCGGAAGCAAGACAACCCGAAACAAAACACGATCTAAACCAGCAACACAACTCGACTAAGGACACCAACTCAACACTACGGACTCTGGAATTAAATTGTGCAAAAGGCTAAACGAGATCTGGGACAGGAAACAACCTATGACTACAATTTTTTTTGTAGGGCTTTTTCGTGGACTCTAGGATGAAAAACGAAACAACAAAGGTAGGGTAAACTCGAACCTGAAGGAACACCTGAAGCTCTGATACCACTTGATGGGGACGGGGTCCCGATCTTCCAACAGGTTCTGGGTAAATTCGATTTGGTGGAGGCGCGACACAAATCGATCCGGCTTCCGAACGACACGTTCCAAACCCCGCAATCGCAGCACCACGTCTCCTCAGGTTATCAACCGTGCGCAGCCCGGTTGACCTCGCCAAGAAGGCTAATCCTCGCCTGCGAATCGAAGAACACAAGCAAGAACAAGGAAGAACACAACTGAATTGCAGATGGATAGATTTAGCACTCGAAAGTTGGGGTCTCACAAACCGATGAACGGCGAATCTGTTCAAAGACAAATCAATCTAAGCAAAACCCAAACCCTAATGGTGGGGGTGGCGGCTGGATATAGAGGAGTTAGGGGCGTGCAAAACCCCTGGACGCGCCCCTAATGGGCTCCAACACGATACAAAGCCGATCGGCCCAAAAGACGGTGGCGCAGCACCCTGACAGATTCTGGACGCCCACTTGTTTCGATGATTCCCGTTGACTCAGAAGGAATTTTGACATGGGACCAAAGCCATTGGAAAGGTAGTCTTCTCAGTTTTCCATACATATGTAGAACGTCCAAAACGGAGTCCGGATACGATCTGGGCGTCCGTTTTAGTGCGGTCTGGTCCTGGACTCCGAATTGGATTCGAAGTCGGTTTGAGTTGGGCCTCCAACATGATTCGACCGCCCTTGCTGGACTTGTGCGTCCCGTAGCCCTTCTCCAAGTACTTCTAGGTCCTCTCCATGGTTCCTAATCATAATTAAATCATTAGGTAGCAATCTATTCTCAAATGAACAAAAAGAAGTACTTAGGAACGAGCTCACCTGTAAATTCAATTGTCGGGCACGAGCTCTAGTGATTGGTCCTTGAATGTCAAGTGAAGGAGTGTTGTGTGTATCCGAAGAAGTGATGTCCTCATCAGACGCCTTCGAGGTGTCTGGGGTTAGGGTAAGTACTCATGCGACAACACCTGATCTAGCTGAGCTTGCTGAGTCTTCTCCCTCTGCAGACCCTTGTGCTGGGGCAGGCCTTGCAAGCGGTCTATACTCGCGACCAGAAGGCGCTCGAGGATAGACTGCGGGTCACCGAGGAGGAGCTACGCGAAGCCTCCGGAGCCCGCTCTGCCCAGGACGCCCGCATCCGCCAGCTGGAAGCGGAATGTGCCGAAGCGAGGGCACACGCCGAGGGACTTGTTGCGTCGGCGCAGGAGTCGGCCGCGGCAGCTGCTGAAGAAAAGTTCGTGGCGGAGCCAAACGGGCTCCTGGCGCAGGTTGCCTCGCTAGAGAAGGAAAAAGGCGAGCTTGCCTTGACTCTTGCGGAGCGTAACCAGACGCTTGGCGACGCCTCGGTGGTTGCGTGGGATGCCATGCAAGCGCTGGAGAGCCATCTTCAAGGACTGGTAATTGAGGTGCCGGACCGCGCCTTTGGCCCGGAGGAGTTGTCTTGGACCCTCCGCTGGGTCGGGGATGCCGCCAACGTCGCGCGCGGCGCCGCGACGTCCTTTGGCACCCACTGCGCGTACACTTCGGCCTGCTTGGTGTGTGCGCTCCTCCAGCACCGCGGCTATACGCACGTCGCCGGGCTGAATGACCCCCAGCTGGAGATGCCTGGCGGAGCCAGAGTAATGTCCGGCGCCGTCCGCTCCGCTCGCCGTGCCCTCGGGCCCTTCTTCGACCGGATCTGGGATTACGTCGGTCCGGAAGCTGCACGGATCGAGCTCCGGAAGTCGCTCTACGCGACGGGGAGCCTCGGCCAATTTCTGGACGGGGTCCCTCGACACGGCGAGGGCAACGCTGGGCCCTCCGAAGGCACCGCAGGTCTGACGCCGCGGTGCCTAGGTGTAGGCGTGTGTTGTACTGCTCCCTCTCTTTGCAAATGGAGTACACACTTACTGCATTTATTCTAACTTTCGCCTATATCCCGGGCAGCTTCCTTGCTGGGGCCGGCTTCTTGCGGCCGACCTTCCAACCCGGCGATGCCTTCGACGCTGGCGAAGGGCCGAAGAGTCGCTGGACTTTTGGGCGGGCCAACCTTCTTCGAGCGGGGCCCCAGCTCTAGCACGTGTTAAGGACGAACCCGCGGGATAGCGGCTTAGAGCGGCAAGGATGTTGCCGGACCTTTGTACTTGTGAGTTTTCCGGTATGCAGATTTTCTGGCATTTTAGGATATGCGCTGTGTTGATGCCACTTTGGATTCACCGGTACGCCGCATGCTGCGCGGGGACAAGATCTTCGCGCTCGACGCGCACCATTGTCGAAGTAGCTGCGCAAGGGTTCCTTAGAACGGCGCTTACGGGGGCAGTCCTTGGCACCTCGCCTTTTTACAGCCCGTAGACTGGCGTGTGCGGAGGCGGACCTCAACGCTTCGCCTTTTGATAGTCCGTAGACTCGCGCGTGCGGAGGCAGACCTCGACGCTACGACTTCCTTTATAGTCCAGAGACTCGCGCGTGCGGAGGCAGACCTCGACGCTACGTCTTATTTAGAGTCCGTGGACTAGCGCGTGCGGAGGCGGACCTCGACGCTACGTCTTCCTTTATAGTCCGGAGACTCGCGCGTGCGGAGGCAGACCTCGACGCAATGTCTTATTTAGAGTCCGTGGACTAGTGCGTGCGGAGGCGGACCTCGACGCTACGTCTTCCTTTATAGTCCGGAGACTCACGCGTGCGGAGGCAGACCTCGACGCTACGTCTTATTTAGAGTCCGTGGACTAGTGCGTGTGGAGGCAGACCTCGACGCTACGTCTTCCTTTATAGTCTGGAGACTCGCGCGTGCGGAGGCAGACCTCGATGCTACGTCTTATTTAAAGTCCGTAGACTGGTGCGTGTGGAGGCGGACCTCAACGCTACGTCTTATTTAAAGTCCGTGGACTGGTGCGTGCGGAGGCGGACCTCAACGCTACGTCTTATTTAAAGTCCGTAGACTGGTGCGCGCGAGGGCGTCCCCCCGGTGCGTCTTTTGTTTATACACAGGCCCGTCACCTTTGGCTACGGCGAGTGCACACGCGAACATGCGACTTCGATTTATACTCAGTCCCGTACCCCTGGCTACGGCGAGTGCACACGCGAATGTGCGTCTTTGTTTATACCCAGGCCCGTCACCTTTGGCTACGGCGAGTGCACACGCGAACGTGCGACTTCGATTTATACTTAGTCCCGTACCGCTGGCTACGGCAAGTGCACACACGAACGTGCATCTTTGTTTATACTCAGGCCCGTCACCTTTGGCTACGGCGAGTGCACACGCGAACGTGTGACTTCGATTTATACTCAGTCCCGTACCCCTGGCTACGGCGAGTGCACACGCGAACGTGCATCTTTGTTTATACTCAGGCCCGTCACCTTTGGCTGCGGCGAGTGCACACGCGAACGTGCGACTTCGATTTATACTCAGTCTCGTACCCCTGGCTACGGCGAGTGCACACGCGAACGTGCGTCTTTGTTTATACTCAGGCCCATCACCTTTGGCTACGGCGAGTGCACACGCGAACGTGCGACTTCGATTTATACTCAGTCCCGTACCCCTAGCTACGGCGAGTGCACACGCGAACGTACGTCTTTGTTTATACTCAGGCCCGTCACCTTTGGCTACGGCGAGTGCACACGCGAACGTGCGACTTCGATTTATACTCAGTCCCGTACCCCTGGCTATGGCGAGTGCACACGCGAACGTGCATCTTTGTTTATACTCAGGCCCGTCACCTTTGGCTACGGCGAGTGCACACGCGAATGTGCGACTTCGATTTATACTCAGTCCCGTACCCCTGGCTACGGCGAGTGTACACGCGAACATGCGTCTTTGTTTATACTCAGGCCCCTCACCTTTGGCTACGGCGAGTGCACACGCGAACGTGCGACTTCGATTTATACTCAGTCCCGTACCCCTGGCTACGGCGAGTGCACACGCGAACGTCCGTCTTTGTTTATACTCAGGCCCGTCACCTTTGGCTAGGGCGAGTGCACACGCGAACGTGCGACTTCGATTTATACTCAGTCCCGTACCCCTGGCTACGGCGAGTGCACACGCGAACGTGCGTCTTTGTTTATACTCAGGCCCATCACCTTTGGCTACGGTGAGTGCACACGCGAACGTGCGACTTCGATTTATACTGCGGGAACGCGCGCGTTGGCTAAGCCTGCGCGCGTGTTCACCGCGTACTTGCACATGATAAAGAAAGATTAGCGACAAACGGCGAACTTCATTACATCCCCGTTTGCGTGGGTGAGCAACTACAAGGGATGGATATACTTACCGTTTGCCCTTGGTGCGGCCGAAGCCTCTAGTCGCTAGACATCTGCAGGGCCCGCCAAGGCGCCTCTGAATGGCCCCACGGACCTCCGCGCTGTGACGCCAGCTCTAGGAGCGCCGTTGGGCTTCGCGATGCGGGCGCCTGGTACCTGGCTCGATGCGCCGAGCCATATCCTGGTCGCCTCGGACGGTGATGGTGGTCCAGGGACCCGGGATCTTCATGCATAGATAGCCGTGATGTGGTACCGCGGCGAAGGAGTTGAGGATTGGGCGCCCCAATATGGCATTGTAGGGGTACGGAAGGTCAACCACGTCGAAGGTGGCATCTTCGGCCCGCACATTGTCATCTTGGCCGAAGGAGACTTGAAGACCTATTTGGCCCAGCGCCCGCAGGGGCTGTCCCCCGAAGCCCTGAAGTGGGATTCCCGAGGGCCCTAGGCGGCTTCGAGGGATCCCCATCTGGTCGAAGGCCGCCGCAAACAATACGTTCGCGGAGCTACCGCTGTCCACCAAGGCGCGCGCCCCACGTCGCATCCCGCGATAGTGACCCGGACGACCAGGGGGTCCTGATGAGGGAAGTCCACACCCTGGGCGTCGTCGGGTGTGAATGTAATTTCGTGCTGCGCCCAATCCGGCGGTGCTTGCGCTGGGTATGCCGCCACGTGATGTAGTCTTCGCGCATAGGCCTTCTGCTGTCGTGCTGAGGCGAATTTCAGCGCAGAGCCTCCGGATATGACGTTAATGACCCTGCGGTGGGTTGCGTTCGGGGCCTGCAGCGACAGGAGGCCCTCCCGAGGCTGTTGAACGTGAGCTTAGATCCGTAAGGTGACTTCCTGGGGTTGCATCCCTTGCGCCTGTACCTGCACGGGGGCCTCGTACGGGAATTGGACGTGGGCCACCGCAGGCGGACGCGTCTCTAGGTTCCAGTCCCTAGCGACGCTGTCACGGAGCGCCGCGATGGAGGTGCAGGTGCGGGTATCGTGATTGCCGCGGCCGTGGACTACACACCACAGTCCCTGGTGCTGGTTGTCGTAATCCCCACGACCCTTATCATCGCGGCCCCTGCCACGGCCGCGCCCCCGGCCACGGCGCCCCCGACCGCCTCGGCCCACAGGAGCGCCCACGTCGGAACCGCCTTCAATGTCGAGGACGTACCGGTTTCGCCTCGACCTCTGCTGGCCGCGCTTGGGCTGATCGGATGACTCCTTATGCGAGGTGTCCCTGCGGTCGGACGCGTCCCTGGACGACTCCTGGTTACGTTTTCCCTTCGAAGAGCCGTTCTTCGGGGGATCTTCGGCTTTTGCCGAGGTTCCGGCCTGGTTGGTGTCAGAGTCGTCCCCTTGCCTTCGCCGTGCGTCTTCTTCCGCCCTGGCCGACGCGGTGCCGGTGACGGGGTTGGTCGTCGCGGTGCCGGTGACGAGGTTGGTCGTCGCGATGCCGGTGACGGGGTTGGTCGTCGCGATGCCGGTGACGGGGTTGGTTGTCGCGGTGCCGGTGACGGGGTTGGTCATCGCGGTGCCGGTGACGAGGTTGGTCGTCACCGCGCGGACGTCGACGTCTTCGGCCACCGCGCCTGCGTCGCTACCCGCGCCCGCCGCTGCCGATGCCGAAGCCCTGGTACTCATACGACGCTCCGGCCCGGCCGCCTTCTTTCCCTTCGCTGCCGCTGACGAAGCTTTTTTCGGTGCCATCCTTCTTCTTCGGTCTTTAGGCTTGTCCTTGTCCTCCCCACGGACGGCGCCAACTGTTGTGGCTACAGACCAAACAGAGAGAGAGATGGTAGTGGAGAGTGATGAAGATAAGTGTAATGGCCTGCCTTCTCCCCATGGTCGGTGTTCTATATATATACATGGGGAGTGCTTTTACAATTGTGCCCTTACAGCTGATTATCCCCTTCAGGGGTATTTGTGTCATTACATGTGGCCTATTCTGGGCCTTATAACTTCCTACCAGGCCTGCTGGGTTTAGGTGGGGGCCACCCCTACGACAGGATCGCAACAGCATCGGCGCTGCGCCATTCGTCGCCCGCCCCGTGTCCCCTTTGCCTAGGGAAGAGGCGAGCAGCCGCGAGCACGCAACCGTCCACACCCCGTCGCGCACCAGCCATAAGCCGCCACGTGCCCCGTGCGATGTTCGCGACGCAAGGTCGCCAGCTCCGCTGCCACCCGTTCGAAGGGTAGGGGACGGAGCGCGCGCGTCTACTTCGGCTGAGGGCCAGCTCCGCTGCCACCCGTTCGAAGGATAGGGGATGGAGCGCGCGCGTCTACTTCGGCTGGGCGCCAGCTCCGCTGCCACCCGTTGGAAGGGTAGGGGGCGGAGCGCGTGCGTCTACTTCGGCTGGGCGCCAGCTCTGCTGCCACCCGTTCGAAGGGTAGGGGACGGAGCGCGCGCGTCTACTTCGGCTGAGGGCCAGCTCCGCTGCCACCCGTTCGAAGGGTAGGGGACGGAGCGCGCGCGTCTACTTCGGCTGGGCGCCAGCTCCGCTTCCACCCGTTGGAAGGGTAGGGGACGGAGCGCGCGCGTCTACTTCGGCTGGGCGCCAGCTCCGCTGCCACCCGTTCGAATGGTAGGGGACGGAGTGCGCACGTCTACTTCGGCTGGGCGCCAGCTCCGCTGCCACCCGTTCGAAGGGTAGGGGACGGAGCGCGCGCGTCTACTTCGGCTGAGGGCCAGCTCCGCTGCCAGCCGTTCGAAGGGTAGGGGACGGAGCGCGCGCGTCTACTTCGGCTGGGCGCCAGCTCCGCTGCCACCCGTTGGAACGGTGGGGGGAGCGCGCGCGTCTACTTCGGTTGAGGGCCAGCTCTGCTGCCACCCGTTCGAAGGGTAGGGGACGGAGCGCGCGCGTCTACTTCGGCTGGGCGCCAGCTCCGCTGCCACCCGTTCGAAGGGCGGGGACGGAGCGCGCGCATCTACTTCGGCTGGGCGCCAGCTCCGCCACCACCCGTCCGAAGGGTGGGGGACGGAGTGCGCGCGCCCACTTCGGCGGAGCGCCGCAAAGATGGGCGTCTTGTCCCGCAAAGTCTGCCTCGTTTTCCTTAACAGGGTACCTACAGTGCATCAACATAAAAGGTAATGCCGGCGGGCTCCATCAGGAACACCGACTATAGGTAGGCCTGTTAAGAAAAACAGGGCAAACCTTGCTGTCGCCTGCGGAAGCGCGGTGCGGGGGCAGGAAGCGTGTCTGGCTGTCGATAATCGGCGCTGACCAAGCTCCCAAGAAAAATGGACCTCCTTCTGTGCATCAACATTCCCCAAGCCGTTCAGCGTCACCCAGGAATGTTGATGCACGGCAGGGGTCCATTTTAGGGCAGCAGCTTCTATCACAACATACACAGGAGCAACGCCGCACCAGCGACATATATATACCCCATCAGCAGGGGAGCCAACCGGCGGAAGGCCAATCGGCAGAAGTCCAACTGCCGGGAGTCCGCCGTCATATTAATGGTCACGACGCCTCAAACGCCCGCACCGCGCCAAGCACGCTTCACCACGTGGACGGCCGGAAGACCGAGCGTCGCAACACGTCCCTTCTCACTTAAGGCTCATGCGGCGGCTCAGGGGCCCGTTACGCTGACCTGTGCCAGTGCAACGCCCCTGGCGCGCGTCTACTTCGGCTAGGGCCACCTCCGGCCCCGTGAAGCCCTTTACCATGAGAGGCTCCTGTCGTAGGGGTGGCCCCCACCTAAACCCAGCAGGCCTGGTAGGAGATTATAAGGCCCAGAATAGGCCATGTGTAATGACATAACTGCCCCCAGATTGGATAACCAGATGTAAGGGTATAACTGTAAAAGCACTCCTCATGTGTATATATATATATGAATACAGGCCATGGGGAAGGGGCAAGTGTCACATCCTAAAATTTGGCTTTTTGAAAAAAAATTAAATTCAAATTAATTATTTTAAGGTAATTGGATTTTACTTGGCTTTTAATTGCCTTTCTGGTTTTTCTGGAATTTAAAAACTATTTTTTTGAATTTAAAAAGTAATTCAAAATATGAAAATTAAATATCAACAGTAGTCGAAAATAATTTTATTTAGTCCAAAATATGTCCAGGAGCTTCTGTGAATTTTTCTGGAATTTTTGGAGGTATTTTCATATTTTTCTGAAGCCTAAATAATTTTCTAGCCTTTTCTAAAAATCAAAATCAAATTCTGAAAATAAAAATCCCACCCTTTCCCTCCAGCCGACGCGTGGACGGCCCAAATCCGTCCACGTCGCCGCTCGGCCAATCCAGGCCAACCCTCCCCTTCCCTCGCTGTCCAGCGGGCCCGGCCCGTCAGTCGGCGGCCCCGCCTTCCCCTCCTCCTCGCCCGACGCGTGGACGGCTCGGATGAGCCGAGTCTCCGCGCGGGCCATCCAGCCGCCCGCTCTCACTTCCTCCCTCACCTTGCTGACCCACGGGCCCCGCCCGTCAGCCGCACGCGCTCTCGCTCCCGCTGCCACCCGGCCCCGCCTGTCAGGCCCGTCGTCCCCGCGGAGCGCCTCCTTCCTTTCTCTCCCCCCTCTTTCCTTTCTCGCCGGCCGACCGAATCCTCGACGGAACCGGCCTTTCCTTCCTCGTCTCTCTGCGGTTTTGGAAGCCTCGGACGCCGCCGCGACCGAATCCCCAAATCCCCGCGCCTCCCTTCCTTCCGCGCCCCCTCCTTCCTTTCCTCCCCCAAACGTTCCTTCTCCGGCCGCCAGCAACGGCGAGCAATTGCCGCGCCCCTGCTCCCCCTCAGCCCCTATAAATACCCCCTCGGCTTCGCCTACTCCCGCACCACCTTCCAGAGCCTTCCACCTTCACTCCCGAGCCCCGTAGCACCCCAGCGCCGTGCGCCCTCTCTCCACGAGCTCCACCGCACTCCGGCGAGCTTTCGCCGACGCTTCGGTCATCCCTGGAGCCAACCACCGCCACCCCGAGCACCCCCGTGCCCGCGCCATCCTCCCTGACGCTTCGGCCGTTCCTTCCCGCCCCGGAGCACCGTCGCCTCGGAGGACCCGAGCTGCGCCACCGTCTTCCTCGTCGCCGGCCTACTCCGCTCATCGCCGCACCCCGTTGACCCCTCCAGCAGCACCGCCTTCGCTCCAGGGACGCGTTTTGGAACTCCACCGAACCTCCCCGACCACCTCTCGCCGCCGGCAACCCCGCCTCCGTTCACTACAGTCCGGGCCTACCCGAAGGTACCCCTCAAGAGGGTTACCTACCCTTATTGGGTAGGCAACGCCTCCCCGCTCACTTGGCTAGCAGCGCCCGCTCGTAACTCCCTCGGCGCGCGTTCGAGCCTCAGGCTCCGCGCGCGGAGGTTGAGTTTTTCGTTTATTTTCCGGGCTGACAAGTGGGTCCCACCCGTCAGCGGCCGCCGGTCTGCGCTGGCACTGCCGCCTGGGCCCCACCAGTCTGCGTCAGCCTCTGTCAAGTGGGTCCAGATGCCAGTGGGTCCCACCTGTCAGTGACCGAAGAAAATGAGGTCACTGACAAAGGGGTCCCACAAGTCAGTGACCAGCAGAGAATACTGTTCCGTGGGTCCCACCTGTCAGTCTCCCGAGATAAAAATAAAAGAATAAAATTTAATTCTCCAGTGGGTCCCACCTGTCAGAAATTTCCGAATTTCTGGATTTATTCAAAATCTGAGATTTTCAAATGAGCATAACTTTCTCATTTTAACTCCAAATCCAGCCATTCAAATTTCTAAATTCATCTAAAATCATAATCTATCCAACTATGGCCTCTGTTGAATTTTTTGGATTTTATTTGAATTTTTGTTTGTATTTATTTGTTTTGTTGCTTCGTCTTTCCTCGCGTAGATTCCAACGTTGTCGACGATCCCTCTTCACAGCAACAAGAAGGCAAGTCTCCTTTGATCATCTTGAACCTATGCTTTTGAAAATGTTTTAATTATTTTAAATTGTATGCATTGCTATTTACATAAAAGTCACTAGTTCAAATCTTTAGGAATTAGTTATTCCAACTTTGTTATGCCCTCATTTGACATTGATTGCCATGTACCTTGTCACCCTAGAACTTCCTTTGTCTCAATAATGAGATTACTATTAATCTTTGTGAATATTAGAATGGTAGGTTAATGCTTAGTCTTGCTATCTAATAACTTTGGAAAATCTTGAAAATGGGAAATTATGATTTATTATTAAATCCTTGTGTTTGAAAGTGAAGTGGCAATTGGGGTTGTCACTGTGATTTTAAAATAAAATAAAAATGTGAAAGTTGGTTTAGATTAGGGTGGATGGTTGTTTGGGTTGGTGCAGTAAGCACGAGAACTTGTTAAGTGTATGTTCCACCCTAGTCAATTAAGGACCGACGCTTGTGTTTGTCCAAACTGAGCATTAACCGTACAACCACAAGTCTATATGGGTACGACCTAGCTAACTAACTTATGATAGTCTAGTTTAGGTGCCACCAGTGGAAAGTGGATGCCAGGGATGGACTGGTTATTCACAGTGAGGGACAGGGATTTACTGTACTCATATGGCGCAAGAGGGGGCTTCGGTTCGGGCAGTTAGCCTACCTGCGGTGAAACCTCAGCGGGTGGTATCTAGCTAGATTAGAGTAAGGTAAAGGCTTTGTGATATTTTATCTGGGTCTCATGCCAAAGGAAGCGTGTTGACTTTTAGGATAATTTATCTCTTGTGGGTAAAGTTGTACAACCTCTGCAGAGTGTAAAACTATTCGAATAGCCGTGCCCACGGTCAAGGGCGGGCAAGGAATGCATTCACATGGTAGATTTCTGGTTTTGGATTTAAAATCAAAAGTTTTGTATCCCGAGAGTGGAGGGAACTCTCGGAAGGGAATCCTGGCGGATGGAGCCAGAGAGGGTGGATGGAACCCGCAGTTTAAAACTTGACCAATGGTAATTGGTTAGCTAGTGTTGGTAGTTGGAACCTTCGCTAGAAAGATAATTCTGTTAAAACATTTATTTCATTAAATTAATGCCTTCGAAAATAATTAGTAGTAAGTGAGATTTCAAATATTGCTTTGTGCAAAAGAACCCTATGGCCTTCCTTTGTTAAGCCTTGCATCTATGCATTTTTCCCAAGACTTGCGGAGTACTTTATGTACTCACATGCTACACTTAAAAATAAAATCTCAGAGGAAGTTGAAGCTCAAGAAGGTGACTACGACTACTGCTTCGCTTGTGGCTGCGATGGATTCTTCCCGGAGGACTAGGTCGCGCTTCCCCAGTCAACTGCCTGTGGCATCTTGATGGGTCTACTTTGATTTCACTTTGCTTCCGCTGTGTTTTGATTGTGCGAGGTCTTGAAACCTCCAATGTAATAATGAGACCTGGTGGTCAGTACTCTTTATAATTGTAATAAATACGTTGTTGGTCATGAATCATTTCTGTTTAACTGTGTGCACTAGCTTTGATCTGGGACTAGTGCAGAAATACACAGAGGGTCCGGGTTTGGAAATCCGGGGGCCCGACAGAGATGGTATCAGAGCCAATTTGACTGTAGGACGTGACCTAGATTAAGAATGGCAAACCATAAGGACTTATATTTATAAAAAGAGTATATTAAAAATGTATAAGCTTCTTTGCTTCTACTCTCTTCCTACTTAGAATCTCGTTCTTGTCTCCAAACTCCATTTGTTAAAAAACTTTTACTAATCTTTTCTTTTACTCAACCTTGTAGATGGCTGGTTCATTCTCCGCTGCCCCCTGGGACTACTACTCACATGGAGAGGATGTTGGAGCATTCGCTAGCCTTCTCCGGCAGCTGATGCAGTGCTTGGAATACAGTCAACCGCCCATTTTCAGGGGTCAGAAGACGCGGATTCTGGACCGTGACTCCTGGTCGATGGAGGTATTCCTGTATGCACGGGATGGGGAATTCAAATCCCAAACATACCCCATCAAGCACCCTCGGTCCCGCTGTTATGACGCAGTCCAGGACGCATTACGCCTCGCCATTGATGAGTTGTGCCACCTGCACAAGGATGCTGTACATCAGTCCCCTTTTTGCTTCTTCATCAACCCCAGGGTAGGACAGAGGTATCCAGATCCCTTTGATATTCCAACTGACGATCCTCGACTGTCACAGCTCACCCAGGCGATGGCAGTCACTTACGCTAGAGCTCAGGAGGAGACTGGACAACTACGGATTCTTCTCACTTCCAGCTACCAACATTCCGACACGCTTCGCGCACAGCTTCTCCAGAGCCAGGCAGCTGAGTTTGAGCTGGGACGTCTCAGGGCCGCAGCCGACTACACGCCGTCTTCACCCGTAGTTGATTACACGCCGTCTTCTCCAGTACCAGCTGTCATCCCCAACAACCCGGCACCAGCTCGACTTTCAGGACTCCACATCAGACTTACAGCACGCAAGAAGGTGCGACGCCCCAGTCCGCCACCTGTCATCACTCTCAAGAAGCGCAAGCCTTCTCCTTCACGTTCTCGGTCGACTGCCTCCAGTCGTAACCGTGCCTCGGCCGAGTGTGACTGTTCACGTCACCACGTGAGAGAGCGCCAGGAAGACCCGGAGGAGGATCCAGAAGAAGACCAGGAAGAGGACCCTGAGGAGCGCGTCTTTGGAGAGGATTAGTAGTCTTTTGAGTCAGTAGTACCCAAATAAAATGTCCGCGTCCTTAGAACGCTTATTGCTATGTTTTGGTGTGCTAGATGGACTGTACCAGGCCAATGTGCACTTGTGGTACAGCCATCCTTGGAGTTATCTTGATTTTAATAAAAGTTTTTCCCTAGGTGGTTGCTGGTTTCTTCTTGTGTGTTGGCTTGGGATGTGATTTAGCTCCCCTAATCTCTTACCTTTGCTCTTTCCCTCTTACCTTCTGCTAACCTAAACCGCTTCAGATGGTGAACACGAGGAGCAACCCTGGCAACAGCCGTGACGCCAACAATCAGCCAGAAGACAACATCCCACCACCTCCTGCTCAGGCCCCCAACTTGGAACAGATGATGGCCATGCAACTACAGCTTTTGCAAGCCCTGGCCCAAAACCAAGTGCAGCCAGCCCAGCAGGCACCCAACCAGGCACCCCAGTCTAAGTTGGGAGAATTCATGAGGACAAGGCCTCCCACTTTTGCTGGATCAGTCGATCCCCTGGAGGCAGATGATTGGATCAAGGATGTGGAAAGGAAATTGGTCCTAGCTCAGTGCAACGATAATGAGAAGGTGCTGTATGCTGCTCATCAGCTCAAGGGAATGGCTGCTAACTGGTGGGAAAACTACCGCGCCGCCCATCAAAATGTACAAGCCATCACTTGGGATGAGTTTGTTGAAGCTTTCCGCACTGCCCATATCCCTACTGGGATAATGGAAATGAAGAAAAGAGAATTCTACCAACTACAGCAGGGAAACCTCAGTGTTTCCGAATACCTGAACAAGTTCACCCAACTGTCCAGGTATGCATCTGAAGAGGTTACATCGGAGGCGACCAAGATTTGGAGGTTCACACAGGGACTTGACCCCAACCTCAAGGTGCAGCTGGTGTCTAATGATTTCTCGACCTTCCAGCACCTAGTGAACAAGGCCTTTGTCCAAGAAGATGCTCAGCGTCAGCTATACGAAACTCGGAAGAGGAAGTTTCAAGCCCAGCAAGGAGCAAGCAGCTCTCGATTCCGCCCCAACGCACCTCACTTTCACAAATCTTCAGAGTCAAGCATACCAAGGACTCCCTTTTCAGGACCTCGCCCAAATCCACAAACTCCTCGGGCAAGCAACAGTGGCCAACCCCAACAGAACAAGAATTCAGCAGCAGGAGTGCAGTGTTTTAACTGCAAGAACATGGGGCACTATGCCAGCAACTGTCCCCAGAAACGCCCAGCAATGACCCCAGTTCGTTTCAATCTAGGGACTACACCAGCACGAGCTCCAAATGCAGGACAAGGCCGTGGGACACCTCAGACTCCAAGGACTCCACAAGTGGTGAGCAGAGGGCATCTCAACCATGTGACCGCGGAAGCAGCCCAGGATGCACCCGACGTAGTTCTGGGTAAGTTCCTTGTCAACTCAGTA
This sequence comes from Dendrocalamus latiflorus, assembly GCA_017311315.1. Lineage (NCBI taxonomy): Eukaryota > Viridiplantae > Streptophyta > Magnoliopsida > Poales > Poaceae > Dendrocalamus > Dendrocalamus latiflorus. Next base: position 24,436,715 of record CM029626.1, on the reverse strand, counting down.
CCTGCATCAGCATTATTTGATTCTGGAGCTTCGCATTCTTTCGTGTCCAAAGATTTTGCTGAAAGATATAATTGGGATGTGTGTAAGCTAAAGAACCCTATGCTAGTCCAATCCCCTGGAAAGGAAATGAGGACTAACACAGTTTGCCCTAGCGCAACTGTGGATATAAATGGAGTTAAGTTCCTAGCGAACCTTATTATAATAGACTCCAGGAGTTTAGATGTGATACTTGGAATGGATTGGTTAACCAAGTATAAAGGACAGATAGATTGTGCTGATCGAGCTGTTACAATCACTAACTCTGATGGGATTCAAGTAAGGTATAAGTCAAACTCACCTACCCAGAGCAGGTGTGGTTTGAACAGTGTGAAGGGAGTGACTCTGGAAAAAGTACCTATAGTGAGTGAGTACCCAGATGTGTTTCCTGAAGATTTACCCGGAATGCCGCCAGACAAGGAAGTAGAGTTTGTCATCAACCTAGTACCTGGAACAGCTCCGATTTCAAAGAGACCTTATCGTATGTCTGCAAATGACTTGGCAGAAGTTAAGAAGCAAATTGAGGAATTGCAGAATAAAGGTTTTGTAAGACCAAGCTCGTCACCCTGGGGAGCACCAGTACTGTTAGTGAAGAAGAAGGACGGAAGTCTTCGCATGTGTGTGGACTATCGATCCTTGAATGATGTGACGATTAAGAACAAGTACCCTTTACCCAGAATAGATGATCTGTTTGATCAGTTGAAAGGATCATGTGTATTCTCTAAGATTGATCTTCGATCAGGTTATCACCAATTGAAGTTAAGACCAGAGGACATACCCAAGACCGCATTTGCTACCCGTTATGGATTGTATGAGTATACAGTGATGTCTTTCGGTCTAACCAATGCCCCCGCATATTTCATGAATCTGATGAATAAGGTGTTCATGGAATATTTGGATAAGTTTGTGGTTGTGTTTATCGACGATATTCTGATATACTCCAAGAATGAGAAAGAGCACGCAGAACACTTGAGGATAGTTTTGGAAAAGCTCAGAAAGAATCAGTTGTATGCCAAGTTTAGTAAGTGTGAATTTTGGTTGAAGAAAGTAGCTTTCTTGGGTCACGTGATTTCTGCAGGAGGAGTGTCAGTAGACCCCGATAAAGTAAATGATGTGCTCAATTGGACACAACCTAAGTCAGTATCTGAGATCAGAAGCTTTTTGGGATTGGCTGGTTACTATAGACGCTTTATTGAAGGATTCTCCAAACTGGCAAGACCTCTCACCCAGTTGCTAAAGAAGGAAAAGAAGTTTGAATGGAGTAAATCGTGTGAGGACAGTTTTCAAGAACTAAAGAGAAGGCTAACTTCTGCACCAGTGTTAACCCTTCTGGATATTAGAAAGGATTTCGAAGTCTTCTGTGATGCCTCAAGGCAAGGATTAGGCTGTGTTCTGATGCAAGAGAGAAAGGTAGTAGCATATGCTTCAAGGCAATTGCGACCCCATGAAGGAAATTACCCAACTCATGATTTAGAGCTTGCTGCCGTAGTGCATGCACTGAAAATATGGAGGCATTACTTGATTGGTAACCGCTGCGAGATTTACGCGGATCACAAAAGCTTGAAGTACATATTTACTCAACCCGATCTTAACATGAGGCAAAGGAGATGGCTTGAGTTAATAAAGGATTATGATATTGGAATACATTATCACCCAGGGAAGGCTAATGTGGTAGCTGATGCCTTGAGTCGAAAGAGTTACTGTACCAAACTGTGGATTAAGGACAGTATGCCTGCCCTTCAAGCAGAATTTCAGCGGCTCAACTTGGAAGTGGTAGAGGAAGGATTCCTGGCTACTCTAGAGGTTCAACCCACGCTACAGGACCAAATCAAGGCAGCTCAAGTAGAGGATAAGTACGTTAAGGAAATCAAAGAAAACATGAAGAAAGGGAAAGCCTCGGGATTTTCAGAGGATGAAGAAGGTACCCTTTGGTTTGGGAAAAGGATTATTGTACCTGAAAAGAAAGAGGTAAAGGAGTAAATATTGAAGGAAGCCCATGAATCTGGATATTCAATTCACCCTGGGAGTACCAAGATGTACCAAGATCTCAAGGAAAGGTATTGGTGGTCAAGTATGAAACGAGAAATTGCAGAATACGTAGCCTTGTGCGATGTATGCCAACGGATTAAAGCTGAACACCAGAGACCCGCTGGACTCCTACAACCTTTGCAGATACCTGAGTGGAAATGGGAAGAAATTGGTATGGATTTTATAACTGGATTGCCAAGAACAAAAATAGGGCATGATTCAATTTGGGTTATAGTGGATAGTTTGACAAAAGTCGCCCATTTCATTCCAGTAAAGACCACGTACTCCGGGGATAGACTTGTAGAGTTGTACATGTCAAGAATTGTGTGTTTGCATGGAATCCCAAAGAAGATTGTGTCAGATCGAGGAACCCAATTCACTTCGAGATTTTGGCAAAAGCTACATGAACTTTTGGGCACAAACTTAAACTTCAGTATAGCTTATCATCCACAGACAGATGGACAAACAGAAAGAGTAAATCAAATTCTGGAAGACATGTTGAGGGCTTGTGTACTGGCAAACAAGAATAACTGGGATCAGAGTTTGCCCTATGCAGAGTTCTCCTACAACAATAGTTATCAATCTAGTTTGCAAATGTCTCCGTTCGAAGCCCTATACGGCAGAAAGTGTAGGACTCCATTGTATTGGAAGGAGACAGGAGAAGGATAAGTATTTGGACCAGATGTGTTGAAGCAAGCAGAAGAACGGGTTCACCTAATCCAGGACAGATTAAAAACAGCACAAACCAGGCAGAAAAGTTATGCGGACAATCGACGTAGAAGCTTAGAATTCGTACCTAGGGATCATGTTTATTTGAAGGTGTCACCTCTCAAAGGAATGAGACGTTTTGGAGTCAGTGGAAAGCTAGCTCCCAGATTCATTGGACCTTTTCCTGTTGTGGCGAAACGAGGAGGAGTTGCTTACCAGTTGGAGCTTCCACCTCAACTGTCAAAGGTGCACGACGTCTTCCATGTGTCTCAGCTAAGAAAGTGTCTTAGAGTTCCAAAAGAGCAGATGCCTCTAGATGAAATAAACGTGAAGGAGGACCTCACCTATCCAGAATATCCAGTCAAGATATTGGAGGAAGCAGAGCGCCGTACGCGCAGCAAGGTTATCAAGTTCTGTAAAGTGCAGTGGAGCAACCATTCAGAATCGGAAGCAACTTGGGAGCGTGAAGAGGATCTAAAAGAAGAGTTTCCCGACCTTTTTCCCAGTCCGTCCGAATCTCGGGGTCGAGATTCTTTCTAAGGGGGGTAGGTTTGTCACATCCCAAAATTTGGCTTTTTGAAAAAAATTTAAATTCAAATTAATTATTTTAAGGTAATTGGATTTTACTTGGCTTTTAATTGCCTTTCTAGTTTTTCTGGAATTTAAAAACTATTTTTTTGAATTTAAAAAGTAATTCAAAATATGAAAATTAAATATCAACAGTAGTTGGAAATAATTTTATTTAGTCCAAAATATGTCCAGGAGCTTCTGTGAATTTTTCTGGAATTTTTGGAGGTATTTTCATATTTTTCTGAGGCCTAAATAATTTTCTAGCCTTTTCTGAAAATCAAAATCAAATTCTGAAAATAAAAATCCCTCCCTTTCCCTCCAGCCGACGCGTGGACGGCCCAGATCCGTCCACGTCGCCGCTCGGCCAATCCAGGCCACCCCTCCCCTTCCCTCGCTGTCCAGCGGGCCCGGCCCGTCAGCCGGCGGCCCCGCCTTCCCCTCCTCCTCGCCCGACGCGTGGACGGCTCGGATGAGCCGAGTCTCCGCGCGGGCCATCCAGCCGCCCGCTCTCACTTCCTCCCTCACCTCGCTGACCCGCGGGCCCCGCCCGTCAGCCGCACGCGCTCTCGCTCTCGCTGCCACCCGGCCCCGCCTGTCAGGCCCGTCGTCCCCGCGGAGCGCCTCCTTCCTTTCTCTCCCCCCTCTTTCCTTTCTCGCCGGCCGACCGAATCCTCGACGGACCCGGCATTTCCTTCCTCGTCTCTCTGCGGTTTTGGAAGCCTCGGACACCGCCGCGACCGAATCCCCAAATCCCCGCGCCTCCCTTCCTTCCGCGCCCCCTCCATCCTTTCCTCCCCCAAACCTTCCTTCTTCGGCCGCCAGCAACGGCGAGCAATTGCCGCGCCCCTGCTCCCCCTCAGCCCCTATAAATACCCCCTCGGCTTCGCCTACTCCCGCACCACCTTCCATAGCCTTCCACCTTCACTCCCGAGCCCCGTAGCACCCCAGCGCCGTGCGCCCTCTCTCCACGAGCTCCGCCGCACTCCCCGGAGCCAGCCACCGCCACCCCGAGCACCCCCGTGCCCGCGCCATCCTCCCCGACGCTTCGGCCGTTCCTTCCCGCCGCCGGAGCACCGTCGCCAACCCCGCCTCCGTTCACTGCAGTCCGGGCCTACCCGAAGGTACCCCTCAAGAGGGTTACCTACCCTATTTGGGTAGGCAACGCCTCCCCGCTCACTTGGCTAGCATCGCCCGCTCGTAACTCCCTCGGCGCGCGTTCGAGCCTCAGGCTCCGCGCGCGGAAGTTGAGTTTTTCGTTTATTTTCCGGGCTGACAAGTGGGTCCCACCCGTCAGCGGCCGCCGGTCTGCGATGGCACTGCCGCCTGGGCCCCACCAGTCTGCGTCAGCCTCTGTCAAGTGGGTCCAGATGCCAGTGGGTCCCACCTGTCAGTGACCGAAGAAAATGAGGTCACTGACAAAGGGGTCCCACAAGTCAGTGACCAGCAGAGAATACTGTTCCGTGGGTCCCACCTGTCAGTCTCCCGAGATAAAAACAAAAGAATAAAATTTAATTCTCCAGTGGGTCCCACCTGTCAGAAATTTCCGAATTTCTGGATTTATTCAAAATCTGAGATTTTCAAATGAGCATAACTTTCTCATTTTAACTCCAAATCCGACCATTCAAATTTCTAAATTCATCTAAAATCATAATCTATCCAACTATGGCCTCTGTTGAATTTTTTGGATTTTATTTGAATTTTTGTTTGTATTTATTTGTTTTGTTGCTTCGTCTTTCCTCGCGTAGATTCCAGCGTTGTCGACGATCCCTCTTCACAGCAACAAGAAGACCCAGAAACCCTGCAAGAAGGCAAGTCTCCTTTGATCATCTTGAACCTATGCTTTTGAAAATGTTTTAATTATTTTAAATTGTATGCATTGCTATTTACATAAAAGTCACTAGTTCAAATCTTTAGGAATTAGTTATTCCAACTTTGTTATGCCCTCATTTGACATTGATTGCCATGTACCTTGTCACCCTAGAACTTCCTTTGTCTCAATAATGAGATTCTATTAATCTTTGTGAATATTAGAATGGTAGGTTAATGCTTAGTCTTGCTATCTAATAACTTTGGAAAATCTTGAAAATGGGAAATTATGATTTATTATTAAATCCTTGTGTTTGAAAGTGAAGTGGCAATTGGGGTTGTCACTGTGATTTTAAAATAAAATAAAAATGTGAAAGTTGGTTTAGATTAGGGTGGATGGTTGTTTGGGTTGGTGCAGTAAGCACGAGAACTTGTTAAGTGTATGTTCCACCCTAGTCAATTAAGGACCGACGCTTGTGTTTGTCCAAACTGAGCATTAACCGTACAACCACAAGTCTATATGGGTACGACCTAGCTAACTAACTTATGATAGTCTAGTTTAGGTGCCACCAGTGGAAAGTGGATGCCAGGGATGGACTGGTTATTCACAGTGAGGGACAGGGATTTACTGTACTCATATGGCGCAAGAGGGGGCTTCGGTTCGGGCAGTTAGCCTACCTGCGGTGAAACCTCAGCGGGTGGTATCTAGCTAGATTAGAGTAAGGTAAAGGCTTTGTGATATTTTATCTGGGTCTCATGCCAAAGGAAGCGTGTTGACTTTTAGGATAATTTATCTCTTGTGGGTAAAGTTGTACAACCTCTGCAGAGTGTAAAACTATTCGAATAGCCGTGCCCACGGTCAAGGGCGGGCAAGGAATGCATTCACATGGTAGATTTCTGGTTTTGGATTTAAAATCAAAAGTTTTGTATCCCGAGAGTGGAGGGAACTCTCGGAAGGGAATCCTGGCGGATGGAGCCAGAGAGGGTGGATGGAACCCGCAGTTTAAAACTTGACCAATGGTAATTGGTTAGCTAGTGTTGGTAGTTGGAACCTTCGCTAGAAAGATAATTCTGTTAAAACATTTATTTCATTAAATTAATGCCTTCGAAAATAATTAGTAGTAAGTGAGATTTCAAATATTGCTTTGTGCAAAAGAACCCTATGGCCTTCCTTTGTTAAGCCTTGCATCTATGCATTTTTCCCAAGACTTGCGGAGTACTTTATGTACTCACATGCTACACTTAAAAATAAAATCTCAGAGGAAGTTGAAGCTCAAGAAGGTGACTACGACTACTGCTTCGCTTGTGGCTGCGATGGATTCTTCCCGGAGGACTAGGTCGCGCTTCCCCAGTCAACTGCCTGTGGCATCTTGATGGGTCTACTTTGATTTCACTTTGCTTCCGCTGTGTTTTGATTGTGCGAGGTCTTGAAACCTCCAATGTAATAATGAGACCTGGTGGTCAGTACTCTTTATAATTGTAATAAATACGTTGTTGGTCATGAATCATTTCTGTTTAACTGTGTGCACTAGCTTTGATCTGGGACTAGTGCAGAAATACACAGAGGGTCCGGGTTTGGAAATCCGGGGGCCCGACAGAGATGGTATCAGAGCCAATTTGACTGTAGGACGTGACCTAGATTAAGAATGGCAAACCATAAGGACTTATATTTATAAAAAGAGTATATTAAAAATGTATAAGCTTCTTTGCTTCTACTCTCTTCCTACTTAGAATCTCGTTCTTGTCTCCAAACTCCATTTGTTAAAAAACTTTTACTAATCTTTTCTTTTACTCAACCTTGTAGATGGCTGGTTCATTCTCCGCTGCCCCCTGGGACTACTACTCACATGGAGAGGATGTTGGAGCATTCGCTAGCCTTCTCCGGCAGCTGATGCAGTGCTTGGAATACAGTCAGCCGCCCATTTTCAGGGGTCAGAAGACGCGGATTCTGGACCGTGACTCCTGGTCGATGGAGGTATTCCTGTATGCACGGGATGGGGAATTCAAATCCCAAACATACCCCATCAAGCACCCTCGGTCCCGCTGTTATGACGCAGTCCAGGACGCATTACGCCTCGCCATTGACGAGTTGTGCCACCTGCACAAGGATGTTGTACATCAGTCCCCTTTTTGCTTCTTCATCAACCCCAGGGTAGGACAGAGGTATCCAGATCCCTTTGATATTCCAACTGACGATCCTCGACTGTCACATCAGGTGCAGCTCACCCAGGCGATGGCAGTCACTTACGCTAGAGCTCAGGAGGAGACTGGACAACTACGGATTCTTCTCACTTCCAGCTACCAACATTCCGACACGCTTCGCGCACAGCTTCTCCAGAGCCAGGCAGCTGAGTTTGAGCTGGGACGTCTCAGGGCCGCAGCCGACTACACGCCGTCTTCACCCGTAGTTGATTACACGCCGTCTTCTCCAGTACCAGCTGTCATCCCCAACAACCCGGCACCAGCTCGACTTTCAGGACTCCACATCAGACTTACAGCACGCAAGAAGGTGCGACGCCCCAGTCCGCCACCTGTCATCACTCTCAAGAAGCGCAAGCCTTCTCCTTCGCGTTCTCGGTCGACTGCCTCCAGTCGTAACCGTGCCTCGGCCGAGTGTGACTGTTCACGTCACCACGTGAGAGAGCGCCAGGAAGACCCGGAGGAGGATCCAGAAGAAGACCAGGAAGAGGACCCTGAGCAGCGCGTCTTTGGAGAGGATTAGTAGTCTTTTGAGTCAGTAGTACCCAAATAAAATGTCCGCGTCCTTAGAACGCTTATTGCTATGTTTTGGTGTGCTAGATGGACTGTACCAGGCCAATGTGCACTTGTGGTACAGCCATCCTTGGAGTTATCTTGATTTTAATAAAAGTTTTTCCCTAGGTGGTTGCTGGTTTCTTCTTGTGTGTTGGCTTGGGATGTGATTTAGCTCCCCTAATCTCTTACCTTTGCTCTTTCCCTCTTACCTTCTGCTAACCTAAACCGCTTCAGATGGTGAACACGAGGAGCAACCCTGGCAACAGCCGTGACGCCAACAATCAGCCAGAAGACAACATCCCACCACCTCCTACTCAGGCCCCCAACTTGGAACAGATGATGGCCATGCAACTACAGCTTTTGCAAGCCCTGGCCCAAAACCAAGTGCAGCCAGCCTAGCAGGCACCCAACCAGGCACCCCAGTCTAAGTTGGGAGAATTCATGAGGACAAGGCCTCCCACTTTTGCTGGATCAGTCGATCCCCTGGAGGCAGATGATTGGATCAAGGATGTGGAAAGGAAATTGGTCCTAGCTCAGTGCAACGATAATGAGAAGGTGCTGTATGCTGCTCATCAGCTCAAGGGAATGGCTGCTAACTGGTGGGAAAACTACCGCGCCGCCCATCAAAATGTACAAGCCATCACTTGGGATGAGTTTGTTGAAGCTTTCCGCACTGCCCATATCCCTACTGGGATAATGGAAATGAAGAAAAGAGAATTCTACCAACTACAGCAGGGAAACCTCAGTGTTTCCGAATACCTGAACAAGTTCACCCAACTGTCCAGGTATGCATCTGAAGAGGTTACATCGGAGGCGACCAAGATTTGGAGGTTCACACAGGGACTTGACCCCAACCTCAAGGTGCAGCTGGTGTCTAATGATTTCTCGACCTTCCAGCACCTAGTGAACAAGGCCTTTGTCCAAGAAGATGCTCAGCGTCAGCTATACGAAACTCGGAAGAGGAAGTTTCAAGCCCAGCAAGGAGCAAGCAGCTCTCGATTCCGCCCCAACGCACCTCACTTTCACAAATCTTCAGAGTCAAGCATACCAAGGACTCCCTTTTCAGGACCTCGCCCAAATCCACAAACTCCTCGGGCAAGCAACAGTGGCCAACCCCAACAGAACAAGAATTCAGCAGCAGGAGTGCAGTGTTTTAACTGCAAGAACATGGGGCACTATGCCAGCAACTGTCCCCAGAAACGCCCAGCAATGACCCCAGTTCGTTTCAATCTAGGGACTACACCAGCACGAGCTCCAAATGGAGGACAAGGCCGTGGGACACCTCAGACTCCAAGGACTCCACAAGTGGTGAGCAGAGGGCATCTCAACCATGTGACCGCGGAAGCAGCCCAGGATGCACCCGACGTAGTTCTGGGTAAGTTCCTTGTCAACTCAGTACCTGCATCAGCATTATTTGATTCTGGAGCTTCGCATTCTTTCGTGTCCAAAGATTTTGCTGAAAGATATAATTGGGATGTGTGTAAGCTAAAGAACCCTATGCTAGTCCAATCCCCTGGAAAGGAAATGAGGACTAACACAGTTTGCCCTAGCGCAACTGTGGATATAAATGGAGTTAAGTTCCTAGCGAACCTTATTATAATAGACTCCAGGAGTTTAGATGTGATACTTGGAATGGATTGGTTAACCAAGTATAAAGGACAGATAGATTGTGCTGATCGAGCTGTTACAATCACTAACTCTGATGGGATTCAAGTAAGGTATAAGTCAAACTCACCTACCCAGAGCAGGTGTGGTTTGAACAGTGTGAAGGGAGTGACTCTGGAAAAAGTACCTATAGTGAGTGAGTACCCAGATGTGTTTCCTGAAAATTTACCCGTAATGCCGCCAGACAGGGAAGTAGAGTTTGTCATCAACCTAGTACCTGGAACAGCTCCGATTTCAAAGAGACCTTATCGTATGTCTGCAAATGACTTGGCAGAAGTTAAGAAGCAAATTGAGGAATTGCAGAATAAAGGTTTTGTAAGACCAAGCTCGTCACCCTGGGGAGCACCAGTACTGTTAGTGAAGAAGAAGGACGGAAGTCTTCGCATGTGTGTGGACTATCGATCCTTGAATGATGTGACGATTAAGAACAAGTACCCTTTACCCAGAATAGATGATCTGTTTGATCAGTTGAAAGGATCGTGTGTATTCTCTAAGATTGATCTTCGATCAGGTTATCACCAATTGAAGTTAAGACCAGAGGACATACCCAAGACCGCATTTGCTACCCGTTATGGATTGTATGAGTATACAGTGATGTCTTTCGGCCTAACCAATGCCCCCGCATATTTCATGAATCTGATGAATAAGGTGTTCATGGAATATTTGGATAAGTTTGTGGTTGTGTTTATCGACGATATTCTGATATACTCCAAGAATGAGAAAGAGCACGCAGAACACTTGAGGATAGTTTTGGAAAAGCTCAGAAAGAATCAGTTGTATGCCAAGTTTAGTAAGTGTGAATTTTGGTTGAAGAAAGTAGCTTTCTTGGGTCACGTGATTTCTGCAGGAGGAGTGTCAGTAGACCCCGATAAAGTAAATGATGTGCTCAATTGGACACAACCTAAGTCAGTATCTGAGATCAGAAGCTTTTTGGGATTGGCTGGTTACTATAGACGCTTTATTGAAGGATTCTCCAAACTGGCAAGACCTCTCACCCAGTTGCTAAAGAAGGAAAAGAAGTTTGAATGGAGTAAATCGTGTGAGGACAGTTTTCAAGAACTAAAGAGAAGGCTAACTTCTGCACCAGTGTTAACCCTTCTGGATATTAGAAAGGATTTCGAAGTCTTCTGTGATGCCTCAAGGCAAGGATTAGGCTGTGTTCTGATGCAAGAGAGAAAGGTAGTAGCATATGCTTCAAGGCAATTGCGACCCCATGAAGGAAATTACCCAACTCATGATTTAGAGCTTGCTGCCGTAGTGCATGCACTGAAAATATGGAGGCATTACTTGATTGGTAACCGCTGCGAGATTTACGCGGATCACAAAAGCTTGAAGTACATATTTACTCAACCCGATCTTAACATGAGGCAAAGGAGATGGCTTGAGTTAATAAAGGATTATGATATTGGAATACATTATCACCCAGGGAAGGCTAATGTGGTAGCTGATGCCTTGAGTCGAAAGAGTTACTGTACCAAACTGTGGATTAAGGACAGTATGCCTGCCCTTCAAGCAGAATTTCAGCGGCTCAACTTGGAAGTGGTAGAGGAAGGATTCCTGGCTACTCTAGAGGTTCAACCCACGCTACAGGACCAAATCAAGGCAGCTCAAGTAGAGGATAAGTACGTTAAGGAAATCAAAGAAAACATGAAGAAAGGGAAAGCCTCGGGATTTTCAGAGGATGAAGAAGGTACCCTTTGGTTTGGGAAAAGGATTATTGTACCTGAAAAGAAAGAGGTAAAGGAGTAAATATTGAAGGAAGCCCATGAATCTGGATATTCAATTCACCCTGGGAGTACCAAGATGTACCAAGATCTCAAGGAAAGGTATTGGTGGTCAAGTATGAAACGAGAAATTGCAGAATACGTAGCCTTGTGCGATGTATGCCAACTGATTAAAGCTGAACACCAGAGACCCGCTGGACTCCTACAACCTTTGCAGATACCTGAGTGGAAATGGGAAGAAATTGGTATGGATTTTATAACTGGATTGCCAAGAACAAAAATAGGGCATGATTCAATTTGGGTTATAGTGGATAGTTTGACAAAAGTCGCCCATTTCATTCCAGTAAAGACCACGTACTCCGGGGATAGACTTGTAGAGTTGTACATGTCAAGAATTGTGTGTTTGCATGGAATCCCAAAGAAGATTGTGTCAGATCGAGGAACCCAATTCACTTCGAGATTTTGGCAAAAGCTACATGAACTTTTGGGCACAAACTTAAACTTCAGTATAGCTTATCATCCACAGACAGATGGACAAACAGAAAGAGTAAATCAAATTCTGGAAGACATGTTGAGGGCTTGTGTACTGGCAAACAAGAATAACTGGGATCAGAGTTTGCCCTATGCAGAGTTCTCCTACAACAATAGTTATCAATCTAGTTTGCAAATGTCTCCGTTCGAAGCCCTATACGGCAGAAAGTGTAGGACTCCATTGTATTGGAAGGAGACAGGAGAAGGATAAGTATTTGGACCAGATGTGTTGAAGCAAGCAGAAGAACAGGTTCACCTAATCCAGGACAGATTAAAAACAGCACAAACCGGGCAGAAAAGTTATGCGGACAATCGACGTAGAAGCTTAGAATTCGTACCTAGGGATCATGTTTATTTGAAGGTGTCACCTCTCAAAGGAATGAGACGTTTTGGAGTCAGTGGAAAGCTAGCTCCCAGATTCATTGGACCTTTTCCTGTTGTGGCGAAACGAGGAGGAGTTGCTTACCAGTTGGAGCTTCCACCTCAACTGTCAAAGGTGCATGACGTCTTCCATGTGTCTCAGCTAAGAAAGTGTCTTAGAGTTCCAGAAGAGCAGATGCCTCTAGATGAAATAAACGTGAAGGAGGACCTCACCTATCCAGAATATCCAGTCAAGATATTGGAGGAAGCAGAGCGCCGTACGCGCAGCAAGGTTATCAAGTTCTGTAAAGTGCAGTGGAGCAACCATTCAGAATCGGAAGCAACTTGGGAGCGTGAAGAGGATCTAAAAGAAGAGTTTCCCGACCTTTTTCCCAGTCCGTCCGAATCTCGGGGTCGAGATTCTTTCTAAGGGGGGTAGGTTTGTCACATCCCAAAATTTGGCTTTTTGAAAAAAATTTAAATTCAAATTAATTATTTTAAGGTAATTGGATTTTACTTGGCTTTTAATTGCCTTTCTAGTTTTTCTGGAATTTAAAAACTATTTTTTTGAATTTAAAAAGTAATTCAAAATATGAAAATTAAATATCAACAGTAGTTGGAAATAATTTTATTTAGTCCAAAATATGTCCAGGAGCTTCTGTGAATTTTTCTGGAATTTTTGGAGGTATGTTCATATTTTTCTGAGGCCTAAATAATTTTCTAGCCTTTTCTGAAAATCAAAATCAAATTCTGAAAATAAAAATCCCTCCCTTTCCCTCCAGCCGACGCGTGGACGGCCCAGATCCGTCCACGTCGCCGCTCGGCCAATCCAGGCCACCCCTCCCCTTCCCTCGCTGTCCAGCGGGCCCGGCCCGTCAGCCGGCGGCCCCGCCTTCCCCTCCTCCTCGCCCGACGCGTGGACGGCTCGGATGAGCCGAGTCTCCGCGCGGGCCATCCAGCCGCCCGCTCTCACTTCCTCCCTCACCTCGCTGACCCGCGGGCCCCGCCCGTCAGCCGCACGCGCTCTCGCTCTCGCTGCCACCCGGCCCCGCCTGTCAGGCCCGTCGTCCCCGCGGAGCGCCTCCTTCCTTTCTCTCCCCCCTCTTTCCTTTCTCGCTGGCCGACCGAATCCTCGACGGACCCGACATTTCCTTCCTCGTCTCTCTGCGGTTTTGGAAGCCTCGGACACCGCCGCGACCGAATCCCCAAATCCCCGCGCCTCACTTCCTTCCGCGCCCCCTCCTTCCTTTCCTCCCCCAAACCTTCCTTCTTCGGCCGCCAGCAACGGCGAGCAATTGCCGCGCCCCTGCTCCCCCTCAGCCCCTATAAATACCCCCTCGGCTTCGCCTACTCCCGCACCACCTTCCATAGCCTTCCACCTTCACTCCCGAGCCCCGTAGCACCCCAGCGCCGTGCGCCCTCTCTCCACGAGCTCCGCCGCACTCCCCGGAGCCAGCCACCGCCACCCCGAGCACCCCCGTGCCCGCGCCATCCTCCCCGACGCTTCGGCCGTTCCTTCCCGCCGCCGGAGCACCGTCGCCCTGGAGGACCCGAGCTGCGCCACCGTCTTCCTCGTCGCCGGCCTACTCCGCTCATCGCCGCACCCCGTTGACCCCTCCAGCAGCACCGCCTTCGCTCCAGGAACGCGTTTTGGAACTCCACCGAACCTCCCCGACCACCTCTCGCCGCCGGCAACCCCGCCTCCGTTCACTGCAGTCCGGGCCTACCCGAAGGTACCCCTCAAGAGGGTTACCTACCCTTATTGGGTAGGCAACGCCTCCCCGCTCACTTGGCTAGCAGCGCCCGCTCGTAACTCCCTCGGCGCGCGTTCGAGCCTTCGGCTCCGTGCGCGGAGGTTGAGTTTTTCGTTTATTTTCCGGGCTGACAAGTGGGTCCCACCCGTCAGCGGCCGCCGGTCTGCGCTGGCACTGCCGCCTGGGCCCCACCAGTCTGCGTCAGCCTCTGTCAAGTGGGTCCAGATGCCAGTGGGTCCCACCTGTCAGTGACCGAAGAAAATGAGGTCACTGACAGAGGGGTCCCACATGTCAGTGACCAGCAGAGAATACTGTTCCGTGGGTCCCACCTGTCAGTCTCCCGAGATAAAAATAAAAGAATAAAATTTAATTCTCCAGTGGGTCCCACCTGTCAGAAATTTCCGAATTTCTGGATTTATTCAAAATCTGAGATTTTCAAATGAGCATAACTTTCTCATTTTAACTCCAAATCCAGCCATTCAAATTTCTAAATTCATCTAAAATCATAATCTATCCAACTATGGCCTCTGTTGAATTTTTTGGATTTTATTTGAATTTTTGTTTGTATTTATTTGTTTTGTTGCTTCGTCTTTCCTCGCGTAGATTCCAACGTTGTCGACGATCCCTCTTCACAGCAACAAGAAGACCCAGAAACCCTGCAAGAAGGCAAGTCTCCTTTGATCATCTTGAACCTATGCTTTTGAAAATGTTTTAATTATTTTAAATTGTATGCATTGCTATTTACATAAAAGTCACTAGTTCAAATCTTTAGGAATTAGTTATTCCAACTTTGTTATGCCCTCATTTGACATTGATTGCCATGTACCTTGTCACCCTAGAACTTCCTTTGTCTCAATAATGAGATTACTATTAATCTTTGTGAATATTAGAATGGTAGGTTAATGCTTAGTCTTGCTATCTAATAACTTTGGAAAATCTTGAAAATGGGAAATTATGATTTATTATTAAATCCTTGTGTTTGAAAGTGAAGTGGCAATTGGGGTTGTCACTGTGATTTTAAAATAAAATAAAAATGTGAAAGTTGGTTTAGATTAGGGTGGATGGTTGTTTGGGTTGGTGCAGTAAGCACGAGAACTTGTTAAGTGTATGTTCCACCCTAGTCAATTAAGGACCGACGCTTGTGTTTGTCCAAACTGAGCATTAACCGTACAACCACAAGTCTATATGGGTACGACCTAGCTAACTAACTTATGATAGTCTAGTTTAGGTGCCACCAGTGGAAAGTGGATGCCAGGGATGGACTGGTTATTCACAGTGAGGGACAGGGATTTACTGTACGCATATGGCGCAAGAGGGGGCTTCGGTTCGGGCAGTTAGCCTACCTGCGGTGAAACCTCAGCGGGTGGTATCTAGCTAGATTAGAGTAAGGTAAAGGCTTTGTGATATTTTATCTGGGTCTCAAGCCAAAGGAAGCGTGTTGACTTTTAGGATAATTTATCTCTTGTGGGTAAAGTTGTACAACCTCTGCAGAGTGTAAAACTATTCGAATAGCCGTGCCCACGGTCAAGGGCGGGCAAGGAATGCATTCACATGGTAGATTTCTGGTTTTGGATTTAAAATCAAAAGTTTTGTATCCCGAGAGTGGAGGGAACTCTCGGAAGGGAATCCTGGCGGATGGAGCCAGAGAGGGTGGATGGAACCCGCAGTTTAAAACTTGACCAATGGTAATTGGTTAGCTAGTGTTGGTAGTTGGAACCTTCGCTAGAAAGATAATTCTGTTAAAACATTTATTTCATTAAATTAATGCCTTCGAAAATAATTAGTAGTAAGTGAGATTTCAAATATTGCTTTGTGCAAAAGAACCCTATGGCCTTCCTTTGTTAAGCCTTGCATCTATGCATTTTTCCCAAGACTTGCGGAGTACTTTATGTACTCACATGCTACACTTAAAAATAAAATCTCAGAGGAAGTTGAAGCTCAAGAAGGTGACTACGACTACTGCTTCGCTTGTGGCTGCGATGGATTCTTCCCGGAGGACTAGGTCGCGCTTCCCCAGTCAACTGCCTGTGGCATCTTGATGGGTCTACTTTGATTTCACTTTGCTTCCGCTGTGTTTTGATTGTGCGAGGTCTTGAAACCTCCAATGTAATAATGAGACCTGGTGGTCAGTACTCTTTATAATTGTAATAAATACGTTGTTGGTCATGAATCATTTCTGTTTAACTGTGTGCACTAGCTTTGATCTGGGACTAGTGCAGAAATACACAGAGGGTCCGGGTTTGGAAATCCGGGGGCCCGACAGAGATGGTATCAGAGCCAATTTGACTGTAGGACGTGACCTAGATTAAGAATGGCAAACCATAAGGACTTATATTTATAAAAAGAGTATATTAAAAATGTATAAGCTTCTTTGCTTCTACTCTCTTCCTACTTAGAATCTCGTTCTTGTCTCCAAACTCCATTTGTTAAAAAACTTTTACTAATCTTTTCTTTTACTCAACCTTGTAGATGGCTGGTTCATTCTCCGCTGCCCCCTGGGACTACTACTCACATGGAGAGGATGTTGGAGCATTCGCTAGCCTTCTCCGGCAGCTGATGCAGTGCTTGGAATACAGTCAGCCGCCCATTTTCAGGGGTCAGAAGACGCGGATTCTGGACCGTGACTCCTGGTCGATGGAGGTATTCCTGTATGCACGGGATGGGGAATTCAAATCCCAAACATACCCCATCAAGCACCCTCGGTCCCGCTGTTATGACGCAGTCCAGGACGCATTACGCCTCGCCATTGACGAGTTGTGCCACCTGCACAAGGATGTTGTACATCAGTCCCCTTTTTGCTTCTTCATCAACCCCAGGGTAGGACAGAGGTATCCAGATCCCTTTGATATTCCAACTGACGATCCTCGACTGTCACATCAGGTGCAGCTCACCCAGGCGATGGCAGTCACTTACGCTAGAGCTCAGGAGGAGACTGGACAACTACGGATTCTTCTCACTTCCAGCTACCAACATTCCGACACGCTTCGCGCACAGCTTCTCCAGAGCCAGGCAGCTGAGTTTGAGCTGGGACGTCTCAGGGCCGCAGCCGACTACACGCCGTCTTCACCCGTAGTTGATTACACGCCGTCTTCTCCAGTACCAGCTGTCATCCCCAACAACCCGGCACCAGCTCGACTTTCAGGACTCCACATCAGACTTACAGCACGCAAGAAGGTGCGACGCCCCAGTCCGCCACCTGTCATCACTCTCAAGAAGCGCAAGCCTTCTCCTTCGCGTTCTCGGTCGACTGCCTCCAGTCGTAACCGTGCCTCGGCCGAGTGTGACTGTTCACGTCACCACGTGAGAGAGCGCCAGGAAGACCCGGAGGAGGATCCAGAAGAAGACCAGGAAGAGGACCCTGAGCAGCGCGTCTTTGGAGAGGATTAGTAGTCTTTTGAGTCAGTAGTACCCAAATAAAATGTCCGCGTCCTTAGAACGCTTATTGCTATGTTTTGGTGTGCTAGATGGACTGTACCAGGCCAATGTGCACTTGTGGTACAGCCATCCTTGGAGTTATCTTGATTTTAATAAAAGTTTTTCCCTAGGTGGTTGCTGGTTTCTTCTTGTGTGTTGGCTTGGGATGTGATTTAGCTCCCCTAATCTCTTACCTTTGCTCTTTCCCTCTTACCTTCTGCTAACCTAAACCGCTTCAGATGGTGAACACGAGGAGCAACCCTGGCAACAGCCGTGACGCCAACAATCAGCCAGAAGACAACATCCCACCACCTCCTGCTCAGGCCCCCAACTTGGAACAGATGATGGCCATGCAACTACAGCTTTTGCAAGCCCTGGCCCAAAACCAAGTGCAGCCAGCCCAGCAGGCACCCAACCAGGCACCCCAGTCTAAGTTGGGAGAATTCATGAGGACAAGGCCTCCCACTTTTGCTGGATCAGTCGATCCCCTGGAGGCAGATGATTGGATCAAGGATGTGGAAAGGAAATTGGTCCTAGCTCAGTGCAACGATAATGAGAAGGTGCTGTATGCTGCTCATCAGCTCAAGGGAATGGCTGCTAACTGGTGGGAAAACTACCGCGCCGCCCATCAAAATGTACAAGCCATCACTTGGGATGAGTTTGTTGAAGCTTTCCGCACTGCCCATATCCCTACTGGGATAGTGGAAATGAAGAAAAGAGAATTCTACCAACTACAGCAGGGAAACCTCAGTGTTTCCGAATACCTGAACAAGTTCACCCAACTGTCCAGGTATGCATCTGAAGAGGTTACATCGGAGGCGACCAAGATTTGGAGGTTCACACAGGGACTTGACCCCAACCTCAAGGTGCAGTTGGTGTCTAATGATTTCTCGACCTTCCAGCACCTAGTGAACAAGGCCTTTGTCCAAGAAGATGCTCAGCGTCAGCTATACGAAACTCGGAAGAGGAAGTTTCAAGCCCAGCAAGGAGCAAGCAGCTCTCGATTCCGCCCCAACGCACCTCACTTTCACAAATCTTCAGAGTCAAGCATACCAAGGACTCCCTTTTCAGGACCTCGCCCAAATCCACAAACTCCTCGGGCAAGCAACAGTGGCCAACCCCAACAGAACAAGAATTCAGCAGCAGGAGTGCAGTGTTTTAACTGCAAGAACATGGGGCACTATGCCAGCAACTGTCCCCAGAAACGCCCAGCAATGACCCCAGTTCGTTTCAATCTAGGGACTACACCAGCACGAGCTCCAAATGCAGGACAAGGCCGTGGGACACCTCAGACTCCAAGGACTCCACAAGTGGTGAGCAGAGGGCATCTCAACCATGTGACCGCGGAAGCAGCCCAGGATGCACCCGACGTAGTTCTGGGTAAGTTCCTTGTCAACTCAGTACCTGCATCAGCATTATTTGATTCTGGAGCTTCGCATTCTTTCGTGTCCAAAGATTTTGCTGAAAGATATAATTGGGATGTGTGTAAGCTAAAGAACCCTATGCTAGTCCAATCCCCTGGAAAGGAAATGAGGACTAACACAGTTTGCCCTAGCGCAACTGTGGATATAAATGGAGTTAAGTTCCTAGCGAACCTTATTATAATAGACTCCAGGAGTTTAGATGTGATACTTGGAATGGATTGGTTAACCAAGTATAAAGGACAGATAGATTGTGCTGATCGAGCTGTTACAATCACTAACTCTGATGGGATTCAAGTAAGGTATAAGTCAAACTCACCTACCCAGAGCAGGTGTGGTTTGAACAGTGTGAAGGGAGTGACTCTGGAAAAAGTACCTATAGTGAGTGAGTACCCAGATGTGTTTCCTGAAGATTTACCCGGAATGCCGCCAGACAGGGAAGTAGAGTTTGTCATCAACCTAGTACCTGGAACAGCTCCGATTTCAAAGAGACCTTATCGTATGTCTGCAAATGACTTGGCAGAAGTTAAGAAGCAAATTGAGGAATTGCAGAATAAAGGTTTTGTAAGACCAAGCTCGTCACCCTGGGGAGCACCAGTACTGTTAGTGAAGAAGAAGGACGGAAGTCTTCGCATGTGTGTGGACTATCGATCCTTGAATGATGTGACGATTAAGAACAAGTACCCTTTACCCAGAATAGATGATCTGTTTGATCAGTTGAAAGGATCGTGTGTATTCTCTAAGATTGATCTTCGATCAGGTTATCACCAATTGAAGTTAAGACCAGAGGACATACCCAAGACCGCATTTGCTACCCGTTATGGATTGTATGAGTATACAGTGATGTCTTTCGGTCTAACCAATGCCCCCGCATATTTCATGAATCTGATGAATAAGGTGTTCATGGAATATTTGGATAAGTTTGTGGTTGTGTTTATCGACGATATTCTGATATACTCCAAGAATGAGAAAGAGCACGCAGAACACTTGAGGATAGTTTTGGAAAAGCTCAGAAAGAATCAGTTCTATGCCAAGTTTAGTAAGTGTGAATTTTGGTTGAAGAAAGTAGCTTTCTTGGGTCACGTGATTTCTGCAGGAGGAGTGTCAGTAGACCCCGATAAAGTAAATGATGTGCTCAATTGGACACAACCTAAGTCAGTATCTGAGATCAGAAGCTTTTTGGGATTGGCTGGTTACTATAGACGCTTTATTGAAGGATTCTCCAAACTGGCAAGACCACTCACCCAGTTGCTAAAGAAGGAAAAGAAGTTTGAATGGAGCAAATCGTGTGAGGACAGTTTTCAAGAACTAAAGAGAAGGCTAACTTCTGCACCAGTGTTAACCCTTCTGGATATTAGAAAGGATTTCGAAGTCTTCTGTGATGCCTCAAGGCAAGGATTAGGCTGTGTTCTGATGCAAGAGAGAAAGGTAGTAGCATATGCTTCAAGGCAATTGCGACCCCATGAAGGAAATTACCCAACTCATGATTTAGAGCTTGCTGCCGTAGTGCATGCACTGAAAATATGGAGGCATTACTTGATTGGTAACCGCTGCGAGATTTACGCGGATCACAAAAACTTGAAGTACATATTTACTCAACCCGATCTTAACATGAGGCAAAGGAGATGGCTTGAGTTAATAAAGGATTATGATATTGGAATACATTATCACCCAGGGAAGGCTAATGTGGTAGCTGATGCCTTGAGTCGAAAGAGTTACTGTACCAAACTGTGGATTAAGGACAGTATGCCTGCCCTTCAAGCAGAATTTCAGCGGCTCAACTTGGAAGTGGTAGAGGAAGGATTCCTGGCTACTCTAGAGGTTCAACCCACGCTACAGGACCAAATCAAGGCAGCTCAAGTAGAGGATAAGTACGTTAAGGAAATCAAAGAAAACATGAAGAAAGGGAAAGCCTCAGGATTTTCAGAGGATGAAGAAGGTACCCTTTGGTTTGGGAAAAGGATTATTGTACCTGAAAAGAAAGAGGTAAAGGAGTAAATATTGAAGGAAGCCCATGAATCTGGATATTCAATTCACCCTGGGAGTACCAAGATGTACCAAGATCTCAAGGAAAGGTATTGGTGGTCAAGTATGAAACGAGAAATTGCAGAATACGTAGCCTTGTGCGATGTATGCCAACGGATTAAAGCTGAACACCAGAGACCCGCTGGACTCCTACAACCTTTGCAGATACCTGAGTGGAAATGGGAAGAAATTGGTATGGATTTTATAACTGGATTGCCAAGAACAAAAATAGGGCATGATTCAATTTGGGTTATAGTGGATAGTTTGACAAAAGTCGCCCATTTCATTCCAGTAAAGACCACGTACTCCGGGGATAGACTTGCAGAGTTGTACATGTCAAGAATTGTGTGTTTGCATGGAATCCCAAAGAAGATTGTGTCAGATCGAGGAACCCAATTCACTTCGAGATTTTGGCAAAAGCTACATGAACTTTTGGGCACAAACTTAAACTTCAGTACAGCTTATCATCCACAGACAGATGGACAAACAGAAAGAGTAAATCAAATTCTGGAAGACATGTTGAGGGCTTGTGTACTGGCAAACAAGAATAACTGGGATCAGAGTTTGCCCTATGCAGAGTTCTCCTACAACAATAGTTATCAATCTAGTTTGCAAATGTCTCCGTTCGAAGCCCTATACGGCAGAAAGTGTAGGACTCCATTGTATTGGAAGGAGACAGGAGAAGGATAAGTATTTGGACCAGATGTGTTGAAGCAAGCAGAAGAACAGGTTCACCTAATCCAGGACAGATTAAAAATAGCACAAACCAGGCAGAAAAGTTATGCGGACAATCGACGTAGAAGCTTAGAATTCGTACCTGGGGATCATGTTTATTTGAAGGTGTCACCTCTCAAAGGAATGAGACGTTTTGGAGTCAGTGGAAAGCTAGCTCCCAGATTCATTGGACCTTTTCCTGTTGTGGCGAAACGAGGAGGAGTTGCTTACCAGTTGGAGCTTCCACCTCAACTGTCAAAGGTGCATGACGTCTTCCATGTGTCTCAGCTAAGAAAGTGTCTTAGAGTTCCAGAAGAGCAGATGCCTCTAGATGAAATAAACGTGAAGGAGGACCTCACCTATCCAGAATATCCAATCAAGATATTGGAGGAAGCAGAGCGCCGTACGCGCAGCAAGGTTATCAAGTTCTGTAAAGTGCAGTGGAGCAACCATTCAGAATCGGAAGCAACTTGGGAGCGTGAAGAGGATCTAAAAGAAGAGTTTCCCGACCTTTTTCCCAGTCCGTCCGAATCTCGGGGTCGAGATTCTTTCTAAGGGGGGTAGGTTTGTCACATCCCAAAATTTGGCTTTTTGAAAAAAATTTAAATTCAAATTAATTATTTTAAGGTAATTGGATTTTACTTGGCTTTTAATTGCCTTTCTAGTTTTTCTGGAATTTAAAAACTATTTTTTTGAATTTAAAAAGTAATTCAAAATATGAAAATTAAATATCAACAGTAGTTGGAAATAATTTTATTTAGTCCAAAATATGTCCAGGAGCTTCTGTGAATTTTTCTGGAATTTTTGGAGGTATTTTCATATTTTTCTGAGGCCTAAATAATTTTCTAGCCTTTTCTGAAAATCAAAATCAAATTCTGAAAATAAAAATCCCTCCCTTTCCCTCCAGCCGACGCGTGGACGGCCCAGATCCGTCCACGTCGCCGCTCGGCCAATCCAGGCCACCCCTCCCCTTCCCTCGCTGTCCAGCGGGCCCGGCCCGTCAGCCGGCGGCCCCGCCTTCCCCTCCTCCTCGCCCGACGCGTGGACGGCTCGGATGAGCCGAGTCTCCGCGCGGGCCATCCAGCCGCCCGCTCTCACTTCCTCCCTCACCTCGCTGACCCGCGGGCCCCGCCCGTCAGCCGCACGCGCTCTCGCTCTCGCTGCCACCCGGTCAACTGCCTGTGGCATCTTGATGGGTCTACTTTCATTTCACTTTGCTTCCGCTGTGTTTTGATTGTGCGAGGTCTTGAAACCTCCAATGTAATAATGAGACCTGGTGGTTAGTACTCTTTATAATTGTAATAAATATGTTGTTGGTCATGAATCATTTCTGTTTAACTGTGTGCACTAGCTTTGATCTGGGACTAGTGCAGAAATACACAGAGGGTCCGGGTTTGGAAATCTGGGGGCCCGACAGCAAGCCATTATACTCATCTCCATCACTCTCCACTACCATCTCTCTCTCTGTTTGGTCTGTAACCACAACACTAGGTTTTTGAGGCTTTTCGCATTTCCCTTCATGAGATGGCATGAAACTTGATATCTTGGGTCCTGAGGCTATCTATTAGCCATCCCCAAAGTTTCATGAGCTAGGGTTCAAGGATTGAAGAGAAATTTGAGTTTTAGTGCTTCTCCCTGTAGGTTTAGGTTATTTCTAGGGTTTGGACTATTTCTTGATTCTCTTTGTGTAATGTCATGAAATTGGGTTTGGAGAGTCACTTGGCTATTGCTAATATATTCCCAAAGTTTCATGTGCAGAGAATCAAGGGTTTGGAAGAAATTTGATTTTTGGGGCTGCCTTCTGTAATATTTAGTTTAGGGATAAAGTCTGAAATTCTTGTGCTTTTGGTTGTTTCCCTTGTTGATTAATGCCTCTGCAATATTTGGAATAGCTCCCTGGTAGTTTGGGTTGAATTCAGATTACATGTTTCCTGCCAATTTACTTTTTCTATTCTTCAGTCAAGAGCATTTCAGACCTGTGAACAGATTTGAGCCATTTTCAGTAAGTTTTGGTGACAGCCATTGAGTATTTACTGCAGTGAATAGAGGTCTCGGCTGGCAATGAAATTCCACCTGTGCTCACATGTTTCAGCCAGCTTTTACCTCTTCTTTTGCAGTCTTTGGTTCCTATTTGCAGCAGCGAGGAAACTTCTCAGTTGGCAGAAATTTCAGTGCTTGTCTCCTCTCTTTTTGGGGGTTTTGGCTGCAGCTTTCAATATCCCTTTTGGCTGCTTTTCGGTTGAGTCTTCTGTGACTTTAGCAACTAATTAGTCACTGGTTTCCAGCGCATATTCAGCAGCAAAGCATCAGTTTGATCTGCATCTTTTTGCGCTCTGACATGCGTCATTTTTGCATATATTTAACTGGCATTTACCCTCATATTTTTCGCATTTCGAGATCATTTATCATCATTTACACGCTTTTCCATATTTAATTGCTCAACATGGACCACTTTACATTTTTCTGCAATTTTCCGCAGGCCGGCGCGATCGAGGCGCATAAACGACAAATTTGGCATTTTGGGACTGCTCCATACGGACGTACGCATCAACATGAATGCGTAGGATCTTTCCGCGATAAAATCATAGCTCAGAAGGGCTGGAATGGAAGAAATTACATTGGAAAAGGACCTTATTGCAAACCCTAGGAACCTGGAGGGCTAAATCGTAAAACTACCACCCCCATTCGGCCACAAGACCCAGCCGCCGCCTCCATTCTGTTCAAGCCCGGCACTTCTTCTCCTGTTGTTCCTATATGCCAGACTTGTAGTTTTCAGGGCCATTCACCCGCTGAGTGCCAGTGTGGTTATTTGTCCACTCCAGAGTGTTACGGGATGAGCTTTGCTCAGCCGAGTGAGCCATTCCCTGACACTTATCACCCTGGATGGCCTGAGCACTCGAGTCTGTCATATGGAAACAACAACCCTGATATTTCATCCTTTTCTTCTAGTACACCATTGCAGGGTTTTAGATTTGGAGATCAGGATATTTCTCATTGGTCACACCAGCACTATCCTATACCTCAGCATCAGACTCCTACTCCTGAGCTCGATCAGTTGACCAGATTTGAGGAGAGGATTTCTAGGAGTATAGGAGGTTCCGAGAGAAGAATGAGTAGTGACTTCTCATTAGATCCGACACCTCTTGCCTGTAGTTCACCTATGCCTTCACCGAGCCAGTTTACAATTCCTATGTCTGAGTCCTTAGAGCAGTCTCATGAGCCACCTCCTTCACATGTAGATCAGGCTGCCAGACTTGATGCATTATGCAAGGAACTGATGACTGTGCCTCCTGGTGGTGATCGTGCGATGGCGATTCAGGATGAGATTGAGGCGATTATGAGCACCAGTTCTACCTGTGTGGATAGTTTTACCATTTCACAGCCTTCCATTAGCACCACAGAGATAGTTCTGGATAGAGATGAGTGTCAGCCTACCAGTCTTACACCTGATCTTGCTAGTGAGGGCCTGTTGTTGGAGACACCACAGATACACCTAGAGGCACCTCAGTCAGATCTTTCGCCTATTGACTCTGAGAGAGAGATCACTGAGCTAGATGCTGACGAGTTCATTATGGATATGCCGTTGAGTTTTGAGGTTCCACATATTGATGAGGGGGCTGCTTCCAATGTCGAGGAGGAGCACATTTCTATTGATCCACCACCAGCTACTTCCTTCGTCGACATCGCCCCTCTGGAGGTTTCTACTACAGTACATTCTCCTTCACCTACACTTCAAGTAGTTTGGAAACTCTTCCCCGACCACCTTAGGTTTGATTTCCTAGGCTCTGACAAGACATATTCTATTATTGATTGTGCTCATCTTACTTATAGTCCTCATGATGTACTTTATCGGTATGCCTACGTGATTGGATATTCGATTGATGACTTAGAGGGCGTCGACCCTATCACACATACTTGCCATATCTTTGAGGTTGTTTGCAGGGTTTCACTTGTGTACCATCGACTGCGAGTGGACTTGACTCGAGTCGACATCCCTTGGGATCCAGGTGGATTTCGAGGCATGCTGTTTCATGAGGAGGGCGGACATGTGCCTTTTCCATGTCCCGTCCTTGGCCCTTCTCCCGCTACATCCAAATGAGCATCTCTTTATCTTTTTATTTCCATTCCTTTTGTTAGTTTTTGTTGGTTTCTCCTCTTTTCTTTCTTTTTATTTTAGGTCCCGTGCTAGATCCTCATCCTTGCATGTGCGAGAAGCCATTGGATGATTTGCCTACTTCCATTGCATCATATACGCCCGGTGAGCTGTTTCTTACCCCTTTAAGCACATTCTTGATTCATTGCTCAATTTAAGCTTGGGGGAGGACTTGTATGTGTATGGATGATGTTCTAGCATGTTTGTTTATATTTGTGAGCATTTGAGCCTATTGTCGTGTAGTTGATGATATATGGTCATTCTTGTGCTTCATATTATGCTTATGTTGATGATATATGACCTTTACTATTGCTCTCATGTTATGCTTGATTGTACATTTTGGCCATGTGAGCCCATGCCATGATTAATCAAGAAAGGTCATGTCGAGATTTTCTTAATTGAGCAATATCGTCACTAGTTCCTTGTATGTCTTAAGTCACTTGGCATCATATTAGAGCTTGAGTTTTGTTTATTATCCATGATGTGCTTAGAAACCTTGTGATCCTATAGCATTTGATTCATTGCGAGTTACACATGTGTTTTGACCATTTGCGGATTGAATTGGTTCTAGTTATCGCCTCTTGAATGGTTATATCTTAGTTTTATGCTTTGGCATATGTTATTTTAGATATTGATACTTTGCTTGAATGAAAAATTTGTGAAAGGGGTAGTCCTATCTTGAGCCAATAACTTGGTTGATTTATCTAGGTATCCATGTCTCGAGACACGTGTTACTTAGCATTAATGAAAACCGGTTAAAGATGCTTAATCAAAACTAAAAAAAGCAAAAGAAGAAAAAAATGTGATGAAATGTGTGAGTGTGTGGAATAAGTGACCATGTCACATTGGTTCGAAAATGTGTTGAATAAGCGGCAAAGTTTGCCCAAGGGTGTGAATAAGTGGCACAAGTGCCCAATGTGTTTTCCAAATTTGCTAAAAAACCAACAAAAATTAGGTATCATGGCTCAAGTGTGGGCTTTTTCATAAATATCATGCAAGTATTAGTCTCTTTATCTCAAATAGCAAATGCCTTAGCATGACCCTTTGCTATGCTCACTCTTGATGTTATACCTAGTTCCGATGCCTTACAATTTTGGTTGGATTCATGTGATCACTTAGTGCATTTCGACACTTGTGTGTGTAACTTGATTTGGTCGAATGTTGTAGTTATCATTTGGTATCTTTGCTTGAATGCTTATTCTCATCTTGGATGGTTCTCAAAACTCAAGTTAGATAATCTCATTTTACATTGTTGTATGCCTCTTGACTTATTACTAGCACGAAACTAGTCTTTTACCTTATGATTACTTGCTGTCCGGGTTCGATAATATCACGCCATTTACTTGAGGACAAGTAAAAGTTTAAGCATTGGGGTATGACATGCATCATTTTTGCATATATTTAACCGTCATTTACCCTCATATTTTTCGCATTTCGAGATCATTTATCATCATTTACATGCTTTTCCATATTTAATTGCTCAAAATGGACCACTTTACATTTTTCTGCAATTTTCCGCAGGCCAGCGCGATCGAGGCGCATAAACGACAAATTTGGCATTTTGGGACTGCTCCATACAGACGTACGCATCAACATGAATGCGTAGGATCTTTCCGCGATAAAATCGTAGCTCAGAAGGGCTGGAATGGAAGAAATTACATTGGAAAAGGACCTTATTGCAAACCCTAGGAACCTGGAGGGCTAAATCGTAAAACTACCACCCCCATTCGGCCACAAGACCCAGCCGCCGCCTTCATTCTGTTCAAGCCCGGCACTTCTTCTCCCTTGGCCTCCCCGTGCTTTTCCTCCCCCATCTTCAGCTCCGGCGCCGGCGAGGGCCGGGCCAGACCTCGTCTGCGGCCACCACCGCCTTCTCCCTTCCGCCGCTCCCCACTGATCCTCCACTACCAGATCCACTCGTGCGCTACCTCTTGCTGCTCCGCGCTCCCCTTCTCCACTGCTCCGCCTCCCATCTCCACCGCGTCGCACCACCTCGGCGCCGCCCCTTCTTTATTCGCCTCAGGCCACCGTTTCTCTGCTCACCGCCACCTTCTCCTCAATTCGGCCTCCCGTCTCCACCACGCAGTCCACATCTTCGACATCTCCACCGATTCCGGCGACCCCTAGCACCGCCGACCTCCTCCCGTGCGCCGCCGCTCTACGTCCACCACCGCAGCGCCACCGACAACCTCCATCAGCGCCGCCCCTGCTACTCCACGGCGCCGCCGACCTCTTCACTGCTTCCTCTTCAGCGCCGCCGCCCGGCAACCCCTTCTTCCTCTACGGCCGACACCTTCACCGAGCCCGCCGCCTGCATCCTCTTCACCAAAACCGATGGCCTCCCGTCTGCTTCTTCTTCAACCCCTCGGTTTCCCCTGTTTCTTCTTCGCTACGGTTCATCCCAAATTCTTCTCCTTTTACCTTTTTGCTGCTTTCAATTACTATTCAACTATGCTACTAATTACCTGTTAATCGATGCTATATGAACTGTGAATGTTTGGGCAGCAATGTGTTAGTGTTCTGTTATGTCTCTCTGTGATGGATGCATGTGATCAGTGGATTTGTTATTGTGTCCTGTTAATTTGAGTTCTATTACTGTGAGCTATGTTATGTGATAATTGTGCAATTTGTGCTCAGTTAGTAATATTTTCAGTAGTATTAATTGTGATCCGTTAGTCTGTGCTTTTGGTCAGTGTGTGTGCTTCATGTATATCTCTGTCTTGTGCTTGTCCTGTTGTCTGTGTTAGTATATGCGTTTGTTTGAGAGTTGTTGATTTAGCTAGCCGGTGACCGGATTCCTACCCTTGCTGTCTTGACCCCCTCCTTGCTTCTAGATCCTCCCTTTTGCTTCTCAACCTCCCTCTTTGCTTCTCTCAGCGGTCTGTCGATAGTTAGGTCGAGCGTTCGTAGTTCTGTGTTTGTTGTGGTGTCGAGTGCCGTCGTAGTCTAGTTAGCCATCGACCGTCTTCTCCCTCGTTCTCTCTCGACTCCCTTCGTGCTTCTCGACTTCCTCCTGCTGTCTCGCGGTCGATAGTTAGTTAGATCGTCGATCGGTAGTCGTGTTCATTTGTTCGTGTCATCGTTCTTGTGGTCGTTGTAGTTCGTGCGTGTTTGTTTGTGTAGTCAGTCGTCGTGTAGTTCGTTCGGTCGTACGACGTCCATTCGTACGGTCGTTCGTCTCGTCATTGTTTAGTTCGTTCGCTTGTTTAGTCGTTTGTCGTTTTGTCCGTGCGAGTTAGAGTTCGTTCTGTAGTTCGTTCGTTCGACTGCTTCGGTAATCGTTTTAGGTTTAGTTTTCTCCCCCGTTTCATTTGACCTAGCTTTAGCTAAGCATCGGTAGCCTCAGTCTAGTCCCTGTGGAGAACACGACACTCGCCGCTATTTCAGTGGCAACCCGTGCACTTGCGGGTGTGCTATTTTTGCACGATCACGCTCTTCTTTGCCTTTTAATTGCAGCAGCTCCCTATGGTTTTAGTTGGCTTTTTATTTCTCATTTGCTTAGTAAATTTCAGCAGGAGATGCACCTTCTTGGCCAGCTATATTGTCTCTCTCAATTAGCTATCTATTGTGATCTTCCATGAGTTTCTTCTTTAGCTCTTCTACAGTCGGTTTTCTTCTAAGCCCTTTTGTCCTAATTTTTGGTAGTTATTCTGTGTTTTTAGTTGTTGTCTCAAGTTGGAATTAGATCTTCAGGGAGCATATATTATCTTTCTTCATAGCTTTTCATAGCTATCGGAGAATTGAGTTTTTCGTGAATACTTTTAGGGGCGTTTTTTTAAAGACGACATTCACCCCCCCTCTGTCGCCATTTCTGATCCAACAACTGTCCCTCTCTCTGTGAGACCATGTGGAGGTCACCCCATGGTTGTGATGAGTAATTGACCTTTGGTTTAGAGTTTGTCTAAAGGCTGAGTTTAGTTTTGAGGCTAGTACAGAAGTCTGTTGGCTCTACGACCACTATGTACGACTTTGTGGTCGGTAGTCGATCTAATGGCTTGGTGGTCAACAGTTGATTTTACGACTTGGTGGTCGGCAATCAATTTTACAACTTTTTGATCGGCAGTCGAATTTACGACTTGTGGTTGGCAATCGATTCTACGACTTTGTGGTCGGCAGTCGGTGTTACGACTTGGTGGTCAATAGGTGCTCCTACAACTTGGTGGTCGTAGCTTCTGCTAGTCGATAGTCATAGGTCTGACTGTGTGGTCGATAGTCGTAAGTCGTAGGGACTAGCTACTTGTGATTGATAGTTGTAAGTCACAGCGACCAGCGGCTGTGAGTGATAGTCGTAGCCAGTGGTCGATGGTTGTAGCCCTGCCTAGTTGTGATCAAAGTCGTAGCCCGGTGATCAATGGTCGTAGCTTACTGCCTGGTCGTGATCGGCAGTCGTAAGCTGTGTTGTTGGTAGTCATAGCTTCTGCTGAATGTGAGCGATAGTCATAGCATTCTGTATGCCTGTGCATTTGACGATCGTAGCGTCTGCTACATGGTCGTAATAGATTGCAGTGTGGTCGTAAGCTGTTGGAAGGATCTCGTGGGCTATGAGTACTTCTTTTCTTATGCATACAAGTACTCGTAAGTCATTTTAAACCAGCTGGTTTGCTGAGATCGTTCACTGGAATACATTTTGATTGTGTAAATTGATGATATTTGTGTATCGTACGGTGCTGCGTCATGGTTTGCTTGTTGGTGCTAGTTGCAGGACTATGAAGCTAGGTCATGGTGAGGCATAGGAGGACCGTGACTAGGCACAGGGAGGTGTTAAGGTCTAGAACGATCAGGGAGATGCCGAAGATGATCGAGGCTGGTGAGGTGGTTGCAAGCCAAGACGACGAGGAACTGGAGCGGGAGCTACCGGAGGTGGACATGATGGGCA
Source organism: Dendrocalamus latiflorus (assembly GCA_017311315.1). Lineage (NCBI taxonomy): Eukaryota > Viridiplantae > Streptophyta > Magnoliopsida > Poales > Poaceae > Dendrocalamus > Dendrocalamus latiflorus. The sequence goes on along the minus strand of CM029626.1, from coordinate 24,406,176 downwards.
ACGTCGAGGTGGATTGGACTAGGCTCAGAGAGGAGTTGAGGTCCAGACGGTCAAGGATGCCGGGTGCCGTCATGTGCAAGGAGAAGCACATGGTGCCCCAAGTGACTTGGGTCATTTGCAAGCGAGGATGGTTCGGTGGGATCCTGACACGTGAGAGGATTGACAACAAGTCGTTGGGGCCACATGTAAGCTGCTTTGAGAAGCCTGCACCTGGTGTTAGGTGGGGTTAATGAGTTATCCCCGGTGTGGACTAATGGTAGGATCCATTAGGTCTAGGGTTCATTTGTAAACCTATAAAAAGGGAAGGGGAGGCAAGAGCTAGGGTTGAGATGGTTGGCCAAGCCATGGTGGCTGGCGCCTCTCGCTCCCATGGGAGTTAGGTTAGAGTGTGAGTGTTGGCTCTAGGCTTAGAGCTTGGTCCTCCTGAGGGGAGTGGCTGTGAAACAAGTATCTCAAGTGAGAAATCCAGCAATCTTTGATCTACTCTTTTATGTATCTTTCTGTTTGAGTTTACTCTGTTTTGAGTTTTTGGTTTTGTTCTTCCTTAGTGTTTTGCATTCTGTTCCTCTCTCTTCTTGATCTGGAGGTGTTCTTGGCTTGATCTCATTGATGCTCTGAATCGCAGTGACAGGTGGGAATATAACCAAAGTCATCTTGGCTCTCTTTGACCCACGAGCGGTTCTGATCAACGACTTCGGTTCTTCAACTCAGTTCACGTGTGTGCTTGATCAAATCACGAAAAGGTCTCAACCTGATTAATAAGTTTTCAATTCAAGATTGGAGTAGCCTATTGAGACCTTAAGCAATTTGTGTACAAAGTTTCACGGCCATTTGATCTTTAATCAAAAGATATGAGGATTTTAGATCTTGTGGTTGTGCGGTCGTGCATTCCTTTGTGCTTCCGAATCATTTACGAATGCTTCCAGTTTCGACCACAGTCAAGACTCAGATCGCATCGCGTCTGATTTCAACCGAACTTGTTTCTAATTGCTCGATGGCTGTAGATCTCGTGGTCGTGTGCCCCCACTACCTTTCGAGTTGTTTACGTCCACAGTCGGTTACGAGTGCTCGATGGTCCTTGGCCACATCTCATGACTGCTCTATTTTGGGATTATTTTCTTTTCTCTTGATCTTTTCTTGATCCAAGAATTTTTGATTTGATTTCTCTAATGTAGCTGCTTGCTGTGACATGTGGGATTGGACGCAAAGCCATCTTGGCAATTATCTTCCCACGAGCATGATCGGTTCATCTATTCGATCTCAAGTCTCTGTTCTTGTGTGTTTTTAATCAAATCTCAAAAGGTCTCAACTCACTTACTAAGTTTGCAATCCAAGATGGGATTAGCTTCCTGAGACCTTAAGTTACTTGCATACCATTTTCCATGGCCATTTGTTCTCCGAATCAAAAGATTTGATGTTTTTAGATCTGGTAGTCGTGCGCTTCTTCTATTACCTCTCGTCGCTCATGACCATGATCTGATGGTCTCGGTTAGGCACCTCTGGTATCTCTAGTCATTTATGACTGCACATGGTTTCGATCGCACAATGGTCATAGATCTCTCGGTCATTTTCTGAACTGTTACGACCACACATTGGTTTTCGACTACACGTGCTTTCTGTCTGTACTTTGGTCATTGACTACGGTTGATAGCACTAGCGGTCCCGATCTTTTGATGAAAGTGGTAGATTCGATTGGGGAAGGATATGATGTGACGACCCGACTACAACCATCCAATGACGTTGCGCCTTAGCGATCGATACACCAACTCCAGAGGTTGTTCGTGACCTTGTCGGCGCACAATCAACCTAACCACGAGGGTACTTGTTCCTGCAAGCAATCGAAGAACAGGCAAGAACATGATGAACAACAACTTGATTGCGAATAAAAGATGTAGGTTTCAATTTGAACAGAAAAATGATGGGGTTCCGAAGACAAGTATTCGGATGGTATTGCCGACACGCGCGAATACAAGGCGAAGTAGCAAAAGTTAACTTAGTCTATCAAAACCCAAACACTAGAAGAGGGTGTGGCTGCCTATTTAAGAGACACGGGAGGTGGAGGGTCAGCCAAAACACATGGAAGCCGAACAGGACTCGATTACAAGGCCCAAGGCCCACTTTGACTCGGACTGGAAAAGTGACATGACTTGTTTGGCAGTTTATGATCAGCTTGGATGGAATTTGGAGGTGAGACCAGATCCATCTGAACATAGACTTCAAGATCTTTCCAACGAGTACTCACGGGCCCTGAGAAACCTTCTGGATCAAAAGTTATGGCCGTTTGAAGTAGACGCTGTTAGGAAGGCCGAATCCGAATCAAACTCGCGAACATGACTTGGGTTGCGCTTGACGGTTCCACTTCTATACTTGAGCTCACGTGGTTCTTCCCCATGGTTCCCAAGGATGATTAAATCATTACAAGAATTAAGTAGTATTCCATTCTTTGAAACATTTGTATGCAAACTTAGGAACGCATTCACCTGATGGTTAAGTTGACGTGCTCGTGCTCTAGTCATTGGTGCTTGTGTCATTTGTTGAGCTTGTTGTGGAGTCAGCACAGTTGTATCTATGGAAAGGATGTCCTCATCAACAGTGGTGTAAACCATTCATTGGCCTTCAACCACGTGGTTTACGATCGTGTTAGTCTTTGACAGCACTAGTTTTCGACCACTCATTGGTCTTGAACTACGCTGGACTTTTGACCACACATTGGACATCGACAACATCGGTATCGACCATGTAGGTCTTCGACAGTGTTGGCATTCAACCACGTTAAGAATGACCACGTTGGTTTTGACCACGTTGGTTTTGACCATGTTGGTTACGACCACGTTGGATTCGACCATGGTGGTTACGACCACATTGGTTTTGACCACGTTGGTTTCAACCATATTGGCTTCGACCATGTTGTTTGCTTCGACCATGTTGTCTGTCTTTCGACCACATTGTTTTTCTCTACTGTCCAGTGGTGTTCAGTTTGGCTAACCGGTGTCTTCGACCACGTTGTGCTCTGATCTGGTCGTACTGAGCTCTGTGTTCCTCTGTTTTCTAGTAGACCTCATATCCTAATCTTTATATCTTTGTAGCTATGGGAGAAAAAGGAATATGTGAATATTTGGAGGAAAAATTTTTAGGCACCATTCACCCCCTCTGTTGCTTGTCCGGTCCTACACTCTCCCTAATAGGCAGTCGCCACCTTCCCCATGGGGTGCACCTCACTAGGGCTTCTTTTTCCTAGTGCTTTACCATGGCTACTCCAAGAGATAGATGGGGAGGCAAGAGATTGAGAAGGAGGAGAAGAATTCATGAATTTTCTTCATTAGATCTTCTTCAATGTGTAAATAATCCTATAGTGCTTTCACCATGTCTTGTAGATAAACTTTTGAGTGAATTAGCTTGGTAATTATGGTGTGATTAGCCCTACGAATCATGCTAATTTGTGTTTAAGATTGCTAGGTTTTTCTTGTTTTGTGCAACTTAGATCTAAGCAATTTTCGTGGGCCTTGGAGGCCAAATCTGCAGAGGTGATGCAAGAAAGAGTTGTAGATAATTTCCCAATTTTTCTTGGTTTAGATTATCAAATTGTTTCATCCTAGCGATTATTTGGTTCCTCATTATGTCATTTTAATGTTTACCATGTCGCAGAAATTTATGCTTGTTATCATGTTGAAATTTATTCTTAAAGTTTAGATGATGTTGATGCTTGATTATTGGTTTAAATTGGTATTTTTTTCGTTGTGGGTGACATCTTGGTCTTTTAATAAGCCGGGGTGTTACAACAAAGAAGGAGAAATTGGTTAGATAGAGAAGCCTTTGTGTGTCAAAGGAGAATAACCTTTATGTAGGAGTTTTTCTAAAAAGGGGTTTTCTTAGTGAAAAAGAAAACATATTGGGCTTTGCATACAAATAGTTAATTATCTATAATGGGAAAAATATTTTACTAATTTCGCAAAATGGTTTGTGGATCTTTTGAATGCATGCTTTACATATTTATGAGCTTAATTGCCATATTATTCACTTGTTGCATTCCTTATATTTAAAATGTAGGTTGAACTCCACTAAAAGTCCAATTTGAATTTGTGTATATTATTCAACTCATATATATATAATATATATATATATATATTATATATAATATATATATATATATATATATATATATATATGTATACACGCATTTAAGGGGAGTTCACTCTATATTTTGTGATTTACATAGTATTGATCTCTTTCTTTTATCCACATATATCGAGGATCTTAACTTTGAAATATACCTATGAGTATATGAAGCTTTTGTAGTTTTAATATACTCACGTTGATTTAAATTCAATTATTAGAAATTGGGTTTTCATCAATCACCAAAAATGGGAAGATTGAGGGATCTATCAATCCATTATGTGTTAATAGTGTGTGGGTGATTAATGATAACCGGATGTGTGAGGTTAACATTCTTCATGAGATGGTGTGATAGGTTAAGTCCCATGGTAGAGAAGTTTCGGATGGCATCATGAGTTGATGATCATCAAGTCAAGGTTCGACATGATGGATGGCATCAAGTCAAGCTCCCGAAGTGATGGAGTTCATCATGCGTTGATGAACAAGACAAGAATTTAGACTTCGAGAGGAGATGATCATCAAGTGAAAACTTCAAGTGGATGCTCAAGATAATGGTATAACTAGCATATGTGAAGAATGTGTTCCTAGTTTTTTACCGATCTCGGTGTTTGGTTGACATACCAGATTGCTAGTATAGGTTGCTATACTATTAAGAGGGGTCTTGTCTAGTAGTTTGAGTCTCATGATGTGTTCATGGCTCAATTTTGCTTGCTTTAGCCTTTTAAGGCATGATGATATTGTTTGTGAATGTGTTTTACAAATAGTTGAGGCCCATGCATTATCCTTGTAGCACATGACTATAGTTTGTAAATGTATTTTAAAAATTGTTTAAGTCTATGTACCTAATCCTTGTGGCATATACTAAGGTCTGACCGAGCTTTGTATCGTGGTCTATGTTTTCCAAAGAGCATGATTTTGAGCTCCTCTCTTCTTGGAAGGCTGGACAAACCGTGTTATGTGAGGACGGTTTGACCGGTCATGTGTCTAATGGCTATTATCTTAGCCGTTGGAACATGAGGCTGGTTTGACCAGCCATTAGTTTGCAGTTTGATTGGTCCCACACTGTTTTCAGACCATTTCATCCCTAATGGGGCAATTTTTGGATGCGTGGGTATTTATGCCCCCTTGTGGTTGGTTGGGATAGACTCTTGGCACCCTATTTCACTCTCTTGTTCTAGTACAAGCCCCTTCTTTCCATTTGTGCATATCTTGCACTTTGTGAGCTTGAAGGGAGAGCTCTAATGTATGTGTTGCATCTAGAGGTAACTTGTGTATCCACTGTGCATATATTGCACTTGGTGAGAGTCAAGCAAGGGGCTTTGCTTGTTACTCTTAGTGTTTGCTGCATTCAATCAAATATCAGTGTAATCGATTGTCAAATGATTATAACCCATCTTTTCTAGAGAGGATGTGTTATAAGTCAATTACCGGCTGTTGTGCATTCTCTTTTGATCTCCATGTGATACGCTGGCCAAATAGATTTTGTTGGACCAAGGAGACAACTAGAAGGGGGTTGAATAGGAGCCACACAAACAACAGACTCTAGAAAATATTTTCCCTTAAGAAGTTCACAGTTCTTTCACTTCAATAGCTATGCGAAGCTATGAAGATAAGTGCCTAAACCCTCACAATGAAATTTCCATGAAAAACTGAGCAAAACAAGCCTTCACACACCCAGGCGGTCTGACCTCCAACTAATTGGTGGCTATCTAGTTAGGGCTGATCTAACCTCTCTTTAGTTGGCTCTCCCTCAGCACAGACTTGAAAAATCAGCCTGAGCAAAACTAAAAATGACATAGCTTTCACATGGATGCTCCAAATGACTTGAAACTTGAAACAAGGTTAGAACGTGCCCTTAGGAACCTATTCCAACTAAATATCATAAGACAACTTAAGAAAGTTGGGACTTTTGTGCACACAAAGTTCAGCTGCACCAACACCGAGTTCAAATTACAAATGGGCTAACTTTTAAACAAAGGCTCCAAATCACTTGAACTTGGCATACACCTGATCTAGCACCTCAGGAACCTATTCCAACAATAGTTTCCCCAAGGACCTGCCAAAGTTGTGACCTTTTCTCCTTTGAGCACAAGAGGCATAATAAAAACTATGACTGAGAGGAGCTCGTGGGAGAAATCAAGCCAAGATGGATAAGGATGATTTCCCACACATCCTAGCATCCTTAATCGATAGGAACAACCAAGCCAAAAGCCCTCGAAAGCAAAAACCCCCAAAATCACCATTTTTTCCACCTAAATTGGGCAACCTGAAGAACTTACAATAGAAAGTGCCTAGATAGAAGGGGTTTGGTCTCCAAGAGATGTCGCCATCACTTACACGTCCTTAGCATCAAGAAAGACCAAGAGGATCGAAAGAAGGGGCAAAAACTGAAGCAAATAAAAAAACCAACATCTCAAACTTGAGCGCAAACACTTAGACAAATTTGTGATTCTATTGATATTGGGACATTAATGTTTACAGCCACTCCCTTAGAAGGACAAGAGCCACAAGGGCAGCACACGCACAAGTGCTCACAACCCCTACCACCCTCTCAACCCTATCTTCTAAAGGCTTTTTCGTTAAGCCATCTCCTTCTTTTCTTTTGTAGTAGTGGCCAAGCCAACTACACCCTCTCACAAATATATTCTAGCGGTGGGCTACAAAACCCACTTACCCACTAAACATGGTGGACCAATGCTAGCAATTAGAAGGTGATCATGATTACGGAAGTGTCGTAGGGGTGGCCCCCACCTAAGCCCAGCGGGCCTGTTAGGAGGTTATAAGAACCAGAGTAACGTGTGTAATGACATAGGTGCCCCTGATGGGGAGGTACGGATGTAAGGGCATAACTGTAAAAGCATATCCCATGTGAATATATATATCAGGATGAGGGGGAGGATGAGGCAGAACACTCCCACCTCTCCACTACCATCTCTCTCTCTGTTTGGTCTGTAGCCACAACAGTTGGCGCCGTCCGTGGGGAGGACGGGGACAAGCCCAAAGACCGAAGAAGAAGGATGGCACCAAAAAAAGCTTCATCAGCGGCGGTGAAGGGAAGGAAGACGGCTGGGTCAGAGCGGCGCGTGAATACCAAGGCTTCGGCATCGGCCGCCGAAGGAGCTGGCGGCAGCGCAGGCGCCATGGTCGCGGACATCGACGCTAGCACCACAGCGACCGACTCCGCCAGCGCCGCTACAACGACACCCAACCCCGTCGCTGGCACTGCAACGACAGCCCCCGCCACCCTCGCCGGCAGCGCGGATCAGCCAGCGGGGGGTAGCCGCAATGAAGCATCCGGCGGATCTGGAGATCGTGAAGCGATGGTCCCTGCACCGACCCGTCCGCTGGGTGTTCCGGCGGCCCCGACAGCGTCTGCGGTGGAAAGCGCCATACTAGCAGCCCTCAACGCATTCCAGCGGGAGCTAGGGGACCTTCGCGGAGCCGTCCGCAATATGCAAGAGGCTCGGAGCCAGCAGGCCACGCCAGTAATCGCGCCCGAGCCCACGCCAGAGCGGGCGGACAGTCGCGAAGCCCCCACGTCTAGCTGTGCGCCGCCGCAGCGCGTAGATCCGGAGTCCCCACTTTCGGCACGGCTGCAGCAGGCGGCATGGCCTGAAGACTTCAAGTTTCCTAGCGCCATCGATCCGTACAAGGGCGACACGGACCCCCGCGAGTTCGTGCGCGTGTACAAAACCGCGGTCGAGGCCGCGGGCGGAGACGACACCACGAAGGCGAAGGGACTCCCCCTCGCGCTGCAAGGAGTGGCGCTCTCTTGGTTCCTTACCATATAGTCGGGCTCCATCTACGCGTGGGAGCAGCTCCGCGACCGTCTTCGCAACAGCTTCCAAGGAAACTGCGTCGAGCGAGTCAACGCGGACCAACTCTTCGCTGTGAAGCAAGGACCCTCGGAGAAGCTCCGGAACTACCTCAAGCGCTTCGCCAAGATTCGATGCCAAGTAAGAGACATTAATGAAACCACCGTCGTTAATGCAGCCATACAGGGCCTTCGTTCAGGCCTGATGGCCGAGTACAACGCGTGGAGGCCAATCAAGACAGTCGCCAAGCTCTTCGACAAAATGGACGAGTACGCGCGGGCAGAGGAGGATGCGCGAAGACGCAGCATTACCGTCCTCGACCTCACCCAAGGGGAGCGCCCCCCGCGCGAGTAGGGGCGGGTGGTCCCTCCTCGAAGCAGGGCCGCGGCCAAGAGCCCCGGGGAGGCCCTCCCCGAGGCAGCGACACCGGAGTACGGGAAGGCTCCTCAAGGAGCAGGCATAAACCTCGGCGCCGCCAGCGCAGGTCACAGGCGGCCCATCATGTCCTCGACACCGAGAGCGCCCGCCAAGGACCCGACCCCGCCTCACGAAGGGGGGACCGGGGATCGGAAGGCGGACTTGATTGCGGCGGCCAACCCCACGCAGAACAAGAGCTCCTACACTGTGGCAAGTGGTGCGAGGTACACGGCTACGGTGATCATTACACAAGGGCATGCACCACGGTTATGGAGCTGCGGAGGGTGACGGCCGGGTCTCGAGCTCTGCCTCCTCGGCCCCCTGCCGGAGCCCACGTGGAGCACCCAAGCGGTAGCCCCATACGAGCCGCCGCAACGGAGGGCGCGCAACATCGCACCGTTAGCGTCATCACCGGAGGCTCCTCCTCAAGGGCCCCCGGGGAGCAGCCGCAATTATGGATGCCGCCCCGCAACATCACCTTCGACGTGAACGACGCCAGCGGTGTGGAGTACCCTCACCAAGACCCTCTAGTCATCCAGGCCAACATAGCACGCCGCGACGTCAGGCGCATCCTTGTCGACGGGGGAAGCTCCGCGAATATCTTGTTCGCCGAAGCTCTCGATCGTATGGGGATCCCCCGAAGCCGGCTAGAGCAGCCAGGAGCTCCACTTCAAGGCTTCGGAGGTCAACCACTGCAGGCCTTGGGGCACGTGTCCCTTCCGGTCACGTTCCATCAGGAGGGCAACAAGGGTAACATCCGGACCGAGCAGGTCACCTTCGACGTCGTAGATATCCCACATCCCTACAACGCCATACTGGGCCGGCCCGCCATCAACTCTTTCGAGGCGATCCCGCACTACGCGTTTTTGTGTATGAAGCTCCCGGGTCCAGAGGGTGTTATCACCGTCTTCGGCGATCAGGACCTGGCCAGACATGCCGACGTCGGCAGCCGCGTTCCGCATCACCCGGTGCACGCCCTCTCCGGCACGCTCGGTGATGGCCCCTCCGCCCCTGGGTGGACGCCCAAGCCTCGGCCCGAGGGCAGAGTCAAGAAGGTGCCGCTCCAGGCGGAGGGGCAGTTTGTGTCCATCGGCGAGGGGCTCCCACCGGGGGTCGAACGGGATCTGCTTCGAGTGCTTCAGAACAATGTTGACATTTTCGCATGGTCCCCGGAGGACATCAAGGGCGTAGACCGAGCAGTAATCGAGCATCGCTTGGCGGTCCGCCCCGACGCCAAGCTAGTCAAGCAAAGGCTCCGGCGTATGTCGATGGATCGGCAGCGGGCGGCCAAGATGGAGGTGGCGAAGCTTCTTCGCGCCGGGGTCATCCGCGAGGTCCACCATCCAGAGTGGCTCGCTAACCCGGTACTAGTCAAAAAGGCCAGCGGGGCCTGGCGTATGTGCATCGACTTCACGGCACTCAACAAGGTGTGCCCAAAGGACAATTACCCCTTGCCGCGCACCGACCAGCTGGTCGACGCCACCGCGGGGTGCGAACTCATGAGTTTCCTGGACGCCTATTCCGGCTACCACCAGGTGTACATGGCCGAAGACGACGACGAGAAGACCAGTTTCATCACACCTCTTGGGACGTTCTGCTTCGTCAGAATGCCCTTTGGCTTGAAGAACGCAGGCGCTACCTTTACCCGTCTCGTCGCTATTGCCCTAGCCGCCCAGCTCGGGAGGAATGTCGAAGCTTACGTCGATGATGTGGTGGTCAAAACCCGGCAGCTTGCTCTGCATGGCCGGGACCTCCAGGAGACCTTCGACAACCTCCGGAAGGCGGGCATCAAGCTCAACCCCGACAAATGTGTCTTCGGGGTGCAGGCGGGCAAACTCCTAGGTTTCCTCGTGTCCGGACGGGGCATCCAGGCGAACCCCGACAAAGTAGACGCCATCCTGGGTATGGAGCCACCCAAGACAATGAGGGAGGTCTAGAGGCTGGCGGGCCGCATGGCAGCATTAAGCCACTTCCTATCCAGGGCGGCGGAGCGGGGCCTGCCATTTTTCAAGACACTTCACGGTTGCGACGGATTTCGTTGGGACGGGGATTGCGCGAAGGCCTTCAACGAGCTCAAGGAGCACCTGGCAAGCCTCCCCACTCTGGTCGCCCCAGCACCAGAGGCTCCCCTTGAAGGACTACGGGTAGGCTACGCTAGCGCAAATTAATAAAAATTATGCCCGTAAACCAAGATCACTGCAGTTATAGATCACGGAATTACCACTAGACGCGCAGGTGCGGAATTGATGCAGCACGTCGGGGCAGAGTAGTCGTACTACGTCGATGCAGCACGTCGGGGCAGAGTAGTCGTACTACTTCCTCGTCCTCGTCGCGGCGTCCAACGTACAACTCCTCTCTTGCGGTTCGTCCAAACGCTACAGATGCAGCGCCGCCAAAAGGTATCCACACGTACGGGAGGAAGCGACGCACGCCGGATTACTAGATCCGAGCGAGCGCCCAGGGCGTGGGAGGGGTGGCGGCCAGGGTTTGAGGAGGTCACGAAAAAATTCTCCCAACCCTGTGCGCCCTAGCCCTCCTTTTATAGACGTCCTTATAATGGGCTTCAGCGAATGGAGGCCCATTAGGACTCAATACCCAGTCCAACCCGGATCCAATCCGAATTAGGCTTCAGCCCTTAAGTGTGTGACCCTATGGGTTCACGTATGTTTAGACATGACACGAGTTTACCTACTCGGTCAATAGTTGGTAGCGGCCTCTAGCAAGACGTGCCAACTCCTAAACATACATAAAGATCATATCGAACGAACCATCACAACTTTATGTACATGCCAATCCCTTTGCCTCACGATATTTGGTCGAGCTCCAAGCTGACCACTCTTTCTCGATCCTGTGATCCGGAATCCCTTACTAGGTTAACTCTTAACCTTAAGTAGCATGGCCATGCATTTCTGGATCCGATCACTCGAGGGGCCCAGAGATATCTCTCTCAGGTAGAGAGGGGCAAATCCCATCTCGACTGACCATGCCTCGCAGCATGCTTCATGACAAACCCGAAAGCTACCTTTATAACTACCCAGTTACGGAGCAGCGTTTGATAGCCCCTAAGTAGGTCGATTCACATCTCAAGTACATGCGACAATCTCAGGTCTAAGGACAAGGCGTACACATTGTGTAGAGAGAGAACCATAAGTATAATTGTTATGTCTCATGTTGGGTCGGTCCAACCCCATGTTCTAAACATGTGTCCACATTATTGGTTTGACATCTCCATGTCTATGACCTGTGAAACATGGTCATCAACCGATACATGTGCTAATCCATTATTCACGTGTGACCACATATGAACTTCGACTAGGGACAACTTTAGAATAACCATACAAGTAAAGAGTTTCACAAACAAGTCACATACTTGTTAATCAATACAAAGGCAATATTCAAGGAACATTTATTAAATCATGGATACAACGAAATATCATCATCTCTATGATTGCCTCTAGGGCATATTTCCAACAGTCTCCCACTTGCACTAGAGTCAATCTAGAAGATATCTAATACCCATAGCTCTTGTGTGCGCCTCATGCTTAGGCTGTGGGAGAGGCTTCGTCAAAGGATCTAAAATATTCAAATCCGTATGTATTTTGCATATCTTTAAATCTCCTCGATTGAGGATCTCTCGAATGAGATGAAACCGCCGCAGTATGTGTTTGTTCTTTTGGTGATTCCTTGGCTCCTTGGCTTGCGCAATGGCCCCACTGTTATCACAGTAAAGATCCAGAGGACTGCATGCACTAGGAACCACACCTAGTTCAGATATGAACTTCCTTATCCAAACACCTTCCTTTGCTGCTTCAGAAGCTGCAATGTACTCGGCCTCCGTTGTAGAGTCAGCAACAGTCTCCTGCTTGGAACTCTTCCAACTGACCGCACCACCGTTCAAAATGAACACAAAACCCGATTGCGACTTGTAATCGTCTTTGTCGGTTTGGAAGCTTGCATCGGTGTAACCATTTACAACGAGCTCTTCCTCACCTCCGTAGACTAGGAACACATCCTTAGTTCTTCTCAAATACTTGAGGATGTTTTTAACCGCTGTCCAGTGACTCTCACCGGGATCAGCCTGGTATCTGCTCGTAACACTTAGAGCATAGGAAACATCTGGGCGAGTACATATCATAGCATACATGATAGATCCAATGGCCGAAGCATATGGAATCTTACTCATGCGATCTCGCTCATCAGTTGTCGAAGGACACTGAGTCTTGCCAAGATTTATGCCATGAGACATGGGCAAGAACCCTTTCTTTGCCTCCTCCATGTTGAACCGTTTCAACACTTTGTCAATGTAAGTACTCTGGCTTAATCCTATTAGCCTTTTTGATCTATCTCTATAGATCTTAATACCCAAAATATATGCCGCTTCCCCTAAGTCCTTCATTGAAAAACTATTTTTCAGTGAGGTCTTAACGGACTCGAGCATAGGAATATCATTTCCAATCAGTAATATGTCATCTACATATAAGATTAGAAATACGAGCGAGCTCCCACTTGCCTTCTTGTAAACGCAAGATTCTTCTTCGTTTTTGATGAAGCCAAACCCTTTGACCACTTCATCAAAACGAATGTTCCAACTCCGAGATGCTTGCTTCAATCCGTAAATGGATTTTTGAAGTTTGCAAACTTTTCTAGCATTGATTGGATCGACAAAACCCTCGGGCTGTATCATATACACGTCCTCGGTTAAATTTCCATTAAGGAAAGCCGTTTTGACATCCATCTGCCATATCTCATAGTCGAAATATGCAGCAATAGCTAGAATGATCCGTATAGATTTAAGCATCGCTACAGGCGAGAAGGTCTCATCGTAGTCAACTCCTTGAACTTGCCGAAAACCTTTTGCGACAAGTCGAGCTTTATGGATATGAACATTTCCATCCATATCAATCTTCTTTTTATAGATCCATTTGCACTCTATGGTTTTAACACCATCAGGCGGGTCAACCAAGTTCCAAACTTGATTGTCTCCCATGGATGCTATCTCGGATCTCATGGCACTTTGCCATTTCTCAGAGTCTGGGTCCATCATTGCTTCCGCATAGGTCGTAGGCTCATCATTGTCTAACAATAACATATCTCGCGCATTGCGGAGCCTTTCCGACCTTCGTGGTGGTGGTGCTTCCTTTGCCATGGGTTCCTCAACTTGTTCTGCCACGTGGGCATCATTCGTCGAGTCTTCCCCGATTGGTTCATCTTGAACCTCTTCAAGTTGCACCGTTCTTCCACTTGTCTCCCTGTTGAGAAACTCTTTCTCTAGGAAAACACCACTTCGAGCGACAAACACTTTGCCCTCTAGTCGGTTGTAGAAGTAATATCCAAAGGTTTCCTTCGGATATCCCACGAAAATGCATTTATCCGACTTGGGTGTGAGCTTGTCCGACTGTAGTCGCTTGACAAACGCCTCACATCCCCAAATCTTTAGAAAAGACAAACTGTGACTCTTCCCAGTCCATATCTCATATGGTGTCTTAACTACGGATTTAGACGGTACCCTATTAAGTGTGAAAGCTGCTGTTTCTAGAGCGTAACCCCAAAATGATAATGGTAGATCTGACTGGCTCATCATCGATCGAACCATGTCCAACAAGGTCCGATTACGCCGCTCGGATACCCCATTTCTTTGAGGCGTTCCGGGCGGTGTTAGCTGTGGAACAATTCCGCAACTCTTCAGATGATTGCTAAATTCATGACTCAAATACTCGCCACCACGATCAGATCGCAGAGCCTTAATTTTCTTGGCACGTTGATTTTCAACCTCATTCTGGAACTCTTTGAACTTTTCAAAAGTTTCAGACTTATGCTTCATTAAGTAGACATAGCCATATTTACTAAAATCATCAGTGAAAGTTATGAAGTAATGAAATCCACCTCTAGCAGTCGTGCTCATTGGTCCACATACATCAGTATGTATGATTTCCAACAAGTCTGAAGCCCTCTCAAAAGAACCTTTGAAAGGTGACTTGGTCATCTTACCAAGCAAACAAGCTTCACATGTCTCGTATGATTCAAAATCAAACGAAGTTAGAAGACCATCATCATGGAGCTTCTTCATGCGCTTTTCACTTATGTGACCCAAACGACAATGCCAAACATAGGTGGGATTCAAATCATTAGGTCGAAGTCTTTTAGCATTTATGTTAAAGATGGGCGCATCATCAAGATTTAAAATAAATAACCCATTCACAATGGGCGCAAAAGCCACAAACATTTCATTTTTAGAGATCAAACAACCATTGTCTTTACTTGCAAATGAATAACCATCTCTCATCAAACATGAGGGAGATAAAATGTTTCGACTCATACTAGGAACATAATAACAATTATTCAATTCCATAATAAATCTTGAAGGAAGCTGAAGTTGCATGGTGCCGACGGTCAACGCAGCAACCCTTGCTTTATTTCCGACGCGAAAATCAACTTCACCTCTTGCGACTCCTCTACTTCTTATTAGCCCCTGCATCGAGTTGCAAATGTGAGCAACTGATCCGGTATCAAATACCCAAGAGTTAATAGGAGAATCAGCAAGAAAAATGTCTAAAACATTTATGACAAGTGTACCATGGGTGGAAGTCTTACTTCCAGCATTCTTCTTGCATTCCTCAGAATCCATGTACTTCTTGCAGTTTCTCTTCCAGTGGCCAGTCTCTTTACAATAGTAGCATACTGTCTCAGCTCCAGGTCCAGCTTTAGGCTTAGGCGTTGGCTTTGAGATCATATCTTTAGCCTTGCCCTTATTCTTTGCCCATGGCTTCTTACCCTTTTTCTTGAAGCTAGACTTGTTCTGCACAGCCATCACATGGCTAGGCCCTGCACACTTCTTAATGTCACTCTCTGCTGTTTTGAGCATCCCACAAAGCTCATTAAGGCCCTTTTCCACCCCATGCATATGGTAGTTCGAAATGAAATGTCCATAGCTAGGTGGTAGAGACGCCAAAATGAAATCAGTTGCCAACTCTTGGCTAATTGGAAAACCAAGTTTATCCAAAGTCTGACTGTAACCAACCATTTTGATCACATGTGGGCCTACGGGTGCACCTTCTGTTAACTTGCATTCCAGAAAAGCCTTAGACACATTGAACCTTTCAGTCCTGGCCTGTGTCTGGAACATGTCCTTAAGCGCCATGATCATATCATACGCTTCCTGATCCTCAAACTGCTTTTGAAGGTCAGGTTCCATGCATGCAAGCATAAGACAGCTAATCTCAAGAGAGTCATCACATGCTTTCTTGTAGGCATTTTTAACAGCAGCAGTCGCATTGTCAGCAGGTTCTTCTGGGATTTGGGTGTCTAGAACGTGTTCCTTTTTATCTGCCCTGAGAACAATTCTCAGGTTACGGACCCAGTCCGAATAGTTTGTTCCATTTAATTTTTCTTTCTCAAGAATCGATCGCAAAGCAAAAGGGTGTGCGCGGTTGTTAGATGCCATTGATCTACAACAGAAAATGCAAAATACTAAGACAAATAGAACCATGATAGAGTAAACTGTATTAAACAAATTTAATAGAATGTACTCCCACTAAAATCAATATCCCTCTATTGATTCTTAGCAATTCAAGATCCGCAATTAACTAGTCTACTAGTGAGCTTTTGCATCACCGCTAGGAGACAAGGTAATTCGGTAAGTAACACCTTACTAATCATATCTCTATATGACTCTTGTTGTTGGGTGACATCTCTATGCCTCGGCGCCCAACCTTTATGCCCCAAGGCCCATAACCTTTATGATAACCTTGTTAAGTTCACCAACCCTTATGCATGTATGTATCCGATACAAACCCATCTAGTCAAGGAAAGTCGATGGTGCCCTAATTTTATAGACCCACCATCAATTTACAAGACATGGGATGGTGCAGGGTTTAGTTGGGAGGGCATATGTTTAACTTAACATTTTGTGAGGGATCGTTATACTTCTACCATTCAAACATGCATAGGAGTAAAACAAACAGGAATAGCATTCACACAGTTGTGACTCAGTATGGCCCATTTTCTCATGGTGATCTCCATCGCCATAGAATCTGTCCACCATGATGATCTCCATCTCCATGGTTAATGTGTGCCATCCCTCCAAGTGATGTGTCCTCCGAGTACTAATATAAGCTATTACTCATAACAGCTAGTAATCAAATACATGGATACAAGGAATCATCACAAGTCGGCACGCAGGCCGTTAATACAATACTTTGACAACACTATGGCTCCAGCCGTGTTGCCGAACCCACGACACGCAGGTCATGAAAATATTATAAAATGCATCACATACACATTAGGCCATACTGGTCACATACATCCTGCAAAAACAAGTTATGCATAGATTCGCAATCTACCGGATAAGGGGGTCGAGGGGGTTTCCCCCCGCGGGGTTCGAAGGGGCAGCGCCCCTCGCTCTGATACCACTGAAGGACTACGGGTAGGCTACGCTAGCGCAAATTAATAAAAATTATGCCCGTAAACCAAGATCACTGCAGTTATAGATCACGGAATTACCACTAGACGCGCAGGTGCGGAATTGATGCAGCACGTCGGGGCAGAGTAGTCGTACTACGTCGATGCAGCACGTCGGGGCAGAGTAGTCGTACTACTTCCTCGTCCTCGTCGCGGCGTCCAACGTACAACTCCTCTCTTGCGGTTCGTCCAAACGCTACAGATGCAGCGCCGCCAAAAGGTATCCACACGTACGGGAGGAAGCGACGCACGCCGGATTACTAGATCCGAGCGAGCGCCCAGGGCGTGGGAGGGGTGGCGGCCAGGGTTTGAGGAGGTCACGAAAAAATTCTCCCAACCCTGTGCGCCCTAGCCCTCCTTTTATAGACGTCCTTATAATGGGCTTCAGCGAATGGAGGCCCATTAGGACTCAATACCCAGTCCAACCCGGATCCAATCCGAATTAGGCTTCAGCCCTTAAGTGTGTGACCCTATGGGTTCACGTATGTTTAGACATGACACGAGTTTACCTACTCGGTCAATAGTTGGTAGCGGCCTCTAGCAAGACGTGCCAACTCCTAAACATACATAAAGATCATATCGAACGAACCATCACAACTTTATGTACATGCCAATCCCTTTGCCTCACGATATTTGGTCGAGCTCCAAGCTGACCACTCTTTCTCGATCCTGTGATCCGGAATCCCTTACTAGGTTAACTCTTAACCTTAAGTAGCATGGCCATGCATTTCTGGATCCGATCACTCGAGGGGCCCAGAGATATCTCTCTCAGGTAGAGAGGGGCAAATCCCATCTCGACTGACCATGCCTCGCAGCATGCTTCATGACAAACCCGAAAGCTACCTTTATAACTACCCAGTTACGGAGCAGCGTTTGATAGCCCCTAAGTAGGTCGATTCACATCTCAAGTACATGCGACAATCTCAGGTCTAAGGACAAGGCGTACACATTGTGTAGAGAGAGAACCATAAGTATAATTGTTATGTCTCATGTTGGGTCGGTCCAACCCCATGTTCTAAACATGTGTCCAC
This sequence comes from Dendrocalamus latiflorus, assembly GCA_017311315.1. Lineage (NCBI taxonomy): Eukaryota > Viridiplantae > Streptophyta > Magnoliopsida > Poales > Poaceae > Dendrocalamus > Dendrocalamus latiflorus. The sequence continues at coordinate 24,388,343 of CM029626.1, read as the reverse complement.
ATTATTGGTTTGACATCTCCATGTCTATGACCTGTGAAACATGGTCATCAACCGATACATGTGCTAATCCATTATTCACGTGTGACCACATATGAACTTCGACTAGGGACAACTTTAGAATAACCATACAAGTAAAGAGTTTCACAAACAAGTCACATACTTGTTAATCAATACAAAGGCAATATTCAAGGAACATTTATTAAATCATGGATACAACGAAATATCATCATCTCTATGATTGCCTCTAGGGCATATTTCCAACACCCCTCCTGCTATATCTGGCCGCGTTCACCACCGCGATCAGCGCCGTCCTCGTCTTAGAGGAAGGCACCATGCAGCGGCCCGTATACTTTGTCTCTGAAGCCCTCCAAGGCGCCAAGACAAGGTACACGGAGCTTGAGAAGCTCGCCTACGCGCTGGTCATGGCCTCCAGGAAACTTCAGCATTACTTTCTGGCCCACCCGATCACAGTGCCTTCTTCATTCCCCCTGGCAGAGATGTTACACAACAAGGAGTCCACAGGGCGCATCGGCAAATGGGCCGCCGAGCTCGCCCCCTTCTCCTTGACGTATGCTTCACAAATGGCAATCAAATCCCAAGTCCTGGCGGATTTTCTCGCCGAATGGACCCCGCCGGCCCAACCAGTCCAGACGCACGACGTCCCTGTCTGGACACTTACCATTGACGGAGCTTACGGCGTCGTGGGCGCGGGCGTAGGTGCGGTGATCGTCACGCCCGAAGGACAACGTTTGCTATACTCGACGCGCCTCGCTTTCCCCACCACCAACAACACGGCTGAGTACGAGGCGCTGCTCTTTGGCCTGGCGAAGCTCAAGGCAGTCAGCGCGAGACGGGTGCTAGTACGCACCGACTCGCGCTTGGTGGCTGGTCATGTGGATAAGTCATATCAAGCCAAGGACCCTGAGTTGGCCAAGTACCTCGCGGCTGTGAGGGCAAGGGAAAGGCACTTTTTGGGCGTCACTGTCAAGGCCATCCCCCGCGCGGAGAACGAGCAGGCCGACGCCCTCGCTAAGGCGGCCAGCCAGCAACTGCCCCCCGGATGGGGCGTTTTATGAGATATTAGTGCAGGCGGCCATCGCGCAGGATAACCGGGACGCGGCACTCGTCCACCACATTGATGGGCCGGGTTATTGGCGAGAGCCCATCTTCAATTTCTTGCAAGGCATCGCCGAGCCGGAGGACCCCGCCGAGCTTTGGCGCTTGCAGCTCCGCACAAGATCCTTCCAGGTGTTCGAAGGGATACTCTAAAAGAGAGGGGTTTGCGCACCGCTCTTGCGTTGCCTCTCGACTGAGGGGGGAAAGGAGCTCCTTGCGGAGATCCACGCGGGCGCGTGCGGATCCCACCTGGCGCCGAGGTCATTAGTTGGCAAGGCGTTCAGGCAAGGCTTCTACTGGCCAACTGCCATCACCGACGCCCAGGACCTCGTCCATCGGTGCCAAGGATGCCAGTGGATGGCGCGCATCATCCGTAGGTCCCCGACGAGCCTCAACCCTATTCCTCCGGTGTGGCCACTAGCACGCTGGGGCGTCGACATAGTAGGACCGCTTGCCCGAGCTCCAGGGGACCTCCGGTTCGTGGTGGTCGCGCTGGAGTGTTTCTCCAGATGGCCGGAAGCGGTCACCCTGGCTAAAGTAACTTCTGCCGCCATACAGCGCTTCCTCTGGCAAAACATCATATGTCGCTTCGGCGTGCCCCGGGAGCTCACGGTTGACAATGGCCTGCAGTTCGACGCCACCCTATTCAAAGACTATTGTGACAGCATGGGCATCACCCTCCGATTCGCCTCGGTAGGGCATCCCCAGTCCAACGGGGTGGTCGAACGGGCGAATGGCGCCATCTCCGCTGCCCTCAAAAAGCGCCTGGTCGGGTTGCCGAAGGGCAAGTGGCCGAGTGAGCTTCACAGCGTTCTTTGGTCGCTTCGCACAACGGTAACGCGCCCGACGGGATTCACGCCGTTCAAGCTCCTTTTCGGCGACGAAGCAGTGACGCCCGAGGAAATCAAGGCCGGCTCGCGGCGGGTCCTCGTCCAAGCACCCGAAGAGGAGCGCCGTGTGTCCTTGGACCTCCTCGACAGGCTACGGGCAGATGCAGCCCACCATGTCGAGAAGTATGCACGGCAGACAATGCGTACTCGGGACCGCTCTATATGCCCGCGGGGATTCAAGCCTGGGGATCTCGTTCTCAGAGTGGCGTTTCAGGCGGAGACTGCTGGCAAGCTGTAGTCCAAGTGGGAAGGCCCGTACATTGTGATGGAGGCATTGCCAAAGGGGGCGTACCGCCTCGCCACGCTTGAAGGGCAAACCCTCCGACACACATGGAATGTGGATAGGTTGCGGCGATACTACGCCAAGAAGTAGGACAACAAGCGTAGAGCCACCAGCCCTTTGTTATACGATGCTCACCCGCGCAAACGGGAGTTCAATAAAGGTTGCTATTCCCGGAGCAGTCCCTGTCCGCGCTGAGCAGAACAAAGTCTACGGACTTTAAATAAGACGTAGCGTTGAGGTCTGCCTCCGCACGCGCGAGTCTCCGGACTATAAAGGAAGACGTAGCGTCGAGGTCCGCCTCCGCACGCACCAGTCTACGGACTTTAAATAAGACGTAGCGTTGAGGTCTGCCTCCGCACGCGCGAGTCTCCGGACTATAAAGGAAGACGTAGCGTCGAGGTCCGCCTCCGCACGCACCAGTCTACGGACTTTAAATAAGACGTAGCGTTGAGGTCTGCCTCCGCACGCGCGAGTCTCCGGACTATAAAGGAAGACGTAGCGTCAAGGTCCGCCTCCGCACGCACCAGTCTACGGACTTTAAATAAGACGCAACGGGGGGACACCCTCGCGCACACCAGTCTACGGACTCTAAATAAGACGTAGCATCGAGGTTCGCCTCCGCACGCACCAGTCTACGGACTCTAAATAAGACGTAGCGTCGAGGTCCGCCTCCGCACACGCGAGTCTCCGGACTATAAAGCAAGTCGTAGCGTCGAGGTTCGCCTCCGCACGCGCCAGTCCACGGACTTTAAATAAGACGTAGCGTCGAGGTCCGCCTCCGCACGCGCGAGTCTCCGGACTATAAAGAAAAGCGTAGCGTCAAGGTTCGCCTCTACTCGCACCAATCTGCAGAGTATAAGTAAGACACAGGTGTCCTCCCCGCGAGCTTTGTAGAATATAAACAAGATGCGGAGGTCTTCCCTTCGCGTTCGGCGACAGGTAACACCAAGAAAGGTACTACTTGGTTTCGTTATAAAAGCATAGGGGCTACATGGCTACAAGCATACGAACCAGTACATCATCCCCTCGCCCTACCCGACCAACCGCTCAGCCTTGGCGCGGTGCGGACGAACCCGTGCCATCGTCTGCTGCACGGCGACCCTCGCTGCATCTTCCCCGAAGCGGCCCCAGATCCGTTGATGGAAGTTTTGCAGGCTAGGCCCGATGGAGCGAATGGCGTCCGCCATAACTTCTGGACGGCCGGGAAGATCCAGTTGAGGATTCGCCAGCTCATGGGTGTGTCTGCACCCACGAGTGTGAAGCAGGGCGAGGGAGAAGCACGCACCAAGATAGCCGCAGTGCTCGCCAAACGTTCTGGCGCCACGAAGAGCAACCCCAGCCCCCTCCTCGATCAACCCGAGCGTCTCCGACAGGGCCTCCAGCCCGTGCGCAGGGTCCGGCACTCTGACGCACAGATCTCGGAGGGCCTGGTTCAGAGACTCCATGGCCCGCCACGCCGACGCGGACGCATTTTCCAAGATGAGACTATTCCCTGCAGCAGACTCCGCCAGCTGGGCGTTCTCCCCTTCTAGGGCGGCGATCTGCTGCAGAAAGGCGGCGCGCTCCTCAGCCGCGGCGCACTTGGCCTCTGTGACCTCGAGTTGTGCGGCCGCCATGGCGCCCCCCAGCACGCGGAGTTCTTCATCCTTCGCTGCGAGAGCATCGTTTGCTTCACGTAGGCTGGCTTCCAGAGCCCTCCGCTCCCGAACGCGGGCCTCGTCAAAGGACCGGCTAAGGGCAAGCGTCTGGCAAAAACAACATGTCAGCAGGCGCCTAGCAAGTATCTTGCAAGCTGAAGCGCACATGTTTACCCTCATCTCGGAGGCCTGCAGCGCGAGCGCTAGGAGACCCCCCTCGCATGACGATAGCATCTCTCGGTCAAGGCCGTTGTCGGCGCGCTCTACGGATGCAGCGAGGACGCGAAGTATCTCTAGGCGAGGGAGGAAGTCCAAGCGAGCGAGCCCCGGCCCCAACGCGTCAGGATTTACCGAGGCCGCGGCCACGTCAACATCAACGGACATCTGCGGGGCACCCTGCACAGCTCTTTGGACTTCGCGCATACCTCCGCTGCTCGATCCTTCGCCATGCCCGGGAGACCTCGTCTCACCTGATGTTGGCAGAACGAGCAAGCAGATCGGAGAGAGTTTCGCGAAGTCATGAGAGGAAAGGGATTCACGCCTACCCCCTACGCCTCTCGTCGCGGTAGGAAGTGGTGTCGTTCCGACGGCCAAGCGGGAGGCGGGCGTCTCGGTGGTCGGCGAGGAGGTCTTCTCGGCCGCGCCAGACGCCGTAATCCCACGACAAGGCCTCGCAACGGCGTATTGACCCCTCGCTGGCAGCGAGGACTGCGTCCGAGGGCGCTTCGCTGGCGGCGGCACAAGCGATTCTTCTGGGGCAACACCAGCTACGGTTCCCGTCGCCCCCACGGTTTCCTCTGTAGGGGGCGCGCCCTTGCCGGCCGTCGCGGTTGGTAGCGCGCCATCAACCGTGGTTTTTTCGCTGGGAACGGTGCTCCCCCCGGTTGGCGAGTTCCAGCTCACCGATGGCCGCAAGCACGGGTTTGTTGGCGTCGGCAGAGGGTGCCGGGGGATTCGAGGCGGCGCGTTCCTCTGAAGCAGTGTGGCTGGGCCCACCGCCGGTTGCACGCCCCGTCCCAACTGTGCTAGTTGCCGAGGGGCCTGCGGGGTCACATACGGCGGACGGGGAACGGGCCCGGCGTCGCGAGGATAACACCCTCGCAGGGCTATCACCGTCCTGAGTGCCCGGAGTCCCGGCGGGAAGCTCCTCCGGCACCAAGCGTTCGGGCACAGTAATGCCTAGAGCTTCGCATGTGCGGTTTACCCGCCCTTGCTTAGCCGCCTTGACTACGGCCTCGTGAGCCTGGTGCTCCTTAAGTGTGTACGGGCCGAGGAGCGCCACAACCGCGCGCTCCGCATCTTCTAGCCGAGCCACTGTGCAGGAGATCACGTCAGCCAGGCGGAGATCAAACAGATACAACGGCGTGCGTAAAACGTACTGGACGACTTACAAGGAGCGGAGGGCGGAAGCAGGCGAGATACGGATGGGCTGAACCCGTCCTCGCGGGGGCCGTTCTGTCCAACATACTTCCCCCGGGAGGAGAGGGGCGCCGCCCCATACATTGTGAACTCCTCGGCTAGGTTGAGCACGCTCATTCGACGGGCGACACCGACAAGACCCTGTAGCCTTCGCGTGTCGTCAGTCTCTGCCTTCAGACTCGGCGTGCTGTTAAACGAGATCGGCCCACCTCGGCACTGCATTCCGCTCTTGTCGGTCACGGTGTAGTAGAACCACTGCCGAGTCCAGCCGGACTCCCATTGCCTTGGCGAGGCTGGCACGGGGAACAACGTCGCGCACGACGCCCGGAGCACGAAGTCCACACCGCCGAAGTTGGACACCGCCCCGTCTACTTTTCGGGGTCGACAGCGTGCGTCATGCAGGGTGGCGAATAAGCTCGCGCTGGGACGCCACCCCTCTGTCCGCATCACCCACGTGAAGACAGCTAGGCGAAGTATTGCGTGGGGCGTCAGTTGGGCTAGCTCCAACTTGTAGGTCCGCAGGACTTCGCCCACGAACAACGTGGAGGGCATTCGAAGACCGGCGTCGAAGAACGCGACAAAAACAATCACCTCCATTGCCCGGGGCTTCGGCTCCGCCTCGTCCCGACGGGGTAGGCGAGCCCCATCGCGATCCACGATCTTCCTCTCATCCACGAGTCGCTGCAGCGTCCCTTCAGTCACACGGCTCTTCCCCAGCACACGGGAACAGCTGCCTCCCGAGTGCTCCACGGCGTCCCACCACTTGTTGGCACGCGAGCTCCCCCGCGGCACCAGCTCGTACTCCCTGGAAGTAGGGGACACCTCGCCTTGGCTAGGCAAGGAACCGCTGCGGGGATGGTAGGCGGTGGCGTCATGGCTAGCCATCGCTCTTCGCGACCAGGGAGAAAGAAGCAGGGAAAAGAGCAACTGACGTTACAATTAGCACGGGCGGAAGCAAAGCCGCAAATCAAAAACAGTCAAAAAGCAAGCAAGGGCGCCTCCACCTCAACACTGGCACTTTATAAAGGCCGCTCGCCACTCATGCGGCTCGAAGTGCAGACAGATCAAACGCGCAGCGATTCGGCTGCCCACGTTTTGGAAAGAAGAACCGCCGGGCTTGGAGGGTCGTGCCCGGTAGGTGACTAAGCAGCGCACAACGCCTCCACGCCTTCAACACGCGTCCAACTTCCCTGATGAAGAGGCGAACGGCCGCGGTCACGCAACCACTCACATCCCACGACGCACCAGTCGTGAGTCGCCGCGTGTCCCACCTGCAGAATGGTAGACGGCATGACGTGACAGCCTGACTTCTGCCAGGCCAGGCGTCGGCGTGATTCCAGCCGCCATTAAAAGCGCACTACCAGACTGCAAGGTCACAACAGCTCCAACGCGCAACAATATCGGCGCCAAGCTCCAATTTTAGCGCGGGGACAGAGCGCTCGCGTCTACTTCAACTAGGCTCCAGCCTCCGCTGCCACCCGTTCGAAGGGTAGGGGACGGAGCGCGCGCGTCTACTTTGACTAGGCGCCAGCCTCCGCTGCCACCTGTTTGAAGGGTAGCGGACGGAGCACGCGCGCCTCGACTTCGACTACGCGCCAGCCTCCGCTGCCACCCGTTCGAAGGGTAGAGGACGGAGCGCGCGCGCCTCGGCTTCGACTAGGCGCCAGCCTCCGCTGCCACCCGTTCGAAGGGTAGGGGACGGAGCGCGCGCGTCTACTTCGACTAGGCGCCAGCCTCCGCTGCCACCCATTCGAAGGGTAGGGGACGGAGCGCGCGCGTCTACTTCGACTAGGCGCCAGCCTCCGCTGCCACCCGTTCGAAGGGTAGGGGACGGAGCGCGCGCGTCTACTTCGACTAGGCGCCAGCCTCCGCTGCCACCCGTTCGAAGGGTAGGGGACGGAGCGCGCGCGTCTACTTCGACTAGGCGCCAACCTCCGCTGCCACCCGTTCGAAGGGTAGGGGACGGAGCGCGCGCGTCTAATTCGACTAGGCGCCAGCCTCCGCTGCCACCCGTGCGAAGGGTAGGGGACGGAGCGCGCGCGTGTCTGCTTCACGATGGCACCTTCCATCCCAGACCTCGGGCTCCTCAACCACAAGTTCGGAGGAATTCACAGGCCGCAGGGGACGGAGGGGGCCAAAGGACTCGGCGACATGGCTTCGGCCCTGTGAAGCCCTTCACCATGGGAGGCTCCTGTCGTAGGGGTGGCCCCCACCTAAGCCCAGCGGGCCTGTTAGGAGGTTATAAGAACCAGAGTAACGTGTGTAATGACATAGGTGCCCTTGATGGGGAGGTACGGATGTAAGGGCATAACTGTAAAAGCATATCCCATGTGAATATATATATCAGGATGAGGGGGAGGATGAGGCAGAACACTCCCACCTCTCCACTACCATCTCTCTCTCTGTTTGGTCTGTAGCCACAACAGGAAGGTTTTTCTTTGCCTAAGTATTCAAAATCTTCACTCAAATGGCTATAAGAGTCACCAAGTTCAAATCACACCTCCTACACAACACTTGTAGAGATCTGAGACCAAAAGAAGCAACAACAAAGGTATTCTCTACAAGACCGATAATATCGCCAAAAGAAGACCGGTATGACTACACCCAATCGGTACTACCACCAAGATAAGGCAAATATGACCGTTGCACACAGTACTACTACCAACTAGAGGTATGACTACTCTATGGTACTCTCATCACAGTGAGGTCGGTATGACCACTTGCCCTGTTTCCAGGCACAAACTCATTAGGACAAAAACCAAATTAGAAGATCTTGATCAAACGTTGTCCAATGTTACCAAAATTGGTATAGACCTTTGCAAGGATGTCAAGAACTAAATCAGTCAAGAAGCACAAGGTTCTTGGACTTGATTTTATCCAATTGAAGAAATTGCATCCTAGGTCACAAGAACATACCAAACCCTAAAACTCAAATTACTTCTTACTTGTGAGGATCTATGTCATGAGAACTTCTAGATCATCTCACATGTCCTAGCAAGGTAATCTAGTCATAGGTTTAGGCTAAAAAGGCCATGATCACAAAATCCCAATCTTGAACGAGAAAGGCAAAAACCAGTCAAGATCTTGATTCTTGATATATGAGTGATCTAGATTGGCAAAGATTAATTCCAAGGATCCACTTGTGCCTCTAGGTCTTTACAATTTTGTTAGTCTCTAAATTAAGCATATGATAACCTCGTCAATGAGTAGGATATCATAGAAAAATTCCATATGAGGGTCTAGATTCAAATTTATCAAGGCTGTCTTGTTTAAGTATGAAGCACTTGCAACCAAATACCCTAAAATGAGACACAGTAAACTTATGACCAAATCTCAACTCATAGAAAGTCTTATACAATGAGGCTATCAAGAATACCCTATTAGACACATAACAGATAGTGGAAATGCCACAACATAATACCCCCTAGGAGTGGCATGTTCATCGTCCAAGCCATCTCAACTAGGGTCCTATTCTTACTCTCAACTACACCATGTAGGATCGGAAATGGCAACAGAGGGGGGGGGAGGTGAATGGTGCCCTTTAAAAATTTGCCCCCAAAGTATTCCACGAAAACTTCTCCTCTCCGCGAGCTATCAAAGCTATGAAGAAGACAGAAGAAAAGGCTCACTGAAAATCAATAAGATCGCAAACAAAAGGAGCCAAAGACTACAACTCAGCACAAAGAACAGCACCTGGGGCCAGTCTGATTGCAACTCCTTGGGCGGTCTGACCGCAGGTACCAGGTCGGTTTGACTGTCGGTGCCATGCCGGTCTGACCGTCGGTGCCTGGCCGGTCTGACCACTAGGGTTGGCGGTCAGACCGCCATGGTTCAACCGGTCTGACCGCCATGGAGGGTCCGGTCTGACCGGCCCTGGTTCAGGCAGGGGCAGAAAAACCGCGAGCGGCCGATTGAAACTCTGAAAACTGAATCTTGCTGATTTCAAAGGAATTGAAGAAATGCCTCATATTTTTTCAGGCCATAAGAATAAGATCTCATTCTAAACATCAATGGGACCTCTGGAACCCAAAGAATTCATCAAGAGAGCTAAGAATCTAGATTTTGACAAAAATCTGAAACTTCTACAGAGAATGAGCTGATTTCCAAATTACTCATTATTCTCTCATCTTTTGCTTATGAACTTTAGCAATTAGCTAAGCAATGACAAGAGGACTTGAGAACTCATCTCTGGGCATAACCTTTTGTTGTGGCTACAGACCAAACAGAGAGAGAGATGGTAGTGGAGAGTGATGAAGATGAATGTAATGGCCTGGTCCTCCCCATGGCTTACTCATACATATATATACACATGAGGAGTGCTTTTACAGCTATACCCTTACATCTGGTTACCCCTCTGGGGGCAGTTATGTCATTACACATGGCCTATTCAGGGCCTTATAATCTCCTACCAGGCCTGCTGGGTTTAGGTGGGGGCCACCCCTACGACAGGAGCCTCTCATGGTGAAGGGCTTCACAGGGCCGAAGCCATGTCGCCGAGTCCTTTGGCCCCCTCCGTCCCCTGCGGCCTGTGAATTCTTCCAAGCTTGTGGTTGGGGAGCCTGAAGTCTGGGATGGTGGTAGCGGAGGATGGCGCCTGAGTCGAAGTAGGCGCGCGCGCTCCGTTCCCTGCCTTTCAAACTGGTGGCAGCGAAGCTGGTGCCTAAATCGATGTAGACGCGCGCGCTCTGTCCCCTACCCTGCGAACGGGTGGCCGCGAAGGCTGGCGCCCAAGTCGAAGTAGACGCGCGCGCTCCGTCCCCTACCCTTCGAACAGGTGGCAGCGAAGCTGACGCCTAGTCGAAGTAGACGCGCGCGCTCCGTTCCCTACCCTTCCAACGGGTGGCAGCGAAGCTGGCGCGTAAGTCGAAGTAGACGCGCGCGCTCCGTCCCCTACCCTTCGAACGGGTGGCAGCGACGCTGGCGCCTAGTCGAAGTAGACGCGCGCGCTCCGTCCCCTACCCTTCGAACGGGTGGCAGCGAAGCTGGCGCCTAGTCGAAGTAGACGCACGCGCTCCGTTCCCTACCCTTCAAATGGGTGGCAGCGAAGCTGACGCCTAGTCGAAGTAGACACGCGCGCTCCGTCCCCTACCCTGCGAACGGGTGGCAGCGAAGGCTGGCGCCCAAGTCGAAGTAGACGCGCGCGCTCCGTCCCCTACCCTTCGAACGGGTGGCAGCGAACTTGACGCCTAGTCGAAGTAGACGCGCGCGCTCCGCGCCCTACCCTTCGAACGGGTGGCAGCGAAGCTGACGCCTAGTCGAAGTAGACGCGCGCGCTCCGTCCCCTACCCTTCGAACGGGTGGCAGCGAAGCTGGCGGCTAAGTCAAAGTAGACGCGCGCGCTCCGTCCCCTACCCTTCGAACGGGTGGCAGCCAAGCTGGCGCCTAAGTCGAAGTAGACGCGCGCCCTCCGTCCCCTACCCTTCGAACGGGTGGCAGCGAAGCTGGCGCCTAGTCGAAGTAGACGCACGCGCTCCGTGCCCTACCCTTCGAACGGGTGGCAGCGAAGCTGACGCCTAGTCGAAGTAGACGCGCGCGCTCCGTCCCCTACCCTTCGAACGGGTGGCAGCGAAGCTGGGGCCTAAGTCGAAGTAGACGCGCGCGCTCCGTTTCCTACCCTTCGAACGGGTGGCAGCGAAGCTGGCGCCTAAGTCGAAGTAGATGCGCGCCCTCCGTCCCCTACCCTTCGAACGGGTGGCAGCGAAGCTGGCACCTAGTCGAAGTAGACACGCGCGCTCCGTCCCCTACCCTTCGAACGGGTGGCAGCGAAGGCTGGCGCCCAAGTCGAAGTAGACGCGCGCGCTCCGTCCCCTACCCTTCGAACGGGTGGCAGCGAAGCTGACGCCTAGTCGAAGTAGACACGCGCGCTCCGTTCCCTACCCTTCGAACGGGTGGCAGCGAAGCTGACGCCTAGTCGAAGTAGACGCGCGCGCTCCGTGCCCTACCCTTCGAACGGGTGGCAGCGAAGCTGGCGCCTAAGTCGAAGTAGACGCGCGCACTCTGTCCCCTACCCTTCGAACGGCTGGCAGCGAAGCTGGCACCTAGTCGAAGTAGACGCGCGCGCTCCGTCCCCTACCCTTCGAACGGGTGGCAGCGAAGCTGGCGCCTAAGTCGAAGTAGACGCGCGCGCTCCGTCCCCTACCCTTCGAACGGGTGGCAGCGAAGCTGGCGCCTAGTCGAAGTAGACGCGCGCGCTCCGTCCCCTACCCTTCGAACGGGTGGCAGCGAAGCTGGCGCCTAAGTCGAAGTAGACGCGCGCGCTCCGTCCCCTACCCTTCGAACGGGTGGCAGCGAAGCTGGCGCCTAGTCGAAGTAGACGCGCACGCTCCGTCCCCTACCCTGCGAACGGGTGGCAGCGAAGCTGGCGCCTGGTCGAAGTAGACGCGCGCGCTCCGTCCCTGTGCGGAGATCGGAGCCTGGCGCCGATATGGTTGCGCTCCGGGGCTGTTGTGACCTTGCAGTCTGGTAGTGCGCTTTTAATGGCGGCTGGAATCACGCCGACGCCTGGCCTGGCAGAAGTCAGGCTGTCGCGTCGTGCAGTCTGTCATGCTGCAGGTGGGGCACGTGGCGACTCACGACTGGTGCGTCGTGGGATGTGAGCGGTTGCGTGACCGCGGCCGTTCGCCTCGTCCCCCGAGAAGTTGGACGCGTGTGGAAGATGTGGGGGCGTTGTGCGCTGCTTGGCCACCTACCCGGCACCTTCTGCCGATGCCCACGAGCCCGTGCTCGGGCTCGTGGCCATCGTTGAGTTGGAACTCGCCAACCCGGGGGGTGGCGTCGTTCCTGGCGAGCAAACCACGGTGGAAGGTGCGTTATCAACCGCAGCGGCCGACGAGGGCGTCCCCCTACAGAGGAAACCGTGGGGGCGACAGTGACTGGAGCTGGTCCTGCCGTGGAAGAATCGCCTGTGCCACCGCAGGCGAAACGCCCTCGGACACAGTCCCCGCCGCCAACGAGGGGTCGGTACGCTGTTGCGGGGCCTTGCCGCAGGATTACGGCGTCTGGCGCGGCCGAGAAGACATTCTCCCCGAGCGTCGAGGCGCCCGCCTCCCCCTGGGCGGTCGAACCGGCGCCACTTCCTACCACGACGAGGGGCGTAGGAGGTAGGTGTGAGTCCCTTTCTTCACCTGACTTCGCGAGACTCTCTCCGATCTGCTCGCTCATTCTGCCGACATCAGGCGAGATGACGTCTCCCGTACGTGGCGAAGGATCGAGCAGCGGAGGTATGCGCGAAGTTGGGAGCCTTGTGCAGGATGTCCCGCAGGTGTCCGCTGCTGCTGACGTGGCCGTGGCCGCGATAACTCTGGGCGCGTTGGGGCCGGGGCTCGCTCGCTCGGACTTCCTCCCTCGCCCGGAGATATTCTGCGACCTCACCGCAGCCGCAGAGCGTGCCGACCACGGCCTCAACCGAGAGGTGCTGTCGTCATGCGCGGGGGACCTCCTAGCACTCGCGCTGCAGGCCTCCGAGATGAGGGTAAATATGTGCGCTTCAGCTTGTAAGGTACTGCTGGACGCCTGCTGATTTGTTGTTTCTGCCAGACGCTCGCCCTCGGCCGGTCCTTTGACGAAGCCCGCATTCGGGAGCGGAGGGCTCTGGAAGCCAACCTCCGTGAAGCAGACACTGCTCTCGCCGCGAAGGATGAAGAACTTTGTGCGCTGGAGGGCGCCCTGGTGGCCGCACAACTCGATGCCACGGAAGCTCGGAGCGCCGCGGCTGGGGAGCGCGCGGCCTTCGTGCAGCAGATCGCCGTCCTAGAAGGGGAGAAGGCCCAGCTGGCGGATTCTGCTGCCGAGAACCGCCTCGTCTTGGAAAATGCGTCCCTGTCGGCATGGCGGGCCATGGAGTCTCTGAACCAGGCCCTCCGAGATCTGTGCGTCCGCGTGCCGGACACTACGCACAGGCCGGAGGCCCTGTCGGAGACGCTCGGGCTGATCGAGGAGGGGGCCGGCGTTGCTCTTCGTGGCGCCAGGACCTTTGGCGAGCACTGCAGCTATGTTGGTGCGTGCTTCGCCCTCGCCCTGCTTCATACTCGTGGGTGTAGGCATACCCATGAGCTAGCGAATCCTCAACTGGATCCTCCCGACCGCCCTGAGGTTATGTCGGACGCCATCCGCTCCATCGGGCCAAGCCTGCAGAACTTCCATCAACGGATCTGGGGCCGCTTCGGGGAAGGTGCAGCGAGGGTCGCCGTGCAGCAGACGTTGCATGGGGAGGGGGACCTCCTCCAGTGGCTTGCAGGAGTCCTTCAGCGCCGCGGCGACGACGGCACAGGCTCGTCCGCACCGCGCCAAGGCTGAGCGGTTGGCCAGGTAGGGCAGGGGGATGATGTACTGGTTCTTACGCTTGTAACCATGTAACCCCTTTGCTTTTATAATGGAACCAAGTAGTACCTTATGCTTGGTGTTACCTGCCATCGAACGCGGAGGGCAGGTCTGCTCATCTCGTTTATACTCCGTGGAGTGGCGCGTGCGGAGGCGAACCTCGACGCTACGACTTCCTTTATAGTCCGGAGACTTGCACGTGCGGAGGCGGACCTCGGCGCTCCGTCTTATTTAAAGTCCGCGGACTGGTGCGTGCGGAGGCGGACCTCGACGCTACGACTTCTTTATAGTCCGGAGACTCGCGCGTGCGGAGGCGAACCTCGACGCTACGTCTTATTTAAAGTTCGTGGACTAGTGCGCGCGGAGCTAGGCTCGACGCTATGATTTCTTTATAGTCCGGAGACACGCGCGTGCGGAGGCGAACCTCGACGCTACGTCTTTTTTAAAGTCCGTGGACTAGTGCGCGCGGAGCTAGGCTCGACGCTACGACTTCTTTATAGTCCGGAGACTCGCGCGTGCGGAGGCGAACCTCGACGCTACGTCTTATTTAAAGTCCGTGGACTAGTGCGTGCGGAGCTAGGCTCGACGCTACGACTTCTTTATACTCCTTAGAGTGCGCGTGGAGGCGTCCCCCCGCTGCGTCTTATTTATACTCCGTAGAGTGCGTGCGGAGGCGGACCTCGACGCCACGTCTTATTTAAAGTCCGTGGACTGGTGCGTGCAGAGCTAGGCTCGACGCTACGTCTTATTTAAAGTCCGTAGACTAGTGCGTGCGGAGCTGGGCTCGATGCTACGTCTTATTTAAAGTCCGTGGACTGGTGCGTGCGGAGCTAGGCTCGACGCTACGTCTTATTTATAGTCCGCAGACTCTCGCGTGCGGAGGCGGACCTCGACGCTACGTCTTATTTAAAGTCCGTGGACTGGTGCGTGCGGAGCTAGGCTCGACGCTACGTCTTATTTATAGTCCGCAGACTCTCGCGTGCGGAGGCGGACCTCGACGCTACGTCTTATTTAAAGTCCGTGGACTGGTGCGTGCGGAGCTAGGCTCGACGCTACGTCTTATTTATAGTCCGTATACTGGTGCGTGCGGAGGCGTACCTCGATGCTACGTCTTCCTTTATACTCCGTGGAGTGCGTGCGGAGGCGTCCCCCCACACGTCATTTGTTTATACTCATACCCGTGTCTTTGACGGAGAGTGCACACGCGAACGTGCGTCTTCGGTTTATACTCATACCCGCCCCCCTGGCTGCGGAGAGTGCACACGCGGACGTGCGTCTTTAGTTTATACTCAGACCCGCCCCCCTGGCTGCGGCGAGCGCACACGCGGACGTGCGTCTTTGGTTTATACTCAGACCCGCCCCCTGGCTGCGGCGAGTGCACACGCGGACGTGCGTCTTTGGTTTATACTCAGACCCACCCCCTGGTTGCGGCGAGTGCACAAGCGGACGTGCGTCTTTGGTTTATACTCATACCCGCACCCCTGGCTGCGGAGAGTGCACACGCGAACGTGCGTCTTTGATTTATACTCAGTCCCGCTGGCTACGGCGAGTGCACACGCGAACGTGCGTCTTTGGTTTATACTCATACCCGCACCCCTGGCTGCGGAGAGTGCACACGCGAACGTGCATCTTTGATTTATACTGCGGGAATGCGGGCGCGTTGGCTGAGCCTGCGCGCGCCTTCGCCGCGTACTTGCGCGTGATGAAAAAAGATTAATGACAAATGGCGATCTTCATTACCTCCCCGTTTGCGCGGGTAAGCAACTACAAGGGGTGGATATACTAACCGTTTGTCCTTGGTGAGGCCGAAGCCTCTAGTCGCTAGACATCTTCCGGGTCCACCATGGCACCTCTGAATGGCCCCGCGGACCTCCGCGCTGTGACGCCAGCTCTAGGAGCGCCGTTGGGCTTCGCGACGCGGGCACCTGGTACCGGGCTCGATGCGCCGGGCCATATCCTGGTCGCCTCGGATGGTGATGATGCGCCGAAGGAATTGAGGATTGGGTGCCCTAATATGGCATTGTAGGGGTACGGAAGGTCGACCACGTCGAAGGTGGCATCTTCGGCCCGCACATTGTCATTTTGGCCAAAGGAAACTTGAAGACCTATTTGGCCCAGGGCCCGCAGGGGCTGTCCCCCGAAGCCTTGTAGTGGGATTCCCGAGGGCCCTAGGCGGCTTCGAGGGATTCCCATCTGATCGAAGGCCGCCGCGAACAAGACGTTCGCGGAGCTACCGCCGTCCACCATGGCACGCCCCACGTCGCATCCCGCGATAGTGACCCGGATGACCAGGGGATCCTCATGAGGGAAGTCCACGCCTTGGGCGTCGTCGGGTGTGAATGTAACTTCGTGCTGCGCCCAGTCCGGGGGTGCCTGCGCTAGATATGCCGCCACATGATGTAGTCGTCGCGCATAGGCCTTCTACCGCCGTGCTGAGGCGAATTCCAGCGCAGACCCTCCGGATATGACGTTAATGACACTGCGGTTGGTTGCCTCCGGGGCCTGCAGCGACAGGAGGCCCCCCCGAGGCTGCTGTACGTGAGCTTGGATCCACAAGGGGCCTTCCTGGAGTTGTATCCCGTGCGCCTGTACCTGCATGGGGGCCTCGTACGGGAATTGGACGTGGGCCACCGCAGGCGAACGCGTCTCCGGGTTCCTGTCCCTAGCGACGCTATCGCGGAGCGCCGCGATAGAGGTGCAGGTGCGGGTGTCATGATTGCCGCGGCCGTGGACCACACACCACAGCCCCTGGTGCTGGTCATCGTAATCTCCACGGCCTTTATCGTCGCGGTCGCGGCCCCGGCCGCGGCCGCGCCCGCGGCCACGACGCCCCCGACCGCCTCGGCCCGTAGGAGCGCCCTCGTCGGAACCGCCTTCAATGTCGAGGATGTACCGGTTTCGCCTCGACCTCTGCTGGCCGCGCTTGGGCTGATCGGCCGACTCCTTACGCGAGGCGTCCCTGCGGTCGGGCGCGTCCCTGGACGACTCCTGCTTACGTTTTCCCTTCGAAGAGCCGTTCTTCGGGGGATCTTCGGCTTTTGCCGAGGCTCCGGCCTGGTTGGAGTCGGAGTCGTCCCCTTGCCTTTGCCGCGCGTCTTCTTCCGCCCTGGCATATTCCTCCGTTTTGTCGAAGAGCTTCGCCACCGTCTTGATTGGCTTTCGCGCGTTGTACTCGGCCATCGGGCCCGGATGAAGGCCCTGTATGGCTGCATTAACGATGGTGGTTTCATTAACGTCTTTCACTTGGCATTGAATCTTGGCGAAGCGCTTGAAGTAGTCCCGGAGCTTCTCCGAGGGTCTTTGCTTGACAGCAAAGAGCTGGTCCGCGTCGACTCGGTCGACATAGTTTCCTTGGAAGTTGTTGTGGAGGCGGACGCGTAGCTGCTCCCACGCGTAGATGGAGCCCGGCTCTATGGTGAAGAACCAAGAGAGCGCCACGCCTTGCAGCGCGAGGGGAAGTCCCTTCGCCTTCGTGGTGTCGTCTCCACCCACGGCTTCGATCGCGGTTTCGTACACGCGCCCGAACTCGCGGGGGTCCGTGTCGCCTTTGTACGAGTCGATGGCGCTAGGAAACTTGAAGTCTTCGGGCCATGCCATTTGCTGCGGCCCCGCCGAAAGCGGGGACTCTGGATCTACGTGCCGTAGCGGCACGCGGCTAGAGGTGGGGGCTTCGCGACTGTCCGCCCTCTCCGGCGTGGGCTCGGGCGCGATTACCGGCGTGGCCTGCTGGCTTCGAGCCTCTTGCATATCTCGGACAGCTCCGCGAAGGTCCCCTAGCTCCCGCTGAAATGCGTTGAGGGCCGCCAGCAGGGCGCTTTCTGCCGCCTGTGCCGGCGGGGTCGCCGGTACTCCCAACGGACGGATTGGCGCGGGTACGACCGCGTCGCGAGGTCCCGAGCTGCCGGCGAGGGTTGCGGTGGGGGCGGCGAGGTCGGCTGCTGTTGCGTCAGCGGGGTCGGCTGTCGCCGCACCAGCGTCGACGTCGTCGACCGCGGGCTCCGTCCCCGCGACGCCGGTGACGGGGTGGGTCGACGCGGTGCCGGTGACGGGGCCGGTCGTCGCGGTGCCGGTGACGGGGTCAGTCGTCGCGGTGCCGGTGACGGGGTTGGTCGTCGCGGTGTCGGTGACGGGGTTGGTCGTCATCGCTTTCAGGAATATGTTAGCCATATGGCTTTGAGATCATTCCCTGTTCAAAGCAAACTCATTCCATAGCTACTCAACCCAAAATCAAACCGAACTCAAGAAATCAGTAAGGAACAATGTGAGGAACAGAAGACAGAAATAAAACTGAAACTCGAGATAACTCAAATGGATTCATTTCTTGGAGATGAATGATTACAAGCAAGTGTTCTACTGCCCCATACGCAATTGAGAAGAAATGTTGCAACCCTCTCACTACATGCTTGAGGTAACACACACAGAGCTCAATACACACACTGCTCACTTGAGCTCTCTCCCCCAAATACCTTTCAGAATGCCATCTCCATTCACTAAATAGAAGACCTCCTGTTGTAGGGGTGGCCCAACCCCCCGTGACTGGGCCGTGCAACTAGTCCAACATGTAATAGGCCCAATAGTGTAGAGGAATATACCAGTGTAAATATACCAGTGTACCCCCATCCTTTGTAAATGCTAAGGGGTAGAATGGGGATTTCCCATTCTACCCCACTCATATATATATATATATATATATATATATAAAAGCCCCCAGGAGGGGCAAAGGGGGACATCTCCCTCATTCTTACTCAACTCCCTCACACAGACCTGGCTCCTCTCCTCCTCTCCTTCGACTAGTCCCCTCTTTCTCTATTTGGCCCGTAGCCACAACAGATGGCGCCGTCCGTGGGGACTTGGCAAGAAGTCGCGCAAAGAAGAGTCGCCATGGCTGGGCGGGAATACGTCTGGCGTGCTGGATCCCGTTCGGATGGAACAGAGGATGCTACCAAAAATTCATCGATCCATCATCACGAGCGTAGCAGATAAGTTTATCTTAACACTAGCCTGTTCGCTTCGGTGTACACGTACATTGCGTGAGAGCATCTCTGTGGCATGTGGCCGCACTTGATGCATACGCAAGTGTATAGGATAGATCCGTAGTGGTTGGATGGGTCCTTGGGTATAGCGAGATCCAGATGCATGAACCGCCTCTTGGATTGGTTGGGTCTCCACCAGCGCGGCCTCGCGCTGGCCCTCGCCCGAAGCTGCGTCCAGGCACCTGGGTCGTCGTGTCCTCTGGGCCCATGTCCTCCGGGCCTCCGACCTCCGCGTAGCATCGACACTTCGCGTCGTGTTGGGCTCCGTGCCGTCGAAGATCGCCTCGGAGTCTCCGCGAGACTCTGCTATCAGGCTAACCCCGTTGCATGCTAGCAGAGTATGTCTAATTTTATACGTACTTGAAGCAGTCTGCGGCTGCGCCTGCTGGCAATTTGTCTCCGCGCCCCCCATGAGCGTTGGAACGCCTACCAGGAGCGCCACGAGCAGGGCTATGGTCGGCCTCATCGCCTCTGCGCAAATGGAAAACCGTGCTGGCACGCCAGACTTCACTCCGACTGAGCGACGTTCTGGGCTTTCGCGCGGGCATGAAGTATCACGTATCCACCAATGCATTTGTAAGTATACGTGCAGAGCGCTTGTTTTTGTCGTGTGCTACATGCAGGAAAGTGCTCCGCGAGTCTGGCAGCCAAGACGGAGACCTTCGTCGGACTCCGCATGCGCGGCATCGGACTCCGCAGGCGAAGTGCCAGTCTCCGCGTGGCGCGGCGTCATCATCTTTGCCTCTGGTCGTGGCCTCCGCGCATGCATCCCGGCAAACTGCGTGGCACACGTCTCCGAATCGTCTTCGTCCGCCGGGACTTCGCCATGGCGCCAGTCTGCACGAACGTCCGTACGTGGGGCACACTTGCACGGCAAATGTTGGCGCCGCGCGACACCCCCAACTCTGGGCCTCCGCGTTACTGGTGGCTCCGCGCCGTCTTCAAGTCTACGCATGGCTCCGAAGGTCCTGGCTCCGCGCGCGGCTTCAAGACGAAGTCCCGGCGCTCCGCAAGTGGACGACGATGCTGAGGCATGGCTCCGCCGAGGAGGCCGCTTGGCTCCGAAGGTCCTGGCTCCGCACGCGGCTCCGCGACGAAGTTCCGGCGCTCCGCAAGCGGATGACGACGCTGAGGCATGGCTCCGCCGAGGAGGCCGCTTGGCTCCGAAGGTCCTGGCTCCGCACGCGGCTCCGCGACGAAGTTCTGGCGCTCCGCAAACCGAGGACGACGCGGAGGCATGGCTCCGCCGAGGAGGCCGCTTGGCTCCGAAGGTCCTGGCTCCGCGCGCGGCTCCGCGACGAAGTCCCGGCGCTCCGCAAGTGGACGACGACGCTGAGGCATGGCTCCGCCGAGGAGGCCGCTTGGCTCCAAAGGTCCTGGCTCCGCGCGCGGCTCCGCGCCGTCTTCAAGTCTACGCTTGGCTCCGAATGTCCTGGCTCCGCGCGCGGCTCCGCGACGAAGTCCCGGCGCTCCGCAAGCGGACGACGACGCTGAGGCATGGCTCCGCCGAGGAGACCGCTTGGCTCCGAAGGTCCTGGCTCTGCGCGCGGCCTCGCGACGAAGTCCCGGTGCTCCGCAAGAGGATGGCGACGCGGAGGCATGGCTCCGCCGAGGAGGCCGCTTGGCTCCGAAGGTCCTGGCTCCGCGCGCGGCTTCGCGACGAAGTCCCGGGGCCCCGCAGGCGGACGACGACGCTGAGGCATGGCTCCGCCGAGGATCCATAAAGGACATATCCATCATCCCTCCATGCAGGGAATAGCAACGTCTATCCAGGCATGCATAAGCATATACCCATGCATACGTCCATGCATGTGCTTCAATATCTGTCAAAGCAAGCAGGCACAGTTTGAGTGCTGGCTGTCTCCGCTGCCTCCGCGTGCTCCCACCGCGACGCCACGCGTGTCCACTAGTAGCGCGTCCCCGGCCAGCCGTGCACCTTCGCCAAGACTCCGCCTTGCCACCACCCCGTTCGGTACGCACTGCAAGCCGTCACGCGTGGGGCTTCATTTATTGCCGTTGCAGTTCTTGCATACATGGCAATAGAGAAATGGTTTTTCATCACACCATTCATTGAGGCTGCAGTTTTACTCTCAAAGCACTCGATTTGGCCATATTTGCTTCTCCAGTTTTGGCCTGTTCGGGGTCATCACAGCGTTTAATGATTTTCTGGTACTGCGTTCTCGAGCGTTTCATTGTCGCAAGTCTTTGGCCATTTCTTTCGTGCCTCTGTTTTAATCCTCGTTTTTGATTTAAATCGCACAATTGCCTCGAGCGTCGGCGTACTCTACGGAGTATAAAGAAGTCGTAGCGTCGAGGTTCGCCTCCGCACGCGCCAGTCTACGGACTCTAAAAAAGACATGACCGTCGAGGCATTCCTCCGCACGCGCGAGTCTCCGGACTATAAAGGAAGTCGTAGCGTCGAGGTCCGCCTCCGCACGCGCCAGTCTACGGACTCTAAAAAAGACGTGACCGTCGAGGCATTCCTCCGCACGCGCGAGTCTCCGGACTATAAAGGAAGTCGTAGCGTCGAGGTCCGCCTCCGCACGCGCCAGTCTACGGACTCTAAAAAAGACGTGACCGTCGAGGCATTCCTCCGCACGCGCGAGTCTCTGGACTATAAAGGAAGTCCTAGCGTCGAGGTCCGCCTCCGCACGCGCCAGTCTACGGACTCTAAAAAAGACGTGACCGTCGAGGCATTCCTCCGCACGCGCGAGTCTCCGGACTATAAAGGAAGTCGTAGCGTCGAGGTCCGCCTCCCCACGCGCCAGTCTACGGACTCTAAAAAAGCCGTGACCGTCGAGGCATTCCTCCGCACGCGCGAGTCTCCGGACTATAAAGGAAGTCGTAGCGTCGAGGTCCGCCTCCGCACGCGCCAGTCTACGGACTCTAAAAAAGACGTGACCGTCGAGGCATTCCTCCGCACGCGCGAGTCTCCGGACTATAAAAGGAAGTCGTAGCGTCGAGGTCCGCCTCGGCACGCGCCAGTCTACGGACTCTAAAAAATACGTGACCGTCGAGGCATTCCTCCGCACGCGCGAGTCTACGGACTATAAATAAGGCGTAGCGTCGAGGTCCGCCTCCGCACGCGATAGTCTACGGACTATAAATAAGACGTGGATGTTGTTCCCACACACTCTACGAAGTATAAAAATTGCGACCGGCCGAGACACAAGGGAGTGCCTCGTTTTAAGCGGCGCACCACTTGGATATCGCGCACTCATGCGCATTGCACCAGGGAGTGCACCGCGACTTTTTCAAGGTAGGGAAATGGCGGTGACGCCTCCCTACCTCAGCGTGCGCAGCGCCCTCGGCCTACGCCGCAAGCGCCCGCTCTTCGCGGGCACCCCTTTTTCAAGGTAGGGGAACGGCGGCGACGCCTCCATACCTCAGCGTGCGTAGCGCCCTCGGCCAACGCCGCAAGCGCCCGCTCGTCGCGGGCACCCCTTTTTCATGGTAGGGGAATGGCGGCGACGCCTCCCTACCTCAGCGTGCGTAGCGCCCTCGGCCTACGCCGCAAGCGCCCGCTCGGCGCGGGCAACCCTTTTTCATGGTAGGGGAACGGCGGCGACACCTCCCTACCTCAGTGTGCGTAGCGCCCTCGGCCTACGCCGCAAGCGCCCGCTCGGCGCGGGCACCCCTTTTTTTTCATGGTAGGGGAACGGAGGCGACGCCTCCCTACCTCAGCGTGCGTAGCGCCCTCGGCTTACGCCGCAAGTGCCCGCTCTCCGTGGGCACCCCTTTTTTCATGGTAGGGGAACGGCGACGACGCCTCCCTACCTCAGCGTGCGTAGCGCGCTCGGCCTACGCCGCAAGCGCCCGCTCTCCGCGGGCACCCCTTTTTCAAGGTAGGGGAACGGGGGCGACGCCTCCCTACCTCAGCGTGCGTAGCGCCCTCGGCCTACGCCGCAAGCGCCCGCTCTGCGCGGGCACCCCTTTTTTCAAGGTAGGGGAACGGCGGCGGCGCCTCCCTACCTCAGCGTGCGCAGCGCCCTCGGCCTACGCCGCAAGCGCCCGCTCTCCGCGGGCACCCCTTTTTCAAGGTAGGGGAACGGCGGCGACGCCTCCCTACCTCAGCGTGCGTAGCGCCCTCGGCCTACGCCGCAAGCGCCCGCTCGGCGCGGGCACCCCTTTTTCATGGTAGGGGGACGGCGGCGACGCCTCCCTACCTCAGCGTGCGTAGCGCCCTCGGCCTACAACGCAAGCGCCCGCTCTCCGCGCGCACCCCTTTTTCATTGTAGGGGAACGGCGGCGACGCCTCCCTACCTCAGCGTGCGTAGCGCCCTCGGCCTACGGCGCAAGCGCCCGCTCTCCGCGGGCACCCCTTTTTCAAGGTAGGGGAACGGCGGCGACGCCTCCCTACCTCAGCGTGCGTAGCACCCTCGGCCTACGCCGCAAGCGCCCGCTCTGCGCGGGCACCCCTTTTTCAAGGTAGGGGAACGGCGGCGATGCCTCCCTACCTCAGCGTGCGTAGCGCCCTCAGCCTACGCCGCAAGCGCCCGCTCGCCGCGGGCATCCCTTTTTCAAGGTAGGGGAACGGCGGCGACGCCTCCCTACCTAAGCGTGCGTAGTGCCTTCGGCCTACGCCGCGAGCGCCCGCTCCTCACGGGCACTATTTTTGAAGGTAGGGGAACGGCGGCCTCGCCTCCCTACCTCGGCGTGCGTAGTGCCGTCGGCCTACGCCGCGAGCGCCCGCTCTTCGCAGGCACTATTTTTTGAAGGTAGGGGAACGGCGCCTTCGCCTCTCTACCTCCGCGTGCGTAGTGCCCTCGGCCTACGCCGCAAGTGCCCGCTCTTCGCGGGCACTCTTTTTTGAAGGTAGGGGAACGGCGCCTTCGCCTCTCTACCTCCGCGTGCGTAGTGCCTTCGGCCTACGCCGCAAGCGCCCGCTCTTCGTGGACACTGTATTTGAAGGTAGGGGAACGGCGCCTTCGCCTGTCTACCTCCGCGTGCGTAGTGCCCTCGGCCCACGCCGCAAGCGCCCGCTCTTCGCGGGCACTCTTCGACGCTCGACTCCGCCGTCCGCCTCGTAGGCATCGCCTCGGTGGG
The DNA here is from genome assembly GCA_017311315.1 of Dendrocalamus latiflorus. Taxonomy (NCBI): domain Eukaryota; kingdom Viridiplantae; phylum Streptophyta; class Magnoliopsida; order Poales; family Poaceae; genus Dendrocalamus; species Dendrocalamus latiflorus. The sequence goes on along the minus strand of CM029626.1, from coordinate 24,364,600 downwards.
ACAGCACGTCCTCGGTGCTCGACGACACGTCTTCGGCGCTCGCCTCCGCCGTCCGCCTCATAGGCACCGCCTCGGCGGAATGGCACGTCCTCGGCGCTCGACGACACGTCTTCAGCGCTTGCCTCCGCCGTCCGCCTCGTAGGCACCGCCTCGGCGGGACGGCACGTCCTCGGCGCTCGACAACACGTCTTCGGCCCTCGACTCCGCCGTCCGCCTCGTAGGCATCGCCTCGGAGGGACGGCACGTCCTCGGCGCTCGACGACACGTCTTCGGCACTCGACTCCGCCGACCGCCTCGTAGGCATCGCCTCGGCGGGACGGCACGTCCTCGGCGCTCGACGGCACGTCTTCGGCACTCGACTCCGCCGTCCGCCTCGTAGGCATCGCCTCGACGGGACGGCACGTCCTCGGCGCTCGACGACACGTCTTCGGCACTCGACTCCGCCGTCCGCCTCGTAGGCATCCCCTCGGCGGGACGGCACGTCCTCGGCGCTCGACGACGTCTGCGGCACTTCACTGATTTCTTCATAGGCATTACCTCTAGGGTCTGCGATCTACCAGTTGCATCGGCACCCTCGCGCTTGCTGTCAGGGAACGGGGGGCTGGGGTAGTTGATCGCGTCAGCTCGCCCATCGGGACCTCTGCGCTTGCTGTCGAGGGAGTACTGTTGTAGGGGTGGCCCAACCCCCCTGTGACTGGGCCGTGCAACTAGTCCAACATGTAATAGGCCCAATAGTGTAGAGGAATATACCAGTGTACCCCCATCCTTTGTAAATGCTAAGGGGTAGAATGGGGATTTCCCATTCTACCCCACTCATATATATATATAAGCCCCTAGGAGGGGCAAAGGGGGACATCTCCCTCATTCTTACTCAACTCCCTCACACAGACCTGGCTCCTCTCCTCCTCTCCTTCCACTAGTCCCCTCTTTCTCTGTTTGGCCCGTAGCCACAACACCTCCCATCCTCTAATAGCAAATCAAGAAATGTCATACTGCATCCACTCCCTCACCTCACACACCACATGAGGCAAAGGTCAAGGGGTCAAACCAGATGGAGGGAAATCAGCCTTCCCACTCCAAACTTGAGTCAAATCTCCAATTTGCCCCTCAAATGCCTTCCCGGAAGCTTCCCGCGTCCGGTACCTTGACCATCTGGACCTCGACTTCTCCCTGAGTCTTGTTCGGTCTGCTTCGCTGCACACGACCGCACCCGGCATCCTGACCGTCTGGACCTCCGACTCCTCGCTGAGCCTAGTCCCGATCCGGTCGCCGCTGCCCGTTGTGTCCACCTGACTCCGACCGAGACCTCTGACTCCACCTGAGTCTAGTCTTGGTCTGTTCTGTCGCACATGACCGCAACCGACACCTAACCGTCTGGACCTCCGACTCCTCCCTGAGCCTAGTCCCAGTTCTCTCGTCGTTGCCCGTCGTGTCCATCACCAGTAGCTCCGGTTCCTCGTCTCCCGACTCGCTCAACAGCCTCGATCATCTTCGGCATCACCGACCGTCTGGACCTCAACACCTCCTGTGCCTAGTCCCGGTCCTCCTCGCCTCACCATGACCTAGCTCCAAAGTCCTATAGTCACACAGACAAGCAAACTGTCACATAGCACTGCACGAAACAGCATATCAACAATAGCATAAGTAAAAGGTACTCAACCCTAGAATACCCAAAACAAACTCAAACTCTCTAACACAACCGTCAATTACTCATCACAAACATGGGGATACCTCCACATGGTCTCTCAATCTCCCCCTTGATTAGTATATTGACAAACACAGAAAAAGCACATAAATTTGAGTTTGTTTGAGAACTCAAACATGGTCCAAAAGAAAGAGAATGAAGCTAATGACCATGTTGACAAAGGAGCAAAAGACAAAAGAAAGAGCAAGTTTTCCTCAAAAGCTCCAAGCTCCCAAAAAGTGGCTTTTTCTCCCATATTCTCCCCCTTTTGGCAATAGAATATAGCATGGAGTGGCTGAAATTTTATTCAATCTAAGCAATTAGAGCCATGAAGATTATCCAAATTGACTTTTGAGTATTACACCAAGCCATAACGTATATGAATACTATCAAGATCATAACAAAACATAATCAAGCCAAGCCACATAAGTACTAATCTGAATTTTAGATGAATTTCTAAGTATGTCAAGCCATGCAAGATCATAGTCTAGCTAAAGGTATCCAAAGATGATGCAAGCCAAGTCAATAAGCTAAGTGGAACCGAGAAGCTAGTATTGAGTCAATTTAGAGTGCTACAAGTTCAAGAATGAATCATTTGTTCTAGTACTTAGTTCTCTGGTATTGAAGAAAATTTAGCACAATTGACACTTTTCTTTGAAACTTATGGTCGTTTCCAACCAAAATTGTAGTCATGTGCTAGATCTCAAGCCTTATGAGACCATTCCAAGCAAGAAGCTTAAGGAGATGATCTTGGTCATCCAAATCTCCCCCAGAGTTCATGCCTAGTGCAATGGCAAGCAGTCTCATGGGAAAGAATTGGTGAGATCAGATCTTTCGCACATAAAAGAGATCTTTTTTGCTTTCTTTCGCACATAAAAGATATTCAAACATGAAATTGCCCAAAAGACCAATCGGGAGAAAGAATACGCCTCAAGTCCGTCTAACCAAACCCGACTGGGCCAAATGCCAACTTGGCACGAACCACACAAACCAAACTCAATCTTTCCAAAACCCTCGTCAATTACTCATCACAAACATGGGGTTACACATCCACATGGTCTCTCAATCCCCCCCCCCCCTTGATGAGTATATTGACAAACCCAGAAGAAGCGTACATTTGAGTTTGTTTGAAAATGACAGCGAGTTAAACATGGTCTAAAGAAAATCAAAGAAGCTTATGACCATGTCGACAAAAAGGAACACTAGAGCGAAAACAGAAAGAGCAAATTGTTCTCCAAAGCTCCAGAAAGTTCCCAAATGGCGTTTTCTCCGCTATTCTCCCCCTTTTGGCAATAAACACATCAAGATGCAAGGAAGAGAAATAAGTATGAGCATGGATGGAATGGCTGACGTTTATTCATTTTAAGCATGATGAGCCATGAAGATTACCCAAAATGACCTTGAAGTATTACACCAAGCCATAACATATGAGAGTGCTATCAACATCATGACAATACATGTATAGACAAGCTAAGCCAAATAAGTGATAATCTAAAAATTAGTTGAATTTCATAGCATGTCAAGTCATCCATGGTTATAGTCCAGGTAAGGTATCCAAAGATGATGCAGGCCATGTCAATAATCTAAGTGGAACCAACAAACTACTATTGAGTCAATTTAGAGTGCCACAATCTCAAGAATGAATCACTTGTCCAAGTACTTGGTCTTTTTGTGTATTTTAAGCAAATTGAGCACATTTGACATGAGTTTTCTTTTAAATCTCATGATTGTTTCCAACCAACATTTTCAGTCATGTGCTAGATCTCAAGCCTTATGCGACTACTCCAAGCTAGAAGTTTAAGAAAATAGTCTTGGTCATCCAAAACTCCCCCTGAGTTCATGCCTAGTGCAATGGCAAGCAGTCTCATTAGAGAGAATTGGTGAGATCAGTTTTTTCGCACAAAATAGATCTTTTTGCTTACTTAAAAGGTTGTACTAACTCATGGTTCATCAAGAGACTATCATAGCTCAATCTAAAGCTCAATAAAGATTCAAGACTCAACTCAGCCTATTTGACATGGCATGAATCATAAAAGGATAACTAAAGGCAGGCTAGTCTCAAGAACTAACATGACGTGTCTTAATTCAAGTTGTGCAATTTTAATTAACTTATCAATGGCAAAGGCTTGACGACACATATAAAGTTATGATAAATCTAGCAATTAAACACAGATCATGGCAAGATGTAAAGCATTGTAAACATGTCATAAAAGGATAATAGTCAAGGCTCCATGTAATTATATTACAATGCAGAATGCTAAAATGAAAGAAAATCTACCTCCCCCTCAACATGTGATGCACTTTTAGTTCAAGTAGAGTTATGTCAATATTAAACTCCAAAAGCTCCCAAATGAACTCCCCCTGAACCAAAGCTAAAAATTGAGAAGCTGGCAAGAAATCAGAAAAGGCAGTCCTTAAGTCATAGACAAGGCATAGAGGATACTAAGGATGATGAGGACATCACTTCCATGCATACAACCAATAGATCTGAACCTATACACTTGCAAGGTCCAATCACACGAGCTCGCGCACAACAATTGAACTATCAGGTAACTTCATTTCTAGAAGCATGTCTTATTTCTCACGAGAATATGCTACTACCTAATGCATGTGATGTTCTTTTACTTAGGAACTTGGGAGCTGATCATGAAGACACCCATGAGCGATTCAGTTCGGCCTCCGATGACAGCACCAACTTCAAACGTGCATAACTTTCACATACAGAGTCCGTTTGAGGCCCATGAGTACTCGATGGAAAGCTTTTCTCGTCCTCTTTCCAATGGATCTGGCCTCATCTCCAAATTCCTCCTGTGCATGTTGCAATCACTCAAAGAAGGTGCTGTGTCACCTGTTTGGGCCAACTCGGGTCTTGTAATTCTTGGGCCCAAAGGAGAGGCGCCCCCCACCAGGCCCATACTGTTCATGGATTACTGTTTATATGAACAGTACTGTGAATAGTACCACCTCGTTTGTCTTAGTTTTGTGCGGCTCTCCCTCTCCTGTTTAAGGAGGCTGCACCTTTCTAGTTTGCTTGGATTTCATTTGATTAGTTTTTCCATTGTGAAAACTTTTGTTCTTCGCTTGTGTCGGCTAGACCAACCGTAAAGAACCTTCTGTGGAATCCCACCTTTTGAGCTTAATATAAATATTTGCAATTTCAGATTGCTTGTTATCTTGTTCTTGCGTGTTCTTCGGTTGCATACAGGAATAGACCTTCGTGGTCAGGTCAACCGCGTTCTTGGCACGGTTGATAATGACTTGGAGTGTGGTTCAGTGATTTCTAAGGCGCAAGCGATGTCGTACGGTTGTAGTCGGGTCGCAAGAGTCACCTCCGCCAAAATCGAAGTTATCATCCTATCGGAAGATCAGGACCCCATCGCCTCATCAGTTAGTATCAGAGCTTCAGTTGACCAGTAGGAATTCTTTGTATCCCTAGTTAGTAGACTGATTTTTATTTCCCATAGTCCAGAAAAATTGCCCCACAAAAAGAGTTATTTTCCGCTGTCCAAACCCCGTTGTGCCTTTCAATCTGTTAGTTTTGGTTTGCTAAATTGAATTTGTGTCCGGTTTAGCTTTGTCTAGTTGCTGGTCATATCCTTGATTCCATAAAAAATCCAAACAAAAAAAATCCCCATCCCAAACCCTAACTCCAATTCGGCTGATTTTTCCTTCCTTTGCAGCCGCCACCAAAAACGCCATAACGTTTGATTCCTAGATGGCGCCATAACTCTGTTCAAAACATGGCACACGGTGGCTATAGCCTCTGCCCAAAACTTCCTCGGTATAGAGTACTCATCAAGCATCGTCCTGGCCATCTTGACCAAGGTGCGGTTCTTCCTCTCCACAACGCCATTCTGCTAAGGGACGTATGGAGAGGAGAACTGGTGCTTTACACCTGTCTCACCACAAAACCTCTCAAAGTAGGAGTTCTCGAACTCTGTGTGATAGACCATGTGGAGGTGACCCCGTGTGTGTGATGAGTAATTGACATCTGTTTTAGGAAAGTCGAGTTTGGTTTGTGTGGTTCGGGCCATGTCATTGTGTGGTGCAATCGGCTTTGGTCGGACTTGGTCAAACTTGCGCTTTTTCATGCTTAAGATTTCTCTTAATGCTATTGTTGATTACATTACGTCGAGCGGTGCTATGTGATGTGTTTCATGTCTGTGATGACTGCAGGACGTCGAGGCGAAGCCGTGGCGAGGTACAGGATGACCAGACTAGGCGCAGGTGGTGCTGAGGTCAGAGCGGTCGGGATGTGCCGAAGACGGCAAGGACTCGAGGTGGTTGCGAGGCTTAGACGGCAAGAAATGAGGAAGCTTCCCGGAAGATGCAGGAGTGGCGTTTTTGTGAATACGCAGGGCTGCATAAAAGGAAGCGGGTTTTGGTTGAAGCAAATGGATGAAGTGGATTGTAGGTAAAGCATTGAGTTAATTGTAGTTATTGGGTAAAGGAGGTTGTAAACCCATTAACTAGAGGCTATAAATAGGTGGTAGAACTCAGGTGCATGTATGGTTTGGGAGATGAGTTAGAGGCTTTAGAGGTGTTGGTTTTTGCTTTGTGCTTTCTCTTTTGTTCTGTTGGGAGTTGTTGAGAAAGAGCAGGAGTTTCTTGTTTCTTGTCTCTCCTGCGTGAGGATGTCCAGGAGAAGTATGTAGTATGTGTTCTTTGTTCTAAGGCCATATGGGGATGAAGTGGTTGTAAACCTTACACTCTTGTAATCATCCCTCTCTATGCCTCAATATATGTTTGAGATGTTTTGGTTTCATGTGTTTCTCTGATGTCTATTTCGTTTTTGGTCTCTGTTCTTGCCTCTGTTGTTTTGTGTTCTTGAGTTGAATCCTTGATCTAATGTCTAGTTCTTGTTTGCTTTGTGAAGGGAAAATACTCAAGGCCCTTTGATCATTCCATTTTCAAGAGCAAGTTAAGGATTTAATGGTTTCTGTTATCTCTCAGGCTCTCGTCAAATTTTCTCTGTTCTTCATTTTCTAGGGTTTGAGTACAGGGCTCTATGTAATCTTTTGCTTCCCTCCAAAAGGTTGTGTTTTGTTGTGAGTTTCTGAATCCTGAGGCTATTACTTAGCTAATCACACGATCTCCTCATCAAAGAATCAAAGTCTGGGTGGCAATTTGGAAATCAGTGCATTTCTCTATGAGATTTCAGAGTTTTTGCTCAAATCTCAAATTCTTGATTTCCTGATTATTCCTCTTGTTAAGTGATGTCTCTCTACTGTTTAGAATAGGTTTGTGCTCTTTTGGCTACAGGGAAACTGGAGCAGTTCTTCATTTTGGCTGAAATCTGCTAGTTTCAGTGTTTTTCAGTTCAGGCGGCTCTGAATTCTGTTCTCTGGATTTTTGCTGAGGGTGTAACCAGTCAGACCGCATGCTCCATGGCGGTCAAACCACCCCAACACTGCTGGTCAGACCGGAGCACTCGAGGCGGTCAGACCGGCTCAGGCCGAGCAGTCAGACCGGTTAGGGGCCTGCGGTCCGACCGGCTCTGGGCTGGCGATCTGACCGGCCATGACCCACCGGTCTGACCGCCCCCCTGCAGGCTATGCTGTTTTTCCTATTTTTCTCTGTTGTGCTTTCTAGGTTTTCTCTTTAATGCCTTGTTTCCTTGTTTCTCTGTTTTTCATGTCTTTCCAGTAAGCACATGACTTTCTTTTCATAGCTTCTAATAGCTATTGGAGAGAAACATGTTGTGGATACTTTTATGGGCTAATTTTTAAAGAGGTACCATTCACCCACCTATGTTGCCGATTTCGATCCAACAATTGGTATCAGAGCCGGTTAGCTCTTCCTCGTAGATCTTAACTGGTCTCTAAAGCCATGGTGACAGACAAGTACTCCACCAAGCCCTCGATCTTCGATGGGATCGACTATCCCTTCTGGATGAGTCGGATGGAGACCTACATCCAGGCTCAGGACTACGCCATCTGGCGAAAGGTGAAGACCCGATATGTTGTTCCTGCCAATGAGAACATCAATGCTGTAAACATGGCCGATGTTGAGGCGAATGCTAAGGTGAGGAACATCATAATTCAGGGTCTGAGCAGAAGCGAGTTCGATCGCATCTCTCATCTCACGTCGGCCTTCGACATCTGGGTGACCCTCGACGCATACCATGAGGGCACCACTCGGATCAAGACGGTTTGACATGACCAGTTCAAGCGAGATTACAATAAGTTTAAAATGCTCACTGGTGAGTCTTGGATGAGTGTTTTTCGAGATTTCACATAATCCTGAGCAACCTCCGAGCGGTCGGTCATACATACCCCGACTCGGACAATGCTCGTCAGATGCTTTCTGCTCTTGACTTGCGCGTTTGGGAGATGAAGGTGACCACAATTAAATACACTACGGATCTCTCGACCCTAACTCTTGACGCATTGTACTCATGCCTCAAGACTCACGAGGTTGACATAGTCTCTCGTAGGTCGAAGTCATAGTCGATGGCCTTAGTCACCGATCCAACTCTGTTTCTGGACATTCTGACATTTCTTCTGGATTCTCTCTTGCTGCTCTGTGTGAAATTGCCGATGATCAACTAGAGCAGCTTCTAGAAAACCAACTTGCTCTCTTAGCCAGAAAATTTTCCCATGCATACAAGAGGGTGAGATACAGAAAGAGAGGAGGGCCCGTGATCTGCTTCGAGTGTGGTGGCCCCAACCACATTCGGGCGAACTGCCCTAAGCTGGAGAAGGGCAAGAACGACTACGGCGGTGTGAGCAAGAACGACTACATTCACAAGAACCACAACAAGAAGCCCCCAGCTCATGCCCAAGGAAAGAAGAAGTTCCGCAACCTTGGCAAAACCAAGAAGCTCTTCCATCGCGTCCTCACCGCCTTCGACGACCTCGACCTCAGTGAGGTGGAGGGGTGGAGCGACGACGATGGGAAGTACGAGCAACACCCCAAGGGTGGCGATGATTTCTCCGGCATGTGCTTCATGGCCCTTGAGGGCGATGTGAGCGACAGCGAGCTTTACTCCGACTCCGACGAGGTATACCCCTCATACGACCAGCTTAATGATGCTTTTCTTAAGCTAGGTAAATTTTATGCTAGATCTAGAGCTAGGTGTAGCGAGATGGAGAAGGAAGTAGATAGACTGTCATGGGAGCTTACTTCACTTATATCTGCTCCCTCCCATGACGAATGTGATACATGTTGTGCTTTTTCTTGGTGACATGGAGAAATTAAGGACCTCTCATGATAGTCTGTCTTCTGAGCTTGACGAATGAAGAATATTAATCTTCATGCTGAACTAGAGATGAGTAGGGTAGCGCCTCTTTCATCTACTTTTGTTGAGGCTATTTCTTGCACCTCATGTGAGGATAAGGATAATGCTTTTAGAGGTCTTTATACCATGCTTCTCGATCTGCCCGAGACTTGTGAAAGTTATAATAATTTGAAGATGAACCTAAAATGGGCAGATCATAAAATTGCTGAATTACAAGCGTTTCTGCTAGAGCCTATTGCTTCATGTGTTAATTGTCCCAAACTGACTGCTAAGCTTGAATCTGTTTCCAAATAGTTTCAAGAGTTAATTGATAACAATAACAAATTGGCTCAATATGCTTCTAAGGACCCTGTTAGCTCACCATGCAATAATTGTAACAAACTAAAATCTGACTTGATTACATTGGATGAAAAATGTGTGAAGCTAACTAAGGACCTTCTAGAGAAGCCAGTATTTGCTTGTAATGTGTGTGTTGATGTGGGAGAGAAGCCCAAGGGTAAGGTAGAGACGCTTAGCGACGTGAACCAAATGGCTAGCAGTAGGACTGTCCCTTCTGAGTCAGCTGTGCGTGCACAAGCTATTTACTCTTCTGCTATTGGTTCTCCTTTTACTCCCTTACCTTCTGCTGTCTCTTCTTCCCCTGCTCTTCTTGCACCTCTCTCTTTCGGGAGTGTCAGTATCTTATGAACACTCTCGAGAGATTTGTAGGAGGCAAGAAGAAGCTAAATCTTATTCTAGACCAATCTAAGATTTGCAAATTTAATCAAGGTCTAGGATACAATTTTTCTGAGGATATGAGGAAGCATCCACCTGCTGTTCTTAGACCCATAGCAGTAGGTATGATCGAGATTGAGCCCAGAACTGATAAACTTAAATTCAAATCAGCGGGCTTTGTCCAAGGGATCTCTGACAGTAAGGTGGTTCCACCTGTTGCTTCGATCTCTCAGAAGGCGAAGCCTCATCGTGCTACTTCCACCTCTCAGAAGGTGAAGTACCATTGTACCTTCTGTCAGAAGGATGGACACTTGGTCGAGCGATGTTTCAGGCGCACCAAGATCGCGCGTAGAGACCGTGTTGAGACTCTTAGGCGTATTCAGGGTCAGCCCCAGACCTTGAGTGCATCTAAAACCAACACGAGCTCGAGAGTTGCTTCAGCTGATGGGTTTGGGCAGCATCGAGGACTTGACTTTTCTGGTTTTACTGATTTTCGTCCTCGATATGCCTTTGGTCGTGAGTTCCACCGTTCTGAGGGTAGATCTCGTTTCCCTCGTCGAGATGGCTACCCGCGGCGTGATCAGCATGTTGCCAGTGTTTCGACTCGCTCTCTCATAGCGTCAGACCCAGCAACAGCTTCAGGTCTGCACATAGACCTTCTGCTTCTTTGAGCGACAGAGAGCATAGGGTAGATAGAGGGCAGTCTTGTGTGGCTACTTCTTCTGCTCGACTTGCGACTCAGTATTGGGTTCCAAAATCTCTTTTGATTTATCCTAGTACTGAACTGTTGGATCGAAATCAGCAACAGAGGGGAGTGAATGGTGCCTCTCTTTAAAGAATGACCCCTCAAAAGTACCCATGATTGAATCTCCACTCCAATAGCTATGAAGGCTATGAAATGAAGCTCAAACGCTCACTGGAACCTTAAGGTGACAGAGAGAAGAACATAGCAATAAAAACTAAATCAAGGCATGAAGCATAAACCCAAAAACTAGAACAATTCAGCACCTAAAAATGTCTGGCCGGTCTGACCCCTCTGGCTGGGCCGGTCTGACCGCTCGGGGGCGGTCTGACCGCCAGCCTTTAACTGGTCTGACCGCCCTCTAATAGCCGGTATGATCGCCTGTTGACTTCAGAGCGCATTAATACTGAAATTTTCAGATAGCAAGATCAAGACTCCACATAGCAAGAAAATTAGAGGTTTCTCTCTGGATTTCTCAGCCCAGAACAGAGAGATAACATCCTAAATAACCAGAGGAGCCTAGGGAACCTAGAGAATCCATCTCAAAGCCAAGAATTAAGGAATTTCCCTAAAATCTAAAAATAGGATGGTGAGAGAGGAAAAATCCGGATTGCTTATGATTCATCCATCCTTTGCTCAAGATCTTTTGCAAACAGATTAGCAATGAACTCAGGACTCACAAGCAAGAAGTGAAATCAACCAAACAAAATCATCTCAGATTGATATTGAGGAAAAGAGATGAATGATTACATAGAGATTACAACTATCTCCTCACACAATCATCTCAAGAACTCATCTCATCTCTCAAACACACACAGGGAGACAAGGAGCTACGTACTGCTCTCTCCAACAACTCTCAACAGAATGCAAAAGAGAAAGACCAAAGCAAAACCAACTCTAACTCCTCTCCCAAGCATACACATGCAGGAGACACTCTCCCTATTTATAGACTTGCATAATGGGTTTGCCACATGCTTTGCCCATTAAGCCTCCAACAACTCTAGTGCTTTATCCACAACCCACTTCCTTTAGTGCAGCTTTGCGAATTCACCAAAACGCCCCTCCTGCACCTTCCGGGAAGCTTCCTCATTCCTTGTCGTCCAAGCCTCGCAACCACCTCGAGTCCTCGCCGTCTTCGGAACACCTCGATCGCTTTGACCTCGGCACCGCCCGTGCCTAGTCCGGTCATCCCGTGCCTCGCCACGACCTCGCCTCGACGTTCTGCAGCCATCATAGATAAGAAACACATTACATAGCACCACTCGAAACATGTAATCACAATTAGCATCAAAGAACCATATTCAAACATGAAATTTCCCAAAAGACCAATCGGGAGAAAGAATACGCCTCAAGTCCGTCTAACCAAACCCGACTGGGCCAAATGCTGACTTGGCACGAACCACACAAACCAAACTTAATCTTTCCAAAACCCTCGTCAATTACTCATCACAAACATGGGGTTTCACATCCACATGGTCTCTCAATCTCCCCCTTGATGAGTATATTGACAAACCCAGAAGAAGCGTACATTTGATTTTGTTTGAAAATGAAAGAGAGTTAAACATGGTCTAAAGAAAATCAAAGAAGCTTATGACCATGTCGACAAAAAGGAACACTAGAGCGAAAACAGAAAGAGCAAATTGTTCTCCAAAGCTCCAGAAAGTTCCCAAATGGCTTTTTCTCCGCTATTCTCCCCCTTTTGGCAATAAACACATCAAGATGCAAGGAAGAGAAATAAGTATGAGCATGGATGGAATGGCTGACGTTTATTCATTTTAAGCATGATGAGCCATGAAGATTACCCAAAATGACCTTGAAGTATTACACCAAGCCATAACATATGAGAGTGATATCAACATCATGACAATACATGTATAGACAAGCTAAGCCAAATAAGTGATAATCTGAGAATTAGTTGAATTTCATAGCATGTCAAGCCATCCATGATTATAGTCTAGGTAAAGTTATCCAAAGATGATGCAGGCTATGTCAATAATCTAAGTGGAACCAATAAACTAGTATTGAGTCAATTTAGAGTGCCACAATCTCAAGAATAAATCACTTGTCCAAGTACTTGGTCTTTTTGTGTATTTTAAGCAAATTGAGCACATTTGACCTGAGAATTTTCTTTTAAATCTCATGGTTGTTTCCAACCAACATTTTCAGTCATATGCTAGATCTCAAGCCTTATGCGACTACTCCAAGCTAGAAGTTTAAGAAAATAGTCTTGGTCATCCAAAACTCCCCCTGAGTTCATGCCTAGTGGCTAGTGCAATGGCAAGCAGTCTCATGAGATAGAATTGGTGAGATCTGTTTTTTTGCACAAAAGAGATCTTTTTGCTTACTTAAAAGGTTGTACTAACTCATGCTTCATCAAGAAACTAGCATAGCTCAATCTAAAGCTCAATAAAGATTCAAGACTCAACTCAGCCTATTTGACATGGCATGAATCATAAAAGGATAACTAAAGAGAGACTAGTCTCAAGAGCTAACATGACATGAATTAGTTCAAGTTGAGCATTTTAATCAACCTATCATGGCAAAGACTTGACTACACATATAAAGTCATGATAAATCTAGCAAGTAAGCATAGATCATGGCAAGATGTAATTCATTGTAAACATGTCATAACAGGATAATAATCAAGGCTCCATGTAGTTATATTACAATGCAAAAAGGAAATGCAGAAAATCCAGCTCCCCCTCAACATGAGATGCAACTTTAGTTCAAGTTGACTTATGACAATATTAAGATCTAGAAGCTCCCAAATGAACTCCCCCTGAACCAAAGCAATAAAACTAGAAGCTGGCAAGAAAATCAGAAAAGGCAAGCATAGATAAGATATAGAGGATACTATGGCTCAGACTGACTCTCATCTACCCCATATGACTCTAGGACTATTAGCTGATCATCTAACACACTAAGAAGCAAACACGTACCCCGTCTACCCGAGGGTGGCCCAACCCTCGCTAGAACCTATAAGAAGTGAGTGAGCTCAACCTAGTGAGAAGTGAAGCAGCTAATAAGCAGCATCCTAGAATCACAAGATGAGAGGAAGAAGTCTAAACAACTAGACAAGAGAAACACTCTAATCTATGCTAGAAGGACTAACCCCAATGCACCCATATGCAATGCAACAGAAAGGAGTGAGAGCATAATAAACAAGATAAAACAAGAAGCGCAAAACTCCCCCTCACAACAGTCCATAAGGACAGACCACCCCAAGGTCTCCCCGCAGAGCTAAAAACCGAGAGCTATCCAAAGGCTTGGTAAAGATATCAGCCAACTGATGGTCATTCTCTACAAACTGGAGCACTATGTCACCCTTCTCCACATGGACTCAATGGAAGTGATATCTGATATCAATGTGCTTAGGCCTAGAATGCTGCACTGGGTTCTTGGCAATGTTAATGGTAGAGGTGTTATCACAAAAGAGTGGAACACTGTCTACGGCTAACCCAAAGTCCCGTAGGGTCGAGACCATCCAAAGTACCTGGCTGCAACAACTGGTGATAGCAACGTACTCAACTGCTGCGGTGGACTGTGCAACTCCGGCTGTTCTCGACACATGATCGGAGACTCCCGTTGGTTTTCTTTCCTAGCCCATGCACCAGGTGATGAGACTATCACCTTTGGAGACGCTTCGTCTGGGCGCATCATCGCTAAAGATACTGTGCACATTAATAATTCATTTATTTTAAAAGATGTTGCCTTAGTGAGTAAGCTACAGTATAATTTGCTTTCGGTTTCTCGGCTTACCGATGATGGTTTTGAGGTAAGCTTCAAGAAAAACGCTTGCAAAATTATTGATTCTTCGGGTAGTCTATTTTGCGGGATTTCTCGTTATGGGAGGATCTTTTGTGCTGATTTTGTTAAGTCTTCTGGTGATCCTCATCTTCTGGCATAGGAGACTTGGTCATATTGGATTTGACCATTTGACTCGAGTTAGCGGCCACGACCTCATTCGGGGCCAGCCGAAACTCAAGATGGTCAAAGATCTGGTTTGTGCTCCGTGCCGGCACGGCAAGATGGTTATCGCTTCTCACCCTCCGGTCATAGTGACTATGACCGATGCACCAGGACAACTGCTCCATATGGATACAGTTGGTCCAGCTCGAGTGCAGTTAGCAGGAGGGAAGTGGTATGTTCTTGTTGTGGTCGATGACTTCTCGAGGTACTCTTGGGTGTTTTTCTTAGCCTCGAAGGATGAGACATTTACCCATTTTCGGGGTCTTTTTAGTAGGCTTTCTGTTGAGCTCCCGGGTGCCTTACGAGCCATCCACAGTGACAATGGCACAAAGTTCAAGAATTCCTACTTTGAGAGGTTTTGCGATGAGACAGGTGTAGAGCACCAGTTCTCTTCTCCGCACGTCCTGCAGAAGAATGGCGTCGTGGAGAGGAAGAACCGTACCTTGGTCGAGATGGCCAGGACGATGCTTAATGAGTACTCTACACCTAGGAAGTTTTGGGTTGAGGCGATAGCCACTGCGTGCCATGTTTCGAACAGAGTTTTTCTTAGGGCACACTTGCATCGCACTTCCTATGAGTTGAGATACGGGCGAAAGCCCAATGTCTCTCATTTTCGCGTATTTGGTTGCAAGTGCTTTATTCTGAAGTTCGAAAACCTAGATAAGTTCGAGTCACGATCTTGTGATGGGATCTTTCTGGGCTACTCGACTTCTTCGTGGGCGTATAGGGTCTGCAACTGTGAGTCTAGTAAAATGGTAGAAACCTGTGAGGTGACCTTCGATGAGGCCAATCCGAGGACTAGGCCCGATATCTCAGGTTCTGTAGAGCAGTCCGAAGCCATCTTTGTGGATGATGAGGAGGATGGAGATGAAGGTGGCTTACCTGATCCAGTTCCTCCTCCCCTTGAGGTGCCTGCTGTTGGAAATATGCCCTAGAGGCAATCATAGAGATGATGATATTTCGTTGTATCCATGATTTAATAAATGTTCCTTGAATATTGCCTTTGTATTGATTAACAAGTATGTGACTTGTTTGTGAAACTCTTTACTTGTATGGTTATTCTAAAGTTGTCCCTAGTCGAAGTTCATATGTGGTCACACGTGAATAATGGATTAGCACATGTATCGGTTGATGACCATGTTTCACAGGTCATAGACATGGAGATGTCAAACCAATAATGTGGACACATGTTTAGAACATGGGGTTGGACCGACCCAACATGAGACATAACAATTATACTTATGGTTCTCTCTCTACACAATGTGTACGCCTTGTCCTTAGACCTGAGATTGTCGCATGTACTTGAGATGTGAATCGACCTACTTAGGGGCTATCAAACGCTGCTCCGTAACTGGGTAGTTATAAAGGTAGCTTTCGGGTTTGTCATGAAGCATGCTGCGAGGCATGGTCAGTCGAGATGGGATTTGCCCCTCTCTACCTGAGAGAGATATCTCTGGGCCCCTCGAGTGATCGGATCCAGAAATGCATGGCCATGCTACTTAAGGTTAAGAGTTAACCTAGTAAGGGATTCCGGATCACAGGATCGAGAAAGAGTGGTCAGCTTGGAGCTCGACCAAATATCGTGAGGCAAAGGGATTGGCATGTACATAAAGTTGTGATGGTTCGTTCGATATGATCTTTATGTATGTTTAGGAGTTGGCACGTCTTGCTAGAGGCCGCTACCAACTATTGACCGAGTAGGTAAACTCGTGTCATGTCTAAACATACGTGAACCCATAGGGTCACACACTTAAGGGCTGAAGCCTAATTCGGATTGGATCCGGGTTGGACTGGGTATTGAGTCCTAATGGGCCTCCATTCGCTGAAGCCCATTATAAGGACGTCTATAAAAGGAGGGCTAGGGCGCACAGGGTTGGGAGGATTTTTTCGTGACCTCCTCAAACCCTGGCCGCCACCCCTCCCACGCCCTGGGCGCTCGCTCGGATCTAGTAATCCGGCGTGCGTCGCTTCCTCCCGTACGTGTGGATACCTTTTGGCGGCGCTGCATCTGTAGCGTTTGGACGAACCGCAAGAGAGGAGTTGTACGTTGGACGCCGTGACGAGGACGAGGAAGTAGTACGACTACTCTGCCCCGACGTGCTGCATCGACGTAGTACGACTACTCTGCCCCGACGTGCTGCATCAATTCCGCACCTGCGCGTCTAGTGGTAATTCCGTGATCTATAACTGCAGTGATCTTGGTTTACGGGCATAATTTTTATTAATTTGCGCTAGCGTAGCCTACCCGTAGTCCTTCAGTGGTATCAGAGCGAGGGGCGCTGCCCCTTCGAACCCCGCGGGGGGAAACCCCCTCGACCCCCTTATCCGGTAGATTGCGAATCTATGCATAACTTGTTTTTGCAGGATGTATGTGACCAGTATGGCCTAATGTGTATGTGATGCATTTTATAATATTTTCATGACCTGCGTGTCGTGGGTTCGGCAACACGGCTGGAGCCATAGTGTTGTCAAAGTATTGTATTAACGGCCTGCGTGCCGACTTGTGATGATTCCTTGTATCCATGTATTTGATTACTAGCTGTTATGAGTAATAGCTTATATTAGTACTCGGAGGACACATCACTTGGAGGGATGGCACACATTAACCATGGAGATGGAGATCATCATGGTGGACAGATTCTATGGCGATGGAGATCACCATGAGAAAATGGGCCATACTGAGTCACAACTGTGTGAATGCTATTCCTGTTTGTTTTACTCCTATGCATGTTTGAATGGTAGAAGTATAACGATCCCTCACAAAATGTTAAGTTAAACATATGCCCTCCCAACTAAACCCTGCACCATCCCATGTCTTGTAAATTGATGGTGGGTCTATAAAATTAGGGCACCATCGACTTTCCTTGACTAGATGGGTTTGTATCGGATACATACATGCATAAGGGTTGGTGAACTTAACAAGGTTATCATAAAGGTTATGGGCCTTGGGGCATAAAGGTTGGGCGCCGAGGCATAGAGATGTCACCCAACAACAAGAGTCATATAGAGATATGATTAGTAAGGTGTTACTTACCGAATTACCTTGTCTCCTAGCGGTGATGCAAAAGCTCACTAGTAGACTAGTTAATTGCGGATCTTGAATTGCTAAGAATCAATAGAGGGATATTGATTTTAGTGGGAGTACATTCTATTAAATTTGTTTAATACAGTTTACTCTATCATGGTTCTATTTGTCTTAGTATTTTGCATTTTCTGTTGTAGATCAATGGCATCTAACAACCGCGCACACCCTTTTGCTTTGCGATCGATTCTTGAGAAAGAAAAATTAAATGGAACAAACTATTCGGACTGGGTCCGTAACCTGAGAATTGTTCTCAGGGCAGATAAAAAGGAACACGTTCTAGACACCCAAATCCCAGAAGAACCTGCTGACAATGCGACTGCTGCTGTTAAAAATGCCTACAAGAAAGCATGTGATGACTCTCTTGAGATTAGCTGTCTTATGCTTGCATGCATGGAACCTGACCTTCAAAAGCAGTTTGAGGATCAGGAAGCGTATGATATGATCATGGCGCTTAAGGACATGTTCCAGACACAGGCCAGGACTGAAAGGTTCAATGTGTCTAAGGCTTTTCTGGAATGCAAGTTAACAGAAGGTGCACCCGTAGGCCCACATGTGATCAAAATGGTTGGTTACAGTCAGACTTTGGATAAACTTGGTTTTCCAATTAGCCAAGAGTTGGCAACTGATTTCATTTTGGCGTCTCTACCACCTAGCTATGGACATTTCATTTCGAACTACCATATGCATGGGGTGGAAAAGGGCCTTAATGAGCTTTGTGGGATGCTCAAAACAGCAGAGAGTGACATTAAGAAGTGTGCAGGGCCTAGCCATGTGATGGCTGTGCAGAACAAGTCTAGCTTCAAGAAAAAGGGTAAGAAGCCATGGGCAAAGAATAAGGGCAAGGCTAAAGATATGATCTCAAAGCCAACGCCTAAGCCTAAAGCTGGACCTGGAGCTGAGACAGTATGCTACTATTGTAAAGAGACTGGCCACTGGAAGAGAAACTGCAAGAAGTACATGGATTCTGAGGAATGCAAGAAGAATGCTGGAAGTAAGACTTCCACCCATGGTACACTTGTCATAAATGTTTTAGACATTTTTCTTGCTGATTCTCCTATTAACTCTTGGGTATTTGATACCGGATCAGTTGCTCACATTTGCAACTCGATGCAGGGGCTAATAAGAAGTAGAGGAGTCGCAAGAGGTGAAGTTGATTTTCGCGTCGGAAATAAAGCAAGGGTTGCTGCGTTGACCGTCGGCACCATGCAACTTCAGCTTCCTTCAAGATTTATTATGGAATTGAATAATTGTTATTATGTTCCTAGTATGAGTCGAAACATTTTATCTCCCTCATGTTTGATGAGAGATGGTTATTCATTTGCAAGTAAAGACAATGGTTGTTTGATCTCTAAAAATGAAATGTTTGTGGCTTTTGCGCCCATTGTGAATGGGTTATTTATTTTAAATCTTGATGATGCGCCCATCTTTAACATAAATGCTAAAAGACTTCGACCTAATGATTTGAATCCCACCTATGTTTGGCATTGTCGTTTGGGTCACATAAGTGAAAAGCGCATGAAGAAGCTCCATGATGATGGTCTTCTAACTTCGTTTGATTTTGAATCATACGAGACATGTGAAGCTTGTTTGCTTGGTAAGATGACCAAGTCACCTTTCAAAGGTTCTTTTGAGAGGGCTTCAGACTTGTTGGAAATCATACATACTGATGTATGTGGACCAATGAGCACGACTGCTAGAGGTGGATTTCATTACTTCATAACTTTCACTGATGATTTTAGTAAATATGGCTATGTCTACTTAATGAAGCATAAGTCTGAAACTTTTGAAAAGTTCAAAGAGTTCCAGAATGAGGTTGAAAATCAACGTGCCAAGAAAATTAAGGCTCTGCGATCTGATCGTGGTGGCGAGTATTTGAGTCATGAATTTAGCAATCATCTGAAGAGTTGCGGAATTGTTCCACAGCTAACACCGCCCGGAACGCCTCAAAGAAATGGGGTATCCGAGCGGCGTAATCGGACCTTGTTGGACATGGTTCGATCGATGATGAGCCAGTCAGATCTACCATTATCATTTTGGGGTTACGCTCTAGAAACAGCAGCTTTCACACTTAATAGGGTACCGTCTAAATCCGTAGTTAAGACACCATATGAGATATGGACTGGGAAGAGTCACAGTTTGTCTTTTCTAAAGATTTGGGGATGTGAGGCGTTTGTCAAGCGACTACAGTCGGACAAGCTCACACCCAAGTCGGATAAATGCATTTTCGTGGGATATCCGAAGGAAACCTTTGGATATTACTTCTACAACCGACTAGAGGGCAAAGTGTTTGTCGCTCGAAGTGGTGTTTTCCTAGAGAAAGAGTTTCTCAACAGGGAGACAAGTGGAAGAACGGTGCAACTTGAAGAGGTTCAAGATGAACCAATCGGGGAAGACTCGACGAATGATGCCCACGTGGCAGAACAAGTTGAGGAACCCATGGCAAAGGAAGCACCACCACCACGCAGGTCGGAAAGGCTCCGCAATGCGCGAGATATGTTATTGTTAGACAATGATGAGCCTACGACCTATGCGGAAGCAATGATGGACCCAGACTCTGAGAAATGGCAAAGTGCCATGAGATCCGAGATAGCATCCATGGGAGACAATCAAGTTTGGAACTTGGTTGACCCGCCTGATGGTGTTAAAACCATAGAGTGCAAATGGATCTATAAAAAGAAGATTGATATGGATGGAAATGTTCATATCCATAAAGCTCGACTTGTCGCAAAAGGTTTTCGGCAAGTTCAAGGAGTTGACTACGATGAGACCTTCTCGCCTGTAGCGATGCTTAAATCTATACGGATCATTCTAGCTATTGCTGCATATTTCGACTATGAGATATGGCAGATGGATGTCAAAACGGCTTTCCTTAATGGAAATTTAACCGAGGACGTGTATATGATACAGCCCGAGGGTTTTGTCGATCCAATCAATGCTAGAAAAGTATGCAAACTTCAAAAATCCATTTACGGATTGAAGCAAGCATCTCGGAGTTGGAACATTCGTTTTGATGAAGTGGTCAAAGGGTTTGGCTTCATCAAAAACGAAGAAGAATCTTGCGTTTACAAGAAGGCAAGTGGGAGCTCGCTCGTATTTCTAATCTTATATGTAGATGACATATTACTGATTGGAAATGATATTCCTATGCTCGAGTCCGTTAAGACCTCACTGAAAAATAGTTTTTCAATGAAGGACTTAGGGGAAGCGGCATATATTTTGGGTATTAAGATCTATAGAGATAGATCAAAAAGGCTAATAGGATTAAGCCAGAGTACTTACATTGACAAAGTGTTGAAACGGTTCAACATGGAGGAGGCAAAGAAAGGGTTCTTGCCCATGTCTCATGGCATAAATCTTGGCAAGACTCAGTGTCCTTCGACAACTGATGAGCGAGATCGCATGAGTAAGATTCCATATGCTTCGGCCATTGGATCTATCATGTATGCTATGATATGTACTCGCCCAGATGTTTCCTATGCTCTAAGTGTTACGAGCAGATACCAGGCTGATCCCGGTGAGAGTCACTGGACAGCGGTTAAAAACATCCTCAAGTATTTGAGAAGAACTAAGGATGTGTTCCTAGTCTACGGAGGTGAGGAAGAGCTCGTTGTAAATGGTTACACCGATGCAAGCTTCCAAACCGACAAAGACGATTACAAGTCGCAATCGGGTTTTGTGTTCATTTTGAACGGTGGTGCGGTCAGTTGGAAGAGTTCCAAGCAGGAGACTGTTGCTGACTCTACAACGGAGGCCGAGTACATTGCAGCTTCTGAAGCAGCAAAGGAAGGTGTTTGGATAAGGAAGTTCATATCTGAACTAGGTGTGGTTCCTAGTGCATGCAGTCCTCTGGATCTTTACTGTGATAACAGTGGGGCCATTGAGCAAGCCAAGGAGCCAAGGAATCACCAAAAGAACAAACACATACTGCGGCGGTTTCATCTCATTCGAGAGATCCTCAATCGAGGAGATTTAAAGATATGCAAAATACATACGGATTTGAATATTTCAGATCCTTTGACGAAGCCTCTCCCACAGCCTAAGCATGAGGCGCACACAAGAGCTATGGGTATTAGATATCTTCTAGATTGACTCTAGTGCAAGTGGGAGACTGTTGGAAATATGCCCTAGAGGCAATCATAGAGATGATGATATTTCGTTGTATCCATGATTTAATAAATGTTCCTTGAATATTGCCTTTGTATTGATTAACAAGTATGTGACTTGTTTGTGAAACTCTTTACTTGTATGGTTATTCTAAAGTTGTCCCTAGTCGAAGTTCATATGTGGTCACACGTGAATAATGGATTAGCACATGTATCGGTTGATGACCATGTTTCACAGGTCATAGACATGGAGATGTCAAACCAATAATGTGGACACATGTTTAGAACATGGGGTTGGACCGACCCAACATGAGACATAACAATTATACTTATGGTTCTCTCTCTACACAATGTGTACGCCTTGTCCTTAGACCTGAGATTGTCGCATGTACTTGAGATGTGAATCGACCTACTTAGGGGCTATCAAACGCTGCTCCGTAACTGGGTAGTTATAAAGGTAGCTTTCGGGTTTGTCATGAAGCATGCTGCGAGGCATGGTCAGTCGAGATGGGATTTGCCCCTCTCTACCTGAGAGAGATATCTCTGGGCCCCTCGAGTGATCGGATCCAGAAATGCATGGCCATGCTACTTAAGGTTAAGAGTTAACCTAGTAAGGGATTCCGGATCACAGGATCGAGAAAGAGTGGTCAGCTTGGAGCTCGACCAAATATCGTGAGGCAAAGGGATTGGCATGTACATAAAGTTGTGATGGTTCGTTCGATATGATCTTTATGTATGTTTAGGAGTTGGCACGTCTTGCTAGAGGCCGCTACCAACTATTGACCGAGTAGGTAAACTCGTGTCATGTCTAAACATACGTGAACCCATAGGGTCACACACTTAAGGGCTGAAGCCTAATTCGGATTGGATCCGGGTTGGACTGGGTATTGAGTCCTAATGGGCCTCCATTCGCTGAAGCCCATTATAAGGACGTCTATAAAAGGAGGGCTAGGGCGCACAGGGTTGGGAGGATTTTTTCGTGACCTCCTCAAACCCTGGCCGCCACCCCTCCCACGCCCTGGGCGCTCGCTCGGATCTAGTAATCCGGCGTGCGTCGCTTCCTCCCGTACGTGTGGATACCTTTTGGCGGCGCTGCATCTGTAGCGTTTGGACGAACCGCAAGAGAGGAGTTGTACGTTGGACGCCGCGACGAGGACGAGGAAGTAGTACGACTACTCTGCCCCGACGTGCTGCATCGACGTAGTACGACTACTCTGCCCCGACGTGCTGCATCAATTCCGCACCTGCGCGTCTAGTGGTAATTCCGTGATCTATAACTGCAGTGATCTTGGTTTACGGGCATAATTTTTATTAATTTGCGCTAGCGTAGCCTACCCGTAGTCCTTCACCTGCTTCTTCCACTGCACCTCGAGGGGATCAGCCCATGCCTACCACATCTTCTGGAGTTAGTGGCTCTGTTCCTACCTCGTCAGCACATGAGGTAGAGGTCATTTTTTCTTCTCATCCAGGACCTCCCCGATATATCCAAAAAGACCATCCTTCAGAGCAGATGATCGGAGACCTTTTCGAGCGTGTCACCCGCTCAAAATCTGGCATGTCTCACTTCTGTCTCCAATCTACCTTCGTTGCTTCTTTTGAGCCCAAGGATGTTAGTAATGCACTTTCTGATGAGTCTTGGGTCAATGCCATGCATGAGGAGTTAGAGAACTTTGAGAGAAATAAGGTCTGGTCGCTTGTTGAGCCCCCTAGAGGTCATAATGTCATAGGTACTAAGTGGGTGTTCAAAAACAAGCAGAGTGAGGATGGGGTAGTCATTCGAAACAAGGCTAGGTTGGTAGCTCAGGGTTTCTCCTAGGTTGAGGTTCTAGATTTTGAGAAGACCTTTGCCCCTGTAGCTAGGCTAGAGGCCGTTAGGATCTTGCTTGCATCCGTAGCGTCTAAGGGCTTCACGCTTTACCAAATGGATGTCAAGAGTGCCTTCCTCGATGGGTATATTGAGGAAGAGGTCTATGTTAGGCAGCCTCCAGGTTTCGAGAACCCCAAATACCTAAACCATGTATATAAGCTTTCAAAAGCCTTGTATGGACTTAAGCAAGCCCCTAGAGCTTGGTATGAGAGGCTTAAGTCCTATCTGTTGAGCCATAGGTTTGAGATGGGTAAGGTAGACAAGACCTTATTCATTCGCATGCATGGCAATGACCTTTTACTCATCCAGATCTATGTGGATGACATCATCTTTGGCGGCTCCTCGCATGCTCTTGTCCCTTATTTTTCCGATGTCATGAGCTCAGAGTTTGAGATGAGCATGATGAGCGAGTTGAGCTTCTTTCTTGGCTTTCAGATCAAGCAGACTCGAAAGGGTACCTTCTTGCATCAGGGCAAGTACACTCGAGACCTCCTGAGACGCTTTGATATGAGTGATAGTAAGCCGGTGTCCACTCCTATGGCTTTATCAGCTTCACTCGACCTAAATGAGGATGGCGAGCCAGTTGATCAGAAGGAGTATCGCAACATGATTGGCTCCCTCTTGTACCTCACTGCCTCGAGACTGGATATACACTTTTCTTTGTGTCTATGTGCTCGATTTCAGGCATCTCCACGCGCATCTCATCGCCAGGTGGTGAAGCACATCCTTTGGTACCTTCGAGCTACCATTGACTATGGTATCTAGTACTCTTCCTCATCCTGTCTTTCCCTCAGAGCCTACTCGGATGTAGACTTTGCTGGCTGTAGGATAGATAGGAAGAGCACTTCTGGCACCCGCCAATTCATTGGCACTTCTCTTGTTTCTTGGTCTTCTAGGAACAGTTCAGTGTTGCACAGTCCACCGCAGAGGCCGAGTACGTTGCTGCCGCCAGTTGCTGCAGCCAGGTGCTTTAGATGGTTTTGACCTTGCGGGACTTTGGGTTAGCCATAGACAGTGTACCACTCTTTTGTGGTAACACTTCTGCTATTAACATTGCTAAGAACCCAGTGCAGCACTCTCGGACCAAGCACATTGATATCAGATATCACTTCCTTCGAGACCATGTGGAGAAGGGTGACATAGTGCTCCAGTTTGTGGAGAGTGACCACAAGTTGGCTGATATCTTTACCAAGCCTTTGGATAGCTCTAGGTTTTTAGCTTTGCGGGGAGAGCTTGGGGTGGTTTGTCCTTATGGACTGTTGTGAGGGGGAGTTTTGTGCTTCATGTTTTACCCTGTTTATTATGCTCTTACTCCTTTCTGCTGCATTGCATATGGGTGCATTGGGGTTAGTCCTTTCAGCATAGATTAGAGTGGTTTTCTCGTCTAGTTGCTTGGATTTCTTCCTCTCATTGTGTGATTATAGGATGCTGCTTGTTAGCTATTTTTCTTCTCACTAGGTTGAGCTCACTCACTTCCTATAGGTTCTAGCAAGGGTTGGGCCACCCTTGGGTAGACAGGGTACATGTTTGCTCCTTAGTGTGTTAGATGATCAGTTGATAGTCCTAGAGTCATATGGGGTAGATGAGAGTCAGTCTGAGCCATAGTATCCTCTATATCTTATCTATGCTTTAAGGTCTGCCTTTTCTGATTTATTTGCCAGCTTCTCGTTTTATTGCTTTGGTTCAGGGGGAGTTCATTTGGGAGCTTCTCGATCTTAATGTTTTCATAACTCAACTTGAACTAAAAGTGCTTCACATATTGAGGGGGAGTTGGATTTTCTTGCATTCTGCATTGTAATATAATTACATAGAGCCTTGACTATTATCCTTTTATGACATGTTTACAATGCATTATATCTTTCCATGATCTGCGCTTACTTGCTAGATTTATCATGACTTTATATGTGTAGTCAAGTCTTTGCCATGATAGGTTGATTAAAAATGCGCAACTTGAATTAAAATCATGTCATGTTAGCTCTTGAGACTAGTCTGTCTTTAGTTATTCTTTTATGATTCATGCCATGTCACATAGGCTGGGTTGAGTCTTGAATCTTTGTTGAGCTTTAGATTGAGCTATACTAGTTTCTTGATGAAGTATGAGTTAGTACACCCGTTTAAGAAAGCAAAAAAAATCTCTTTTGTGTGAAAAAAAATGATCTCACCAATTCTTTCCCATGAGACTGCTTGCCATTGCACTAGGCATGAACTCAAGGGAAGTTTTGAATGACCGAGACTATCTTCTTAAGGTTCTCGCTTGGAGTAGTCGCATAAGGCTTGAGATCTAGCACACGACTAAACAAAAATCTTGGGTGGTAACAACCATGAGTTTCTAAAAAGAAAACATGTCAATTGTGCTAAATTTGCTTAACTACACAAAAAGACCAAGTACTCATCAAGCATCGTCCTGGCCATCTCGACCAAGGTGCGGTTCTTCCTCTCCACAACGCCATTCTGGTGAGGGACGTATGGAGAGGAGAACTGGTGCTCTACACCTGTCTCACCGCAAAACCTCTCAAAGTAGGAATTCTTGAACTCCGTGTGATAGACCATGTGGAGGTGGCCCCGTGTGTGTGTGTGATGAGTAATTGACATTTGTTTTAGGAAAGTCGAGTTTGGTTTGTGTGGTTCGGGCCATGTCGTTGTGTGGTGCAATCGGCTTTGGTCGGACTTGGTCAAACTTGGGCTTTTTCATGCTTAAGATTTCTCTTAATGCTATTATTGATTACATTATGTCGTGCGGTGCTATGTGATGTGTTTCATGTCTGTGATGACTGCAGGACGTCGAGGCGAAGTCGTGGCGAGGCACGGGATGATCGGACTAGGCGCAAGTGGTGCTGAGGTCAGAGTGGTCGGGATGTGCCGAAGACGGTGAGGACTCGAGGTGGTTGCGAGGCTTAGACGGCAAGAAATGAGGAAGCTTTCTGGAAGATGCAGGAGTGGCGTTTTTGTGAATACGCAGGGCTGCATAAAAGGAAGCGGGTTTTGGTTGAAGCAAATGGATGAAGTGGATTTTAGGTAAAGCATTGAGTTAGTTGGAGTTATTGGGTAAAGGAGGTTGTAAACCCATTAACTAGAGGCTATAAATAGGTGGTAGAACTCAGGTGCATGTATGGCTTGGGAGATGAGTTAGAGGCTTTAGAGGTGTTGGTTTTTGCTTTGTGCTTTCTCTTTTGTTCTGTTGGGAGTTGTTGAGAAAGAGCAGGAGTTTGTTGTTTCTTGTCTCTCCTGCGTGAGGATGTCCAGGAGAAGTATGTATTATGTGTTCCTTGTTCTAAGGCCATAAGGGGTTGAAGTGGTTGTAAACCTTACACTCTTGTAATCATCCCTCTCTATGCCTCAATATATGTTTGAGATGTTTTGGTTTCATGTGTTTCCCTGATGTCTATTTCGTTTTTGGTCTCAGTTCTTGCCTCTGTTGTTTTGTGTTCTTGAGTTGAATCCTTGATCTAATGGCTAGTTCTTGTTTGCTTTGTGAAGGGAAAATACTCAAGGCCCTTTGATCATTAATTGTTCAAGAGCAAGTTAAGGATTCAATGGTTTCTGTTATCTCGCAGGCTCTCGTCAAATTTTCTCTGTTCTTGATTTTCAGGGTTTGAGTATAGGGCTCTATGGAATCTTTTGCTTCCCTCCAAAAGGTTGTGTTTTGTTGTGAGTTTCTGAGTCCTGAGGCTATTACTTAGCTAATCTCACGATCTCCTGATCAAAGAATCAATGTCTAGGTGGCAATTTGGAAATCAGTGCAGTTCTCTGTGAGATTTCAGAGTTTTTGCTCAAATCTCATATTCTTGATTTCCTGATGATTCCTCTTGTTAAGTGATGTCTCTCTGCTGTTTAGAATAGGTTTGTGCTCTTTTGGCTAAAGGGAAACTGGAGCAATTCTTCATTTTGGCTGAAATCTACTAGTTTCAGTATTTTCAGTTCGGGCGGCTCTGAATTCTGTTCTCTGAATTTTTGCTGGAGGTGTAACTGGTCAGACCGCATGCTCCATGGCGGTCGGACCGCACCTACACCGCTGGTCAGACTGGAGCACTTGAGGTGTGTCGTAGGGGTGGCCCCCACCTAAACCCAGCAGGCCTGGTAGGAGATTATAAGGCCCAGAATAGGCCATGTGTAATGACATAACTGCCCCCAGAGGGGAAAACCAGATGTAAGGGTATATCTGTAAAAGCACTCCTCATGTGTATATATATATGGGTAAGCCATGGGGAGGACCCAGGCCATTACACTTATCTTCATCACTCTCCACTACCATATCTCTCTCTGTTTGGTCTGTAGCCACAACAGTTGGCGCCGTCCGTGGGGACGACGAAGACAAGCCTGAAGACCGAAGGAAAAAAGATGGCACCGAAGAGAGCTTCACCAGCGGCGGCGAGGGGAAAGAAGACGGATGGGTCGGAGCAGCGCGTGAGTACCAGGGCTTCGGCATCGGCCGCCGAAGGAGTTGGCGGCGGCGTACGCGCCGTGGTCGCAGGCGTCGACGCCCGCGCGGCAACAACCGACCCCGCCAGCACCGCTACGACAACACCTAACCCCGTCGCTGGCACTGCAACGACAGCCCCCGCCACCCTTGCCGGTAGCGCAGATCCGGCGGCCGGGGGTAGCCGCAACGAACCATCCGGCGGATCTGGAGATCGTGAGGCGATGGTCCCTGCACCAGCCCGTCCACTGGGCGTTCCGGCGGCCCCAACGACACCTGCGGTGGAAAGCGCCCTACTAGTGGCCCTCAACGCGTTCCAGCGGGAACTCGGGGACCTTCGCGGGGCCGTCCGAGATATACAAGAGGCTCGGAGCCAGCAGGTCGCGCCGGTAGTCGCGCCCGAGCCCACGCCAGAGAAGGTGGACAGCCGCGAAGCCCCCACGTCTAGCCGTGTCCCGCTGAGACGCGTAGATCCGGAATCTCCGCTTTCGGCGGGGCTGCAGCGGGCGGCGTGGCCCGAAGACTTCAAGTTCCCTCGCATCATCGACCCGTACAAAGGCGACACGGATCCTCGCGAGTTCGTGCGCGTGTACGAAACCGCGATCGAGGCCGCGGGCGGAGACGACACCGCGAAGGCGAAGGGACTCCCCCTCGCACTGCACAGAGTGGTGCTCTCTTGGTTTTTTACCATAGAGCCGGGCTCCATCTACGCGTGGGAGCAGCTTCGCGACCGGCTTCGTAGCAACTTTCAAGGACATTATGTCGAGCGGATCAATGCGGACCAGCTCTTCGCTGTGAAGCAAGGACCCTCGGAGACGCTCCGGGGCTACTTCAAGCGCTTCGACAAGATTCGAGGCCAGGTAAACGATGTTAATGAAACCACAGTCGTTAATGCAGCCATATAGGGCCTTCGCCCGGGCCCGATGGCCGAATACAACGCGCGGAGGCCAATCACGACAGTTGCCAAGCTCTTCGACAAAATGGATGGGTATGCGCGGGCGGAGGAGGATGCGCGAACACGCAGCATCACCGCCCCCGGCCTCGCCCGTGAGGAGCACCCCCCGCGCGAGGTCAGGGTGGGTGGTCCCTCCTCGAACCTGGGCCGTAGCCGAAAGCCCCGAGGAGGCCCTCCCCGAGGCAGGGAGGCCGAGGTACAGGAAGGCTCCTCACGGTGCAGCCCTAAACCTCGGCGCCGCCAGCGCCGGTCGCAGGCGGCCCACCATGTCCTCGCCACCGAGAGCGCCCGCCAAGGACCCGACCCCGCCTCACGGAGGGGAGACCGGGGATCGGAGGGCGGATTTGACTACGGCAGCCAACCCCACGCAGAGCAAGAGCTCCTGCACTATGGCAAGTGGTGCGAGGTACACGGCTACGGCGATCATTACACAAGGGCATGCATCACGGTGATGGAGCTGCGTAGGGCGACGGCCGGGTCTCGGGCTCCGCCTACTCGTCCCCCCGCCGAAGCCCACGTAGGGCACCCAAGGGATAGCCCCATACGGGCCACCGCAACGGAGGGCGTGCAGCATCGCACCGTCAACGTCATCACCGGAGGCTCCTCTTCAAAAGCCCCCAGGGAGCAGCCGCAACTGTGGATGCCGCCCTGCAACATCACCTTCGACTTGAACGACGCCAGGGGCGTGGAGTACCCTCACCAAGACCCTCTAGTCATCCAGGCCCACATAGCACGCTGTGAAGTCAGGCGCATCCTTGTCGACGAGGGAAGCTCCGCGAACATCTTATTCACAGAAGCCCTCGACCGCATGGCAATCCCCCGAAGCCGGCTAGAGCAGCCAGGAGCTCCACTTCAAGGCTTCGGGGGTCAACCGCTGCAGGTCCTGGGGCACGTGTCCCTTCCTGTCACTTTCCGTCAAGAGGGCAACAAAGGTAACATCCGGACCGAGCATGTCACCTTCGATGTCGTGGATATCCCGCACCCCTACAACGCCATACTGGGGCGACCCGCCATCAACTCTTTCGAGGCAATCCCGCACCACGCCTTTTTGTGTGTAAAGCTCCCGGGCCCGGAGGGTGTCATCACCATCTTCGGCGACCAGGACTTGGCCAGACGTGCTGAAGGCGGCAGCCGCGTCCCGCATCGCCCGGTGCATGCCCTCTCCGGCGCGCCCGGTGATGGGCCCTCCGCTCCCGGGTGGACGCCCAAGCCTCGGCCCGAAGGCGGCGTCAAGAAGGTGCCGCTCCAGGCGGAGGGGCAGTTTGTGTCCATCGGCGAGGGGCTCCCGCCGGGGGTCGAACGGGAGCTGCTCCGAGTGCTTCAGAACAACGTTGACATCTTCGCATGGTCCCCGGAGGACATCAAGGGCGTAGACCGAGCAGTAATCGAGCATCGTTTGGCGGTCCGCCCCGACGCCAAGCCGGTCAAGCAAAGGCTCCGGCGTATGTCGATGGATCGGCAGCAGGCGGCCAAAGCAGAGGTGGCGAAGCTTCTTCGCGCCGGGGTCATCCGCGAGGTCCACCATCCAGAATGGCTCGCCAACCCGGTGCTAGTCAAAAAGGTCAGCGGGGCCTAGCGCATGTGCATCGACTTCACGGCACTCAACAAGGCGTGCCCGAAGGACAACTACCCCTTGCCGCGCATCGATCAGCTGGTTGACTCCACCGCTGGGTGCGAACTCATGAGTTTCCTGGACGCCTATTTCGGCTACCACCAAGTATACATGGCTGAAGACGACGAGGAGAAGACCAGTTTCATCACACCACTTGGGACGTTCTGCTTCGTCAGAATGCCCTTTGGCTTGAAGAATGCAGGCGCTACCTTCACCCGACTCGTCGCCATTGCCCTGGCCGCCCAGCTTGGGAGGAACATCGAAGCCTATGTCAATGACGTGGTGGTCAAAACTCGGCAACTTGCTCTACACGGCCGGGACCTCCAGGAGACCTTCGATAACCTCCGAAAGGCGGGCATCAAGCTCAACCCCGACAAGTGTGTCTTCGGGGTACAGGCGGGCAAACTCCTAGGTTTCCTCGTGTCCGGGCGGGGCATCCAGGCGAACCCCGACAAAGTAGACGCCATCCTGGGTATGGAGCCGCCCAAGACAACGAGGGAGGTTCAGAGGCTCGCGGGCCGCATGGCAGCATTAAGCCGCTTCCTCTCCAGGGCGGCGGAGCGGGCCCTGCCGTTCTTCAAGACACTCCGCGGGTGTGATGGATTTCGTTGGGACGGAGACTGCGCGAAGGCCTTCGACGAGCTCAAGCAGCACCTGGCAAGCCTCCCAACTCTGGTCGCCCCAGCACCAGAGGCTCCCCTCCTGCTCTATCTGGCCGCGTCAGCCACCGCGGTCAGCGCCGTCCTCGTCATAGAGGAGGGCGCCACGCAGCGGCCCGTCTACTTTGTCTCTGAAGCCCTTCAAGGCGCCAAGACAAGATACACGGAGCTTGAGAAGCTCGCCTACGCGCTGGTCATGGCCTCCAGGAAGCTTCGGCATTATTTTCTGGCTCACCCGATCACCGTGCCTTCCTCATTCCCCCTGGCAGAGATGCTACATAACAAGGAGTCCACAGGGTGTATCGGTAAATGGGCCGCCGAGCTCGCTCCCTTCTCCTTGACGTATGCTTCGCGGACGGCAATTAAATCCCAAGTCCTGGCGGATTTTCTCGCCGAATGGACCCCGCCCGCCCAACCCGGCCAGACGCACGATGATCCTGTCTGGACGCTTACAATCGACGGAGCTTACAGCGTCACCGGCGCGGGCGTAGGGGCGGTGATCATCACGCCCGAGGGACAGCGTTTGCTGTACTCGACGCGCCTTGCCTTCCCCGCCACCAACAACACGGCTGAATACGAGGCACTGCTCTTTGGCCTGGCACAGCTCAAGGCAGTCGGCGCGAGACGGGTGTTGGTCCGCACCAACTCGCGCTTGGTGGCCGGCCATGTGGACAAGTCATATCAAGCCAAGGACCCTGAGTTGGCCAAATACCTCGCGGCGGTGAGGGCGAGGGAAAGGCACTTTTTGGGTGTCACCATCAAGGCCATCCCCCGGGCGGAGAATGAGCAAGCCGACGCCCTCGCCAAGGCGGCCAGCCAGCAACTGCCCCCCCCCCCGAGGGGGCATTCTACGAGGTGTTAGCAAAGGCGGCCATCGCGCAGGACAACCGGGACGCGGCACTTGTCCACCGCATTGATCGGCCAGGAGATTGGCGAGAGCCCATTTTCAATTTCTTACAAGGTCTCGCCGAGCCAGAGGACCCTGCCGAACTGCGACGCTTGCAGCACCCTGCACGGTCCTTCCAGGTGTTCGAAGGGACACTCTACAAGAAAGGGGTTTGCGCGCCGCTCCTGCGCTGCCTCTCGGCTGCAGAGGGAAAGGAACCCTTGGTGGAAATCCACGCAGGCGTGTGCGGATCCCACCTGGCGCCGAGGTCATTAGTCGGCAAGGCGTTCAGACAAGGCTTCTACTAGCCGACTGCCATCACCGACGCCCAGGACCTCGTTCGTCGGTGCCAAGGGTGCCAGTGGATGGCGCACATCATCCGCAGGCCCCCGACAAGCCTCAACCCAATTCCCCCGGTGTGGCCACTGGCGCGCTGGGGTCTCGATATAGTAGGACCACTTGCCCGAGCTCCAGGGGACCTCCGGTTCGTGGTAGTCGCGCTGGAGTATTTCTCCAGATGGCCGGAAGCGATCGCTCTGGCCAAAGTAACTTCTGCGGCCATACAGCGCTTCCTATGGCAAAACATCATATGTCGCTTCGGTGTGCCTCGGGAGCTCACGGTCGACAATGGCCTGCAGTTCGACGCCACCCTCTTCAAAGATTATTGTGGCAGCATGGGCATCACCCTCCGATTCGCCTCGGTGGGCCATCCCCAGTCCAACGGGGCGGTCGAACGGGTGAATGGCGCCATTTCCGCCGCCATCAAGAAGCGCCTGGTTGGATTGCCGAAGGGCAAGTGGCCAAGCGAGCTTCACAGCGTTCTATGGTCGCTTCGCACAACGGTAACACGCCCGACGAGATTCACGCCGTTTAAACTCCTCTTCGGTGACGAAGCGGTGACGCCCGAGGAAATCAAGGCAGGCTCGCGAAGGGTCCTCGTCCAAGCACCCGAAGACGAGCACCGTGTGTCCTTGGACCTCCTCGACGGGATACGGGCAGACGCAGCCCACCATGTCGAGAAGTACGCGCGGCAGACAATGCGTACTCGGGACCGCTCTATATGCCCGCGGGGGTTCAAGCCTGGGGATCTCGTCCTCAGAGTGGCGCTCCAGGCCGAAACCGTTGGCAAGCTGGAGTCCAAGTGGGAAGGCCCGTACATCGTAACAGAGGCATTGCCGAAGGGGGCGTACCGCCTCGCCACGCTCGAAGGACAAGCCTTCCGGCACACATGGGACGCGGACAGGTTGCAGCGGTACTACGCCTAGAAGCAGGACACCAGGCGTAGAGCCACCAGCCCGTTGTTAGGCGATGCTCGCCCGCGCAAACGGGAGTTCAATAAAGGTTGCTGTTCCCAGAGCATCCCCTGTTCGCGCTGAGCAGAACAAAGTCCACGGACTTTAAATAAGACGTAGCGTCGAGCTTAGCTCCGCACGCGAGAGTCTGCGGACTATAAATAAGACGTAGCGTCGAGCCTAGCTCTGCACGCACCAGTCCACGGACTTTAAATAAGACGTAGCGTCGAGCCTAGCTCCGCACGCGAGAGTCTGCGGACTATAAATAAGACGTAGTGTCGAGCCTAGCTCCGCACGCACCAGTCCACGGACTTTAAATAAGACGTAGCGTCGAGCCTAGCTCCGCACGCGAGAGTCTGCGGACTATAAATAAGACGTAGCGTCGAGCCTAGCTCCGCATGCACCAGTCCACGGACTTTAAATAAGACGTAGCGTCAAGCCTAGCTCCGCACGCGAGAGTCTGCGGACTATAAATAAGACGTAGCGTCAAGCCTAGCTCCGCACGCACCAGTCCACAGACTTTAAATAAGACGTAGCGTCGAGGTCCGCCTCCGCACGCACTCTACGGAGTATAAATAAGACGCAGCGGGGGGACGCCACCGCGCGCACTCTAAGGACTATAAAGAAGATGTAGCGTCGAGCCTAGCTCCGCACGCACCAGTCCACGGACTTTAAATAAGACGTAGCGTCGAGCCAAGCTCCGCACACGAGAGTCTGCGGACTATAAATAAGACGTAGCGTCGAGCCTAGCTCCGCACGCACCAGTCCACGGACTTTAAATAAGACATAGCGTCGAGTCTAGCTCCGCACGCGAGAGTCTGCGGACTATAAATAAGGTGTAGCGTCGAGCCTAGCTCCGCACGCACCAGTCCACGGACTTTAAATAAGACGTAGCGTCGAGCCTAGCTCCGCACGCGAGAGTCTGCGGACTATAAATAAGACGTAGCGTCGAGCCTAGCTCCGCACGCACCAGTCCACGGACTTTAAATAAGACGTAGCGTCGAGGACCGCCTCCGCACGCACTCTACGGAGTATAAATAAGATGCAGCGGGGGGACGCCTCCGCGCGCACTCTAAGGAGTATAAAGAAGACGTAGCCTCGAGCCTAGCTCCGCACGCGAGAGTCTGCGGACTATAAATAAGACGTAGCGTCGAGCCTAGCTCCGCACGCACCAGTCCACGGACTTTAAATAAGACGTAGCGTCGAGGTCCGCCTCCGCACGCACTCTACGGAGTATAAATAAGATGCAGCGGGGGGACGCCTCCGCGCGCACTCTAAGGAGTATAAAGAAGACGTAGCGTCGAGCCTAGCTCCGCACGCGAGAGTCTGCGGACTATAAATAAGACGTAGCGTCGAGCCTAGCTCCGCACGCACCAGTCCACGGACTTTAAATGAGACGTAGCGTCGAGCCTAGCTCCGCACGCGAGAGTGTGCGGACTATAAAGAAGACGTAGCGTCGAGCCTAGCTCCGCACGCACCAGTCCACGGACTTTAAATAAGACGTAGCGTCGAGGTCCGCCTCCGCACGCACTCTACGAAGTATAAATAAGACGCAGCGGGGGGACGCCTCCGCGCGCACTCTAAGAAGTATAAAGAAGACGTAGCGTCGAGCCTAGCTCCGCACGCACCAGTCCACGGACTTTAAATAAGACATCGCGTCGAGCCTAGCTCCGCACGCGAGAGTCTGCGGACTATAAAGAAGACGTAGCGTCGAGCCTAGCTCCGCACGCACCAGTCCACGGACTTTAAATAAGACGTAGCGTCGAGGGTCGCCTCCGCACGCGCGAGTCTCCGGACTATAAAGAAGGCGTAGCGTCGAGCCTAGCTCCGCACGCACCAGTCCACGGACTTTAAATAAGACGTAGCGTCGAGGTTCGCCTCCGCACGCGCGAGTCTCCGGACTATAAAGAAGACGTAGCGTCGAGCCTAGCTCCGTACGCAATAGTCCACGGACTTTAAATAAGACGTAGCGTCGAGGTTCGCCTCCGCACGCGTGAGTCTTCGAACTATAAAGGAAGTCGTAGCGTCGAGGTTCGCCTCCGCACGCGCCACTCCACGGAGTATAAACGAGACGCGCAGACCTGCCCTCCGCGTTCGGCGGTAGGTAACACCAAGCATAAGGTACAATTTGGTTCCATTATAAACGCAAAGGGGTTACATGGTTACAGGCGTAGGACCCAGTGCGTCATCCCCCTGCCCTCCCGACCAACTGCTCAGCCTTGGCGCGGCGCGGACGAGCCCGCGCCGTCGTCACCACGGCGCTGAAGGACCCCTTCAAGCCACTGGAGGAGGTCCCCCTCCCCATGCAACGTCTGCTGCACGGCGACCCTCGCTGCACCTTCCCCGAAGCGGCCCCAGATCCGTTGATGGAAGTTCTGCAGGCTAGACCCGATGGAACGGATGGCGTCCGACATAACCTCTGGGCGGTCGGGAGGATCCAGTTGAGGGTTCGCTAGCTCATGGGTATGCCTACACCCACGAGTGTGAAGCAGGGCGAGGGCGAAGCACGCACCAACATAGCCGCAGTGCTCGCCAAAGGTCCTGGCGCCACGAAGAGCAACGCCGGCACCCTCCTCGATCAGCCCGAGCGACTCCGACAGGGCCTCCGGCCTGTGCGTAGTGTCCGGCACTCGGACGCACAGATCCCGGAGGGCCTGGTTCAGAGCCTCCATGGCCCGCCATGCCGACAGGGACGCATTTTCCAGGACACGGCGGTTCTCGGCAGCAGACTCCGCCAGCTGGGCCTTCTCCCCTTCTAGGACGGCGATCTGCTGCACGAAGGCGGCGCGCTCCCCAGCCGTGGCGATCTGAGCTTCCGTGGCCTCGAGTTGTACGGCCACCAGGGCGTCCCCCAGCGCGCGAAGTTCTTCATCCTTTGCAGCGAGAGCAGTGTTTGCTTCGCGGAGGCTGGCTTCCAGAGCCCTCCGCTCCCGGACGCGGGCCTCGTCAAAGGACCGGCTGAGGGCAAGCGTCTGGCAGAAACAACAAATCAGCAGGCGTCCAGAAATACCTTACAAACGGAAGCGCACATATTTACCCTCATCTCGGAGGCCTGCAGCGCGAGCGCTAGGAGGTCCCCCGCGCATGACGACAGCGCCTCTCGGTTGAGGCCATTATCGGCACGCTCTGCGGCTGCGGTGAGGTCGCAAAATACCTCCGGGCGAGGGAGGAAGTCTGAGCGAGCGAGCCCCGGCCCCAAAGCGCCCAGATTTATCGCGGCCATGGCCACGTCAGCAGCAGCGGACACCTGCGGGGCATCCTGCACAAGGCTCCCAACTTCGCGCATACCTCCGCTGCTCGATCCTTCGCCACGTACGGGAGACGTCGTCTCACCTGATGTCGGCAGAATGAGCGAGCAGATCGGAGAGAGTCTCGTGAAGTCAGGTGAAGAAAGGGACTCACGTTTACCTCCTGCGCCCCTCGTCGCGGTCGGAGGTGGCGCCGGTTCGACCGCCCAGGGGGAGGCAGGCGCCTCGACGCTCGGGAAGAACGTCTTCTCGGCCGTGCCAGACGCCGTAATCCCGCGGCAAGGCCCCGCAACAGCGTATCGACCCCTAGTTGGCGGCGGGGACTGCATCCGAGGGCGTTTCGCCTGCGGTGGCACAGGCGAGTCTTCCACGGTAGGACCAGCTCCAGTCACTGTTGCCCCCACGGCTTCCTCTGTAGGGGGCACGCCCTCGTCGGCCGCTGCGGTTGATAACGCACCTTCCACCGTGGTTGGCTCGCCAGGAACGGCGCCACCCCCGGGTTGATGAGTTCCAAATCAACGATGGCCGCGAGCCCAAGCACGGGCTCGTGGGCGTCGGCAGAAGGTGCCGGGGGATCCGCGGCGGTGCGCCCCTCCGAAGCAGTATGGCCAGGCCCACCGCCGGTCGCACGCCTCGTCTCAGCTGGGCTAGCCGCCGGGGGGGCTGCAGGGTCGCGTATGGCAGCCGGGGAACGGGCCCGGCGTCGCGAAGATAGCTCCCCCGAAGGGCTACCACCGCCCTGAGCGCCCGGAGTCCCAGCGGGAAGCTCTTCCGGCACCGCACGCTCGGGCACAGCAATGCCCACAGCCTCGCAGGTGCGGTTTACCCGCCCCTGCTTAGCCGCCTTGACTGCGGCCTCGCGAGCCCGGTGCTCCTTAAGCGTGTACGGGCCAAGGAGCGCCGCAACCACGCGCTCCGCATCTTCTAGGCGGGCCACTGCGCAGGAAATCGCGTCAGTCAGGCGGAAGCCAAACAGATACAATGGCGCGCGTAAAGCGTACTGGGCAACTTACAAGGGGCGGACGGCGACAGCAGGCGAGACACGGATGGGTCGAACCCGTCCTCGCGGGGGCCATTCTGTCCAACATACTTTCCCCGGGAGGAGAGTGGCGCCGCCCCATACATCGTGAACTCCTCGGCTAGGTCGCGCACACTCATTCGACGGGCGACACCGACAAGGCTCTGTAGCTTCTGCGTGTCGTCGATCTCCGCCTTCAGACTCGGTGTGCTGTTAAACGAGATCGGCCCACCTCGGCAATGCATTCTGCTCTTGTCGGTCACGGTGTAATAGAACCACCACCGCGTCCAGCCGGCCGCCCACTGCCCTGACAAGGCTGGCACAGGGAACAACATCGCGCAGGACGCCCGGAGCATGAAGTCCACACCGCCGAAGTTGGACACCGCCCCATCAACCTTTCTGGGTCGACAGTGTGCGTCGTGCAGGGTGGCGAATAAGCTCGCGCTGGGACGCCACCCCTCTGTCCGCATCGCCCACGTGAAGACGGCTAGGCGGAGTATCGCGTGGGGCGTCAACTGGGCTAGCTCCAACTGGTAGGCCCGCAGGACTTCGCCCACGAACAGCGTGCAGGGCATTCGAAGGCCGACATCGAAGAACGCCACGAAAACAATAGCCTCCATGGCCCCGGGCTTCGGCTCCGTCTCGTCCCGACGGGGTAGGCGAGCCCCATTGCGATCCACGATCTTCCCCTCATCCACGAGTTGCTGCAGCGTCCCTTCAGTCATGCGGCTCTTCCCCAGCACACGGGAGCAGGAGCCTCCCGAGTGCTCCATGGCGTTCCACCACTTGTTGGCGCGGGAGCTCCCCCGCGGCACCAATTTGTACTCCTGAGAAGGATGGGTCGCCTCGCCCTGGCTAGGCAAGGAACCACTGCGGGGGTGGTAGGTGGCGTCGTCCTGGCTGGCCATCGCTCTTCGCGACAAGGGAGGAAGATGCAGGCAAAGGAGCAACTAGCGTGAAAATTAGCACGGGCGGAAGCGAAGCGGCAGATCAAAAAGCAAAGCAAGAAAGGGTGCCTCCACCCCAACACTAGCACCTTATAAAGGCCGCTCGCCTGCCTTGTGGCTCAGCGCACAGACGGATCAAATTCCCAGCGATTCGGCTATCCAAGATTTGGAACGAAGAACCACCGGAACCTAGAGGGCCGTGTCAGGTAGGTGGCCAAGCAGCGCACAACGCCCCTACATCTTCAACACACGTCCAACTTCTCGGGGGACGAGGCGAATGGCCGCGGTCACGCAACCGCTCACATCCCACGACGCACCAGTCGTGAGTCGCCACGTGCCCCACCTGCAGCAGGGCAGACTGCACGACGCGACAGCATGACTTCTGCCAGGTCGGGCGTCGGCGTGATTCAAGCCGCCATTAAAAGCGCACTACCAGACGGCAAGGTCACAACAGCCACAGAGCGCGCGCGTCTACTTCGACTTGGGCGCCAGCTTCGTTGCCACCCGTTCGAAGGGTAGGGGACGAAGCGCGCGCGTCTACTTCGACTTGGGCGCCAACTTCGGTGCCACCCGTTCGAAGGGTAGGGGACGGAGCGCACGTGTCTACTTCAACTTGGGCGCCAGCTTCGCTGCCACCCGTTCGAAGGGTAGGGGACGGAGCGCGCACGTCTACTTCAACTTGGGCGCCAGCTTCGCTGCCCACCAGTTCGAAGGGCAGGGGACAGAGCGCGCACGTCTACTTTGACTTGGGCGCCAGCTTCGCTGCCACCTGATTCAAAGGGTAGGGGACGGAGCGCACGCGCCTACTTCGGCTTGGGCGCCAGCTTCGCTGCCACCCGTTCGAAGGGTAGGGAACGGAGCGCGCGCGCCTGCTTCGAATCAGGCGTCCGCCTCCGCTAACACCATCCCAGACTTCGGGCTCCCCAACCACAAGCTTGGAGTCATTCACAGGCCGTAGGGGACGGAGGGGGCCAAAGGACTCGGCGACATGGCTTCGGCCCTGTGAAGCCCTTCACTATGAGAGGCTCCTGTCGTAGGGGTGGCCCCCACCTAAACCCAGCAGGCCTGGTAGGAGATTATAAGGCCCAGAATAGGCCATGTGTAATGACATAACTGCCCCCAGAGGGGATAACCAGATGTAAGGGTATATCTGTAAAAGCACTCCTCATGTGTATATATATATGGGTAAGCCATGGGGAGGACCCAGGCCATTACACTTATCTTCATCACTCTCAACTACCATCTCTCTCTCTGTTTGGTCTGTAGCCACAACAAGGTGGTTAGACCGGCTCAGGCCAAGTGGTTAGACCGGTTAGGGGCCTGCGGTCCGACCGGCTCAGGGCTGGCGGTCAGACCGGCCATGACCCACCGGTCTGACCGGCCCCCTGCAGGCTAGCTGTTTTTCCTATTTTTCTCTACTATGCTTTCTAGGTTTTCTCTTAAATGCCTTGTTTCCTTCTTTCTCTGTTCTTCATGTCTTTCTAGTAAGCACATGACTTTCTTTTCATAGCTTCTAATAGCTATTGGAGAGAAACATGTTGTGGATACTTTTGGGGGCTAATTTATAAAGAGGCACCATTCACCCCCCTCTGTTGCCGATTTCGATCCAACACCGTGCCATTATCACTGCGGATCGCTCGTAAGGCACCGGGGAGCTCAACAGAAAGCCTACTAAACAAACCCCGAAAATGGGTAAATGTCTCATCCTTCGAGGCTAAGAAAAACACCCAAGAGTAGCTCGAGAAGTCGTCAACCACAACAAGAACATACCACTTCCCTCCTACTGACTGCACTCTAGCTGGTCCAACTTGTCCATATGGAGCAGCTGTCCTGGTGCATCGGTCATAGTCACTTTGATCGGAGGATGAGAAGCAACAACCATCTTGCCGTGCCGGACAGGAGCACAAACTAGATCTTTTACCATCTTAAGTTCAGGCAGACCACGAATGAGATCATGGCAGCTAACTCGGGTCAAATGGTCAAATCCAATATGACCAAGTCTCCTATGCCAGAAAGTAAGGTCATGGGACTCAGAAGCAACTAAACACCTGAGAGGATCTCTAGAAGACTCAACAAAATCAGCACGAAAGATCCTCCCATATCGAGAAATCCCGCAAACCAGACTACCGAAAAATCAAGAATTTTGCAAACATTTTTCTTGAAGATAACCTTGAAACCGTCATTGGTAAGCTGAGAAACCGAAAGCAAATTGTATTGCAGCTTACTCACTAAGGCAACATCTTTTAAAATAAATGAATCATTAACGTGCACAGTACCTTTAGCGATGACGAGCCCAGACAAAGCGTCTCCAAAGGTAATAGTCTCATCACCTGGAGCACGGGCTTGGGAAGAGAACCAACGGGAGTCTCCGGTCATGTGTCGATAACAACCGGA
Source organism: Dendrocalamus latiflorus (assembly GCA_017311315.1). NCBI lineage: Eukaryota > Viridiplantae > Streptophyta > Magnoliopsida > Poales > Poaceae > Dendrocalamus > Dendrocalamus latiflorus. The sequence goes on along the minus strand of CM029626.1, from coordinate 24,323,768 downwards.
ATCAACAAGCCAAACCTCTCCCTTCCCTGCCTAACGAACCTGAGTCAACAAGAGAGTGAAGGCTCAGTACTGGGATAAATCAAAAGAGATCTTGGAACCCAATACTGAGTCATATGTCGAGCAGAAGAAGTAGTCACGCACGACTGACCTCTAACTACCCTACGCTCTTTGTCGCTCAAAAAGCTAGAAGGTCTATGTGCAGATCTGAAGTTGTTGCTGGGTCCGACTGCTATGGGAGAGCGAGTCAGAGCACCAACAACACACTGATCTCACCGCGGGTAGCCATCTCAACGGGGGAAACGAGATCTACCCTCAGAACGGCAGAAGTCTCGATCAGAGGCATCTCGAGGACGAAAACCAGAAAACTCAGAAAAACCAAGTTCTCGATGCTGCCAAACCCATCAACAGAAGCATCTCTAGACCTCGTGTTAGTCTTAGGTGCACTCAAGGTCTGGGGCTGACCTTGAATACGTCTAAGAGCCTCAACATGGTCTCTACGCACGATCTTGGCGCACCTGAAGCATCTCTCGACCAAGTGTCCATCCTTCTGACAGAAGGTGCAATGATACTTTACCTTTTGATAGGTAAAAGTAGCATGATGAGGCTTCGCCTTCTGAGAGGTCGAAGCAACATGTGGAACCACCTTACTGTCAGAAATCCCTTGGAGAAATCCCGCCAACTTGAATTGAACTTTCTTAGTTCTGGGCTAGACCTCGATCACACCTACTGCTATGGGTCTAAGAACAGCAGGTGGATGCTTCCTAACATCCTCAGAAAAATCATATCCTAGACCTTGATTGAATTTGCAAATCTTGGATTGGTCTAGAATAAGATTTAGCTTCTTCTTGCCTCCTACAAATCTCTCGAGAATGTTCACAAGATACTGACACTCCCGAAAGAGAGAGGTGCAAGAAGAGTAGGGGAAGAAGAGACAGCAGAAGGTAAGAGAGTAGAAGAAGAACCGACAGCAGAAGAACGGAAGGCATGTGCATGCACAGCCGCCTCAGAAGGGACAATCCTACTGCTAGCCATTTGGTTCACATCGCTAAGCGTCTCTACCAAACCCTCAGACTTCTTCCCAATAGCACACAAATTACAAGCAGATGGTGGCTTCTCTTGTAGGTCCTTAGTTAGCTTGACACATTTATCATCCAATGCAATCAAATCAGATTTTAGTTTTTCACAGTTATTGCATGTTGAGCTAACAGGGTCCTTAGAAGCATATTGCGCCATTTTCTTATCATGATCAATCATTTCTTGAAACTGTTTTGAGACAGATTCAAGTTCATCAGTTAATTTAGGACAGTTGGTGCAAGAAACAATAGGCTCAAGTAATGAAGCTTGTAATTCAACAATTTTATGATCTGCCCTTTTTAAGTTCATTTTCAAATTATTGCAATTTTCACAAGTCTCAGGCAGATCAAGAAGCATAGTGTAAAGACCTCTAAAGGCATTGTCCTTATCCTCACATGAGGTGCAAGAAGTAGTCTCAACAATAGTAGATGAAAGAGCAGCTACCCTACTCATCTCTAGTTGAGCAAGAAAACTAATATTCTCCACCTTAATCATATCAAGCTTAGAAGACAGACTATCATGAGAGGTCCTTAATTTCTCCATGTTATCAAGCAAAGCAGAGCATGTATCACAATCTATCTATTTCCTTCTCCAACTCGCTACACCTAGCTCTAGATCTAGCATGAAATTTTCCTAGCTTAAGAAAAGCATCATTAAGCTGGTCATAGGAGGGGTATACCTCGTCGGAGTTAGAGTAGAGCTCGCTGTCGCTAATGCCACCCTCAAGGGCCATGAAGCACATGCCGCTGAAGTCCTCGCCATCCTTGGGATCTTGATCATCCTTCCCATCGTCGTTGCTCCACCCCTCCACCTCGCTAAGGTCGAGGTCGTCGAAGGCAGTGAGGATGCGGCGGAAGAGCTTCTTGGCTTTGCCAAGGTTGCGGAACTTCTTCTCTTTGCTTGGAGGCTTATTGTTGTGGTTCTTGTCGGTGTAGACGTTCTTGCTCGAACCGCCGTAGTTGTTCTTGCCCTCCAGCTTGGGGCAGTTTGCTCGAATGTGGTTGGGGCCTCCACACTCAAAGCAAATCACACGTCCTCCTCCTCTCTTTTTCTCCCTAACCCTCTTGTATGCATGGGAGAATTTTATGGCTAAGAGGGCTAGTTGGGTTTCTGGAAGCTGGTCTAGTAGGTCATCACTCATCTCACAAACAGTAGTAAGAGAGAAACTAGAAACACCATCAAAAGGAAACTCAGAAGTCGAACTAGGATCAGTGACCAAAGCCATCGACTGTGACTTCGACTTGTGAGAGACAATGTAAATCTCGTGAGTCTTGAGGCATGAGTACAATGCATCAAGAGTCAAAGTCGAAAGATCCGTCGTGTCCTTCATGGTGGTCACTTTCATCTCCCAAACTTGCAAATCCAAAGCCGAAAGCATTTGACGAGCGTTGTCCGAGTCGAGGCATGTGAGACCGACCGCTCGGAGGTTGCTCAAAATCTTGTGAAACCTCGCAAAGCACTCGTTAAGGGAATCTCCAGCGAGCATTTCAAATTTATTGTAATCTCGCTTGAATTGGTCCTGTCGAACCGTCTTAATTTGGGTGGTGCCCTCATGGTAAGCATCGAGAGTCACCCAAATGTCGAAGGCTGACGTAAGATGAGAAATGCGATCAAACTCATTTCGTCTCAAATCTTGGATGATAATGTTCCTTGCCCTAGCATTCGCCTCAACATCGGGCATGTTCACCACATTGATGTTCTCATCAGCAGGAACAACAAAGCGAGTTTTGACTTTGCGCCAAATCGCATAGCCCTGAGCCTGAATATAGGTCTCCATCCGACTCTTCCAAAAGGGATAGTCGATCCCATTGAAGATCAGGGGCTTGGTGGAATACTTGTCTGTTGTCATGTCTCACAGATCGGTTAAGATCTATCAAGAAGAGCTAACCAGCTCTGATACCAATTGTAGGATCGGAAATGGCAATAGAGGGGGGGGTGAATAGTGCCCTTTAAAAATTTGCCCCCAAAGTATTCCATGAAAACTTCTCCTCTCCGATAGCTATCAAAGCTATGAAGAAGACAGAAGAAAAGGCTCGCTGAAAATCAATATGATCGCAAACAAAAGGAGCCAAAGACAACAACTCAGCACAAAGAATAGCACCTGGGGCCGGTCTTACTGCAACTCCTCGGGCAGTCTGACCGCAGGTGCCAGGCCGGTCTGACCACCGGTGCCTAGCTGGTTTGACCGCTAGGGTTGGCGGTCAGACCGCCATGGTTCAACCGATCGGACCGCCATGGAGGGTCTGGTCTGACCGGCCCTGGTTCAAGCAGGGCAAAAAAACCGCGAGCGGCCGACTGAAACTCTGAAAACTGAATCTTCCTGATTTCAAAGGAATTGAAGAAATGCCTCAAATCTTTTCAGGCCACAAGAACAAGATCTCATTCTAAACATCAATGGGACCTCTGGAACCCAAAGAATTCATCAAGAGAGCTAAGAATCTAGATTTTGACAAAAATCTGAAACTTCTACAGAGAATGAGCTGATTTCCAAATTACTCATTATTCTCTCATCTTTTGCTCATGAACTTTTGCAATTAGCTAAGCAATGACAAGAGGACTTGAGAACTCATCTCTAGGCATAACCTTTTGAAGGGAAACACAAAGATATCACAATGCCCTGGGTATAAACCTTAGCTACAGTGAAAAACAGAGTAGGTGCAAATCTTCAAATCCTGGGAAGAATTAGAGAGAAAAATAATTGCTTTCAGGAATATGTTAGCCATATGGCTTTGAGATCATTCCCTGTTCGAAGAAAACTCATTCCATAGCTACTCAACCCAAAATCAAACCAAACCCAAGAAATCAGTAAAGAACAATGTGAGGAACAGAAGGCAGAAATAAAACTGAAACTCGAGATAACTCAAATGGATTCATTTCTGGGAGATGAATGATTACAAGCAAGTGTTCTACTGCCCCATACGCAATTGAGAAGAAATGCTACAACCCTCTCACCACATGCTTGAGGTAACACACACAGAGCTTAGTACGCACACTACTCACTTGAGCTCTCTCCCCCAAATACCTTCCAGAATGCCATCTCCATTCACTAAATAGAAGACCTCCCATCCTCTAATAGCAAATCAAGAAATGTCATACTGCATCCACTCCCTCACCTCACACACCACATGAGGCAAAGGTCAAGGGTTCAAACCAGATGGAGGGAAATCAGCCTTCCCACTCCAAACTTGAGTCAAATCTCCTATTTGCCCCTCAAACGCCTTCCCGGAAGCTTCCCGCGTCTGGTACCTTGAACATCTGGACCTCGACTCCTCCCTGCGTCTAGTCCAGTCCGCTTCGCTGCACACGACCGCACCCGGCATCCTGACCGTCTGGACCTCCGACTACTCCCTGAGCCTAGTCCCGATCCACTCGCCGCTGCCCGTCGTGTCCACCCGACTCCGACCGAGACCTCCGACTCCACTTGAGTCTAGTCCTGGTCTGTTCCGTCGCACATGACCGCAACCTACACCTAACCGTCTGGACCTCCGACTCCTCCCTGAGCGTAGTCCCGGTTCTTTCGTCGTTGCCCGTCGTGTCCATCACCGGTAGCTCCAGCTCCGGTTCCTCGTCTCCCGACTCACAACCACCTCAGCAGCCTCGATCATCTTCGGCATCACCGACCGTCTGGACCTCAACACATCCTGTGCCTAGTCCCAGTCCTCCTCGCCTCACCATGACCTAGCTCCGAAGTCCTGTAGTGACACAGACAAGCAAACCGTCACATAGCACTGCACGAAACAGCATATCAACAATAGCATAAGTAAAAGGTACTAAACCCTAGAATACCCAAAACAAACTCAACCTCTCTAACACAACCATCAATTACTCATCACAAACATGGGGATACCTCCACATGGTCTATCACACCATTCTGTTGAGGAACGCTAAGAGAGGAAACTGATGTTCTAGCCTGTAACAGCCCAGCTGTTTATTTCAACAAGTTTCAATAAAAAATTGAAATTAATTAACTTAAAATAAAAATCAAGTGTTCTTTGGTTGCCTAAATTATGGAGATTTTATTTACCTATTTTTAGCTTTTACAAAAAGTTTTTCTTAAAAGTAATTTAACTAAAAACTTAAAACTATTATTAAATAAAGAGTATTTTGAATTTGTATAAAAATTCTATTTCAAATTATTTATTTTAAAAGCATTTGTATTTTATCTGGATTTTCTGTGCTTTTCTAGATTAAAAAAAATCAATTTCAAAGATAAAAAGTATTTTTGTAAAAATTAAAAGAAACACTTTAAGTTGAAAATATTTTTTCTAAGTCTATAACATCCCTAGAAATTTCTGTGAATTTTTCTAAAATTTTAAGATTTTATTTACTATTTTCTAAGTATTTTTTAAAACTTCTTAGTATTTCTGAAAACCAAAAATGAATTTTAAATCCTTTGTCTCCTTAGGCTGACATGTGTCGCTTCCTGGTTCAATCCATTCTCACCCGATTTAATCTCAACCGCTCTCATCCACTTACCCTTCGTTCTCATCCGACGCCCTTGATTTCATTCCTGCCGCTCGATCTAATTTCATTCGTCCATTGTCACTTACCCCTTCACTCTTCATCTGACAATCTAGATTAAATCCACCACCGCCCGATCTAATCCCTTGCGTCCATCTTCACTTAACTCAGCTGACGGCCGGATTGGTTTTCATCGCCACATGTCGCATATCTGTCCGCCCCTCCCCTTCTCCTCTCTCTCTCTCTCGCCGACATGCGGGGCCCGCATGTCAGCTCTCTCTTCTTCCTCCTCCGGCCAAGCCGCCATTGCCGGCCCTCCCCCAGCTTTAATGCGGCTGTTTCTCGCCCTCCTAACTCCTTAGTCATTCCTGCACGTTTTCCCCCTCTTTTACGAACCTTAAACCCCTCTTTAAGCTCCTTTGCGCTGGCCTTAACTCCGGCGAGCTCGTGCTCAGCCGTTACGCCTCACCGCCCCTATAAAAACCCTCTCCGAGCGCCCTCTCTTCGCACCGCAACCCGTTCTCCCCTCCACTCCCTCTCTCTTGCGCTCGAGTACCCCCATATCGTGCTTGCCTCCGCTTTGGCCTCCCGAGAGCTCCGGCGAGCAATTGCCGTTGCCACGGTCCGCTCCGTGCCTCGCCGACGCCACCACCGTCTTCCTCGTGCCCCGGCGATAGACCTCTGCCCTTCCGCTGAGCGAAGCCGCCACCGGAGAACCGTCGCCGCCATTGTCCGAGCGCCGCCGCCGCTAGAGCTCATCGCCGGCCTATCCCGAGCCCCTCGGACTCCGCACCAAGGTGAGCTCGACTCCCCGCTACTCTCCCTTGCCGTTGCGCGTCTCGGCCACCGCCGCCGGGCACCGCCACGTCAGCGCGCACGCATGCGTGGCAGCCACCTAGCGCCATGGCCCGACCTTGTAAACTTGTTGCCACGTTGGCTGTGGACCCAGTCCACGGGTCTGAGCTAATCCGTGAACCCAGTCCACCATAGACCCGGCACCACCTGTCAGTCTATTAGAATCTTTTTCTTTATAAAAATAATTCGGCCGAAAATGAAAATCCTTGCTGACATCACCCTGACGTCATAAATCCCTTTTTATGTATAAAAATAATTCCACCAAAAATCATTTCCTTGCTGACGTCATAATCCTCCTTTTTCAGTACAAAAATAATTCCAAAAAATCTGATTTATTCTTTTTCTCTCTGTGCAAACTTCCATAAGCCCGTTCTCCTTCATCCTAACTCCGATTGAGCCCATTCAAATTTCTAGATTCATCCAAAATCCCAATCTATTCATTTATGCCATCATTTTAAATATTTCAAGTTTATTTGGTATTCCAAAATTTTAAATTTCAAATTCCAAAGCCCAGTTCATTTTCAAAAGCCTCAGTTCCATATAAAATTTTCTGTGCACTTCCAAAATTCAAATTCAAATCTTCCAAACTTCAAAATCTCCATAAAATTATCCATTTTGTTTTTCAGGGTCCAAATATTTTCTTGGCACTTCTCTTTTTCTAAAAATAATGAGATTTCCCTCCAAAGCCAAAGCCTTCTTTTGTTCTAGCACGCTTAACTCCAAAGTTCTCACAACATCTAGTTCCATAGATTCTTTGCAAGCATTTGGACTATTCCCATTTAGCCTAATATTTCTTCTTCCTACCTTTGCTATTCATCTCCATGCATTAGACCAACAAAACACTTTGTTCTTCATCTCAATCTACCGTAAGCCATGCATGCATGCAAGCAAAATCAATTCCCTCTTACCAAATTAATTGGCATGCTGCAAGAACACCTCTATTCATTGCCAAACATCAATTCCATTTCAGTTTTAGTCATTAAAATTTCAGTTTTTCAGTTTTTTGTATTCAAGCATTGAAAACCGATATTGCACATAACTCAGCCAAATTAACTCATTCCTCTTGTTCTTGCCATATAAATAGAAGCACCACCTTGGGTTCCATTCCCATGCCAACCCCAACACCTACTTTGCCTTTATGCAAAACACTAGAGAAGTCGTAGCCGCCCATGCTCTCTCCTCCCTCCACCATGCCACCTTTTTCGGTGATCTTTTTCGACTTTTGTTCGTGTCGCATCATGTTCTAGCATTTGCCCGGAATCAAGTCTTTCGCAAAATCTTCTGTTTTCACTTCTCGTCGTTGATTCGCCGCCTCTGATAAATTTTAGCCCGAACCATCTGACCAAAATTTAATGGCATGCAGTCGAAACCTCTCCCAACTTTACTAGAAATTAATTTCCATCAGTTTTGGGCTGTTTACATCCTTGTTAGTGCTCTTTAAACACGAAAAACTGCCACCATAATTTCCGCCATTACTTCGGCAATCAATTCCAACCATTCCCTTCCTCCTCTTCACCTATAAATTGAACCACCCCCTCTCCTCATTTCTGACTTGTGATTCACACTAGCACACCAGAAATCCAGCCAAAAAGAAGGTCTCAAGAAGTATTCCCTCGGTTGGAATCATTTTCCAGTAATTTTCTTTCCAACCGATCTTCCGATGACTCGTTCTTCGTCATCCAAACTCCAAATCTGTTGATTCTTTCTCCTAAATTCATCTAAAATCATAATATATCTCCCAGTATATATTTTAGAATTTTTGTATTTTATTTGGATTTTATTTATTTTCTTTGGTTCTTCGCGTGTAGACTACGTCGAATACGGAGAGTACGATTTCAACGATTTGCAGCACCAAGTCTTCGAGCAAGGCAAGTTACACCTTTGATCATGTTGCTCCCAGTGATTTAAATTAATTATGTTGTTTTTAAATTATTCTGCATGTGTACTTTTATTCAAATTAGTTCAAATCTGTTTTAAACTTTAGTTACACCAAATTCCTTTGTATATGGCCAAATTTGACATTGAACATCAATATGCCTTGTCACCTTAGATAAAACTCTAGTTAATACACTAGTATGGACTAGAGAAATTTTGTATCAAATGCTCACACCTGCTTAGAGATAATTTTGTTTTGGGATAACTTTTTCACATAAAATGATAAGCTTTTGAAATGTATTCTTGACCTCAGTGAGTCAAGAAAGACTATGAGTTATTTCAAAAAAAAGTATAAAAACTTGGTTTAGACTTAGACAAATGGTTAGAGTGCTTGTTCGGTGACACAATGTTTATTGCAAGGCACAAGGGGTATGTGGTTGGTGCTTAAGTCAGTTAAGGACCAGTCTGTAAGCTATTGTTGCAAAGCCCTATCGTACTACCACAAAGCTGGTATGGGATAACCCTGGCTGATTAATTTGCAGGTCCCCACCTGAGTCTCGCTGTAGATTGAAAGTGAGCATGGCGTAGGCCATGCGAAGTCTCACTCAGCTTAAGATGGGACTCCAACATGTGGATTCAAATTGTGGTGAAACCTCAGTGTTGGCTTGGCCAGGTTGAATGCTTTGCATTGTAAAGGCCTTGTCATGATCTCCTAGCCTCACACCAAAGGAAGTGTGTTTATCCGGTGGCAATATGTAATGATCATGTTTTGTGGGTAAAGCTGTACACATCTGTAGAGTTTATAATCTATCCTGGATAGCCATGCCCACGGTCAAGGGCAAGCTGAGTAAAGTTTTTCACGGATTAGACTTTGTTTTCCAAAATGGTTTATGAAAACCTTATGGATGCATGGAATCCATATGAGATCTTTTTGGAAAAGATGGTTCGGGTGGGATGCCTGCGGTTAGGATAGTGTTTGGTTGGAGCCTGCACTAACGATATTATTTTGTTACAATCTTGCTTCTATCTATTGTATCAAATTTAGCTTTTGAATCTACTTACAGTATTTACTTCAATTTCGCTTTATGCACAACTAACCTTACTATGCCTTCCTTTGTCAATCCATATGCATGCATTAACTCTGTTAAACCTCCTAGTGTAACTTGTGGAGTACTTTATGTACTCATGTTGCTCAATTCATCATTTTTCAGAAGACAGCTTCGACTTCGGTGAGGATCAGAACGTCTAGGCCACGTCTTACTATCGTTTGCCTGTGGGCAGGCTCAGTGGGCTTCTTCCGCTTTGGTTTTTGTTTCGCTGCTTATATTTAATTTTGGTTTATGTGCCGTGGATGTAAACTTTGGCCATCAGGCCCATATTCAGTTAAATAAAGTTTTTCATTGTGCATGATATGTATCCCTGTTACAGCTGTGTGCACTAGCTGATCCTGGACTAGTGCGATTTACATAGAGGGTTTCGGAGTTGTTGCTCAGCACAAAAGAAGAGAAGAATGAATTCTTAAACTTGGTCCCTGAGTATATGGTGTAATCATCGACAATCACTAGCATATACCACTTCCCTCCTACTAACTGAACTCTAGGAAGTCCTATAGTATCCAAGTGTAAGAGCTGACCTGGGCCATCTGTCATAACTATGGTAAGAGATGGATGTGAGGCAACATCTATCTTACCATGTATACATGGATAATAAACTAAATCCTTCTCACCCTTGACTTAGGTAACCCTCTAATTAGATGCATACTAGTGACCCGTATCAAGTGATCAAATCCAACGTGACCCAACCTACGATGCCAGAAGACAAGATCTCTAGACTGTGAAGCAATGAGACACCTAAGACTCAACAAAATCAGCACTAAAAACTCTCCCAGAAGAGAAATCCTAAAGACTAGATCCCTAAACTGATTTAGAACTCTATAAGCACTTCTCTTAAAGCTCACCTCAAGATCATCATCAATTAACTATGAGATTGAAAGCAAGTTGTACGTGAGTTTACTTACAAGGACACATCCTTAAGTACAAAGCTGTCATTGACACGGGTTGTGCCTGGCCATCATAGTTACAGTAGATGCATCCCCAAACATGATCAACTCATAGCCGGATGCTCGAGTGAGGGAGGAAAACCATCTTGAATTTTCGATCATGTGTCGAGAATACCCAGAGTCCACTAGCCATTGGTTCTTCTTCCTTGCTTGTCGACCTATAGTACATGAGAAGACATCGATGTCACAGTATTAGAATTAGTAATAAAAGAATTAGGAATCTAGTACCGAGACACACAATGAGCAGGAGCAACAACACTACTGTTAGAAGCTAAAATAGATGCATAATGATGCAAAGCCTGACTACCCTGAGAACGCATCCCCACACAAGCTCTACCTAGACTGGTCTAACAAAAGCATGGCACTCACCCTGTCTAGTAGGCACTCATACACTTATCCTCCCCTTATAGTAACCAAGCTCTAGATGAGAAATTGACCTGAACCCATCAAAAAAATCCTCTACAAACCTAGGTTTGGATGAGGATCTATGAACACTTTGGGCTACAGGAGTATGCTTAGCTCAAATGGCTCTCTCTCTATCCCTCTTCTCCTTCTTGGCCCGCCTAAAACAGAACCGATACAAAAGTCCATCTATCTCACAATAGGTACAATGGTACCTGATTTGATGATGAGTCTTACCTAAAGCATGAGAAGCACCTACTGTGATCGAGGGACTCTATGTAAAACTAGTAGGCTTGAGACAGTCTTCCTTGACTCGATAACTGACTCAAACAAACCATTCTCTTGAGCTTTCACTATCTTTGGAGGATTTTTCCTAGCATACTCTAAGGCAAAAATATGACCAATATAAATGCCAACCTCTATCACAATAGGTGCATTGGTATATGACTTGATGATGAGTCTCACCTAAAGTATGAGAAGCACCTACTGTGATCAAGGAATTCTGTGTAAAACCAACAGAGTTGGCACGGTCTTCCCTGGCTCAATAATTGACTCAAACAGATCATTCTCCTGAGCTTTCACTACCTTAGGAGGATTCTTCTTGGCATACTCTAAGGCATTGAAATCTAAACCTTTCTTTTCACCAAATTGAGATTCTTCTTGCCACTAGAGAAGTGCTCTAGGATTTTCTTGAGGTAGGCATTTTCTTTGGCTTAGGTCTCACACGAGCTATACTCACTCTTCTTCACCGCCCTAGCAAATCTCTCCTTATGCATAGCTACTCAAACCTAAGAGTCTCATAGGAGATACAACGAGCATTCTTTACTCTCCTAAGCTGCTGATCAAACTTGACTCTAAAATGCCTTCCACATCTCACCTAGATCCTGACCTACCTCAGTAGAGAATGCACAATGAATAGATGCAATAGGATTAGACTTCTTAAATGCAAATGATGTAGTAGGTTTTTCGTTAGCACTAAGATCATCTAGAGTTCTAATTAAATCAGTAATTTTGCCTATGGCACTATTAAGCTTCAAATATAATAAAGCATGCTTAGAGAAAGATAAAGTGATAGCATTCATGTCCCCAGCTACTAAGCGCAAAGAAGTGTTGCTAGACTTGTGTTGAGTAATTTTATTTTTGGTACGTTTGAGTTGTTTAGCATGAGAGCCATACAGTAGGGAACCAATAAGAAGAATAACTTTCATTTTAGTAAGGTTATCCCTATTGACCAGCAATTCATCAATAACATAAGCATGTACAATAGTTCCAAGAGGCTTCCAACTTCTCAATTTTATCCAATGCAACTCTAAGCTAACTAACAACATTAGAATGAATAGTTCTAACCTTGTCTAACTCAGAGTGCAATACTAGGCAAGATTCACAATATCATCATTAGGGATTAAAAACCTAAGCCTAGCAATGTTAGCATGCAGACCCTCATCCAATGAATCATGATTCTTCATTTTCTTCTTGCAATTCCTAAGATCATTATCTAGAAAAAGTACAGCATGAATTATCTCATTATAAGTGGACTTTACCTTATCTGGGTCACTGTAAGGATCATCCTCACTGGAGATGTCATCAGTGGTCACTATGAAGCACATGCTAGTGAGTTAGTTGCCTTCTTCTTGCCTCAAGGCTCATTTTCATTGGACTCTGAGTCCAAGTCACAAAAGTCCAATTGCTCGAGAGCAGACAAAACCCAGTGAACTACTTTGTGGTAGCTGCACTTCTACTTCGTGTCCCGAGGTGGTGAGTGCTTGTTGTACTCCTTCTCCTCCTTCACCTTCTTGCCCTTGACCTTGGGGTAGTAGGCTTGAATGTGGTTAAGCTCATCGCACTCGAAGCACCAAAATGGACCCTGTTGTAGGGGTGGCCCCCACCTAAGCCCAGCCTGCCTGCTAGAGGGTTGTAAGGCCCAAAATAGGATATGTGTAATGACGTAAATGCCCCTGAAAGGGATGCTTGAGTGTAAGGGTATGGTTGTAAAAGCGCTCCCCATGTGGATATATATATATATATATATATATATATATATATATATATATATATATATATATATATATATATATATATATATATATATCACTGGCCACGGGGAAAACCCTAAGCACTTGCTCACCTAACTCTCCACTACCATACTCTCTCTCTCTCTCTATTTGGTCTGTAACCACAACAGTTGGCGCCGTCCGTGGGGACGACAAGAGCAAGCCTCAAGATCCGAAGAAGGATGGCACCGAAAAAAGCTTCATCGAAGGTGGGCGTGACGGAGGCTCGCATCAACACCAGGGCTTCGGCGTTGGCAGCCGTAGGCATGGACGGTGACACGAACGTGATGGTCTCGGACATCAGCATCCACGGCGCGACGGTCGACCCCGCCACTGATGCTACGACGGTCGGCAGCACCCCACGCGTGACGGGTGGTCCCACCGCGGGCACGGCAGCAATCGTCGGCAGCACCGACCGGGTGGCCGGGAGCGGTAACGCCGGCGTCCACGTTGGTCGGCTGCCGTCTCCCCACTGATGCGGAAGCGGCGAGCGGTCCTGGCAGCAACGCAGGCCTCGTCATCAACTCTAGAGTTCCGGCTGTGCAACCAGGTGCACCGGTTGCCCCGGCCACACCTACGATGGAGAGCGCCCTGCTGGCGGCCCTCAGCGCGTTCCAGCGGGAGTTAGCGGATCTCCGCGGGGCCGTGAGGGATATGCAAGAGGCTCGGAGTCAGCAGACCCCGCTGGTGGTCGCGTCGGAGCAAACACCGGAGCGGGCAGATAACCGTGATGCCCCCACATCCAGCCGCGTCCCGCTGCGACGCGTGGATCAGAGTCCCCACTCTCTGCAGGCCTACAGCAGGCGGCATGGCCGGAGGACATCAAGTTCCCGAGCGCCATTGAGCCGTACAAAGGTGACTCGGACCCACGGGAGTTCGTGCATGTGTACGAGACCGCCATCGAAGCTGCCGGCGAAGATGACACCACGAAGGCAAAGGGGCTCCCCCTCGCGTTATAGGGAGTGGCGCTCTCTTGGTTTTTCACCATCGAGTCAAACTCTGTCTACGCGTGGGAGCAGATCCGCGATCGGCTCTACAATAACTTCCAGGGGAACTACACCGAACGCCATGACGCGGATCAGCTCTTCGCGGTCAAGCAGAAACCCTCCGAAAAGCTTCGGGAATATTTCAAGCGCTTCGCGAAGGTACGCTAATGTGTCGATGGCCCGATCTTCCGAAAGGTAGTGATAAGTCGATTGTGGAGAACTCGACGTTGATGATCCAAAGGCTCCGACCAAAACAGATCGAACCCCTCGCAATCACTACACCACTGCTCCGTTGGTTATCAACCGTGTCGAACACGGTTGACCTCGCCAAGAAGGCTATCTCCTGCAAGCGAATCGAGAACACAAGCAAGAGAGTTCAAGATGCAATCTGAAATTGTATTGCGAATAAATATTAAGTTCACAAGTTGGGGTTTCTCAACCGTCAGACCCAGATTTTATAATCCAGAATCTACTGTGTTTAGCTGCACTATTCCCTAGATCAGTAGATAGTGCACACAGTTACAGTAATGGACAGCAAATTACATATCATGCGGAATCATAAATAGAATAGTAGACTTACTCATGGGGCGATTAGGCCGAAATCATTAAATTGCAACAACGGAAGAACGAAGCACACAGGTGGGACCTTCAGGACATGCCCACAGGCAGCCAACTGGAGGTTCGCGGCCTAGTTCCTGACATCTTCATCTTCTCTACCAGCATGTCCATTCTTGTTGTTGAGGCGAGGTGATCTGATTCCTGATTCTGAATTTATCGCAAAAGCGAGTGTGAGCACAAACCACCGTGCTCGCGAGCCAACACACAGAATGCAAGTAGATAATATGCATGGCTTATCAAAGGAGGGCTCGGGTTATTTTATTTTGCGTAGAGTGCTTTTGAATACAATTACTTAAAAATTCCCTAAGACCTAGCAGTTTGAACCAAATCATAATGTGTGAAAAGAATGCAATATCATTAATAGTGATACAGATTTTTCGTTCACCATATATGGCATCTGCACCATATGCTTATTTTCCAGCGTTATAAACGCTTAACTTACCACTGGAACGACACCCAGGACAACTCAAACCAGGGCCACCTGCAGCCCTTCACTTTTCCAATACCACCCACAAATATTTTTGGAAATAGAACTAACTCGAGTAAGTTCCCATGTCCGCCCATGACCGTGGCCATGGCTGCTCGAACAGTTTTACACTCTGCAGAGGTTGTACACTTTCACCACAAGAGATGAATTATCTTCATAGCCAACATGCTTCCTTAGGCATGAGACTCAGATAATTTATCACAAAGCCTTTACCTTACTCCGATCTAGCTAGACACCACCCGCTGAGGTTTCACCGCGGAAGGGTTACACCACCACAGTCAGAAGCCCCCTCTTGCGCCGTGCGAGTACAGTAAAACCCTGTGCCTCACTGTGAGTAAAGCAGTACACCCTCGCACCCACTTTCCACTGGTGATATCTGAACTAAACCCTTGCAAGTTATTCAGCTAGGTCGTACCCATATAGACTTGTGGTTGTACTGTTTTACATCAGGAGGTCATCACAAGATTCAGTCCTTAGTATTATCTGAGCGGTTCTACCACACTCCATAATTTGTGCTTCCACTGCACCACTTACCAGCCCCTAAACCATCCGCTCAGATATTTAAGCAAGTTAAGAGTTTTGGGAGCATAAAATAACCATGTCAAAATATACCAGTCATTCCCACCATGACTGTCCGAATCAATTTCTCATGATTAAAAGTGATGCTTGGGGCAATTTCTTGCCCTGGGTTCCTAAACAATGCTAAGCATGACATATAATTAAGGACTTATTTTCGAAAGCTAACCATCATAAAGTTTTCCACTAGGCGACAAGGCTCACATATGCAATATTCCAAAGAGGGGTGTAATACTTAATCAAGTTGAACAATGGGCATATAGCTAAAATTTTAAATCAACATATTTTGCACATAAAATAACAGCATTCAATTTGATAATTTAAACGAAAGTAATTTGCATAAAATGTAGGTTCAACATGATCAAAGTATTAACTCGCCTGGCGCGGTTTACTGCGGTTTGAGCTCACACAATGCTTTCTCTTGAACTTCGGGTCTTCTTCTTCTCTTCCCTCTTAATCTTGCTTGATCCCTTGATGCTTCAGGACTCCAGTTTCTAACTATGCGCTAAACGACTGAATACAAGTAAAAGCAAATAACTCAAGGATCCAAATAAATCCGAATAAACTCAATTTAGCTTTATCATAAGTTAATGGGTGATTCGGGTGATTTGAGGCAAGGCCGGCGGTAGAATACGATGATTCGATCTTTTATGTAATAATTCCTTTTATTATTTTTGTATTTATCAAGGAAGTTCCATGAGTTAGGTTAGGCCTTTGACTCGGTGTACGAGTTTAGCTGGGTATTTGTTGAGAATTAATATTTAGGGCATATACTATATGTATACAAATGTTAGCTTACCGAATAAATTTTAGAGTCTGGGTGTATAGCATTTTATGGTGTGATATTTTATGTGTCTTCAGTTATCACTAGGCTTAGTTCAATTTGCATTAAGATTCATTTGTATGGGCCCTAGTTTGTTATTCCATGCTCAACTCTATTATTTACCAAATCTAATATTAAGATTTAATTAATGGCACCATTATTATTTGACCTACACTTTAGGTATTGTTAGGCCTAGTTTTATTATAATTTTAATTTATTCATCTGGGCAAAGCTTGTTTTACAGAGTCACATTTCCATATTTGCTATTTAGCAAAATTTACCACTAAGGTTTATTTCATGGTGGTCTAACACATGCCAGGACATAAATGTTTATATTATAAGCAAAAGTATGCTTTATTGTATGTGGATATTTAACCAAAGTCAGTACCTCTTTTTACTAACTATGACCTCAGTTAACTATTTAGGCTATATTGGTTGTTAATATAGTAAATAATCAGATATTAATTATTAAGTAACCTTATTTTACCTCTAGTTAAGTTTACTACATTCCCTAAATTATCTCCAAAGTATCCATAATTTTCTCCAAAAATTCATATGAGCTCTAAAATTTCTGATTTTAGTTCCATTGGATAGATATTGAATTTAGATGAATTTAGAAATTTGTTTCATTCAATTTAGAGTTAAAATGAATAAGTTATGCCCCTTTAAAGTTTTCAGTCTAATTTAAATCCAGAAAAGATTAAAATTTTGACAGGTGGGTCCCACGGTGCATTTTAATTCACTCTATTTATTCCTATTTTCCAGGTGTTGTATCTATGACAGGTGGGCCCGGAGGTTAACTCAATGTATATGGGTTACGGCCCACATGTCAGTGGATTAACTGGGTTAATCTTTTATTTAACTTTAGTGTCTATCATTAACCATTAATCATTGGTCATCAATGTTAATTATATGAGTCCCTGACAGATGGGTCCCTGCTGTCAGCGGGCTGCTCGGGGTGGCAGCCGCTGACAGGTGGGGCCCACTTGTCAGCGCAGAATAAAAGGCAGAAAGCTCAACCCGGTGCTGCGGAGCCTGAGGCTCGAACGCGCGCGGCCGAGGAGCTGGGGGTGGGAGAAGGATAGCGCTGTTAACCACTCGGCCGCAAGGTGTTACTTGACCTATAAGGGCAAGTAACCCTTTTGAGTTAGCCCCCGCTCACCTTATGCCAGAGGAGCTCGGGGCCGAGGAAGGACGGCGGGTTCATCGGCGGGGAGGGGCCGGGGAGGCTCAGGTGGCTGGCAAAATGGAATGCCCGGCTGTTGCGGAACCCGATGGTGGGGTCGGCAGCGGATGGGGGTCACCGGAGTGGGGCCGGCGGCATGCGGTGGCGGAGGTTCGGGAGGAGTTGTCAGCGCCGGCGGTGTAGAGCCTTCGGGAGGTCCGGGAAAGACCGGATTTGGGTCGGCGACGCTCCGGAGCTGGTGTAGGTGGAGGGAATCGGGTTCTAGTGACGGCAATCGGCGGGGAGGCCTACGGCCGGAGCTGAGGAAGGTAATGGGCTCACCGGCGATTTGGGGGCTCAGGGTTCGATTGCTCGGGTTAGGAGGGAGTGCGGTGTGTGGGATGTCCAATGGGGGCCTCGGTGCCTCTTATAGATGGCCGGGCGGAGATGGCAACGGGTGGGGCGTGCGGCGGTGACAGGCGGCGTGGCGACAGAGCGAAAGTGATTGGGCGTCGCTGCCGTATCTCGGGGAGGATTCGGCGTGACTTAACGGGGCGGCCGGGGCAGCTTTGCGCCGCGCACGCTGGTGCATGGGTGCCACGGGGCGGGGGAAGGCTGGGCGCGGCAGAGCATGCGCGGCGCTCGGGAGAAGAAAAAGAAAATGCAGGCGCTCGGTGGAGAAGGAAGAAAGAAGAAGAGAGAGAACGGGGTGGGGCCGCGGGTCCACAGGCAGAGAGCCGGGGTGCAAGAGGAAGGGGGCCCGCGGTGCAGCGGCAGTAGAGATGGGAGGCACGGGCGGGTGCTCGGGCCCGCGGGGCCAGAGAGAGGAGGCGGCACTCGGGCCACGCGGCGGCAGGGGAGGCGCGGCCGGGGCACGAGTGGAGGCGAGCTGGCGCGCGGAAGGGGAAGCTGGGCCGGGCTGCTCGGCCGGCCTGATTTCCCCATTTTTTGTATATATATATACATATATATATATATAATATTTCATTCATCGTTATTTTGTTGGCTTATTTCATTTTGTATATTTTATTTCTAAGCTCTCACTTGCACAATTTGTATATGCATATTTATGTTTGTATTTTATTCATTTGCTCTTGTTGCTATTTATGCTATTAACTCTAAAAAGATATTTTATAACCTAATTCAAGTTTTTCCCTCTTTATACTAGATCATCTTTTCAGATTCGTATTTAAATTTTAATTCTCTATTATTTGAACATGTTTGTTCCTTTCTTGAAATTTTACTTTTTGGAACCTCAACCAAATTTCAGAAGAATACCTTAAACTCCAAATTCAAATACAATGTATTGCAAAAGAAATAATCCAAGAAATTCATATTTTCAAATTTAAATTTTTCAGGATGTCACAAATCTACCCCCCTTAAATGAATCTCGACCCCGAGATTCCAGTAGAGTAGAAAGAAACAGGGAAGGTTAAATTTGGCTAGCAATAGGCTTTAGAGTTTAGCTTGTCTTGACGATCTTGCAAATCCTCTTGTTCTGACTCAACTGGGTCCAACACAATTTGTTGTACCTCCAAGGTATTCATACTTCATAGCAGTACTTCCAAAAGTAATTATACACCATAGTAGTTCTTCGACATCCTTGTCTATTCTTGCTACCCCCCTTAAAATAAATGACAACTGACATTAGTCATCCTCTCTATCTTCGGATATTGCAAGTCCTGCTTTGCCATATTCCATGCATATGTTATTTAATGAAGCTTCTCGGTCGGGTGGCAGCACTTTTGTAGTTGCAGCTTTTTCCTCTTCGAAGTCGGTAGGGTTTCCTTCGTCAGAGTTGGAGCTAATGGTGACGTCATCCATTATTTGCTTGTCTTTCCACTTGATGGGGGCAAGTCTTCGTGTAATGTCCGAAATCGCGGCAATAGAAACATTTGCGCTTCTTTCCCTGAGACTTTCTTGATACAGAGCTGCTGTTACCTTCATTGTGATGGCTTCTCCTTGACATTTCTTGCAAGGTGAGGTTATGTGATGGCTGGTGCATATGGCTGGGGCTCTTGATATTGGCAGATCTTCCCTTCCTAATATTAAGGTAGGTGGTGATGGCACCCTTTGCTGGTGTTTCCAGATTCCTTTGGGGGCACCTATGGGCATAGTGCCGCACATCTCCACAACTAAAGCAAATAAAATATTTTTGATGTTTGCCTGGAGCAGCCCTGCTGTTATTTTTATTGTAATTGCCTCCCTTTTGCACCCTTGGCGGAGTGGGATTTGGTGACAGCTTGTAGGGACGGTTAGGGTTTTGGCGAGCATCAATTATTATTCTCCCTCTCTTGCTTCTGATTATTGCAGTTGTCTTGCTGCTATCCATTAGGCCTGATAGGATTTTCCAGAAAAGGTGAGAGGGAATAGCATGAGATGAGTATCAAATCGTAGAGATAAGATATCCTAAACTCATTCGAATTTTAAGAGAGTATACCCCGGAAGCTGGGGTGATACAGAACCACACAAACTTTTGAAACAAGCTTTTCCCATGACTGCAAAATAAAACGCCCGAGGGCAAGAAGGCAGTGCACAGGGCCCAAATAGCCTAAGTTACAAGGCCCTCGGCCCACTTTGACTCGGACTGAAAAAGTGATGTGACTAATTTCACAGTTTTTGATCTGCTCGGATGGAGTTTGGAGGTGAGACTAGATCCATCTGAAAGCAGACTCCAAGATCTTTCCAACGAGTACTCACAGGCCCCGAGAAGCCTTCTGGATCAAAAGTTATGGCTGTTCGAAGTTGGCCTATCAAGCTGAATCCGAATTGATCTGCAGGCCGAATTGGATTCCAAAACCTGTCCAACTTGAACCCTTGCTTCAATTGGTTCCAAAGTGATGCGGTGCTACAAATATATATATTTTCGTCATTAGGTAGCATCATATTCTCATTTAAAATGTGTTGAGGTTGAAGAAACGAATTCACCTTTAGTTCAATCTTGATATTGGCCGCTATGGTCGTATGTGTTGGTGGCGTGGTCACATCATCCTCCCCTTCTTGACAAAAAACCGTCCTCGGTTTTAACATAGGTGTAGTGTCACGTATTGCATGATCTTGATCATAAATCTTGGTACATGATAACAAACGCAACAAACTCTCATTATGTAATATCATAAGTTCTTTATCAAACGAAGTAAAATCTTTTTGGAACGAGCTCACCTCATAATTTAAGTGATGCGTAGGAGCTCTTGTAATTGGAACAACAAGTATAACAAATATGGTTGTATCCATAGGGTACATGTTCTTATCATCCTTCCCTTCTTGCAAACAAAGCCGTCCTCGGCTTTTGATAAGCTGAAAATATGGTAACAAAGAAGCCAAGGTGTATGCATGGTATATGTATATGTCATCCGTTTTAACAGTTCTTTGTTGTAGCACAATTAATGTTATAAAACAACAATGATCATAAAAGCTCATTGTATTATCAACCCAAGAGTAATCATATATGTTAATGAGCAATTCAAAATTTCTCACACAGTAATTATTGCAACTTGTTTTGCAAATGTAAGTGAAGCATTTATGCAATTCAAATCTTTGAATTTGTAAACTTGTAGTGGTGGCACATATGGGCGAAAGTACAACTTTTGGAATCAAGCAAAGTTCATCCATATAATCATATCTCAATCGAACAATAGCAAATTCATCTAGCCAGGGTGAAGAGATTTGTATGTTCTGCCATAATTCATCATCTTTATTCAGATTGTCCATACTAGATGGTGCAAAAAGAGTTGAATACATAGGCATTGGATGAGTACTAAATTTTACTTTCCTCTCACATTGAATATGATTCAGCATACAAGAGTTGTTGTCCCAAACAACAAGTTTCAATTCATCCATGTGCTCGCAAGTTATGCATATTCAATATACAAGAAATTGATTTTCCACACCATAATCTCCAATCAAATTAAACTTATATCCAGAGGTGTAGGCACTAAATAAGAATTTCTAACATGCAAGTTCAGAAACTTTCTCCATAGCATCTGACAATTTCATAGGTAGATCCAACATGATGTAACACAATGAATTAGCAGGAGAAATTCTAGTCAAAACTTCTTCATGTGTTATTAATTCGACATGTGCAAAATTATGAGAATTTAGATCAGCACATGATTCATTTAAATCAATACAAGGAATATCAAAAGATTGCACTACAATAGGTTTATACTCACAAGTTGCTCTATATCTTGTTGTAGCACCAAATCAGTACCGTGAGCGATGATAGCACCATATTCTTTACATTTTTGGCTCTCCTCAGGTGATGTAAGTGCATCCATCTCCTTATCTTCATTCTCAACCAATGGGGTCAGTGATTCAATTAGCTCATGCTTCTCTTCGGCATGGTTCTCAACTACCTGCAAGTTGTTAGTCACAGAAAATGGCACAACCATAGGTTTGTTCTCATGATCATCAGCATTGCCTGCAAGGTTAGCTGCAAGAGCATATTCATCCTCAACATCACTAGCACTTACATATCCACCACCTTCTGTCGCAATGTACGCCCGCTGACTTGGGCAATCTCTCATGGTGTGGCCCATCCCTTTACAACGGTTGCACACAATGCCCGTCGTACGGCCCATGGAAGCAACCGATGAAGAGCTCTTTGCTGGTGCTTGCACACTAGTAGATTTGCTCATCTTGGATGTGCGTGATGGGTGCGGAGGTGCTGCTGAACGTGCCCTACTCACAAAGGGGGCAGCAGCTCGAAAAACAGTAGGTGGGGCTGTCTTGGCTTGCCCAGGCGTCGATCTTGATGTAGACATACTTCCAAAGTTGCTCCTTGTCCTTTGTTGCCTACCCTGCAATTCTTTTTTGCCAAACAAGCAAGCTAGAACAATCTATTGATATTGTTATACTCTTCGTAATCAATTATGTCCTGAATTTCACGCCTTAAACCCCCATAAAAACGATCCATCTTATCCTCCTCATCTTCTACAACATTACAACGCAACATGCCTATTTGTAGTTCTTGATAATATTCATCAACAGATTTATGACCTTGGTCTAAGCGCTGCAATTTCTTATGCATTTCATGTTTAAAAGCAGGAGGAACAAATCTAGCACGCATAGCTACCTTCAATTTATCCCATGTATCAGGTGCTAAACCAGAATTAACTACATGAGTCCACCAAATGATAGCGCGATCTTTAAATTCACTAGTAGCTTGTCTGACTCTATGCACTTCAGGAACTAGATGGGCATTAAATTTTTGTTCAACTGTCATCTCCCAATCTAGATAAGTTTCAGCATCATAAGTACCCGCAAAAGATGGTATGGTAAATTTGACTTTAACAAGTGGGTCATCATTAGCACGAGCATTGTGGTGCTGAAAATTAGTAACTCCCATACCGTGACGGTTTTGATGTAGGCAGTGTCGTTGGCATGCATCTTGGGCAGCAAATGCAGCGTCGGCGTCACGGTTTTGTCTCTCATTATCATCTGCCTCTTCGAGATCTTGGCCTGCATAGTGATCATACTCACGTCCATTGTTTGGCGGCCGATTCACCATTCTTTCAAGGCGTGTAGTCAGTGCTGCAATACTCTCATTGATAGAACTGATGGAGCGCTGCAATGTGTCCGTCGAAGCTTGAAGCTTCCTATCGATGCGTTGTTCATCTAAGAGCGTCATGAGCTCTTCCTTTAAAACACACTCTTGATCATCAGACGACCCACCTATCATGGTTAGTAGAAAACAAAAGACAACACAAAGGTATTATCCCTATCAACTACTAGGTGATGGAAGGTGGAATCACACATTCTCAAGCGTCTTAGCACACTATTACAAGTGTTCTTACCAATGCAACAGGTGGTACAACCGGTGGCTGGTTCGTGATACTATATCGAGCGTGTGTACGATTGCAAGAGGGAACCTGTTCTGATCAAGAGTATGTGGAGCTTGGAAGGCACAATATGTAGCAATGGAGAACAATCAGTTAATTTCAGAAACTGCATAGAATTGAATTATAGTTCGTATCTAGCATTTAGCCTATGTTGCTGATCAACCAAGAATGGAAGAAGGCTAAAATCAAGTGTATGGCAATGTGTAGGAGTAGTAAATACAAGATAATTCAATCCAATGCAATCTGGAATTGAAGAACACAAGGATTGACCAAAACTGGAAACTGAAGATTTCTGTCCACTGGACAGTATGTCGGTATTTGGGCCGTAACTTTTTGTCAGATGCCTCTTTTTCACTGATTATTTTTTAGCTGTTTTCTAACGTCTTTTTCTAAAGATTTTCTTTTGGGGCCAACTTCCAAAACCTGGCATAGAAATTCGCACAAAAATCACAACTGCTGACTGTTGCAGATTCAAAATAGATAATTGGGTCAACTTTCACCGCACATATCTCTTAACTTCCTAGCTGGAATTGCGTGAAATTTTAAAGATAGATGGATAATGAATTTTTGAATCTAATGGCGGTGGTCGCACTCAAAAATAATCTCGGAATCAAAAGTTATGGCGTTTTTGGTGGCGGCTGCAGAGAAAGGAGAATCAGCCGAAATTGGAAATTAGGGTTTGGGGTGGGGAATTTTTCTTTTGTTTGGATTTTTTAATGGAACAAAGATATGACCAGAAACTAGACAATGCTAATATGGACATAAATTCAATTTAGCAAACCAAAACTAACATATTGAAAGGCACAACGGGGTTTGGATAGCAGAAATTAAATCTTTTTGTGAGCAATTTTTTTCTGGACTATAGGAAATAAAAACCAATCTACTAACTAGGGATACAAGAATTACCTCACGGGAAACCATTGCTCTGATACCAACTGATGTGTCGATGGCCCGATCTTCCGAAAGGTAGTGATAAGTCGATTGTGGAGAACTCGACGTTGATGATCCAAAGGCTCCGACCAAAACAGATCGAACCCCTCGCAATCACTACACCACTGCTCCGTTGGTTATCAACCGCGCCGAACACGGTTGACCTCGCCAAGAAGGCTATCTTCTGCAAGCGAATCGAGAACACGAGCAAGAGAGTTCAAGATGCAATCTGAAATTGTATTGCGAATAAAGATTAAGTTCACAAGTTGGGGTTTCTCAACCGAATGTGCGGCGAAACTGCTAAGCAGAATAGTCTCTTAAGAAAAACCGAAGGAAATCTAAAGGGGGTACAACCTCCTTAAATAGGGGAGAGGAAAGCCACACTTATCTAATGAAAAGAGGTGTGGTACTATTCCTGGTACTGTTTATGTGGCTGTGGTACTGTTCACATGAACAGTACCGGCCCAAATAGCCTAAGTTACAAGGCCCTCGGCCCACTTTGACTCAGACTGAAAACATAATATGACTTGTTTCGCAGTTTCTGATCTGCTCGGATGGATTTTCGAGGTGAGACTAGATCCATCTAAAAGTACACTCTAAGAGCTTTCCAACGAGTACTCACGGGCCCCGAGAAGCCTTCTGGATCAAACGTTATGGTTGTTTGAAGTTGGCCTGTCAGGCTGAATCCGAATTGATCTGGAGGCCGAATTGGATTCCAAAGATAGATTCAAGCATTAAGGTCGACATGCAGGTCGTTAAATACAATATAGACAGCTAACAATAGCTGAAATAATCATGACACGCAGGCCATGAACGAATGTTACATGCATCACATACATCTCATACATTCCAATAAGATATAGGGCCATACTATTCACATCATTCCCTGCAAAAACAAGTTAGACGTAGAATCGCATTCTACCTAACGATGTGAACCCATGACGCTATACAAGGGGGTACGTACGGCGGTCTAATCTATGAAATCGCTACGGAAAAACTATTCGGCACAACCACCTTATGCCGATCCAAGACATTCTCTAGGACGCTAGTTTTTCCACTGGGCCGAGGCTATCAGATCCGTAACCTACTAGTATTCGACATAACCACCTTATGCCGATTCGAGACAATCTCTAGGGCACTAGTAGTGATACAATCTGTGCCTCATCTAACCCCTATTCATCGATTGATCTCATTAACCCGTACTACCATCGATTCATCACATGAACCGACTTAACTAGACTGTAATAGATCCAATCTACTACAGCCGCATATCAACATATGCGCTGATCCAGATCGCA
The DNA here is from genome assembly GCA_017311315.1 of Dendrocalamus latiflorus. Lineage (NCBI taxonomy): Eukaryota > Viridiplantae > Streptophyta > Magnoliopsida > Poales > Poaceae > Dendrocalamus > Dendrocalamus latiflorus. Next base: position 24,298,268 of record CM029626.1, on the reverse strand, counting down.
AACTAAGCAAGATGGCTCTGATACCACTGAAGGTATGCGCGTAGGCTACGATAGCAGAAAACAAAACTTTTTCTACCGTGCACACCAGGATAACATGCTTTAGGATGGATCATGGATCGTTACCACTAGACGCGCAGCGCGGCGGAAGAAGAGTTGGAGAAGCCGATCCAACCACGCGCGTCGAGGTAGTAGTGGAAGTAGCCGATCGTCCCAAACAGATAGTCTCCTCCACGCGATCAACCACACCACGTGCAAGATTCAATCTGTAGATTGTTGATGCCGATCAACGCCGCAACGAGCAGCGCCTCCACGGGTATCCACACGTCCGGGGCTGGAACGCCGATTGCGAGTGTACCAGCACTCGCGAGCGGCTAGGGTTTGGCTCGGGAGGTGGCGGCTAGGGTTTGGCTCGGGATTAACAGAAGCATGCACCCCTCAGCCCCTCACCTCCATATATATAGACCTTCTCACTTGGGCCTCATGGACCGAGGCCCAATAGGAGTCTATCCGGATCTCTATCCGAATTGAGCCCACATCCGAATCACATTCGAATTAGTGTTCCAACGCATTAAGTGTGCGACCCTGTAGGTTCACGTATACTTGGTCGCGACCCGGAAATGCCTTTCCGGTCACCCTATTAATAGCGGCCTCTAGTAAGACATATTAACCCCAAAGTATACGTAAAGATCATATCGGCTGAACCTGTAATGTTCTCATGCACGAATCCCTTTGCCTCACGATATAGATTGAGCTCAAGGCGAGACCTGTGTCATCCTCTTAATAGCTCAATCACTCTCTCGATTCCGTGATGGATTATAAACTTGTGATTGACTCCTCAATTACCTTGGCATGGTCATGCACTTTCATAATCCATTACATCGAGGGGCCCAGAGATATCTCTCCCATAAGGAGGGGCAAATTCTATCTTGATCATTCACATCTCACTACATGTTTCATGGCAAACCCGAAGACTACTTTTATGACTACCCAGTTACGGAGTAGTGTTTAGTAGTCCCAAAATAAGCTACTACGCATGTTGGGAACCATGATGATCTCAAGTCTAAGGATTCCACATAAACACTACTTGAGACCAACTGATGACACATGGAATCTCTGCAGTGTCTCATGGCGGGTCTATCCAACATATGTTCACTAACACATGTCCATATTATTGATTTGGTATCTCCATACCATGATCCATGAGACATGATCACACTACTAATTTTTGGGCCTATTGCAACGGCGCCGAAACGTTGCAATAGGCCCAAAATGGTTGCAATAGCACCTATTGCAACGGTAACTTTTCGTTGGGAGGCGTGGCAAGAAGTTGCGTGGTCTAAAGTTTGGGCCACGGTATTTCGGTGCGTTGCAATAACGTTTACCTATTGCAACGCAATAAAGTATTGCAATATATAGTTTATGCAACAATGTATTGCGTGGCAAAAACAACTATTGCCACGCAATTAGGCGTTGCTGTAGATAGCATTTGCAACATACCGATTTCGTGGTTGTAAGTTAAATTGCAACGAAAACTGGTGGTAGCAATAGACTATATTGCCACACAAAGACTTCGTGGTATTAGATTCAATTGCCACGCATAGAATTCGTGGTAATAGGACAGAGTGTTGTTGCCACGCAATGAATTCGTGGTAATAGGACATAGTGATATTGCCACGCAAAGAATTCATGGTAATAGATTCAATTGCCACGCACATACTTTGGTTGCAACAGCCTCTATTGCCACGCTTGCTATTTTCGTTGCCATAGCTTCCTATAGACTCTTTTGGTACGCTGTTTTTTCGTTGCTATAGCATATATTGCCACGCCAAAAGTTGAAGGGAATAGTGTATATTGCAATGCATTGCTTTAGTAGCAACAAGAATTATTGCAACACCATTAATGTTTGTCACAACAGGAATCAACCGATGTAGTAAAATCATTATATCAAAATAGAATTTGTTGCTACACATATTTGAAATGAAACCAACTTAATTTGTGACAATAATTTGAAGTTGTATTACAAGCATCACTAAAATGTCCCTAGCTATCACTGCATTGAAGCTTGGCTTGATCTCGCCGAATAACTTGAATTGACCTTAGCTTCCCATGGCTTGAGCACTGCACTCAATTTGTTCCTTCCTCCTGAATAAAATCATTCAAAATGGCATATGCATCAGTTGTTCAGCTCATCACGACAGTAACACATTGTAAATGGAATAAATTTTCATAACATGAATACATATGTTCATTACTGCATCAATGCAACTGTTTAGAGATATAGACATGATTGTCAAAATATGTAGAGCTCAAGAACCACCAGAAAGGTAGATGATGAATAACCCAACCAAAAAATCAAGAACATGTATAGTAGATAGGCATTGCACTGATTAACAATTTGCAATGTTGTAGTAGATAAGCATTACAGCTATAAAAAATCCCTCTGCTATGCATACCTGTTGACTCCTTGTGCGTGCACGTTTAGTAGCAACAGCAGCCTTTAGTGTTTTTGTAGTAATATAATTCACTGACGCATTCCCGTCTTTGTTTCGGGGAAGAGTTCGGTTAAGAACACTACTTCTAGGGGTGTGAGTATTGGTTTCTGCAGTTCGCCTAGCTTCATGTTGTGTTTCCAGGTTGCTATCTGGGTTAGTCTGCTTATCAAAAAATTCGAGAAAACATTTCAGGGCTCATACAGTGTAGTGATCCATGTTGCCTATAAACATGTTGCAATTGCTATTACCTGCGGCGTTGTTTCTTCACCTCGTGGAGTCGTGTCATTTCGTTCGGTTGGGGCAGCAGGAACATGTATTGTTTCGTTGGCAACTTGGTTAGCCTGCATTTAAAATTTAGTTTTCAAATAGTTAGCTCTCATATAATGACCGAAACCATGAAGGAAAAATTTGTGCACTACAATTTTGTTTAAAGACTCCACAGTGCTCAGAGGGAAGGCATGTACATTCTAGTGGGTGCAGATGCACGCACGACCAAATAAAAATTTAAAGGCAATCACTTATATTGGACAACTGATGCTAATTGGTCATATTTTTATCTTAGACGATATATTACTCACTCACGTTCTAAATTGAAGTTCACTATCACTGAGTGAGTAATATATTAAAGCTTACAAAACAGAAATATTGCAACTAATTGTTCTGGAAAAAATGAACTGAAACTCAGATACACAGGGATTTCGAATTTTTCAACCTAATTTATTTGCAGTCGTTTTCGAGATATATATATCATGCATGCATGGATGGATCGATCGAAAGTTTTTTTGGGTGTACCGGAAGCAAAGTAAAACTATAGGCTGATTCTAAGTTGCATGCACGGGATCGATCACGCATGACCTTGCATGGACATTTTTTGCATCCAAAGCTAAGCAAAAATAAATTCACGTCCTTTCGCTATAATGGCCGTGTGATAGCAAGCTAATTGTGGAGATTAGTGCCTTAACAACCGGGCTTTACAATTTTCCTATTTTAGGGTAAGACAGTGCTTGCCAAGTGGGAGAAATTAAGGTCGCGTATTGCATGGACATGCATGGTTACATTTAAATTAAGGCAGATATATCGATGGTCGAAGGACAATGACGCCAAAGGGCAAATTATAAGCTCATGTTGCAGATGTAAAACTGAACCATGATGCCATGCATGTAACAGCTATACAATCGAAACGCTGGTAGTAGCAATTGGCCACGCGATGCACTTAATCGTTCATAGTGTGTAATGTATATATCATAAATACATCTTAATAACATTGCATTGGGAAAATAGTAAAATGTCATTGGAAAATTTTCAATTTAGACAAAAAAAAAGGAATTATAATTATATGCAGGAATGACTAGTGTGCCTAGACAACGCATGCCAGTGGGACATGCATCAGCCATACTTGTATATGAAATCTCAAAACCTCAATCTTTTCTGAAACCTAGCCTTTTTCTTTTCTGGGGCCTGATTTATTTTCTGGTTGCTGGGGACCAGACTAGAGGACAAGATAAAGTTACAAAAGTTATTTGATGGATTTTAGAATATATGTGCTATGATTTCTCCACCATATTGAGAAGACCAACTGATAAGCCAAAAAAAACCCTGTAGGCAACTGGGCTTATCTCAAAAGCCAGCTAAAATCTAATGTGACAAAACTGGTAGCAACTAACTATATATTCTAGGGATGAATGACAGGGATTTCGCTAAACATAGATGAAATCAGATTGAGCTACACCATGTTAGATTGCGTTGTAGGTCAATATTATTTTAGTCATGTTTGAAGTTATTCTTTTAAAGATAATATACTATTTTTTTCACTGCTGAATAAAACGTCAGAAAAACATCAAAACTAGATATTTTGCATGTTCCTGTCAGAAACCAATAGTTTCCTGTATGAGTTCTAACTAAGTTCTACAGCTGAGGTAAACAAGCTCCTCATCAAAATGAGTTTAACTAGCTTGGCTAATATTACAAATTCTAGCATGTACGAACATGTACTATGCTATCCTAACCAATTCAACTTATCAGTGAAATGGACTTTACTATAGTGATCTGTTCTGTGAACAATAAGCAGGCATGCCATGTTCTCCTAGGAACATTATAAAACTTGATCTCATCCACAAGATAAGGAAATTTTCAACAAATTTAGTATGGCAAGCTCAGATAGTGGTTAGGATCACTTATGACCAGATATGAGATACCTAGTATAAAATAAAAGGAAGCATGCAATGATTACTTGTGGAAACAGATTTGATGAAAAAACAACTCCACAGACTATTGCAGAAATTTATTGAAACCTCACGCATTTTAACACAATTGCTATTAACTGTAAGTTAAATTTGTTTCAAAATTATTACCTCCTGGAAGGCTCCTTGTCTTTGTGTTCCTAGCATGGACATAAACTCTTGCCTGAGTTCTTCTTTAATTGTGTCCCTCGAATTCAACAATTCTTCTATCTGACGCCTGCTTTCTTCCTTTTCGTTGGCCCTTTCAGCAACTTGGTTTGCAAGTTGTTCTTTTAACATTTGAACCTCAGACTGGAGCTCTAACCTTGTCCTATGGGATTCTGCAGAATGTCGGGCTTGCATCTGCAAATTTTCATTGTATAGCTGCCTTCGTGTTGGATAGTACGCCAAGTATCCATTACCATGAGTTTTCGATGATTTGCACCTAGTGCTTTCCTTATATGATGACTGGAAAACAAAGTTTTCCTCTTGTGATGAAATGAAGTTATCTTGTGACTCTAATTCCTTCTCTGTTATTTTGCTGCTTGCAGTATCCTAATGCACAGAACATATTTGTAGGTGTCAATTGAGACTGGAAGTGTAGGCCAATATTATGAATGACTTGTTGGCCTGATCGGCTGTGCTTCTTGGGCTGCAGCTGTTGCTGCAGCTGCACACATACAAGCTGCTGAGTAGTAGCAACAGCTGTTCAAATGTATACCGCAGCTGCTGCAGCCACAGCCCAAGTAGCAGAAGCGATCACAGCCAATAACTTCATTACAAATTATTATATACTCACATAGATAGCCTTAGATGCATTGTTTGACCATTGCCCATGCTTCGTGTGCGTTGTCATCCAAAGACTCAAATCATTTGGCTCTTCTCCAGTTTCCGGGTCTCTCTAAGTTGGGAAGAATCTAACATATGAATATTTCATCATTGAACAAAACAAGTACATGTTCTTTTCATGTCATTACCTGCTCATAGCTACACTGGGAAAAAGGTTTCGAGCCCATGAGATGCTTGGTCTGTTGTAGATGTCTGTTTTGAGAATTCTGGTTGCTTATCTTCTGCAAATTGAGTTAATGTTAAAGTTCTAAAAAGAAAGCATTATGTGAAGCTAAAAGTAGTAGAAAAATTTAAGTAAATTCCATCGAACCTTGAATTGTTCAGTGCCAAAGTATAACACCAGATAGTGCCATTCAACAATGTCTAGATCCTCAGGCTTATTTTGCATTCTCTCATCATAAGTCTGGTATGCCTTGTACGTAGAACTAAATGTTGATCGCCATCCTTTGTATCGCTCCTTAGCGATGGCCCATATCTTTAGCTTTGTATCCTCGGAATTCTCAATGTCCCACCTATTCTGTTAAAAAGAAAATACAAAGAGTAGGTCGTTTTTTGAATTATGTTAGAATTAAAATGTGTAGGAAAAAAGAATCTGTAACTTACCATTATATCATTTGCTATTGAAATTTTGACAACTTGCTTCACATCTTTCCAACTTCTCACTCCAATGAGGGGAGCCTTTTTTCTTGTAAACATTACAACTTCATCCACAAACGTGCATGCGTTTTCACCTACAGAAATTTCCAGCTAAAACTCAATACATCCAATACATCCTCGGAAAACATGAAATTTTCAGCATTTCTCATATCAGTGGTTCCATTGTTTTAACAGGGCATCTCATACTGCTTTGGACAACAGTTGGTTTAATTAGGGAATGATCTTTACTGATTAGTGCTTAATTCTCAGCTCATCTGGTTGTTAAGTCTGTAATGGAGTTTTAGTCCTTAATGCCTGTTTATGTACCCATATATATATACTTTTGGACTGGAATGGAAAGGCATTCACCGTCAATACCAAAAACTACTGTAGCCCTAGTTTACTTTAGTTCTTAACTGCTAGCGATTTTCCCCTTTCTACCTTGCAGATCCTTACTTCCCTTCTTTGATTTGGATTTCATCCACGGGATGTGACAAACAAGCATACATATTCACAATCCCCGTGGAATCCTAGATGCCGAAAAATATTATGACTATACTACGTGATTCCATCTCTAAACGCAGGATCATCAGGGTGGGTGCATACCTGGGGGCGGTTGGAGATTCAAACGGCGATAAATCAACGACCGGCAGAGAGGCATGACGACGTGGGTTCGGCGGTCTGCGGCTGTGGCGTGTGAGGTCGCCGCTGCCGTCGTCGGTCGATTTAGGTGACCCCGTCGTGGCCGCCGGTGACCCACCTTCCCCTCCCCCCGTGGCCGCAGGTGCTCCCGTCGAGTCCTCAGGTGTCGCCATCTACAGGAGCGGAGGGTACGCGGGGGCGGCGGCTGGAGGTGCTCCCGTCGAGTCCTCAGGCGGCGGCTCTCTCTTTCTTCCCCTCCAGATTAGATTAGGGAGGGGATTACTTTGGGAGGAGGGTACGCGGGGGCGGCAAAAACGTGGGTCAGGCGGGGGGTTTTGGCGCTTCTTTTTTTCGCGGTTTTTAGCAGGAAGAAGTAGAGGTGGGACTTGGGCCGGGCTTCTTTGGGCCAGCCCGAAGCAGGGCCGGAGGGGGCGGTCGCCGGTGGGGGAGGCCGAGGGAGGGGAAGCGGCGCGGGAGGGGTAGGGGGCGGCGGGAGAGGCGGCGCGGGAGAGGAGGCGGGGGAGGGCCGGACGGGGCGGTCGCCGGTGGGGTAGGCCGAGGGAGGGGTAGGGGGCGGCGGGAGAGGCGGCGCGGGAGAGGCGGCGGGGGAGGGCCGGAGGGGGCGGTCGCCGGTGGGGGAGGCCGAGGGAGGGGAAGCGGCGCGGGAGGGGTAGGGGGCGGCGGGAGAGGCGGCGCGGGAGAGGCGGCGGGGGAGCGCCCGGGCGTGGGGAAGTGGGACCGTAGGGCCGTCCGGGCGTGGGGGAAGTGGGGACTGACCACTGGGGGGGAGGGCGAACCGGCGAAGGCACCGAAGGACAGAGCTACAGAGAGCAGGACAGCGCGTCACAAAGATTTTCAATATTGAAACATATAAGAATATTTAAACAGAAACATACATAACGCAATATTTAAAAAAACATGTTTTAAACAAAAAAAATCATCATCCTGGTCTTGACCCAAAGAATTAGCTGGAGCAACAATTCCATCATTAATATAGGTGTCGTCATCATCATCTTCGTCATCAACAAATGATGCATCATCTGGTTCAGGAAAAGATTCAGCAAGCGCCCTCTTGGTAACAGAGGCATCACCAGTTATGCCTTCCATGCCTGATCTTGTCCAAACTGACAAATCCTCATGTCGGCTTAATAAATTCATGTCTTCGACGTCCAGTAAATCTATGTCGATTTCACCCTCATTTCTGTTTGGGTGTCATCACATCATGTTCGTGGACCATTAATGATTTGATGAACTTTGTATAAGTTTGAGTGAAACTTAAAACCATGTTGATTAGACACAAATGAATAACATGCACGCAATAGTTTAAAGTATTAGATTTGGTTCAGTCCATACGGAGGTGCTGGAGGTGCTAACACCTCCACCACATCTGGCCGTTCAATTGGTAGGGGCAGAATTGTATTTTTAGTTTTCCACGTTTAACTAAACGGTTAACTGTATAATACATGCAATTACGTACACATGAGAAATCGTAGAAGACAGTACGTACACCGTTTGGTTGTATGAACCTATACAAGTGAGCAGTCGTTCTCCGAATGAGCTGAAAATTTCACGTTAGACTCCCATCTGTACCGCTGATGTGCCATTAGAATTCGCCGCCAAAGTTCATTTCGTACTGCACATGAGAAATCGTAGAAGGCAGTACGTACACCGTTTGGTTGTATCAACCTATACAAGCGAGCAGTCGTTCTCCGAATGAGCTGAAAATTTCACGTTAGACTCCCATCTGTACCGCTGATGTGCCATTAGAATTCGCCGCCAAAGTTCATTTCGTACTGCACATGAGAAATCGTAGAAGGCAGTACGTACACCGTTTGGTTGTATCAACCTATACAAGCGAGCAGTCGTTCTCCGAATGAGCTGAAAATTTCACGTTAGACTCCCATCTGTACCACTGATGTGCCATTAGAATTCGCCGCCAAAGTTCATTTCGTACTGCACATGAGAAATCGTAGAAGGCAGTACGTACACCGTTTGGTTGTATCAACCTATACAAGCGAGCAGTCGTTCTCCGAATGAGCTGAAAATTTCACGTTAGACTCCCATCTGTACCGCTGATGTGCCATTAGAATTTGCGGCCAAAGTTCATTTCGTACTTCACATGAGAAATCGTAGAAGGCAGTACGTACACCGTTTGGCTATATTAACCTATGTGGGCGAGCAATCGTTATCCGAATGAGTTCAAAATTTCATGCTGGACTTCCACCTACACCGCTGACACGCCATTGCAATTCGCCGCCATAGTTCATTCTGTACTACACATGAGAAATCATGGAAGATATTAATTACATGGAGGGAGCACGACTAATCCTAGAACTAAATGGAATCATGAACGTAACAAATTGACCGATGTAGGTATTATTTCCTTCATTATCACCTACTGAAGGGCTCCTACATAAGAGAAGCATAAAATATTATTGTACTAGCAGATCTCTCGTGGAGTTTTAAGTTTTTATTCAAAATTAACAATTCAATTCCGGCGTCCAATCGCCTCGTCGATGGCAACTATATCGTCCCTCTAAAGTATAGTACCAATCGCGCCCTTTGTTTCTTCGTTGCAAAGGGTATTGACTTAATTAGTTGCAAGCTTGGCGAGTTCCTATGCCACTACTTGTTTGACCTACGCTTTCTAAGGGACATGTAAGTCTTAATTATATCATCTTCATCAACTTCGCTAGAAAACTTGCAAGACAAGTTTTGGGGAGGCGGGCATTGAACCAACCTTATGAGTATTCGTACTATAACCGTTCTAGAAGAAGGCGTTCTGATCAATGAATGTGACTACATATATTTACAATGTATGGGTTTATGATCAATATGGTATGACAATAGAGTAATTTGTGATGTTACAGATATAGGTTCAGTTTAGTGAATAAAAGATGGCTTTCATTGTTTTAAAAGAAAAATACTTGCTTAAGTCTGGTGTTTTCGCTGGTTGTTCGCATATAGTGGGATAAAATACTAGTAGAAAAATAATAAGTAACTAAGCGCAACTCATGTAATTAATTTTTGGGGAGGAAAAAATACTGTAATTAATTTGTGGGGGAGCAAAAAATAGGAAAACAAAAATTAAATTCTAGCTCAGAAAGGATCGAACCTTCCACCTCACAGTTAGAAGCTATAGAGCATACCACTGGGTTATCGCCTCTTTTCTGTTTCCGCATGCAAATATTTTTTGTCTAATATCTGATGTTAGTGTCAAGTGAATATTAGCCTACCCACTACCGGACTCGTCGTACCCTCGTCTAACATCTCAATCCCCAAATTCCGCATCCCATCCCCGTTCTCCTCCTCCGCCTGCAATCCCTCCCCGTTGGCCTCCACCTGCGACGACGGCAGCGTGGAGAAGATGGCCGGCAATAAGCGCGGCCTCAACGCGAGGACTCAGATCCGCGACAATCTCGGGCGCTTCGGAACCGCCGCACCATCCGAGCTTCATGGATCGGCCTCGGCGGTTCCGGGCGGCGTCGAACGAGCCGTCGGAGAAGATCAGGGATGTGTTCCAGGTGTACGACGACGACGGCGTGCTCCGGGAGGAGGCGCTCAAGAGGTTCCTCAGGGAGGTGCAGGGGGAGGCGGCCGGCGGCGTCGAGGCGGCCGCGAGGGCGGTGATGGCCTTCGCGGCGGAGCATAGGCTGCTCAAGAAGGGAGGCCTCACCGTCGAGGGCTTCTACCGCTGTCTCCGCAGCGAGGCCAACGCCGTACTGAGGCAGTCTAGGCCTCTAGGCCTGCTACAGCCATTGATCGAAGCTTGCTGATTGTTCTAGGTTCTGGGATGTCTCGTGTGGCAGGGCTCTTAATCTTACAATCCCTACATGGACAATACTTGCTCTACTCCCTGATCTCTAGATAGGTGACTTCATGCTTATTTCTGAATGTCCTGCAGCAAAATAGCTATTGCAGACTTTAGACTATTATGCTGGCAAGACAATCCTTGATAGATTGAGGCTTTCTTAACATTTGATATAGAAATACTAAGGCGTTTGACCTTGAGTATAGTATATTTAGAATAATTAGGCATGTGGGTGTTACCAGTTTATATTTGTGCACTTAGATCTTGTGGATATAGGCTTTACCTGATAATTCACTGGAGATGTCTGCAGTTAGTGATTCTGTGTTGGAGAATTTTCAGTTCTCTATTTTTACTCCCTCGATTCATCTCCAAATTGTTAGCTTTCATTTGTGTGTAGATAGAAATTAAATGTTCATAAATTCACTCAATTCTCAATGCAGGCGGTAGCAATACTATGTATATGTGGTTTCCATAACACTACAGCGTTCAGAAATTCGTTTCCAAATGAGTGGGATGCAGAAGTCACATGGTAAGGATTCTTACCTTTTAATTGTAGATGTCATACCAAATTCTTGGAAGGTGCTAATTAGTGCGTTATTGCTTTTCTGGTTGACTTGTTGTTCGCTGAAATGAATTAAGGGAGGGACTAAATGGTATATGATAGAAGATCCAATTTAGATGCAAATTCACTTCTTTCAAATATGCATAAGAACGACCATCACTTATTTTCTTGAAAGTCAGACAAGAAACATTACACTTTTCTTAGCGTAAGAAAGTTTCATTAGCGTGTGGCAAGACTACAAGATTGTACAATAGATAAATGTACGGATGTATTCAAGAGACGTCCCCTGCGGTAATCTATAAGTGTAATAAAAACATAGTAGTTATTTTGTATAAAGTATGGATTTCCGTTGCAACGCACGGGCACAGTACTAGTAAAATAAATAAGATTGCTGATGCAGAAAGTGTCGAGAAAATTAAGTCCTAATTATGCAACTAAGTAAAATCCGTAAGGAATTAGTCAACAAAATAAATAATACTAGAAACTTAAATACCTTGTGCTACTACCTTCACGTGATGGCTTTGAACACTACTTGCTGAATGCGTAGCTTTTTAGATGCGCCTTCTTTTCTCGCTGACTGAGAACGGCAACGACGTACGCTTACATGAGTTCACGCACGAGCACACGAGAAGGCGTCGACCAAAGCTTCGGATGCGCTACCGAATTTGAGACTCCGGCGAACGCTCCGAAGAGAAGTCTCAGGAAAAAAACTATCAACACATGCATGCTCACGAGAACTAAATATCTATCAGCACGTAGCCATCATGCATGCAATGAATCTCTTTTTCTATTGTTCGCTCAATCACGGCGCACCTCTTTTAGATCAAAAACCCCCGCATCCTTTACATTGGCGGGTGGCCAGATTTTTATGGCACTTCCGAAACCAACTAACACACACGTTCGAACTCCTACGCCGAGTCGTATACAACTCGTATACGATGCCATGCATGAAAACATCAACTTTGCATACATAACTAGATAATAGATCTATTTTTGTTTGTGGTGGTAATAGAATACCATATTGCAACGAAAGACACTACTCTATAGCAACAAAATTTACACGTGGCAATATAAATATGTTATTGCATCGATTTAGTTTTTCGTTGCAATACGCACCTACCTACTGCAACGCCGCTGAAGATTATCCCAACGAAAAAACACTATGGCAATAATATCACCCAATAGCAACGAAATTATATATGGTTGCAATAGTAGCACATAATTGCAATGAAAATCAACACTAACGCAACAAAAGAGTGTCATGGCAATATATCCAACCTATTGCAACACGTTTTCAAAATGGTTGCGATAACACTTACCTATTGCAACGACATTTACGAATATCGCAATGCAATATAATAGTGGCAATAAAGTCCACCTATTGCCACCGTTATGGAAAAACGTTGCAATAAGCCCTACCTATTACAACCAAATTGGTGGCGTTGCAATTTCTTTCGTGGCATTAGGCCGAAAATCTAGTAGTGTCATCAATCAATACATATGCTGATCTTTGAATCACATTTGTTCCTCATATGATATATAATCAGGTATCATTTAGAAATAGCAACATTTTGGCATTAAGAGTCTCATGAATAAGTCACATACTCATTGATCAATAATGATAATGTTATTTCAAGGAACAAAGCAATGTATCATAAACATAGTATGTGATATATTCAACATCTCCATGTTGCCTCTAGGGCATATCACCAACAAAACGTAGGCACGAGCTTGCGGGGGACGCCCCTGAACACAGTGACGCTGGGGGGCATGAGAGCCCATCAAGCGGTAGGTGCAAGCCCCGGCGTAATTAGCGCAGGTCCCAGAAGGCTCACCACGTCGTCGGCATAGAGGACGCCCCCCAGGAACCTACCCCCACCCCATGTGGGAAGGGCCGGGGAGGCCGGAAATCGGGGCGCGGAGGCGGTCGTGATGAGAGGCCACGCGCGGAGCAGGAAATCCTAGACTACGGCAGGTGGTACGAAGTACACGGCTACGGTGATCACATCACGCGAGCATGCAACACAGTCATGTAGTTGCGGCAAGTAATCCTTGGAAGCGCGGCTCCTCGCCGTAGCCCACGTGCAGCGGCTGCAGGGGAGCCCCCTGCAAGTTGCAGCCATGGAGGGGGGCCAACATCACATTGTTAGCGTCATCTCCGGAGGTTCCTCGCCGGGAACCTCATTGACGCAACCGCTTCCGGGGATGCCACACTGCAACATTACCTTCACGCCAGCCGATGCTCAGGGCGTGGAGTTCCCCCACCAAGATGCCTTGGTCATTCAGGCTGACATCGCGGGCTGCGAGGTCAGGCGTGTCCTCGTCGACGGAGGCAGCTCCGTGAACATCCTGCTGGCGGGGGCCCTCGACCGTATGGAAATCCCTAGGGGCCGCTAGGGGCCGTCGGGGACCCCGCTTCAAGGTTTCGGGGGCCAGCCGCTAAGGGCCTTGGGTCAGGTATGTCTTCGAGTCTCCATTTGTCATGGTGACAATGCTAGGGGCGAAGACGTTGTCTTCAACATTGTAGACATCCCGCACCCGTACAATGCCATACTCGATCGGCCCGCCATCAACTCCTTCGGGGCGGTCTTGCACCATGCCTTTTTGTATATGAAGTTCCCGGGCCCGTGGGGTGTCATCACAATCTTTGGCGATCAGGACCTCGCTAGACGCATGGAGGCTAGCGCCAGGAGTCCACACCACAGGGTGCATGTCCTCGCCGACAAGCCGAAGGTGGAAACGCCGTCTGCCCCAGGGTGGACACCTAAGCCCCAACCAAACGGTGGGGTCAAGAGGGTACCCCTCCACGACAAAGGGCAGTTCGTGTCCATTGGCGAAGGCCTTCCCCGAAGGTGGAGCAAGAGTTGCTCCAAGTTCTCCGGAGCAACGCGGACGTCTTCGCATGGTCCCCAGAGGACATCAAAGGCGTGGACCACGTCCTCATCGAGCACAACCTAGCGATCTGCCCTGATGCCAAGCCAGTCAAGCAGATGCTTCGGCGTATGTCCATGGACCGACAGTAAGCGGCCAAGGTGGAAGTAGCAAAGCTCCTCCAGGGCGAGGTTATCTGCGAGGTCCAGCATCCGGATTGGCTCGCCAATCCGGTGCTGGTCAAGAAGGCTAACAGTGCCTGGCGTATGTGCATCGACTTCACTGCCCTCAACAAGGCATGCCCGAAGGACGACTACCCTCTGTTGCGTATAGACCAACTAGTTGATGCCACCGCGGGGTGTGAGCTCATGAGTTTCCTGGACGCGTACTCCGGTTATCACCAAATCTACATGGCCAAGGACGACGAGGACAAGACAAGTTTCATTACACCAGTTGGAACTTTCTGCTTCATCAGGATGCCTTTCGGGTTGAAGAATGCGGGCGCAACGTTCACCCGCCTCGTTGCGCTGGCGCTGGCCGCTCAACTCGGGAGGAACGTGGAAGCCTACATCGACAACGTAGTGGTGAAAACCAGACAGCTCGCCTTCCACGGTCGAGATCTCCAAGAGACCTTCGACAAGCTCAGGAAGGGGGCATCAAGCTCAACCCGAACAAGTGTGTTTTTGGCGTGCGAGCGGGCAAACTCTTGGGCTTCCTCGTCTCCGGATGAGGTATCCAGGCGAATCCCGACAAATTCAACGCAATCCTTGCCATGGAGCTGCCCAAGACAACAAGGGAGGTCCAGAGGCTCGCCGGCCGCATGGCTGTTCTGAGCTGTTTCCTGTCCAGAGCAGCGGAGCGAGGCTTGCCGTTTTCCAAGTCCCTCCGCGGTTGCGACGGGTTTCATTGGGACGGTGATTGTGCGAAGGCCTTCGACGACCTCAAGAGACACCTCACAAGCCTCCCCACTCTGGTCGCTCCGGCGCCAGAGGCTCCCCTCCTGCTCTACCTCGCCGCTTCGGCAACAGCGGTCAACGTTGTTCTCGTCCTGTAAGAAGGCGCCCTCCAGCGTCCCGTGTACTTCGTCTCTGAAGCCCTTCAGGGCGCGAAGACGCGATATACGAAGTTCGAGAAACTCACCTACGTGTTGGTCATGGCCTCGAGGAAGCTCCGACACTATTTCCTAGCCCATCCAATCATGGTGCCATCCTCGTTCCCCTTGGCGGAGATGCTGCACAACAAGGAGTCCATAGGGTGAATTGGCAAGTGGGCAGTCGAGCTTGCTCCGTTCTCCTTAACGTATGCCTTAAGAACAGCGATCAAGTCCCAAGTCCTTGCGGACTTCCTCACGGAGTGGACCCCATCGGCTCGGCCTGCTCAGCAGCCTGAAGACCCCGTGTGGATGCTCAACACCGACGGAGCCTATGGCGTTGCGAACACGGGCATTGGTGCGGTGGTTACTACGCCTGAGGGGCACCGCCTGTTGTACTCGGCGCGGCTTGTGTTTTCCGCCACCAATAACACGGCCGAGTACGAGGCGCTACTCTTTGGCCTTGCGAAACTTAAGGCATTGGGTGCGCGACGAGTCATCGGACCCAGCGCCGGTCGTGCCCCCCATCCCAACAGTGCCGGCCGGTGACACGGCCGACGGGCTGGAGACGACAGCGTCAGATTGGGCTCTGCGCCATCACGGTGGCTTGTGATCTCCGTCGGCACCGCGCGCTCGGGTACGGGAATCCCCAGGACCTCGCATACCCGATTTATCCGCCCCTGTTTCGCTGAGGCAGTCACGGCCTCGCGCAGTTTGTGTTTCTTGGCCGTATATGGCCCGAGGAGTGCAACAACCGCGCGTTTCGCGTCTTCCAGCCGGGACACTGCACACAAAAGGGGGCGTCATTCCTAAGGGATCATGCGGCTACGTGAGCGGGCGCGCAGCCTACGATCGAGGAACTTACAAGGAGCGGAGGGGTTTAAAAGGCAAGACACTGTCGGATGGACGCTATCCTTCCGGGTACCGCCCCGTCGCTCGTACTGTCACCGACCGGAAAGTGGAGCCACCCCGTACATGGTGAACTCTTCAGCGAGGTCACGCATGTTGAACCGGCGGGCGACACCAGCAAGCCTCCGCACTTGTTGCGCGTCGTCGGCCTTCGGCATCACGTCTAGCAAGCTGTTGAACACTATCGGCCGTCCCCGACACAGCAGGCCACTTGTGCTCGTCACGTGGTAATAAAACCACCGTTGCGTCCAACCGAACTCCCACTTTCCTCGCGCAGCCAATGCAGGAAAGAGCCCCGTGCACCCTTCCTCAGCACAAAGTTGACGCTGCCGAAATTCGACACAGCTCCCCCTTCGACTTTCTTCGGCTGGCAGCGCGCATCGTGCAGAGTGGCGAACAGGTTCATGCTGGGACAACGACCTTCTGTTCATATTGCCCAAGCGAAGACTGCCAGGCGAACTATCGCGTTGGGCGTCAGCTGCGCCAGCTCCAACCCGTAAATCCGCAGGACCTCGCGGACAAGGAGTGTCGACGGCATCCGAAGCCCGGCATCAAAAAGTGCGACAAAGATGATCGCCTCCGTCTCCGCTGGGCGCAGCTCCGTCTCCTCGGGGCCAGGTAGGCGAGCCCCAGCAGGATCCTTGATCTTCCTCTCTCGGATGAGTTTCTGGATCATCTCCCCAGTAACGCGACTCCGTCCCAGCACACGGGAGCAACGGCCTCCCGAATGCTCCATGGCGTCCCACCGCTTGCCGACCTGCGTTGATCCTCGTACCACCAGGGGATACTCTGTCGGGGGAGGCGACAAGCCACGCTGGCTGGACGAGGTGTTGCCGCTGGGTCGACGGGCGAGATCATCGTGGCAAGCCATTCTTCTCTGAGGTGGGTTGCGTCCGGGGCCTGCAACGACAGGAGGCCCTCCCGAGGCTGCTGTACGTGAGCTTGGATCCGTAAGGTGCCTTCCTGGGGTTGCATCCCTTGCGCCTGTACCTGCATGGGGGCCTCGTATGGGAATTGGACGTGGGCCACCGCAGGCGGGCGCACCTCCGGGTTCCTGTCCCTAGCGACGCTGTCGCGGAGCGCCGCGATGGAGGTGCAGGCGCGGGTATCATGGTTGCCGCGGCCGTGGATTATGCACCACAGTCCCTGATGCTGGTCGTCGTAATCCCCACGACGCCCCCGACCGCCTCGGCCCGCTGGAGCACCCTCGTCGGACCCGCCTTCGATGTCGAGGACGTACCGGTTTCGCCTCGACCTCTGCTGGCCGCGCTTGGGCTGATCGGACGACTCCTTATGCGGGTTGTCCCTACGGTCGGGCGCGTTCTGGGACAACTCCCGCTTACGTTTTCCCTTCGAAGAACTGCCCTTCGGCGGATCTTCGGCTTTTGCCGAGGCTTCAGCCTGGTTGGTGTCGGAGTCGTCACCTTGCCTGCGCCGCACGTCTTCCTCCGCCCTGGCATATTCTTCCATCTTGTCAAAGAGCTTTGCCACCGTCTTGATTGGCTTTCGCGTGTTGTACTCGGCCATCGGGCCCGGACGAAGGCCCTGTATGGCTGCATTGACGATGGTGGTCTCGTTGACGTCTTTCACTTGACATCGAATTTTGGCAAAGCGTTTGAAGTAGTCCCGGAGCTTCTCCGAAGGTTTTTGCTTCACGGCGAAGAGCTGGTCCGCGTCGACTCGGTCAACGTAGTTTCCTTGGAAGTTGTTGTAAAGGCGGACACGAAGCTGTTCCCACGCGTAGATGGAGCCCGGCTCTATGGTAAAGAACCAAGAGAGTGCCACTCCTTGTAGCGCGAGGGGGAGTCCCTTCGCCTTCGTGGTGTCGTCGCCGCCCGCGGCTTCGATCGCGGTTTCGTACACGTGCACGAACTCACGGGGGTCCGTGTCGCCTTTGTACGAGTCGATGGCGCTCGGAAACTTGAAGTCTTCGGGCCATGCCGCCTGCTGCAGCCCCGCCGAAAGCGGGGACTCCGGATCCACACGCCGCAGCGGCACGCGGCTGGATGCGGGGGCTTCGCGACTGTCCGCCCTTTCCGGCGTGGGCTCGGACGCGACCACTGGCGCGGCCTGCTGACTCCGAGCCTCTTGCATATCTCTGACGGCTCCGTGAAGGTCCCCTAGCTCCCGCTGGAATGCATTGAGAGCCGCCAGCAGGGCACTTTCCATCGCCGGTGCAGGCGGGGTCGTCGGTACCCCCGATGGGCGGGTCGGCGCGGGGACGACCGCGTCGCGAGGTCCCGAGCTGCCGGTCGCTCCGTCGTGGCTACCCCGAACCGCCTGGTCCGCGCCGCCGGCGAGGGTTGCAGTGGGGGCGGCGAGGTCGGCTGTCGTTGCGTCGGCGGGGTCAGTTGTCGCCGCACCCATGCCGACATCTTCGACCGCGGGGCCCGTCCCCGAACGTCGGCATCTCCGGCTACCGCGCCTGCATCGGCGCCCGCGTCCGCCGCTGCTGATGCCGAAGCCCTGGTACTCATACGACGCTCCGGCCCGGCCGCCTTCTTTCCCTTTGCCGCCGCTGAAGAAGCTTTTTTCGGTGCCATCCTTCTTCTTCGGTCTTCAGGCTTGTCCCCGTCCTCCCCACGGACGGCGCCAACTGTTGTGGCTATAGACTAAACAGAGAGAGAGAGATGGTAGTGGAGAGTGACGCCTAGCCAAAGTAGACGCGCGCGCGTTCGGTCCCCTACCCTTCGAACGGGTGGCAGCGGAGCTGGTGCCTAGCCGAAGTGGACGCACGAGTCTTGAAGCCGAGGCCGGGGCTGGAGCCTGTCGCGGCAGAGGCTCAGCGGTGATTCTAAGTTGCAACTTCGCATCATGAACACTGCCACGCGTGCGGTGATTGCGCTGTAAAGGTTCCTGGGATCGCGCCGGCCCCCGGTTTTGCCAGAGCTAGGTTGTTGTACCGTGCAACTTGCCTTGGCGCGTGCAGGGCACGCGGCGGCTTGTAAGTGGTGCGCGGTGGGATGTGTGCGGTTGCGTAATCGCAGCTGCTCTCCCCTTCCCTAGGGAAGGGGGACATGGGGCGGGCGGTGAATGGCGCAGCGTCGAAGCTGTTGTGCTCCTGTGGCCCATTAATGCGCTTTTAATGGCGGCTGAAGTCGTGTCGACGCCTGACCTCGCGTGCTCCAGCTATCTCGTGCGGGGTTTACCACGCGGCGGGAGGCCGTTGGAGCGTTGTGCTCTGACGGTCCTTCCCGCCGTGGTCGCACCTCTCCGCCTTTGGTTATGGGGGATTGTGCGGGACGGACTTTGCGCGACTGCGGTTGCGTCCCGCACGCGGACCGTCGCGACGTTTCAGCATCAGGGCAAGGTGGCTTGAAATAGCCCTCGTAACCGCGCCCCCGCAGTTCTACGCCCCCTTCTTGCTTGCATCGCCTTCTATCTTCTCGTAGTATTCTCGCCGCTATACTCCTTTTGCGAGAGATGATGGCGTCTGGCGACAGGTGTAGCCAGGCGGCTGGTGCCTGCGGCATCCGCCGGCGGTCTTTGCCGCTAGAGGTGAAATACACGCTCAGCGAACGCGACCCGGCGGTGGCTGGCGGCGAAGGAAGGCTCGTTTTCCGGCGAGTTGGGCCCCTCGCTCGTGACCGAGAAGACGATCCAGGGGCTCCTGCGCGCGGGGAGGCTGTCCGAGCGCCAGGCGGTGCGATTACCCGCCGCCGACGAGACAGAACCACGTCTCGAGGAGTCGGAGGCGGTCGTATTCGTTGCTTTCTTCGACGCAGGGCTCCGCATCCCGGCGGCGGCGATTGTGGGCGACGTGCTGCGGACCTTCGGGCTGGAGTTGGCGCAACTGACTCCGAACGCCATGGCCCGGCTGGCGGTGTACAGTTGGGCCTTGCGCTCGGGAGCATGCTGGCCCAGCGCTTCGTTATTTGCCTACCTGCACGAGGCACGATGCCATCCCAAGGGGCGGAAGGACGGGACGCTGTTGAGTTTTGGCAGCGTCACCTTTATTCTCCGGTCGACCTGCGGTAAGCTCTTTTGTTTGCGAACTCCACTCGCGGGAAGTGGGAGTTGCACTGGATGAAACGGTGGTTCTATCACCGTGTCGCGAGTGGAAGCGGCCTCGAGTGTACGGGCCGACCGATCGCGTTTAAGACCTTGCCCGGCCGGACGCTCGACGACGAGGACAGGCGGAGGGCCCGGCTGCTCGTAGGTGTGGCCGCCCGCTTTAACATGCGCGACCTCGCCGAAGAGTACACGATGTACGGCGTGGCGCCGCTCGCCTGCGACTGCCGCCTCGTCGCCGAGAAGTGCCGAGACGACAACGTTCTGCCATGGGTTTGTGTGCTGCCGGCGCCCCCCGTTCCTCGTAAGCCTCGACCGTCCCTCCCCTTTGCTCGCGCAGAGTGCATTACATTTTGACGCTATCTCGTGCGTTGCCTTAGGGATTCGCCTGGAGGATGCGGAGCAGGCCGCGCGCGTATTCCTCGGGCCGTATACCGGCAGGGAGCACGAGCAGCGCACGTCCGCTACTGCCGAGGCGGGGCTGGGGCGGATAAACCGTGTGTGCGAGGCCCTGGGCCTTGCCGTGCCGGACCGCGCTGAACCGGCCCTGCAAGATCAAGACGACGACGCACCGAGGAGGAAGGAGCCGTCTCGCAAGAGGGGCCGAGGCGGAGCATCTGGCGCGCTTGATGTAACGGTTGCCACTGCTGCTGCCGGCGCTCCCGAGGGCGCGGCAGACGCGGAGTTGGATTCGGCGAGGTACGCCGACTCGGGCTTGGATGGCGTGGACGCCGGGGGCAAGGGATCTTCGGCGGGTGCCCTGGACGGCGGGCTCGCCACGAGCAGCCGGAGAGGAGAAGTCTTATCACTCGCGGCGGTCGTTGAGATAGGATCCGAGAGGACCGGCGGTGCTGAGGTGGAGCCTTCGGCCGTGGCCGCCATAACGCCGGAGACGTCCTCCATGGGGGCGCACGGAGCTGGGTCTTCACCAGCAGCGGCGGCCGAAACCGAGTTGCCCCCCGCAGAGGTTGGCACGGAGGGGGCTTCACCTCCGGGTGCTGCAGCCGCGGGGGCCTTTCCGGCAGTGGCTGCTGGGGCGGTGTCGTCGCCCTAGCTTCAGCTAAGCGTCCGTGTCTGCGGCCGGAGCTCCACCGGACATCGAGGGGATTCGTCGTGGTGACGGGCATCGGGAGCTTGTGGGACTCCGATGCATACGCCGAAGTTCCTGTGGCGAACGCTCCCGCTGCCCTCCAGGCCACGCCGTCCGCCGCGCAGGAACGGTCGGCGCCGGCCTCGAACGCGGAGGCTTCTGTTCTCGGCGGGACCGCGCCTGACGTTGGGACTTGCGCTACCGTTACTCCGCCCGGTACTAGGGGGCGGGCTCCCGGAGCCCTCCTTTCCCTACCGAAGGTAAGGTGGTTTGGCTTCCGTGGTGTTTTGTTCATTGCGCCTTGCGGTGCTCACCTGCGTCCCTGTCTGCAGCATCAGTTATTCCGGAGGGGCCTTTGACGGAACACGAGGGCCCTGGTGCCGGCGGCGCGAACATCGTGTGCCTCAGTCAGACAGACATCGTTCCCCCGCCTGAGACGCTGAGGGTGTGTCATGGGATCGTGGATGACGCGGCCGCCAGCGTCAGCCAGCAGGCGCTTCATGCCTACGGGGTGGAGCATCTCGGGGATGGCTTCGAGGTGTCGGGGGTGAGGGTAAGTGCTTACTTATGTGACAATGCTTGGCTATGCTGAGCTTGCTAAGTCGTTTTGCCCTACAGACACTGGTGCTGGGGCAGGCCCTGCAAACGGCCTATGTTCATGCACAAAGGGCGCTCGAAGATAGATTGCGGGTCGCCGAGGAGGAGCTGCGCGAAGCTGCGGGAGCCCGTTCTGCCCAGGATGCCCGCATCCGCCAGCTGGAAGCGGCGTGCGCAGAGGTGAAGGCGCACGCCGAGGGACTCGCTGCTTCGGCGCGGGAGTCGGCCGTGGAGGTGATGCGGCGGGAGTTCGCGGCGGAGCAGGACGGCCTTCTGCAACAAGTCGCCTCGCTAGAAAAGGAAAAAGGTGAACTCGCCTTAACTCTAGCAGAGCGTGACCAGACGCTTGGCGAGGCTTCGGTAGTTGCATGGGATGTCATGCAGACACTGGAGAGCCATCTTCAGGGGCTTGTGGCCAAAGTGCCAGACCACGCCTTCGGCCTAGAGGAGCTATCGCGGACCCTTTCCGGTCACCCTGTTAATAGCGGCCTCTAGCAAGACATATTAACCCCAAAGTATACGTAAAGATCATATCGGCTGAACCTGTAATGTTCTCATGTACGAATCCCTTTGCCTCACGATATAGATTAAGCTCAAGGCGAGACCTGTGTCATCCTCTTAATAGCTCAATCACTCTCTCGATTCCGTGATGGATTATAAACTTGTGATTGACTCCTCAATCACATTGGCATGGCCATGCACTTTCATAATCCATTACATCGAGGGGCCCAGAGATATCTCTCCCGTAAGGAGGGGCAAATTCTATCTTGATCATTCACATCCCACTACATGTTTCATAGCAAACCCAAAGACTACTTTTATGACTACCCAGTTACGGAGTAGTGGTTAGTAGTCCCAAAATAGGCTACTACGCATGTTGGGAACCATGATGATCTCAAGTCTAAGGATTCTACATAAACACTACTTGAGACCAACTAATGACACATGGAATCTCTGCAGTGTCTCATGGCGGGTCTATCCAACATATGTTCACTAACACATGTCCATATTATTGATTTGGTATCTCCATACCATGATCCATGAGACATGATCATCAATCAATACATATGCTGATCTTTGAATCATATTTGTTCCTCATATGATATATGATCAGGGATCATTTAGAAATAGCAACATTTTGGCATTAAGAGTCTCACGAATAAGTCACATACTCATTGATCAATAATGATAATGTCTTTTTCAAGGAACAAAGCAATGTATCATAAACATAGTATGTGATATATTCAACATCTCCATGTTGCCTCTAGGGCATATCACCAACAGTCTCCCACTTGCACTAGAGTCAACCATGTAGGTATCTAATACCCATTGCCCTAGTGTGAGCCTCATGCTTTGGCTGGGGAAGCGGCTTTGTCAACGGATCTGCAATGTTCAAATCCGTTTGTACTTTGCATATCTTCACATCGCCTCTCTCCACAATCTCGCGGATGAGATGAAATCGCCGTAGAATGTGCTTGGACTTCTGGTGCGATCTAGGCTCCTTGGCTTGCGCAATGGCCCCACTATTGTCACAGTAGAGGTCCATTGGGCTGGAGGCACTAGCCACCACACCAAGCTTAGAAACAAATTTCTTGATCCAAACAGCCTCTTTAGCAGCTTCAGAAGCTGCTATGTACTCGGCTTCTGTTGTAGAATCAGCAACCGTCTCCTGCTTGGAACTCTTCCAGCTCACCGCACCGCCATTCAGGCAGAACACAAATCCAGATTGCGATCTAAAATCATCTTTGTCAGTTTGGAAGCTAGCATCGGTGTAACCATTTACAACGAGCTCTTCCTCACCCCCATAGACGAGGAACACATCTTTAGTTCTTCTCAAGTACTTCAAGATGTTCTTTACGGCAATCCAGTGACTTTCACCTGGATCTGACTGGTATCTACTTGTAGCACTTAAAGCATACGAGACATCTGGACGTGTACAAAGCATGGCATACATAATGGATCCCATAGCCGAAGCATATGGAATCGCATTCATTTTATCCCGCTCATCAGGTGTACTAGGACACTGACTCTTGCTAAGATTTATACCATGTGACATAGGTAGGAAGCCTTTCTTGGAATCCTGCATGTTGAACCTTTTCAACACCTTGTCAATGTACGTATCTTGGCTTAATCCAATTAGCCTTCTTGATCTATCCCTATAGATCTTGATGCCCAGAATATATGCCGCCTCTCCTAAGTCTTTCATAGAGAAACTATTTTTCAATGAAGACTTAACAGATTCGAGCATAGGAATGTCATTTCCGATCAGTAATATGTCATCCACATATAAGACCAGAAACACGAGTGCGCTCCCACTAGCCTTTTTGTAAACATAAGGCTCTTCTTCGTTCTTGATGAAACCAAACCCTTTGATTACTTCATCAAAACAAATGTTCCAACTCCGAGATGCCTGCTTTAATCCATAAATGGATCTTTGCAGCTTGCATATCTTTCCAGCTGATTGCGGATCGACAAAACCCGTGGGCTGTGTCATGTACACATCCTCACTTAGATTCCCATTAAGGAAAGCTGTTTTGACATCCATTTGCCATATTTCATAGTCGAAATATGCAGCAATCGCTAGAATGATCCGAATAGACTTTAGCATTGCGACGGGCGAAAAAGTTTCATCATAATCAACACCTTGAATTTGTTTGAAACCTTTGGCCACCAATCGCGCTTTATAGATGTGAAAATTTCCATCTATGTCTATCTTTTTCTTGAAAATCCATTTGCACTCAATGGTTTTAACACCATCAGGTGGATCAACCAAGTTCCAAACTTGATTACTGTGCATGGATTCAATTTCGGATCTCATGGCTCCAAGCCATTTCTCAGAGTCTGGTCCCACCATCGCTTCTTCATAGGTCTTAGGCTCATCGTTGTCTAACAACAATATGTCCCGTTGTTGAGTAGTCAAGAACATGTACCTCTCAGGTGCACGACGTGACCTCTCTGACCTACGTGGTGCCGGTGTGTCCACAACAGGTTCTTCAACAGTTTGTTCATCCTGTTGTGGTTCTGTAGGAGCTGAAACGTTTTCAGGTGTGTCGTAGGGGTGGCTCCCACCGAAACCCAGCAGGCCTGGTAGGAGATTATAAGGCCCAGAATAGGCCATGTGTAATGACATAACTGCCCCAGAGGGGATAACCAGATGTAAGGGTATATCTGTAAAAGCACTCCTCATGTGTATATATATGTGGGTAAGCCATGGGGAGGACCCAGGCCATTACACTTATCTTCATCACTCTCCACTACCATCTCTCTCTCTGTTTGGTCTGTAGCCACAACAGTTGGCGCCGTCCGTGGGGACGACGAAGACAAGCCTGAAGACCGAAGGAAAAAAGATGGCACCGAAGAGAGCTTCACCAGCGGCGGCGAGGGGAAAGAAGACGGATGGGTCGGAGCAACGCGTGAGCACCAGGGCTTCGGCATCGGCCGCCGAAGGAGTTGGCGGCGGCGTACGCGCCGTGGTCGCGGGCGTCGACGCCCGCGCGGCAACAACCGACCCCGCCAGCACCGCTACGACGACACCTAACCCCGTCGCTGGCACTGCAATGACAGCCCCCGCCACCCTTGCCGGTAGCGCAGATCCGGCGGCCGGGGGTAGCCGCAATGAACCATCCGGTGGATCTGGTGATCGTGAGGCGATGGTCCCTGCACCAGCCCGTCCACTGGGCGTTCCGGCGGCCCCAACGACACCTGTGGTGGAAAGCGCCCTACTAGTAGCCCTCAGCGCGTTCCAGCGGGAACTCGGGGACCTTCGCGGGGCCGTCTGAGATATACAAGAGGCTCGGAGCCAGCAGGTCGCGCCGGTAGTCGCGCCCGAGCCCACGCCAGAGAAGGTGGACAGCCGCGAAGCCCCCACGTCTAGCCGTGTCCCGCTGAGACGCGTAGATCCGGAATCTCCGCTTTCGGCGGGGCTGCAGCGGGCGGCGTGGCCCGAAGACTTCAAGTTCCCTCGCATCATCGACCCGTACAAAGGCGACACGGATCCTCGCGAGTTCGTGCGCGTGTACGAAACCGCGATCGAGGCCGCGGGCGGAGATGACACCGCGAAGGCGAAGGGACTCCCCCTCGCACTGCACGGAGTGGCGCTCTCTTGGTTTTTTTACCATAGAGCCGGGCTCCATCTACGCGTGGGAGCAGCTTCGCGACCGGCTTCGTAGCAACTTTCAAGGACATTATGTCGAGCGGATCAATGCGGACCAGCTCTTCGCTGTGAAGCAAGGACCCTCGGAGACGCTCCGGGGCTACTTCAAGCGCTTCGACAAGATTCGAGGCCAGGTAAACGATGTTAATGAAACCACAGTCGTTAATGCAGCCATACAGGGCCTTCGCCCGGGCCCGATGGCCGAATACAACGCGCGGAGGCCAATCACGACAGTTGCCAAGCTCTTCGACAAAATGGACGGGTATGCGCGGGTGGAGGAGGATGCGCGAAGACGCAGCATCACTGCCCCCGGCCTCGCCCGTGAGGAGCACCCCCCGCGCGAGGTCATGGTGGGTGGTCCCTCCTCGAACCTGGGCCGTAGCCGAAAGCCCCGAGGAGGCCCTCCCTGAGGCAGGGAGGCCGAGGTACAGGAAGGCTCCTCACGGTGCAGCCCTAAACCTCGGCGCCGCCAGTGCCGGTCGCAGGCGGCCCACCATGTCCTCGCCACCGAGAGCGCCCGCCAAGGACCCGACCCCGCCTCACGGAGGGGAGACCGGGGATCGGAGGGCGGATTTGACTACGGTAGCCAACCCCACGCAAAGCAAGAGCTCCTGCACTATGGCAAGTGGTGTGAGGTACACGGCTACGGCGATCATTACACAAGGGCATGCATCGCGGTGATGGAGCTGCGGAGGGCGACGGCCGGGTCTCGGGCTCCGCCTACTCGTCCCCCCGCCGAAGCCCACGTAGGGCACCCAAGGGATAGCCCCATACAGGCCACCGCAACGGAGGGTGTGCAGCATCGCACCGTCAACGTCATCACCGGAGGCTCCTCTTCAAAAGCCCCCGGGGAGCAGCCGCAATTGTGGATGCCGCCCCGCAACATCACCTTCGACTTGAACGAAGCCAGGGGCGTGGAGTACCCTCACCAAGACCCTCTAGTCATCCAGGCCCACATAGCACGCTGTGAAGTCAGGCGCATCCTTGTCGACGGGGGAAGCTCCGCGAACATCTTATTTGCAGAAGCCCTCGACCGCATGGCAATCCCCCGAAGCCGGCTAGAGCAGCCAGGAGCTCCACTTCAAGGCTTCGGGGGTCAACCGCTGCAAGTCCTGGGGCACGTGTCCCTTCCTGTCACTTTCCGTCAAGAGGGCAACAAAGGTAACATCCGGACCGAGCATGTCACCTTCGATGTCGTGGATATCCCGCATCCCTACAACGCCATACTGGGGCGACCCCCCATCAACTCTTTCAAGGCAATCCCGCACCACGCCTTTTTGTGTGTAAAGCTCCCGGGCCCGGAGGGTGTCATCACCATCTTCGGCGACCAGGACTTGGCCAGACGTGCCGAAGGTGGCAGCCGCGTCCCGCATCGCCCGGTGCATGCCCTCTCCGGCGCGCCCGGTGATGGGCCCTCCGCTCCCGGGTGGACGCCGAAGCCTCGGCCCGAAGGCGGCGTCAAGAAGGTGCCGCTCCAGGCGGAGGGGCAGTTTGTGTCCATCGGCGAGGGGCTCCCGCCGGGGGTCGAACGGGAGCTGCTCCGAGTGCTTCAGAACAACGTTGACATCTTCGCATGGTCCCCGGAGGACATCAAGGGCGTAGACCGAGCTGTAATCGAGCATCGTTTGGCGGTCGGCCCCGACGCCAAGCCGGTCAAGCAAAGGCTCCGGCGTATGTCGATGGATCGGCAGCAGGCGGCCAAAGCAGAGGTGGCGAAGCTTCTTTGCGTCGGGGTCATCCACGAGGTCCACCATCCAGAATGGCTCGCCAACCCGGTGCTAGTCAAAAAGGCCAGCGGGGCCTGGCGCATGTGCATCGACTTCACGGCACTCAACAAGGCGTGCCCGAAGGACAACTACCCCTTGCCGCGCATCGATCAGCTGGTTGACGCCACCGCTGGGTGCGAACTCATGAGTTTCCTGGACGCCTATTCCGGCTACCACCAGGTATACATGGCCGAAGGCGACGAGGAGACGACCAGTTTCATCACACCACTTGGGACGTTCTGCTTCATCAGAATGCCCTTTGGCTTGAAGAATGCAGGCGCTACCTTCACCCGACTCGTCGCCATTGCCCTGGCCGCCCAGCTTGGGAGGAACATCGAAGCCTATGTCGATGACGTGGTGGTCAAAACTCGGCAACTTGCTCTACACAGCCGGGACCTCCAGGAGACCTTCGATAACCTCCGGAAGGCGGGCATCAAGCTCAACCCCGACAAGTGTGTCTTCGGGGTACAGGCGGGCAAACTCCTAGGTTTCCTCGTGTCCGGGCGGGGCATCCAGGCGAACCCCGACAAAGTAGACACCATCCTGGGTATGGAGCCGCCCAAGACAACGAGGGAGGTTCAGAGGCTCGCGGGCCGCATGGCAGCATTAAGCCGCTTCCTCTCCAGGGCGGCGGAGCGGGGCCTGCCGTTCTTCAAGACACTCCGCGGGTGTGATGGATTTCGCTGGGACGGAGACTGCGCGAAGGCCTTCGACGAGCTCAAGCAGCACCTGGCAAGCCTCCCAACTCTGGTCGCCCCAGCACCAGAGGCTCCCCTCCTGCTCTATCTGACCGCGTTAGCCACCGCGGTCAGCGCCGTCCTCGTCTTAGAGGAGGGCACCACGCAGCGGCCCGTCTACTTTGTCTCCGAAGCCCTTCAAGGTGCCAAGACAAGATACACGGAGCTTGAGAAGCTCGCCTACGCGCTGGTCATGGCCTCCAGGAAGCTTCGGCATTATTTTCTGGCTCACCCGATCACCGTGCCTTCCTCATTCCCCCTGGCAGAGATGCTGCATAACAAGGAGTCCACAGGGCGTATCGGTAAATGGGCCGCCGAGCTCGCTCCCTTCTCCTTGACGTATGCTTCGCAGACGGCAATTAAATCCCAAGTCCTGGCGGATTTTCTCACCGAATGGACCCCGCCCGCCCAACCCGGCCAGACGCACGATGATCCTGTCTGGACACTTACAATCGACGGAGCTTACAGCGTCGCCGGCGCGGGCGTAGGGGCGGTGATCATCACGCCCGAGGGACAGCGTTTGCTGTACTCGGCGCGCCTTGCCTTCCCCGCCACCAACAACACGGCTGAATACGAGGCACTGCTCTTTGGCCTGGCAAAGCTCAAGGCAGTCGGCGCGAGACGGGTGTTGGTCCGCACCGACTCGCGATTGGTGGCCGGCCGTGTGGACAAGTCATATCAAGCCAAGGACCCTGAGTTGGCCAAATACCTCGCGGCGGTGAGGGCGAGGGAAAGGCACTTTTTGGGTGTCACCGTCAAGGCCATCCCCCGGGCGGAGAATGAGCAAGCCGACGCCCTCGCCAAGGCGGCCAGCCAGCAACTGCCCCCCGAGGGGGCATTCTACGAGGTGTTAGCAAAGGCGGCCATCGCGCAGGACAATCGGGACGTGGCACTTGTCCACCGCATTGATCGGCCAGGAGATTGGCGAGAGCCCATTGTCAATTTCTTACAAGGTCTCGCCGAGCCGGAGGACCCTGCCGAACTGCGACGCTTGCAGCATCGCGCACGGTCCTTCCAGGTGTTCGAAGGGACACTCTACAAGAAAGGGGTTTGCGCGCCGCTCCTGCGCTGCCTCTCGGCTGCGGAGGGAAAGGAACTCTTGGCGGAAATCCACGTGGGCGTGTGCGGATCCCACCTGGCGCCGAGGTCATTAGTCGGCAAGGCGTTCAGACAAGGCTTCTACTGGCCGACTGCCATCACCGACGCCCAGGACCTCGTTCGTCGGTGCCAAGGGTGCCAGTGGATGGCGCGCATCATCCGCAGGCCCCCGACAAGCCTCAACCCAATTCCCCCGGTGTGGCCACTGGCGCGCTGGGGTCTCGATATAGTAGGACCACTTGCCCGAGCTCCAGGGGACCTCCGGTTCGTGGTAGTCGCGCTGGAGTATTTCTCCAGATGGCCGGAAGCGATCGCTCTGGCCAAAGTAACTTCTGCGGCCATACAGTGCTTCCTATGGCAAAACATCATATGTCGCTTCGGTGTGCCTCGGGAGCTCACGGTCGACAATGGCCTGTAGTTCGACGCCACCCTCTTCAAAGATTATTGTGGTAGCATGGGCATCACCCTCCGATTCGCCTCGGTGGGCCATCCCCAGTCCAACGGGGCGGTCGAACGGGCGAATGGCGCCATTTCCGCTGCCATCAAGAAGCGCCTGGTTGGATTGCCGAAGGGCAAGTGGCCAAGCGAGCTTCACAGCGTTCTATGGTCGCTTTGCACAACGGTAACACGCCCGACGGGATTCACGCCGTTTAAACTCCTCTTCGGTGACGAAGCGGTGACGCCCGAGGAAATCAAGGCCGGCTCGCGAAGGGTCCTCGTCCAAGCACCCGAAGACGAGCGCCGTGTGTCCTTGGACCTCCTCGACGGGATACGGGCAGACGCAGCCCACCATGTCGAGAAGTACGCGCGGCAGACAATGCGTACTCGGGACCGCTCTATATGCCCGCGGGGGTTCAAGCCTGGGGATCTCGTCCTCAGAGTGGCGCTCCAGGCCGAAATCATTGGCAAGCTGGAGTCCAAGTGGGAAGGCCCGTACATCGTAACAGAGGCATTGCCGAAGGGGGCGTACCGCCTCGCCACGCTCGAAGGACAAGCCTTCCGGCACACATGGAACGCGGACAGGTTGCGGCGGTAATACGCCTAGAAGCAGGACAGTAGGCGTAGAGCCACCAGCCCGTTGTTAGGCGATGCTCGCCCGCGCAAACGGGAGTTCAATAAAGGTTGCTGTTCCCAGAGCATCCCCTGTTCGCGCTGAGCAGAACAGAGTCCACGTACTTTAAATAAGACGTAGCGTCGAGCCTAGCTCTGCACGCGAGAGTCTGCGGACTATAAATAAGACGTAGCGTCGAGCCTAGCTCCGCACGCACCAGTCCACGGACTTTAAATAAGACGTAGCGTCGAGCCTAGCTCCAAACGCAAGAGTCTGCGGACTATAAATAAGACGTAGCGTCGAGCCTAGCTCCGCACGCACCAGTCCACGGACTTTAAATAAGACATAGCGTCGAGCCTAGCTCCGCACGCGAGAGTCTGCGGACTTTAAATAAGACGTAGCGTCGAGCCTAGCTCCGCACGCACCAGTCCACGGACTTTAAATAAGATGTAGCGTCGAGCCTAGCTCCGCACGCGAGAGTCTGCGGACTATAAATAAGACGTAGCGTCGAGCCTAGCTCCGCACGCACCAGTCCACGGACTTTAAATAAGACGTAGCGTCGAGGTCCGCCTCCGCACGCACTCTACGGAGTATAAATAAGACGCAGCGGGGGGACGCCTCCGCGCACACTCTAAGGAGTATAAAGAAGACGTAGCGTCGAGCCTAGCTCCGCACGCACCAGTCCACGGACTTTAAATAAGACGTCGCGTCGAGCCTAGCTCCGCACGCGAGAGTCTGCAGACTATAAAGAAGACGTAGCGTCGAGCCTAGCTCCACACGCACCAGTCCACGGACTTTAAATAAGACGTAGCGTCAAGGGTCGCCTCCGCACGCGCGAGTCTCCGGACTATAAAGAAGACGTAGCGTCGAGCCTAGCTCCGCACGCACCAGTCCACGGACTTTAAATAAGACGTAGCGTCGAGGTTTGCCTCTGCACGCGCGAGTCTCCGGACTATAAAGAAGACGTAGCGTCGAGCCTAGCTCCGCACGCAATAGTCCACGGACTTTAAATAAGACGTAGCGTCGAGGTTCGCCTCCGCACACGCCACTCCACGGAGTATAAACGAGACGCGCAGACCTGCCCTCCGCGTTCGGCGGCAGGTAACACCAAGCATAAGGTACTATTTGGTTCCATTATAAACGCAAAGGGGTTACATGGTTACAGGCGTAGGACCCAGTGCGTCATCCCCCTGCCCTCCCGACCAACCGCTCAGCCTTGGCGCGGCGCGGACGAGCCCGCGCCGTCGTCACCACGGCGTTGAAGGACCCCTTCAAGCCACTGGAGGAGGTCCCCCTCCCCATGCAACGTCTGCTGCACGGCGACCCTCGCTGCACCTTCCCCGAAGCGGCCCCAGATCCGTTGATGGAAGTTCTGCAGGCTAGACCCGATGGAACGGATGGCGTCCGACATAACCTCTGGGCGGTCGGGAGGATCCAGTTGAGGGTTCGCTAGCTCATGGGTATGCCTACACCCACGAGTGTGAAGCAGGGCGAGGGCGAAGCACGCACCAACATAGCCGCAGTGCTCGCCAAAGGTCCTGGCGCCACGAAGAGCAACGCCGGCCCCCTCCTCGATCAGCCCGAGCGACTCCGACAGGGCCTCCGGCCTGTGCGTAGTGTCCGGCACTCGGACGCACAGATCCCGGAGGGCCTGGTTTAGAGCCTCCATGGCCCGCCATGCCGACAGGGACGCATTGTCCAGGACACGGCAGTTCTCGGCAGCAGACTCCGCCAGCTGGGCCTTCTCCCCTTCTAGGACGGCGATCTGCTGCACGAAGGCGGCGCGCTCCCCAGCCGTGGCGATCTGAGCTTCCGTGGCCTCGAGTTGTGCGGCCACCAGGGCGTCCCCCAGCGCGCGAAATTCTTCTTCCTTCGCGGCGAGAGTAGTGTTTGCTTCGCGGAGGCTGGCTTCCAGAGCCCTCCGCTCCCGGACGCGGGCCTCGTCAAAGGACCGGCTGAGGGCAAGCGTCTGGCAGAAACAACAAATCAGCAGGCGTCCAGAAATACCTTACAAATGGAAGCGCACGTATTTACCCTCATCTCGGAGGCCTGCAGCGCGAGCGCTAGGAGGTCCCCCGCGCATGACGACAGCGCCTCTCGGTTGAGGCCGTTATCGGCACGCTCTGCGGCTGCGGTGAGGTCGCAAAATACCTCCGGGCGAGGGAGGAAGTCCGAGCGAGCGAGCCCCGGCCCCAAAGCGCCCAGATTTATCGCGGCCACGGCCACGTCAGCAGCAGCGGACACCTGCGGGGCATCCTGCACAAGGCTCCCAACTTCGCGCATACCACCGCTGCTCGATCCTTCGCCACGTACGAGAGACGTCGTCTCACCTGATGTCGGCAAAATGAGCGAGCAGATCGGAGAGAGTCTCGCGAAGTCAGGTGAAGAAAGGGACTCACGCCTACCTCCTGCGCCCCTTGTCGCGGTCGAAGGTGGCGCCGGTTCGACCGCCCAGGGGGAGGCAGGCGCCTCGACGCTCGGGGAGAACGTCTTCTCGGCCGTGCCAGACGCCGTAATCCCGCGGTAAGGCCCCGCAACAGCGTATCGACCCCTAGTTGGCGGCGGGGACTGCATCCGAGGGCGTTTCGCCTGCGGTGGCACAGGCGAGTCTTCCACGGCAGGACCAGCTCCAGTCACTGTTGCCCCCACGGCTTCCTCTGTAGGGGGCACGCCCTCGTCGGCCGCTGCGGTTGATAACGCACCTTCCACCGTGGTTGGCTCGCCAGGAACGGCGCCACCCCCCGGGTTGATGAGTTCCAACTCAACGATGGCCGCGAGCCCAAGCACGGGCTCGTGGGCGTCGGCAGAAGGTGCCGGGGGATCCGCGGCGGTGCGCCCCTCCGAAGCAGTATGGCCAGGCCCACCGCCGGTCGCACGCCTCGTCTCAGCTAGGCTAGCCGCCGGGGGGGCTGCAGGGTCGCGTATGGCGGCCGGGGAACGGGCCCGGCGTCGCGAAGATAGCACCCCCGAAGGGCTACCAACGCCCTGAGCGCCCGGAGTCCCGGCGGGAAGCTCTTCCGGCACCGCACGCTCGGGCACGGCAATGCCCACAGCCTCGCAGGTGCGGTTTACCCTGATGTGACGATGGACCGATCTTCCGAGAGGTACTGATAAGTCGATTGTGGAGATCTCGACGTTGATGATCCAAAGGCTCCGACCAAAACAGATCGAACCCCTCGCAATCACTACACCACTGCTCCGTTGGTTATCAACCGTGCCGAACACGATTGACCTCGCCAAGAAGGCTATCTCCTGCAAGCGAATCGAGAACACAAGCAAGAGAGTACAAGATGCAATATGAAATTGCGAATAAATATTAAGTTCACAAGTTGGGGTCTCGCAAACCGATGAACGACGAAACTGTTCAAAGACAGATTAATCTAAGCAAAACCCAAGGAAAACTAAAGGGGTGTGGCCTCCTTAAATAGGGGAGGGGGAAGCCACACTTATCTAATGAAAAGGGATGTGGTACTATTCCTAGTTACTGTTCACATGCGTGGTACTGTTCACGTAAACAGTACTAGCCCAAGTTACAAGGCCCTCGGCCCACTTTGAGTCGGACTGGAAAAGTGATGTGTCTTGTTTCGCAGTTTCTGATCTGCTCGAGTGGAGTTTGGAGGTGAGACTAGATCCATCTGAAAGTAGACTCCAAGATCTTTCCAACGAGTACTCACGGGCCCCGAGAAGCCTTCTGGATCAAAATTTATGGCCGTTTGAAGTTGGCTTGTCAAGCTGAATCCGAATTGATCTAGAGGCCGAATTGGATTCCAAAACCTGTCTTTAGTTCATTCTTGATATTGGCCGCTATGGTCGTACGTGTTGGTGGCGTGGTCACATCATCCTCCCCTTCTTGATGGAAAACCGTCCTCGGTTTTAACATATGTGTAGTGTCACGTATTGCATGATCTTGATCATAAATCTTGGTGTATGATAACAAACGCAACAAACTCTCATTACGTAATATCATAAGTTCTTTATCAAATAAAGTAAAATCTCTTTGAAACGAGCTCACCTCATAATTTAAGTGATGCGTAGGAGCTCTTGTAATTGTAACAACAAGTAGAGCAAATATGGTTGTATCCATAGGGTTCATGTTCTTATCATCCTCCCCTTCTTGCAAACAAAGCCGTCCTCAGCTTTTGATAAGCTGAAAAAATGGTAACAAAGAAGCCAAGGTGTATGCATGGTATATGTATATGTCATCCGTTTTAACCGTTCTTCGTTGTTGCACAATTAATGTTATAAAACAGCAATGATCATAAAAGCTCGTTGTATTATTAACCCAAAAGTAATCATATATGTTAATGAGCAATTCAAAATTTCTCACACAATAATTATTGCAACTTGTTTTGCAAATGTAAGTGAAGCATTTATGCAATTCAAATCTTTGAATTTGTAAACTTGTAGTGGTGGCACATATGGGCAAAACTACAATTTTTGGAATCAAGCAAAGTTCATCTATATAATCATATCTCAATCGAACAATAGCAAATTCATCTAGTAAGAGTGAAGAGCTTTGTATGTTCGGCCATAATTCATCATCTTTATTCAGATTGTCTATACTAGATGGTGCAAAAAGAGATGAACACATAGGCATTGAATGAGTACTAAATTTTACTTCCCTCTCACATTCAACATGATTCAGCATACAAGAATTGTTGTCCCAAACAACAAGTTTCAATTCATCTATGTGATCACAAGTTATGCATATTCGATATACAAGAAATTGATTTTCCACACCATAATCTCCAATCAAATTAAACTTATATCCAGGGGTGTAGGTACTAAATAAGAATTTCGAACATGCAAGTTCAGAAACTTTCTCCATAGCATGTGACAATTTCATAGGTAGATCTAACATGATGTAACACAATGAATTAGCAGGAGAAATTCTAGTCAAAACTTCTTTATGTGTTATTAATTTAACATGTGCAAAATTATGAGAATTTAGATCAGCACATGGTTTATTTAAGTCAACACAAGGAATATCAAAAGATTGCACTACAACAGGTATATACTCACAAGGTTGCTCTATGTCTTGTTGTAGCACCAAATCAATACCGTGAGCGATGATAGTACCATGTTCTTTACCTTTTTGGCTCTCCTCAGATGATGTAAGTGCATCCATCTCCTTATCTTCATTCTCAACCAATGGGGTCAGTGATTCAATCAGCTCATGCTCTTCTTTGGCATGGTTCTCAACTACCTGCAAGTTGTTAGTCACAGAAAATGGCACAAACACATGTTTGTTCTCATGTTCATCACCACTACCTGCAAGGTTAGCTGCAAGAGCATATT
Organism: Dendrocalamus latiflorus; assembly: GCA_017311315.1. Taxonomy (NCBI): domain Eukaryota; kingdom Viridiplantae; phylum Streptophyta; class Magnoliopsida; order Poales; family Poaceae; genus Dendrocalamus; species Dendrocalamus latiflorus. Next base: position 24,262,386 of record CM029626.1, on the reverse strand, counting down.
CATCCTCAACATCACTAGCACTTACATAACCACCATCTTCTGTCGTAATGTACGCCCGCTGACTTGTGCAATCTCTCATGACGTGGCCCATCCCTTTACAACAGTGGCACACAATGCCCGTTGTACGGCCCGTGGAAGCAATCGATGAAGAGCTCTTTGCTGGTGCTTGCACACTAGTAGATTTGCTTGTCTCGGGTGCATGTGATGGTGGCGGCGGTGCTGCTGAACGCGCCCTACTCACAGAGGGGGCAGCAGCTCGACAAATAGGTGGTGGGGCTATCTTGGCTCGCCCAGGCGTTGATCTCGATGTAGACATACCTCCAAAGTTGCTCCTTGTCCTTTGTTGCCTACCCTGGAATTCTTTTTCTGCAAGCACAGCAAGCTGGAACAACTGGTTGATAGTAGTAAAATCTTTATAATAAACAATGTCCTGAAGTTCACGCCGTAACCCCCCGTAAAAACGACAAATCTTATCCTCCTCATCTTCTACAACATTACAACGCAACATGCCTATTTGTAGTTCTTGATAATATTCCTCGACAGATTTATTACCTTGGTCTAAGCACTGCAATTTCTTTTGCATTTCATGTTTAAAAGCAGGAGGAACAAATCTAGCACGCATAGCTTCTTTTAACCGCTTCCATGTATCAGGTTGTAAGCGCATGGTACCCATATCATTCCACCAGATAATAGCAAAGTCCTTAAACTCACTAGTAGCTTGTCTAACTCTATGTTGCTCAGGAACCAAGTGAGAATTAAACTTCTGCTCTACCGTCATCTCCCAATCAAGATATATTTCAGCATCATAAAGAACAGAAAAAGATGGAATGATAAATTTGACTTTAGCAAAAGGGTCATGATTAGAACGATCATTATGGTGCTGAAAATTATTACCTCCCATACCGTGACGGTTTTGATGTAGGCGGTGTCGTGGGCGTGCATCTTGGGCAGCAAATGAAGCACTTGCGTCGCGGTTTTGTCTCTCATTATCATCAGACAACCCACCTGTCATGGTTAGTAGAAAACAAAAGACAACACAAAGGTATTATCCCTATGCACTACTAGGTGGTGGAAGGTGGAATCACATATTCTCAAGCGTCTTACTACACTCTTACAAGTGTTCTTACCGATGCAGCAGGTGGTACAACCGGTGGCTGGTTCGTGATACCGTGTCGAGCGTGGGTACGATTGCAAGAGGGAACCTGTTCTGATCAAGAGTAGGTGTAGCTTGGAAGGCACAATATGGTAGCAATGGAGAACAATCAGTTAATTTCAGAATTGCATAGAATTGAATTATAATCCGTATCTAACACTTAGCCTATGTTGCTGATCAACCAAGAATGGAAGAAGGCTAAAAACAAGTGTATGGCAATGTGTATGAGTGGTAAATACAAGATAATTCAATCCAATGCAATCTGGAATTGAAGAACACAAGGATTGACCCAAAACTGAAAACTGAAGATTTCTGTCCACTGGACAATACGTCGGTATTTTGGCCGTAACTTTTTGTCAGATGCCTTTTTTTCACTGATTATTTTTTTAACTGTTTTCTGACGGCTTTTTCTACAGATTTGCTTTTGGGGCCAACTTCCGAAACCCGACACAAAAATTCGCACAAAAATCACAACTGCTGACTGTTGCAGATTCAAAACAGATAACTGGGTCAACTTTCACCGCATATATCTCTTAACTTCCTTGCTGGAATGACGTGAAATTTTACAGATAGATGGATAAGGAATTTTTGAATCTAATGGCGGTGGTCTCACTCAAAAATAATCTCGGAATCAAAAGATATGGCATTTTTGGTGGCGGCTGCAGAGAAAGGAAAAATCAGCCGAATTTGGAAATTAGGGTTTGGGGTGGGGAATTTTTCTTTTGTTTGGATTTTTAATGGAACAAAGATATGACCAGCAACTAGACAATGCTAATATGGACACAAATTCAATTTAGCAAACCAAAACTAACAGATTGAAAGGCACAACGGGGTTTGGACAGCGGAATTAATTCTTTTTGTGGGGCAATATTTTTTTCTGGACTATAGGAAATAAAAACCAATCTACTAACTAGGGATACAAGAATTACCTCACGGGCAACCGTTGCTCTGATACCAACTGATGTGACGATGGCTCGATCTTCCGAGAGGTACTGATAAGTCGATTGTGGAGATCTCGACGTTGATGATCCAAAGGCTCCGACCAAAACAGATCGAACCCCTCGCAATCACTACACCACTGCTCTGTTGGTTATCAACCGTGCCGAACACGATTGACCTCACCAAGAAGGCTATCTCCTGCAAGCGAATCGAGAACACAAGCAAGAGAGTACAAGATGCAATCTGAAATTGCGAATAAATATTAAGTTCACAAGTTGGGGTCTCGCAAACCGATGAACGGCGAAACTGTTCAAAGACAGATTAAGCTAAGCAAAACCCAAGGAAAACTAAAGGGGTGTGGCCTCCTTAAATAGGGGAGAGGGAAGCCACACTTATCTAATGAAAAGGGATGTGGTACTATTCCTAGTTACTGTTCACGCACGTGGTACTGTTCACGTGAACAGTACTGGCCCAAATAGCCCAAGTTACAAGGCCCTCGGCCCACTTTGAGTCGGACTGGAAAAGTGACGTGTCTTGTTTCGCAGTTTCTGATCTGCTCGAGTGGAGTTTGGAGGTGAGACTAGATCCATCTGAAAGTAGACTCCAAGATCTTTCCAACGAGTACTCACGGGCCCCGAGAAGCCTTCTGGATCAAAAGTTATGGCCGTTTGAAGTTGGCTTGTCAAGCTGAATCCGAATTGATCTGGAGGCCGAATTGGATTCCAAAACCTGTCCAAGTTGAACCCTTGCTTCAATTGGTTCCAAAGTGATGTGGTGCTATAAATATATATATTTTCATCATTAGGTAGTATCATATTCTCATTTAAAATATGTTGAAGTTGAAGAAACGAATTCACCTTTAGTTCATTCTTGATATTGGCCGCTATGGTCGTACGTGTTGGTGGCGTGGTCACATCATACCCGCCCCTACTTAGCCGCCTTGACTGCGGCCTTGTGAGCCCGGTGCTCCTTAAGCGTGTACGGGCCGAGGAGCGCCGCAACCGCGCGCTCCGCATCTTCTAGCCGGGCCACTGCATAGGAGATCGCGTCAGTCAGGCGGAAGCCAAACAGATACAATAGCGCGCGTAAAGCGTACTGGGCGACTTACAAGGGGCGGACGGCGGCAGCAGGCGAGACACGGATGGGTCGAACCCGTCCTCGCGGGGGCCATTCTGTCCAACATACTTTCCCCGGGAGGAGAGTGGCGCCGCCCCATACATCGTGAACTCCTCGGCTAGGTTGCGCACGCTCATTCGACGGGCGACACCGACAAGGCTCTGTAGCTTCTGCGTGTCGTCGATCTCCGCCTTCAGACTCGGCATGTTGTTAAACGAGATCGGCCCACCTCGGCAATGCATTCTGCTCTTGTCGGTCACGGTGTAATAGAACCACCACCGCGTCCAGCCGGCCGCCCACTGCCCTGACAATGCTGGCACAGGGAACAACGTCGCGCAGGACGCCCGGAGCACGAAGTCCACACCGCCGAAGTTGGACACCGCCCCGTCAACCTTTCTGGGTCGACAGTGTGCGTCGTGCAGGGTGGCGAATAAGCTCGCGCTGGGACGCCACCCCTCTGTCCGCATCGCTCACGTGAAGACGGCTAGGCGGAGTATCGCGTGGGGCGTCAACTGGGCTAGCTCCAACTGGTAGGCCCGCAGGACTTCGCCCACGAATAGCGTGCAGGGTATTCGAAGGTCGGCATCGAAGAACGCCACGAAAACAATAGCCTCCATGGCCCTGGGCTTCGGCTCCGTCTCGTCCCGACGGGGTAGGCGAGCCCCATTGCGATCCACGATCTTCCCCTCATCCACGAGTCGCTGCAGCATCCCTTCAGTCATGCGGCTCTTCCCCAGCACACGGGAGCAGGAGCCTCCCGAGTGCTCCATGGCGTTCCACCACTTGTTGGCGCGCGAGCTCCCCCGCGGCACCAATTTGTACTCCTGAGAAGGATGGGTCGCCTCGCCCTGGCTAGGCAAGGAACCACTGCGGGGGTGGTAGGCGGTGTCGTCCTGGCTGGCCATCGCTCTTCGCGACAAGGGAGGAAGATGCAGGCAAAGGAGCAACTGGCGTGAAAATTAGCACGGGCGGAAGCGAAGCGGCAGATCAAAAAGCAAAGCAAGAAAGGGTGCCTCCACCCCAACACTAGCACCTTATAAAGGCCGCTCGCCTGCCTTGTGGCTCAGCGCACAGACGGATCAAATTCCCAGCGATTCGGCTATCCAAGATTTGGAACGAAGAACCGCCGGAACCTAGAGGGCCGTGTCAGGTAGGTGGCCAAGCAGCGCACAACACCCCTACATCTTCAACACGCGTCCAACTTCTCGGGGGACGAGGCGAACGGCTGCGGTCATGCAACCGCTCACATCCCACGACGCACCAGTCGTGAGTCGCCACGTGCCCCACCTGCAGCAGGGCAGACTGCACGACGCGACAGCCTGACTTCTGCCAGGTCAGGTGTCGGCGTGATTCAAGCCGCCATTAAAAGCGCACTACCAGACTGCAAGGTCACAACAGCCACGGAGCGCGCGCGTCTACTTCGACTTGGGCGCCAGCTTCGTTGCCACCCGTTCGAAGGGTAGGGGACGGAGCGCGCGCGTCTACTTCGACTTGGGTGCCAGCTGCGGTGCCACCCGTTCGAAGGGTAGGGGACGGAGCGCGCGCGTCTACTTCGACTTGGGCGCCAGCTTCGCTGCCACCCGTTCGAAGGGTAGGGGACGGAGCGCGCGCGTCTACTTCGACTTGGGCGCCAGCTTCGCTGCCCACCAGTTCGAAGGGCAGGGGACGGAGCGCGCACGTCTACTTCGACTTGGGCGCCAGCTTCGCTGCCACCCGATTCGAAGGGTAGGGGACGGAGCGCACGCGCCTACTTCGGCTTGGGCGCCAGCTTCGCTGCCACCTGTTCGAAGGGTAGGGGACGGAGCGCGCGCGCCTGCTTCGAATCAGGCGTCCGCCTCCGCTAACACCATCCCAGACTTCGGGCTCCCCAACCACAAGCTTGGAGTCATTCACAGGCCGCAGGGGACGGAGGGGGCCAAAGGACTCGGCGACATGGCTTCGGCCCTGTGAAGCCCTTCACCATGAGAGGCTCCTGTCGTAGGGGTGGCCCCCACCTAAACCCAGCAGGCCTGGTAGGAGATTATAAGGCCCAGAATAGGCCATGTGTAATGACATAACTGCCCCCAGAGGGGATAACCAGATGTAAGGGTATATCTGTAAAAGCACTCCTCATGTGTATATATATATGGGTAAGCCATGGGGAGGACCCAGGACATTACACTTATCTTCATCACTCTCCACTACCATCTCTCTCTCTGTTTGGTCTGTAGCCACAACAAGGTGTTTCCCGAATTTCTTCAAGTTGCACCATGCTCCCACTATCCCTTCTTGAGAGAAACTCTTTCTCTAAGAAGACACCATGCCGGGCGACAAACACTTTGCCTTCTCCTTGATTATAGAAGTAATATCCTTTTGTTTCCTTAGGATACCCGATAAAGAAGCATTTATCAGATTTAGGACTGAGCTTATCAGATTGTAAACGTTTTACATAAGCCTCACATCCCCAAATCTTAAGAAAAGACAAGCTAGGACGTTGTCCTATCCACATCTCATATGGTGTCTTTTCTACTGATTTTGATGGAACCCTGTTTAGTGTGAAAGCGGCTGTTTCAAGAGCGTACCCCCAAAAAGACAACGGAAGATCACTTTGGCTCATCATGGAGCGCACCATATCTAATAAGGTGCGATTTCTCCGTTCAGATACCCCATTCCATTGAGGTGTTCCTGGCGGAGTCAATTGTGGAACACTTCCACAATCCTTCAGATGATTGCCAAACTCATGGCTCAAATACTCGCCTCCACGATCAGATCGTAGAAACTTGATTGTCTTGCCTAAATGATTTTGCACTTCATTTTGGAATTCTTTGAACTTTTCAAAGGATTCAGACTTATGCTTCTTCAGGTAGATATACCCATATCTACTAAAGTCATCAGTAAAAGTTATGAAGTACTAAAAACCCCCTCTGGCTATTGAGCTCATTGGTCCACATACATCAGAATGTACGAGTGCCAATAAGTCACTTGCCCGTTCACCTTGACCGGTGAAAGGTGCCTTTGTCATCTTGCCAAGTAAACAAGATTCGCATGTCTCAAATGATTCAAAATCAAATGAGTGCAGAATACCATCTCTATGGAGCTTCTCCATGCGTTTCTCATTTATGTGACCTAAGCGACAGTGCCAAATAAACGTGGGATTCAAATCATTCGAACGTTGCCTCTTTGCATTAATGTTATAGACCGGTGACTCTTCAAGAGTAAGAACATATAACCCATTCACCAATGGAGTATGACAATAGAACATATCTTTGAAATAAAGAGAACAACCATTGTTCACAGATCTAAAGTCATAACCTTCTGCTTGCAAACATGAAGCAGAAATAATGTTCTTGGAAAGAGATGGAACACAATAACAATTATTCAATTCCAAAACTAATCCTGAAGGTAAAGACAATGGCATGGTGCCAACAGCGACCGCAGCAACTTTTGCTCCATTGCCAACGTGAAGATCCACTTCGCTCCTCCTCAAACTTCTACTTCTTCTTAGCCCCTGCAACGATTTGCAAAGGTGAGCAACCGATCCGGTATCAAATACCCAAGAACCAGTGGATGAAGTAGCAAGATTGATCTCTATAACATTTATACCTGGAGAGGAAGTCGTACTTCCCTTCTTCTTCTCAAGATCCTCCAAGTACTTTGGGCAGTTCCTTTTCCAATGACCTGATTGCTTACAGTAGTAACAATCTGCATTAGGAGCAGCGCCCTTCTTGACTTGCTTGGCCTTAGAACTGCTCGCGATCTCATCGGGAGCTAACTTTCTTTTGACCGCGCCTTTCTTGACATTGGGCTTGCCCTTGCCTTTCTGCATCATCATCACTTGATTGCTGCTTTTCTTAATGCTTTCCTCGGCAGCTTTTAGCATCCCATGCAACTCTGCCAAGGTCTTATCCATGTTGTTCATGTGATAGTTCAGTATGAATGGCTCAAAGCTCGGGGGGAGCGACTGGAGAATCACATCAGTAGCCAACTCTTGGCTAAGGGGAAAACCAAGCTTTTCCAGACTCTCAATGTAGCCAATCATCTTAATCACATGAGGGCTGACGGGATTCCCTTCTGCAAGCCTGTACGCAAACAAGGACTTTGAAGTGTTGAACCTCTCAGCCCTTGCTTGGTTCTGAAACATACCACGCAACCCCACAATGATATTGTAGGCATCTGTGTTCTCATATTGCTTCTGAAGCTCAGAGGACATTGTGGCAAGCATTAGACAGCTCACATCAAGGTAATCATTCGTTTGCTTCTCATAAGCTCTCCGTGCAGCCGCAGTAGCATTATCAGGCAAGTCATCAGGATAATGAGACTCAAGGACATACTCCTTGCGCTCTTGCTTGAGAACAATTCTCAAGTTGCGATACCAATCCATAAAGTTCGTTCCATTGAGTTTTTCTTTCTCAAGAATAGATCGCAAATTAAAAGAACTGGATGCGGCATTAGTTGACATGATCTACAACAAAGAATATGCAAAGTTTAGCACTATGTTTATGTTCATCTTTTATTAAACTATTTAACAAAAGACTCCCACTATGTGTTTTGCAACAAAACTCCCTCTAAGTTACATAGTGGGTCAAGATCCTCATTTCACTAATTCCTAGTGAGCTTTGGCATCACGGCTAGAAAACTAGTGACATGGGTAAGCAACACCTTGCTAATCACATCCCTATGTGACTCTTGCTTGTTGGGTGACATCAATATGCCCCGGCCCCAACCTATGCCCCAAGGTCCAAAACTGTTTTGATAACCTTGTTAAGTAAACCAAATGCTACCAAAGCAACATATCACAAAAACATTGCATAAGAATAAGATAGATAATATCACAGATAAACACATTTAACTGTGAAGTAGTATGGCCCAAAAAATGGTGATCTCCATCTCCATGGAGGTGTAGACGATCTCCATCCTCCACATCACTCCTTTAGGCCACCATGCTTGAAAGCTTGTAACCTCAAAACTAGGCTACTACCTATAATAGCTAGAAATTGAAGATTACAAAGATAGATTCAAGCATTAAGGTCGACACGTAGGTCGTTAAATACAATATAGACAGCTAACAATAGCTGAAATAATCATGACACGCAGGCCATGAACGAATGTTACATGCATCACATACATCTCATACATTCCAATAAGATATAGGGCCATACTATTCACATCATTCCCTGCAAAAACAAGTTAGCGTAGAATCGCATTCTACCTAACGATGTGAACCCATGACGCTATACAAGGCGGGTCGAGGGGGGGCCGCCCCCCGCGGGTTTCAGGGCAGCGCCCTGAACACCCTACGAAATTTACAGATCCAATCTATGAAATCGCAATGGAAAAACTATTTGGCACAACCACCTTATGATGATTCGAGACATTCTCTAGGAAGCTAGTTTTTCCACTGGGCCGAGGCCATCAGATCCGTAACCTACTAGTATTCGACATAACCACCTTATGCCGATCCGAGACATTCTCTAGGACACTAGTTTTTTTCATTGGCCCGAGGCTATCAGATTCATATCCTACTAGTATTCGACATAACCACCTTATGCCGATCCGAGACAATCTCTAGGGCACTAGTAGTAATACAATCTGCGCCTCATCTAACCTCGATTCACCGATTGATCTCATGAACCCGTGCTACCATCGATTCATCACATGAACCGATTGATCTAGACTGTAATAGATCCAATCTACTACAACCGCATATCAACATATGCGCTGATCCAGATCGCAAACTAAGCAAGATGGCTCTGATACCACTGAAGGAACGCGCGTAGGCTACGATAGCAGAAAATAAAAAATTTCTACCGCGCACACCAGGACATCATGCTAAGGAGGGATCATAGATCGTTACCACTAGATGCGCAGCGCAGCGGAAGAAGAGTTGGAGAAGCCGATCCAACCACGCACGTCGAGGTAGTAGTGGAAGTAGCCGATCGTCCCGAACAGATCGTCTCCTCCACGCGATCAACCACACCACGAGCAGATCCAATCTGTAGATTGTTGATGCCGATCAACGCCGCAACGAGCAGCGCCTCCACCGGTATCCACACGTCCGGGGCTGGAACGCCGAAGACTACTTTTATGACTACCTAGTTACGGAGTAGTGGTTAGTAGTCCCAAAATAGGCTACTACGCATGTTGGGAACCATGATGATCTCAAGTCTAAGGATTCTACATAAACACTACTTGAGACCAACTAATGACACATGGAATCTCTGCAGTGTCTCATGGCGGGTCTATCCAACATATGTTCACTAACACATGTCCATATTATTGATTTGGTATCTCCATACCATGATCCATAAGATATGATCATCAATCAATACATATGCTGATCTTTGAATCATATTTGTTCCTCATATGATATATGATCAGGGATCATTTAGAAATAGCAACATTTTGGCATTAAGAGTATCATGAATAAGTCACATACTCATTGATCAATAATGATAATGTCTATTTCAAGGAACAAAGCAATCCATCATAAACATAGTATGTGATATATTCAACATCTCCATATTGCCTCTAGGGCATATCACCAACAGGCGCGTGCTGAGGCGGACCTCGACGCTACGACTTGTTTAGAGTCCGTAGACTGACGCGTGCGGAGGCGGACCTCGAGGCTACGACTTGTTTAGAGTCCGTAGACTGGCGCGTGCGGAGGCGGACCTCGACGCTACAACTTGTTTAGAGTCCATAGACTGGCGCGTGCGGAGGCGGACCTCGACGCTACGACTTATTTAGAGTCTGTAGACTGGCGCGTGCGAAGGCGGACCTCGATGCTATGACTTGTTTAGAGTCCGTAGACTGGCGCGTGCGGAGGCGGACCTCGACACTACCCTCCAGGGCGGGGGTAGCCTCTGGTGTACCTCGCGCTCCACGTGCGCCCTTCCTGAGGGCAGCCTTACTCGCTATGTCGCCCCCTCTTGGGATTGGACTTCGGTGGCGCACCTCGCGCTCACCTCCCGTGGTGCGTGAAGGCGAGCCCCGACGCGCTGTCGTGATGCGCGATTGATGTCCCTGCCCTCCTTGCGTTCCGCGGAGTGCACTGAGAGCACCCGCGCTTTATCTATGCTCCGTAGATTGCATGGGGTCGACATCCATGTCATATTTATACTCCGTAGAGTACGCACAGGGACAAAGTCCCTGGCGTGCGCGGGGTTCGCGTCTTGTTTATACTCAGTAGAGTGCGTAGGAAGAACACCCGCGTCTTATTTATACTCCGTAGAGTGCGTGGGGTCGACATCCACGTCATATTTATACTCCGTAGAGTACGCACAGGGACGAAGTCCCTGGCGTGCGCGGGGTTCGCGTCTTGTTTATACTCAGTAGAGTGCGCAGGGAGAACATCCGCGTCTTATTTATACTCCGTAGAGTGCGTGCAGAGGTGTCCCCCCACACGTCTTTGTTTATACTCATGCCCGTGTCTTTGACGGAGAGTGCACACGCGAACGTGCGTCTTCGTTTATACTCATGCCCGTGTCTTTGACGGAGAGTGCACACGCGAACGTGCGTCTTCGTTTATACTCGTGCCGGTGTCTTTGACGGAGAGTGCACACGCGAACGTGCGTCTTTGGTTTATACTCATACCCGTACCCCTAGCTATGGAGAGTGCACACGCGAACGTGCGTCTTTGGTTTATACTCATACCCGTACCCCTGGCTACAGAGAGTGCACACGCGAACGTGCGTCTTTGGTTTATACTCATACCCGTACCCCTGGCTACGGAGAGTGCACACGCGAACGTGCGTCTTTGGTTTATACTCATACCCGTACCCTTGGCTACGGAGAGTGCACACGCGAACATGCGTCTTTGGTTTATACTCATACCCGTACCCCTGGCTACGGAGAGTGCACACGCGAACGTGCGTCTTTGGTTTATACTCCGGGAGTACGCGCATAGGCGAAGCCTCCGCGTGCTCTCGCCGTGTATTTTTGCACAATGATAACAGGTGGCGACAAACGGAACTTTATTGCATTCCCGTTTGCGCGGGTAAGCGATTACATGTGGCGGAGATACTAACCACTTGTCTATGGCGCGGCCGGAGCCTCTAGTAGTTGCGCCGGCTGTAGGGCTTGCCGAGCCGTCCCCGGATGACGCCGTGGGTCCCCGAGCTGTGGTGCCGATTCTAAGTGTGCCGTTGGTCTCCGCGACGGGGATATCTGGTGCCGTGTTCAATGCGCGGGGCCATGTCCTGGTCGCCACGAACGGTAATGATGGCCCGCGGCCCCGGGAGCTTCATGCATAAATAGCCGTGATGCGGTACCGCCCCGAAGGACTTGAGGATCAGACGCCCCAGTATGGCATTGTAAGGGTATGGGAGATCGACGACGTCGAATATGGCATCTTCGACCCTTGCATTGTCATCCCGTAGAGGTTGTCCTCCGAAGCCTTGCAACGGGACTCCTGATGGGTTGAGGCGGCTTCGGGGGATTCCCATCTAGTCGAAGGCTGCCACAAACAGAATGTTCGCGGAGCTGCCGCCGTCGAATAGGGCACGCCCCACGTCGCATCCCGCTATTACGACCCGGATGACCAGGGGGTCCTGGTGAGGAAGCTCCACGCCTTGGACATCGGCGGGGGTGAACGTGACCTCATGATGTGCCCAGTCCAGCGGTGTCTGTGCTGGATACGCCGCCACATGGTGTAGCCTCCGCACGTAGGCCTTCTGCTGTCGTGCCGAGGCAAACTCCAACGAGGAGCCTCCGGAGATGACGTTGATAACCCTGCGGTGGGTGGCCTCCGGAGCCTGCAGCTGCAGAAAGCCCTCCTGAGGCTGCTGCACATGGGCCTGGATCCGCAGAGGACCCTCGTGGGGCTGCGTCCCTTGTGCCTGGATGTGCACGGGGGCTTCGTATGGGTGCTGTACGTGAGCCACGACGGGCGAGCGTGCTTCCAGGTTCCTGTCCCTGGTGACGCTCTCGTGGAGCGCCGCGATAGAGGTGCACGTGCGCGTGTCGTGGTTGCCATGACCGTGGACTGCGCACCACAGCCCCTGGTGTTGATCGTCGTAATCTCCATGGCCTCTATCGTCGCGGCCCCGGCCACGGCCGCGCCCCTGGCCTCGGCGCCCCCGACCGCCCCGACCTGCGGGAGCGCTTTCTTCGGAACCGCCTTCGATGTCGAGGACGTATCGGCCCCGCCTTGACTTCTGCTCGCCACGCTTGGGCCTATCAAACGGCTCGCGCGGGGCATCCTTGCGCTCAGGCGCGTCCTTGGACGACTCCGGCTTACGTTTTCCCTTCGAAGGACCGTCCTTCGGTGGATCTTCGGTTTTCGCCGAGGCGCCGGCCTGGTTGGTGTCGGAGTCATCGCCGCGCGTCCTCTTCCGCCCTGGCGTATTCCTCCATTTTGTCAAAAAGCTTCGTCATTGTCTTGATTGGCTTCTGTGCGTTATACTCGGCCATCGGGCCCGGGCGAAGGCCCTGTATAGCTGCATTAACGACGGTGGTTTCGTTGACGTCCTTGACTTGGCAACGTATCTTCGCGAAGTGCTTGAAATAGTCCCGGAGTTTCTCGGAAGGTTTCTGCTTCACGGCGGAGAGCTGATCCGCGTCGACCCGCTCGACATAATTTCCTTGAAAGTTGTTGTGAAGGCGGTCGCGGATCTGCTCCCACGCGTAGATGGAGTTTGGCTCTATGGTAAAAAACCAGGAAAGCGCCACTCCCTACAATGTGAGGGGGAGTCCCTTCGCCTTTGTGGTGTCATCTCCGCCCGCGACCTCGATTGCGGTTTCGTATACGCGCACGAACTCGCGAGGGTCCGTGTCGCCTTTATAGGGCTCGATGACACTGGGGAATTTGAAGTCTTCGGGCCATACCGCCTAGTGTAGCCCTGCCGAAAGCGGGGACTCCGGATCGACGCGTCGCAGCGGCACGCGGTTGGATGTGGGGGCGTCGCGGCTGTCCGCCCTTTCCGGCGTGGGCTCTGGAGCGACCACTGGCGCGGCCTGCTGGCTTCGAGCCTCTTGTATGTCTCGGACAGCCCCACGAAGATCCCTTAGCTCCTGCTGGATTGCTTTGAGGGCCGCCACCAGGGCGCTTTCCACCGCCTGCGCGGGTAGGGCCGCCGGCGTGCCTAGCGGGTGGGTCGGCACGGGTACGATCGCCTCGCGAGCTCCCGAGCTACCGGTCGCGCCGTTGTGGCTACCTCCAACCGCCCGGTCCGCGCTGCCGGCGAGCATTGCGTCGAGGGCGGCGAGGCTGGTTGCTGTCGCGCCGGTGGGGTCGGTCGTCGCAGCAGCGCCATTGGCGGGGTCGGTCGTGAGCGTCGACGTCTTCGACCACCGTGCCTGCATCGTCACCCGCGCCCGCAACAGCCGATGTCGAAGCCCTGGTGCCCATGCGACGCTCCGACCCAGCAGCCTTTTTTCCCCTCGCCGCCGCCGACGAGACTTTTTTCGGTGCCATCCTTCTTCGGACTTCAGGCTTGCTCCTGTCCTCCCCACGGACGGCGCCAACTATTGTGGCTACAGACCAAACAGAGAGAGAGATCGTAGTGGAGAGTTGGGAGAGAGTGATAGTAATGACCTGGGTCCCCCCATGGCCTATATTCCATATATATATACATGGGGAGTGCTTTTACAATTATACCCTTACATCTGAGTATCCCCTTCAGGGGCACTTATGTCATTACACATGGCCTATTCTGGGCCTTATAACCTTCTACCAGGCCTGCTGGGATTAGGTGGGGGCCACCCCTACAACAATGCCATTCACATAAATCTGGACGAGTAGTAGGTCATTGCCATTCCTGCGAATGAACAAAGTCTTGTCTACCTTACCCATCTCAAACCTATGACCCAACAGATAGGACTTAAGCCTCACATACCAAGCTCTAGGGCTTGCTTAAGTCCATACAGGGCTTTGGAAAGCTTGTAGACATGGTTTGGGTATTTGGGGTTCTCGAAACCTGGAGGCTGCCAAAATAGACCTCTTCCTCAATATACCCATTGAGGAAGACACTCTTCACATCCATCTAGTAAAGCTTGAAGCCCTTAGACGCTACGAAAGCAAGCAAGATCCTAATGGCCTCTAGCCTAGCTACAGGGGCAAAGGTCTCCTCAAAAATCTAAACCGTCAACCTGGGAGAAACCCTGAGCTAGCAATATAGCCCTATTTCGAATAACTACCCCATCCTCGCTCTGCTTGTTTTTGAACACCCACTTGGTACCTATAACATTATGACCTCTAGGGGGCTCAACAAGCGACCAGACCTTGTTCCTCTCAAAGTTCTCTAACTCCTCATGCATGGCATTGACCCAAGACTCATCAGAAAGAGCATGACTAACATCCTTGGGCTCGAAAGAGGCAACGAAGGCAGAATGGAGACAGAAGTGAGACAGGCTGGACTTTGAGTGTGTGACGCACTCAAAGAGATCCCCTATCATCTGCTCTAAAGGATGATGATTTAGGATATGACGGGGAGGTCTTGGATGAAGAGAAGAAGTGGCCTCTACCTCATGAGCTGGCGAGGTAGGAACAGAGCCACTAGCTCTAGAAGATGTGGAAGGAATAGGCTGATCTTCTCGAGGTGCGGTGGAAGAAGCGGCACCTCAAGAGGAGGAGGAACTGGATTAGGTAAGCAACCTTCATTTCCATCCTCCTCATCATCCACAAAGATGGTCTCAGACTACTCTACAGAACCTGAGATATCGGGCCTAGTCCCTAGACTGGCCTCATCGAAAATCACCTCACAGGTCTCTACCATTTTGCTAGACTCGCATTTTGCTAGGCGAGAGACAATGTCAATCTCGTGAGTCTTGAGACGCGAGTACAGCGCATCAAGAGTCAAAGTCGAGAGGTCCGTGGTGTCCTTGATGGTAGTCACTTTCATCTCCCAAACACGCAGATCGAGTGCAGTGAGCATCTGTCGAGCGTTATCTGAGTCGGAGTATGTGAGACCGACCGCTCGGAGGTTGCTCAGGATCTTGTGAAAACGTGCAAAACACTCATCAAGGGACTCGCCAGCGAGCATTTCAAACTTGTTGTAATCTCGCTTGAACTGGTCCTGTCGCACCGTCTTTATTTGGGTGGTACCCTCATGGAAGCATCGAGTGTCTCCCAAATATCGAAGGCGAACGAAAGATGAGATATGCGGTCAAACTCACTACGACTCAGGCCCTGGATTATGATGTTCCTTGCCTTTGCATTCGCCTCAACATCAGCCATATTCCCGGCATTGATGTTCTCATCGGCAGGAACAACAAACCGGACCTTGACCTTGCGCCAGATGGCGTACCCCTGGGCCTGGATGTATGTCTCAATTCGGCTCTTCCAGAAGGGGTAATCGATGCCATCGAAAACAGGCGGCTTGGTCAAGTACTTGTCCATCGCCATGGCTCTTGAGACCGGTTAAGATCTATTGATTAGAGCTAACCGGCTCTGATACCAATTGTTGGACCGAAATGGCGACAGAGGAGGTGAATGTCGTCTTTAAAAATTGTCCCCAAGAGAATTCACGAAAAACTCAGATCTCCGATAGCTATAAAAAGCTACGAAGAAAATGAATTATGCTCTCTGGAAATCACAAACACTTTTGATGAAAACCTGAAGAAACTCTCAAATCAAGCCAAAAGGAAAAACGAAGAACATAGAGTCAGAGACTTGAACTAAATCAACCTAAGCATCTCATATTGATATTGAGGATCAAAGAGACATCCCCATACGCATGTACATTAGAACAAGAGTTGATTACATGGATTCTCTACTCAATCCCTCACCTCACCCTCTCCAATCTCAAGAACTCACTACATTCTTCCTGGAGGAACACACAGAGGGAGTGAACGTGGGGGACAACTCTGTATTCAACACCAACTCTCACCCACTAAAGAGCCAAAGCAAAACTACTCCCTAAAGCCTCTTTTGACTCTCTAAACCCTAGCTCTCTCCCAAAGCCATACATGGGCATGCAGCCCCCAAATCCTATTTATAGCCCATGGCTAACGGGTCTCCACCCCGTTACGCCCGCTATATCCAACGGAGCTCGCTCCCGCTTGTGCAGCCTCGCGAATTTCCCGATTCGCCCCTCCTGCACCTTCCGGGAAGCTTCCGCGCTCCTTGTCGTCCAAGACTCGCAACCACATCGAATCTCCACCGTCTTCGACACATCCGACCGTTCTGACCTCGACACCTCCTGTGTCTAGTCCGGTCACCTTGTGTCTCACCACAGCTCCGCTTCGACATCCTGCAGTCACATAGACAAGAAACACATCAAATAGCACCGCTCGATACATTAAAGCGTATAATGCATAAGCACATCATACTTACCACAGATGAAGTCCAAACCTGTCGAAACAAAGAATATGCATCCTAATCCCAAACGACCAAGTTTGACCGAACCCATTGAACCACGCAACGACATGGTCTGACCACACAAACCAAACTCTACTTACTTAAACCAATGTCAATTACTCATCACTCACATGTGGTCACCTCCACATGGTCCATCAATCTCCCCCTTGATGAGTATATTGACAAACCCAGAAAAAGCATGAAGTTGAGTTTGAGTTTGAAGAATCCAACATGGTCCAAAGAATAGAAATGAAACTAATGATCACGTCGACAGAAGGAACACTAGAGCAACAACTGAAAGAGCAAATTGTTCTCTAAAGCTCTAAAATGATCCCAACTAGCTTTTTCTCCTCTATTCTCCCCCTTTTGGCAATAAACACATCAAGGATGCAAAAGAAAGAAAATGACATGTCAATGGATGAAAATGGCTGAAGTTTGATTATTCTAAGCATTTAGAGCCATGAGAATTATCCAAAATGACCATAATGTAATACATCAAAACGCACGGCCGTCTTGTTCCTTGGGCCATATATGGCCCGGGAGCACGAGCAGCGTACAGCTGTTGTCGCGGAGGCTGGGCTAGGGCGAATAAACCGCGCTTGCGAGGCCCTGGGCGTCCGTGTGGCAGAACGCGCCTTACCGGTCCCAAGCCAGTCATGACGTCAAGACGACGGTACCCAAGGAAAAAGGATGCCATCTCACGAGAAGAGTCAGGCTATCGTGGCCTCGACCTACGCGACGGCTGCCGTTGCCACTGCCCCCTTCGACGCGGCGGACACTGAGTTCGATTCGGCGAAGTACACCGACTTAGACCTGGAGACATGTGCGGCCGACGAGAGTGGAGGGTCTCTGAGCAGGGCCAGGGATTAGGAGTATGCCCTGGACAACCGGGATGGGGAAGTCCCGCTGCTCGCAGCGGCCGCCGAAGTGGAGCCATCATCTGCTGGTGGCCCCGGAGCGACGTCGCCGCCTACAGTGGAGACATCGTCAGAGCTGCCCCTCGCGGAGGCCAATGGAATGAGGTCCCTGCCCCCAATGGCGGCCGAGACGGAGGTGCCCTCCGCGGAGGTCACTAGGGTAGGACCCCTGCCCGCGAGCGCTACTGCTATGGAGCCTTCTGCAGCGGCCACCGAGGCAGGACCTTCACCTTCTCCTCCCAGGGTAAATCAGCCATGCCTGCGATCTCCTCTCCATCAAACTTCGAGGGAGTTTGCCGTGGCGACTCGCATTGGGAGCCTGTGGGACTCCAACTCCGACGTGGAAGCCCCCGTACGCAGCGTCCCTTCGGCCCCTATGCAGGCCGTAGCGGCCGAGGGGCGGGGGCTGCCGGCGTTAGGCCCTGATAAGGAGACTCCCCGTCCACCGCCAGCCATCGAAGGTATGCTGCCTTGCCATACTTTGTCATAGCTTTGCGGTGTTCTCCTAGGCTTGAGTGGTACGTCTTCTTGCAGCGGAACTCATCCCTGAGGACGGGCGATTCCTGTCCAGCGCTGCCGAGGCTGCCCGTTCGAACCCCGCTCCCTTGACCCCAGCGGACTTCGTCTCTCCTCCGGAGGCATTGGGGGCATGGCGCGGGATCATGGCTAACGCGGCCGCCAGCGTTGATCAGCAGTCGCTGTTAGCCTATGGGGTGGGGCGCCTTGGGGATGCCCTGGAGGTATCTGGAGTGAGAGTGAGTGTCTGACCTTGTAACGATACCCGGTCTGGTCACGTAGCCGCTAGCTGACTTGTTTGTCGTGTAGACTCTTGTCTTGGCCCAGAGGCTACAAGCGGCTCACGCCCGCGAGAAGGGGGCACTAGAGAACTGGTTGCGGGCCGCCGAGGAGGCCCTGCACGTAGCCAGGGGGACGCACTCTGCCATGGACGATCGCATTCACCACTTAGAAGGCGAGTGCGCGGAGGCGAGGTCGGGTGCGGAGGCGCTTGTGGCGGCGGCGCGGTCATCAGCCAGAGAGGCAGTGCGACGAGAGGTTGCGGAGGAGCGGGATGACTTGCTCCAGCAAATTGCTGCGCTGGAGAAGGAGAAGGGCGAGCTTGCTGCATCCCTAGCGGAGCGGGACCGGACCCTGAGCGAGGCTTCAGTGGCTGCGTGGGACGCCATGCTGGCCCTGGAGGTCACCCTTGAAGGTCTCATCACCGAAGTACCACCCCGCTCCTTCGGTCCCGAGGACCTGTCGCGGACACTTCGGCGGATCGGGGATATGACCAACATTGCCCGTAACTCTGCGATGACCTTCGGTGACCATTGCTCCTACGCGACCTTGTGCCTGATATGTGTTAGTGATATGCCCTAGAGGCAACATGGAGATGTTATATATATCACATACTATGTTTATGATGCATTAGTTTGTTCCTTGAAATAGACATTATCATTATTGATCAATGAGTATGTGACTTATTCATGAGACTCTTAATGCCAAAATGTTGCTATTTCTAAATGATCCCTGATCATATATCATATGAGGAACAAATATGATTCAAAGATCAGCATATGTATTGATTGATGATCATGTCTCATGGATCATGGTATGGAGATACCAAATCAATAATATGGACATGTGTTAGTGAACATATCTTGGATAGACCCGCCATGAGACACTGCAGAGATTCCATGTGTCATTAGTTGGTCTCAAGTAGTGTTTATGTAGAATCCTTAGACTTGAGATCATCATGGTTCCCAACATGCGTAGTAGCCTATTTTGGGACTACTAACCACTACTCCGTAACTGGGTAGTCATAAAAGTAGTCTTCGGGTTTGCTATGAAACATGTAATGGGATGTGAATGATCAGGATATAATTTGCCCCTCCTTATGGGAGAGATATCTCTGGGCCCCTCGATGTAATGGATTATGAAAGTGCATGGCCATGCCAATGTGATTGAGGAGTCAATCACAAGTTTATAATCCATCACGGAATCGAGAGAGTGATTGAGCTATTAAGAGGATGACACAGGTCTCGCCTTGAGCTTAATCTATATCGTGAGGCAAAGGGATTCGTACATGAGAATATTACAGGTTCAGCCGATATGATCTTTACGTATACTTTGGGGTTAATATGTCTTGCTAGAGGCCGCTATTAACAGGGTGACCGGAAAGGTGTTTCCGGGTCGCGACCAAGTATACGTGAACCTACAGGGTCGCACACTTAACGGGTTGGAACACTAATTCGAATGTGATTCGGATGTGGGCTCAATTCGGATAGAGATCCGGATAGACTCCTATTGGGCCTCGGTCCACGAGGCCCAAGTGAGGAGGTCTATATATTTGGAGGCGGGGGGCTGAGGGATGTACGCTTCTGTTCCTCCCGAGCAAAACCCTAGCCGCCACCTCCCGAGCCAAACCCTAGCCGCACGCGAGTGCTGGTACACTCGCGATCGGCGTTCCAGCCCCGGACGTGTGGATACCGGTGGAGGTGCTGCTCGTTGCGGCGTTGATCGGCATCAACAATCTACAGATTGGATCTGCTCGTGGTGTGGTTGATCGCGTGGAGGAGACGATCTGTTCGGGACGATCGGCTACTTCCACTACTACTCTTCTTCCGCTGCGCTGCGCGTCTAGTCGTAACGATCTATGATCCCTCCTTAGCATGATGTCCTGGTGTGCGCGGTAGAAATTTTTTATTTTCTGCTATCGTAGCCTACGCGCGTTCCTTCAATATGCGCGCTCCTATGACACCGGGGTTGCCAGCACATCAGCGAGCAAGCTGATCCTCGTTTGGATTTCCCGACCGCGGCCGGGGTGATGTCCGATGCCGTGCGCGCTGTTCGTCGCCCCGTGCGATTTTTTCATGATAGGATATGGGAGTACATCGGGGAGGCTGCGGCGAGGGTAGAGTTACGAAACAGCCTGTACAACGAGGGGAACCTCAGTCGGCGGCTGGATAAAGTCCCACGCCGCGACGAGGGCGGCCCCAGAAATTCCGGGGGCGACGCAGACCCTCAGGTGTGACGGCATGGTCTCCGCGCGTTGGTGTGCGTTGTACGACAAGCCCGTCGTCTTATGAATAAAGTACTAGTTGCCTTGCCAGTGCTGACTTGTGTGCCTGCATGTCTCGAATAGCTACCCGACCCGGGCCGGCTACTAGTTTCTGACCGTGTAATCCGACGACGTCTCTGACGGTGGCGGAGGGCCGAGCAGTCGCTGGACTTCTGGGCAAGCCGGGCTTCTTCACGTGAAGCTTTACCGTGAGCGCGCGTTAAGGTGGAGCCGACCGAGTAGCAAACTCGAGACCCCAAGGCTGTTTGTGGATGTGTGTTGTGTGGCTTTGTAAACATCTGTCAATGAATATAACAGGGGGAAAGGGGTTTAGCTAAAAAGATCTCGCCCATCTTCATCGTTGCCTGCGACGTCGAGGTGTACGCGCGAGCACTCCGTCCCCTACCCCTCGAAGTGGTGGCAGCGGAGCCGGCGCCTTAGTAGAGGTAGACGCGCGAGCGTTCCGTCCCCTACCCTTCGAAGCGGTGGCAGCGGAGCTGGCGCCTTAGTCGAGGTAGACGCGCTAGCGCTCCGTCCCCGACCCTTCGAAGCGGTGGCAGCGGAGCTGGCGCCTTAGTCGCGGTAGACGCGCGAGCGCTCCGTCCCCTACCCTTCGAAGTGGTGGCAGCAGAGCTGGCGCCTTAGTCGAGGTAGACGCGCGAGCGCTCCGTCCCCTACCCTTCGAAGCGGTGGCACCGGAGCTGGCGCCTTAGTCGAGGTAGACGCGCGAGCGCTCCGTTTGATGCTAACGCTGCAGGATGCCTGCAGAGGCGAGCCTCTGCTGCCCCTGATGCGAACGCTGCAGGGCGTGCACAGAGGCCAGCCTCTAGCGCGCCTTACGGAGACTCACGGTGTGTGGACGCATCATCCACACGTCGTTTCGTACCCCGTGTAGTGCGTGGGACTATCGACCACGTCTTATTTATACTCCAGAGAGTACGCGTAGGGATAACACCTATGCGTGCGCGGGGGCATCAGTGTCTTGTATATACTTAGTAGAGTGCACAGGGACAACATCCGTGACTTATTTGTACTCCGTGGAGTGCGTGCGGAGGCGGACCTCGGCACTACATCTTATTTAGATACCGTAGACTACGCGCGGAGGCAAGCCTCCGCGCGTTACGGGCGGTGAAGTTGCGTGCGGAGGCGGACCTCAACGCTACGTCTTGTTTATACTCTGTGGAGTGCGTGCGGAGGCGGACCTTGGCGCTACGTCTTATTTAGAGTCCGTAGACTGCGCGCGGAGGCGTCCCCCCAGGAGTGTCTTTGTTTATACTCATACCCGTGTTTTTCACGGAGAGTGCGCGCGCGAACGCGTGTCTTTGTTTATGCTCATACCCGTATTTTTCACAGAGAGTGCGCGCGCGAACGCGTGTCTTTGTTTATACTCCTAAGGAGTGCACGCGGAGGTAACCTTTCGCGCGCTTTTGCGGGAAACAAAATAACTTTCTTGCAAACGGTGAACTTTATTAAATTCCCATTTGCGTGGGTGAGCGATTACAAAAGATGAGGTACTAACCACTAACCGCTTAAAGACGGAAATAACCGCTGCTGTCGTTGCCTATTGACGGGGCAGGCCGCGCCGGGAGCTTCTACTGCTGGGGCGACTCACACGAGGGGCCAGCGAGGTGCTCTCCGGGGCCGCCTAGGATCTTCACACTTGCACACTTGGCCTAGGTGTTCTGTCGAGCTTCGTGGCGCAGACCCCTGGTGCTGAGATCTATGCGCCGAGCCATATCTTGGTCGCCGTGGACGGTGATGATAGCCCGCGGTCCGGGGAGCTTCATGCACAGGAAGCCATGGTGTGGGACTGCCCCGAGAGAGTTTAAGATTGGTCGTCCCAATATAGCGTTGTAGGGGTATGAGATGTCAACGACGTCGAAGGTGGCGTCCCCACTCCTCACATTGCTGTCTTGGCCGAAGGAGACTTGGAGGCATATTTGGCCCAGCGCCCGCTGGGGCTGACCTCCGAAGCCCTGCAGCGGGATTCCCGAGGGGCCAACCGACTTCGGGGGATCCCCATCTGATCGAAGGCCGCTGTGAACA
This sequence comes from Dendrocalamus latiflorus, assembly GCA_017311315.1. Classification (NCBI taxonomy): domain Eukaryota; kingdom Viridiplantae; phylum Streptophyta; class Magnoliopsida; order Poales; family Poaceae; genus Dendrocalamus; species Dendrocalamus latiflorus. The sequence goes on along the minus strand of CM029626.1, from coordinate 24,239,881 downwards.
AGATGTTTGCGGAGCTCCCCCCATCGACCAGGATGCGTCTGACATCACATCCCGTGATGGCGACCTGGACGACCAAGGGATCTTGGTGGGGGAAGTCCACGCCCTCGGCGTCTGCGAGCGTGAAGGTGATTTCATATTGCGCCCACTCTGGCGGTGCCTGCGCTGGGTACGCCGCGACGTGCTGCAGCCTCCTCGCATAGGCCTTCCGCTGCTGCGCCGAGGCGAACTCCCACGAGGAGCCCCCGGAGATAATGTTTATGACCCTGCGCTGGGCCCCCTTCAGGGCTTGAAGTTGCAAGAGGCCATCCCGGCGTTGCTGCACGTGGGCCTGAATTCGCAGGGGGCCTTCCTGGGGTTGTGTTCCTTGATCCTGGGGATGTTGGACATGAGCCACGATAGGCGGACGTGCCTCGGGATTTCTTTCTCTGGCGATGTTCTGCCGGAGCACTGCAATGGTGGTGCACACGCGCGTGTCGTGGCTGCCCTGACCGTGGACTTCGCACCACTACCATTGGTGTTGGTCGTTGTACTCCTCGCGGGTTCTGTCATCGCGGCCCCGCCCGCGCCCCCGTCCTCGGCCACGGTGCCCACTGCCGCCACGACCGGCGGGGGCGCTATCCTCGGAGCCACCCTCGATGTCGAAGACGTAGCGAGGCTTCCGAGATTTGCGTTGGTCGCGTTTGGGCTTGTCGCCCGATGGGTCTTTGTGCTGGGTATCCACGCGCTCGGGGGCATCCTTCGATGGCTCTTGCTTGCGCTTGCCCTTCGAGGAGCCCTCCTTCGGCGAGCCATCGTCTTTTGCCGAGCCCTCCACCTGATTGGTGTCGGAGTCGTCGCCATGTCGACGTCGCGCGTCCTCTTCCACCCTAGCGTACTCTTCCATCTTGTCGAAGTGCTTCGCCACTGTCTTGATTGGTTTCCGTGCGTTGTATTTGGCCATTGGTCTTGGGCGGAGGCCTTGTATTGCTGCGTTGATGACGGTTGTTTCATTGACGTCCTTGACCTGGCAGCGTACCTTCGTGAAACGCTTGAAGTAATCCCGGAGCCTCTCCGAAGGTTTTTGCTTAACTGCGAAGAGTTGATCCGCATCGACGCGCTCAACGTAGTTTCCCTGGAAGTTGTTATAGAGTCGGTCGCGGATCTATTCCCACGCGTAGATGGACTGTGGCTCGATGGTGAAGAACCAAGAGAGCGCCACTCCCTGCAACGCGAGGGGGAGTCCCTTTGCCTTCGTGATGTCATCTCCGCCGGCGGCCTCGATGGCGGTCTCATACACGCACAAGAACTCCTGTGGGTCCGTGTCACCTTTGTACGCGTTGATGACACTCGGGAACTTGAAGTCCTCCGGCCATGCCGCCTGTTGCAGGCCTACGGAGAGCGGAGACTCCGGGTCCACGCGTCGTAGCGGGACGGGGCTGGATGTGAGGGCGTCGCGGCTATCTGCCCTCTCCGGCGTGGGCTCCAATGCGACCACCAGTGTGGTCTGTTGGCTCCTAGCCTCTTGCATGTCCCGCACGGCTCCGCGGAGATCCGTTAGCTCCCGCTGGAACGCGCCGAGGGCCGCCAGCAGGGCATTCTCCACCGTTGACGTGCGTGGGACCATCGGCGCACTCGGCGGTGTGGCACGGCCTGCGCTCCCAGGCCGCTCGCTGCGCTGGCGTGAGGGACTCCAGAGGTGGCGACGGGGCCCGCGTTGCCATCGGAGCCACTCGTTGTTCCTGCACTGAGTGGAGGGACGTACGTCGTGCCAGCGGTGGGGTTAACTGCCGCGCGCGGGGCGGTCTTGATGGTTGTCGCGGCGGTGGTGGTGGGGTCGGCCGTCGCGGCGATGGTCGCAGGATCAGCCGTCGCGGCGGCGGTCGCGGGATCGGCCGTCGCAGCGGTGGGCGTGGGGTCGGCCGTCACAGCGATGGTGGCGGGATCGGTTGCCGCACCGTGAACGTCGATGCTCGCTACCGACGCCGAGGCCCGGGTGTTGACGCGATGCCCCACTACGCCTGTCTTCTTCCCATTCGCCGTCGATGACGAAGCTTTTTTCGGTGCCATCCTTCTCCGGATCTTGGGCTTGCTCTCGTCCTCCCCACGGACGACGCCAACTATTGTGATTACAGACCAAACAGAGAGAAAATATGGTAGTGGAGAGTTAGGTGAGCAATGGCTTAGGGTTTCCCCATGGCCTGTGTTGTATATATATATATATATCCATATGGGGAGTGCTTTTACAATTATACCCTTACATCCGAATGTTCACCTCAGGGGCACTCATGTCATTACACATGTCCCATTTTGGGCCTTACATTCCTCCAACAGGCCTGCTGGGCTTAGGTGGGGGCCACCCCTACAACAAGGTGCAAGAAGTAGTCTCAACAGTAGTAGATGAAAGAGCAGCAATCCTAGTCATCTCTAATTCAGCCAACTGACTAACATTCTCCACCTTAAGCAAGTCTAGCTCAAAAGTCACACTATTATGAGAGGTCCTTAGCTTCTCCATATCTCCAAGCAATGAAGTACACACATCACAATCGTCACGGGAGGAAGCAAATCTAAGTGAAGTAAACTTCCGTGACAAGCTCTCTACCTCCTTCTCTAAATCACCATACCTAGCTCTAGATCTAGCACAAAATCTTCCTAACTTAAGGAATGCATCATTGAGCTGATCATAGGAGGGGCCTACCTCATCGGAGTCGGTGTAGAGATCTTCGTCGCTGATGTCGGTCTCGTTGGCCATGAAGCACATGCCAATGAAGTCGTCACCGTCCCTGGTGTCCTTGTCTTGATCATCTTTTTCGTTGTCGTCACTCCATCCTTCCAAGTCGCTGAAGTTCATGTCGTCGAAGGCGGTGAGGACACGGTGGAAGAGCTTCTTGGCTTTGCCAAAGTTGCTATACTTCTTTTCTTTGTCTTGGGCATGAGATGGGGGCTTTTTGTTGCGGTTCTTGCTGATGTAGTCATTCTTACTCACTCCGCCATAGTCGTTCTTGCCCTTCTCCAGCTTGGGGCAATTTGCCCAAATGTGGTTGGGCCACCACACTGGAAGCAAATCACCGGCCCTCCTCTCTTCTTGTCCCTCACTCTCTTATATGCATGGGAGAACTTTCTGGCTAAGAGGGCTAGTTGGTTTTCTGGGAGTTTGCTCTAGTTGATCATCATTGAACTCACAAAGAGCAGCAAGAGAGAATCCAAAAACCATATCAAAAGAAGATCCAGAGGCTGGACTGGGATCGGTGACTAAGGCCATCGATTGAACTTTGACTTGCGAGAGACAATGTCGATCTCGTGAGTCTTGAGGCATGAATATAACGCATCAAGAGTCAATGTCGAAAGATCGGTCATGTCTTTGATGGTGGTCACCTTCATCTCCCAAACACGCAAATCCAAAGCCGAAAGCATTTGATGAGCGTTGTCCGAGTCGGGGTATGTGAGACCGACCGCTCGGAGGTTGCTTAGGATTTTATGGAACCTCGCAAAGCACTCATCAAGGGACTCTCCAGCGAGCATTTCAAACTTGTTGTAATCTTGCTTGTACTGGTCCTGTCGTACTGTCTTGATTTGGGCACTTTGCACTCCTTATTGTTCTGCACCATAAATGATTATCCTGCCCTTGCTAACCTGTCGGGCCAGAGTACAAAAGGTGCCAAAGCTTGTACTCACTGTTTAGATGGTACCGAGAGTGTGTGGCTAAAGCAATCATGCAAAATCATGTACATGCATCACCGCCGGTTCCTTCAGAGGGCTCACCCATACCGCAAGATGAAGAAACAATTTGACGGAGAGAAGGAGGACGGTTCAGCTCAAGGCATTTAAGCAGAAAAGAGGTTTATAATATGGTTAAGGATTTACATGTTGTCCTCGAAAAGGGACGTAAATTGAGGGCTCATGAGAAGAACATCTGGAAGAAGAGATCAATATTTTGGGATTTACCTTATTGGGAGTACCTAGATGTGCGATACTGCATTGACATTATGCACGTAGACAAGAATGTATGTGATAGCTTGATTGGTCTCTTACTGAACATTCATGATAAAACAAATGACATCATCAACGCACGGCTTGACTTGGCTGATATGGACATCAGGCCTGAGTTAGCACTGACAAAAACAGATAATGGAAGAACGTACCTTCCCCCTGCGTGTTACACTCTAAGGCCGAGAAAACAGATCTGTGTCAGTGCTTGTATGGTGTCAAAGTTCCGTCTGGTTACTCTGACAACATGAAGAAACTTGTTGCGATGCAAGATTTGAAGTTAAATGGCATGAAGTCTCATGATTGTCATGTGCTGATGACACATATGCTCTCTATTGCAATTAGAAATATTTTGCCGATCAAAGTCTGAGACACAATCATGAGGCTACGTTATTTCTTTAACACAATTGCTCAGAAGGTCATCGATCCCGAAGGACTCGATGCTCTACAGGACGAGGTGGTGATGACTCTATGTCATCTTGAGATGTATTTCCCTCCTTCGTTTTTCGATATCATGGTCCATCTCATTGTTCACATTGTGTGGGAGATAAAAATTTGCGGGCCCGTATTCCTACGTAGCATGTACCCCTTTGAGAGGTTCATGGGAATTCTCAAGTCCTATGTACGGAATCGATCTCGGCCGAAGGGCAGCATCGTCAAAGGTTATGCAAGCGAAGAGGTCATTGAGTTTTGTGTCGATTATATGGCTCAGATTCAACCGATAGGTGTGCCTCAATCTTGTCATGAGGAGAGGCTCAAGGGTATCAGAACTATCGAAAGGAAAGCAATCACTCCAGATATGGCCGCGTATGCTCAAGCCCATTTCACGGTCTTGCAACACATAACTGAAGTGGCGCCTTATGTCGACCAGCACAAGGATGTGCTTCGGTAATAGAATCCCGGAGCGGCCGGATGTTTGGATCATGAGGCAGCACAACAGTCGGTTCAACCAATGGTTGAAAGAGCAAATCGCTAGGAGCTCACCAAGTGAGATGCTGACATGGTTGGCAAAAGGGCCAACATTTATAGTTGTGACATGGTAAGGATATGACATAAATGGGTACACATTCTATGCACAGGCTCAGGATATAAAGAGCACTAACCAGAATAGCGGTGTCAGCATAGATGCGCTCAGTACCGATGGGTTGAGAAACTCATACTATGGTTTCATACAAAAGATTTGGGAGCTCGACTACGTGGTTTTCAAGATCCCCTTATTTCGGTGTCGTTGGGTGCATCTCTCACAGATGAAGGTTGACAAGTACGGTGTCATTACCGTGGACCTCCAACGTGTCGGATACAAAGACGAACCATTCGTACTCGCTAACCAAGTTATTCAAGTTTTCTATGTGACCGATCCGGCACATAAGAAGCGTCATGTAGTTCTTCATGGAAAAAGGAGAATTGTCGGAGTAGAGAATGTAGTGGACGAGGACGAATACAATCAATTTGATGAGTTACCTCCTTTTAGAAATGGCATAAGGGTCGACGACAAACAACGTGAAGAAACTAGTTACAACGCATTGATCATCATGAAGGGCTAATTTTTAAAGGAAATAAGCAAGTAGAATGAGAATGTGCGATATATATATGTGGGCATTTTCATTTATGTATATAACAATGCATGTATGTGATGTATATGTGAATTTGCATTTATGTATATAACAATGCATGTGTGTGATGTATTTGTGAATTTGCATTTATGTATATAACAATACATGTGTGTGATGCATTTGTGAATTTGCATTTATGTATATGTGAAAATGTGTGATATATAAGTGAATTTCGAAAATGAGTCATACATATGTATCTCTATGTTCATTAGGCTGTTGTAAAGAAATACACTGTGAGAGGTCTTATTAATACACTGTGAGAGGTCTTATTACGGTGCCTGGTGGTTGGTGTAGCTAATTTACAGGGCCTGTTGGTTGGTGTAGATAATAACTCCAGCGTGAGGGGAGGAGAGCTTATTACAGACGGTTCTATTTCAGAACTGTCTATGATATCATTATCACCGACGGTTCTATTTTAGAACTCTTTGTGATATCATTATCACAGACAGTTCTAAACTAGAACCGTCTGTGATATATATTATCACCGACAGTTCTAAAATATATCACAGATGGTTCTAGTCTAGAACCGTCTGTGATAATATATATCACAGACAGTTCTCAACTAGAACCGTCTGTAATAAGCATTCCTATATAAATCCTCAAGCTAGGGTTTTGCGTGTACACTACAGTTATAGACATAGCGTCGCTGCTCTCCCGATGGAGCCCGTCGCCGCCTCCTCCTCAGATCTCCCTCCTCCGGCAGCCCAAGCCGTGGTGACCGGTGAACACTCCCTCCTCCTCCCCTTTCTCCTCTCCTCTCCTTCCTCTGGCAGTAATATCTCCTCTCCTGCCCCTCCCTAGTCACCGTCGACCCCCGTCCACGCCGTCACCGCCGCCTCCTCAGACCTCCCCAGTTGTTGTCGACCCCCGTCCACGCCATTGTTGCCGCCTCCTCGGACCTCCCTAGTCATTGTCGACCCCTGTCGGCCCTTCCACGACTGCACGTCACTGCTGCCTGCTGCCACCTCCTCCTCAGCTCTCCTCAGTCGCTGTCGACCTGTACCGTGGTGAGCACTCCCTCCTCCTCCCCTTTCTCCTCTCCTCTCCTCTCCTTCCTCTTGTCTCCTACAGTCGGTGGAATGTGGTGTAGTAGTTGTAGTAGATTAGCAGTATTAGTAGCAGCAGTAGTACTAGTAGTAGCGTTAGCACTTAGCAGCAGCAGTAGTTTTATTGAATATCAATAGTAGTAGTAGTAGACTCCCTACATTCCTGTCATCTTAATTTCATCTTGATTATTTATGCTATCAGTTCTGATCATGTTGTATTGTTTGTCATAATCTTTGCCGTAAGTCATTAACTCATCATCATGCTTATGTTGTTTTTCTCTTTATTTCATGATGTACAATATGTATATGTGTATAATTGTTGCTACAGCTTAGTACATTACATGCCCTGTTTGTATACGTCCTAGTATGACGACTAGTTGTGGCTAGTCGCGACTAGTCGGTCAAGTCGACAAGTCGGTCCCCTTGCGACTTGGTAATGTTATATGTAACATTTAAATCTTACTGTTATGAATATATAGTTGTTTCATGAATACATATACTTATGAATATATGTACTTTCATGTAATTCCATGTCATTTTTATATTGATATATTTCTATATATATATATATATATTCTACATTGCGTTTTTCTGTTATTCATCGGCTCGGTATTCTTCTGGACGGTTTTGAGTACCGTCTGTACTGTGAGTGTTGTGGTTACTGACCAAACAGAGAGAGAGATGGTAGTGGAGAGGTGGGAGTGTTCTTCTCCACCCTCCCCCTCATCCTGATATATATATTCATATGGAGTATACTTTTACAATTATGCCCTTACATCCGTACATCCCCCTTAGGGGCATTTGAGTCATTACTCATGTTACTCTGGTTCTTATAACCTCCTAACAGGCCTGCTGGGCTTAGGTGGGGGCCACCCCTACAACAGGAGCCTCTCATGGTGAAGGGCTTCACAGGGCCGAAGCCATGTCGCCGAGTCCTTTGGCCCCCTCCGTCCCCTGCGGCCTGTGAATTCCTCCAAACTTGCGGTTGGGGAGCTCGAGGTGTGGGATGGAAGGTGATGTCGAAGTACAGCGGAGGCGCGACGCGCGTGCGCTCCGTCCCCTACGCTTCGAATGGGTGGCAGCGGAGGCTGGCGCCTAGTCGAAGTAGACGCGCGCGCGCTCCGTCCCATACCCTTCGAACGGGTGGTAGCGGAGGCTGGCGCCTGAGCGGAGGCTGGCGCCTAGTCAGAGTAGACGCGCGCGCGCTCCGTCCCCTACCCTTCGAACGGGTGGCAGCGAAGGCTGGCGCCTGAGTCGAAGCCGAGGCGCGCGCGCTCCGTCCCCTATCCTTCGAATGGGTGGCAGCGGAGGCTGGCGCCTAGTCGGAGTAGACGCACGCGTGCTCCGTCCCCTACCCTTCGAACGGGTGGCAGCGGAGGCTGGCGCCAGAGTCGAAACCGAGGCGCGCGCGCTCCGCCCTCGCGCTAAGATTGGAGGCTGTTGTGGCCTTGCAGTCTGGTAGTGCGCTTTTAATGGCGGCTGGAATCACACCGACACCTGGCCTGGCAGAGGTCAGGCTATCGCGTCGTGCAGTCTGCCATCCTGTGTGTGGGACACGCGGCGACTCATGACTGGTGCGTCGTGGGATGTGAGCGGTTGCGTGACCGCGGCCGATCGCCTCTTCCCCAGGGAAGTTGGATGCGTGTTGAGGGCGTGGAGGCGTTGTGCGCTGTTTGATCACCTACCAGGCACGGCCCTCTAAGCCCCAGCGGTTCTTCTTTCGAAATCGTGGGCAGCCGAATCGCTGTAAGTTTGATCTGTCTGCGCTTCGAGCCACATGAGAGGCGAGCGGCCTTTATAAGGTGCCAGCGTTGAGGTGGAAGCACCCTTGTTTTTTTTGTGATCTGTACCTTTGCTTCCGCCCGTGCTAACTGTAACGCCAGTTGCTCCTCTCCCTGCTTCTTTCTCCCTGGTCACGAAGAGCGATGGCTAGCCATGACGATGCCACCCACCCTCCCCGCAGCGGTTGCTTGCCTAGCCAGGGCGAGGTGTCCCATCCTTCCCGGGAGTACGAGCTGGTGCCGCGGGGGAGCTCGCGCGCCAACAAGTGGTGGGACGCCATGGAGCACACGTGGCTGCTGTTCCCGTGTGTTGGGGAGGAGCCGCGTGACCGAAGGGACGCTGCAGCGACTCGTGGAGGAGGGGAAGATCGCGGATCGCGATGGGGCTCGCCTACCCCGTCGGGACGAGGCGGAGCCGAAGCCCCGGGCCATGGAGGCGATTGTTTTTGTCGCGTTCTTCGACGCTGGCCTTCGAATGCCCTCCACGTTGTTTGTGGGCGAAGTCCTGCGGGCCTACAAGTTGGAGCTAGCCCAACTGACGCCCCACGCAATACTCCGCCTAGCTATCTTCACGTGGGCGATGCGGACAGAGGGGCGGCGTCCCAGTGCGAGCTTATTCGCCACACTGCACGACGCACGCTGTCGACCCAGAAAAGTTGACGGGGCGGTGTCCAACTTCGGCGGTGTGGACTTCGTGCTCCGGGCGTCGTGCGCAACGTTGTTCCCCGCGCCAGCCTCGCCGAGGCAATGGGAGTCCGGCTGGACTCGGCAGTGGTTCTACTACACCGTGACCGACAAGAGCGGAATGCAATGCCGAGGTGGGCCGATCTCGCTTAACAGTACGCCGAGTCTGAAGGCGGAGACTGACGACACGCAAAGGTTACAGAGTCTTGTCGGTGTCGCCCGTCGAATGAGCCTGCGTGACCTAGCCGAGGAGTTCACAATGTATGGGGTGGCGCCACTCTCCTCCCGGGGGAAGTATGTTGGACAGGACGGCCCCCGCGAGGACGGGTTCAGCCCATCCGTATCTCGCCTGCTTCCACCTTCCGCTCCTTGTAAGTCACCCAGCAGGTTGTACGCGCGCCATTGTATCTGTTTGGTCTCCGCCTGACTAACGTGATCCTCTGCGCAGTGGCTCGGCTAGAAGACGCGGAGTGCGCGGTTGCGGTGCTTCTCGGCCCGTACACGCTTAAGGAGCACCAGGCTCGCGAGGCCGCAGTCAAGGCGGCTAAGCAAGGGCGGGTAAACTGCACATGCGAGGCTCTGGGCATTACTGTGCCCGAGCGCGCGGTGCCGGGGGAGCTTCCCGCTGGGGCTCCGGGCGCTCATGACGGTGAGAGCCCTGCGGGGGTGTTATCTTCGCGATGCCGGGCCCGCTCCCCGGCTGCCGTATGCGACCCCGCAGGCCCCTCGGCGGCTAGCATGGCTGAGACAGGGCGTGCGACTGGCGGTGGGCCCGGCCACCCTGCTTCAGAGGAGCGCGACGCCTCGAGTCCCCCGGCACCCTCTGCCGACGCCAACGAGCCCGTACTCACGGCCATCGTCGAGCTGGAACTCGCCAACCCGGGGGGGAGCACCGTTCCCGGCGGGAAAACCACGGTTGATGGTGTGTTATCAACCGCAGCGGCCGGCGCGAGCGCGCCCCCTACAGAGGAAACCATGGGGGCGACGGGAACCGTAGCTGGTGTTGCCGCGGAAGACTCGCTTGTGCCGCCGCAGGCGAAACGCCCTCGGACGCAGTCCCTGCCGCCAGCGAGGGGTCGATACGCTGTTGCGAGGCCTTGTCGCGGGATTACGGCGTCTGGCGCGGCCGAGAAGACCTCCTCGCCGACCACCGAGGCGCCCGCCTCCCACTTGGCAGTCGAACCGGCGCCACTTCCTACCGCGACGAGAGGCGCAGGAGGTAGGCGTGAGTCCCTCTCTTCACATGACTTCGCGAGACTCTCTCCGATCTGCTCGCTCATTCTGCCAGCATCAGGCGAGACGAAGTCTCCCGGACGTGGCGAAGGATCGAGCAACGGAGGCGTGCGCGAAGTCCAAAGCCTTATGCAGGGTGCCCCGCAGGTGTCCGTTGCTGTTGATGTGGCCGCGACCTCGGTGAATCCTGGCGCATTGGGGCCGGGGCTCGCTCGCTCGGACTTCCTCCCTCGCCTGGAGACACTTCGCGTCCTCACCGCAGCCGCAGAGCGTGCCGACAACGGCCTTGACCGAGAGATGTTGTCGTCGTGCAAGGGGGAACTCCTAGCGCTCGCGCTGCAGGCCTCCGAGATGTGGGTAAATATGTGCGCTTCAGCTTGTAAGGTACTGCTGGGCGCCTGCTGACTTGTTGTTTTTGCCAGACGCTTGCCCTCAGCCGGGCCTTTGATGAGGCCCGTGTTCGGGAGCGGAGGGTTTTGGAAACCAGCCTTCACGAAGCAAACAATGCTCTCGCGGCGAAGGATGAAGAGCATCGCGCGCTGGAGGGCGCCATGGCGGCTGCGCAACTCGAGGCCACAGAAGCCAAGTGCGCTGCGGCTGAGGAGCATGCCGCCTTCTTGCAGCAGATCGCTGTCCTAGAAGGGGAGAAAGCCCAGGTGGCGGAGTCTGCTGCAGGGAATAGCCGCGTCTTGGAAAATGCATCCACGTCGGCGTGGCGGGCCATGGAGTCTCTGAACCAGGCCCTCCGAGACCTGTGCGTCAGAGTGCCGGACACTATGCACGGGCCGGAGGACCTGTCGGAGACGCTCGGGTTGATTGAGGAGGGGGCGGGCGTTGCTCTTCATGGCGCCAGAACCTTTCGCGAGCACTACGGCTCTCTTGGTGCGTGCTTCGCCCTCGCCATGCTTCACACTCGTGGGTGCAAACATACCCATGAGCTGGCGAATCCCCAACTGGATCTTCCCGGCCGACCACAGGTTATGTCGGACGCCATTCGCTCCATCGGGCCTAGCCTGCAGAACTTCCACCAACGGATCTGGGGCCGCTTCGGGGAAGATGCAGCGAGGGTCACCGTGCAGCAGGCGCTGCATGGGGAGGGGGACCTCCTCCGGTGGCTCAAAGGAGTCGTCCAACACCACGACGACGTCGGCACGGGTTTGTCCGCACCGCGCCAAGACTGAGCTATTGGTCGGGTAGGGCGGGGGGATGATGTATTGGTTCTCATGCTTGTAACCATGTAACCCCCCCTGCTTTTGCAATGAAAACAAGTAGCACTTTATTCTTGGTGTTACCTGCAGCCGAGTGCAAGGGAAGACCTCCGCCTTTTAGCGGGCGCGAGGGCGTTCCCCACTGTGTCGTGTTTAGAGTCCGTAGACTGGCGCGTGCAGAGGCGAACCTCGACGCTACGACTCCCTTTATAGTCCGGAGACTCGCGCGTGCGGAGGCGGACCTCGACGCTACGTCTTATTTAGAGTCCGTGGACTGGCGCGTGCGGAGGTGAACCTCGACGCTACGACTTCCTTTATGGTCCGGAGACTCGCGCGTGCGGAGGCGGACCTCGACGCTACGTCTTATTTAGAGTTCGTGGACTGGCGCCTGCGGAGGTGAACCTCGACGCTACGACTTCCTTTATAGTCCGGAGACTCGCGCGTGCGGAGGCGGACCGCGACGCTACGTCTTATTTAGAGTCCGCCGACTGGCGAGTGTGGAGGTGAATCTCGACGCTACGACTTCCTTTATAGTCCGGAGACTCGCGCGTGCGGAGGTTGACCTCGATGCTACGTCTTATTTAGAGTCCGTGGACTGGCGCGTGCGGAGGTGAACCTCGACGCTACGACTTCCTTTATAGTCCGGAGACTCGCGCGTGCGGAGGCGGACCTCGACGCTACGTCTTATTTAGAGTCCGTGGACTGGCGCGTGCGGAGGTGAACCTCGACGCTACGACTTCCTTTATAGTCCGGAGACTCGCGCGTGCGGAGGCGGACCTCGACGCTACGTCTTATTTAGAGTCCGTGGACTGGCGCGTGCAGAGGTGAACCTCGACTCTACAACTTCATTTAGAGTCCGTAGACTGGTGCGTGCGAGGGCGTCCCCCCATTGCGTCTTATTTAGAGTCCGTTGACTGGCGCGTGCGGAGGCGAACCTCGACGCTACGACTTCCTTTATAGTCCGGAGACTCGCGCGTGCGGAGGCGGACCTCGACGCTACGTCTTATTTAGAGTCCGTGGACTGGCGCGTGCGGAGGTGAACCTCGACGCTACGACTTCCTTTATAGTCCGGAGACTCGCACGTGCGGAGGCGGACCTCGACGCTACGTCTTATTTAGAGTCCGTGGACTGGTGCGTGCGGAGGTGAACCTCGACGCTACGACTTCCTTTATAGTCCGGAGACTCGCGCGTGCGGAGGCGGACCTCGACGCTACGTCTTATTTAGAGTCCGTGGACTGGCGCGTGCGGAGGTGAACCTCGACGCTACAACTTCCTTTATAGTCCGGAGACTCGCGCGTGCGGAGGCGGACCTCGACGCTACGTCTTATTTAGAGTCCGTGGACTTTGTTCTGCGCAGCGCGGACAGACAATGCTCTGGGAACAGCAATCTTTATTAAACTCCCGTTTGCGCGGGCGAGCATTGTACAACAAGGGGCTGGTGGCTCTACGCTTGTCGTCCTGCTTCTAGGCGTAGTATCGCCGCAACATGTCTGCATTCCATGTGTGCCGGAGGGCTTGTCCTTCGAGCGTGGCGAGGCGGTACGCCCCCTTCGGCAATGCTTCCGTTACGATGTACGGGCCTTCCCACTTGGACTCCAGCTTGCCAACGATCTCCGCTTGGAGCGCCACTCTGAGAACGAGATCCCCAAGCTTGAATCCCCGCGGGCACACAGAGCGGTCCCGAGTACGCATTGTCTGCCGCGCATACTTCTCGACATGGTGGGCTGCATCTTCCCGTAGCCCGTCGAGGAGTTCCAAGGACACACGGCGCTCCTCTTCGGGTGCTTGGACGAGGACCCTCCGCGAGCCAGCCTTGATTTCCTCTGGCGTCACTGCTTCGCCGCCGAAAAGGAGTTTGAACGGCGTGAATCCCGTTGGACGCGTTACCGTTGTGCGAAGCGACCAAAGAACATTGTGAAGCTCGCTTGGCCACTTGCCCTTCGGCAACCCGACCAGGCGCTTTTTGATGGCGGCGGAGATGGCGCCATTCGCCCGTTCGACCGCCCCGTTGGACTGGGGATGCCCTACCGAGGCGAATCGAAGGGTGATGCCCATGCTGCCACAATATTCTTTGAAAAGGGTGGCGTCGAACTGCAGGCCGTTGTCGACCGTGAGCTCCCGGGGCACGCCGAAGCGACATATGATGTTTTGCCAGAGGAAGCGCTGTACGGCCACAGAGGTTACTTTAGCCAGGGCGACCGCTTTCGGCCATCTGGAGAAATACTCCAGCGCGACTACCACGAACCGCAGGTCCCCTGGACATCGGGCCAGTGGTCCTACTATGTCAACGCCCCAGCGTGCCAGTGGCCACACCGGAGGAATGGGGTTGAGGCTCGTCGGGGGCCTGCGGACGATGCGCGCCATCCACTGGCACCCTTGGCACCGATGGACGAGGTCCTGGGTGTCGGCGATGGCAGTTGGCCAGTAGAAGCCTTGCCTGAACGCCTTGCCGACTAACGACCTTGGTGCCAGGTGGGACCCGCACGCGCCCGCGTGGATCTCCGCAAGGAGCTCTTTTCCCCCCTCAGGCGAGAGGCAGCGCAGGAGCGGTGCGCAAACCCCTCTCTTGTAGAGTCTCCCTTCGAACACCTGGAAGGATCTTGCGCGGTGCTGCAAATGCCGAAGCTTGGTGGGGTTCTCCGGCTCGGCGATGCCTTGCAAAAAATTGAAGATGGGCTCGCGCCAGTCACCTGGCCGGTCGATGTGATGGACAAGTGCCGTGTCCCGGTTGTCCTGCGCGATGGCCGCCTGCAATAATATTTCGTAAAACGCCCCATCAGGGGGGCAGTTGCTGGCTGGCCACCTTAGCGAGGGCGTCGGCCTGCTCGTTCTCCGCGCGGGGGATGGCCTTGACGGTGACGCCCAAAAAGTTCCTTTCCCTTGCTCTCACAGCCGCGAGGTACTTGGCCAACTCAGGGTCCTTGGCTTGATATGACTTGTCCACATGACCAGCCACCAAGCGCGAGTCGGTGCGGACTAGCACCCGTCTCGCGCCGACTGCCTTGAGCTTCGTCAGGCCAAAGAGCAGCGCCTCGTACTCAGCCGTGTTGTTGGTAGCGGGGAAGGCGAGGCACGCCGAGTATAGCAAGCGCTGTCCTTCGGGCGTGACGATCACCGCACCCACGCCCGCACCCGCGACGCCGTAGGCTCCGTCGATGGTGAGCGTCCAGACGGGGTCATCGTGCGTCTGGACGGGCTGGGCCGGCGGGGTCCATTCGGCGAGAAAATCCGCAAGGACTTGGGATTGGATTGCCGTTCGTGAGGCATATGTCAAGGAGAAGGGAGCGAGCTCAGCAGTCCATTTGCCGATGCGCCCTGTGGACTCCTTGTTGTGTAACATCTCTGCCAAGGGGAATGAGGAAGGCACTGTGATCAGGTGGGCCAGAAAGTAATGCCGAAGTTTCCTGGAGGCCATGACTAGCGCGTAGGCGAGCTTCTCAAGCTCCGTGTATCTTGTATTGGCGCCTTGTAGGGCTTTAGAGACAAAGTATACGGGCCGCTGCCTGGCGCCTTCCTCTAAGACGAGGACGGCGCTGATCGCGGTGGCTGACGCGGCCAGATAGAGCAGGAGGGGAGCCTCTGGTGCTGGGGCGACCAGAGTGGGGAGGCTTGCCAGGTGCTCCTTGAACTCGTTGAAGGCCTTCACGCAATCGTCGTCCCAACGAAATCCGTCACACCCGCGGAGTGTCTTGAAGAATGGCAGGCCCCGCTCGGCCGCCCTGGATAGGAAGCGGCTTAGTGCTGCCATGCGGCCCGCCAGCCTCTGGACCTCCCTCATTGTCTTGGGTGGCTCCATACCCAGGATGGCGTCTACTTTGTCGGGGTTCGCCTGGATTCCCCGTCCGAACACGAGGAAACCTAGGAGTTTGCCCGCCTGCACCCCGAAGACACATTTGTCGGGGTTGAGCTTGATGCCCGCCTTCCGGAGGTTGTCGAAGGTCTCCTGGAGGTCCCGGCCATGCAGAGCAAGCTACCGGGTTTTGGACCACCACGTCATCGACGTAAGCTTCGACGTTCCTCCCGAGCTGGGCGGCCAGGGCAATAGCGACAAGGCGGGTAAAGGTAGCGCCTGCGTTCTTCAAGCCAAAGGGCATCCTGGCGAAGTAGAACGTCCCAAGTGGTGTGATGAAACTGGTCTTCTCCTCGTCATCTTCGGCCATGTATACCTGGTGGTAGCCGGAATAGGCGTCCAAGAAACTCATTAGTTCGCACCCAGCGGTGGCGTCGACCAGCTGATCGATGCGCGGCAAGGGGTAATTGTCCTTTGGGCACGCCTTGTTTAGCGCCGTGAAGTCGATGCACATACGCCAGGCCCCGCTGGCCTTTTTGACTAGTACCGGGTTAGTGAGCCACTCTGGATGGTGGACCTCGCGAATGACCCCGACCCGAAGAAGCTTCGCCACCTCTGTTTTGGCCGCCTGCTGCCGGTCCATCGACATACGCCGAAGCCTTTGCTTGACCGGCTTGGCGTCGGGGCGGACCGCCAAGCGATGCTCGATTACCGCTCGGTCTACGCCCTTGATGTCCTCCGGGGACCATGCGAAAATGTCAACGTTGTTCTGAAGCACTCGCCGATGGACACAAACTGTCCCTCCACCTGGAGCGGCACCTTCTTGACTCCGCCCTCGGGCCGAGGCTTGGGCGTCCACCCGGGGGCGGAGGGCCCCTCGCCGAGCGTGTCGGAGAGGACGTGCACCGGGCGATGCGGAACTCGGCTGCCGACCTCAGCACGTCTGGCCAGGTCCTGATCGTCGAAGACGGTGATAACACCCTCCGGGCCCGGGAGCTTCACACACAAAAACGCGTAGTGTGGGATCGCCTCGAAAGAGTTGATGGCGGGTCGCCCCAGTATGGCATTGTAGGGATGTGGGATATCCATGACGTCGAAGATGACATGCTCGGTCCGGATGTTACCCTTGTTGCCCTCCTGTCGGAAAGTGACCGGAAGGGACACGTGCCCCAGGGCCTGCAGCGGTTGACCTCCGAGGCCTGGAGCTCCTGGCTACTGTAGCCGGCTGCGGGGGATCCCCATATGGTCGAGGGCCTCTGCGAACAGGATATTAGCGGAGCTTCCCCCGTCGACAAGGACGCGCCTGATGTCACAGCGTTCTATGAGGGCCTGGATGACCAGAGGGTCTTGGTGAGGGTACTCCACACCCCTGGCATCATTCAAGTCGAAGGTGATGTTGCCGGGCGGCATCCATGATTGCGGCTGCTCCCCGGGGGCCCTTGAAGAGGAACCTCCGGTGATGATGCTGATGGTGCGATGCTGCGTGCCCTCCGCTGTGGTGGCTCGCAGGGGGGTACCCCTTGGGTGCCCCACGTGGGCTCCGGCGAGGGGCCGAGAAGGCAGAGCCCGAGACCCGACCGTCACCCTCCGCAGCTCCATAACTGCGGTGCATGCCCTTGTGTAATGATCACCGTAGCCGTGCACCTCGCACCACTTGCCATAATGTAGGAGCTCTTGTTCTGCGTGGGGTTGGCCGCCGCAACCAAGTCCGCCTTCCGATCCCCGGTCTCCCCTCCATGAGGCGGGGTCGGGTCCTTGGCGGGCGCTCCCGGTGTCGAGGACATGATGGGCCGCCTGTGATCTGTGCTGGTGGCGCCGAGGTTTATGCCTGCTCCCTGAAGAGCCTTCCTGTACCCCGGTATCGCTGCCTCGAGGAGGGCCTCCTCGGGGCTCTCGGCTGCGGCCCTGCTTCGAGGAGGGACCACCCGCCCCCACCTCACGCGGGGGGCGCTCCTCATGGGCGAGGTCGAGGGTGGTAATGCTGCGTCTTCGCGCATCCTCCTCCGCCCGCGCATACTCGTCCATTTTGTCGAAGAGCTTGGCGACTGTCTTGATTGGCCTCCGCGTGTGGTACTCGGCCATTGGGCCCGGACGAAGGCCCTGTATGGCTGCATTAACGATGGTGCTTTCATTAACGTCTTTTACTTGGCATCGAATCTTGGCGAAGCGCTTGAAGTAGTCCCGGAGCTTCTCCGAGGGTCTTTGCTTCACAGCGAAGAGTTGGTCCGCGTCGACTCGCTCGACATAGTTTCCTTGGAAGTTGTTGTGAAGGCGGTCACGGAGCTGCTCCCACGTGTGGATGGAGCCCGGCTCTATGGTAAAGAACCAAGAGAGCGCCACTCCTTGCAGCGCGAGGGGGAGTCCCTTCGCCTTCGTCGTGTCGTCTCCGCCCGCAGCCTCGACCGCGGTTTCGTACACGCGCACGAACTCGCGGGGTCCGTGTCGCCTTTGTACGGGTCGATGACGCTAGGAAACTTGAAGTCTTCGGGCCATGCCGCCTGCTGCAGCCCCACCGAAAGCGGGGACTCCGGATCTAGGCGCTGCCGTGGCATGCGGCTAGACGTGGGGGCTTCGCGACTGTCCGCCCTCTCCGGCGTGGGCTCGGGCACGATTACTGGCGCGGCCTGCTGGCCCCGAGCCTCTTGCATATCTCGGACGGCTCCGCGAAGGTCCCCTAGTTCCCGCTGGAACGCGTTGAGGGCTGCTAGTAGGGCGCTTTCCACCGCAGGTGCTGTCGGGGCCGTCGGAACACCCAGCGGACGGGTCGGTGCAGGGACCATCGCCTCACGATCTCCAGATCCGCCAGATGCTTCATTGCGGCTACCCCCGGCCGCCTGATCCGCGCTGCCGGCGAGGGTGGCGGGGACTGTCGTTGCAGCGCCAGTGACAGGGTTGGATGTCGTTGTAGCGGCGCTGGTGGGGTCGGTCATTGTAGCGCGGGCGTCGACGCCCGCGACCATTACGCCTACGCCGTCGCCAGCTCCTTCGACGGCCGATGCCGAAGCCCCGGTATTCACGCGCCGCTCCGACCCGCCGTCTTTCTTCCCACCGCCGCCGCTGATGAAGCTTTTTTCGGTGCCATCCTTCTTCTTCGGTCTTCAGGCTTGTCCCTGTCCTCCCCACGGACGGCGCCAACTGTTGTGGTTACTGACCAAACAGAGAGAGAGATGGTAGTGGAGAGGTGGGAGTGTTCTTCTCCACCCTCCCCCTCATCCTGATATATATATTCATATGGAGTATACTTTTACAATTATGCCCTTACATCTGTACATCCCCCTTAGGGGCATTTGAGTCATTACTCATGTTACTCTGGTTCTTATAACCTCCTAACAGGCCTGCTGGGCTTAGGTGGGGGCCACCCCTACAACAGTGTGTTCTTTTGATTCTCTGCAAACATTGTCGGTTGTACTTGTTCTTTGAGTTCTGTTCAAGGTCAAGAACTGGTAGATGATATATTTGCTTGTGGGCTTGATTCGTGTTCTCTGTGATGAACTAGTTGAGTGCTGAGATTTATCTAACTACCAGGACTAGATTTGAGCTCTATTAGATTGTTTTCACTGTCTGGTCAGAGCTGATTCCTTCGGATGATTTGAATTGTTCACATGCACTTGAAATGTATACCATGCAGTAGCTGTTTGTAATTGTAGATCAAATTCTTTCCTTTACTATATGTCATATAAGGCTGCATGTGTCTGTTCTGGTATATGCTGTTCACTGAATTTGCAAGTTTTGACAATGGAAACATTATTTAGAACTCACATCTTCGTCACTAGAGTTTAGATTATCAGTGCAGAGCTTCAACATTAGCATGAGAAGGCCAAGACTTAAAATCTTGCGCAACTCTGTTCTGAGAGCAATATTAATGCAATTATTTTGTCTTATGCTAGATTTAATTGCTCTGTTCTGAGACTAGCATTTCTATATATTTTTTCTGTTCATTATGTGATCTGATGTTACTAGCTGATTATTGTAAAAAGAGATGCTTGCGGGAACTATCATATGATCTATAAAGTAACTGGTCTTGTACTGAGATTGGATCACAAATCTTGAGCTCTAGATTAGTAGTCCTTTCGGTTTTGCTAGAGTAGTCAGAATTATGTGCAGTCTGTGATCACCTGTTTAGTAGATTAGTAGTCCTTTCGGTTTTGCTAGATTAGTAGTCCTGTGGTTCACGAAAATAGCTCTACAACATCAACCAAAAGTTCATGTTGTAGAGCTATTTTCGGTGATCTTTTCCTGTGGCCTTACTGCTGGTTGAAAGTAGTATCTAACTGAATTTTTTAGAGCTCAAGGTTTGATTCACATTTGGCATATTCAATCAGTGAAGAGTATAAGACCGTAGTAGTGGGACGGCCAAGATTAAAATCTTGTGTAACCCTATATCTGAGAACAACTAAAGCCACTCTAACATGTTGATTTTAGTCTTTTATGTCTGGATAGTTTTGATGGTAGCATGTTACTTTTAATGATCTATGTCTCAAATATGAATATACGCTGATTTTAGACTATTGCATGATATTTTGTTTAGATGGCTTAATATTTCCACCTTTTTATATCTTGACGAAGTCATCTTAATTTGTCTTGCTTGGGCTATATTATGTTATGATGGAATTATAAGTAAATATATATTTGCTTATACGACAATATTCACGACAATATTTGGGTGACATATAGGAATTTAGCTATCGGTAATGTTATATATAACATTTAAATGCTACATTGCACTTTTCATATATGAGAAGGCCAATATGTCATCCACGCTTTCTTCAACATCATCGCCAGATGCGTCCGCTCCAAAATCAAAATGCCAAGGAAGAGGACTATCGAAAAAGCCTGAGGGCCAATTTACCATCACAGAGGTCGATGGATCTGGGACCCCTCTCCTTCCTCGCCGAGCAGCATGTGCATTTCAAAGAATGATCGGAATAATTGCACGAGAACGAATTGAGATCACATTCGATTAGTGGAAGACCATGACTAAGACTCGGAAACATGAGCTACTGACAGAAATATTTGCATCGTTCAAGATCCTAGAAGAACACCATGACTCCGTGCAACAACATGCCTTGCTAGTGGCATGCAAAGCATGAAAGAACTTCAAGAGCGTGCTTGTCAAGAACTATGTGGAGAAGGATCTAACGCCCTTTCATAAGTACCCATTCTTGGAACTGCAATGCGAAGAGATTAAGGCGATAAAGACAACCGAAGATTTTAGAAGTGCAAGTGCGGCGCACAACGCCTCCAGGCAAAAAAACACACACCCCCACAGACTTGGCACAGCTAGGTATGCGGGCAAAATCCCGTAGTGGAGGACGGAGGACGAACAAGCAATTCTACAGGACACCGCCCCGCCATTTGCCACGATCCCGGATGAGTGCGCTCGAAATTGAATTAGAGAGAGGTCATCTACCATGTCATCAAGGGACATCTCCTTCCAAAACCCTACAGACTAGGAAGTGTCACACCATCTGGTAAGATATCGATCGAACTACGTAGCTTGTAATTACTCCACAACTTCGTAGGAAGTGAAATGACATGCCTGGCTCTTGCAGGAAGCGCTGAGTGTAGAATCTTCCTAGGGATCATTCTAGGCAAGTAGGGAGAAAGATATACTCTCCACGGCCCTGGGAAATAAGGAGCACCCGGGTCGTACGAGAGGCCTTGGGTTTTATGTTCCTTGGAAACATGGTTTTTCATATGACTCCGAATTGAATCGGAGTAGGAAGATAACCAAAGCCGAGCATGAGTCACGGCTACGAGAGGAGATCAAGGCATCTCTTAGAGAGGAGCTGGCTGATTACGTCAGAGATGAGATGCGAAGATATACAGAAAATCTGCAGGCCGCCACCACCGCTCCTGTGCTAGCCAGCCCCCCAACCATCAGAGTAGTTGCGCGTCCAATCCTATGACGGAAAGCGAGGCCAGATTTCCTGTGGACGACATCTTAGTAAAAATTATTATCTCTGGAATGCTCGATCCATTGATAGGCCTATTGGAGTACCTAATTTTGTATTGTTATGTAGTAGCCTATGAAGTGCAAACTCCAAGTGAGATATATCTCCGTTCCCTTGTGCACTGCATGGGGCCAGGCATATTTGCCTGCTCACGGGGTCATGGTGCAGCATACACCTTTAGCACCAGGCTTCAAAAAAGTTTATGTGGATGGTGTGCATGCCAATTTTGAGGTCGTCCCACTACCGAAGCCCCCAACGACGAGATCGTGACTCTAGGGCAAGCCATTAGAATATTCATCTAGTGCCCCAAAAGCGACATCTGCCTTGATGCTTCTTCACCAGTGGCAGGTTCACAAGGGCAGTCTGAACTAGAGCTACATGCACTGGTGCCCTCTCCACAAGGCCTATCTCCACCACTGCTACCTGCACTGGTGTCATCTCTACGGGTGCCATTCTCGACGAAGCAACTTGCACCAGTGCTACCTTTACAGTCGACTACTATGAAGTCAACCTACAGCCGAGGCAACAGGGGCAAATCAAAGAAGATCGATGATGATATCCCGTACCTGCCATTGGCCCGCAAATTTGTGCGAGGCGAGCTGATGATCATCCCGGAAAAGCGCCTCTTAACACTAGGATTTGGTTGCCATAGATTATACGCTTGGCATATGGAATAGGCCAATAAGCCATAGGCAGAACGGCGCTCAGGTATCGCTGTCAAATTTAGGCTGGATCATTTACAACACGAAGTTCATGATTGTGTCTTCGCGGTGACCTTTGAGGATTTATTTGATCTTTTCATGCTCAATGCTCTCAACGTCTCACTCGTTCGATGCTGGACGTTGTAAGTGCATACAATCACAATCTCCGTTCATGTAATACCGATATATGTCATATATAATTTGTTGCTTTTCTGTGTATATATATAGATACATGGTGACTAAAGCTAGATCATCCAAATCACCAATTGGTTTCCTGGATCCATACTTGGTCGCCATGGATACCATCAGCGAGGATGCATCCTTTGTTGAGAGGTATATTACAACAACACTGCTGGCTCACCGCGATAAGGAATTTGTTCTTATGCCATACAATGAGCGGTTCTATTGGAATTTAATTGTAATTATACCAAAATGGAACAAGGCAATATACCTTGATTCCCTAAGTAAGAACAAAACCGACTACACAGTTATCGGCCAATTATTCGATAGGTAAGTACATTTTCTCCATACATAATTATATTGTACTCTTTGTTTCCTTCCGAATAACTAAGCTAACTTTTTCGAATCACGAAAGTCGTTCGCCACGTACGTTGTAGAGACACGTGGCTCAACGGAAGGGGCCAAGCCCTTGCAACATGTTCGAAATTTTCGGGTATTCGCTAGTACACATTAATTAATCCTATACAACACTTGCTAGTAATGCCTCTTGAATTAACACATTCTATTTTTTGCAGTGCCACCAGCAGCCGCTAGGCAACACGTGTAGATTCTACGTTTGCCACCATATAAAACTACTCCTCGATTCCTTGAAGATCACCAATTCTAAGGTTTGTCAATATTCTTACATTTATTTTATACTTATCAGGTTATATATGTACGCACATTGATATTCCTATCAACAGGCTGTGCCCATCTCTACAACTGCATTGCAACAGTCGGACCTTGCACAAATTCGAGGAGTGTGTGCGTACTTTTTGATGTCTAGAGTCATAAAATCAGATGGAGAGTTCCACAGCGTACAATGATTATTTGTTTGGGATAAGATTGACATTGATTGTAATTGTGTATTTGTTAATGGATATTTTATTTCATTTCAATTAATTAATTTGTGAAATGGATGTGTTTATGTTTGTGAAATGAATTGAGATGTGAATTGGATGTATACATGTACATGTTGATCTGCTTGTTTCAGAGGGCTTGGCTAGCATTTCCTGAGGCTAGCCAATAAACAGAAATAGGTTTAGGGGTAGAAGAGAATAGCATAGATGGTTTTTAACTAAAAACCGTCTGTGCTAGTTGATAATCACAGACGGTTTTTACCGTCTGTGATATATAAATATCACAGACGGTAAAATCAGTCTGTGATTATCAACTAGCACAGACGGTTTTTAGTTAAAAACCGTCTGTGATATTTGCACCACAGGCGGTTCGAAAGTCATATGTGATGATCTCGTATCATACTGACCTATAAATTCAGATGGCTTACAAGACTGTCTGTGATGACGTTTCTGAACCGTTTGTAATACGGTTTTCTGTAGTTCTACCCTAACCATAGACTTAACATTGCCTATTTCTTCCTTACCATTATCAATGTAATATCCCAAAAAAATATTCCCCTCAAGAACCTGTGCGCAAATAGAGGAAAGGAGATACGGAAAAATATGATACGTTCGATTTTATAGAGGGAGTCATTTTCTGGAACGAATCATATGGAGGTTGGAATTTGAGTTAGTCAGTGTCATTATAAAAAGGGGCATGGGGAAAGGAAGAAGCAAACCCAAAAATCCAAAGATGCCTTTTCCCACTTTTGTCCTCCTTGCGCCGTCATCGGCCTTCGCCGGAAAAAAAATCAATGCCATTGCTGGTAGTTCCTTCAGCATCGCATCGCCGTACTCCAGCTGCCGTCGCTTTCACCATCCAGCCGTGCCAAGCGCTGCACTCCGCTTCCAATTGCGAACGTGCCAGCCGAGCTTGCGTTCTCGTGTGTCGTCGAGTGCAACTGCCGTGCAAGCGCAACGCCACACGCCACCTGCCCGCGTGATGGAGTGTGTTGCCCGGCCGCCCGTGTTGTCTACCCGCATCGCCATTGCCTAGCAATGCGCCAAGCGCCGCACGGACAAGCCAACACCAGCGCATGCCAATTGCTTGCATGCATGCTGCCTGTGACTAGTCGTGTGACTGCATGCACGCCCGCGGGAGCTAGAGTAGGGAGCTACAGGAACTGAAGGTAGATAGACTGATAGAGGAGCTACAGTACCAACTAGAGAGAGAAGGTTGCAACAGTGCGCGATCTAGTGAGAGAAACCAGGCAGGGAGTAAGAAAAAAGACAAGGGAAAGAAAAAGGAAGGAAACGAATTGTGAGGCAGGGAGTAATTTCTTAATATTTCCAGAAAGTCTAAGGACACAATTTTTAGATAAGCAGAATAGAAATTCTAAATTTTGGGAGGCTGCTGTCCAATACCAGGTTGTTGCTGGACGCAATCATGAGAAATCATTAATTTGACTGATTTAATGGCAAAATTAAATTTTAAAATAATTAGAAAGTTGTAGATAATTTCCTGAAGATTTTGAAAATATCATAGTTCAATAGGTTTGCACATGTAGATTAAAAGATATGAAATTATTAATTCTGCTGTCCAAAAGATGACAAATATGTCTCTAGGTTACAAAAAATGGGGGTTTAGATGCTTTAATCTAAACATTTGATCAACTAGAAAGTTGTAAAATATTTTGTATATATTTTAGAACTATATTTCAATATGAGAATTGAAAGTGTTGTAGGGGTGGCCCCACCTAAACCCAGCAAGCCTGGTAGAGGGTTGTAAGGCCAAGAATAGGCCATGTGCAATGACATAGATGCCCCTGAAGGGTATACTCAGATGTAAGGGTATAATTGTAAAAGCACTCCCCATGTATATATGTATGGAACACAGACCATGGAAGGAGGCTAAGCCATTACTATCATTCACTCCCGACTCTCCACTACCATCTCTCTCTGTTTGGTCTGTAGCCACAACAGTTGGCGCCGTCCGTGGGGACGACATGAGTAAGCCCGAAACCTGAAAAAGGATGGCACAAAAAAAGCTTCGTCAGCGGCGGCGAAGGGAAAGAAGGCGGCCGGGCCAGAGCGTCGCATGAGTACCAGGGCTTCGGCATCGGCAGCGACGAGCGCGGGTGGCGACGCAGGCGCGGTGGCCGAAGACGTCGACGTTCGCGCGGCGACGACCAACCCCGTCACCGGCACCGCGACGACCAACCCCGTCACCGGCACCGCGACGACCAACCCCGTCACCGGCACCGCGACAACCAACCCCGTCACCGGCACCGTGACGACCGACCCCGTCACCGGCGTTGAGGCGACGAACCCCGTGGTCGAAGACGTCGACGCTGGTGCGGCGACAACCGACCCCGCCGACGCGATGGCAGCCGACCTCGCCGCCCCCGCCACAACCCTCGCCGGTAGCGTGGATCGGGCAGTTCGAGGTAGCCACAACGGAGTGACCGGCAGCTCAGGAGCTCGCGACGCGGTCGTTCCCGCGCCGATCCGTCCGTTGGGCGTACCGGCGACCCGGCCCGCACAGGAGGTGGAAAGCGCCCTGCTGGCGGCCCTCAAAGCGTTCCAGCAGGAGCTGGGGGATCTTCACGGGGCTGTCCGAGACATACAAGAGGCTCGGAGCCAACAGGCTGCGCCGGTGGTCGCGCCAGAGCCCACGCCGGAAAGGGCGGATAGCCGCGACGCCCCCGCATCCAGCCGCGTCCCGCTGCGGCGTGTCGATCCAGACTCCCCGCTTTCGGCGGGACTTCAGCAAGTGGCGTGGCCCGAAGACATCAAATACCCCAGCGTCATCGAGCCCTACAAAGGTGACACGGACCCCCGCGAGTTCGTGCGCGTGTACGAAACCGCAATCGAGGCCGCGGGTGGAGATGACACCACAAAGGCGAAGGGACTCCCCCTCGCGTTGCAAGGAGTGGCGCTCTCCTGGTTTTTTACCATAGAGCCGAACTCCATCTACGCGTGGGCGCAGATCCGCGACCGCCTTCACAATAACTTTCAAGGAAATTATGTCGAGCGGGTCGACGCGGACCAACTCTTCGCCTCCAAGCAGAAGCCCTCGGAGAAGCTCCGGGACTACTTCAAGCGCTTCGCGAAGATACGTTGTCAAGTCGAAGACGTCAATGAAACCACCGTTATCAATGCAGCCATACAGGGCCTTCGCCCGGGCCCGATGGCCGAGTACACTGCACGCAAGCCTATCAAGACGGTCGCCAAGCTCTTCGACACAATGGAAGGGTATGCGCGGGCCGAGGAAGATGCGCGAAGATGCAGCACCTCCGCCCCTGACCTCGCCCGAGCGAAGCGCTCACCATGCGGGGAGGTGGATGGTGATTCCCCGCAGCAGGACCGTAGTCGACAATCCCGGGAGGCCAGTCCCGGAAGCAACGGCCCTGCGGAGCAGGAAGGCTCGCCAGGGGACAGGCGCAAGCCCCGGCGTCACCAGCGCAGACCACGCAAGGTCCGCCATGTCCTTGGTATCGGGAACACCCTTCAAGGACCGGCCCCCATGTTGTGGGAAGGGGGCCGGGGACGCGGGGGCGGACCAGGCCGTGGCAAGCAACCTCGCGCGGAGCA
The DNA here is from genome assembly GCA_017311315.1 of Dendrocalamus latiflorus. NCBI lineage: Eukaryota > Viridiplantae > Streptophyta > Magnoliopsida > Poales > Poaceae > Dendrocalamus > Dendrocalamus latiflorus. The sequence goes on along the minus strand of CM029626.1, from coordinate 24,213,256 downwards.
AGAGCTTCGGGACTGCGGCAAGTGGTGCGAGGTGCATGGTTACGGCGACCATTACACGAAGGCATGTACCGCAGTCGCAGAGCTGCGACGGGTGATGGCCGAGTCTCAAACCTCGTCCCCTCGGCCCCTCGCCGAAGTCCATGAGCGGTATCCGAAAGGTGGTCCCCGACAAGCCTCCGGCAGGGAAGACACGCAGCACCGCACGGTCAGCGTCATCACCGGAGGTTCCCTATTAGGGGCCCCCGTGGAGCGGTCGCCACCATGGGTGCCGCCCTGCAACGTCACCTTCACCTAGAATGACGCCAGGGGTGTGGCGTTCCCTCACCAAGACCCTCTAGTCGTTCAGGCCCACATCGCAGGCCACGACGTCAGGCGCGTCCTCGTCGACAGGGGAAGCTCTGCGAATATTCTGTTCGCAGGGGCCCTTGAGCGTATGGGAATCCCCCGAAGCCGCCTGGAGCAGTCCGGGGCTCCACTTCAAGGCGTTGGAGGCCAGCAGCTGGAGGCCATGGGACACGTGTCCCTTCCAGTTACGTTCTTCGACGAAGCGCGCACGTCATCTTCGACGTCGTAGACATCCCGCACTCCTACAACGCCATATTGGGACGACCGGCCATCAATTCCCTCGAAGCGATCCCGCACCACGCCTTCCTATGCATGAAGCTCCCCGGCCTAGAGGGCGTGATCACCGTCTTCGGCAACCAGGACCTCGCCAGACGCATCGAACTCAGCAGCCGGAGTCCGCACCGCCCGGTGCACGCCCTATCGGGTGCGCCCGATGACGCCCCCTCCGCTCCGGGGTGGACGCCTAAGCCTCGGCCCGAAGGTGGAGTCAAGAAGGTGCCACTCCGGACGGAGGGGCAGTTTGTGTCCATCGGCGAGGGGCTCCCCGCGGAGGTGGAGCGAGATCTGCTCCAAGTACTCTAGGACAACGCCGACATCTTTGCGTGGTCGCCAGGAGACATAAAGGGCGTAGATCGCGCAGTAATCGAGCACCGCTTGGCGGTTCGCCCTGACGCCAAGCCGGTCAAGCAGAAGCTCCGCCGTATGTCCATGGATCGGCAGCAGGCGGCTAAGGCGGAGGTAGCAAAGCTTCTCCGGGCCGGGGTCATTTGTGAGGTCCACCACCCAGAGTGGCTTGCCAACCCCGTGCTAGTCAAAAAGGCCAGCGGGGCCCGGCGTATGTGCATCGACTTCACAGCACTCAATAAGGCGTGCCCAAAGGACAACTACCCCCTGCCACGCATCGACCAATTGGTCGATGCAACCGCCGGATGCGAGCTAATGAGCTTCCTCGATGCTTACTCCGGCTATCATCAGGTTTACAAGGCCAACGACGACGAGGACAAGACCAGTTTCATCACACCAATGGGGACCTTCTGTTTCGTCAGAATGCCCTTCGGCTTGAAGAATGCGGGCGCCACGTTTACCCGCCTCGTCGCACTCGCCCTCGCCGCTCAGCTTGGGAGGAATGTGGAGGCCTACGTCGACGACGTGGTGGTCAAAACCCGGCAGCTCGCTCTACACGGCCGAGACCTCCAGGAGACCTTCGACAACCTCAGGAGGGCCGGCATCAAGCTCAACCCCGACAAATGCGTCTTCGGTGTCCAGGCGGGCAAACTGCTAGGCTTCCTCGTCTCCGGACGAGGCATCTAGGCGAATCCCGAGAAGGTTGAGGCCATCCTGGGCATGGAGCCGCCCAAGACGAGGAGGGAGGTCCAGAGGCTGGCGGGCCGCATGGCGGCCTTAAGCCGCTTCCTGTCTAGGGCGGCGGAACGGGGTCTGCCGTTCTTCAAAACACTCCGCGGGTGCGACGGATTTCGGTGGGATAGCGACTGCGCGGAGGCCTTCAACGAGCTCAAGAAACACCTGGCGAACCTCCCTACTCTGGTCGCCCCAGCACCAGAGGCTCCCCTCTTGCTCTATCTAGCCGCATCAGCTACGGCGGTCAGTGCCGTCCTCGTCTCAGAGGAAGGCGCCGTACAGCGACCCGTGTACTTTGTCTCCAAAGCCCTCCAAGGCGTCAAGACGAGATATACGGAGCTAGAAAAGCTAGCTTACGCATTGATCATGGCCTCCAAGAAACTTCGACATTATTTTTTGGCTCACCGGATCACAGTGCCTTCTTCATTTCCCCTGGCGGAGATGTTACATAACAAGGAGTCCACGGGGCGCATCGGCAAGTGGGCTGCCGAGCTCGCCCCGTTCTCCCTCACATACGCCTCGTGGACGGCAATCAAATCTCAGGTCCTCGCCGACTTCCTCACAGAATGGACCTCGCCGGCTCAGCCCGCTCAAAAGCGCGACGACCCGGTCTGGACCCTTACCGTCGGTGGGGCTTACGGCGTCGTGGGCGCGGGCGTGGGCGCGGGCGTGGGCGCGGTAATCGTCACACCTGAGGGGCAGCACCTATCGTACTCGGCGCACCTCGCGTTTCCAGCCACCAACAACACAGCGGAGTATGAAGCGCTACTCTTCGGCCTGACCAAGCTTAAGGCAATCGGTCCGCGGCGCGTACTCGTCCACACGGACTCGCGTTTGGTGGCCGGCCACGTAGACAAGTCATATCAAGCCAAGGACCCCGAACTGGCTAAATACCTCGCCACCGTAAGAGCAAGGGAAAGGCATTTCTTGGGCATCACGGTCAAAGCCATCCCTCACGCGGAAAATGAGTAGGCCGACGCTCTCGCGAAGGTGGCCAGCCAGCAGCTGCCACCCCCTGACGAGGCGTTCTACGAAGTATTGCCGCAGGCGGCGATCGCGCAAGACAACCGGGACGCGGCCCTCGTTCACCACGTTGCCTAGCAAGGCTACTGGCGAGAGCCCATCTTTAATTTCCTGCAGGGCATCGCCGAGCCAGAGGACCACGCTGAGCTCCGGCGTCTGCAACATCGTGCCAGATCCTTCCAGGTGTTTGAAGGGACGCTCTACAAGCAGGGAGTCTATGCACCACTCTTGCGCTGCCTCTCTCGCGAAGAAGGAAAGAAGCTCCTCGTGGAGACCCATGCGGAGGCTTGCGGGTCCCACCTCGCGCCAAGGACATTGGTCGGCAAAGCATTCAGGCAAGGCTTTTACTGGCCGACAGCCATCACTGACGCCTAGGACCTCGTGCGCCGATGCCAGGGGTGCGAGTGGATGGGGCGCATCATCCGCAGGCCCCCGACGCACCTTAATCCTATTCCCCCGGTGTGGCCGCTGGCACGTTGGGGCATCGACATAGTGGGACCGCTCCCCCGAGCCCCAGGAGACCTGCGGTTCGTGGTAGTCACGCTGGAATACTTTTCCAGGTGGCTGGAGGCGGTAGCCCTACCCAAGATAACTTCGGCGGCCATGCAGCGCTTCCTCTGGCAGAATATCATATGTCGCTTCGGTGTGCCCAGGGAACTCACCGTCGACAACGGTCTGTAGTTTGATGCCGCCCCATTCAAGGAGTTCTGCGGCGACATGGGCATCACGATTCGGTTCGCCTCGGTTGGGCACCCCCAGTCCAACGGAGCAATCGAAAGGGCGAACGGTGCCATCTCTGTCGCCGTCAAAAAGCGCCTAGTCGGGCTGCCGAAGGGCAGGTGGCCGAGCGAGCTTCACAGCGTCCTCCGGTCTCTTCGCACAACGGTAACACGCCCGACAGGTTTCACGCCCTTCAAGCTTCTTTTTGGCGACGAGGCAGTCACGCCTGAAGAAATCAAGGTCGGATCGCGGAGGGTCCTCGTCCAAGCGCCCGACGAGGAGCGTCACGTGTCCTTGGACCTCCTCGATGGGGCGCGCGCGAGCGCAGCCCAACACGTCGAAAAGTACGCGTGGCAGACAGCACGTACTCGAGACCGGTCTGTATACCCGTGAAGGTTCAAGGCCGGGGATCTCGTCCTTAGAACGGCACTCCATGCGGAGACCGTTGGCAAGCTGGAGTCCAAGTGGGAAGGTCCATACATTGTGGTTGAAGCATTGTAGAAGGGAGCGTACCGCCTCGCCACACTCGAGGGACAAACTCTCCGCCACACATGGAACGCGGACAAGCTGCGGCGATATTACGTCTAGAAGCGAGACGCAGGCTATAATGGCATCAGCGTCTCCTTGTACGGTGCTCGCCCGCGCAAACGGGTATTTAATAAAGCTCGTTGTTCCCACCAATAACATTGTCTAGCCGCAATATGCAAAGGTTCACCTCCGCATGCACCAGTCTGCGGACTTTAAATAAGACGTAGCGTCGAGGTTCGCCTCCGCACGCGAGAGTCCACGGACTATAAATAAGACGTAGCGTCGAGGTTCACCTCCGCACGCACCAGTCTGCGGACTTTAAATAAGACGTAGCGTCGAGGTTCGCCTCCACGCGCGAGAGTCCACGGACTATAAATAAGACGTAGCGTCGAGGTTTACCTCCGCACGCACCAGTCTGCGGACTTTAAATAAGACATAGCGTCCAGGTTCGCCTCCGCACGCGAGAGTCCACGGGCTATAAATAAGACATAGCGTCGAGGTTCACCTCCGCACGCACCAGTCTACGGACTTTAAATAAGACGTAGCGTCGAGGTTCGCCTCCGCACGCGAGAGTCCACGGACTATAAATAAGACGTAGCGTCGAGGTTCACCTCCGCACGCAGCAGTCCGCGGACTTTAAATAAGACGTAGCATCGAGGTTCACCTCCGCACGCGAGAGTCCACGGACTATAAATAAGACGTAGCGTCGAGGTTCACCTCCGCATGCACCAGTCTGCGGACTTTAAATAAGACGTAGCGTCGAGGTTCGCCTCGGCACGCGAGAGTCCACGGACTATAAATAAGACGTAGCGTCGAGGTTCACCTCCGCACGCACCAGTCTGCGGACTTTAAAAAAGACGTAGCGTCGAGGTTCGCCTCCACACGCGAGAGTCCACGGACTATAAATAAGACGTAGTGTCGAGGTTCACCTCCGCATGCACCAGTCTGCGGACTTTAAATAAGACGTAGCGTCGAGGTTCGCCTCCACACACGAGAGTCCACGGACTATAAATAAGACGTAGCGTCGAGGTTCACCTCCGCACGCACCAGTCTACGGACTATAAATAAGGCGTCGTCGGCCCAAAACACGGCTTACAACAGTAAGAATAAATGGTGCACCGTTCCATTGCAAAAATATGAGGAGGAATGGCTACAGGTATGGGTGCACAAGTGGGAACCCCCCTCTCCGCCTGATATGATCAGCACCTCAGTCTTCGCGCGGCGCAGAGGGGCCCGTGCCGCTGCTATGGCCTCGGGAAACTTCTTCGAGCCAACGGAGGAAGTCCCCTCCCCCGCGTAGCATTTGCTGTACTGCAACCCTCGCGCATCCTCCCCGACACGACCCCAGATCCGCCGGTGGAAGTTCCGAAGGCTAGGCTCGATGGAGCGAATAGCGTCCGGCAGCGCCTCCGGCCGGCCAGGAAGATCCAGGTGCGGGTTCGCCAGCTCCTGCATGTGCCTACACCCGCGGGTGTGAAGTAGGCCGAGGGCAAGGCACGCGCCAAGATAGCCGCAGTGCTCCCCGAAGGTCGTGGCGCTGCGAAGCACGTGTTGGTGATATGCCCTAGAGGCAACATGGAGATGTTGAATATATCACATACTATGTTTATGATACATTGCTTTGTTCCTTGAAATAGACATTATCATTATTGATCAATGAGTATGTGACTTATTCATGAGACACTTAATGCCAAAATGTTGCTATTTCTAAATGATCCCTGATCATATATCATATGAGGAACAAATATGATTCAAAGATCAGCATATGTATTGATTGATGATCATGTCTCATGGATCATGGTATGGAGATACCAAATCAATAATATGGACATGTGTTAGTGAACATATGTTGGATAGACCCGCCATGAGACACTGCAGAGATTCCATGTGTCATTAGTTGGTCTCAAGTAGTGTTTATGTAGAATCCTTAGACTTGAGATCATCATGGTTCCCAACATGCGTAGTAGCCTATTTTGGGACTACTAACCACTACTCCGTAACTGGGTAGTCATAAAAGTAGTCTTCGGGTTTGCTATGAAACATGTAGTGGGATGTGAATGATCAAGATAAAATTTGCCCCTCCTTACGGGAGAGATATCTCTGGCCCCTCGATGTAATGGATTATGAAAGTGCATGGCCATGCCAATGTGATTGAGGAGTCAATCACAAGTTTATAATCCATCACGGAATCGAGAGAGCGATTGAGCTATTAAGAGGATGACACAGGTCTCGCCTTGAGCTTAATCTATATCGTGAGGCAAAGGGATTCGTACATGAGAACATTACAGGTTCAGCCGATATGATCTTTACGTATACTTTGGGGTTAATATGTCTTGCTAGAGGCCGCTATTAACAGGGTGACCGGAAAGGTGTTTCCGGGTCACGACCAAGTATACGTGAACCTACAGGGTCGCACACTTAACGGGTTGGAACACTAATTCGAATGTGATTCGGATGTGGGCTCAATTCGGATAGAGATCCGGATAGACTCCTATTGGGCCTCGGTCCACGAGGCCCAAGTGAGGAGGTCTATATATTTGGAGGTGGGGGGCTGAGGGATACACACTTCTGTTCCTCCCGAGCAAAACCCTAGCCGCCACCTCCCGAGCCAAACCCTAGACGATCTGTTCGGGACGATCGGCTACTTCCACTACTACCTCGACGCGCGTGGTTGGATCGGCTTCTCCAACTCTTCTTCTGCTGCGCTGCGCGTCTAGTGGTAACGATCTATGATCCTTCCTTAGCATGATGTCCTGGTGTGCGCGGTAGAAATTTTTTATTTTCTGCTATCGTAGCCTACGCGCGTTCCTTTAGCGCGATGCCCGCCCCTTCCTCGATCAGCCCAAGCGTCTCCATTAGGTCCTCCGGCCCGTGGGTGGCGTCGGGCACTTCAACACACAGGTCGTGGAGGGCCCGGTTCAGAGACTCCATGGCCCCCCAGGCTGACGTGGACGCATCGTCCAAGGCACGGGTCTTCCCTGCAAGGGACTCCTCCAACTGGACCTTCTCCGCTTCCAGAGTAGCGATCTGCTGCAAAAAGGAGGTACGTTCCTCCGACGCGGCGTGCTGGACCTCCGCGGTCTCCTGCTGCGCGGCCGCCAGGGCGCCCTCCAGCAGATGAAGCTGTCCGTCCTTCGCGGCGTGGGCGTTATCCGAAGCACGCAGCTCGACCTCCAGGGCCCTCCGCTCCCGGATGCGGGCCTCATCTAGCGCGTGACCAAGGGCAAGCGTCTGGAAATGGCAGAAGAAGTCAGCAGGTGCTCGACGGTGCTCCCACAGCCGCGAGCACACATACTTACCCTTATCTCCGAGGCCCACAGTGCAAGCGCCAGGAGGTCCCCCTCGCACGACACCAGCATCTGTTGTTCAAAACCATCGCGGGCGCGCTCCGCGGCTGCATTAAAAGCGCGAAGCATCTCCGGACGCGGGAGGAAGTCGGAGAGGACGAGCCCCGCCCCCGTCACGTCGGGGGCCGCGCAGACTTCGGCCGCGTCGACGGCAGCAGCAGCCTGCAGGGTACCCTGTTCAGGGTCCGACGCGTCGCACACACCCCCGTTGCTCGATCCTTCACCGCGTGCGGGAGACTTCGTCTCGCCTGATGTCGACGGAATGAGCGAGCAAATCGGGGAGAGTTTCGCGAAGTCGTGCGAGGAAAGGGAACTGCGCCTACCTTCTGCACCGCCCGCTGCGGCAGGAGGGTGTGCTTGTTCGTCCGCTAGTCGGGGAGCGAGAACCCCGGTGGGCGGTCGGGAAGACCTGTCGGCCACGCCGGCTGCGACGGGCGCCACGCCTCCGAGCACGGGGCCGGCAACGATATACCGACCCCTCGAAGGCGAAGGGGGCTGAACGCGAAGGCGTTTCGCCGGGGGCTCCACAGGGGATTCTTCCGTGGCGTCAGCCGCGGTAGTTCCCGCCGCGCCTTCGGTCATTCCCGCTCCGGGCGCGTCCTCGACGGCCGCCGGGGGTGGTAGAGCACCGCTAGGGGTAGCTTCCTCCACTGGGTTGGCAGGATCCGGCACAACGGGGGGCGTCTTCACGGGCTCAACAGCGCCGGCGGGATATGCCACCGATGGGCTCGGGGCGCCACGCTCTCCCGAGCTGGTCCGACCGGACTCATCACCAGCCGCACGTCCTGTCCCACCAGGCCAGCCGCCGAGCTGGCTGGCGCATCGGACGCGGCGACCTTGGAGCAGGCCCCCGCTTGGCTACCGCCACCACGATGGCTCGAAGTCCCTGCGGGCGCCTCTGTCGGCACCACGCGCTCGGGCACAGCAATGCCCAGAACCTCGCACGTGCGATTTATCTGCCCCTGCTTCGCCGCCTTGGTCGCAGCCTCGCGCAGCCTGTGCTCCTTGAGCGTGTACGGGCCCAAGAACGTCGCAGCCGCGTGCTCTGCATCCTCTAGCCGAGCCACTACACAAAAAAATAAATAAAAATAGCAAAGTTGGTCGGGCAAGGGCTACGCAGTCACAAAGGGGTGCGCACCAACGCGCCGCGAGACTCACAAGGGGCGGAGGGCGGAAGCAAGCAAGACAGTGACGGGAGCACCCCGTCCTCTCAGTCATCGCCCCGTCGCCCGTACTTCCACCGGGCGGAGAGTGGAGACACCCCGTACATCGTAAACTCTTCAGCCAAGTCGCGCATACTTAGCCGGCGTGCTACGCCAGCAAGCCTCCACATCCTCCGTGCGTCGTCAACTTCCGGCGTCACACGTGGCGAGCGGTCGAACGAGATTGGCCCACCCCGGCACAGCAGGCCACTTGTGCTGGTCACGACGTAGTAAAACCACCGCCGCGTCCAGCCGGATTCCCACCTCTCCAAGCCAGCCGGCGCGGGAAATAACGTCGAGCAGGACCCTCGCAGCACGAAGTCGACGCTACCGAAGTTGGATACAGCCCCCTCAATCTTTTTGGGTCGGCAGCGCGCGTTGTGCAGGGTGGCGAACAGGCTCGCGCTGGGACGCCGCCCTTCCGTCCGTGTAGCCCACATAAAGACGGCCAGGCGGACTATGGCGTTGGGCGTCAACTGCGCTAACTCCAACCCGTAGGTCCGCAGGACTTCGCCCACAAACGTCGTGGAGGGCATTCGAAGATCGGCATCGAAAAATGCGACGAAGACGATCGCCTCCGTGTCTTGGGGCTTCGGCTCCATTTCGTCGCGACGGAGTAGGCGAGCCCCATCGCGTTCCTCGATCTTCCCCTCCAGCACAAGCCGCTGCAGCATCTCTTCAGTCGCGCGGCTCTTCCCCAGCACACGGGAGCAGTGACCCCACGAGTTTTCCATGACGTCCCACCGCTCGCCTCCATGCGAACGCCCCCGCAGCACCAACTCGTAATCCTCGGAGCGGAAGGACGACTCGTCCTGCCCAGGCAAGGAGCTGCCGCCGGCAGGGCGAGGGGCACCGTCACGACTGGCCATTGTGCTCTAAGATTAGAGCACCAGGGCTACTAACACGAAAAAGCAGAAATAGACGGCAGGCGAGACAGAGCGCCCCCACTACAGCAAATGGCGCCTTATAAAGCCCGCTCGCCTCCCCCACGACAACAAGCGCAGCCAGACTCAAACCACCAGCGGTTTGACTACCCACGACTGGAAAGAAGAACCGTCGGCACTTGGGGCGGCGCGCCGGGTAGGTGGCCAGGTAGCGCGCAACGCTAAACCGCGCCCGACACACGTCCCGATTGCCTAGGGAAGAGGCTCCTGTTGTAGGGGTGGCCCCCACCTAAACCCAGCAGGCCTGGTAGAGGGTTGTAAGGCCCAGAATAGGCCATGTGCAATGACATAGATGCCCCTGAAGGGTATACTCAGATGTAAGGGTATAATTGTAAAAGCACTCCCCATGTATATATGTATGGAACACAGGCCATGGAAGGAGGCTAAGCCATTACTATCATTCACTCCCGACTCTCCACTACCATCTCTCTCTGTTTGGTCTGTAGCCACAACAGAAAGATATGACAATTTTAGTACCGAAAGAGCGGGATTAACAGTTTGATAAAGGGGAAAGTTGTGGGTTGGGAGATGTGTAGGTACATTATCCATTAAGTGTTGTCATGTATTGCAATGGCTTATTTCGAGAATAAGTAATTGTTGTATGAGGAGTAGCGTCAGTTGTGTTTCATCTCCTAATCAAACCAGTCGTCGCAACTAAAGAGGCAAGTGCTTAGTAGAATGATAGATGATAATTAATAATTGCTTACTATTATTGAATTATTCATGTCATGTAATAATTTTGATTATTCCTTTGTTCAGAATGACATTAACTTGGTGATAATTGTGATATATGCTAAGATGATGGGCAAATGGCATCCATGACATGACATATGCATTACAAGTCAGAGCGATGAGTAAGTTAATAGCTATGAGTAAAGCTATGTGACTATTTCGATGTGCTCTTGAGTAAAACCTACAGAGGTAGGCACCTCCACGGAATGTGGGGAAAGTTTTACATTGGTAGGCACTCCACGGGATGGAGGTAGAGGATGATATCGATGGGTGTACCCTCTACTATACCAGTATAAGCTAGAGAGAAGACACGAGCATGAGCATTACATCGCATTAAGAGAAATTGACATCATATATTGAGATATGTGGATGAGAATTGATGAAAATGAGGTGTGAAATTTTGAGTTAACGGTAATTGGATTTAGATTGTTAAAATGATGTATAATCATTTATTGTTCTGCTTTGTACTTGTTGAGTCGTGGAATTACCCTTACTTATTTGTTGTTTTTATGTTAACGTTAAAGACAACATGTATGGGTGGAAGTAGGACATGGACTATTGCACTTTTATAGCTCACTTCACCTAGCAATACCTCACTTTTGGTTATAAACAATTTAGTATCATTCATTGCAGTAATTGTTTTATTTGTGGTTTCTGTTAGTTTGTTATGTTTCATAATATTACTAGATGATGTGTTCTTTAGTTTAGACTTATTTATAATTCATCTTAGTTATTATTTATCCATATTACGTTTAGTTTATAGTCTATCATGTTACTGAAATTTATGTCTAATTTCATGTGTAATGTTAACTCTTGAAATCTAGATGTCATTTGTACTTGCTTAGTGGTTTAAATTGATAGCGATAGTGATTGTAAGTGACATCTTGGGCTTTTTATTAAGTCATGGTGTTACAATCAAGTTCATGATGCAAGGCAATACAAGAATCACATGACAAAGAAATATTATATTTGAATAATTCATTTTCAGATTTTAGACATGCAAGAAAATCATTTAGGTTTTCATTATCCACATGCAAAGACTCATATGACTGACAAAGCATAGAAGACTTCAAGCTACTAGCAATCACATCAAGGAAGTTTCTATTTACCATCTCTAGTCTACTTACTAACTTCTCAAGAGCGTAAACTCTTCAATCTAGAGAGACAAAGTCTTAAATGAGTTTCTCCTGGCTTACCTTGCTTAGCTTGAGTAGAAGATCATCCTCGAAAAACACCTAATGATCATTCTCCATTGCCATTTTGCACATGCCATGGGTTCCTTCTCCTTGGGCCCCAAAAGCTTCGCATTCCTATCACTAGGATAAGACCAAAAGAAATGGCTAGCCATGCCACACACAATACAAACATCATTTCCCATCCTCTTTGCTAAATCATCTAAAGAAAACACGGGCCTCTCTATGTTATCATCCAAAGAGTCACACGAAGATGAATCAATAGACTCACAAGACCCCACATTAGCCGCCATGCTCATGATCGGTTAAGATCAATCAGAGGGCAAACCTTTGCTCTGATACCACTTGTAGGACCGAGAAGGTGACTAGAGGTGGCGGGGTGAATAGGAGCCAACACAATTAAGGGCTTTAGCAAATCTTTTCCAAAAGTGGAAGCAAGGCTCTTCACTCTAATAGCTATGAGAAACTATATATATCGAAGACTAAGCACCCACATAAAAAGTTCCAAGAAAAACCGAACCAAATGGGTGTCAACATGCCCAGGAGGTCCGACCACAATACACAAGGTGGTCTAACTAGCATTGGGTAGTTTGACCTCTCTAGGGACGGTCTAAACTCTCTCTTAGGTTAGAGAGAAAATCAACATGAATTCAAATACAAGAATTGATGCAACTTTTGATCCACAACTCGAAATGACCTAAACCTTGGTATGCACCTTCTGTAGGATGTCAGGAAGCAATTCCAATCAATAATCAAGAAAATCATTGTCAAAATTTTGACCATTTTCCATTTGAAGCAAGGTGACACCAAAACGAGCACAACTCAAGAAATTGAGCCAAGACTTGCACATGGGTTGATGGTCAAGATTACCTTGAATCTACTCCCACATGTCCTAACAAGCCTAAATATAACAAGATTCTAAGCCAAAAGCTCTAGAACCAAAACCCCCAAAATCACCTATTCTTGAGCCAAAAATCGGGCAATCCCAAGAACTTGCAAATAACAAGTGCCTAGATAGATAAGATCTGGTCTCCAAGATAACATCTTCATTACTTACACAACCTTGGTACAAAGTAAGATTAAGAAGAGAAGAGGGTGATAAAAAGCTCAACCACACGCAAAGCCTATGAATGACAAAGCTCAACAATAAGAGCCTCTCACATCTTCCACAAAGTTCTCTCCAATAACCCTAACTCTCCTCAAAGGCAAGCCTAAACTTCTCCGAAAGTTAGCACCCAAGCCACCTTTCTCCCTCTTAATATATGGAGGCTCACAAGGGAAACCTTCACCAGTACATCTAGTTGGGTTTCATCCACTCTTACATAAACTAACCCATTAATCCAACCAATACTGGGTTTTACACTCACACATAACTGATGCACTCTTCTCAAAGTGCACAAGCTCAAACCTACTAAGGAGCAAGCTTCCACCCACTTGGCTTTCTCAGCGTCTCCTTGACCTAAACTGCTTTCCCAACGCCCTCCAAGGGCCACTATTTTGGTCCTATCATCATTTTTGATATTTTGCGTTTCCTGCCAAAACACCATCGCTTTAACCGTGGATCTCACCTCTTCCCCAAGCCTAGTCTATGGCCATCTCTTTCTTTGCAAGCAATCCACATGGATGTAATGTGTAGGTTCACCAATGCCTCATGTATCGGTAAATCTCTATGTGTTGGTTCCCTCTGACCATGCCTCACTTGTACTGATCACACCATTCGATGAACAATTGCTTGAATCTTCCCTTCAACATTCTTTATCTTCCCTAAGCCTTACCTGGGCCCAACCATCCCACCCGGCTTTCTTGATCATACCTTAGCTCATCCTTGAGTCTAGTCCCAGTCCAAGCCGTTGATCATAGTTGCCTCTAAGCTTCCCTACATATCAAAAACCAAGAAATCATTGTTGAACATAAGTTCTTCACAACTTAACAAATGTTAGTCTAAACAATACATTGTTGTAGGGGTGGCCCCCACCTAAGCCCAGCAGGCCTGTTAGAAGGTTGTAAGGCCCAAAATAGGACATGTATAATGACATAAGTGCCCCTGAGGGGATACTCAGATGTAAGGGTACTATTGTAAAAACACTCCCCATGTGGATATATATATACGATACCAGCCATGGGGGAAACCCTAAGCACTTGCTCACCTAACTCTCCACTACCATACTCTCTCTCTCTCTCTGTTTGGTCAGTAGCCATAGCAGTTGGCGCCGTCCGTGGGGAGGACAAGAGCAAGCCTCAAGATTCGAAGGATGGCACCGAAGAAAGCTTCATCATCGGCAGCGAAGAAAAAGATGGGGGCGACGGAGCCCCACGTTAACACCAGGACTTCGGCGTTGGCAGCCGCCGGCATGGGCGGTGACGTGGGCGCGGCGGCGACAAACACCGGCGTGCATGCCACGACAGTCGACCCCGCCACCGCTGCCACGACGGCCGATCCCGCCACCGCTGTCGTGACGGTCGACACCGCTCCGTGCAGGACGAGCGACCCCACCGCAGGCATGGCATTCACCGTCGATAGGACCGACCGGGTGGGCGGGGGCGGTAGCGCCGATGCCCAGGTTGGCACGGCCACCGCGCTCACACCCGGTGCGGGAACGGCAAGCGGTTCCCACGGCAACGCAGGCCCCGTCATCGACTCCGGAGTTCACCACGCCACCACGACAGGCAATCCAGGGGTGCAGGCCGTGATCGCCGCTGTTCTGGCTGTGCAACCAGGTGCACCGGTTGCCCTGGCCACGACTACGGTGGAGAACACCCTGTTGACGGCCCTCAGCCTGTTCCAGAGGTAGTTGGCAGATCTTCGCGGGGCTGTGCACGATATGCAAGAGGCTCGGAGCCCACGCCAGAGCGGGCAGGCAGCCGTGACGCCCACACGTCCAGTCATGTCCTGCTGCGACGCGTGGACCCAGAGTCCCCCCTCTCTGCAGGTTTGCAGCAGGCGGCGTGGCCGGACGATTTCATGTTCCCCAGCGCCATCGAGCCGTACAAAGGTGACACAAACCCCCGGGAGTTCGTACGCATGTACGAGACCGCCATCGAAGCCGCCGGCGGAGACGACACCATGAAGGCGAAGGGACTTCCCCTCGCGTTGTAAGGAGTGGCGCTCTCTTGGTTTTTCACCATCAAGCCGAACTCCATCTACGCGTGGGAGCAGATCCGCGACTGGCTCTACAATAACTTCCAGGGGAACTACGTCGAGCGCGTTGATGTGGATCGGCTCTTCGCGGTCAAGCAAAAACCCTCAGAGAAGCTCCGGGACTACTTCAACGCTTCGTGAAGGTACGCTGCCAGGTCAAGGATGTCAATGAGACAACCATCATCAACGCAGCAGTACTGGGTCATCGCCCGGGGCCGCTGGCCGAATACAACGCGCGGAAGCCAATCAAGACGGTGGTGAAGCTCTTCGACAAGATGGAAGAGTATGCGTGGGCGGAGGAGGATGCGTGAAGACGCGAGGGCGACGACTCCGGCCCCATTCAAGCGGAGGGGCGGCCGCAAAAAGGAAGGGCGGGGAATGACTCCCCGACAGGAAAACGCAGGCAAGGGTCCACGGGGGACGCCCCTGAACGCAGTGATGCCGGGGGGCATGAGAGCTCGTCAAGCAGTAGGCGCAAGCCCCGGCGTAATCAGCGTAGGTCCCAGAAGGCTCGCCACATCCTCGGCATAGAGGACGCCCCCCAGGAACCTACCCCCACCCCGCGCGGGAAGGGCCGGGGAGGTTGGCGCCAGGAGTCCACACCGTATGGTGCACGTCCTCGCCGACAAGCTGAAGGTGGACACGCCATCCGCCCCAGGGTGGACGCCTAAGCCCCGGCCGGACGACGGGGTCAAGAGGGTACCCCTCCACACTGAAGGGCAGTTCGTGTCCATTGGCGAAGGCCTTCCCCCGGAGGTGGAGCAAGACTTGCTCCAAGTTCTCCGGAGCAACGCGGACGTCTTCGCATGGTCCCCAGAGGACATCAAAGGCGTGGACTGCGCCCTCATCGAGCACAACCTGGCGGTCCGCCTCGATGCCAAGCCGGTCAAGCAGAAGCTTCGGCGTATGTCCATAGACCGGCAGCAAGCGGCCAAGGTGGAGGTAGCAAAGCTCCTCCAGGCCGGGGTTATCCATGAAGTCCAACATCCGGATTGGCTTGCCAATCCGGTGTTGGTCAAGAAGGCTAACGGCGCCTGGCGCATGTGCATCGACTTCACTGCCCCCAACAAGGCATGCCCGAAGGACGACTACCCTTTGCCGCGCATAGATCAACTGGTCGATGCCACCGCGGGGTGTGAGCTCATGAGTTTCCTGGACGCGTACTCCGGCTACCACCAAATCTACATGGCCAAGGACGACCAGGACAAGACCAGCTTCATTACGCCAGTTGGGACTTTCTGCTTCGTCAGGATGCCCTTCGGGTTGAAGAATGCGGGCGCAATCTTCACCCGCCTCGTCGCGCTGGCGTTGGCCGCTTAGCTCGGGAGGGACGTGGAGGCCTATGTCGATGACGTGGTGGTGAAAACCAGATAGCTCGCCTTCCACGGTGGAGATCTCCAGGAGACCTTGGACAACCTCAAGAAGGCGGGCATAAAGCTCAACCCGGACAAGTGTGTCTTTGACGTGCGAGCGGGCAAACTCTTGGGCTTCCTCGTGTCCGAACGAGGTATCCAGGCGAATCCCGACAAAGTCGACGCAATCCTTGCTATGGAGCCGCCCAAGACGACAAGGGAGGTCCAGAGGCTCGCCGGCCACATGGCTGCTTTGAGCCGCTTCCTGTCTATAGCGGCGGAGCGGGGCTTTCCATTTTTCAAGACCCTCCGCGGTTGCGACGGGTTTCATTGGGACGGTGATTGTGCGAAGGCCTTCGACGACCTCAAGAGACACCTCACAAGCCTCCCCACTCTGGTCGCTCCGGCGCCAGAGGCTCCCCTCCTGCTCTACCTCGCCGCTTCAGCGACAGCGGTCAACGCTGTTCTCGTCCTGGAAGAAGGCGCTCTCTAGCGCCCCGTGTACTTCATCTCCGAAGCCCTTTAGGGTGCTACGATGCGGTATACGGAGCTCGAGAAGCTCGCCTACGCGCTGGTCATGGCCTTGAGGAAGCTCCACACTATTTCCTAGCCCATCCAATCGCGGTGCCATCCTCATTCCCCTTGGCGGAGATGCTACACAACAACGAGTCCACAAGGCGAATTGGCAAGTAAGCAGCCGAGCTCGCCCCGTTCTCCTTAACGTATGCCTCGAGAATAGCGATTAAGTCCCAGGTCCTTGCAGACTTCCTCGCGGAGTGGAGCCCGTCGGCTTAGCCCGCTCAACAGCCAGAAGACCCCGTGTGGATGTTCAACACCGACGGAGCCTACGGCGTTGTGGGCACGGGCATAAGTGCGGTGGTTAGCACGCCTGAGGGGCACCGCCTGTTGTACTTGGCACGGCTTGCGTTTCTCGCCACCAACAACACAGCTGAGTACGAGGCGCTACTCTTTGGCCTCGCGAAGCTTAAAGCGTTGGGTGCGCGGTGAGTCGTTGTCCGTACCGACTCGCGTCTAGTAGCGGGCCACGTGGACAAGTCATACCAGGCCAAGGACCCGGAGCTGGCCAAGTACCTGGCAGCCGTAAGAGCGAAGGAGCGACACTTTTTGGGTGTCACAGTAAAAGCCATCCCTCGGGCGGATAATGAGCAAGCCGACATCCTTGCAAAGGCCGCCAGTCAGCAGCTCCCAACTCCCGAGGGGGCATTCTACGAGGTCCTACTAACGGTCGCCATCGTGCTAGACAACCGCGATGCAGCCCTCGTCCACCAGATCACCCAGTAGGGTGACTGGCGGGAGCCCATCTTTGGTTTCTTGCAGGGCATCATAGAGTCGAATGACCCCGTCGAGATCCGACTCCTGCAGCATCGCGCTAGGTCTTTCCAGGTGCTCAACGGAGTACTCTATAAAAAAGGAGTCTACGCACCGCTCCTGCGGTGCCTCTCACACGAAGAAGGAAAGCAGCACCTTGCAGAAATTCACATGGGACTTTGCGGCTCGTACCTTGCGCCGAGGTCGCTAGTCCGCAAGGCATTCAGGCAAGGCTTTTACTGGCCAACGGCCATCGTCGATGCCCAAAATCTTGTGCGCCGGTGTCAAGGTTGCCAATGGATGGGACGGGTCATTCGCAGGCCTCCGATGAGCCTCAACCCCATTCCCCCGGTATGGCCGCTGGCACGGTGGGGCATCGATGTTGTGGGACCACTTCCTCGGGCCCCAGGCAACCTGTGATTCGCAGTAGTCACTCTAGAATATTTCTCCAGGTCGCCAGAGGCTATAGCTCTAGCCAAAATAACCTCGGCGGCCATGCAGCGCTTTCTTTGGCAGAACATCATATGTCGCTTTGGCGTCCCCAGGGAGCTCACCGTCAACAACGGCCTACAGTTCGACGCTGCCCCGTTCAAGGAGTTCTGCGACAGCATGGGCATCACGCTACGATTCGCTTCGGTCGGGCACCCACAGTCTAACGGAGCAGTCGAGCGGGCAAACGGCACCATCTCCGCTACAGTCAAGAAGCGCCTTGTAGGGCTGCCAAAAGGCAAGTGGCCAGGCGAGCTCCACAACGTCCTTTGGTCCCTCCGCACAATGGTGCGCGACCAAGGGGATTCATGCCGTTCAAACTCCTCTTTGGTGACGAAGCAATGACGCCCGAGGAAATCAAGGCCAGATCGAGAAGAGTCCTCATCCAGGCGTCGGAAAAAGAGCGCCAATTATCCCTAGACCTCCTCGATGGAGAGCGGGTAAGTGCAACCCAGCATGTCATCAAGTACGCGCGCCAGATGGTGCGCACGCGTGGTCGCTCCATATACCCGCAAGAATTTCAGCCTGGAGACCTCATCCTCAAAATGGCGCTCCATGTGGAGACGGTCGGCAAGCTGGAATCCAAATGGGAAGGCCCATACATTGTCGCAGAAGCTCTGCAGAAGGGAGCATACTGCCTTGCCATGTTAGAAAGGGCAGACACTTCGCCATACATGGAACGCAGATAGGCTGCGGCGGTACTATGTCTAGGACAAAATGGGAAGCATGTAGCAACATCGGCACCTTACCCATTGTAAGATGCTCGCCCGCACAAACGGGAGATTAATAAAGCCGATCCACTGCCAAGCTTTCGTCTCGGTCTACCGCCTCCGCATGCACTCTACGGAGTATAAATAAGACGCAGCGTCGAGGCATACCTCCGTGCGCACTCTAGGGAGTATAAATAAGATGTAGCATCGAGGTCTGCCTCCGCACGCACTCTACAGAGTATAAATAAGACGCAGCGTCGAGGCATACCTCCGTGCGCACTCTACGGAGTATAAATAAGACGTAGCGTCGAGGTCCACCTCCGCACGCACTCTACGGAGTATAAATAAGACGTACCGCCGAGGTCCGCCTCCGCACGCACTCTACAGAGTATAAATAAGACACAGCGTCGAGGCATACTCCGTGCGCTCTCTACAGAGTATAAATAAGACGCAGATATTGTCCCTGCACACTCTACTGAGTATAAACAAAACGCGGATGTCCCCGCGCATGTGCAGGCATTGCCCTTGCGCGTACTCTTCGGAGTTTAAATAAGACGTGGTTGATGTTCCCACGCACTCTACGGAGTATAAATAAGATGCGGGTGTTGTCCCTGCGAACTCCACTCAGTATAAACAAGATGCGGATGTTTTTGAGCTCGCGTGTCTACCTCGACTAGGTGCCAACTCCGCTACCACCCCTTCAAAAGGTAGGGGACAGAGCGCTCGCGCGTCTACTTTGACTGGGCGCCAGCTCCGCTGCCACCCCTTCGAAAGGTAGGGACGGAGTGCTCGTGCGTCTACTTCGACTAGGCGCCAGCTGCGCTGCCACCCCTTCGAAAGGTAGGGGACGGAGCGCACGCGCGTCTGCTTCGGCTAGGCGCTAGCTCCGCTGCCACCCCTTCGAAAGGTAGGGGACGGAGCGCACTCGCGTCTACTTCGGCTAGGCACCAGCTCCGCTGCCACCCCTTAGAAAGGTAGGGGACGGAGTGCTCATGTGTCTACTTTGACTAGGCGCCAGCTCTGCTGTCACTCCTTCGAAAGGTAGGGGACGTAGCGCTCGCGCGTCTACTTCGCCTAAGCACCAGCTCCGCTGCCACCCCTTCGAAAGGTAGGGGACGGAGCGCTCGCGCGTCTAATTCGGCTATTGCTATCGATAAGCGGGGCGAAGCCGAGCGTGAAAAACGGAATCCTACAAAACACACTGTTGGATCGAAATGGTCGACAAAGGGGGGTGAATGTCGTTTTTAAAAATCGCCCCCAAATAACCACTGCAATTTCTTCTCCGTTAGCAAAAAACTATGAGGAAGGAAATCAGGGTGCGCACTGGAAGATCACTCAAGATTTTAAGTTGCATGCAGCAGGGTTGAAAAACAGCATCCAAACTAAAGAAAAAGTACTATTGGCATGCATGCATGCATGCTGGCCGAAGCAATCAAATGAGAGAATTCTTTTGCTGAAAGTCACTGCCGAAAATGATTGAAATGCACACACCCAGCTGGCCGAAATTTGTGCAACAAAAATACTACACGATATATGCACTGCACTGGCCAAAACTTGCCTAAAGCAAAAGGAGAACCATTAAGTACTTGCTGCTCCCAAACTGAAAGTAAAACAGTACTAAAACTACTGCCAAAAGAGAGATAAAAAGGAGAAAGCACTGCAATCAATCAACTAAATGGTTGGGGTGGTTCGGCTGTAGTAAAAAGCACACATGCTGCATATCCCTTGCTTTGCCACTCAACACAGGAAGCAGTCGAACACCACAAACAGCAAGGAAACTGATGGCATGCTGCTGGCCAAAAAGCATTAACAGAAGAAACTAAGTTAGCCGAATATGATAGCAGGGAAGAAGGTAATGTGAAGCATTTCGGCCATGAAGAAAAAGATTGCTAGCAGCTCCCGATCAAACATGAAAACATGGTGTCCTATTACACAGCCGAGAAGCAATGAAGATCAAGTGCTGCCAAGAGAAATTGATACCAACAAAAACTCAATAAAAAACAGGAACCAAGGAGAGAAACCAACACACAACCAATACTTCAATAAAATACGGAGACATACAAGATTGAAAAAAGGGTTTACATTCAGCTCATTCCACCCAAACTCACTCTAAGTCCCCATACGCTCGGAGAGCATAGAGAGGAGCTCACACCTCTTCTCTTTCTCTCTTTCTCGATTATTCATACATGGAGAGAACCAAATAAAACCCTAACTCTTACACCCCCTCTCTCAATTCATGCTCAAAATCATGAAGACTACTAGAGAACACCTTCTCTATTTATAGCCTCCACTAATGGGTTCATAACACACTTTACCCATTAGCTCTCAACAACTCATGGTGCTTTACCCACAATCCACTTCCTTTAGTGCAGCTTTGCGTATTCACCAAAACGCCCCTCGCGCACCTTCCAGGAAGCTTCCTCCTTTCTTGCCTTGCAAGCCTCGCAGCCACCTCGAGCCCTCGCTGTCTTCGACACCTCCTGACCGTTCTGACCTCAGCGCCACCTGCGCCTAGTCCGGTCCACCGTGTCTCGCCACGACTCCGCCTCGATGTCCTGTAGCCAACACAGACAAGAAACACATCAAATAGCACCGCTCGATACATGTAATCAAAATTAGCATCAACAATCACACTTAAGTATGAAATTGCCCAAGCGATCAATCGGGAAGACGAACACGCGTCAAATCTGTCTAATCTGAACCCGACCTCGCCAAATGCCAAAATGGCACGAATCACTCAAACCAAACTCACTCTATCCAAACCACGTGTCAATTACTCATCACCAACATGGGATTAAGACCACATGGTCTCTCACACACCCGCCCAGAGCAAAGCGGTCCGCAACGACAAGAAGATCTTGGGCAAGCGTTGCTTCATTCATATAAAGAGGAGGTTGCAAGGCAACCGTACAGATAGGCGTACATGACACAACACACATCCAACCCCCGCATCACACCTACGGGTTCGCGCCGCCTTCGTTGCGCTGAGGAACTTCCTCGAGCCACTGGAGGAAGTCCCTCTCCTGATGCAGCGTTCGCCGCAGCGCAACCTTGGCCGCGTCTTCCCCGACGTAACCCCAGATTCGACTGTGGAAAGTCCGGAGGCCGGGCTAGATGAAGCGGACGGCATTGAACATCGCCCGGGCTCGGCTGGCAGATCCAGCTGAGGGTTTGCCAGCTCGTTGACGTGCCTACACCCATGGGTGTGGAGCATGGAGAAGGCGAGGCAGGCACTGATGAAGCCGCAGTGTTCGCCGAAGGCTCTGGCACCGCGGAGGGCGAGGTCTGATCCCTCTTCGATTAGCTCGAGCGTCTGCGTCAGATCCTTAGGGCCATGCGTAACATTTGGCACGTCAATGGAAAGGTCCTGGAGGGCCCGTTCCAAAGACTCCATCGCCCTCCATGCTGACATAGACGCGTCATCATAGGACTGGTTCCTCTCCGCAAGGGATGCGGTGAGCTGGGCCTTCTCCTCCAGCACGGAGATTTGCTGAAGAAAGGCGGTGCGTTCCTCCGCTGCGACGTGCCGGACCTCCTCCGTCGCGCATTGCACCGCCGCCACGGCGTCCTCTGCGAGGAAAACCACCCTCGTGTTTTCTGCCTCCAGCGCGCGAATACGCCCATCCTTGGCAGCATGAGCCTCGTCCGCATCATGAAGTTTGCCCTCTAGCACCCTCCACTCGCGAACGTGAGTCTCCTCTAGGGCTTGGTTGATAGCAAGAGTCTGGAAGAAACTGCAGGAGTTAGAAATGCGCTGAACGGCGGCGTGGGCCGTAAACCTAACCACTTACACTTATCTCCGAGGCACCCAGCGCGAGCGCCAAAAGGTCTCCCCCGCACGTCGACAGCACTTGTTGATCCAAGCTGCCGCCAACGCGCTCCGCGACCTCATTGAGAACGCGAAGCATCTCCGATCGAGGGATGAAATCGAAGATGACGGGCCTCGGCCCCTCTACGCCAGCGGCTTCGACAGCACTGGACGCCCGCGTCGCTGTTAGTGATATGCCCTAGAGGCAACATGGAGACGTTATATATATCACATACTATGTTTATGATGCATTAGTTTGTTCCTTGAAATAGACAATATCATTATTGATCAATGAGTATGTGACTTATTCATGAGACTCTTAATGTCAAAATGTTGCTATTTCTAAATGATCCCTAATTATATATCATATGAGGAACAAATATGATTCAAAGATCAGCATATGTATTGATTGATGATCATGTCTCATGGATCATGGTATGGAGATACCAAATCAATAATATGGACATGTGTTAGTGAACATATGTTGGATAGACCCGCCATGAGACACTGCAGAGATTCCATGTGTCATCAGTTGGTCTCAAGTAGTGTTTATGTGGAATCCTTAGACTTGAGATCATCATGGTTCCCAACATGCGTAGTAGCATATTTTGGGACTACTAAACACTACTCCGTAACTGGGTAGTCATAAAAGTAGTCTTTGGGTTTGCCATGAAACATGTAGTGGGATGTGAATGATCAAGATAGAATTTGCCCCTCCTTATGGGAGAGATATCTCTGGGCCCCTCGATGTAATGGATTATGAAAGTGCATGGCCATGCCAATGTGATTGAGGAGCCAATCACGAGTTTATAATCCATCACGGAATCGAGAGAGTGATTGAGCTATTAAGAGGATGACACAGGTCTCGCCTTGAGCTTAATCTATATCGTGAGGCAAAAGGATTCGTACATGAGAACATTACAGGTTCAGTCGATATGATCTTTACGTATACTTTGGGGTTAATATGTCTTGCTAGAGGCCGCTATTAACAGGGTGACCAGAAAGGCGTTTCCGGGTCGCGACCAAGTATACGTGAACCTACAGGGTCGCACACTTAACGGGTTGGAACACTAATTCGAATGTGATTCGGATGTGGGCTCAATTTGGATAGAGATCCGGATAGACTCCTATTGGGCCTCGGTCCACGAGGCCCAAGTGAGGAGGTCTATATATATGGAGGTGGGGGCTGAGGGATGTACACACGCTTCTGTTCCTCCCGAGCAAAACCCTAGCCACCACCTCCCGAGCCAAACCCTAGCCGCTCGCGAGTGCTGGTATACTCGCGATCGGCGTTCCAGCCCCGGACGTGTGGATACCGGTGGAGGCGCTGCTCGTTGCGGCGTTGATCGGCATCAACAATCTACAGATTGGATCTTCTCGTGGTGTGGTTGATCGCGTGGAGGAGACGATCTGTTCGGGACGATCGGCTACTTCCACTACTACCTCGACGCGCGTGGTTGGATCGGCTTCTCCAACTCTTCTTCCGCTGCGCTGCACGTCTAGTGGTAACGATCTGTGATCCCTCCTTAGCATGATGTCCTGGTGTGCGCGGTAGAAATTTTTTATTTTCTGCTATCGTAGCCTACACGCGTTCCTTCAGTGGTATCAGAGCCATCTTGCTTAGTTTGCGATCTGGATCAGCGCATGTGTTGATATGCGGTTGTAGTAGATTGGATCTATTACAGTCTAGATCAGTCGGTTCATGTGATGAATCGATGGTAGCACGGGTTGATGAGATCAATCGGTGAATAGGGGTTAGATGAGGCGCAGATTGTATCACTACTAGTGCCCTAGAGATTGTCTCAGATCGGCATAAGGTGGTTATGTCGAATACTAGTATGATATGAATCTGATAGCCTCGGGCCAATGGAAAACTAGTGTCCTAGAGAATGTCTCGGATCGGCATAAGGTGGTTATGTCGAATACTAGTAGGTTATGGATCTGATGGCCTCGGCCCAGTGGAAAAACTAGCGTCCTAGAGAATGTCTCGAATCGGCATAAGGTGGTTGTGCCGAATAGTTTTTCCATTGCGATTTCATAGATTGGATCTGTAAATTTCGTAGGGTGTTCAGGGCGCTGCCCTGAAACCCGCGGGAGGCGGCCCCCCCCCTCGACCCCCCGCTCGCTGACTGGCCATGTATAGCGTCATGGGTTCACATCGTTAGGTAGAATGCGATTCTACGTCTAACTTGTTTTTGCAGGGAATGATGTGAATAGTATGGCCCTATATCTTATTGGAATGTATGAGATGTATGTGATGCATGTAACTTTCGTTCATGGCCTGCGTGTCATGATTATTTCAGCTATTGTTAGCTGTCTATATTGTATTTAACGACCTGCGTGTCGACCTTAATGCTTGAATCTATCTTTGTAATCTTCAATTTCTAGCTTTTAGTGGTAGTTGCCTAGTTTTGAGGTTACAAGCTTTCAAGCATGGTGGCCTAAAGGAGTGATGTGGAGGATGGAGATCGTCTACACCTACATGGAGATGGAGATCACCAATTTTTTTGGGCCATACTACTTCACAGTTAAATGTGTTTATCTGTGATGTTATCTATCTTATTCTTATGCAATGATATGTTGCTTTGGTAGGATAGAATCCCTCGTAAAATTAGGTATTCATGCCCTTCCATATGTTGCACCAAAAGATAATGATCACCGCATGGTAGGTCTACCAAAGTAGAGTGCCGTCGGTTATCATCATTATTTGGGGTAGATGTCAGACATCTACATGCGGAAGCATTTGGTTTACTTAACAAGGTTATCAAAACAGTTTTGGACCTTGGGGCATAGGTTGGGGCCGGGGCATATTGATGTCACCCAACAAGCAAGAGTCACATAGGGATGTGATTAGCAAGGTGTTGCTTACCCATGTCACTAGTTTTCTAGCCGTGATGCCAAAGCTCACTAGGAATTAGTGAAATGAGGATCTTGACCCACTATGTAACTTAGAGGGAGTTTTGTTGCAAAACACATAGTGCGAGTCTTTTGTTAAATAGTTTAATAAAAGATGAACATAAACATAGTGCTAAACTTTGCATATTCTTTGTTGTAGATCATGTCAACTAATGCCGCATCCAGTTCTTTTAATTTGCGATCTATTCTTGAGAAAGAAAAACTCAATGGAATGAACTTTATGGATTGGAATCGCAACTTGAGAATTGTTCTCAAGCAAGAGCGCAAGGAGTATGTCCTTGAGTCTCCTTATCCTGATGACTTGCCTGATAATGCTACTGCGGCTGCACGGAGAGCTTATGAGAAGCAAACGAATGATTGCCTTGATGTGAGCTGTCTCATGCTTGCCACAATGTCCTCTGAGCTTCAGAAGTAATATGAGAACACAGATGCCTACAATATCATTGTGGGGCTGCGTGGTATGTTTGAGAACCAAGCAAGGGCTGAGAGGTTCAACACTTCAAAGTCCTTGTTTGCGTGCAGGCTTGCAGAAGGGAATCCCGTCAGCCCTCATGTGATTAAGATGATTGGCTACATTGAGAGTCTGGAAAAGCTTGGTTTTCCCCTTAGCCAAGAGTTGGCTACTGATGTGATTCTCCAGTCGCCCCCCCCCCCCCCCGAGCTTTGAGCCATTCATACTGAACTATCACATGAACAACATGGATAAGACCTTGGCAGAGTTGCATGGGATGCTAAAAGCTGCCGAGGAAAGCATTAAGAAAAGCAGCAATCATGTGATGATGATGCAGAAAGGCAAGGGCAAGCCCAATGTCAAGAAAGGCGCGGTCAAAAGAAAGTTAGCTCCCGATGAGATCGCGAGCAGTTCTAAGGCCAAGCAAGTCAAGAAGGGCGCTGCTCCTAATGCAGATTGTTACTACTGTAAGCAATCAGGTCATTGGAAAAGGAACTGCCCAAAGTACTTGGAGGATCTTGAGAAGAAGGGAAGTACGACTTCCTCTCCAGGTATAAATGTTATAGAGATCAATCTTGCTACTTCATCCACTGATTCTTGGGTATTTGATACCAGATCGGTTGCTCACATTTGCAAATCGTTGCAGGGGCTAAGAAGAAGTAGAAGTTTGAGGAGGAGCGAAGTGGATCTTCGCGTTGGCAATGGAGCAAAAGTTGCTGCGGTGGCTGTTGGCGCCATGCCATTGTCTTTACCTTCAGGATTAGTTTTGGAATTGAATAATTGTTATTGTGTTCCATCTCTTTCCAAGAACATTATTTCTGCTTCATGTTTGCAAGCAGAAGGTTATGACTTTAGATCTATGAACAATGGTTGTTCTCTTTATTTCAAAGATATGTTCTATTGTCATACTCCATTGGTGAATGGGTTATATGTTCTTACTCTTGAAGATTCACCGGTCTATAACATTAATGCAAAGAGGCAACGTTCGAATGATTTGAATCCCACGTTTATTTGGCACTGTCGCTTAGGTCACATAAATGAGAAACGCATGGAGAAGCTCCATAGAGATGGTATTCTGCACTCATTTGATTTTGAATCATTTGAGACAAGCGAATCTTGTTTACTTGGCAAGATGACAAAGGCACCTTTCACCGGTCAAGGTGAACGGGCAAGTGACTTATTGGCACTCGTACATTCTGATGTATATGGACCAATGAGCTCAACAGCCAGAGGTGGTTTTCAGTACTTCATAACTTTTACTGATGACTTTAGTAGATATGGGTATATCTACCTAATGAAGCATAAGTCTGAATCCTTTGAAAAGTTCAAAGAATTCCAAAATGAAGTGCAAAATCATTTAGGCAAGACAATCAAGTTTCTACGATCTGATCGTGGAGGCGAGTATTTGAGCCATGAGTTTGGCAATCATCTGAAGGATTGTGGAATTGTTCCACAATTGACTCCGCCAGGAACACCTCAATGGAATAGGGTATCTGAACGGAGAAATCGCACCTTATTAGATATTGTGCGCTCCATGATGAGCCAAACTGATCTTCCGTTGTCTTTTTGGGGGTACGCTCTTGAAACAGCCGCTTTCACACTAAACAGGGTTCCATCAAAATCAGTAGAAAAGACACCATATGAGATGTGGACAGGACAACGTCCTAGCTTGTCTTTTCTTAAGATTTGGGGATGTGAGGCTTATGTAAAACGTTTACAATCTGATAAGCTCACTCCTAAATCTGATAAATGCTTCTTTATCGGGTATCCTAAGGAAACAAAAGGATATTACTTCTATAATCAAGGAGAAGGCAAAGTGTTTGTCGCCCGGCATGGTGTCTTCTTAGAGAAAGAGTTTCTCTCAAGAAGGGATAGTGGGAGCACGGTGCAACTCGAAGAAATTCGAGAAACACCTGAAAACGTTTCAGCTCCTACAGAACTACAACAGGATGAACAAACTGTTGAAGAACCTGTTGTGGACACACCGGCACCACGTAGGTCAGAGAGGTCACGTCGTGTACCTGAGAGGTACATGTTCTTGACTACTCAACAACGGGACATATTGTTGTTAGACAACGATGAGCCTAAGACCTATGAAGAAGCGATGGTGGGACCAGACTCTGAGAAATGGCTTGAAGCCATGAGATCCGAAATTGAATCCATGCACAGTAATCAAGTTTGGAACTTGGTTGATCCACCTGATGGTGTTAAAACCATTGAGTGCAAATGGATTTTCAAGAAAAAGATAGACATAGATGGAAATGTTCACATCTATAAAGCGCGATTGGTGGCCAAAGGTTTCAAACAAATTCAAGGTGTTGATTATGATGAAACTTTTTCGCCCGTCGCAATGCTAAAGTCTATTCGGATCATTCTAGCGATTGCTGCATATTTCGACTATGAAATATGGCAAATGGATGTCAAAACAGCTTTCCTTAATGGAAATCTGAGTGAGGATGTGTACATGACACAGCCCACGGGTTTTGTCGATCCGCAATCAGTTGGAAAGATATGCAAGCTGCAAAGATCCATTTATGGATTAAAGCAGGCATCTCGGAGTTGGAACATTCGTTTTGATGAAGTAATCAAAGGGTTTGGTTTCATCAAGAATGAAGAAGAACCTTGTGTTTACAAAAAGGCTAGTGGGAGCGCACTCGTGTTTCTGGTCTTATATGTGGATGATATATTACTGATCGGAAATGACATTCCTATGCTCGAATCTGTTAAGTCTTCATTGAAAAATAGTTTCTCTATGAAAGACTTAGGAGAGGCAACATATATTCTGGGCATCAAGATCTATAGGGATAGATCAAGAAGGCTAATTGGATTAAGCCAAGATATGTACATTGACAAGGTGTTGAAAAGGTTCAACATGCAGGATTCCAAGAAAGGCTTCCTACCTATGTCACATGGTATAAATCTTAGCAAGAGTCAGTGTCCTAGTACACCTGATGAGCGGGACAAAATGAATGCGATTCCATAT
The DNA here is from genome assembly GCA_017311315.1 of Dendrocalamus latiflorus. Taxonomy (NCBI): domain Eukaryota; kingdom Viridiplantae; phylum Streptophyta; class Magnoliopsida; order Poales; family Poaceae; genus Dendrocalamus; species Dendrocalamus latiflorus. Next base: position 24,184,686 of record CM029626.1, on the reverse strand, counting down.
GCTTCGGCTATGGGGTCCATTATGTATGCCATGCTTTGTACACGTCCAGATGTCTCGTATGCTTTAAGTGCTACAAGTAGATACCAATCAGATCCAGGTGAAAGTCACTGGATTGCCGTAAAGAACATCTTGAAGTACTTGAGAAGAACTAAAGATGTGTTCCTCGTCTATGGGGGTGAGGAAGAGCTCGTTGTAAATGGTTACACCGATGCTAGCTTCCAAACTGACAAAGACGATTTCAGATCGCAATCTGGATTTGTGATCTGCCTGAACGGCAGTGCGGTGAGCTGGAAGAGTTCCAAGCAGGAGATGGTTGCTGATTCTACAACAGAAGCCGAGTACATAGCAGCTTCTGAAGCTGCTAAAGAGGCTGTTTGGATCAAGAAATTTGTTTCTGAGCTTGGTGTGGTGGCTAGTGCCTCCAGCCCAATGGACCTCTACTGTGACAATAGTGGGGCCATTGCGCAACCCAAGGAGCCTAGATCGCACCAGAAGTCCAAGCACATTCTACGGCGATTTCATCTCATTCGCGAGATTGTGGAGAGAGGCGATGTGAAGATATGCAAAGTACAAACGGATTTGAACATTGCAGATCCGTTGACAAAGCCGCTTCCCCAGCCAAAGCATGAGGCTCACACTAGGGCAATGGGTATTAGATACCTACATGGTTGACTCTAGTGCAGGTGGGAGACTGTTAGTGATATGCCCTAGAGGCAACATGGAGATGTTATATATATCACATACTATGTTTATGATGCATTAGTTTGTTCCTTGAAATAGACATTATCATTATTGATCAATGAGTATGTGACTTATTCATGAGACTCTTAATGTCAAAATGTTGCTGTTTCTAAATGATCCCTGATTATATATCATATGAGGAACAAATATGATTCAAAGATCAGCATATGTATTGATTGATGATCATGTCTCATGGATCATGGTATGGAGATACCAAATCAATAATATGGACATGTGTTAGTGAACATATGTTGGATAGACCCGCCATGAGACACTGCAGAGATTCCATGTGTCATCAGTTGGTCTCAAGTAGTGTTTATGTGGAATCCTTAAACTTGAGATCATCATGGTTCCCAACATGCGTAGTAGCTTATTTTGGGACTACTAAACACTACTCCGTAACTGGGTAGTCATAAAAGTAGTCTTTGGGTTTGCCATGAAACATGTAGTGGGATGATCAAGATAGAATTTGCCCCTCCTTATGGGAGAGATATCTCTGGGCCCCTCGATGTAATGGATTATGAAAGTGCATGGCCATGCCAAGGTGATTGAGGAGTCAATCACGAGTTTATAATCCATCACGGAATCGAGAGAGTGATTGAGCTATTAAGAGGATGACACAGGTCTCGCCTTGAGCTTAATCTATATCGTGAGGCAAAAGGATTCGTACATGAGAACATTACAGGTTCAGTCGATATGATCTTTACGTATACTTTGGGGTTAATATGTCTTGCTAGAGGCCGCTATTAACAGGGTGACCAGAAAGGCGTTTCCGGGTCGCGACCAAGTATACGTGAACCTACAGGGTCGCACACTTAACGGGTTGGAACACTAATTCGAATGTGATTCGGATGTGGGCTCAATTTGGATAGAGATCCGGATAGACTCCTATTGGGCCTCGGTCCACGAGGCCCAAGTGAGGAGGTCAATATATATGGAGGTGGGGGCTGAGGGATGTACACACGCTTCTGTTCCTCCCGAGCAAAACCCTAGCCGCCACCTCCCGAGCCAAACCCTAGCCGCTCGCGAGTGCTGGTACACTCGCGATCGGCGTTCCAGCCCCGGACGTGTGGATACCGGTGGAGGCGCTGCTCGTTGCGGCGTTGATCGGCATCAACAATCTACAGATTGGATCTGCTCGTGGTATGGTTGATCGCGTGGAGGAGACGATCTGTTTGGGACGATCGGCTACTTCCACTACTACCTCGACACGCGTGGTTGGATCGGCTTCTCCAACTCTTCTTCCGCTGCGCGTCTAGTCGTAACGATCTATGATCCCTCCTTAGCATGATGTCCTGGTGTGCGCGGTAGAAATTTTTTGTTTTCTGCTATCGTAGCCTACGCGCGTTCCTTCACAACTGGGGGTGCGCCGCGGTAGGTGGGCGAACAACGCACGACACACCGGTAGCATCCCCGCCGCGCATCCCGACCCTCTAGGGAAGGGGCGAGCGACCGCGGTCGTGCGACCGCTGACAGCCCATGACACACCAATCGTGGCCCGCCGCGTGTCCCCCCCCCCCCCCGTCAGGACAGCGCGTACGGCTGCAGCAGCCTGTTCCTGACAATTCAGGGGTCGGCGCGATTCTCGTGCCATTAAGGCGCACTACCACAGAGCGAGGTTTGTCTCCGCCCTGACTTCGACTCCGCTACCCAAGGAACCTGCGGTCGAGGGGGCCCGGGCAACCAAGTCGTGACCACACTTCGCCGGTAGGCCCGCGGAAGATGCCCGACCCCGCCTCGCTCCCATCTCGCTCAGGCAGCTCCGCTGACATCTTCAACTTCGCCAGCGCCTTCGACTCCGCGGCTAAGAAGATCCAAGGGCGCACCTCCCGCAGCAAGTCTGGCCCCCATATCATCAGTGCGAAGGCAGGCTGCACCAGGCAAGGAACGGGTCAAGCACAAGGGTTGGCCCCGCTCAGCGCCTCGCCCTGTCCGGGACACACACACGTCTTCGCCGCGACTCCGACTTCGACCCGGCCGCTGAAGGGCCCTACGGGCAAGGATGACTTCGCCAGTGCTGTACCTTCGCGGTAGGGCGAACAATACACCAAGAAATAGGCTCTATCAAGCGTTAGGGAAGCTCACAGGCCGCAGGGACGGAGGGGGCCAAAGGGCTCGACAACATGGCTTCAGCCCCTGAAGCCCTTCCCATGTGAGGCTCCTGTTGTAGGGGTGGCCCCCACCTAAGCCCAGCAGGCCTATTAGAAGGTTGTAAGGCCCAAAATAGGACATGTATAATGACATAAGTGCCCCTGAGGGGATACTCAAATGTAAGGGTACTATTGTAAAAACACTCCCCATGTGGATATATATATACAATACCGGCCATGGGGGAAACCCTAAGCACTTGCTCACCTAACTATCCACACCATACTCTCTCTCTATTTGGTCTGTAGCCACAATATACATCATGCAACACACCACCACCGAAACACCGGCACCCATGCTGCGCACACACAAAGCCATGCTCATACGCTGATCCTAACCACTAGGACCAAACTTCAAAATAAAATGTATAAAATTAGCACCACTTTGACAAAAGCCGATCTGATTCCCATTGTCAAGCTGGTCAGACCACTGCAGTTGGATCACCGGTGTCTGGCTGGTCAGACCACTTGAGAGTACTAAAAAATATCCTCTCTAAAAATTCGGTTAAACTCTATCACATTTTAGCTTATAACTGCATTTGAGGTAATACCTAGTGCAAAGACAATCCAAGACACACTTACACAAGGGTTTAGTGTCTATTTTTCAAAAAGGCAAAAGGCTAGTTTGACCACTCCTAAGCCACCGGTCAGACCATCGTTGCCAGGCTGGTCAGACTAGTTCAACCCTGACAACAACTTTGAATTTTGGCAACTCTTAAAACCAAACTCAAACTTTAACAACAACTACACAACAAAGTAAAATACTCATTACACACAATGGGGTGACCTCCATATGGTCTTATAGTTTCCTTACAGTAAGCTATGATGCACCAAGTCATTGCTAATTTTATATTGATGCTATTGTCATCCAAAAGGATTAAATCCATTGAGTTAACTTCCATAAATTTTAGGGAAGATTTGCCTTTTTCCTGCTAGGTATGCATTTAGAAGCTCATCTCTATCTAACTCCTTTGAGATATTTTTTGAACTACAAATAACATAGCGAACCATAATTTCAGAAGATAATTACTGTACTACATTATGTTTAGGGGTTTTCACCATGCCCTCCTACCTAGACAGTGTTAGGACACAACTTGATAGGGTTGTCTTTCCTCTCTAGCCCACAGATGTCTGCATCCATAGAGCATAAAATTGTCTTCATTTCTTCTTTGGAGGGTTTTTTATGTTTGGAACATTTCTATAGCTATAAATAATGTAGGCATTTGTTTCAGCTGATCATATGCAATCTACACCTTTTTATGTTATGTGTTGCGTCAAATGTCTCTGTAATTTAGATGGTTGTCTACTGAGTACCGACTTGACTGAACATGGAGAGGTACCGCGTTGAATGATGGTATGTAGCTAAAGGTATAAGAAAATAACAAGAATATATAGGAACATCAAGTTTTCATCTATCGACTATAGCTTAAAATTCCCTATTTTTATGTTTAATGTGTTGATTTGTGTTATTTATCTCTCTCTGCACATGCCCTAGAAAATTTTCTCTGAGCTATCTTTGGCGTTTTGATTTCCTATTGCAAGCACAAGAATTATTTATCTGCCTTCATTTCGTTTATGTATAGTCTTATACTTTCGTAAATTGTTTCATCCTCTTGGGTTTTGAGATTGGAAGCACCAATAATCTTCGTCATTGCCTTTTCAGTTGTTGGCTGATGATTAGCACCAGAGAACACAGACCGCGTGAGGACATGCCATTCATTACGAGGAGAAAAATATATGCAGTGGTAATTGTTAGACTATGTGAATGGTCATGATTAAAAATGATGATGAATAATTGACATTTGAATTGCTTTAGAATTTGCATTTGTGAAAGTACCGGATGATCATAGTCAAAGATTTTAGGTTCGAGTGGCTTTGGTTCTTTCTTAGTGGTTTTTGCTTCTTCAAGTGTTTCGGCTGGTTTCAACGGGCTTCAACACTTTTCAACCATGGCCGGCTTCAACACTCTTCGACCATAACTAGCTTCAACACCGTCTAGTTTTAATCACGGCAAATTTCGTCCACGACTTGTTTACGACCACGGCTGTCATTTACGACTACACCTGGCTTTACGACCACGATTTTATGACTATGACGGCTTTCGTTCACATTCGACTCCGACCACATTTAGCTTCAACTGCATACGACTTCGACCATGGCATCACCACAACAACCATGAGGTAATCATAGCTATAGTACTTTACATGGTCGTAGCTTTGGTGCTTTTGATAGTCGTGGACTTTACTGGTCATACTCAATAGTCGTAGGATTTTTTGGTCGATAGTCGGTGTCTTTGTAATCGATGGTCGTAGGTTTTACTAATTGCTCTTATAGTCATATACTTTGCAGTCTTGTCGATAGTCGTAGACCAATTAGTCTCCTGTCATTGTCTTTAGTAGTCGAAGGCTTTATGATCACGGTCAGTACTCGTAGATTTTGTTATCGAAACGAGTGCTTCACTCTTTATGATCTACGAGTACTTTGAGTATGTGTGTTAGGCCAGCGAGGTGTTTGGCTAGTGCTTGATGGAATGATGTCATTACTCGGTAGTCGAAGCGACTACGTACTTGATGGTCGGTGAGCGATAGTCGTAAGGTTTGCGGTCGATTGTCAGTTACGAGTACTTGTTGTGCTCAGTGGTCATGTTGAGTGGTCGGAAGAGTGAGTTTCAGATAGCGATGATTTTTGGCAGTCGTGGTCAGTACTTTGGGATTATTTTTTGGATAGTGTTGAGATGATTGGTTGTGTACAACCAAGTTGATGGTCGTGGATGGTTTTGGTCTTGTCTCTGGATGGACAAGGTGTTATGAGTTGTTGTACTGATGACGGTCATGCTGGGAAAATTGTTTCTTTGGTCGTTGTAGATGCAGGAGAGCGTGGAGATGATCACGGTTGATGACGAGGAGGACCAGGACTAGGATAGGGAGATCTGAGGTCCAAACGGTTGAGGATGTAACGCGAGGTGGTCGGGCTCATGCTGGAGCACAAGGAGATCAAATGTGGAGATTCGTGGACAAACTATAGGAGGTGCATTCCAAGATGTTTCAATACGTGGTGATGGTGCGTGATAAAGATACGGCAAGGGATATCCTGGAGGCTTCATCATGTGTTGAGTTTGGATTGTTATGGATAGAGTCTGTGGGCTGGAAGAGGTAGAGTGTGAATAAAATTCATGTTAGGAAAGGTTTTCAGGTCTCTTGATTTGAGGAAGTGATTAGGTGTTGTGTTCATGTTTAAATCAAACACAATTAGAGACATTAGCCTATAAAAGTAGGGAGCGGCTTAGGCTAACGTAACTAGTCTTTAGGGCTTTCATCGAGGAAGTTTTTAGGGGTGCTGTGAGGGCACTTTGTAGCCAAAATCTTGTTGCAGAAATAATAGATCAGATCAATTCTAAGAAAAGTTCATAGGCGATGTGTTTTTCCTGAGCGTTGCTTTTATAGTTCTTGCCGATGAGATATGACCACGGTGCTATCTTTGGCTTGTTCTCGATCAAGTGGTCAATCTGTAATAGTAGTTGAAGTTTGACCACGTAGCGAAGCAATTGAGTTCTCGTTGTCAACAACTACAAGCGAAGCAGTGCAACGAGCATCGTTCGAGTGGTCGTTATCAACAACATTCAGAAGAGCAAAGCGGAAGAAGTGGAGGCAATCATTCACCCCCTCTGATAGGACCATATGGTCCTACAAGTAGTATTAGAGTAGGCTGCAATGGCGTCAGATCAGGAACGGTTCTCTCGTAAGCCATCTTTCTTTGATGGTATAGAGTATATCTACTGGAAAACTCGCATGGAAGTCTTTCTACAAGCTCAAGGTAATCTGATTTACCAAAAAGTTGAATCTTCATTTGAAGTACCTGTTGTGGCTACAGGCCAAACAGTAAGGAAGGGGACTAGTGGAAGGAGAAGAAGACAGCTAGATCTGTGGGAGAGTTGGTATGAATGAGAGGATGTCCCTCCTTTGCCCCTCCTGGGGGTTTATATATATGAGTGGGGTAGAATGGGAAATCCCCATTCTACCCCTTAGTACTTACAAGGTATGAGGGTACATTGGTATATTTACACTTGTATATTCCTCTACACTATTGGGCCTATTACATGTTGGACTAGTTGCACGGCCCAGTCACGGGGGGTTGGGCCACCCCCACAACAGTACTCCTTCGACAGCAAGCGCTGAGGTCCCGATGGGCGTGCGGAGGCGGACCTCACGCTACGTCTTATTTATACTCCGTAGAGTGCGTGCGGAGGCGGACCTCAACGCTACGTCTTATTTAGAGTCCGTAAACTGCGCGCGGAGGCAAGCCTCCGCGCGTTGCTGGCGGTGAAGTTGCGTGCGGAGGTGGACCTCGCGCTACGTCTTATTTATACTCCGTAGAGTACGCCGAGGCGCGAGGCCATCGTGCGATTTTAAACCAAAAGCCGATCAAACACCGCTGCACGAAAGAGGACGCAACAGCAATAAAAGAGTTCGAGGCCAGGCCAGTAAACACGCGACGATGGAAATGAAAGCACGGGACAAGCCAGTCAAGTAAAAATTGCAAAAGCGGACAGGACGTGTGCCATCATGAAATGATTTCAAGGTACAGTACCTCTCCTGCCCACCTGGACGGACTTGGTCGGCGCGGAAGCAGAGACCACCAACTGGGCGGGACGGAGACAACTCGGAGGCCGAACCCAACCTCATGTCGTCGGCTGCGCGTGCGAAGTCCAGCTCGCGGAGGCGACGTGCTGCGCGGAAGCGGCGCGAAGCTAGAGGAGTTTCGACACCACACGGAAGCTCAGCGCAGAGGCCGGGGACCTCGCGTGGCTGCACAGGGTCGGCTCGCTGAAGCCAGGCGGAGTCTCGCGCGGAGTCGACGGACGCGACGACGGAGCCCAATGGCTACAAGCAGAGACGGAGGCTGGGCGGAGTCTCGCGCGGCGTCGATAGACACGACGACGGAGCCCAGAGAAAGGAAATACTCCATGCATGCATATGTATGTGAGAGAGGAAATACTCGATGCATGCATATTTACATGAGGAAATACTCCATGCATGCATATTTACATGAGGAGGAAATACTCCATGCATGCATACGACGCTGGCATTCTTGGAGTCGATGGGACCCAGCAACCGGGACCTCGCCAACGTGTGGAGCCTGCCTCGCAGACCTCATCAAGACTTCGCCCAGCGCGGCGCGGAGGCCCCAGGAGGCCGCCGGGACTTCGCCAGTGGCGAGTCGTTGCGCGGAGGCGCGTGCTGCTGGTCGCATGCAAAGCGGCCAGGGTTGCCTGCTCGCGCTATGCACCTGCCGGCGGAGACTCCTCGCGAAGTTCGAACATCACGCAGAGACCTGCGGAGGCTCGATGGAGAGCGAGGGCTCGGCGAAGTCCCAACTCACGGAGGCGAGGTCCTGAGCGGAGGTGGCACGAGGCTGGAGGTTCGGAGAGTAGAGGCAGGCGACGGGTGAAGCTGTACGCGCACATCAAGCTTGACACGCGGAAACCCATGGTCGACGAGGGCCGTCGGGGAGCTGCGAAGCCAACACACGTGAAGCCGAGGTCGAGGACGACAACGTGGCGCCCGACGCAGCGCGTGCGAGCACACTGGCCGGCCGCCGTCACTACCGCACGTGGCCGCCGCTACCACCGGGCCGGCTACCTCCGGCTGATTGCCGTCGCCGCCCCAATGCGCCATGGCCACCGCACCATCTGCCTACACGCACAGCAGTTGGCTGCGTGCACCGTCGGCTGCCACTGCCACCACCGGCCGGAGCCGCCGCCGGGGCCCCCGCCTACCGGTGCTGTCGAGGGAGCTACGAAGCCAACACGCGTGGAACCGAGGTCGAGGACGACGACGCGACGCCCGACGCAGCGCGTGCGAGCACACTAGCCGGCTACCGTCGCTGCCGCACACGACCTCGCCACCGCAGAGGCTAAGATGACGCCTACCGGCGCCAGACCGCCGCCAATGGCCACCGCCCATCTGTGCGCTTCCTCGCAGAGAGCTGAACCACGAACTCACGTGTACGTGGGATACGTAGAGGGCTCATGCACGCATGCATGTCTCATGTACGCATGGATGAGTGACCTCCGCACGCCTAGGATTGAAGTTGTCTTCTGTGCATGCGAAGCTGGGCAGAGAGGCTGCGGCTTGAGGTTCTTATTTCTTGGCCATGCTCGTCTCCTCCGTCCGCTGGTCGACCGAGCCCGGCAGGCCGGCGCCCACAGGAGCAGCTGCCGCACGGGCTCCCAAGGCAACGGCAAGAGCTGGCGGAGGTCGGCGCAGAAGACGGCGTACCCCCACCGCGCGTAGCTAATGGCGATCACCTAGAAGAGCCAGGAGGTGCCGCAGCCATGGCCGTGCACAGTACTTCAGGGGTGTGCTTGGCGCCTGGAGTATTTTCCTACATGCAGAATGAATGCATGGATGGATGGATGATCACTTGACGTATTCTCCTGCATGCAGCACATGACACCGCCGACGCGAGGTCCATGCAGAGCTCCGCAGGGGCGAGGTTGACAGAGCCGCGCGGAGACGAGGTCGACGCCACCGACGCGAGGTCCATTCAGGGCTCCGTGGGGACGAGGTCGACGGAGCCGCGCGGAGATGAGGTCGACGCCGCCGACGCGAGGTCCATTCAGGGCTCCGCGGGGGCGAGGTCGACGGAGCCGCGCGGAGACGAGGTCGACGCCGCCGACGCGAGGTCCATGCAGAGCTCCGCGGAGGCGAGGTCGACGGAGCCGCGCGGAGACGTCGACATGGGCGGATGGATTTTGTGGCGCATGCATGGAGCGTGGAGAGAGAGAGGCAATTCATGTATGCATGCATGGATTTTTTGGAATGTGTTGTTTGCATGCATGGATGGATGATCACATGTCAGTAGTTATTTGCGTGTGGACAAATGCTTCCTTGCATGCATACGTGAGGGTGCTGCATGCCTGGAGTATAGACTTCGGAGACCGGGGACTTCGCGCCTGCGTGGACTCCGAGCGGGGGACTTCGGCGACCGGGGACTTCGCGCCTGCATCGCCCCAGCCGGGGACTTCGCGCCTGCATGGACCCCGAGCGGGAGACTTCGGCAACCGGGGCGCGGAGATGCTGCATCCTGGCCGGGAGAATGCTGCTACCAGGCCATCCAAGATACCACCTCCCTGCCTGAACACCTCCAGCAAGGCAGAGATAGTGGCAGCGTAGAAATGAGTGGTTCGAATAGTCTATTCAACTCGTTATCTACAAAAAATAGCAAAGTATACAGGCAAAGCCCGTACACTTTACCCAATCAGACCTGCCAGATCTAGACCTGGAAAAGAAATGCGAGCTCACAATAGATCCATGTGTTCACAACATTTCTGCCATGCTTAATGAGGTGCGCATATATGAATCCCAAAGCGAATAGGCTAGCAACAAGATGAACTTATCTGTGATGCTTCACAACACGAGCAACCTCCTCTAGCGCCCACCTACTTATCCTTTAGTTGAATGCTGGAGGAATATCTTCCATGCACAACTTCTTGTCGTCCCCACGGACGGCGCCATCTGTTGTGGCTACAGGCCAAACAGTAAGGAAGGGGACTAGTGGAAGGAGAAGAGGAGAGCTAGATCTGTGGGAGAGTTAGTATGAATGAGAGGATGTCCCTCCTTTGCCCCTCCTGGGGTTTATATATATGAGTGGGGTAGAATGGGAAATCCCCATTCTACCCCTTAGTACTTACAAGGGATGAGGGTACATTGGTATATTTACACTGGTATATTCCTCTACACTATTGGGCCTATTACATGTTGGACTAGTTGCACGGCCCAGTCACGGGGGGTTGGGCCACCCCCACAACAGTACCCTTTGTCATTACCATCGAAAACACTGCTGATGTCGAGGCAAATGCTAAGGCTAGAAATATTTTGTTGCAAGGTTTAAGCAAAAACGAGCTTGTTAGAATTGTTCATCTTAAATCTACAAATAAACTTTGGACTACTCTTGCCAATTACCACGAAGGATCAAAATCTATTAAAAGTGTGCATCAGAATCTCTACTACTTAAAAATGTAAGTTGGTGGTCATTAGTCCGTTCTCCCTCCTCTCTTTTCAGCCGTCCAATGAAAGATTAGCCGTCCAGATCCGCATGTAGATAGTTCTTCCGCTCCTCGTAGAAAAGGTCGGACCAATGCATGGGTCATGCTCCTCCTCTTCTCTTCTCCTACATTCTCCGCCTCCCGCAACCACACCACCTCTTGCAACCGCCACCTCCTTCTCTCCCACGAACCCTCGTGCCGTGCCTCCTCCTCGTCCAAAGTGTCACCACCAATTCCTTCCCCGTGCGGCAATATTTGGTCGCAGTCCCCCAACTTCCCCCAGCAACGCCGCATCCCCCCATCGCTGCCTCCCCCAACGCATTCGCCCGCCGCCTCCTCTCCCTATCTGCTTGTCGCCACAACTGCTGCCTCCTTCTCTCCCCTGAACCCTCGTGCCACGCCTCCTCCTCCATGGTGCCGCCACCAATTCCTTCCCCATGCAGCAGGTCGCAGTCCCCCAACTTCCCCAGCAGCACCGCATCTCCCCGTCACAGCCTTCCTAACGTATTCGCCCACCGCCTCCTCTCCCCATCTGCCCACCACCGCTTCTCCAACTCCACCTCCCGCAACCACCGCGTCCTTCTCTCCCCCGAGCCCTCGTGCCACGCCTCCTCCTCCTAGGCGCCACCACCAATTCCATCTTCCATCGCCCCTCCAACCAGTAACATGATGCTCAGCGACAGCGGTCGGTGGATCAGAGAGAAGGGTGCTCGACGACAGCGGCCAGTGGATCCGAGAGAAGGGCGCTCGACGATGGCGGCAGCAGCTTCCTCTTCCTACGCCTGCCAATGTGGCTCTCCCCCCACTGCCACCGCCTAACGGTCGCTCACCCGGTGAGTCTCTCTACCTCCTCCTGCTCTTCGCTAGTCTGGCGATTTTGGTCTCCCAAGCTAGTTGTCGAAGTCGGTGTCGTGGTTGAAGGGGGCCGTGGTCGAGGGGCTGTGGCCGAAGTCGAAGCCGTGGTCGAATGGGGCCATGGCCGAAGTTGAAGATCAGTGGTTGAAGTCGAAGCCGTGGTCGAAGGGGCGGTGGTCAAAGTCGAAGGGTCGTGGTCGAAGTCAGGCCGTGGTTGAAGTCAAAGGGTCATGGTCGAAGTCCAAGCCATAGTCAAAGGGGACAGTGACTAAAGGGGGCAGTGGTCGAAGTTGGTCTTCGGTCGAAGTCAAAGGGCCATGGTCGAAGTCAGGCCATGGTCAAAGTCAAAGGGTTGTGGTCGAAGTCCAAACCATGGTCAAAGGGGGGCAGTGGTTGAAATTGAAGAGTCATAGTCAAAGTCCAAGCCATTGTCGAAGGGGACAGTGGTCGAAGAGGGCAGTGGTCGAAGTCAAAGGGCCGTGGACGAAGTCGATCCGCAGTCGAAGTTGAATGGCCGTGGTCAACGTCGGGCCGTGGTCAAAGGAGGCCATGGTCGACATTAAGGCCACAGTCGAAGCGGGCCATGGTTGAGGGGCCATGGCCGAAGTAGAAGATCCGTGGTTGAAATCGAAGATGTGGTCGAAGGGGGCGGTGGTCGAAGGGGGAAGTGGTCGACGTTGAAGGGCCATGGTCATCAAAGGGCCATGGTCGAAGGGGACAGTGGTCGAAGTCGAAGCCGTGGTCGACGTCAAAGGGCCATGGTTGAAGGGGACAGTGGTTAATGTCGAAGGGTCGTGGTTGAAGGGGATGGTGGTTGAAGGGGTCAGTGGTTGATGTCGAAGGGTTGTGGTCGTTGAAGGGCCATGGTCAAAGGGGACAATGATCGAAAGGGGCAGTGGTTAAAGTCGATGATCCATGGTCAAAGTCAAAGCCGTGGTCGAAGGGGGCTGTAGTTGAAAGGGGAAGTGGTTGACATCGAAGGGCCATGGTCGAAGGGGACAGTGGTCGAAGGGGCGGTGGTCGAAGGAGGAAGTGGTCGATGTCAAAGGGTCGTGGTCGTCGAAGGGTCGTGGTCGAAGGGGATAGTGGTCGAAGGGTACAGTGGTCGAAGTCGCAGATCTATGGTTGAAGTCAAAGTCGAAGCCATGGTCGAAGGGGGCTATGATCGAAGGGGGCATGACATCGAAGGGCCATGGTCCAAGAGGGCTGTAGTCGAAGTCAAAGATCCATGGTCAAAGTTGAAGATTCTTGGTTGAAGTTGAAGCCATGGTCAAAGGGGCGGTAGTTGAAGGGGGAAGTGGTCAGCATCGAAGGGCCATGGTCGAATGAGATAGTGATCGAGGGGGGCAGTGGTCAAAGTCGAAGATCCGTAGTCATCGTCAAAACCATTGTCGAACAGGGAAGTGGTCAATGTCAAAGGGTTGTGGTCGAAGGGGACAGTGGTCGAAGGGGCAGTGGTTGAAGTCGAAGAGGGCAGTCTCTTTGGCCGTGGTTGAGGGGTCGTGTCCGAAGTTGAAGATTCGTGGTCGAAGTTGAAGCCGTGGTCGAAGGGGGCGGTGGTCGAAGGGGGAAGTGGTCGAAGGGGGAAGTGGTCAACGTTGAAGGGTCGTGGTCATCGAAGGGCCATGGTCAAAGGGGACAATGGTCAAAGTCGAAGCCGTGGCCAACGTCAAAGGACCGTGGTCGAAGGGGATAGTGTTCGACGTCGAAGGGCCATGGTCGAAGGGGATGATCGTCGAAGGAGGAAATGGTCGACGTCGAAGGGTCGTGGTCATCAAAGGGCCATGGTCGAAGGGGACAATGAATGAAGGAGGCAATGGTCGAAGTCGAAGACCCGTGGTCAAAGTCGAAACCGTGGTTAAAAGGGGCCATAGTCAAAAGGGGAAGTATGTGGTCGAAGTCGAAGATCCGTGGTCAAAGTTGAAGATCCTTGGTTTTAGTTGAAACCATGGTCGAAGGGGGCCGTGGTTGAAGGGAGAAGTGGTCAGCGTCGAAGGGCCATGGTCATCGAAGGGCCGTGGTCGAAAGGGGATAGTGGTCGAAGTTGAAGATCCATGGTTGTCGTCAAAACCATGGTCAAAGAGGGAAGTGGTTGACGTCGAAGGGTCGTGGTTGAAGGGGGCAATGTTCAAAGTCAAAGAGGCAGTGCTTGAAGTCAAAGGGGGCAATGGTCAAAGTCACGGTCATGGTCGTAGCACCCGTGGACGTGGTCGTAGCAGTCATGGTCGTAGTAGTCATAGCGCCAAGCCAAAGGGCACCTGCTGGTTCATCCATAACCTCCGCCGCTATGAGTTCCCCCTCCAATTGGACATCCCCATCACCTATCCCCAGGTCACCTCTGAGATCAAGCTCCCCACCCTCGACGGCAAGACCCACAAGGTCTCATACTCCCCATGGATTGTAACATACTTTTGGCCATGAGGTGTGATCGACGGCTTCTAATTTACGACCACGAGCATTGGTCGATGTGTTCTGACTTACGACCACGAGGTATGGTCAATGTCTTCTGACTTATGACCATGAGCGCTGGTTGAAGTCAAAGATCTATGGTCGAAGTCAAAGCCATGGTCGAAGGGGGCCATGGGGGAAGCAGTCATTGTTGAAGGGTCGTGGTTGAAGGGGATAGTGGTTGAAGGGGGAAGTGGTCGAAGTTGAAGGGGGCAGTAGTCGAAGTCGGGGGCTGTGGTCAAAGTCGGGGCCATGGTCAAAGTCGACGTTGTGGTCGAAGTCGGGGCCGTGGTTGAAGCGGAAATGGTCGAAAGGGGTTGTGGTCAATGTCGAAGGGCCGTGGTCGAAATCGAGGCTAAGTAGGCTAGCGCCAGTAGTCAGGCGACAGGGCACCAGTGCACCAGAGGCTTGCCAACGTACAACCACCAGCGATGGTCAACCACTTCCAACTTACGATCACATGCGATGGTCGACAGCTTCTAACTTACGACCATGAGCACTGATCGATGTGTTCCAACATACGACCACGAGGTGTGGTCGATGTCTTCCGACTTACGAGCATGTGCGCTGGTTGATGTGTTCTGACTTATGACCACGAGGTGTGATGTGACGATGGCCCGATCTTCCGAGAGGTACTGATAAGCCGATTGTGGAGATCTCGACATTGATGATCCAAAGGCTCCGACCAAAACAGATCGAACCCCTCGCAATCACTACACCACTGCTTCGTTGGTTATCAACCGTGCCGAACACGGTTGACCTCGCCAAGAAGGCTATCTCCTGCAAGCGAATCGAGAACACGAGAAAGAGAGTAAAAGATGCAATCTGTATTGCGAATAAAGATTAAGTTCACAAGTTGGGGTTCCTCAACCGAACGTGCGGCGAAACTGCTAAGCAGAATAATCTCTTAAGAAAAACCCAAGGAAAACTAAAGGGATGCGACCTCCTTAAATAGGGGAGGGGGAAGCCACACTTATCTAATAAAAAGGGATGTGGTACTATTCACGGTTACTGTTCATGCAACCGTGGTACTGTTCACATGAACAGTACTGGCCCAAATAGCCCAAGTTACAAGGCCCTCGGCCCACTTTGACTCGGACTGGAAAAGTGATGTGATTTGTTTCACAGTTTCTGATCTGCCCGAGTGGATTTTGGAGGTGAGACTAGATCCATCTGAAAGTAGACTCCAAGAGCTTTCCAACGAGTACTCACGGGCCCCGAGAAGCCTTCTGGATCAAAAGTTATGGCCATTTGAAGTTGGCTTGTCAAGCTGAATCCGAAATTGATCTGGAGGCCGAATTGGATTCCAAAACCTGTCCAACTTGAACCCTTGCTTCAATTGGTTCCAAAGTGATGTGGTGCTACAAATATATATTTTTTCATCATTAAGTAGCATCATATTCTCATTTAAAATGTGTTGAAGTTGAAAAAACGAATTCACCTTTAGTTCAATCTTGATATTGGCCGCTATGGTCATACGAGTTGGTGGCGTGGTCACATCATCGTCCTCGATGGCTTCCGACTTACGACCACGAACGATGGTCGTCAGCTTCTGACGTATGGCCATGAGCCATTGTCGAAGGCTTCCGATTTAGGACCACAATCGATCATCGACCGCTACCAACTTACGACCACCAACGATGGTCGACCGCTCCCGACTTACGATCTCGCGCGATGGTCGATGGCTTCTGACTTACGACGACGAGGTGTGCTCGAGGGCTCCCGACCTACGACAACAAGGTGTGGTCGATGTCTTCTGACTTATGGCCATGAGGTGTGATTGACGGCTTTCGACATACTTGACAGATTTGAAAACTTTTAGAACATGTTTGTATGCATATTCTAAAAAGTTTTACTATCCATGAGTTTTAAAACACGTAGTATGATAAATTTTAAAAATCCGTAGCAACGCACGGGCATTCAACTAGTAGTTAGCTATTGTTTGGTTTTATTCTGTTAGCTTGTTCTGGTCAGCAGGTTAAAATCTTTTGAAAATAGGTGGATGGATGCCGGTCTCATCTTAGCTTCATCTTCTTATCTTATGTTCCAAACT
Organism: Dendrocalamus latiflorus; assembly: GCA_017311315.1. Lineage (NCBI taxonomy): Eukaryota > Viridiplantae > Streptophyta > Magnoliopsida > Poales > Poaceae > Dendrocalamus > Dendrocalamus latiflorus. The sequence continues at coordinate 24,168,395 of CM029626.1, read as the reverse complement.
CTGTAGCTTGGTTTTTAGTCTCAAATCTTTAAATTTGAATTCAACTATGAATTTATATTTCATTGTTTCCGAGCTTTTCGGTCTTTTATTATTATGAGCATTATTGGCATTCAGGAATTACTCCCAGTGATTATTTGTGTAGGAAGAAATCCATAAAGACCCAAATGAATTTGCAAAATAAATTCAAATACCAAGAAGATTCAACAAAAAAGTTTTTAAGTTCTTATCAATTTCGAACATAAAAAATTTAGGGTGCTACAGTAGTTGTAGATAGCTCCTAGTCTAGGACTCGCTCTCCTAAGATAGGCCATGAATCAATATTTGTGAAAATGCAATGTTCAAATGTGTCTTGAGCTTAAGTGATTAAGTTTGCGCCGATTATGTGGACCGAATACACTTGGATGTGCGAGATGCTACAAAAACAACTTCATGATGGTGACAATGGCGTGCGCGATGAGCTCAGGGAAGTTCAGACTGGACTGAACACCCTCGGGGAGGAGGTCACAGAATTGCGTATGACCATCAACAATAACTTTCTGGAGCTGCGTGCCATGTTCGCACACCACAATCTATGTGGGGGTGCACCAGCTGATGATACAAGTCTACACGGCCCTCCAGCCGTTCTACACAATGAGACCGAGGAGGAGCGTGCTATTCGTCTGGATGAGGAGCGACGTCAGCGACAGGCGCATCGCATGGCCGTGCCGCCAAACGTCGAAATGGTAGCCGCGGCACACCCTCAGGCACATGGGCCTGGCTGAGGCAATGGTGGCCAGGGTGGAGGTGCACCACAGGGTGCCCACGGAGGAGGTGTGCATCATGCACCTCATAGCTGGGCTGACGCGGTCGAGCGCCGAGATGACGATTTCCCCATCGATGACTACGATGACCGACAGTGCCACCACCACAACAACGTGCAGCGTCCTCGCCACGACGACGCCGAGGATCTTGTCACTAAGCCCAAATTTAATCTTCCTATATTTTCAGGTGGTACAGATGTGGAACAATACCTCACTTGGGAGCTGAAAGTTGATAAGTTGTTTCAGATGAACAACTATTCCAATGAGAAGAAGCTGTTGCTTGCGTCCAATGGCTTGGATGATTATGCCACACATTGGTGGGAGCAGTTCTGTCGGGACCCGGAGCAACAACTCCAGAACCCTCTGTGTAAATCGCACTATCCCAGGAAAAGCTAGTGCACACAGTAATAACAAAGACAAATATCATGCGTAATGACAAACTTTATTTAACTAATATGAGCCTGATGGCCAGGGTTTACAATAATAGCAAAAGAAGACAGCGGAAGAAATACAATGTAGCAGCCCATCCAGCCTTCCCACAAGGCGAATGACTGTAAGACGTGGCCTAGTCGCAATCCTCACCGAAGTCGTCGAAGGCTTCCTCTGAAAAGAGTTAGATATAGCAACATGAGTACAAAAAGTACTCCACAAGTCACCCGGGAATATGCAACATAATGATAAAGGCTTCAATGGAAGGTTTATAGGGTTAGTTTGCATAAAACAACATTTAAGAAATATAATAATAGATTGAAATTGCTGAATTTAATACAGTAGATAAAACAATACTTGTAGTAGAAAGTAATACCGTTAGTGTCGGCTCCGACCAAACACCAACCTATCCACGGGCATCCCACCCGGACCATTTTTTTTCAAAAGCTCACGTATGGATTCCATCCATCCACACGCTTTCACTGCGCAACTCTGATGAATTCCATCCATTCACCAGATTTCCATCTCTCACGGATTCCATCCATCCGCAAGGTTTTCATCTCTCGTGGATTCCATCCATTCACAAGGTTTTCGAAAACGTTTTGAAAAACAAAGTCTAATCCATGAAAAACTTTACTCAGCTTGCCCATGACCGTGGGCACGGCTATCCAGGATAGGTTATACACTCTGCAGAGGTTGTACAGCTTTACCCACAAGACATGATCATCCCGGTTTGCCACGCGAGTTACACACTTCCTTAGGTGTGCGGCGAGGAGATCATGACAAGGCCTTTACAATGATCCGTTGTCAACAAAATCACGCCGCCACTAAGGTTTCACCACAACATGAATCCACATGTTGGAGCCCCCTCTTGTGCCATGTGAGACTTCTCACGGCCTACGCCGCGCTCACATTCAGCCTATAGCGAGATCATGTTGGAACTTCACAAATTATTCGGCCAGGTCTGTCCCATACCAGACTTGTGGTAGTACGATAGGGCTTTGCAATAGTAGCTCACAGACCGGTCCTTAACTTGACTTAAGCTCAACCACAAACCCCCGTGCACGACAATCAACCACTGCGGCTCCAACCAACAGGGCATGCCTGCACCCACCACTCTAACCAATTGCCTAAGTCTAAACCAGTTTCATATTTGTTTTCAAAATAATTCATAACACTCCTTGACTCACCAAAGTCAAGAGTACATATCATTTTATGTAAAAAGGGTCATCATTTTATGTGAAAAGGTATCCCAAAGCAAAATTATATGACTATGCAGGGCTAAGCGTTTGAATAAACTCTCTAGCCAACACTAATGTATTAACTAGAGTTTGATTCTAGGGTGACAAGGTATAAGGGATTCAATAACAATGGAGGAATTAACAAGTAGGCAATAACTAGATTTAAAACTGAATTGAAATACGCTGAATAAAAATATGCATGCAATATAATTTAAATCAACATAATTTTATTTTGAAAACTGGGATCAACATGATCAAGGAGGGTGACTTGCCTTGCTCGAAGACCTGGTGCGAATCATCGGCGTCGTTCTCTACGAATTCGTCGAAATCTACGCGCGAAGAACCAACCAAATAAAATCAAATAAAATCGAAATAAAATCCAAAAATTATAAAATATATACTGCAACTTTGATTATGATTTTAGACAAATTTAGAGATTTGAATCACTGGATTCGGAGATCGGACGAGGGAGAACGAGCGATTGGAAGTTTGATCGGTTTGGAAATTCCAGAAAAATGCAAAACGAGGGAATATTCTCTGGAATCTTATTTTGGCTGATTTTTGGGGTATTTTGGAGTGTATGACATGTGGGGCCCGGTTGTCATTGACTAGCAAAAATTTTGGCCAAGCCCAAACCGAAAATTGCATTGCATTGGACTTGAACACACAACCTCGTGCATGCTTGCACTAACATGCACCCACTAGCCAAGTGGGCATTTAGTCTTTCTTGACAAAGGAGCAACAACAAATTAAATAAGCAAGGTTGAATATGGTTGAAGAAGGAATCATGGAGGGAGGCCACGGGAGCGCGCACGGGAGGCGGCTCACCGGCGACCGGCGGCCGGCGGCGGGGCGGCGAACGGCGACGGGGAGAGGTGGGGCGGCGGCGCACTCACCGGTGGCGGCGGCGGGACTCGGGGCGGCCGGCGGCGGCGCAAGGAGGAGGCGGCGGTGGTGAAGCGCGGGCGGCGGCGGGAGGCGGGCCGGGAGGCGGCCGGGGCGGCGGCAAAGGGCGGCGGGGTGGCGGCCGAACGGGAGGGGAGGGGCGGCGGTGAGAGGGAGGCCGAATGGGAGGAGGAACCGGGCATGGGGAGGGATTTTATAGATGGTGAGAGAAGAAACGGCCGCGGATTTAGAGGGGGATTAAAGGGAGGAGATGGCCGGGCGTGAGTGGGGAGTGATGAGGGCTTCCGTTTCCACCCTTAAACGACGATTAAAGAGGTAGTAACGGCCGGGAATTGAAGCTTTCATTCGGCATCAATGGTGGAAGAGAGAGAAGACTAGAGGAGGAAGAAGGGGAGGAAGAAGAAACATATGACAAGTGGGTCCCATGTGTCATAGAGAGGGAGGAGAATGAAGGGGTACGGGCCGTCGGATTGTTGACACGTGGCAAGTGGATGGCTCATGTCCTTTGGATTTTATGAAGGGGTAAGTTGTGGTGGATGGCTAGGATTAAAACGTGGAGAGAGAGTGATTCAATCTGAGAGCGACAAGTGGCGGGCTTGGATGAATTTGATTTTTATTTTCGGAATAAAATTTCAGAAAATACTAGAAGCTTCATAAACACTTGGAAATATAATATTTAATGTCTAAAAATTCCAGAAAAATTATAGAATATTCCTGGAAACATTTTAGACTTAGGAAAAATATTTTTAATTCCAGATTTTTATTTACTAATTTTATAAAATAGTTTTTAACCTTTCAAAATTGATTTTTAACTCCAGAAAAGCACAGAAAATCTGAATAAAAGCCAAATGCTTTTAAATACTTAATTTGAAATTATATTTTTACATAAACTCAAAATATTCTTTTATTTAATCATAATTTTATGTTTTTAGTTAAATTACTTTTTATAAAAGCCTTTTTAAAAGCCAAAAACAGACGAATAAAATCTCCAAAATTTAGGCAACCAAAGAACACTTTATTTTATTTTTAAATTAAATTAATTATTTTTTTTCTTACTGAAATTTTGAAATAAACAGCTGGGCTGTTACAAACTACCCCCCTTAAAAAGAATCTCGTCCCCGAGATTCGCACTGGTTAGCAAAGAAATAGGTTTGGATCTTACTCTTTGTGGCTTGAGCGGAGATCTAGTTCAAACGTCCATTTGCAAACTTCTGTGGCCTTCTGTTTGCTGTCTGGAGGTTGTTGGCAGTTGGTGTTTCAGCTTGATGCTTCCAAAGAATAGAAGAGAGGAGACTCAAGGCAAAGGAGGGACAACAGACGATTAACCCAAAACAAAACAACTAGCAAAACTTTTATTAAGCAAACAATAGTTATGGCTGCCGACAAAAGGGAAAAATGACAGCGCATAACCTCGTCTACTGTCTAGCTTAACAACTTAACCTAAAAGGATAATGGTTGTCTTGGAGTGATCCTTCGCAGCTCTTGACGTACGAAGCATGATCCTTTGGTGCAAAGATTGAGGTTGCGGCAGAGTCGATGAATCTAGAGTGTTGCCATCTATAGTTGTTTTGAGCAAGGGAAGATTTAGAAATAAATTTTCAAGTAATGACAAAGATAGGGGAGAATTGGAAGACGAGAGCAAGCAAAGATTAAGAGATAAGGGTAGCATAGATTGAGAGGTAAGAATAAGAAAACTTTTGAAATTACTTGTTATTAAAATATATCCTTAAGGTCCAACCATTCTATTCTATCTACGGTCACGTCTTAGAGTCATTATTGCTCTGATACCATCTCTCTCGGGACCCGGAGCAACAACTCCAGAACCCTCTGTGTAAATCGCACTATCCCAGGAAAAGCTAGTGCACACAGTAATAACAAAGACAAATATCATGCGTAATGACAAACTTTATTTAACTAATATGAGCCTGATGGCCAGGGTTTACAATAATAGCAAAAGAAGACAGCGGAAGAAATACAATGTAGCAGCCCATCCAGCCTTCCCACAAGGCGAATGACTGTAAGACGTGGCCTAGTCGCAATCCTCACCGAAGTCGTCGAAGGCTTCCTCTGAAAAGAGTTAGATATAGCAACATGAGTACAAAAAGTACTCCACAAGTCACCCGGGAATATGCAACATAATGATAAAGGCTTCAATGGAAGGTTTATAGGGTTAGTTTGCATAAAACAACATTTAAGAAATATAATAATAGATTGAAATTGCTGAATTTAATACAGTAGATAAAACAATACTTGTAGTAGAAAGTAATACCGTTAGTGTCGGCTCCGACCAAACACCAACCTATCCACGGGCATCCCACCCGGACCATTTTTTTTCAAAAGCTCACGTATGGATTCCATCCATCCACACGCTTTCACTGCGCAACTCTGATGAATTCCATCCATTCACCAGATTTCCATCTCTCACGGATTCCATCCATCCGCAAGGTTTTCATCTCTCGTGGATTCCATCCATCCACAAGGTTTTCGAAAACGTTTTGAAAAACAAAGTCTAATCCATGAAAAACTTTACTCAGCTTGCCCATGACCGTGGGCACGGCTATCCAGGATAGGTTATACACTCTGCAGAGGTTGTACAGCTTTACCCACAAGACATGATCATCCCGGTTTGCCACGCGAGTTACACACTTCCTTAGGTGTGCGGCGAGGAGATCATGACAAGGCCTTTACAATGATCCGTTGTCAACAAAATCACGCCGCCACTAAGGTTTCACCACAACATGAATCCACATGTTGGAGCCCCCTCTTGTGCCATGTGAGACTTCTCACGGCCTACGCCGCGCTCACATTCAGCCTATAGCGAGATCATGTTGGAACTTCACAAATTATTCGGCCAGGTCTGTCCCATACCAGACTTGTGGTAGTACGATAGGGCTTTGCAATAGTAGCTCACAGACCGGTCCTTAACTTGACTTAAGCTCAACCACAAACCCCCGTGCACGACAATCAACCACTGCGGCTCCAACCAACAGGGCATGCCTGCACCCACCACTCTAACCAATTGCCTAAGTCTAAACCAGTTTCATATTTGTTTTCAAAATAATTCATAACACTCCTTGACTCACCAAAGTCAAGAGTACATATCATTTTATGTAAAAAGGGTCATCATTTTATGTGAAAAGGTATCCCAAAGCAAAATTATATGACTATGCAGGGCTAAGCGTTTGAATAAACTCTCTAGCCAACACTAATGTATTAACTAGAGTTTGATTCTAGGGTGACAAGGTATAAGGGATTCAATAACAATGGAGGAATTAACAAGTAGGCAATAACTAGATTTAAAACTGAATTGAAATACGCTGAATAAAAATATGCATGCAATATAATTTAAATCAACATAATTTTATTTTGAAAACTGGGATCAACATGATCAAGGAGGGTGACTTGCCTTGCTCGAAGACCTGGTGCGAATCATCGGCGTCGTTCTCTACGAATTCGTCGAAATCTACGCGCGAAGAACCAACCAAATAAAATCAAATAAAATCGAAATAAAATCCAAAAATTATAAAATATATACTGCAACTTTGATTATGATTTTAGACAAATTTAGAGATTTGAATCACTGGATTCGGAGATCGGACGAGGGAGAACGAGCGATTGGAAGTTTGATCGGTTTGGAAATTCCAGAAAAATGCAAAACGAGGGAATATTCTCTGGAATCTTATTTTGGCTGATTTTTGGGGTATTTTGGAGTGTATGACATGTGGGCCCGGTTGTCATTGACTAGCAAAAATTTTGGCCAAGCCCAAACCAAAAATTGCATTGCATTGGACTTGAACACACAACCTCGTGCATGCTTGCACTAACATGCACCCACTAGCCAAGTGGGCATTTAGTCTTTCTTGACAAAGGAGCAACAACAAATTAAATAAGCAAGGTTGAATATGGTTGAAGAAGGAATCATGGAGGGAGGCCACGGGAGCGCGCACGGGAGGCGGCTCACCGGCGACCGGCGGCCGGCGGCGGGGCGGCGAACGGCGGCGGGGAGAGGTGGGGCGGCGGCGCACTCACCGGTGGCGGCGGCGGGACTCGGGGCGGCCGGCGGCGGCGCAAGGAGGAGGCGGCGGTGGTGAAGCGCGGGCGGCGGCGGGAGGCGGGCCGGGAGGCGGCCGGGGCGGCGGCAAAGGGCGGCGGGGTGGCGGCCGAACGGGAGGGGAGGGGCGGCGGTGAGAGGGAGGCCGAATGGGAGGAGGAACCGGGCATGGGGAGGGATTTTATAGATGGTGAGAGAAGAAACGGCCGCGGATTTAGAGGGGGATTAAAGGGAGGAGATGGCCGGGCGTGAGTGGGGAGTGATGAGGGCTTCCGTTTCCACCCTTAAACGACGATTAAAGAGGTAGTAACGGCCGGGAATTGAAGCTTTCATTCGGCATCAATGGTGGAAGAGAGAGAAGACTAGAGGAGGAAGAAGGGGAGGAAGAAGAAACATATGACAAGTGGGTCCCATGTGTCATAGAGAGGGAGGAGAATGAAGGGGTACGGGCCGTCGGATTGTTGACACGTGGCAAGTGGATGGCTCATGTCCTTTGGATTTTATGAAGGGGTAAGTTGTGGTGGATGGCTAGGATTAAAACGTGGAGAGAGAGTGATTCAATCTGAGAGCGACAAGTGGCGGGCTTGGATGAATTTGATTTTTATTTTCGGAATAAAATTTCAGAAAATACTAGAAGCTTCATAAACACTTGGAAATATAATATTTAATGTCTAAAAATTCCAGAAAAATTATAGAATATTCCTGGAAACATTTTAGACTTAGGAAAAATATTTTTAATTCCAGATTTTTATTTACTAATTTTATAAAATAGTTTTTAACCTTTCAAAATTGATTTTTAACTCCAGAAAAGCACAGAAAATCCGAATAAAAGCCAAATGCTTTTAAATACTTAATTTGAAATTATATTTTTACATAAACTCAAAATATTCTTTTATTTAATCATAATTTTATGTTTTTAGTTAAATTACTTTTTATAAAAGCCTTTTTAAAAGCCAAAAACAGACGAATAAAATCTCCAAAATTTAGGCAACCAAAGAACACTTTATTTTATTTTTAAATTAAATTAATTATTTTTTTTCTTACTGAAATTTTGAAATAAACAGCTGGGCTGTTACAAGTTCATCCATAAGCGCATGGAGCGCCATGAGTTGTCGATTATCACCTGGGAGCAGATGAAGCAGCATTTGCAGGCACGCTTTGTACCTCGCCACTACAAGCGCTCACTATTTGGGAAGTTGACAGGGCTGCGACAAGGTATGAAATCAATTGATGAATATCATAAAGAAATGGAGACTATCATGATACATGAAGTTGTCCGCGAGAATAAAGAATAGACCATGGCGAGATTTCTAACTGGCATGATCATGCTGTCCAACGCATTGTCAATCACCATCCCTATAATGATATGATTGAGTTGCTGCACCAAACACGTGAAGCCGAGAGACAAGTGATTGAAGACGCACGGTTCGCTACCCGGTCATGTTCTTCAGCTAGTCCGGGACAGCCATATAACAACAGCCAACCAAACAAGAGCACTTCGGTTGCAAGCAATTCAGCGATGCGCAGTTCCGCAAGTAAGAAGCTGGAGAGTACACCATCACCGGTGCGTCGACCTATGGTGCCCGCTGCTAGTGCGACCTCGTCTATGGGATCAATAGGCCGTTCACGTGACATTATTTGCCACAAGTGCAAGGGCGTTGGCCATTTTCTGAGGGACTGCCCAAATGTCAGAACTATGCTTATCACATAGGATGGCGGTTATGTTTCAGCTAGTGATGATGAGTCACCTAATGCACAGGCAGTCTTGCACACTGATGACATAGAACAATGTGAGTGTGATCCTGAGTTTCCTAACATTGAGCAGTATTCCATTGTTTGCACGCCCAAGGTGCTTAGTGTGATGCCATCGCCATCACTCGAACAGCGGTGCAATTTGTTTCAGACATGGGCAAAGCTTGATAAGGGTAAGGTGTGCAAGGTGATCATTGATGGCGGGAGTTGTCACAATCTGGCTAGCAAGGATATGTGTCATAAGTTGGGTTTGAAGTATTTGCCACACCCACGTCCTTATCATGTGCAATGGTTGAGCGACAAAGAGGAAGTGAAGGTGAACTATATGGTGCGTGTGACGTTTTGTATTGGGAAGTACACCGATACTGTGGACTGCGATGTTGTGCCTATGACGGTGTGTCACTTGCTCTTGGGACGGCCATGGCAATATGACCGTTCCGCTGTTCACGATGGGCGTACAAATCATTACACATTTCGATGGAACAATATGGATGTCATCTTGAAGCCGCTTACACCGCAACATATTGTCAATTCCTCCATGCAGAAAATTGATATGCACGTTGAGAGTGCATAAGAGCGAGAGAACCATCTGAGTAGTAACAAGAAACGTGAGAGAGAGAAGAATTTAGTGATGTTAGCCACCAAATCAGAGATGAGAGAATTCAGCGAGGATCCTAATTTGGTGCACGTCGTGCTGCTGTACAAAGATGCTTTGCTTTCGACTAATGACATAACTTCTCTTCCTAGTGGTGTTGTTTCTGTTTTGTAGGATTTCAGCGACGTCTTTCCTGAGGAGGTACCAGTGGGGCTACCACCAATACGCGGGATAGAACATAAGATCGACTTGATTCCAGGAGCGTCGCTGTCGAACCGACCACCGTACCGCACCAATCCCGAGGAGACAAAGGAAATTCAGAAACAAGTACAAGAGCTTCTCTCCAAAGGGTATGTCTGTGAAAGCTTAAGCCCTTGTGCTGTTCCTGTTATTTTAGTTCCTAAGAAAGATGGTTCATGGCGTATGTGCGTAGATTGTCGAGCGATTAATAATATCACAATTCGCTATCGTCATCCTATACCTCACTTAGATGATATGCTAGACGAATTGAGTGGTGCTGTTATTTTCTCTAAAATAGATTTGCGTAGTGGTTACCATCAAATTAGAATGCATGAAGGGGATGAGTGGAAAACAACCTCTAAAATGAAATTTGGGTTGTACGAGTGGTTAGTTATGTCTTTTGGTTTAACTAATGCACCTAGAACATTCATGCGCTTAATGAATCATGTTTTAAGGCATTTTATTGGTAAATTTGTGGTTGTGTACTTTGATGATATTTTGATTTACAGTCGCACTGAATCTGAACACATAGACCATCTTAGACAAGTTCTACACGTTTTGTGTGAGAATAGGTTATTTGGTAACTTAGAGAAGTGCACTTTTGCAAAGATCGTGTCATCTTTTTGGGCTATTTTGTTTCTGCACAGGGAGTTGAAGTAGATGAGTCTAAAATTGAAGCGATTAAAAATTGGTCAACTCCTGTGAACATAAGTCAGATTAGGAGCTTTCATGGTCTCGCTGGTTTTTATCGGCGTTTCGTGAAGGATTTTAGCACCATCGCCGCCCCTTTGGATGAACTTACTAAAAAGGGTGTTGAATTTGTGTGGGGGTAGCGCAAGAAAATGCTTTTGCTGAACTTAAGAGACGCTTAACTGAAGCACCGTTGCTTGTTTTACCTGATTTCACTAAAAACTTTGAAATTGAGTGTGATGTTAGTGGATTGGGTATTGACGGTGTTTTAATGCCAGAGGGTAGACCGGTAGCTTATTTTAGTGAGAAACTGAATGGTGCTCAATTGAATTATCCGGTCTATAACAAAGAGTTTTATGCGTTAGTGCGTGCGTTAGAAACTTGGCAACACTATTTATGGCCTAAAGAGTTTATTATTCATTCTGATCATGAGGCTTTGAAGTATTTAAAGGGCCAAGCAAACCTGAACCGTAGACATGCCAAATGGGTCGAATTCATTGAGTCGTTTCCTTACATTGTGAAATATAAGAAGGGAAATGAAAATATGGTAGCCGATGCGCTTTCTAGGAAAAGTGTACTTTTAACTCAATTAGGAGTGCACATTCCTGGTTTAGCGAGTGTGCGTGATTTATATGCTCATGACCATGATTTTTCTATCCCTTATGCACGTTGCAAAGAGGGAAAAGGCTGGGATAAATTTCACATCCATGATGGGTTTTTGTTTCGCACTAACAAATTATGCGTTCCAGAATCCTCTGTGCGTTTGCTATTACTGCAGGAATCACATGCAGGTGGATTGATGGGACATTTTGGACGTGAGAAGACGTTGTCTATGCTGAGCGATCACTTTTATTGGCCTAAAATGAGGCGAGATGTGGAGAGGTATGTGCAACGATGCATTACTTGCCACAAAGCGAAATCGAAGTTGCATCCACACGGTTTGTATACCCCTTTACCTGTTCCCAATGCTCCATGGGAGGATATTAGTATGGATTTTGTTTTAGGACTGCCTAGAACTAAGAAGGGGAGTGATTCTGTTTTTGTCGTTGTGGATTGTTTTTCGAAGATAGCACACTTTATTCTGTGCCACAAGATCGATAATGCGTCGCATATTGCTAACTTGTTTTTGAAGGAATGCGCGTAGGCTACGATAGCAGAAAACAAAACTTTTTCTACCGCGCACACCAAGATAACATGCTTAAGGATGGATCATGGATCGTTACCACTAGACGCGCAGCGTAGCGGAAGAAGAGTTGGAGAAGCCGATCCAACCACGCGCGTCGAGGTAGTAGTGGAAGTAGCTGATCGTTCAGAACAGATCGTCTCCTCCACGCGATCAACCACACCACGTGCAAGATTCAATCTGTAGATTGTTGATGCTGATCAACGCCGCAATGAGCAGCGCCTCCACCGGTATCCACACGTCCGGGGCTGGAACGCCGATCGCGAGTGTACCAACACTCGCGAGCGGCTAGGGTTTGGCTCGGGAGGTGGCGGCTAGGGTTTGGCTCGGGATTAACAGAAGCATGCACCCCTCAGCCCCTCACCTCCATATATATAGACCTCCTCACTTGGGCCTCGTGGACCGAGGCCCAATAGGAGTCTATCCGGATCTCTATCCGAATTGAGCCCACATCCGAATCACATTCGAATTAGTGTTCCAATCCGTTAAGTGTGCGACCCTGTAGGTTCACGTATACTTGGTCGCGACCCGGAAACGCCTTTCCGGTCACCCTATTAATAGCGGCCTCTAGTAAGACATATTAACCCCAAAGTATACGTAAAGATCATATCGGCTGAACCTGTAATGTTCTCATGTACGAATCCCTTTGCCTCACGATATAGATTGAGCTCAAGGCGAGACCTCTGTCATCCTCTTAATAGCTCAATCACTCTCTCGATTCCGTGATGGATTATAAACTTGTGATTGACTCCTCAATTACCTTGGCATGGTCATGCACTTTCATAATCCATTACATCGAGGGGCCCAGAGATATCTCTCCCATAAGAAGGGGCAAATTCTATCTTGATCATTCACATCCCACTACATGTTTCATGGCAAACCCGAAGACTACTTTTATGACTACCCAGTTACGGAGTAGTGTTTAGTAGTCCCAAAATAAGCTACTACGCATGTTGGGAACCATGATGATCTCAAGTCTAAGGATTCTACATAAACACTACTTGAGACCAACTAATGACACATAGAATCTCTGCAGTGTCTCATGGCGGGTCTATCCAACATATGTTCACTAACACATGTCCATATTATTGATTTGGTATCACCATACCATGATCCATGAGACATGATCATCAATCAATACATATGCTGATCTTTGAATCATATTTGTTCCTCATATGATATATGATCAGGGATCATTTAGAAATAGCAACATTTTAGCATTAAGAGTCTCATGAATAAGTCACATACTCATTGATCAATAATGATAATGTCTATTTCAAGGAACAAAGTAATGCATCATAAACATAGTATGTGATATATATAACATCTCCATGTTACCTCTAGGGCATATCACTAACAGTTTTTCAGGGAGATCGTGTGGCTACATGGTGTGCCACGTACTATTGTGTCGGATCTCGACGTGAAGTTCATGAGCTACTTCTGGAAGACGCTTTGGGGTAAACTGGGGACGAAGTTGTTATTCAGCACAACTTGTCATCCCCAAACTGATGGTCAAACAGAGGTGGTGAACTGCACACTTTCGATGCTACTCCAGACCATGATCAAGAAGAATCTGCGCGAGTGGGAGGATTGTTTGCCGCACGTGGAATTTGCTTATAATAGGGTCGTGCATTCCACTACGCAGATGTGTCCATTTGAGTTAGTTTATGGTTTCAAGCCCTTTACACCGCATCAAGTATGGTACTCCTATCAAGGTTGCATCGTGATGCATGTTGCATGTTTTGCTAACATGAGTCAAGTTGTGAAGAACTTATGCACGTAAATGATTTCTTAGTCTTTGGATGTGCAAAGAAGTTTGGAAGCAACTATGGTCAATGACAGGCCACTGGGACTAGGTCAGGGTGGATCGATGTCCAAGCGATCAAGGTGGTTGTGTGAGATGGTTGGGCTCAAGTATGGCACATGGCAAGGAATGTGGTTGAAGGGAGGTTCGAGCAACTGGTTGGATGGAATTGGCTTCACTGGTTCAAGTGAGGCATGGTCCGACGGGAGCCAAAAATGGAAAGGACGTGTTGATAGGAGGAAAGCCATTAATCAACTTACACATGGCATGCACAGTGGCTTGCACAACAAGATGAAGATAGAGTCAAGGGAATGTGCCCAGAAACTTTGTCAAGGACTATAGGATTAAATACTGCAATAAGAGGGGTGAATGATTGTTGCTGCTTTTTGAAGTCTCCTAGTTGTCGACGAAGCTTTCGACTGCTTAACACTTAATCGCTTGAATGCTTCAACGTATAAAATCTACAACCAGTTTGTATGTGGTTGTAAACTTCAATCTCCCAGCACTCTTCAAGCAAATCATGAACTAGATTAATTCAAGATGATCTTTATTGTTGGATTTTCATGGATTTACAAAGTGCTCTCACAAGCACCCTAAAAGCCTTCCCATCGAAAGCCCTCAAAAACCTTCCCTAATCTCTCTAAAAACCGTACGTTAACCCATAAGCTCCCCCTATTTTATAGGTTAACGTCACAAACCGTGTCTACCTCAAATACGGACTGAAAACTTTATCTCTTTTGAAAATCAAGGGACCCGAAACCCTTCCAAACATGGGTTTTCTAATATCTCTAAACCAAACTCTAAAATATGGACTTCATCCATCACTCCTAACTCACCACGTGATGAAGCCTCCAAGATAGCACCTCCTGTTGCCTCTCCATGCATCACCACCTTTGATCTCGACGTGCTCTAGTGTGAGCATGACCACCTCATGACATACTCGACTGCCTGGACCTCAGACTTTTCCATCCAACTCTAGGTCCGCATAACCGACCATGACCGTCTCCACAACCACAGGCACATGCAAAGACCAAAGAAATATTCTCCCCAGAACAAATTCTTCACAACTTGACCGACATTAGTCCACACACATCAAACATACCTTTAATCATCCATCAACATCAAACAGGTTAGCCACAACCACAAATTCCATCGCTTTCTAGAAATCAGCCTTAGACTACTCATTACGACTGGTTATGCCTTCCATGCAAAGTCCAGTCGCTAGCTCATCGAGTACTCGAAACTACAAGTACTCGAGAATTACTATCGCTTCCCTCAAAACACTCAAAAATTGCAAGTATCGTAATGCTCCAACCTTGCGACTACCGAGTACCGACTAGGTACTATAGCACAGACTACCATCAACAAATACTGTAACATCGACCACCGAGTGTTGACCAGATATTGTAGCGCAGGCTACCATCAACAGGTACATGCCCCGGGGCGACGGCACCATCTTCGTTCCGCCGCGGAACTTCATCAAGCCACTGCCCGAAGTTCCCCTCGTCGTGTAGGGTTCGTCGTAGTGCTACCTTCGCCGCGGCCTCCCCATTGTAGCTGCAGATCTGGTCGTGGAAGGCCCAGATGGTGCCGCGAACAGCGCGCACAGCGCCCGACAACACCCCGGCTCCGGCTGGCATCTCCAGCTGAGGGTCGGCTAACTCGTCGACATGCTGGTAGCCTCAGTGCCAAAGCAGTGCGAAGGCTAAGCGCGAGGTCATGGAGGAGCAATGGTTCCCGAAGGCCTTGGCGGCACTGAGAGCGAGGTCGGAAGCTTCCCCGATTCGACGGAGTGTCTGCGACAAGTATTCGGGACCGAAGGCGCAAGGCGGCACATCAGCGCAGAGGTCTTCGAGGGCGCCTTCCAAAGCCAGCATGGCGTCCCACGCCGCCACTGAGGCATGACCCAAAGCCCGGTCCTTCTCCCCAAGAGCCATGGTGAGGCGACCATTCTCCTCCTCCAGCACGGCGATTTGCTAAAGCAAGCTGTCGCGCTCCTCGGCGACCTCGCGCTGTGCCTCCGTCGCGAGCACCCGAGCGTCCGAGATCGCCTTCGTGCCCTCCGTCTCTAGGAGTCAGATACGATCATCCTTGACAGAGTGGGTCTCTTCGGCTGTGCGCAGGCCTCCTCGGTAGCCCGCAGCCGGTCTTCTAGCGCCCCTGCTCGCGGGTGCGTGTCGCCTGCAAGGCTCGGGCAAGGGCAAGCGTTTGCGTAGCTCAGTTGTCAGAAAAATTCCTAAAAGACGTGATGGACCATGTGGTTGTCACCCCATGTGTGCGATGAGTAATTGACTTCAGTTTAGGAAAGTCGAGTTTGGTTTGTGTGCTTCAGATCATGTCGCTGTGTGGTGCAACTGGCTTGGTTGGACTTGGTCAAACTTGGTCGTAGCGATTAGGATGCTTATTTTCTTGATTCGACAAGTTTGGGCTCTTTCGTGCGTAAGTATGATTCATTGATGCTATTTATGCTTTCATGTATCGAGCGGTGCTATGTGATGTGTTTCTTGTCTGTGATGGCTGCAGGACGTCGAGGCAGAGTCGTGGCAAGACACGAGGTGACCGGACTAGGCACAGGCGGTGTCGAGGTCAGAACGGTCGGATGTGTCGAAGACGGTAGAGACTCGAGGTGGTTGCGAGGCTTGGACGACAAGGAACGCGGAAGCTTCCCAGAAGGTACAGGAGGGGCGTTTCGGTAAAAGCGCAAAGCTGCACAGGTAGAAGCAGTTCCGTTCGGGATTTAGCGGGCATAACGGGTTGGAGACCCGTTAGCCAAAGGCTATAAATAGGAGAGGGATTCTCAAGTGCATGTATGCCTTGTGAGAGGGAGTGCATGGCTTTTAGGGTTTAGCTTTAGTCAAAATGGCCTTTGGAGATGTTGTTTTGCTTTAGAGCTTTAGTGGTTGAGGGAGGCAGAGTTGTGTTGGAAGGGTGTCTCCTTCGTTGTTTTCTTTTGTGTGTTGTCTCCTCTCAAAGTATGTAGTGTTCATGTGTTCTTGAGACGGAGAGGGAGAGGATGAGTTGATCCTTCATGTAATCATTCCTCTGAATGTACATGCGTATGGGGACTCCTTGTAATCCTTGATTGATTGGAATGAAGCTTCTGAAGTTTTATCTCTCGTGCTTGCCTGTCTGTTCTTCGTTCTTCTCTTTGGGTGATTTCTTGACTTTTTGAGATTCGGGTTGTTTCTTGCTGTGAAGGCCCAAATGGGTTGCTCTATGTTGGGATGATGCCTCAAGATCATTTGATCAATTTTTCCTAAGAGCAATTTGAATGAATAGAAGAATTTCTTTTGTCACCTCCTCTGCTCTTCTTTTCTTGTTTCTAGGGTTTGAGGTGGATTTTGATTCCTTTCATGAGAAGGCATGAAACTTGGGATGTTAAGTCCAGAGGCTATTAATTAGCTATTCTCAAAGTTTCATGACCAAAGGATCAAAGTTTTGATGGTAATTGGGGTTTTGGTGCTGCTCCATGTATTTATCAGGAGTTGGCTAAAATCTCCATTTCTTGTTCATTTGGCGAACTCCTTTGATTCCTAAGGTCTTTTGGGTATTTAGTTTATGCCCTTGTTCTTTTTACCTGAAGGGAAGAGAAGGTTTTCTCTGATTTCTCTGAATCTGCAAGTCCAAGTTTTTTTGTCAGCTTCTGTCATGTATTTCTGCTCTCTGCCCCTGTCTGATCTTCGAAGGCCGGTCAGACCGGATATGTTGGAGCGGTCAGACCGGCATATAGCCGGTGGTCTGACCGGCGGCAGATGACCGGTCAGACCGGTCTGGCATATGCAGTCTGACCGCCCAGCTCATTCAAGTCAGTCTGGCCCTCTGTCTTTTGTGCTGATTTTTGGTTTTTCCCTTGGGTATCAATCTCTTTTCCCTTGCTTTCCTCTCTGTAAGTTTAGGGTTCCAGAGATCTTTTGAACTCAGCTTCATAGCTTCCATAGCTATTGAAGAGGAGTTTCTTTCGGGGCAAGTTTTTTAAAGTTGACATTCACCCCCCTCTGCCGCCATTTCTGTCCAACAAGACGGCAGCATCATCGAAGTCGAGCACTCACCCTCATCTCCGAGGCCTCTAACGTGCCCTCCAGGAGCTCCGGCTCACACGCTAGCAGCGCCTGGTGATCCAAGTCAGCGACCACACGTTCGGCGGCCCCTTGCCAGGCCGGCAGCATCTCCGGCTGAGGGACGAAGTGTTGGTGATATGCCCTAGAGGCAACATGGAGATGTTGAATATATCACATACTATGTTTATGATACATTGCTTTGTTCCTTGAAATAGACATTATCATTATTGATCAATGAGTATGTGACTTATTCATGAGACTCTTAATGCCAAAATGTTGCTATTTCTAAATGATCTCTGATTATATATCATATGAGGAACAAATATGATTCAAAGATCAGCATATGTATTGATTGATGATCATGTCTCATGGATCATGGTATGGAGATACCAAATCAATAATATGGACATGTGTTAGTGAACATATGTTGGATAGACCCGCCATGAGGCACTGCAGAGATTCCATGTGTCATCAGTTGGTCTCAAGTAGTGTTTATGTAGAATCCTTAGACTTGAGATCATCATGGTTCCCAACATGCGTAGTAGCCTATTTTGGGACTACTAACCACTACTCTGTAACTGGGTAGTCATAAAAGTAGTCTTCGGGTTTGCTATGAAACATGTAGTGGGATGTGAATGATCAAGATAGAATTTGCCCCTCCTTATGGGAGAGACATCTCTGGGCCCCTCGATGTAATGGATTATGAAAGTGCATGGCCATGCCAAGGTGATTGAGGAGTCAATCACGAGTTTATAATCCATCACGAAATCGAGAGAGTGATTGAGCTATTAAGAGGATGACACAGGTCTCGCCTTGAGCTCAATCTATATCGTGAGGCAAAGGGATTCGTACATGAGAACATTACAGGTTCAACCGATATAATCTTTACGTATACTTTAGGGTTAATATGTCTTACTAGAGGCCGCTATTAACAGGGTGACCGGAAAGGCGTTTCCGGGTCGCGACCAAGTATACGTGAACCTACAGGGTCGCACACTTAACGGGTTGGAACACTAATTCGAATGTGATTCGGATGTGGGCTCAATTCGGATAGAGATCCGGATAGACTCCTATTGTGCCTCGGTCCACGAGGCCCAATGAGGAGGTCTATATATACGGAGGCGAGGGGCTGAGGGGTGCATGCTTCTGTTAATCCCGAGCCAAACCCTAGCCGCCACCTCCCGAGCCAAACCCTAGCCACTCGCGAGTGCTGGTACACTCACGATCGGCGTTCCAGCCCCGGACGTGTGGATACCGGTGGAGGCGCTGCTCGTTGCGTCGTTGATCGGCATCAACAATCTAAAGATTGGATCTTGCACATGGTGTGGTTGATCGCGTGGAGGAGACGATCTGTTCGGGACGATCGGCTACTTCCACTACTACCTCGACGCGCGTGGTTGGATCGGCTTCTCCAACTCTTCTTCCGCTGCGCTGCGTGTCTAGTGGTAACGATCCATGATCCCTCCTTAGCATGATGTCCTGGTGTGCGCGGTAGAAAAGTTTTGTTTTCTGCTATTGTAGCCTACGCGCATTCCTTCACGAAGTCCGTCAACAATGGTCGTGCGGCCTCCGCGGCAACAATTCCCAAGGCGCGGGCTGTCGATGCCACCCCCGAAATGTCTTCGTCCCTTGAGGGTTCCTCACGGCCGGAGGACCGTTCCTCCGCTAATGGTAAAAGACACCAGTTAGAGCTTTTAGGGAAGCCTAGTATGATCACTCGGGAAAAGTCGAGCTTACCCTCGGCATCAACCGGCGGGAACCACGAGAACATTAGCGCCGTTGGGGTGGCCGGCTCCTCGAGACGGATGGCCGCTGTGTCGAAGTCGTCCCTCCTGACCTTGCCGACCTCCACGGTGAACCCCTCCTTCGGCCGGGAGGGCGATCCCTCAGGCCGGATGGCCTCCTCATCGGACCCAGGATCCTCTATGACCCCGACCGCCACGGCGAACCCCCTCCCTGGCTGAGAAGGCGACCGCGTCCGTGGCCGCTTCGCTTTCGGAGACCGGGGCGAGGATTCCTCAGCCTTAGCAACCAGCGCAGGTAAGGACGCTTCGCCCTCCTGGTCGTCCGCGCTGCCCCCTTGGCCCCTTGTACCGCTCAAGGACTCCTCGCCTGTGGCCGCCCCCTCCGCCCCGGCCTCAAGGTCTGAATCAGCATACTTCGCCGAGGCGGAGGTGGCGGCCGTCGCATCCCTGGCTCTGGCAGGGTTGACGGCAGCAGTGGTCGCCGGGCTAGATACGGCCGCAGGGGACCGGGCCCTCCGCTGGGAGGACGACCCTTACCCTTGTCATCACCATCACGGTGGCGAGCCCGGCCAGAGGTCGGAGCGGCACGCTCTAGCACAGGAATGCCTAGAGCATCGCACACCTTGTTTATCCGCCCCCAGGTTCACCTTCTCGGTTGCGGCTTCGCACAGGCTGTGCTCCTTGGCCGCGTAGGCTCGAAGAACACGGCCACCACACGCTCCGTGTCCTCCAGGAGAAACCCTACAAGCAAGGCGAAGCGAAGATAAAAATAAAAGAGAAGGGGGAAGGAAGGCCCCTAGTGCAAAACTTACGAGGGTTGGAAGACCTCGGCAATGAGGACACGGACGGTCGGACACCGTCACGCCGGAGGCCTCCAGGCTGGATGCGCCACCCATCGGCAAGGGGTGTCATGCCGTATATGACGAACTCCTCAGCGAGGTCGCGCATGTTTACCCGGAGCGCGATCCCCACAAGCCTCCGTGCTCTCCGCCTGTCCTCGTCGTCGATAGGCACGCTTGGCGAGGTGTTGAATGACACTAGCCGGCCCGTGCACTCGAGGCCGCTGCCGCTCGCCACATGATGGTAGAACCACCGTCTCATCCAGCTTGGTTCCCACTTCGTCCGGGTCGAGTTGGCAGGGAAAATCTTCCCGCACTGCGGCTGCAGGACGATGTTGATGCTACCGAAACTGGAAAATGTCCCTCTTTCCAGCTTCTTCGGCTGGCACCACGTGTCATGGAGGAACACGAACAGCGAGGCGCTAGGCCAGCACGCCTCCATCCGCAGCGCCCAGCTGTAAACAACAAGGCGGGCTAATGCGTTCGGGGTCAACTGCGCCAGCTCCAGCCCGAAGGTCCGCTAGACATCGCCGACGATCATGGCCGTTGGGATTCGAAGACCGGCCTCGAAATATGCGACGAAGACGATCGCCTCTGACTTCTCCAAGTGTGGCTCCGTCTCTTCGCTGGCAGGCAAGCGCACCTCACGGCGGTCCGACAGCTTCCCTTCACGCAGTAGCGTTCGGATCGTCTCCTGCGTCGTGAGGGTCTGTCCCAGGACGCGGGAGCACGGATCTTCTCCTCCGCTACCCACTGCTTGTTTACCAGCGATGGCTCACGCCCTTCTAGCGTGTATTCCACTGCGATCGGCGGCAATCGCCTGGATGGGGCGCCACCACCGGCCCGGTGAGCACGTTTTTCGCCGCGGGCCATTGTCCTCCGGTAGCTAAACGGCGAGAAGTACGGTGCTTCTGGTGAATACCGGCAGCAAAACACGCGAGAGCACAATGCGCAAGTCAAACAGAGCAGGGCAGTAAGAGGCAAGTGAACAAGAGCGCCACCGCGAGGCCAAAGGGGTATATAAAGACCCCCACCTCCAACACCACTGGTAAGCGCAACCGGCGGAAGCAAAACCGTCTGCCTACCCATGATCGGGAAGTGCAATCGGCGGGAGCCCAACCGTCCGCCTCCCCATGATCGAGAAGCGCGACCGGACGAAGCCGAAGACGCGCAGTCGCCCCACAGCCTGACAACGCATGGCACGCCAATCATGTCTTGCCGCGTGGCCCGATTTCTCGGGAAGGGATGGGCAGTCGTACGGCCGCTTTATAACGCACAACGCGCCAATCACGCACAGCCACGTGTCCTGCCTTACCGGGAAAAAGAGCGCGGCCGTTGACACCGCAAGACGCGCCGGTCGCGTACTATCACGTTGTGCAGGTCACGTCGCACGCCAGGCGTCATTAAAGCACTATCGTTGAGCCATGAGCCACCTGGCTGCGCCTCGACTTCGACTCTGCACGGTGAATACGGAGCCTACCTCGGCGTCAAGACCGCACGATGATTCTGGAGCCCGCTTCGACTTCGTCTCTCATGGTTGAGCTGGCCCTCCGATTCGGCCTCATGCACGAAGAACAACCCCGCACCCCGCTTCGCCAGCACATCCGCGGAGCTTCCACAGAGTGAAGTTGGATACACACGACTTCGCCATAACGGACCGGCTCCGACAGGGCGCAAGTGAGGCAGTACAATGCACCACGCGCCAATCGTGCGTCGCCACGCGTCCTGCCCCATGGGAAAGGAGCGCTCGGCCGTGGTCCCGTCCCACCGCACGCCAACCGCCGGCGCAATCTACGGTGCCATCAATGCACCGTCCTTGAGTCGCGAGACACCGGGCGGCCCCCTGATCTCGAGTCCACACGAAGACTCTGAAGCCCACCTCGATCGAGTCTGCACAGCGACGCAACTTCGGATTTGCGCGATGACCCCGGAGCCCGCGTTGATGCCGCGTACGTGGGCTAAAGCGGTCCTTCGACCCGGCCTCGCCAGGATGGGCTGGCTCCACGGCAAGCATACACCTCGTGACTGGGGAAGCGCGGCCGGTCACCGGCGATAAGTTTCGATCGAGCACCCAAAAATAGGCTTCCTTCAGTTCATCAACACTCTCTGATCGCACTGTTGGCTCCAATCCCGCTGTAAAACAACGTCGTTATAGAATGTAGATGAACTAAAGCAGGCCCATTTCTGGGAACAGCATCATCTACGCCGTACCGGCTACAGACCGCACGTTTGGACGGTGTTGCAGTGCTAGCAGTATATATATATACCCGTCAACCTCCCGGCCGGGAAGCGCAACCAGCGGAAGTCCAACCGGCGGAGGGAGAAGCGTCGCGGTGGAGTACGCGTGCGGCACCTCACGCCTCACCATGTGCCAATCATGCCCTGCCACGCGTCCACTCCCTCAGGAACGAACGCATGACTGCAGTCGTGCGGCCGTACGACATGGGTTCACCTTCCATCGCATACCAATGGTCAGCGCGATTCAAGGGGCCATTAATGCATTGTCGGTAGGCCACAGGTTGCATGCGCGCGCACAATGCCTGGCAGCCCATGACCCGCCGATCATTTACTGCCACGCGCCCTCCCTCTCGGGACACCTCAGAGTGACCGCCTGACACCTTAGAGTCGGCGCGGCCCTCGGCACCGCTACGACATCGTCTTCAGGTTGCGAACCATCGGGCCACATGTTGACTTCATGTCTATAGGGCAACCTCAGAAAACACCTCGACAACATGTCCGCAGAATGAGCCCCGCTTTGCCTCGGCTTCGACTAAGTCAGGCGGCTCCGCCGGCAACTTCGACTCCACGGCTGAAGGACTCCGTGGCCAGAGATTATGGTGTAGAAAATCAATTTCTTGTATATCGAATATGCATAACTTGCGATCACATGGATGAATTGAAACTTGCTGCTTGGGACAGCAATTCTTGTATGCTGAATCTTTTTCAATATGAGAGTAAAGTAAAATTTGGTACTCATCCAATGCCTATTTGTTCATCTCTTTTTGCACCATCTAGTATGGACAATCTGAATAAAGATGATGAATTATGGAAGAACTTACAAATCATTTCACCCTTGCTAGATAAATTTGTTATTGCTCAATTGAGATATGATTATATGGAAGAACTTTGCTTGATTCCAAAAGTTGTAGCTTTGCCCATATGTGCCACCACTACAAGTTTACACCTACAGATATTTGGATTGCATAAATGCTTCACTTACATTTGCAAAACTAGTTGCAATAATTGTTGTGTGAGAAATTTTGATTCTGTGCAATTTCTGAAATTAACTGATTATTCCCCATTGCTACATATCGAGCTTTCCAAGCTACACCTTATACTAACCAAGCAGCAGATCACGTCGAATCGTCCCTTGCAATCGCTTTACTTATCACCTAAGTCAGATTTATCACAAACCAGCCACCGGTTGCACCACCTGTTTGTTTTGGTAAGAACTTGTAAGAATTTGGTAAGAGCTTGAGAGATGTGTTACTTGATTTGAGCCTCCATATCCTAGTAGTTGATAGGAACATATATTTGTGATTTGTTTTCTTGTTTTCTACTAACCATGGCAGGTTCACGGGATGATTACGAGATAGATCCACATCTTCAAGCCATTGACCGGGAGCTCAAAAAAATTCGTGAGGAAGATGCACGCTTGAGACAAGTTTCTTCACCACGGGAGGTATATGATCGTGATAGTACGTCCGGTAAAACTAAAATCACTTTGCAATCCTTTGCTGGTGAATTTGATCCTGATGCCTATATTGACTAGGAGACAGCGCTAGATAAAGAATTTGAATATTATGATTGGTCTAATAGGCAAACAAATTAGAGCTGCCACTAGTGTTTTTATTGATGATGCAATACTTTGGTAAAAGTACTTAAGTAGACATGGAGGAGTACCTCAAACGTGGCATGCATTAAAGAAACTTTTGAGAGATCACTTTGTTCCTAAATATCATACTGATTATTTGCTAGCTAGATTGCAACGTTTAAAATAATGAAGTAGAACTGTAAGGAAATACTATTATGAATTAAAAACTCGTTTATTGCATTGTGGCTTAGAGGAACATACTGAAGCTACAGATAATAGATTCATACGTGGGCTTAATGAAGGTATTCAGGACCTTCTTGTTCACGAAGAATATAATTCTCTCCCTCACTTATTTATACTTACTTGTAAGGTTGAAAGTCAGATTGAGGAGAAATTGAGAGTGCTTGATGATAAGAAACATAAGAACAAACATGTGTTTATGCATTTTTCTGTGACTAACAACTTGCAGGTAGTAGAGAACCATGTTGAAGAGGAGCATGAACTGATTCAACCATCGACTCCAGTGGTTGAGAACAAAGATGAGGAGATGGATGCACATACATCATCTGAGGGGAGCGAAAAAGGTAAAGATCATGGTGCTATCATCACTCACGCTGAGTATGTTTATGAAGAACTACAATTATGCATTGTTCATGCTATTTTAGAGCAAAACTTAGTGCAAAACAATTCTGACACGCCCATATTTCAAATAGAGAATTCACACTGCATTGATTTGAGTGTTGAGAATGAGTTGAGTGCACCTTGTCAAAAAATAATTGATTTGCCTACCGTTTTAAGTGATTCGTGTGATGAATTAATCACATACAATGATCATGTGGTTTTGGTTAGATATAAACCTGCTAATTCATTGTGTTACATTATGTTGGATCTACCTATGAAATTGTCATATGCTATGGAGAAAGTTTCTGAATTTGCATGTTCAAAATTCTTATTTTGTGCCTACACCCCTGGGTATAAGTTTAATTTGATTGGAGATTATGATGTAGAAAATCAATTTCTTGTATATCGAATATGCATAACTTTCGATCACATGGATGAATTGAACTTGCTGCTTGGGACAATAATTCTTGTATGCTGAATCTTATTCAATATGAGAGTAAAGTAAAATTTGGTACTCGTCCAATGCCTATTGTTCATCTCTCTTTGAACCATCTAGTATGGACAATCTGAATAAAGATGATGAATTATGGAAGAACATACAAATCATTTCACCCTTGCTAGATAAATTTGTTATTGCTCAATTGAGATATGATTATATGGAAGAATTTTGCTTGATTTCAAAAGTTGTAGTTTTGCCCATATGTGCCACCACTGCAAGTTTACAACTTCAGATATTTGGATTGCATAAATGCTTCACTTACATTTGCGAAACTAGTTGCAATAATTATTGTGTGAGAAATTTTGATTTGCTCATTAACATATATGATTCCTCTTGGGTTAATAATACAATGAGCTTTTACGATCGCTACTGTTTTATAACATTAATGGTGCAACAATGAAGAACTGCCAAAACGGATGACATATACCATGCAAACACCTTGGTTTCTTTGTTACCCTATTTTCAGTTTATCAAAAGCTAAGACGACTTTGTTTGCAAGAAAGGGAGGATGATAAGAACTTGAACCTAATGGATACAACTATATTTGCTATGATTGTTGTTCCAATTACAAGAGCTCCTACGCATCACTTAAATTATCAGGTGAGCTTGTTTCAAGAAGGTTTTACTTTATTTGTTAAAGAACTTATGATATTACATAATGAGGGTTTGTTGCGTTTGTTATCATGTACCGAGATTTATAATCAAGATCATGCAATACGTAAGGCTACACATATGTTAAAACTGAGGACGGTTTTCTGTCAAGAAGGGGAGGATGATGTGACCATATTACAAACGTATACGACCATAGCACCCAATATCAAGATTGAACAAAAGGTGAATTCATTTCTATCTATTCCTACTAATGTTATTCATGAAAATGGAGTACTACCTCATGTCACTACTTTGTACATTCTTAGGTTTGACAAATGGAAGACTTTTGAACCAATAGGAAGAAGTAGGCTGGGGCCAAATCAATGGAGAAAAACAACAAAAGAAGAAGGCCAAGGAGAAGGCATGCAGTGGGAGGGCAAAAGGGGAGAGGTCCAAAAACTTCAATCCCAAGTTTTGGATGAGGTTTTCAAACCCAATTCGGAATTTCCTCAAGTCCAACCGAAATCAAACTCGGAATCAACTCAGAACTCAATTCGGATTCGGTTCAGGACAGCCAGACAAGCCTGTAATAAAACGGCCATAAATTTCACAAACAGAGTCCGATTTAGGTGTTCTTGTGCTTGTTGGAAAGATTATTCCAAGGACCATCCAACGGGTAAGCCCTTAGATTCATAAACCTTTTGGTCACGTCGTAATCGCCAAAACAATCCGACGCTGATTAAGCCTGACAGGACCGACTTTCAACATGCATAGAATTCGCATCCGGAGTCCGTTTGGGATGAGTGAGTATTTGATGAAAGCTTATATTATTCTCTTTCCAATGGATCTAGCCTCATCTCAAAATTCCTTCTGTGCGAAAAGATATCACCGAAACAAGTCAGGACTATTTTTGAATCCAAGTCTAAAGGTGATGTGCCACCTCCAATTGGGCCCAAGGGCTTTGTAATTTTTTTAGGGTGGCTGTCCAACCCTAGGGCGACCCTTGGCCGCCTCTCTCTCTTCTCCAACTTATATATTCACCCTCTACCCCCTTTGTACTCTTTGGATTTCATTGAATTTAGGTTTAGCTCTTATGCAAACTTCTGTTCTTCAGTTGTGTCGGACGACCACCTGTCAAGACAGCCTTCGGAATCCCACCTTTTGAACTCAATATCAATATTTGCAATTTCAGATTGCTTGTTATCTTGTTCTTGCGTGTTCTTCGATTGCATGCAGGAATAGACCTTCGTGGTCAGGTCAACCGCGTTCTTGGCACGGTTGATAACAACTTGGGGTTGGTTCAGCAATTGCTAAGGTGCAAGCGACGTCGTACGGTAGTCGGATCGCAAGAGTCACCTCCACCAAAATCGAAGTTATCATCCTATCGGAAGATCGGGGCCCCATTACCTCATCAGATACAATATAGCATAAGATAAGATTGATGTTCAATGTTCAGTTTGAGATCACATTTGATAGTATGTATCACATGTGTGAGTTTGCTGACAAAGATGACTACCTTGCAGTTGGATCTATAAGAATTTTGCTTCAGCTGTTGACTTTTCCAAGCATTTCATTTGAGCTTCTACAATGAGTTATTTTGTGCATTTCAAAATTCACATTGTGAATCAACTACCTTATGTCCTCATGTTCACATTCCACTCCTATCAATTCTAGAGCTATAATCCTATTAATCATTTGATAATAGGAAAAGCAAGTTTGACATAAGCCCAGAGCAAAGTTCTCATCAATTAAGAAAATTTGGTGCATTAGCCAAACATACTAAAAGAAGCATGACTGAAACTGATTTTACTTGCGACACCAATGATTAGATCGTGGTTATCAAAGATGTGATATCTGTACGGCACTTATGATAAGAACATGTACCCTATGGGTACAACCATATTTGCTATACTTGTTGTTTCCATTACAAGAGTTCCTACACATCACTTAAATTATGAGGTGAGCTCGTTTCAAAACGATTTTACTTTATTTGATAAAGAACTTATGATATTACATAATCAGAGTTTCTTGCGTTTGTTACCATGTACCAAGATTTATGATCAAGATCATGCAATATGTGACACTACACATATGTTAAAACCGATGACGGTTTTCTGTCAAGAAGGGGAGGATGATGTGACCACACCACTAACACATACGACCATAGCGGCCAATATCAAGATTGAACTAAAGGTGATGCTACCTAATGATGAAAATATATATATTTGTAGCACCATATCACTTTGGAACCAATTGAAGCAAGGGTTTAAGTTGGACAGGTTTTGGAATCCAATTCGGCCTCTAGATCAATTCAGATTCAGCTTGACAGGCCAACTTCAAATGTGCATAACTTTTTATCCAGAAGGCTTCTCGGGGCCCGTGAGTACTCGTTGGAAAGCTCTTGGAGTCTACCTTCAGATGGATCTAGTCACACCTCCAAACTCCATTTGAGTAGATCAAAAACTACGAAACAAGTCACGTCACTTTTCCAATCCGAGTCAAAGTGGGCCGAGGGCCTTGTAACTTAGGCTATTTGGGCCGGTACTGTTTATGTGAATAGTACCACAGTCGTGTGAACAGTAACCATGAATAGTACCACACCCCTTTTCATTAGATAAGTGCGGCTTCCCCCTTCTCTATTTAAGAAGGTCGCATCCCTTTAGTTTTTCTGGGGGTTTTCCTTAAGAGATTATTCTGTTTAGCAGTTTCACCTCATGTTCGGTTGAGGAACCCCAACTTGTGAACTTAATCTTTGTTCGCAATACAATTTCAGATTGCATCTTGAACTCTCTTGCTTGTGTTCTCGATTCGCTTACAGGAGATAGCCTTCTTGGCGAGGTCAACCGTGTTCGGCACCGTTGATAACCAATGGAGCAGTGGTGTAGTGATTGCGAGGGTTCGATCTGTTTTGGTCAGAGCCTTTGAATCATCAACGTCGAGTTATCCACAATCGACTTATCAGTACCTTTCGGAAGATCGAGCCATCATCACATTAGTTGGTATTAGAGCAACGGTTGTGAGAGACCATGTGGTTATGACCCCATGTTTGTGATGAGTAATTGACATCGGTTTAGGAAAGTCGAGTTTTGTTTGTGTGGTTCGGACCGTGGTATTGCGTGGTGCAATCGGGTTCGGTCGGACTTGGTCAAACCTGGTCAAAGTGCTTAGGATGCATGTTGTGTTGACTTATCAGGTTTGGGTTATTTCATGCTTCATTGATGCTATTTGTGCTTACATGTTATCGAGCGGTGCTATGTGATATGTTTCTTGCCTGTGATGGCTGCAGGACATCGAGGTGAAGTCGTGGCGAGGCACAGAGGACCGGACTAGGCGCAGGTGGTGCCGAGGTCGGAACGGTCGAGGTGTGCCGAAGATGGCGAGGGCTCGAGGTAGCTGCGAGGCTTGAGCGGTAAGAAAGGAGGAAGCTTCCCGGAAGGTGCAGGAGGGGCGTTTTGGGGAATACGTAAAGCTGCACTCAGGGGCGGAGCCAGGATCCAGACAAAGGGGGGGCCGACCCGCCAAGGCGCCGGCGTCATAGGTCCTGGGCGCTGTGTGTCGGCAAAATTAGACATACACATATATAATTAAACATACGCATATATATTGTCATATAAATTCAATCATAACACATATGGCAAAATAATGTAGCATACGTCTAGCATACTGAAAAGACTCTCTCAGTGGTCGCTATTGATACTGGAAGAGTTATGACTAATCTTAGCAATCTATCGACCATTGGATAAATAGAATTTTTACCTAATCTCACTAGTCCCTTTGTTAGATCAGCAAGTGATGGCAATGTACTTAGCTCTAGATGGTTGCATACATTAAGTTGAAAATATGGTAGTTGACACTCTAATTGAGCTTGATCTTGACTTGAAAAATCAGCGGGATAGTACTTTTCCACCAGAGTACTTATCTTTGAAATGTCAAAGCCATCTTTTCTTGGATCTAGTGAGGCACAAAGTGATAGAAGCTCTGTTGCTTGAGAACTGAATCGATCTTCTAACTCAATCAATTGTTGGTCGACCGCAACATTAAACACATCTATTTTATAATGGTGAAGAGTGGTGGTATTATCATTTTTGTTCCGAGATTTGGTCACATCCACACACCTACAAATTGCGACATGTAGTTAAACAAGTTAGATATGTACCATAAGAATAAAAAAAATATGTATTTGTGCTCATATTAAAAAACTGAAGGTAAGATAATAACTTACTTGCGATTTAAATCCGAAATCTCAATCTCGTGCTTGTCACAAAAGGCTTTCACCTCCTCAAGAAGTGGTTCCCAGCCATCATTTCTCAAGTCACTAAGCAATGATTTTGTGTTAGAAATGCAGGGGCCTAATTGACTGTGATGAAGGGTGATTAAGGGGTCCTATTAATGCATTTGGTGGACCATTGGGGGGGCCAGGCCCCTGCCCGCCCCCCTTGTCTCCGCCCCTGGCTGCACTAAAGGAAGCGGGTTATGGATAAAGCATTGGAGTTGTTGTGGCTTAATGGGAAAAGCAAATCTCAAACCCATTAGTGGGAGGCTATAAAAGGAGATTATATCCTGCATGGTCCTCATGGCTTTGGGAGAGAGTTAGGGTTTTGTTTTAGTCAAAATAGCCTTTGGGAGGTTGTTTTGCCTTTAGGCTTTAGTTGGTGAGGCTTTAGTGGTTGAGAGCAGGGGAGATGGATAGTGGGTGTCTGTGTGTGTCTCCTTCGTAGTGCTCTCCTCCCTGAGTGTTCTTCTTGTGTATGAGAGCTTGAGAGAGGGAGTGAAGATGAGTTGATCCACCATGTAATCTTTCCTTTGAATGTACATGCGTATGGGGACATCTCTATGATCCTCGATATCAATATGAGATGGCTTTGGTTGAATTCATTTAAGTCTCTAATCTCTCTGTTGGTTATTTCCCTTCGATGCCTTTTTGAGTGATTCTTGAGTTTTTGTGTTTTGGCTCGATTCTTGCTGGGGAGTGGCAAAATGGGTTGCTCAATGATGGAATTGCATTTCTAGACCCTTTGGTCATCTAGTTCCAAGAGCAATTTGATCAATTTGCAAGAATCATCTCTTTGGCCTCCCTGTGTTCTTGCTTCTCTCTATTTCATTTCTAGGGTTTGGTGTAATTCTTGTTTCCCTTCATATGATGGCATGAAACTTGGCATGATAAGTCCTGTGGCTATTAAGTAGTTATCCTCAAAGTTTCATGGCCAAAGGTTCAAGGGTTAGATGGGAATTTGAGTTTTTGTGCTGCATCCTGAATATTTTCAGTTTTTTTGGCTCAATTCTTGATTTCTTGTTTTTGAGTTGGTTTCTTTTGGTCTCCAAGGCTCCTGTGGCTATTTAGGGTGTTGTCTCTCTGTTCTGGGCAAAGAAATCCAGAGACAAACCGAAATTTGCTTTGCAGTTGGAAGTTTGCATTTTCTCTAAATTTTACCCTCTGCTGTCAGTCCTGAAATCCCGAGGAGCAGTCTGACCGGTGACCATATGGCGATTAGACCGGGCACTCAAGGCCGGTCAGACCGGTGGCTAATGGGCGGTCTGACCGGCGGTTTGGGAGCGGTCAGACCGGCCCAATAGCTGCGGTCTGACCGGCCCTTTGTTGCATGTGTCGTGTCTTCCATTGGTTTTTCGTCTTGCGTTGTTCTCTGGTAGGTTGAGGTTCCAGTATGCACATGGCCTCTTCTTCATAGTTCTAGTAACTATTGAGGGAGATTTTCAAGTGGATATTTTGAGGGTTTAATTTTTAAAGTCGACATTCACCCCCCCTCTGTCGCCATTTCGGTCCAACAAGTTGCTCGTAAGGTAATTCGTCCCTTTTAGATTGGTTTTAATTTCTATAGTCCAAAAAAATTGCCCCACAAAAAGAGTTAATTTCCGCTGTCCAAACCTCATTGTGCCTTTAAATCTATTAGTTTTGGTTTGCTAAATTGAATTTATGTCCATCTTAGCATTGTCTAGTTGCTGGTCATATCTTTGTTCCAGTAAAAATCCAAAGAAAAGAAAAATTCCCCACCCAAACCCTAATTTCCAATTCAGCTAATTTTTTCTTTCTCTGCAGCCGCCACCAAAAATGCCATAACTTTCTATTCCGAGATTATTTCTGAGTGAGACCACCGCCATTAGATTCAAAAATTTATTATGCATCTATCTGTAAAGTTTCACGTCATTCCAGCAAGGCAGTTAAGAGATATATGCGGTGAAAGTTGACCCAATTATCTGTTTTAAATATGCAACAGTCAGCAGTTGTGATTTTGTGTGAATTTCTGTGTTGCGTTTCGGAAGTTTGCCCCAAACGAAAATCTGTAGAAAACGCCGTCAGAAAATAGAGAAAAAAAAGAATTAGTGAAAAAGAGGCATCTGACAAAAAGTTACAGCCAAAATACCGACGTGCTATCTAGTGGACAGAAATCTTCAGTTTTCAGTTTTGGGTCAATCCTTGTGTTCTTCAATTCCAGATTGCATTGGATTGAATTATCTTTTATTTACCACTCCTACACATTGCCATACACTTGTTTTTAGCCTTCTTTCATTCTTGGTTGATCAGCAACATAGGCTAAATGGTAAATACGAACTATAATTCAATTCTATGCAATTTCTAAAATTAACTGATTGTTCTCTATTGCTACATATCGAGTCTTCCAAGCTATACCTTATACTAACCGAGCAGATCACGTCAAACCCTCTTGCAATCGTACCCATGCTTGACACGGTGTCACGAACCAGCCACCGGTTGTACCACCTGCTGCATTGGTAAGAACACTTATAAGAGTGTGGTAAGGCGCTTGAGAATGTGTGATTCCACCTTCCACCACCTAGTAGTTGATAGGGATAATATCTTTGTGTAGTCTTTTGTTTTCTACTAACCATGACAGGTGGGTCGTCTGATGATCGAGAGTGTGTTCTAAAGGGAGAGCTCATGATGCTCTTAGATGAACAACACATTACCATTAATGAGGACATCGATAGGAAGCTTCAATCTATGAGAACACATTGCAGCATTCCATCAATGAGAGTATTACAGCACTCACTGCACACCTTGAAAGAATGGTGAATCGGCCACCAAACAATGGACGCGAGTATGATCACGAAGCGGGCTAAGATGCACGCCCACGACACCGCCTACATCAAAACC
Organism: Dendrocalamus latiflorus; assembly: GCA_017311315.1. Lineage (NCBI taxonomy): Eukaryota > Viridiplantae > Streptophyta > Magnoliopsida > Poales > Poaceae > Dendrocalamus > Dendrocalamus latiflorus. The sequence goes on along the minus strand of CM029626.1, from coordinate 24,135,408 downwards.
GTCATGATATGGGAGGTAATAATTTTCAGCAACACAATGATCGTGCTAATTATGACCCATTTGCTAAAGTTAAATCTACCATACCATCTTTTGCGGGTGTTTATGATGTTGAAACTTATCTAGATTGGGAGATGACAGTTGAACAAAAATTTAATGCATATCTAGTTCCTGAAGTGCATAGAGTCAGACAAGCTACTAGTGAATTTAAAGATTTTGCTATCATTTGGTGGACTCAAATAGTTAATTCCGGTTTAGCACCTGATACATGGGATAGATTGAAGGTAGCTATGCGTAGATTTGTTCCTCCTGCTTTTAAACGTAAGAAATTGCAGCGCTTAGACCATGGTAATAGAACTGTTAGGGAATATTATCATGAACTCAAAACGCATTTATTGCATTGTGGCTTGGAGGAACATGCTGAACCTACAAAGAATAGATTCTTACGTGGGCTTAATAAAGAAATTCAGAACCTTCTTATTCACGAAGAATATAATTCTCTCTCTCATTTTTTATACTTGCTTGCAAGGTTGAAAGTCAGATTAAGGAGAAATTGAGAGTGCTTGATGATAAGAAATATGAGAACAAACCTGTGTTTGTGCCCTTTTCTGTGACTAACAACTTGCAGGTAGTTGAGAACCATGCCGAAGAGGAGCATGAGCTGATTGAATCACTGACCCCATTGGTTGAGAATGAAGATAAGGAGATGGATGCGCTTATATCATTTGAGGAGCGCCAAAAAGGTAAAGAACATGGTGCTATCATCACTCACGGTACTGATTTGGTGCTACAACAAGACATAAAGCAACCTTGTGAGTATATACCTGCTGTAGTGCAATCTTTTAATATTCCTTGTGTTGACTTAAATGAACCATATGTTGATCTAAATTCTCATAATTTCGCACATGTCGAATTAATAACACATAAAGAAGCTTTGACTAGAATTTCTCCTACTAATTCATTGTGTTACATCATGTTGGATCTACCTATGAAATTGTCACATGCTATGGAGAAAGTTTCTGAACTTGCATGTTCGAAATTCTTGTTTAGTGCCTACACCTCTGGGTATAAGTTTAATTTGATTGGAGATTATGGTGTAGAAAATCAATTTCTTGTATATCGAATATGCATAACTTGCGATCACATGGATGAATTGATACTTGCTGTTTGGGACAACAATTCTTGTATGCTGAATCATGTTTAATGTGAGAGGGAAGTAAAATTTGGTACTCATCCAATGCTTATGTATTCATCTCTTTTTGCACCATCTAGTATGGATAATCTAAATAAAGATGATAAATTATGGCAGAACATACAAATCTCTTCACCCTTGCTAGATGAATTCACTATTATTCGATTGAGATATGATTATATGGATGGACTTTGCTTGATTCCAAAAGTTGTAACCTTGCCCATATGTGCCACTGTTGTGGTTACAGACTAAACAGAGAGAGATGTGGTGGTGGAGAGCTGGGAGAAAGTGATCATCCTCCCCCCCCCCCCCGAGCCTTTCCTCGGTGTATATATTCATAGGGGCTGCGTTTTTACAATTGTGCCCTTACATCGGTACCTCCCTACCAGGGGTATTTAAGCCATTACATATGTCCCATTTTGGGCCCTATGACCTTCTAACAGGTCTGCTGGGTTTAGGTGGGGGCCACCCCTACAACAGGAGCCTCTCATGGTGAAGGGCTTCACAGGGCCGAAGCCATGTTGCCGAGTCCTTTGGCCCCCTCCATCCCTGCGGCCTGTGAGCTTCTCCGAACTTGCGGAGGCTTGGTGTGCGGCGGGTCCCGGGGCCTGAGGCCGCAGCCGAAGCCGATACCTGGTGGCGGAGCCGGCATCTGGTCGAATTAAGTGCGCGCGCTCCGTCCCCTACCCTTCGAACGGGTGGCAGCGGAGTTGGCGCCTGGTCAAATTTAGACGCGCGCGCGCTCCGTCCCTGTCAGACCCCAGATTATACAATCTGGAATCCTCTGTGATTCCACCGCACTATTCCCTGGATCAGTAGATAGTGCACACAGATTACAGTTCTGAATATCAAAAGTACATATCAAGCGGAAGCGTAAATATAATGGTAAACTTACTCATGGGCCGATTAGGCCGAAATCAATAAATTGCAGCTGCGGAATGAAGCACACAAGTGGGACCTTCAGGACATGCCCACAGGCAGCCAACTGGAGGTTCGCGACCTAGCCCTTGACATCTTCATCTTCTCGACCAGCTTATCCAATCTTGTTACTGAGGCGAGGTGATTTGATTCCTGATTCTGAATTTTGTCGCAAAAGCGAGTGTGAGCACTCCAACCCCGTGCTCCGCGAGCCAATACATAGAATGCAAATAAATAGTATGCATGGCTTATCAAAGGAGAGGCTCGGGTTATTTTATTTGCCATAAAACGCGTTTGGTAGCATTTCTATTATTATATCATATTGTTGTTTTTGTGACCTAAAGACTCCTCACCGCAAATGACATCATTGACTTAATCCACCAAAGACTCACGCTCTTTATTAACTGCTGTCTAAGACTCCCAACAGCGATTGCCATAATTGACTTGATCCACCGAAATTACACTTCCTTTATTGAGTGCTCTCTAAACTCCAAACAACATGTGTCATCCTCTATTCAATCCACCGATCATATTCTTTCTGTATTGGTTGCTGTCTAAGACTCCAAACAGCAAGTGACATTATCCAATTACTCCACCGATTATACACCTTCTATATTTATTGCTATCTAAAACTCCAAACAGCGTGTGACATTATTTAGATATTCCACCAAACATACTCTTTCCAAATTGATTGCTGTCTAATTTCCAAACAGCGGGGGACATCATCTAATTAATCCACCGAACATTCCCATCAAGATTTTCTAACAATCCAATCCTTTTTATTATTGATTCAACTCCACCAAGAATATCATTGATCAAGCTTACAATTCAATATTATATATCCACCAAGAATATCACTATCAAGACTTATAATCCAATACTTGTATTATTCCTCCAAATTCCCGAAAATTCAATTAGATCATCTATTTAGCCTATCTATTCAGCTAGACTCCACCAATTTATTTCTCCCAGAACCCACACTATCATTTCCTATTTATGATCGACACGAATCCACCAATACCTTTATGTGTACACTACAAACATCTATTTCCTTTACTCACGACCTTGCTTATTCTTTGCATATTTTATTTTGTAGGAATAGAAATGCCACTACTTGAAATACAATACATAAAATTTCCTGAGACCTAGCAGCTTTGGAACAAAACATAATGTTTAAGGAATATTAACATGATTTTCCATACATACGGCATCACACCATATGCCTAATATCACCATAATTTTTCCATACATATGGCATCACACCATATGTCATCTTTCAGCGTTATAGCCGCTTAACTTACCACTGGGACGACACCCAGGACAACTCAAATCAGGGCTTTCCACTACCCTCCACTTTTCCATTCCCACCCACAAAGTTTTTGAAATAGAACTATATCTAGTTAAGTTCCCATGTCCGCCCTTGACCATGGGCACGGCTATTCGAATAGTTTTGACTCTGCAGAGTTTGCACACTTTACCCACAAGAGACAGTTCACTCGTTGCCCCACACGATTCCTTAGTCATGCGGTTGAACAAACCATCACAGTAACCGTTCAAAGTACCTCGCCCCTTCCATCATCTCACCCTATGGGTCGTTCTCACTTGCGGTGGGTCCCATACGTTGTGCGGGATGTTCTCCTTCTGAACGCCTAGCAGTTGGCTACCCACCCTGCAAGCACGCTACAGCAGAACCTCACCCTCCGCGGGTGTCCCATTCAAGCCTGACACACAGACAGCCACTTGCACCACTTCACTCCTCCACTGATGATGATGACTTTCAGGGTCCGGTAAATTTACTAGGCCAAGTTGTAATTTACAGACTTGTGGTTGCACTTGTTTTACACAGGAGGACATGATAAGATTCAGTCCTTAGGGTATCTGGGCGGTTCTACAACAAACCACACTCTCGTACACACCTGCACCATACCCCGAACCATCCGCCCAGATAAATAAGCAATTTGAGATTTTTGGGAGCATAAAATAACCATATCCAACATACACCAGTCATTACCACCATGACTGCCCAACCAACTTTTCTCATGATTAAAAGTGATGCTTGGGCGCTCTCGCGCCCATGAGTATCTAAACAATACTAAGCATGGCATATAATTACAGACTTATTTTCGAAATGTTACTATTATAATTTTCCTAGGGCGACAAGGTTCTCATGTTCAAATATTCCAAAGGAGGGGCAATATTAATCAAGTTAGATAATAGGCATTTAACTAGAATTCTAAATTAAACATGTATTTGCATATAAATTAACATCATGCAATTTGATAATTTAAACAAAAGTAATTTGCAGAAAATGTAGGTTCAACATGATCAAAGTATTGACTCGCCTTGCGCGGTTTACCGCGGTCTTGAGCTCACGTCAAGCTGTCTCATTCGAAGGGTTGAGCTTCTGGTTTTTGTCTTCACTTTGCTCGTGATCTCGCTTGATCCTTGATTCTTCCAGACTCCAATTTCTAACTATGTGATAAGCGACTGAATCCAAATAAAAGCAAATAACTCAAGAGATCCAAATAAATCCAAATACTTTAAATGCCCGATTTAATTTAATTTATACATTTATTACGATTTGAGAATAGAAGGATGATTCGGTTTAATGTGTTGCCAACACAGTGGTAGCTGGATTTAAGCAAGAGAACGAGTTATTTGGATAGCTTTACCGTGAGGGAAAATTTTGGGATAATAAGAGATCAAAAGTGAGGAATTATCTACAGGAATTATTGGCTTTGGAAAAGAAGGTGGCCAGACATGGCCGATTGGGGAAAAGTGAGGCTTAACCTTTTTGCTTGATGACTTTCTTTTAATTGACTTACATTTATCAAGGAAGTTCCTTGAGCTAGATTAGACCTATGATCCGGTGTATGAGTTTTAGCTGAGCTTTGTTTTTGTCGAGCGTTTATCTTCAGGGCATATGTTATATGTAGAGATGTATATAATTTTTAGTTTACCAATAAATATTAGAATCTGATTTTATAGCATTTTATGGCTCAACATTTTATGTAGCGTCGGTGGCGGGGTCGGTCATCGCAGCGCCGGTGGCGGGGTCGGTCGTCGCAGCGCGAGCGTCGACGTTCTCGACCACCGCGCCCGCGCCGTCACCCGCACCCGCAACAGCCGATGCCGAAGCCCTGGTACCCATGCGACGCTCCGACCCAGTCGCCTTCTTCCCTTCCACCGCCGTCGACGAACCTTTTTTCGGTGCCATCCTTCTTCGGATTTCAGGCTTGCTCCTGTCCTCCCCACGGACGGCGCCAACTGTTGTGGTTACAGACCAAACAGAGAGAGATGTGGTGGTGGAGAGTTGGGAGAAAGTGATCATCCTCCCCCCCCCCCCCCCGAGCCTTTCCTCGGTGTATATATTCATAGGGGCTGCGTTTTTACAATTGTGCCCTTACATCGGTACCTCCCTGCCAGGGGTATTTAAGCCATTACATATGTCCCATTTTGGGCCCTATGACCTTCTAACAGGCCTGCTGGGTTTAGGTGGGGGCCACCCCTACAACAGCCACCACTACAAGTTTACAACTTCAAATATTTGAATTGCATAAATGCTTCACTTATATTTGCAAAACAAGTTGCAATAATTACTGTGTGAGAAATTTTGAATTGCTAATTAACATATATGATTACTCTTGGATTAATAATACAATGAGATTTTATGATCGCTGCTATTTTATAACATTAATTGTGCAACAACGAAGAACTGCTAAAACAGATTCGACTTCGACCACCGCCCCTTCAACCATAGCTTCGACTTCAACCACGGATTTTCGACTTCGGCCATGGCCCCCTTTAACCACGGCTTCGACTTCAACCACGACCCCTCGACTTCGGCCATGGTCCCTCAACCACAAGGCCCTTCAACCATGACACCGACTTCAATGATCAACTTGGGAGACCAAAATCATCAGACAGTGCGATAGGCTCCGAGCAAAGAGTAGGAGGAGGTAGAGAGACTCATTGGGTGAGTGATCGCTGGTCAGTGGCGCCCGGGGGAGAGCCACGTGGGCAGGCGTAGGAAGAGGAAGCCGCCGCCATCGCCAAGTGCCCTTCTCTCTAATCCACTGACCGCTATCACCGAGTGTTATTCTCACCAATCCACCGGCCGCTGTTGCCGAGCGTCGCGCCACTAGTTGGGGGGCGACAGGAGATGGAATTGGTGGTGGCGCCGAGGAGGAGGAGGAGGTGCGACACAAGGATTCGGGGGAGAGGAGGCAGCGGTTGCAGGAGGTGGAGATGGAGAGGCGGCGGTGGGCAGATGGGGAGAGGAGGTCGTGGGTGAATGCGTTGGGGAGACGGTGACAGGGGGATGCGGCGTTGCTGGGAAAGTTGGGGTATTACGACAAGACGCTGTCGCGTGGGAAAGGAATTGGTGGCAGCGCCGAGGAGGAGGAGGCGCAGCACGAGGGTTCGTGGGAGAGAAGTAGGCAGCGGTTGCGGAAGGTGGAGGTGGGTAGGCGACGGGTAGATGGGGAGAGGAGGCGGCGGGCGAATGCGTTGGGGAGGCGGCGACGGGGGAATATGGTGCTGTTAGGAGAAGTTGGGGGATTGCGATCAGATGCTATTTCGTGGGGAAGGAATTGGTAGTGCCGCTGTGAAGGAGGAGGCATAGTATGAGGGTTTGTGGGAGAGAAGGAGGTGGCGGTTACTGAAGGTGGAGTGGTTGCAGGAGACGGAGGGTGCGGGGAAGAGAAAAGGAGGAGCGCGGCCCACGCGTTCGCCCGACCTTTTCTACGAGGAGTGGAAGAACTACTTATATATGGATCTGATCAGCTGATCTTTAATCGAATAGCTAAAAAGAGAAGAGAGAGAATGGACCGACAATCACCTAATCATAGTTTTAAAAGAAGTAGAGATAATGTCCACCGTGATCATCCGCCGTCGTAAAACCAACCCATCGTCGACGTACGCGTAGCAGCATCCATCGCTCCTCTCCCCTTTTCCTCTCCCTCCCCATCTCGCGCTCGCTCCATAGCGACACGCGCATCTCCTCCCCCAATACGATTCCTCCCTCTCGCACTCCGATCGCACCGCACGCGCTCGCGCCCCCACAAAACCCTAGCCCCGCGCGCGCCTCGGTGGCGACGGCCGGAGACGGCGGCGTGAAGGTAGCGGCTCCCCCCGGCTGACGAGGTGGCGGTCTCCCTGGGCGCCCACCCCAGGCGATGCGAATTGCGGGATGAAGCTCAAGCGGCGACGCGCAGTGGAAGTGGTACGTGCCCCCCTTCCTCCCGTCCTTTCCCCTCACCCTCGATCGCCGCGATCTGCTGGGCGCCGATCGCCCTGATCGCGGCGGGCTCCGACGCCGAATCAGGGTAATTTCTCGGGGTTTCTCTTGGTATGGTTGCGTTTAGCGGTGGCGATTGTGGTTGGGGTGGGAGAGGTTTTAGGGGTTAAGTTGGGTTTGTGCGCGACTGCGCGCGCTGGTGGATTCTTGGTTCCCGCGTCGGTTTGCGTAGGGATCTTCTCGGGGTTTGGTGGTGGGGAGGATTTGATCCTGCGGGGTGCGGGGTTTTGGTGGGGGGCTAGGGTTTCTGGTGCCCAGTGCATGGTGAAGTAGTGAGTGATCGCGTTTGCCCGTATTGGCTAGTTGAGGAGTGAGTTCGGGAGCCTGCACGATCAATTGGATCAAACATAGTCTGTCTGGATTTGAAAGGATCACTTGGTGATGGAGCAGGGGCTGGAGAATCAATCTTGCTTATTTTTCGGAAAGACTTGATCTCGTAGGGTTTTGGTGAGGAATTACTAGTAAGGGTCAGTCTGGTTGGAAAGAATGTGCTTGTGATCAATGATATGGCTATGTAGACTTCTGGAAGAACATATGATCTTGCAGGGTTTTGGCGGGGAGTAATGGTGTGTGTCATATTCAGGGGAATAGGATGGTTGGGTTATTTACATTGTAGTTGTTTTTGAGATGATGTTTCTGCTATAATTTGGGTTTGGATTTTCCTTTTATTCGTGTGAGATACAAGGCTGTCACGGCGCTTTGGCAAGTTGAGGCGAGCCTGGACGCCTAGTCGACTAGGTGCCCGCCATGGCGATAGTTAGACGATAGTAGTTAGACGGTAATAATAAATATAAATAATACCTTATATAGCCGAAAATTAAGTAATCATAGAATATAATAGCACAAATTAATAGGTATTAAATGCATGTAGGAACAAAAAACGCAATCACCAATCGCTATTAGCAGTTCACCGTTCTCTCGGTCTCTGTCCGACCGATAAATACACAGCGCAACAGCGCAGACTGGCTGCCGACTTACAAAGCCACTCTCGGCGAGCAGCCGAGGGCCCGAGGCAGCCTCCACTCAACTCTCCGCTCCGACTCATCTCTGCGCTCTCTGCTCCGACTCTCCGCTCTCCCCTCGACCACTCTGCTCTCCGCTCCAACTCTCGGCTCTCTGCTCGCCCCTCGACCACTCCGCTCTCCCCTCGACCACTCCGCTCTCGGCTCTCCGCTCGCCAGTCGCCACACTCCACAAACCCTAGAAATCAGAGAGGAGGGAAGAAAGCAGAGAAGAGGGAAGCCAGAGGAGGGAGGAGATCTGAGATCACCTGAGAGAGGGAAGCCGAAGGCGGCGGGAGAAGCAGCAGCTCGGTGCTGGCGGAGGACACGACGCAGCATCTCAGCGGCGCCGGCGAGAGGAGGTTGCAGATCGATGGGTGGAAGCAGCAGATCGGCGGGAGCAAGCAGCACCTCGGCGAGACGGCGCCAACGGCGGGAGATCTTTTGGAGAAACCCTACCAGCGGCGGCGGCGAAACGACTACTTCGGGACTTCGGGTTTCCATTTCCGTGTCCCACTTTCGCTGTTTCGGCCTTTTGAAGCCCACTCCCCCCGCCTCAGTCGGCCGCCTCGACGTGCTGGCGACGCCATGGACGCCTAGGCGTCGCCTGGCATCGTCTAAGTCTTCGAGCACTGGGCGACCGTCCCCGGCGTCCTCCTCCGGCCAACTGGACGCCTAGGCGTCGCCATGATAACCTTGATGAGATATGCTACTTCTAGCAAAATTTACCTTTACTTATATGATTCAAACCGGTTTGGTTATGTTGGAGTCCTAGTTGGATGTTTGATTAGATCTTGTTGTAAGTAGGATTTGTACTTTGTAGAAGCCACTAGCAGTTGTTGGTTTCTGCTAAAGCACTGAGCCATTGAGTAATCTGATTGAAAATTGTAAGTGTAGGCTTGTAGCTGAGGGCTGTTATCTGCTGGGGTTTCATTGACAATCAGGGTTTTTAATCTCTACGTCACATTAGAAAAGATATTTGTTTGGCCCCCATGCTTTTGTGTTAAGCTATTATTACTTGATCATTTTTTTTGCTGGTTTCAAAAGAAGTGAAAGTTCCCTGGAAGTACTTGAAGGGAGAAATTAAATTAATTTTGCCTATGTATAAGGATATCTTTTCCTTCCTGTTAAAGAGTTATGTCCATATGTGCATATTGCATGCCTTATTGATATATAATGTATGTTTTGATGTTTGCATGTGCATGAGTTTGAGTGAATTTATTCAGATGGTTGATTATTTAACTTCAGAGCACAAGTGTTACTGAATTTACCAGTACATCTTACAATTATTATTGTCAGTCGTATTTCTGCTGCGACATAGCTTGTCAGTATTATTTTCCCTTGTAACAACTATAGCTTTGCAATTTCCGTACAAATTCAAAAGGTCAGATGTACCTTGTTTTGCATCTGAGGGATATTGAGATGAAACAGTAATGTTTCACTGCCTAAACTTATGAAATAAATCAGAATGAAGAAGGCATCTGTACTACATTGCACTGACAGTGGCACATCCACTAGGTGGTGTGGCTCGTGCTGACAAATATCAGGCACCATTTCATCGGTTACACATCTCATACATGTATAGTATCTATCAAATCATCAGTGTCATGTGCATGTTATGCAATGTTATGTCAATGCCATGTGCAGAGTGTTTGTTGGAAGCACAAATGAATTATATTTTATTGCAATCCAACATACCTAGTCTAAATTCAAATGCAACTTATCTTCTATGCTCTATCAAGATTTGAATTCCTATATATGACTGGAGAATGAGTTTCTTTTACCAAATTTATATTCACTTGAATCAGTTAATCACAGTTGATTAAGGTCTGATATTGTATGAGGCACCTGCATATAAGTTAGTTCCATTTGTTTAGTGCTTTATATCTTTTGACTCCTGAACTGCTCTAATTCTCATATTTCTTTTTTTTTCACCAATGGCATTGTTTTATTTGCAGCCTCCAAATATAAAATCTTTCATCGACAGTGTCACTGCCACTCCTCTCGAGAATGTAGAGTTGCCATTGAAAGATTTTGTATGGGAGTTTGACAAGGTCTGCACATCCTACCACTTCACTGTGCATAACATCTTTTATGGGGTGAATGATGACTTTTATTCTCTTATTATTAAACTTGTGTAGGGGGACTTTCATCACTGGGTGGACCTTTTCAATCACTTCGATTCATTTTTCGAGAGTTTTATCAGACCAAGGAAAGATTTACAACTCGGAGACAATTTTCTTGATGTGGATCCTCCATTTCCTAGAGAAGCAGTACTTCAAATTCTTCGAGTCTCGAGAATAATCTTGGAAAATTGCACAAATAGGCACTTCTATGGTTTCTTTGAGGTGAGTGCTCTATAGCTGTTCTTTTTTATTCAATAAACCTACTTTGTTTATTTTTTATTCTTGTCTTTATTTTTCAATTTAAGAACATAGCTTTGTAATTTCCTTTGTCTGCGGTGTTATTATACTTCTAATTTACGTCCAATTTGCTTGTTATTTTTTGCAGCAGCATCTGTCTGCACTTTTAGCATCTACAAATGCAGATATTGTTGAAGCAAGCTTGCAGACATTGATGGCATTTGTAAACAAGTCAGTTGGGAAAAGCTCTATACGCAGTGCATCCCTCACTACAAAATTATTTGCCTTTTCTCAAGGTTGGGGTGGAAAAGAAGGAGGCCTTGGATTAATAGCATGTTCTCTACCCAGTGGATGTGACCCAGTTGCCGCCGAGATTGGCTCCACACTCCATTTTGAGTTCTATCGAGGTGCTGATAAATCAGACAAGTCCCAATCTGTAGACAACGAGCACAGGTTGGAAGTCATTCATTTACCAAACATCAATAGCTACAAGGAGAATGATCTTGAAATATTGGACAAGTTGGTCAAGGATTACAGTGTGCCACCAACTCTAATGTTCCCTCTTCTTACAAGATTGAGATTTGCAAGAGCCTTCAACTCTTTGACATGTCGACACCAATATATCTGTATTCGCTTGTATGCTTTTATTGTTCTTGTGCAAGCGAGCCATGATTCTGAAGGTCTAGCAGTGTTTTTGAAAAATGAACCAGAATTCATTGATGAATTGTTATCATTACTAAGCTATGAAGACGAGATACCAGAAAAAATTAGGATGTTGGGTGTCCTTTCGTTGGTTGCTTTGTGCCAAGATCGATCCCACCAGCCCACTGTATTGTCCTCAGTAACTTCTGGTGGTTATCGTGGTATCCTTCCTAGTCTCATGCAGAAGGCAATGGATTCTGTAATCAATGGTTCTACAAAATGGTCTATAATATTTGCTGAAGCACTTCTCTCACTTGTCTCCATGTTGGTATCGTCGACTCCAGGTTCTTTAGCCCTTCAGGAAGCTGGCTTTATACCCACCATTTTACCTCTCCTCAAAGACACAAACACACAGCATCTACACCTAGTTAGTACTGCAGTACATGTCATTGAGGGCTTCTTGGATTATCATAATCCCTCTTCAGCATTGTTCAGAGATCTAGGTGGTCTAGATGACACTATTGCACGCCTTAAAATAGAAGTGGCACAAGTTGGGATTGGTTCAAAGAAATCAGAAGAGTCTCAGTCTATTAATAAATGTAAAGAAGTTGAAAGTAGTTCGCCTGTGCCTGATGTGCAGCCTCTTCATACTGAAGCCTTGATTTCGTATAATCGGAGGAACTTAATAAAAGCTTTACTGCGTACTATATCTTTGGCAATGTATGTGCCTGGTAGCTCTGCCCGTGTTGATGGTTCAGAAGAGAATGTATTGCCACCTTGTTTATGTAACATTTTTAGGAGAGGCAAGGACTTCGGTGGTGGTGTGTTCTCACTTGCTGCAAATGTCATGAGTGATCTCATACACAAAGATCCAACTTGTTTCACTGTCCTTGATGCAGCTGGTTTGCCGCAAGCATTTCTTGATGCCATCATGGGTGGTGTTCTTTGCAATTCTGATGCTGTCACATGTATACCACAGTGTTTGGATGCATTATGTTTAAACAACAGCGGGCTTCAATTGGTAAAGGACTGCAATGCTTTAAGATGCTTTGTGAAAATCTTTACTTCCAGATCATATTTGAAAGCTCTCGGTGGGGACACAACAGGGGCCTTATCAAATGGACTGGATGAAGTAATGCGTCATCAATCGTCGCTACGTTCCTCTGGAGTTGACATGCTTATTGAAATCTTGAACACCATTTCAAAAGTTGGGTGTGAGTCTAGTTCATGTATGGAATCTGGTAACTCCTCTACACCAGTTCCCATGGATACTGATGTGGAGGGAGGTACTAAAAGGAATGAGGTTGGAACTTCTGAGATGGGGAGTTCAGGGCTGATGGTTTATGCTTCTTTAGATGTGGCATCATCGTCCATTGAGTCATTTCTCCCTGAGTGCATATGCAATGTTGCTTGTCTCCTTGAAACTGTTCTGCAAAATTCTGACACATGTAGGCTGTTCATTGAGGAAAAAGGCATTGAAGCTGTTCTTCAACTGTTCAAATTGCCATTAATGCCTGTATCTGTTTCGATTGGCCAGCGTATTTCTGTTGCATTTAAAAACTTCTCACCTCAGCATTCTGGTTCTCTTGCTAGAGCAGTTTGTTCATTTTTTAGAGATCATCTTAAGCTGACCAATGAACTGCTGGGTTCAGTGTCTGGAACAAAACTGAATGATAGTGAACCTGTGAAGCAATCACCTCTCCTGAAAGCACTTTCTAGCCTTGAAGGGCTTTTGTCTCTTTCCAATTTTCTTCTGAAGGGAACTGCCAATATGGTCTCAGAACTGGCCCTTGCTGATGCTGAGATATTGAAGGAATTGGGGAAGGTGTATATCGAACTCACATGGCAGATATCTTTACTCAGTGATTCCAAGGTGGAGAAGCAAGATGCCGAGCAAGATGATGTGCCTGGAGATGCTTCAATATCGAATACATCTGAAAGGGATAGTGATGATGACACAAATGCAGCACCAGTTGCAAGATATATGAATCCTGTTTCAGTAAGGACTTCTGTATCACCCTGGAATATGGAACAAGATTTTGTATCTGCAGTGCGATCTGCTGCCAGCATGCACCGCCATGGTCGGGACACGCTATCAAGGATACGTGGGCGCCTAAGTGGAGGATTGGATGCAACACATACAGACATGGAGTGTCCTTTCTCTCCAGCAGATAGTTCATTAAGTCATGATACTGTAAAAAAGAGTCCTGATGTTGTTTCTGAACTCCTGACGAAACTTGGATATACTATGCGTTCCTTCCTTTCTACCCTTGTCAAAGGATTACTGGCTCGCCGTCGCTTAGACTCTAATCTGATTACAGCCCCTAGAAGTCTCATGACTGCGCTTGCACAACTTTTTCTTTCTGCTTTTGGTTACTCTGGACATTCTACTGCTGGCTTTGAGATGTCATTATCTGTGAAATGCCGATACCTTGGAAAGGTTGTGGAAGACATGGCTGCACTTACCTTTGACAGTAGGCGTCGCTCATGCAGTTTTGCACTAGTTAATAGTTTTTATGTGAATGGAACATTCAAGGAGCTTCTAACTACCTTTGAAGCTACCAGTCAGTTACTATGGAGACTAACTTTCTCTATTCCAACTGCTGGCACAGATCAAGCTTCCTCTATCAGCGAGAAGGTGTCCCACAATTCCTGGCTGCTGGATACATTACAGAGTTATTGTAAATTGCTGGAATATTACGTGAACTCTACATATTTGTTGTCTCCATCCTCTTCTCATAATCAGCTTCTTGTTCAGCCTATTGTCACTGAGCTGTCCATTAATCTATTTCCTGTGCCCGCAGAGCCTGAATCATTTGTTCGTATGCTCCAGTCTCAAGTTCTGGAAGCAGTTCTCCCTGTTTGGAATCATACAATGTTTCCTAGGTGTAGCCCAGATCTTATTACCTCCTTGATATCCATTATAAACCATATATGCTCTGGTGTTGGTGATCTAAAGCAAAGTCGCAATGGTGTTGGAGCTGCCAGCCAACATCTTACTAGCCCCCCTCTTGATGAGTCTGCCATTGCTACAATTGTTGAGATGGGATTTTCGCAAGCTAGGGCAGAAGAAGCCCTGAGAAGTGTCAGAACTAACAGTGTTGAGATGGCAACAGATTGGTTGTTTAGCCATCCAGAAGAATTTGTTCAAGAAGATGTGCAGCTTGCACAGGCACTAGCTTTGTCACTCGGAAACACCATTGAGGCACCCGAGGATGGCAGCACTAAGAATGGTCCAAGTGTTGTGGAAGAGAAAGGTGTAGTTGTGCTCCCTATGGAGGACATTCTTACCGTATCAACAAGGCTCTTCTGCTATAGCGATTCCATGGCTTTCCCATTGACTGACCTTCTAGTGACACTGTGCAACCGGAATAAGGGAGAAGACCGTGAGCGGGTAGTACTATATCTTTTTGAGCAATTGAAACGTTTTCAATCAGATTCCTCAGTTGATACAGATGCACTATATTCCTTTGCTCGGTTGTTGGCTTTACTTCTGAGTGAAGACAGTGGCGTACGTGCAATTGGTGCAGAAAATGGAGTTATCCCTCATGTTCTTAATATATTGGAAAACCTTAAATCAAGGACAGAGCAGACTGATCAGACTTGGAATTCTATCAGTGGTTTGTTGCTTATATTAGATAACATGCTCCAGTTTACCCCAAAGCTCAGTATGGAATCGCCAGAAGGGACTTCTAAATTGCCTTCTGATGCATCCAGTGCAGATAGCAAGGAAATTTCATCACCGGCTGCTGAGAAGAAAACTGAAACTGTTGATTCAACAAAAGATGTAAGTGCAAATGTGTTTGAAAAGATTTTGGGAAAATCCACTGGCTATTTGTCTGACCATGAGAGTCAAAAGGCACTGACTCTGTGCTGTGAATTCATCAAGCAATGTGTGCCGGCAATTGTTATGCAAGCTGTTCTGCAACTCTGTGCCCGCTTGACGAAAACACATACGCTAGCTGCCCAGTTCTTTGACAATGGTGGCCTTGCATCTCTATTCAGTCTTCCAAAGACTTGCATCTTCCCTGGATTTGAGACCTTAGCATCTGCTATTGTGCATCACCTCATTGAGGACCCTCAGACCCTGCAGAGTGCTATGGAACTGGAGATACGACAGTCATTAGGTAACCGCAGCAGCCGTACCCCACGCTCGTTTTTGACAAATATGGCACCACTGATATCTAGAGATCCTGTGGTCTTCATGAGGGCTGTAACTTCAGTTTGCCAATTAGATTCCTCAGGAGGTAGAATCAATGTAGTCCTGTTGAAGGATAAGGAGAAAGACAAGGATAAACAGAAAAAAATTTCAACTGAAAGTGGCACACCGTGTAATGAGCCTGTTCGGGTAACTGCTGATATTAAGTCAGTTGATACACCAAACAGATGTTCACGGAACCATAAAAAGGTTCCTACTGGTCTTTCTCAAGTGATTGATCAGCTTCTGGAGATCATTATGAGCTACCCATCCCCAAGGAAAGAACAGGGCTTTGAAGGTTCCTCTGTGTTGACTCCTATGGATTTTGATGAGCCAAACACAAAGGGAAAGTCAAAAGTTGATGATGGACTTAATCTAGATGGTGATTCCCTCTCTGAGAGATCTGCCATGCTGTCAAAATTGGCATTTGTCCTTAAGTTAATGAGTGAGGTACTCCTCATGTATATGCATGCAGTAGGGATAATACTGAAACGAGATACAGAGATATCGCAGTTACGAGGTGGTGATCAAGGAGCTGGACACAGTGGGTTACTGCATCATATATTTCATCTGTTTCTGCCATTATCTTCTGACAAATCTGCTGATGTCGCAGACGATTTGATGGGAAAATTGTCTGAAAGAACCTCTTGGTTCTTGGTAGCCTTATGTTGCAGATCCGCTGAAGGCCGTAGAAGGGTAATCTCTGAAATCGTGAAGGCATTTTGTTATTTCATAGATTCGGCAAGCAGCACCTCCAGAGGGTCTTTGATTCCTGACAAAAAAGTTTTAGCTTTCTCTGAGCTGGTAAATTCAATACTGTCCCGAAATAGTCAGAACAACTTGCCTGTTCTTGGTTGCTCACCTGATATTGCAAAACCTATGATAGATGGTGGAATGTTGCAATCTCTTTCTGGTTTGCTCAAAGTGATTGACCTGGACCACCCGGATTCTCCAAAGGTTGTCAACCTTATATTGAAGGCTTTGGATAGCCTCACAAGGACTGCAAATGCAAGTGATCAAGTCCTTAAGTCAGATCGGTATACTAAGAACAGAATATCTGGGTCACATGAACAAACACATGAAGCTGATGAAATGGTAATCCACGAACAAAGTACAGACAACAGACATGATACTAATGATACTATCCAATCTACTAGGCCGGAAGTTGAAGAACTTCCCCATGATGATGGGAACAATAACACCACCCAAGATCAGCCTGTTGAGCAGGAGATGAGAGTAGATTTGGTTGAGGATACTGCCGGTGACCCTTCAATGGATGGAGCAGAGTTCATGCGAGAGGGAACCATTGAAGGTAATGTAATGGCTAGTACTACTGATGTTGGTTTGGCTTTCCCAGCTCAACATCAAGCTGATGATGAAATGGGTGAGGAGGATGAGGATCTAGGGCAGGATGAAGATGATGAGGATGACGAGGAAATAGCAGAAGAGGGAGCTGGTTTGATGTCAATAGCTGACACAGATATTGAGGACCAAGAGAACACTGCCATTGGTGATGAATACAACGATGACATGATGGATGAAGAAGATGACGATTTTCTTGAGAACCGTGTTATAGAAGTAAGATGGAGGGGAAGCTTAACTGGAATGGATCATCATCTGAGAGTTTCTAGGGGTCACGGAGACGCAAGTGGTTTTATGGATATCTCTGCTGAAGCATTTCGAGGTACGGGGACAGATGATTCGTTAAACTTGCATCGTCCATTTGGTCTTGAGCGGCGTCGCCAAAGTGGAAGTAGGTCTTTTCTTGATCGACCAAGGGCTGATGGAAATGCTTTTCAGCATCCACTGCTTGTCAGGCCAGCTCAATCTAGAGAGGGGACTGGTTCAGTATGGCCTTCTAGTGGAACCTCCTCAGGAGGCTTGCACACATTGTCTTTTGGGAATGCAGATATCCCCTTGTACATGTTAGATGCTGGGTTTCCACCTGAAACTGCTCCGGTGTTTGGTGAGCATGTCGTAAGTACTGCACCACCACCTTTGATAGATTTCTCACTTGGTATGGAATCTCTCCGAATTAGGCAGGGCCCTGGAGACAATCTATGGACTGATGATGGTCAACCTCAGGCAGGTAATCATGCAGCTGCTGTTGCCCAGGCAGTGGAGGATCAATTTGTGTCGCAGTTGAATGTAGCTAGTTTTTCAAATAATGCTCCTCAGATGCAACCTGAACAGACTGGCAATGATGTAAATGCCCGATTAACATCACAAGATACTGACATGCCAGAACCGGTTGCCACCG
This sequence comes from Dendrocalamus latiflorus, assembly GCA_017311315.1. Taxonomy (NCBI): domain Eukaryota; kingdom Viridiplantae; phylum Streptophyta; class Magnoliopsida; order Poales; family Poaceae; genus Dendrocalamus; species Dendrocalamus latiflorus. Next base: position 24,117,538 of record CM029626.1, on the reverse strand, counting down.
ATTCCCCTGCTCTACCTATTGGTAGTTCTCAACAATTTGGTACGATCAACCAAGAACCTGCCCCTGCAAATGATGGTCTTTGTCCTACTAATGGTTTAGTAAGTGAACAGTCAGTCAATGTTGCTGATGATCATGTGGAAGAAGAGATGCATCAAACAGCAACTGATGACCTGAATGCTGTACCTCAGAGTAATGAAATAATGTCTACTTCTGACAGACAACTTGGTACTCATCCTGAAAGGGAATCTTTGTCTGGTAATCTACAAAGTTACAATCATATTATGCAGGAGCAGGATGAGGTAGAGGTACCACAACATGCACAAATTAGTAATGATATTAGGGAAGCCCCATCTGATTTGGAGTCAAGTTGTCATGCTCGTCTCACTTCCTCAAGTGCAGCACCTGAGCTGAGCGATGCTCATGTTGATTCTGCCATAGTGAATACTGAGGCTGACATGAATAGCGTTGATATTGCTGACAACCAAGTTGAGAACTCGTCTCCTGTTTTGGATGGCAATGATTTGTCAGTAACGCGAGATGAAGGAACTCCTCAAGAGGCTGTTCAACCTGAGCAATTGAATGCTAATAATGAGGCATCTAGTACCAGTGAAATTGACCCAACGTTTCTGGAAGCATTGCCTGAGGATCTCCGTGCAGAAGTCCTTGCTTCTCAGCAGAATCGCTCTGCCCCAACTGCTTCCTATACTCCACCAGCTGCGGAAGAAATAGATCCTGAATTTTTGGCTGCTCTTCCACCAGACATACAAGCTGAGGTTTTGGCTCAGCAGCGAGCACAGAGGATTGCTCACTCCCAGCCGGTTGGACAGCCAGTTGACATGGATAATGCTTCAATTATAGCAACTTTTCCTCCTGATCTACGTGAAGAGGTATTGCTTATTCATTTGCCTGTTTCAACGCTGGTTTGCTGTCTCTGGATTGTAATGTTGACCTATTTTACATCACATAGGTGCTTTTGACCTCATCGGAAGCAGTTTTGACTGCCTTACCTTCAGCTTTACTTGCTGAAGCTCAAATGCTTCGGGACAGAGAGTTGAGTCGTTACCGTGCTAGGGGAAGCCTTTTTGGAGGAAGCTACAGGCTTGGAGGCAGGAGGTTACCAGCTGATAATCAGACAGTTATGGACAGGGGTGTCGGTGTGTCTGTTGGTAGAAGGATTATTTCTTCTGCATCTGGCAGCACAAAGAATAAAGATGTGGAAGGGACCCCACTTTTGGATTCAGATGCCCTAAGAGCACTTATTCGTCTTCTGCAGCTGGCTCCGGTAATTTCCATATTGTGCTTATATTCTATTCCCTAGATATTTTTGTTTTTGTTTGCTTGAAACTGATCTTTCCCTTTCTCCTTTTTACCATTCTCACTCATATATGTTCTATTCATGCATAGGGTGGTGTTAGGACATTCTTCTGTAGTTTTGTGATGTAATATCGCTTGCTTAAATATATAGTTGCATATCTAGTGCAAACCCCTCTCCATGTCATCGTATGAACTTTGCATACATGTTTCCAAAAGTCTTTAAAAAGGGTTGGAATTGTGATGAACAGTAAAATTGGTGTTCATACCAAATAGTCTTTTTTTCCTCTCTCAAGTGCACTTGAATTTGACTGTGAAACAGTTTTAAGGAGGTTTCTACTGATTTTCCTCCGCATTAGAATATCTTGTCCGACTTGTATTCCTTTCTTTCCGCATTGTTCTTTTATGACTCATTAATTCATAATGTTGAAGAGGTGTTTTTTTATTTGCTATTGCTAACTAGGATGTCACCGTATCAAAATTGGTGACATGAGCTGCTCACATTTTTACCTATGGAATATATTGACCTAGTTTTGTAGGTTTGGTGGTGGGGTGCTAGGTACCTAGTTTTATAGTTCAGGGGTTTAAGTGGACTTTTTCGGGGGGGGGGGGGGGTGTAAAATGGACTTATTACTTTAATTTATTTTTGCTTCATCTTTATATTTATCATTTTGATAGAGTCAGGCCTTGTTCAATTTATGAAAAGATGATTCCAATTATCAGTTTTTTTAAAAAATAAGGTATGATGAAATTCATCTACCATATAAAAAATGATGATTTCTGCAGATAATGCATAAATAACGATAAGTTGAAGACAAAACATAATATACTTAGAATTGTCCCTTTGTTTGTTCTCATTAAATTTTTGGTGCTTTTGTTCTATCAGCATGTTACATTTTCGGCCACACTGTTTGTAACTTTTTTTCCTTTTTGTAGCCACTCAGCAAAGGCCTTCTTCAAAGGCTTATGTTTAATCTATGTGCACACAGTTTTACTCGTGTTACCTTGGTTGGCCATTTACTCAACATGATTAAACCTGAAGCTGAGGGGCTTAATATATCAGATTGCATGACTCCATATAGATTACATGGATGCCAGTGGAACATTGTTTATGCGCAACCACAATCTGCAAATGGTAACCTTTTCTCTATGCTACTAATTTTGTATGATTGTTGAATTATTGATTTTTTTTGTCATTATTTCCTGGATGACTCTTCACTCTCCCCAATGCTTCTCTGTTTTCTCTCTCCTTCATGAGTTACTTTGTTATTTTATTCAATGGTCTCACCCAATTCTATGCCTGTGCTACTTCTTTACAGGTCTGCCTCCACTTGTGACACGGCGGCTTCTTGAAATACTAACACACCTTGCTTCAAACCATCCATCTGTTGCGGGTCTTTTGGTTTACTTCAATCCTTCAAGTTCAAACTGTCTGACACTGCAGCATGTTAAAGAGACATCTCAAGAAAGTTCATCGTCAGACATGATGCAACCATCTTCAGAGGGTTATACACCTATTCTATTATTCCTTAAGCTCTTAAACAAACCCTTATTTCTACGGAGTCGAGTATATCTTGAGCAGGTATTTCTCATCATTTGCTATACAGTATGGCAGCTCTTGGACCCATTGCCTCATATTTATCCTAAGTTCTAATTTTGCATGATAGGTGATGTGTTTGCTTGAAGTAGTGGTTAACAATGCTGCCTCCAAAGTCGATTATCCACCTCGTTCAGGCCAAATTGCTAACAGTTCTGATGTTGAATTTGTTAATGGGGCACTGACTGAAACACAGGGGGAGCCATCTACTCTGGAGCATGTTCCTACCCAGGAAAATATTCAAAGTAAAGATGTTGAGGTGGCAGTCTCAGGTGCCAGTCAGTCTATTAATGTGCATGACATTCTTATTCAGCTTCCCAACTCTGAATTACACAACTTGTGCAATATTCTTGCACTTGAGGGGTTAGTCTGTTCTCTTTTTATTTTTTTGTACAATATGAAAAAAGTGATGCTTTACCCCTTCATGTTAGAGCTTTACTTCTACTTTCTGTTTAATGCTAACAGATGTTTGATATTTTGGGTTTGAGTGTAATTTTCCAAGGGACGGTAGGAAAGTGTCTTCTTTCCCTGGTTTGGAATTTGGGGAGGGGAAGTGGGTTTTGTATGGGTGAGTAAACTAGTGTTTTTCAATGGTTTAAGAGACTAGGGATAAGAAAATGTGGACCCACTGAAGTTGCTCAGAATACTGTACCAGATTATATTCCTATGCACAGCTATATTTTGTCAGAAGTAGAGCTGAATTCTTATAATCGTGGATATTGGATACAAAATTAAAAGAAAATCAAGCACCATAGGAAATTCTTTTGTTCTATCTTTTCCTTATTGTTTCTTAGTGTTATAGATGCTTATTGGGGAAAACACTACAGCAGAAGAGGCAAGCGATCAGCCATATCCAATTAGGATTAGCAGTTCCGTCAGGATTAGAATCCAAGTCCTTTACGGGACCGTTTTGAGTAAAGTCTGTTACAGACTGCCTTAGAGATAAGTTCATCTAGGAATCGGTTTAGAGATTGTAACTTATAAATATACCTCCTGCGTTTGGACGGGAAGGTAACGAGAAAATAAAGAATCTCTTCTTCTCCCAAACCCTAACTTCCGCTGGGAAGTATCAGCCACGGCGGGGCGTGAAGGCTCTCGCCAGAAGGAGGCAGATACCAACAGAGTTATCCATCCCTACAACTTAAGGTCGAGAGCTAAGATACACAACACTTAGATGATAGGGTCCATATGTAGTAGAATGTTCCTTTCAGGACTAGTTGATTTTCCTTTGTTTCTTCTGTGGAATAGGAAGGAGCAGTCTGAGATTGATGAGAGAAATATCGGTAGTTAAGTACTGTTTGGATGTCTTATATTACATGACACATATTACTAGACCAGATTCCTCTGTAGGTAGCCATGCATGATATGAGCCCTAAGCACTTTATTATTATCACGGTCCGGCATACCACACGTCTTGAATGAGATTTGCAACACCATTGGCAACTGGTGTATTTTCAAGTAAATGTTTGGAGTGGTTATTGAGAGGAATCTTATTTCACTGGTTTGTTGCCGGTCATACAGATGCCTGGGTGCACATATTTTCTGGTTTGTTGCTGTTCATACAGATGGGATACAGATGCTTGGGCGCACACATTGTTTTATAAGATGTGATGTAGGATTGGATGAGAGCATCACACCTCTGTGGTTCTACCTTACAACTTTGCTAGATACAAAACAATAAAATAAATAGTATATATATACAAAAAAATCCAGATGTTGATGAAATTCCATTTTTTTTGTTTGGTCTGTTTACTATATAATATACCATTCATAGAGCAATATTGCTTATAAAAAGGATTCGATCTATAATTGAGCAAAGTAATGGGTCTTCCTTTGTGGTGATAAAATATATAAAAACAAATATGACCATCTAGGTCGCTGATCCCAGTATCAACTCTCCCTCAACCAAACACTGATCCTGCAGCATCCTATCCGAGGATAGTACTGTCTAGGGCTCTAGTCAACCAAACAGCCCATATTATTACTTTATAAGGCCACCTACTGTACATTGCAACATCCTTGAGTTTTAAGAGAAAAAGGTACCTTTTGGGGGAAATCTGATTGTCTTTTAACTAACAAAATGCTGAATAATTTAATATAATTACGTCTTCCATTTCTATACATGACAAACTTACATTTTTTATTAAAATAACCAGTCTTCCAGATAAAGTGTATTCACTTGCCGCGGAAGTGGTAAAAAAATTGGCTGGTGTTGCGGCATCCCATCGAAAATTCTTCTCTGTGGAGCTAGCTGGTGCTGCTCAGAGCTTAAGTTCATCAGCTGTAGAAGAGCTTGTAACATTGAAGAACACACAAATGCTTGGGCTCAATTCTTGTTCTATGGCTGGAGCTGCCATCCTGCGGGTATTGCAAGTCCTGTCTACGTTGACTTCAGATGTGATTGGTAATAGCGGAGACCAAGATGTGGGACAGGAGGAGCAGTCTATTTTGTGGGATTTGAATGTAGCACTTGAGCCTTTGTGGCAAGAATTAAGTGACTGTATAAGCACCACAGAGGCGAAACTTGTACACAATTCAACTTTCACTTCCCCTGCCCCATTGGTTGATGCTTTAGAAGTTGGTGCCCCTTCCTCTGCATGCCCACCTCTTCCTCCAGGCACACAGCGCCTGTTGCCATTTATAGAATCTTTTTTTGTTTTATGTGAGAAGCTTCAAACAATTCAAGCAGTTATGCAATCAGATTCCAATGCGACTGCTACAGAAGTGAAAGAACTTGGTGGGAGTTCATCATCACCATCACTAAAGACTGGTGGAATGTGCAATATTACTTTTGTAAGGGTGGCAGAAAAACATCGACGCCTTCTCAATGTGTTCATTCGACAAAACCCAAGCTTGCTAGAGAAGTCACTTTCTATGATGCTGAAAGTACCAAGGCTGATGGATTTTGATAATAAACGTGCTTACTTCAGATCACGCATCAGACAACAACATGATCAGCATCTTTCAGCTCCTTTGCGCATTAGTGTTCGCCGGGCATATGTTTTGGAGGATTCATACAATCAGCTGAGATTACGTCATAGCCAGGATCTTAAGGGACGATTGACTGTACAGTTTCAAGGAGAAGAGGGGATTGATGCTGGAGGTCTAACTAGGGAGTGGTACCAACTGCTCTCAAGAGTTATTTTCGACAAAGGAGCCCTGCTCTTCACCACAGTTGGGAATAACGCAACTTTCCAGCCTAACCCTAACTCTGTTTACCAAACAGAGCACCTTTCTTATTTCAAGTTTGTCGGTCGAGTGGTAAGATTTCTTGACAATGTCCTCGAAGTATATGCTTATATCATTTATTTTGTTTTTGACACCGTGTTATTTGTACAGGTTGCCAAAGCCTTATTTGATGGCCAGTTGTTGGATGTCCACTTTACCCGTTCATTTTACAAACACATCCTTGGTGTTAAAGTAACTTATCATGATATAGAGGCTGTTGATCCTGATTACTACAAAAATTTGAAGTGGATGCTGGAGGTTTGCTTTCACTATCCCATCTTTTGTATGAATGAATCTAGGTGCATGTGTGAAGATCTTCAATTGTGCATTTCTTGAACAGAATGACGTAAGTGATATTCCTGACTTAACATTCAGCATGGACCCTGATGAGGAAAAACATATCCTCTATGAGAAAAACGAGGTATTGAGACTTCCTATCTTCTGCTGAAACCTTTTTTATCTGCATGGTGACGTGTCTCATGGTTGTGTTTAATAATTCTTTGGTATTTAGGTTACTGATTATGAGCTCAAACCTGGTGGAAGAAGCATAAGGGTCACTGAAGAAACAAAGCATGAATATGTTGACCTTGTGGCTGAACATATATTGACCACAGCAATTCGTCCTCAAATCAATGCTTTTCTAGAAGGTTTCACGGAATTAGTTCCCAGGGAGCTAATCTCCCTATTTAATGATAAAGAACTTGAACTATTGGTCAGTGGACTTCCTGAAATTGACCGTGAGTGGCTTTCTTCTCTCAGCTGAAAATCATTGCTCTTATTTATTTCCTCTGGAACTTATATGTTTTTTGCTGTTTTTTCAGTTGATGATTTGAAAGCAAATGCTGAGTATATTGGATATTCTGCTGCATCTCCTGTCATCCAATGGTTCTGGGAAGTAGTTAAAGGATTCTGCAAGGAGGACATGGCAAGATTGCTACAATTTGTGACTGGAACATCAAAAGTAAAAAAATACTTCATTCAACCATTCATGATTTTGTTATCTGCAATATGTTTTAGAAAATAAATATTACTAAATGTTTTATTAAGATGTTTTCACATGGAAAGTTCATCTGAAAGTTGATGAATCTAGAAGTTGTGGACAGCAATTTTTTTGCCAATGTTGGAAAAATAATGAATTGTAAAATTAGGCAGCAAAAAGGAACACATTTCAGTATCCTTTTTTATATTCACCTTTATAATTTTTATCACATATAAATGGTGAACATTTTGTTTTGCTATTTTATTAAAATTAGTTTTCCTTTCCTCAGATCTCAGATGTTAAAACTATTTCTTGTTATTCATACTACACCTCACAGTCACATCTGTTAGGGGAAAACAGAAGGAAAGGATGCTACCCATGTGTGTGCGCGGACACACACACGGCTGTGCTATTTTGTGCCTGTGCGCACTGTGCACGCCAAAAAGTTACTGTCATGTGTGAGTGAAACTACTGTCAAATACATGTAGAGTTATTGCCTGACAGTCACTACGTATGTTTAGCAGTAACTTCGCTCACACACGGAAGTAACTTTCCGATGCGCATTTTACACCTGCGTGCAGAAGCGTGCGTGTTACCTCACATTATTGGCACTTACATTACACAGTTGTCAACTCTCATTCTCTCAATAGTGAGTAGTATTTGAAGTACATATTTATTTTGCTTTTAGGCATGTAGATAATAATTAGACTACTTGCAATTCTGATTCTTGATAAAATATTTAGTGGCAGTTTCCTGGGTTATTAACAATATATTACGTATTAGTTAAAGATGAAATGAATTTTGATGTGGGGTAGAAAAAAATTAGCCAAAGTTTGGATTAGTGAACTGAACTGGACACAAGTTATCCTTTTAAAAATTAAAATTGCCTATCTCTTTGATGTAAATCAAATCAGAAACTATATGTAGATATATACTGAGAACTTAAATAAGACAATAACCCTTCTGTAATTTACTCATCATGATGCTCCAGGTACCGTTAGAGGGTTTCAAAGCGCTACAAGGTATCTCTGGTCCTCAGAGATTCCAGATTCACAAGGCGTATGGAGCTCCAGAGAGGCTTCCATCTGCCCACACCTGGTAATTTCAATATTTTCAGTTACTGACTATTCATCTCTAAACTTCTTTATGTAACTGTGCATGCTGTTTTAACAACACTGGTTGCATTCAAAATTTGCAGCTTTAACCAACTGGACTTACCCGAGTATTCCTCAAAGGAGCAATTAGAAGAGCGCTTGCTTCTTGCCATCCATGAAGCTAGTGAAGGTTTTGGCTTTGGCTGACCTATTGAGCCAGAGCGCAGAGTATGCACTGGGTCATTGGTTTTCTGTTTGCCATGTACAGGTACAAAGATCTTATAGCTGTAGTCTCAAAATATCTTGCCTGCTATTTTTCATTGACAAATTGACTATATTTCTTGGCGAGATTCAATGACTATCATCTGAGTTTTATATTGCATTTTATAACGTATTCGAGATTCCGTTTTCAGTATTAATAGTGATTGATCCAAATTTATCTTGCTTCCTTCAACGCGCTTGGATAAAAGTATATGTTGAGAGAGCTGGTGGAAATTCATGTGTTTGTCATGTGTGGTGTAGTGTTTGTTTCTCTTCCATGCATATTGGCTTGTGTGCTTAACGAGATGTTTGCCGGAGCATAACATTGGGGATTTATCCTATGGCTCTAGTAGTCTTATCCAGTGTTATAAAACCGGTCCCACCTATTGACTACTTCTGAAAATCTGGACCAATTAGATGAGGCCAGGCAGGGTCCAAACTGGGTGGGTTGTGCACATATTTGGAAGCAAGGATTCAAACCGGTTTCCAGTGGTAACGATAGAATTATCAAATTTAAACTCAAAATTTGAATTTCCGTTTTTCGGCCGTTTACCGCCCTATTTGACCAGTTCCCAGCTGGTTACCATCCGGAGTTACTATTCATCAATTAAAATTTAAAATTTTCTCTCAATTTTCTTTGAGTTTTCTTGAATTTCTAACACCAAACAATATATATGAATGGGTACTAGTTAAATAAACAAAAATAGGTCAAAACAACATATCAATACCGGTAGCTACAATACTACCAGTACGGCCAGTGGCCGGTTACTGGTTATGGCCAATTTTTATGGCCCCTTTATGGAAATAGCAAAAAGACTCTCTTTGGTGCTTTCTGTTCTTTTGTCGAGTAACTGTAGTGACATCAATGGCAATACCTATGGAGTTTCAATTTTGATAGGGTGGTACTACTATCATTTAAGAAACTAGATAAATAAATTGCACCGCAGGTTCCTGAACCTGTACTGAAGTTTCACTTTTTAAACTTTTAAACTAGGCATCCTAAATTTGTAGCTGTTGGTCAAGTAGTCCTAGCTGACAGAACTTGCTGTAGTGGACAACAGATTCCACAAAAGGGATGACATGAAAAGGTGACATGGTAGACCATCAGTAACAAGTTTAGTGACCTCCTAGGTTAATTTAGAACTGTAGACATGGTAGACTATCAGTAACAAGTTTAGTGACCTCCTAGGTTAATTTAGAACTGTAAAGACCTAAGTGAACATGTTGGAGACTCACGGTGCAATTTTACTCGAGATTATTTGGGTGAACTTGGACCGGTGGTGGCCTGGGTCCAACTCGATGATGTCCATATACTGTGACCAGGAGGTCCAGGACTGTGTTATGTCTGGATCTGAGATGCTTTAATGGTTCCCTAGCCTTCTGTTAGGGTTGCATTCCTAAGCATGAATTGAGCCTTCCATAGACTAAACCTATGCAGCTTGAAGTATTAATTCAGTTAAAGCATTCGTTCAATGGGACGATTCCATGTGCTAGTTTCTACTGTTTACAGATACCTAAACTGGCTGTTAACTGTTTGTGCTACTGTTCTTTTCGCTGAGCAAATCTTTCTGTGATATTTGTGAACTCTGTTTCTGTTACCGTTTTTACCCGTGGAGACCGGTAACCGAAAAACCGGCCGGTATGAATTTTTGATTTTCGAATTTTGGCCGGTTTTTTCTGGTTTTTTCGGTTACCAGCGGTTTTTCCGGTTACCGGTTTCAAAACATCTCAAAATTCAAATTTTGATTTTCAAATTGTGACCAGTTTTTTACCGGTTTTTCCGGTAACCGCCCGGTTACCGTTACCGGCCGCCGACTGGGATTTCTTCTGGTTCCGGTTTTTGGAACCTTGTGCTGAACTGATATTGGATATAAAGTTCAGTCAGTTTGTTACTTTGGATTGGAACTACGAGCGCTATTATGGTGGTATTTTGTAAATTTTTGGTTTTGTTTTTGTTTGTACCGACACAACCAAGGTTGTCACGGCCAGGGTTCCAAATACCAGTGGTAACCGGCCGGTTACTGTCGGTAACCGGAACCGGTGGTTTTTTATTTAATTCAAATTTAAAATTTTGAATGTAAAAGTTGATTTTCCTAATGATGTTTACATTGTTTAACACTAATGGAATATATTAGGAAAATGCATACACCTCCCGTGTTGGACTTCTTGTTTTTTGTTATGAATTTATTAGTCTGGCGGTTTTTTAGTTAATTTAAATTCAAAATTTTGAATATAACACTGAGTTTCTCTAATGATATTTATATTGTTTAATACTAATAGAATGTATAAGGAAGATACATGCACCTCCCGTATTTGACTTCATGCTTTTTGTCTTGAATGTATTAGACCGATGGTTTTTTATTTAATTCAAATTTAAAATTTTGAATGTAACAGTTAGTTTCCCGTGTTAGGAAGATGCATGCATCTTATGTGCTTGACTTCATGTTTTTTGCCATGAATGTATTAGGAATTTCCAATTTCAAATTTGAAAAATCGATTTGAAAAACCGGTTTTTAGCTGTTTTTCTCCGGTTTTTTGGTGGTAACTGGGCGGTTTTTCTAATTACCAATTTCAAATTCAAATTTTAACACGTGAAATTTGGCCGGTTTTCTCAGTTTTTCTAGGCCCCAGTTGGGATTTACCCCGGTAGCGGGTTTTGGAACCCTGGTATAGACGATTAGGCGTCCGTTATGGCGACAGTTAGATGATAGTAATAAATACAAGTAATACCTTATATGACCGAAAATTAAATAACCATGCAATATAATAGCATAAATTATCTAAATAACCATATCTTAAAGGGTCCAAATAAGAAGAAATCCATTGAGGGAGAGATCCAAGTCACATTTTCTAGCCGTTGGATCAAGATCTAACAGTCCTTAACCCTCTCGTCACTTTGTATATGACTACCTCCTAAGCCAAACGTAGCTCACTCCACACCCCCACCCACCCCTATAACCGTTATCGCAAGCCCTCCCCACATGCCACCTCAGGCGCCGACGAGCCCCACCAACGAGCGCCTCCCCCGCTGTCAGCCTCCTCCACCGGCCTCCTCTCCTGTGAGATGCCACCGCCGCGGCCCTCTTCCTCACCTATGGAGAGGGAAGCTGGCGGCGGGAGGAGGCTGCAGATCAGCGTTGGCGGCAGAGGATCTCCCGGTGGCCGCCACAACGAGCTGGGCGACGCCCTGGACGCCTAAGCATTGCCCAACACCGCCTACCTCGTCACACGTTGGGCGATCGTCCACGGCGTCCCCCTCTGGCCACTAGGATGACTTGGCGTCGTCGCCAACCATGGACACAGCTTTAATGCTAGAAAGACATAGTACGCAATTGTTTACCAAGATATTAAAACTAGCAATTTGGTTAGTAACCCACCTGTTCATCGTGTGAACCAGTGGCCTGAGCCTTATCGTGAGTTGATGGTTCAGTCAGTTTTGCCCACCCAGGTCTTGTCAAGGCAACCTTGTAATTTTCATGTGTCATATCTGCACTGAGTGGTATTGTTGCATTATATCTGCCGGTATGCCTCCCTGTCTACAAGATTTTGTTTTGAGTTCCAACTTTGGATGAAAATATCAGGTGTAATTTCCAGTGTCTGATGCCTGTATGATAATATTGTGCATTGCTTGAAACTTAACCGTTGAGTAGTGTGATTGCGATTCTTTCATCTACTTTGATGTTCTGATATCTGATTCCCAATGCGGCTGTTTGCAGATTTTGAAGGCAATTGAGATGATGGTCAGATATGCTACACATTACATAGATCAGGCCAAAGAACTCTTAGAGAATGCTCTGGATGATCTTCAGAATCCAAAAGTTTTGGAAAAGTTGATCGGGGATGTCAGGCGGGTACAGTTGGAGCGCTGACGACAAGAGTGCTGATAGTTCATAACTAGCTTCCATTTGCCTTCTGGGTAAAGGGCGGAGTGTAAATTTGTTGAATGCTTTAGACCAATCATTCTGTTGGATCTTTTGTACTGCTTCCCCAGATTCTGGGGCGAGGGCAGTTTCTGCAAATAAATAAGCTATCTGGTTACATGGGATCTCTTGTGGTTGTTTCAATGCGTGTGCTTTCTCGCAAATAGGCTCATTAGCCAAAAATTTTAGGGTGGTCACGTGGAACGTAGCGACCGACCTGAGCTGTCTCAAATCATGGTTGGTTGGCTACGTTGTCCCGTGCGGTTTGACAAATGTGGTTAGATTACTCCTGTGGAGTTCGATTGGGAAACTGTGTGATGTGTTGTTTCAGCAAATTAGTCTCTTCTCACCATTGAAGTACAGTGGAGGTGGTGGGTGTTCTCTTTGAAAAAGAGATGGATAAATGTAAGTTGTATTGTAATAGTAGCCCATAGGGCTATATATAATACGTGAGACATAAGGTCCCGAGCCCTAGACAATAGAAAAATGATCTGAATATTCTTAACATCCTCTCTCAAATGTAAGATGTATGTAATAACATTATATTTAAAATTAGTTGATACTAAAATAAGAAAAATCTAAAATCCATGCCTTGACACCGTCATAGTGTGCAGCTCTTGGAAAATTATGTTGAATAGATCGCTTCCCATCTGAAATTCTGCGGCAGCACATAAAGCAAAAAGTGTAAGGCCCGAAAAGGTAAACGGGAGCAAAGTCGATCGTAGGAACACGACAAAGAGGATGCGGAAGGTGACACAAGTAGAGAGAGCTATCAAATAAGCCGAAGAGGGAGATAGAAGCGTAGCGGCATAGATCGAAGCCCGAGACGGCAGCGACGTAGTGCAGAAGAAGCGCAGAAGAAGCGCGGTGCAGAAGAAACGCAGCGGCCTTAGAAGTTCGGAATGGCAGCCCCTCCCCTTCCTGTGGGTGCGCACCAACGGCAGTGAGGAGCCAAGGGCTTGCGCTCGCGGGGGCCAGGGCGGCAGAGCCCCGGCAGGAGGTGGTGGAGGGCAGCCGCCGCGGTGGAGGGTCGGATCCGGCGGGAAGAGCAGCGGCCGAGAGGCGGAGGCGGTGGCGCGAGAAGAGGCCAGGGAGGGTCAGATCTGGCGTGGGTCAGGCTGCACATAGGGGTGGGCGTTCGGGTTACCCGATTTTTTCGGGTCGGGTAATTCGGGTAATTCGAAATTCGGGTAATGAAAACTGCTACCCGATATTAGCCCCAAAAAAATACTACCCGCAATTTCGGGTACCCGATAATTCGGGTTCGGGTTCGGGTGTACCCGATATACCCGAATTTCAGCAAACTGCATCGAATTTCAGCAAACTGCACAGAATTTGTACATAATTTCAGCAGCAATTTGCATAGAATTTCAGCAGCAATTTGCATAGAATAATATATCACAGGCAGTTGTTCAAACAGAGAGAATCATATACTAAATTACTAATAAAGTGACATGATTACCGGGTAGTTCGGGTAGTTCGGGTAGTTCGGGTACCGGGGGATATTACCCGAACTACCCAAACTAATTTCGGGTAATCAGAATCGCTATCCGAATTTGGGATCGGGTACCTCGGGTTCGGGTATTTCGGGTTCGGGTTCGGGTAATTCGGGTACGGGTAATGGGTAGCGGGTATTTTGCCCACCCCTAGCTGCACAGATCCGACAGGATCCAGTGCGGAGGACCCCAAATCCAACTCTGGCTCGGGTGGCCGAGGTGGCGACGACGCCCTGGACGGCGGCGGCCGAAGGGGAGGCAGAGAAGGCCGGATTCGGCCCGAAGACAACTAGATCCGACATGGGCGCGGGGCTAGCGATGTGGAGGAGGTTGGAGCCGGTCGGATCTAGTGCGGGCCGGTGGCCCAGACGCATGCGCGGGCGCCTGGCGGCATCGCCAGATGTGGGCAACAACGGCTGGGAGAGGCCAGATCCAAGGCGTGGCGGCCAGATCTAGGGCAGCGGTGACGACATGTGTGCGAACAGAGGTGCGCGCGGGTGGACGCATGAGCAAGCGAGTGCAGTCAGCGGCGCGGGCGAGCACGATGGCGACGGGCTCAGGCGGGCATGGCCTACGGCGTGGGCGCGGCGGCATAGAGGCGGGCGCGAGGTGCGATGACAGCCGCCCCAGGAGTGGACATTAAGCCTCCCAAAAGTAGCAGCAGCGAAGATCCCGATAGAGCTCTAAGGCTCTGATACCATGTTATCTTTGGAGGAGAAGGATAACTATAAGTTGAATTGCAATAGCAGCTCATAGGGCTATATGTAAAACGTGAGACACACAAGAATCCAAACCCTAAACAATAGAAAATGACCTAAATACCCTTAACAGTGGGGAGTGAGAAGATGTTAGGGGAGGAAAAAGTTTAAATATTTACCCTTACCTAATTTAACATCCTGAGTATGACAATAGCGAAGGATAGCCGTAGCCTTCGATCTACAATCTCTAGATGGGTACCATCCAGATGTGGCCCACATCTGGCTCCGACAACTCGGTTAGGTTTCTTAGCCCACGTCCTGGCACGTCGATGCCCCGCCCTCTGCACGGCTTCATGGCAATGCCATTCTCTTCACCAAGCTTGCAACAACCAATGTTATCAAACCCGGACCGGTTAGCGACCTAGCCGAGATCTCAGGTCACTAACCCAGTGGTCGGACCGATGAGTCATCGGTCGGACCGCATACGTGACCCGGTGGTTGGACCAGTGGGTACCTCCTAATCCAAGACAATTTCAGACCAAAGATCCATCAACCTTATGATCATCTAGTTGATACCTTCTATTCCAAGATAACAACAATGATCTACTAGTATATTATGTTTGACAAATGACAACAAGGCCTCTCTGGTCTCTGCTTATATCTGTGCTATCTATGGCATTTTGTGCTATTAACCTTATGATCATATAGTTGGTACCTCCTAATCTAAGATAACAAATGACAACAAGATCGGAAGCATAAAAAACTTACATTACCAATCGCACGTTGGGGAGGACTGGAGGAGATGAAGCCAGCGACAAACGCATGGGGGGAGGAGATGCAACCGGAGGCAAGAGATGCGAGATACCGACCTTACTCCCCCTCCTGCAGCAATGAAAATAGCAAAGTTAAGCTAAATCCTCAGCGGCTACGAGAGATGCATTCGAAAATCGAAAGTTCGAGGAGGGATCAGATCTGACCAGTCGCAGCCTCGTAGGGGATGGAAGAAATGGAAGTCTAGTCAGTCGCGCTGTCGTGGGCGCCGACAACAGGCAGAGCACCACAGGTGGGAGAGGGCGCGACAGGAAGAGGATGGACTACCACTGGAGGAGCCCTGTTTGCTGGAGGTGGAGCGCTGGAGGGCTAGGGGTGCAATGAGGCGCCACCGTGGGAGCAGGGGTCGAGCGGCCGCCGGTCTCAGGGAGAAGCTGTGGACATGGTGGTGCACAGTTATCGAGGAGGGCGATGCGCAAGGGCTGGGAGAGGCTGTGGAAAGGGCGGTGCGCGGTCGTCAGGGAGGGCGACGCGCGGGGGCAGCGTTGGGGAGTGCGACGTGTGGGGTGGCGTCGCCTCAGGGAGGGGATGCGGAGTGGCGTGATGCGCGGCGGTGGGGAGGGGTGGGTGATGCACGGGGGTGCCACGGGGAGGGGGATGCACGAGGGCGCTAACACCTCGGGAGAGGTTGCCGAGGCGAGAATAGGGGCTAGGCCACCGTCCCAACCACTTTAACATGCAAGTGGCATTGCTTTGTAAATACGCAAGCAACTCGGAGGGCATTTGCATAATTGCTAGTAGCTCATATTCCACACGTCGCCTCAGGGAGGGGATGCGGAGTGGCGTGATGCGAGGCGGTGGGGAGGGGTGGGTGATGCACGGGGGTGCCGCGGGGAGGGGGATGCACGAGGGCGCTAACACCTCGGGAGAGGTTGCCGAGGCGAGAATAGGGGCTAGGTCACCGTCCCAACCACTTTAACATGCAAGTGGCATTGGTTCGTAAATACGCAAGCAACTCGGAGGGCATTTGCATAATTTCTAGTAGCTCATATTCCAAAAGATAATTTTGCCCATCTGTTTTCTCTTGAGAATTTATTTAATTTGAGGGTATTTATGTCTTTTGGCCTCATGAACAAAACTCTATCGGGTCAGGCAAAACCGGCCGAGTCACGTAAAACCCAGCTGGGTCGACTAGTTTTTCTAGGTCAAGTTCATCGGCAGTCCTATGAGGATGCCCGACCCAGTGTACCTTCTGGGTTCGGCTTTTTTCGGTCCAACCGTCGGACCAGTTTGGGTCTGATAACCATGGCAACAACACCCGAGCTATGCCATGCATGCAATGCAACCAACCTTGCCACTCGGTCTCCATGGTGCCCCGTTGAGAAACTACCCTCCAACATCACCATCCCCCATGCTGTACGCACCATCTTGGGATGCCTCGGCGCTTGTCAACCAATTCGATACCATGTCCCTGCAGGCACCGGTTACTGACTGGTACATGGATACGGGCGCTACGGCACACATATCTACCGATGCTGGTATTCTCCAATCCCTCTCCTCTCTTCTAGTCACCAACTCTGGTCATGCTACTCTCCCATCATTCCATCCTAGCCATTGTCTTCATCTTCATCATGTACTAGTTAATCTTCACATAATAACAAATTTAGTTTCTATTCGTCATTTCACAACTAGCAATCATTGTTCTATTGAATTTGACCCTCATGGTTTTTCTGTGAATAATCTTCCGACCAAGAGAGAGATTCTTAGGTGCAATAGCACGGATGACCTCTATCCTTTCACGTCGACGTCGCCTCATGCCCTCACTACATCCACTAACACCTCCATCATTTGGCATCAACAACTTGGCCATCCCGATTCCAATGTTCTCCGTTGACTTGCAAGTTCCTCAGAAGTCCAATGCGGTCCACAAATAAAAGAGCACAACATATGTCATGCTTGCTAGTTAGGGCACCATGTTTGGTTGCCATTTTTTCTTCTTCTGTTAGCCGAACCACTCATGCTTTTGACTTAGTTCACTGTGATATTTGGACCCCTCCCATTGAAAATGTTTCAGGTTATAAATACTTTCTTGTCATTCTCGATGACTTCACGCATTTTTTTATGGACATTTCCTTTACAACAAAGATCTTATGTGTTTGCCACACTCTCTTCTTTTTGCACGCTTGTTGCTACTCAGTTTGCCACTGCCTTACAATCTATCCAATGCGACAATGGTCATGAGTTCCACAATCGTCTTCTCCACACCTTAGCTACCGAACATGGCATCCATCTTCATTTTTCATGCCCTTACACATCTCAATAAAATGGCAAAGCTGAACGTGTCATACGCACCATCAATGACATCGTTCAGACACTCCTGTTCCAAGCCAACATGCACCTCGTTTTTGCGTCTAAGCTCTCCATACTACCACCTACCTCCTCAACAGACTTCCCACCAAAACTCTCTTCATATAATCACCCTTCTTTGTTCTCTACCACACTAATCCATCATATAATCATCTTTGCACTTTTGGCTGCTTGTGTTACCCTAACATAGCTGCAACCATGCCACATAAATTAGCACCTCGCTCCGTCGCATGCATTTTCCTCGGTTTTTCTTCAAATCACAAAGGATATCACTGCATGGATATTTCCTCACATCGAATCATCATTTCACGCCATGTGATATTTGATGAATCTTCCTTTCCCTTTTCCCATACTGATCATTCCCCTCCCACAGATTCTTCTGATCTTTGCAGGATTTGTCCCCACCTTCCCTTTTTCTGCAACTTCTTGCCAAAGCACCAACCACCAGCACCTGTGCAATGCATCCTATGCTAACTCGCCATCGTGCTGTCATACACATTCATCCACCTTGACTGCTTAAACCTCCATACAACCACTCCGATCATGTACTCACCCATTCCAGAAATAGTGCGCAATGTACTCAAAGATCCCAATTGGCAAGCTACCATGACTACCGAATACACAGCTCTCTTGAGTAATCACGCCTAGGATCTAGTGCCCCACCCCCTAATGCCAACATTGTTTGTGGTAAGTGGATTTTTTGGCATAAATTCAAGTGGGATGGTATGCTTGAGCACTATAAAACACGTTGGGTCCTGTAGGGTTTCTTCCAAGAACAAGGAGTGGATTTTCATGAAACTTTCAGCCCAATGGTAAAATCAGCTACCATCCACATCATTCTCTCAATTCCTCTTTCTCACAACTGGTCAATTCATCAACCTGATGTTAAAAATGTGTTCTTGCATGGAACTCTGATTGAGGTCGTGTTTTGTCGTCAACCAACCGGCTTCATTAATTCTTCGCGGCCTGATCATGTTTGTCATCTGAATCGCTCCGTCTACAGTCTCAAACAGGCTCCATGTGCCTGGTATCACCATTTTGCTACTTATATTAAGATGGTTGGCTTTACGTGGTCAAAGTCCAATACATCTCTCTTTGTTCTACATAGTACCATGGGTTCGGCTTTTCTTCTCTTTTATGTTGATGACATTCTTCTAGCAACCTCATCATCTCAACTTCTTGAGCGTGTTATTACTAATCTTAGTTCTGAGTTCGCTATGACTGACATGGGTGATCTCCACTACTTCCTTGGTATCACCATCAAGCGCACTTCATCTAGCATGCTTCTTTTTCAATCCACGATGAAAATCCTTGATTGTGCGGCATGTCTTCTTGCAAGTCTTCTCCAACACCCATTGACACCTCACCTAAATTAGCCATTGATGTTGTCCTGCAAGTGGCCAATCCAACAGAATACCGTAGCCTTGCTAGGGCACTGTAGTATCTCATATTCACCAAGCCTAATATCTCCTATGTAGTGCAACAAATATGCTTACATATGCATGATCCTCATGAGCGCCATCTTCTCTTGATCAAGTGTCTGCTTCAGTACATCAATGGGACACTTCACCATGGTCTTCAGCTTCTGTCGTCCTTAACAAATGCGCTGATCACCTACACCGACACCGACTAGGCTAGCTGCCCGGACAATCACCGATCTAGCTCTGGATATTGTGTGTTCTTTGGAGACAATCTCGTGACTTGGTCTTTTAAACACCAACACACATGTGTCTCGATCCAACGCAGAGGCAAAGTACTGGGCAGTCGCCAATGCTATCGTCGAAGCAAGTTGGATTCGTTAGTTTTTGCACGAACTTCATCATCTTCTTGCCAAGACCACTGTCGTCTTCTGCGACAACGTCAGTGTAGTCTACATGATGATGAACCTCGTTCAACACCAATGGACAAAGCATATTGAAATCGACTTGCATTTTGTTCATGATCATGTCGCTATGGGGTAGGTACGTGTCCTACACGTACCATCATCACGATAGTTTGTTGACATCTTCACTAAAGGCATGCTGTTATCTTTGTTCATGGACTTCCGAGACAGTCTCAAC
Source organism: Dendrocalamus latiflorus (assembly GCA_017311315.1). NCBI lineage: Eukaryota > Viridiplantae > Streptophyta > Magnoliopsida > Poales > Poaceae > Dendrocalamus > Dendrocalamus latiflorus. The sequence goes on along the minus strand of CM029626.1, from coordinate 24,097,756 downwards.
GTCCGTGCTTCTCCCGCTGTGACTGCGGGGGTGTGTTAGGCAATATATCTTCCCTGATTGTAATCCAAACTAACCATAATTAGCTGGCTAAGTATAGCATGTAATCTGGCTCAATATGGTTAGGATCGACAACATAAACTACCATGTAATCTGCTATATATTGCCGACAAATGAAACGCTACAGTCGTAGCCTCTTTCCTGAAAACTCTTTCAGTGAAACCGAGTATGATTGATCCTACAAGTCATTAGATTATTAATGATCGAGTTGCATGTAGAGGCCAATTGATCGAGTTGAAAGGTGAAACCTATGTAAAAGTAGGGAATTTGTGCGTGAGGGGCCAGTAACATGTGCTATCCAACCGACTAAAACTAACGCAATGTAACGGTATTGGTAAACAGGCCGATGACACATTATTTGAAGTGGTATATTTGCATATTTGTAGTGGCAAAATTGAAGACAAATCTTGCGTTTGCAACCACGGATTGCACAGATCTATCTTGATTTGTTGCGTTGCTCTAGTCAACTAGGTGCCTTCTCGCATAGTTGTGCGGCCAGATATTGCAACATGCCCATCGTATCTTGTACAAAAGGGGATGCAGACGAGGTCAAACCGGCTTGCCGCTTTTGTATAGGACGAATATCTCCAGTAGATTTTGCATGGAGAAGACAGCACAAAAGGCATCATTGTAATTGTGCTACCAAATGTGTTGCCGTACACTGCGTTAAATTGCATTTTAGCTGAAAAAGGGGAAAAACCATGATCCGTAAAATAAGCTGTGATTTGCTTTTGCCCTTTGCAACTTATGTAGTTTTTTAATCCAATATTTCTAGAAATGGCGATTAGTGTTATGTTTATCACAATTTGTTATTAAAAGTAGTATTTCAGTAATAAAACTTAACATACACAAAACTGGTGATAAGCATATATATGTGTTTTTGCAAAAAGGGTATATTTTGGAGGCGATAGCCTAGCATCACTCGACGTCATCCACATCTTCCACACCGTGAGCAACCTCTCGCTGGTGATCTATTTGTGCCCATAACCCTTTGCAACTGCATGAGTGGTGAAGCAAAATAACTAGGATGGGTTGGTGGGTGGGTGGCCCAACCCGCCTAACTTACATTCCTAGCTGCTACAGTCACCCTTGAGATTTATTAGATATTTCATGATTGTCCTTTGGACCACAAGCATAGCTTGGCTGCCTGTCGGTCGCCACCAGAGAATCCTCCATCCCAAATTGGGATTCTTCTCCCGGCCCACCACCGCTGACAGCAAGCAAAGCAAACCACCAACCAACCCAACCAACCAAACTAATGCCACGCAATTAAAGGGTATGTTTTTTTAGGCTGAGATTTACATCTGCGGTTTTTGAATTCTGATTTGTTTATGAGAGACAGTACGCAGAGAAAAATAAACCCTGTTTGTTTTGGACTTGAAAAATAGGCTCTATTTGTTTTGGATTAGGCTTTCTGGCTTATAGCTTAAAACTAGTTTTTTGGTTGAATCAGCTTGTAAGCACTTAACTTTCAAGAAAGTTAGGTATAGGGTATAGGTCCTATTTGTTTAGGTTTAGACTTTCTGGCTTTTTCTTAGTTTTCAATCATGCATTAACACATAATAAATTCACAAATAATGCACAAACACACAACAATCAGCACTGGCGGCGACGAGCGTGGGGAAGAAGGAGGCCAGCGGCGTCGGCGCAGGGAAAGGGAGGCCGGTGGCGTCAGGTGCGGGGAAAGGAAGGCCGGTGACATTGGGGCGCGAGGAAGAGGGAGGCCGGCGGTGTCGGGGCACGGGGAAGAGGGAGGCTGGCGGAGGTGGGACGCGGGGATGAGGGAGGCCGGTGGAGGTGGGCGTGGGGAAGAGGGAGGCTGGGGAGGTGAGGCGCGGGGACGAGGGAGGCCAGCAGAGGTGGGCATGGGGACGAAGGAGGCCGGCGGTGTCGAGTGCGGTGAAAAAGGAGGGCGGTGGCGGTGAGTGCGGGGAAAAGGGAGGCCAGCGTCGAGCGTCGTGGGAGGAGATAGTGAGGGAAAAAAATGGAGTGGGAAGGAGGAAAAGGGAGAAAAAAATGAAAGGATTTGGGGTTATATATGATAGCATTTGGTGGGTAATTTTAGCGAACTTGAATGGTAAAGAGATATTCCATTCCGCAAAGAAAAAAAAAGCACCTCTCCAATGGCTTTTAGCTTTTAGGCTTAAAATGGCTTAGCTTTTTCATAAGCTGGATGAAAAAGCCACCTGCTATCCATACTATTTTAGCTAAAACCAAAAGTCAGGGCACATCAAAACAAAGCCTACATCAAAGTCTAACTATAAAAATAATAAATTAAAATCAAACAATTAAAACACCGATTAATCAATCGATCAATCAAACCCTCGAAACCGATTCCTCTCCTCTTATCGTGGGTGCGCCGCCGCCTCCGCAATAATCCCTTCCCCGAGAGCAAGAGAAGAAGAATCGCCATGGCGGCGGTAAGGTTCTTTGCACTTCTCGCATCCTTAATGCCTTCTCTCCCCAAATCCCGCTAGTTTCTAGCGCACGACGGTTCCGTTTTGCGCTTCGGGCCCCGTGGGCTCGCTCGGTGCGGTTGGAGCTGTTCTTGGAAGCGATTGATCTGCCCGGTAGGCCGTGGGGGTGGTGCGCTTGCTGGTTGATCAGCGGCAGGCAGTGGATTCGGCGGGGCTGGGGTTTCCTGAGGTTTGGAAATTGGTGGTAGCGGCGTTTCTTTGGCTGTAGGTTCTTGGAAGGGTTCGAGTCCTGCAGTTTATTGTTGATGCTTGATCCAAGGTTAATGGATTTCAGAGGAAAAAGACCCTATTTTAACGAATCACACGTAGAGATATTGCTAGCACACAAAAAGTTAATGGTATTTCATAACTAATAGATTGAGCAGCAGCTCGTAGACCGCCTGGGGCTAGTCTAGTTTCTAGAGGTAGCTTGAGATTCGCGAGTGCCAGTTTTGTGATATTGTTAGGATTGGTGCCATGAGTCCCCGGAATTGCATTTTGGGGGCTGTGGTTTCGTGGAGAGCTTAGCTGCCAGTAAGCTTCTTGCTGAGATGAGTGATCCTGCAGATGCCCAAGTCAAAGGAATTGTGGATTGATAATTTGATATGTATGTAGCTTGTGCACCCAGTGAATTTTCATTTCTGGGTGGCAGAAGCGATGAGTTATAGATTGTAGCTGCTGCTTTTGCGAGCTGATTGTTAGTAGTTCTATTTGTTCTCAAGAGAGATTGATAATTTTGGTATGTAGAGTGGGGTAGCCAGGCTGCGGGCAATAGGCAGGACATCCCATTGCTTCTGTGCACTTGGCGGTTATTGTTTCGCAGGCCAAGAGTGGGCATGGATGTGGTTTCTAAATTGGACTATGGTGTTGCTATATTTAGTTAAGCCTCAGTATGCAAATGAAGCTGATAGCTTGTTTTACTGGTTTAAAATTTGGGCTCTAGTCTGTTGTTTGCAGTATCAAGGATATAGTACTCTTGCACTCTCAAGAGAGTGAAATTACGATAGTCTTACTCTTCCTGCAGGTTATATGTCATTTGCTTGAAATTATGTGTGGGGTTACTTTTGGTGCAGTACTATTCCATTGATGATTCTTATTCCCTTCTGTTTTGACCAACATACATTCAGGTCTGACTAATACAATGACGTCTCATAAGAGGTTTTCTGAACTCATATAGGAAAAAGGGAGTCCATTGCCAAAGTTTGGGGAATGGGATGTCAATGATCCCGCTTCAGCTGAGGGATTCACTGTAATCTTTAACAAAGCTAGAGATGAGAAGAAGACTGGTGGCAATTCACAGGGACAAGACATGCCCACAAAAGGTGAACAGCCATCTGTGCAAGGGTTGTATGCGGCAAAGGGGAACAGTTCTGTAAGCACCCAGGTTTTTCTATTTGGGTTTCCATTTCGTGGGATTTACAACTCTTTCATATTTAAATAATAGTTTGTGATGGCCTAGAATAATAAAAATGGAGTCCCAAACTTCTTATTAAGATGGATATGTCCGTTCACCAGTCACTATGATGCTGTCCAATTATTATGTCCATTGTTTTTCTTTTGATAGAAAAAACTTTATTTCAATCTAAATCTGGCCATGAACCAACCAGATACTGTTGTGTCTGTAGTTTTACACATAACGACAGCAGTAATGTACCTTTTGTATGGTGGTGTATGGTTGCTTGAGCCATTGAGATTTATATAAGGCCATCGTTGCTGGTCCTGAGGGGCTACCATGTTTAAGGTTCAGGAGGATGGTAATACCACCGCTAACACATGAGAAATGCCAGTTTAACTTTCTTGGAATGTCTGAAAATCATAGAAGGGCTAACATAGTTGGTTGCAATATAATTGGACTTGTTACTGCATATTCAAGTATTCCACAAGTCCCTCTTTACGCCAACCAAAGAACACAATCATGTCTGCTTATGTATGTTTCTACTTCATCAACAATGGTTGTGTAGTTAATGAATAGATGGCATAGTCATGTCATTGGCATCTACCATAGTTAATAGGCAATGCAAGCACATCAATATTTGGTTAATAGGAGGTCTTGAGTGCATATGTGATGAGTAGCAAGATTTCAGATACTGATGTGTTTAAAGATTTGATGAGCACTCCTACCACTTGGTTTATATTGTAGAGGGATAGGTGTCCAGAACATGATTGTTGGTAATGGTAACGCTTGCAAACATCCTACCTTTTTTAAGGTAATGGTTTGGATGTTTCCATCATGATCAATTTTTGTTTGCAGAAGAAATGGTTCTGCTGCTTGCAACCTACCTCTGCTGAATCTTGAAGATCATGGGGTCAATCAGATCGTGGAACTGAACTGCGTCTACCTTGTTAAATTCTGAAAAGATTCCACAATATCCATGGGAACTTGTTTGTGAGAGTTTTTACAGTTGTGTGGTGAAGATGTTCTGGGAAAATAAGTAACGTTACTGTGGTGTGTACATTATTTACGACTTATATATGTGGGTAAACGTGAGTGGTGTATATTTAATGCATAAAGATGTGTTTGTCAAATTGACTCAATCTTGAAAGTTCCTTCATTTCAAAAAGTGGATAAGAAAAAGCAAAAGTAACACCGAAAGGCCTTTCTATTTGGATGTACATGTGCTTTGTTGCTGTCTCTGACCTTTGCTGCTTTGCACAACAGGTTGATTACAAAAGTGGCTTCCTTTTCTTGCACAAACACTTTCTGTTACATTTCGCTTGAAATGGTGCTTTTACCTCTTAGAAAACTGGTATTCGGTTGGCGCAAAATTTTGGATCTTGCGCGGTATTATTTTATCATGAATGTGCTGTAGTTTGATGTGTAGTGTGCGTGTAGACTATTTTTCATGGATGCTGATTATTTGGATATGAATTTGTATAGAAACTCAATATTGTTATGTCTACTGGTTATCAGGCATCTTCTAGTGTGATGTATTTGATATTCCATTGATCATATATCCTCTGGCTTGGGCACCTCTGTTCAACACACCTGGCCTGCTTTCCTTAACTGTACAACAGATCATTTTTTTACTGAGGATCATATGATACCTCGTCTTATGGATTTTTTTTCTGCATATGCTAAAATCGATGCTGTCAAATTAAATTAGTTAGTTATTTTAACTCCAATATTTTTCCACCGCTATTTTCTCACTTCGTTCAATCTGAACTGTCCATTGTGATACGAGGGCAGCGTGTAGCTGTTTTATCAACTAGAGCTCATTTGCCCTTGGTTCGTCTTCAGTTTCAAGGGGGTTTGTTTTTTTTTTTGTTCATGTAGCCAAATCGTTTTTTGGAATTGAGTGCTGCCTAGACTGGTTTTCTCGTGAAAAGATGAACTAAGCATAAACGTTGGAGCGTAATACTGCTACACCATTTTGGATGATACATGTGGCTCCGCACTGCTCTTGTTTGTGGCACAAAGCAATTCTGTTGATGCCCGTACAACAGAGTTGCAGCAGTTACTGTAAGCCATAGTAGGTTATCAAACTCGGTCCGGTCATCGACAGAGGTCTGGGGTAAATCGCGTCACTAGTCGGATTGGTGGGCCACAGGTCAGACGGGATGTTTCATTTCGTCATATGATTTCTTTTCGCTCTACTCAACGTAGCCAAATGTGTTGCTCAACTGGCTCGCGTGTGAAGTCCATACGGATACAGAGACTCGAATCCTGTCGAATGCAATTTCTGCATTATTTCTCCCGAGGTGGGATTGGGTCATACCGATCAGACTGAACCGGGCGATTTGATTCCGCTGTCTACGTAAAAGACTGATCAAATTTTGTTGTATACAAAATAGTCATAGTCAATAGTACTCCTTATTTATAGCCTAGTGGTGAGATGACCATCATGAGCCAAGGCTTTAAGCTCAAACTTAGTGTTATGCTGTGTTGCATGAATTGCCTCATTAAAAACCTTGACCGAGAAACTTCATGAAAACTCGTTTAGGGAAAAAGAGTACAATCCACCCAATTTCATTTAATCTTCAGGATTTATTCTTTGGGTACTTGATCTTCGTAATCAAGTTTTAATAACGAGCTTGAGAAAAATCTCCCTTGGATTCTACACTTTTCTAAATCTCATCATTTTAATTCCTCGTACATATCTTTCAAAACTAGATGTTGGGAGTGATTTAGTGAATAAATCTGCAATATTTCCACATGACTTAGTATGCATTATCTTAATTTCGTCTATCTTTTGCAATTTATGAGTATAGAAGAACTTGGGGTTTGTTGTGGTTACAGACCAAACAGAGAGAGTGTGTGGTAGTGGAGAGTTAGGTGAGTGAAATGGCTTCGCCCCTCCCTCATGGCTGGTATCGTGCTCATATACCCTCTTGGGGAGTGTTTTTACAATAGTACCCTTACATTTTGAGTATCCCCCTTGGGGGTACTTATGCCACTATACATGTCCTGTTTTGGGACTCACAGCCTTCTAACAGGCCTATTGGGCTTAGGTGGGGGCCACCCCTACAACAGGAGCCTCTCATGGTGAAGGGCTTCACTGGCCGAAGCCATGCCGCTGAGCCCTTTGGCCCCCCTCCGTCCCATCAGCCTGTGACCTTCGACGAGCTGGATACACTTTACTTCGTGCTGATGATTGCGGGAGCCGGCTTGTCTTCGGTTCGTGGAGCGGCGCGGCTTCGAGGTCAAGGATATTCGGCAGGCCGAAGGCCCAGACGGGGCCGAAGGGCCTCGGCGTGGCCGAAGTCAGGGTGTGGCATGCCTCGCATCTCGAACGTTTGCAGACGCGAAGTAAGCTTGGGTGGCTGCCCCGGGAGGTGGCTACGTGGCCTGGTAGTGCGCTTTAATGACGCCCGGAATTGCGCTGGTCCTTGTCAGGGGCAGGATGTCGCGGCCGCTCTATCTGCTCCATGCTCGGTGGGTGGGGGCATGTGGCAGGCCGCGATTGGGGCGTCGTGGGATGTCAGCGGTCATACGACCACGGTCGTTCGCCCTTTCCCCAGGGAAAGTGGCCACGCGGCAAGAATGCATTGGCGCGTTACACGCTGATCGCCCACGTACCGCCGCCTGCCGCGGCTGTCGGCGGTTGCGCTGCCCGATCGTGGGTTCAGATCTTTTTCTTACTGAAAGATCTCCCGACCATCGGTACTTTTGTTGGGTATGCCTTCTCAAAGCCGAACATTTCTAACACCTTCTGGGCGTAGGCTGACTGATGTACTAATATTCTTTCAGGGACATGCTCGAGCTGCAGGCCTAAGCAATATTTGATTTTACCCAAATCTTTCATTTCAAATTCTGACTCCAGGTAAGAACTTGCTTCTTTTCTGTCTTCGGTCCCGATGATATTCAGCTCATCTACATATACTGATATTATACAAAATCCATTATGAGATCATCGTATAAATACATAGGGACAATCTTCATTGTTCGTGTAGCCTTTCTTGCATAGAAAGTCGCTTGAGCAATTATACCACATCTTGCCTAATTGCTTGAGTCTGTACAATGATTTTCTGAGTTTCACACTATACAGATTTCTATTTGCTCTGTCTTGGTTCGGGACAGGGATGCCTTCAGATACCTTCATATAAATTTCCGAATCTAAGTTTCTATAAAGGTATGCAGTTACCACATCCATCAATTTTATTTCTATGTTTAGATTACTACTATTGAGATTAAGTATCTAAAGGTGATTCCACTCATGACTGGGGAGTAGGCTTCTTCATGATCAACTCGTGGACGTTGAGTGAAACCTTGTGCAACAAGCCTTGCTTTATATCTTACAACTTCATTTCTCTTTTGAACAAGTACCCACTTATGCCCTACAGGATGCACATGGGGAGGTGTGCGACTTATGGGCCCAAACACCTCTCTTCTGTTCAGAGAAAATAATTCAGTTTCTATTGCCTTCTTTCAACCTTCCCAATCTGATCTTTTCTTACATTCAGCGAGCGATGTAGGCTCTGGATCAAGATCGATGATTTTATTTCATTTCTTTTTTTGAACAAATACCCACTTATACCCTAAAGGATGCACATGGGGAGGTGTGCGACTTACGGGCCCAAACACCTCTCTTTTGTTCAGAGATAATAATTCAGTTTCTATTGCCTTCTTCCAATCTTCCCAATATGATCTTTTCTTACATTCAGCGAGCGATGCAGGCTCTGGATCAAGATCGATGATTTGGCAATTTTCTTTGTAAAGTAGATATCAACATTGGTTGTTGTCCTATTCATGGATTCTCCCGTGTGCACATAGTTTATAGCTATTTCATCATGAGTTGCTTCTTCTTGTGCTTCTACTTGCTCATCGCTTCTTCTAGTTGTGGTGGCAAGTCCCTTTAGTTTTTCAGCTCTGATGTGTGCGCACACATCCATACTTATTTCTTCCTCCATGGGAATGTTCAGATGCGATATGCCCTTTTTTGAAGGTGTCATACTGGTGCCAGGTTTCAACTGGCTCCCCTTCTGATTCTGGGGAACTTCAGTGATCGGCTGTGTTAAGTCCTTATCCTTTTTCACTAGGCGTTCCCGCTTTCTTAGGGTTCGAGGGGCCGGAGTTCTTGTTCTTTTATTTTGAAGCCTCTGGATGGGATTTGGGATATCTTCAACTTTTGTTTAGTATTTCAACCCTCTCCAGTGCATTGCGTGCAGTCACATGCGACTTGGTCACGCTCTTCAAATCACTAAAGTAGTTAGGAAGTTTATTTGCTAATACTTGCAAATCAATGATCTTCTGGACTTCTCTATTTATTTCACAAATGCGCGGATCATGTGTATAGATTCACATGGCTTGCCATGTAATTTTCTGACATTTTTCATCAAGAGGTTGATTTCCCCCCTAATGTTGAGAAATTATCCTCATCAAATAAGCAATCAGCGAAATGGGCAGTATGCAAATCTCCTGTCATGAGTTTTAAATACCTGATTATGGATGCTGTCTCATAACCAACGTATATCCCAGTCTTTTAGAGAAGACCCATTACAGTACGCTGTGGAGCCTAGGTATGTAAACCTTGCATCCAAACCTCTAGAAATGAGAAATTTTCGGTGCTGACCCTTGCGCTAGTTGCATAGATGAATGGATGTTATAAGCCAATGGTCTAAAGTTGATGAGAGTTGCTGCATGCAGGACTACGTGTCCCCAACATGTAGCTGGTAAATTACAATTCTGCAAAAGTGGTCGGGCAATAAATTTAATTTTCTTGATTAATACCTCCGCTAGTCCATTATGAGTGTGGACATGTGGTAGAGAATGCTTAACTGTAATTCCCATTGCCATTTAATAATCATCAAATTCCTTTGAAGTAAATTCTCTAGTGCTGTCCATTCTGATGGACTTTTTGTGATGATCAAGGAAAAATATTTCTAATGCAAATTATCTGTGAGATCAGCTTTTCGAAAGCATGGTTCTCATAGACAATAATAAACATACGTGCGACCATTTTGAGGAAGCATTGATGAGCACCATGAAATATTTAAATGGCCCTGATAGTGGCTGTATGGGACCGCAAATGTCTCCTCGGATGCATTCCAGGAATGCAGGAACTTCATCATTCACTCTCAGAGTAGAAGGTCTAGTAATTAATTTCCCGGTAGCACATGCAGGACACACAAAATCTTTGTGATTCGAGAAATTCTTTACATTAATATTATGCCTATGTGAATTGTTAATTATATTTCTCATCATCTTAAGACCTGAGTGGCCTAATCTGTCATGCTAGAGACAAAAATGTTCAGAGCATCTAAATATTGTTTTCGGGGCAGTATAGACTGTAGATGCCTTGATGTTGGTGTAGTATAGCCCAGTTTCTAATGAAGGAAGTTTTTCTAACACCCTTTTTCTGTTTTCTTCATGCTTCGTAATGAGCAGGTATTCCTTACGAAACTCTTCTTCAGTCTCAATATGAAAACCGTTGGAGCGAATATCTTTAAAACTTAGGAGAGTTCTAGTCGATTCTGGGTACAATAAGGCCTCTTGAATGACCAAAGTTGTGCCCATTAGGAGTATAATTGTGGTTCTTCCTGAACTTATTATACAAACATCGCTGTCGACGATTGTTGTAAGGCTACAAGCATTCTTACTAATCAATTAAAAATATTTTGTCTCTCTTAAGATGGTATTCGTTGCGCCGCTGTCGGCTAAGTACACTTCCTCCATAGGGCGCCACACTTCAATATCAGAATATATCATGCCATTATAGACTGACTGAATGAATGAATTATTCAATATCACCCAACCATCACGAGAAAATAAAATTATTTTGAGTACCATTCATGAAATCCTAACTTATTCTTTCCACACATAAAATAAATGATAATTAAAGTCTAAATGCATTATGTGCATTAGACTATATCTGCTAAGAAGTCAGAGACTTCGGCTGCTATCTTCTCGGGGGTGATATGCTCTTCCAGAGAAATCATGGTGGTGGCAGCTGCAATGTCAAAACGGGGTGTGTTGCCGGAATGGTTTCAACCTCAATTAGCACAGGCAGTTGCTCATGACTCTCCCCCTCAACAGATGCAAAGTGGCTCCTCCTTCTTTCCTTTCTTCCCCCGTGCGTCCGGGTCCCCCTCCTCCGCTCTGCTTCAGCCAAAGCCGCGCGACACAGCCACCGTGCTCGGATCGCCCCCGAATCCCACTGCCATGCCTCCGCCGCCTGCTATTGCCGCTTGACACCGCCGCCTGCCATCGCCGCCCGATATCGCCGCTTGCACCCGCCGCTTGCCGATGCGACCGCACGGGCATGGTCCCGAGGCCAGCCTCGCTCGCTTGCCCTTAAATACCGCCGAGCCCACCAACGTTTTCCCCACGCTCCACACTTCCTACCCCTTCAAGCATTCGGATTTTAGAGCCTCCTCCACCACCGGCGCCCTCATCTCCCCCAACTCCGGCGACCACCCTCCCCGTCGAACCACACCGCTATAGTCCAATTCCCCGCACCCGAGCCACCTCCAGTGTAACATCCCGAAAAATATAAATAATAAGTTATGGAGTTTTTGGATTGTTTTATTCGTTTTTCATTTGAATTTGGAGTTTGTTGGCTTTTTGTAAATATAAAGGAATTTCAAAAAGTAAAAAAAAGAGGTAAGAAATCCACCCATAAAATAATAAAACATGAGCATCAGATAACGAGTCTGAAAAGATGATCCATAAACTACCAAGTTGACAAATGAAAATAAGCATAAAATAATATCCCTAAAATGTGGGCAAGCAAATTTTAGGAGGCTAGCATTTACACGTATGTGCAAACACATATATTAGGTGAAAGAGTAAATAAATAAACAAATATGTTAATACACAAAAATCAGAGAATATGTATACATGTGCACACCCCAGAAAATATGTGTAAATGTATATGTACATGCAAAATTCAAATGCAAAAGAAAAATGTAATAAAAAGAAAAGAAAAAGGAAAACCGGGCCGGCCATCACCCCGGCCCAGCGTCCTCTTCGCACGCGGCGAGCACGCCCGCCTGGGCTAGCGCTCCGCGGCCCAGTGCGCCAGCGCTCGCGCCCGCAGCCCGCTCCCTCGCGCGCGCCCGCTTGCGCCTCTCCGCGTCTGGCCGGTGGACCCGCTCCCCCGCGCCCCGCGTCTCGCTGCTTCGCGGCCCCCACGCGCCAGAACTCTCCTCTCTGGCAGGTGGACCCCCGCCCGCTCTCTTTCTTCCTCCTCCCTCTTCTTCTCCACGCGGCCGCGACGCAGCCCTCTCCCTCTGCGCAGCAAATCCTCGCTCCCTCTCTCACCTCGCGAGCAATTTAAAAACCAGCTACAGGAGGGGGGACTCACCTCTCCCGCCACCTCTCTCCTGCAAGATCTCGGCAAGATTTGGTTCACCTCCCCTCGTCGGTGTGAGCAGGGCGGAGGCCACCGTCGCCTCGCCACGCGCCCCTCTCTCCGGCTATAAAAGCCGCGCTCGTGAGTTGCAAACGCATCGCGTTACTTCCTCCTCCCCTCCCCTGGCCGTAATTGAGCCGAGAGCCCCCTAATCGCCGTCGGTCCTCTTCTTCTTCCCGAGCTCCGGCGCAGCCCTCCTCGCCGATTCCGGCCGCCTCCGGGCACATCCCAGCTCCCAGAGCATCGGGGAAGCAAGGCGAAGCCATCCCCGGTCTTCCCCGCGCCTCCCGTGGTCTCCACCTCGCCGTCACCGGAGCACCCGCCCGAGCCGCCGCCGTCGCTCGCCGCCAGCCCTCTCCGGTCACCGTCGCCCCCGGCCGCCTGCACCAGAAGACTCACCCTCACGCGGGGATTACATATCACGCAGCCCCCGGACCTCTCCGGCCACCACTCGCCGCCGGCGCCGCCGTCCTCTTCTTCCTCTGCTCGGCTCCCTCCCGGAGCTACCTCAAAAGGTATACTTACCCTATATGGGTAAGCATCGCTCGGCTCGGCCGAGTGGCTTCCAGCGCTAACTCATTGTCCCCCTCGCTCCCGCGGCGCGCGTTCGAGCCTCCGGCTCCGCGCCTGCGGTCGAGCGTTTCGTTTTATTTTCCGCACTGACAGGTGGGCCCCGCCTATCGGCGCCACCCGCTGGCAGATGGGTCCAGGACCCCTGGGACCCACATGTCAGTGACCGGACACGCTGACATGTGGACCCCACTAGTCAGAGACTCAGGATTAAACGAAATAATAAAAAGATAAAAATATTAAAATAACCAGTGGGTCCCACCTGTCAGATATTTTATATTTTCTGGAATTAATTAAACCTGAGAACTTCAAATAATCATAACTTTTTCATTTTAACTCCAAATTGGATGAGACAAATTTCTAAATTCATCTAAAATCAAGATCTGTCCAGTGGAACTGAAACCATAAATTTTAGAGGTCCATTGATTTTTTGGTGATATTTAATGTGGTTTGCATAAATAAATTGAAAAGACTAAATATTAGTTAAGACGTTGATAAAGAGGAATAACTTTGGGCTAAACCTCTAAACTTAGTAAAGATGCTCTTAAATCATAAATTAAAACATAAGTTCAATATTTATCATAATGTCACCTAATAAATCTCAGTAATGTACCTTACTAAATAGAATAATAGAGTACTACCTTGTACAGAGATCTCTGCCTAGATTATAACACCAGCTTATTTCATATTAACTATAGATTAGTTATCACATATGAATAAGTAATATTTAACTCAAGGACGAAAAGTTAATTAAAGGCATTAGTAAAGAAAAGTATCCTTGGTTGGTATTGAAATTTAGTAAAAGGATGTCCATTGAAGTTAGAGACATTCATAAGCAAATGAATATAGATAAATAGTTAGAAAAATGTTGATGACGTATATGCGCTATTAGTAAATATGTTAGTTCAATTTTTAAACACCTTAGGCCTTATTGAAAATATAAACCCTAACATTAACATATTACCAACCCGAAATCTGAGGTAGTAGTTTTAATTTAGTAGAGGTAATAAAATGTAATCATGTGTAGCAGGTTTGAATAGTAAAGGGATGCAAAAGTAACCATCTAAAGTATGACTATCATTCCTACATCCCTAAAGGGCCATATTAATATAGAGATACTAAAATATAATAGCACTAGGGCATCGGGCATTAAAATGACCTATCTAATATAAATAAACATTCCAAAGTAAACACTTAATCAAAAACTTAATAAAGTTATCCAAGTGTTATAATACTTTTGACTAAAAGATTTATAGAATAAGTACAGATCTCATCCATCAGTCCAGTTTGCCTTTACCTAAGTCGCAAGGAAAACTTACCTGAAGATAAAATTTATACATTAAACTCCTGCGCCAGTCTATAGGTATAACCCGACTCATGGAACTTCCTTGATAAATATAAAAATAATGAAAGAAACTATTAATAAAAGGTCAAGACATCATTCTCTGCCACCAGCCTTGCCTCAAATTACCCAAATCACCCAATAACTCATAATAATACAAAAGTAGAATTTATTTGGATCTATTGAGTTATTTGCTTTCTTTTGGATTCAGTCGTTTGTCGCGTAATTAGAAACTGAAGTTCGGAGATTCCACGGATCAAGTGAGATCAAGAGCGAAGTGAAGAAAAGATCCGAAGCTCAAGAGAAAGCATCGCGTGAGCTCAAGACCGCGAACGGCGCCAGGCGAGTCAATACTTTGATCATGTTGAACCTACATTTTTGCAAAATTATTTTGGTTTAAATTATCAACTTGCATGCTGTTATTTTATATGCAAATACATGTTTAATTTAAGATTATAGTTATATGCCCATTGCTTGCTTTGAATGATATTACACCTTCTTTGGGATATTTGAATGTGTGAACCTTGTCGCCCTAACAAAATTATAGTAGTAACCTTTCAAAAATAAGTCCCTAATTATATGCCATGCTTAGCATTGTTTAAGAATACGGGGCAAGAAATTGTCCCAAACATCACTTTTAATCATGAGAAATTAATTTGGGAAGTCATGATAGGAATGACTGGTATATGTTGGTATGATTACTTTATGTTCCCAAAAACCCCGACATTGCTAAATACCTGGATGGATGGTTTGGGGGCTGGTATGTGAGGTGCAGTGATTGCACAAAAGATAGTATGTGGTGCAGTGATTGCACAAAAGATGGTATGTGGTGCAGTGATTGCACAAAAGGTGGAATGTGGTAGAACCATCCAGGTAACCCTAAGGACTGAATCTTGTTATGTCACCCCGTGTATGACAAGCACAATCGCAAGCTGGCAAAGTGTAGGCAGGGTTTACTAATTTGTGTGGCTCTAAGGTGGTTACGTGAAGGTATGACCACGAGCAAAGGGATGGATGGTCGCATCCCCGCCTTTGCCCGTGATGGCTCACGAGGGACCCTTCCCGAGGGATGGTCGTATCCTACGGAAGATAGACCTTAGCGGGCGTAACCACAGTAGGACTATGCATTGTAACAATCCTGTGATAATCTACTCAACCGCATGGCTAAGGAATCATGTGGGGGCAACGGGTGGATTTATCTCTTGTGGGTAAAGTGTGCAAAACTCTGCAGAGTCAAAACTATTCGAATAGCCGTGCCCACGGTCAAGGGCAGACATGGGAACTTAACTAGATATAGTTCTGTTTACAAAAATATCGAAAAATAGGAATGGAAAAGTGGAAGGGCAGAGGAAAGCCCTGATTTGAGTTGTCCTGGGTGTCGTCCCAGTTGTAAGTTAAGCGGCTATAACGCTGAAAAATGTCATACGGTGTGATGCCGTATGTATGGAGAAATTATGGTGATATTAGGCATATGGTGTGATGCCATATGTATGTAAATTCATATTAATATTCCTTGAACATTATGCTTTTGTTCAAATGCTAGGTCTTAGGAATTTTTATATAATTGTATTCAAAAGCACTCTTTGCAAAACAAAATAAACCTAAGCCATCCTTTGGTTAGCCATACATGTTACATATTGCATTCTGTGTGTTGATTCGCTGAGCACGGGGTCGGAGTGCTCACGCTCGCTTTTGCGGCAAAATTCAGAATCAGGAGTCAAATCACCTCGCCTCAGCAACAAGAGTGGACAAGCTGGCAGACAAGATGAAGATGAAGATGTCAAGGGCTGGGTCGCGAACCTCCAGTTGGCTGCCTGTGGGCATGTCCTGAAGGTCCCACCTGTGTGCTTCGTTCTTCCGCTGCTGCAATTTATTGATTTCGGCCTAATCGGCCCATGAGTAAGTTTATTATTTTAATTATGTTTCCGCATGATATGTACTTTGATATTCAGAACTGTAACTGTGTGCACTATCTACTGATCCAGGGAATAGTGCAGTTAAACACAGTAGATTCCGGATTGTAAAATCTGGGTCTGACATGCATGGTATCAGAGCATATTGACTGTAGGTCGTGACCTAGTTAGCCTGGCCGTTAGTCTATGACTAGAATTATTTTCTCAGTATCTACTTTCACAAAGCTAAGTGGTATTGCTCAATCTCAACCCTCTTAGATGATTCCCCTCATCTATATGCTGCCCAGCCGCTTGTACTTCTAAAGCTCTCTTATCCCAAATTCAAAGTGATAAAAATCCAGTACTCATCTGGTAAACCCCCGTTGCAAACATACTTTTGACTAAAGCCACCAAAAGCTTAAATTTGAAACTCGTTTCCAAAAATTGTTTTATTCCTGAGATGATTGATTATCCAAAATTATTTACAAAAGTTCAATTCTCAAACTCATTCATTTTGACCAACCTGACCTTCCGAGGAAATTTTCATAAGTTCAATTACTTGCCAAAAATTTCTTCCACAAATTCAAATTGGATCCTCAAATAGTTAAAGCAAAGTTATTTGTCGAAAACTTTTACCTAGAAAGACCGTGTATTTCGAAAAATAAAAAAAATAATAATAAAAAAAACAAAAACCTAAGGGGAAAACCTTAAGGTGTTGCTTCTCAAAAGGGTTATTCCGGTAAAAGTATATTTTCCATATTCAGTTTTATTATCTATGGTTAGAAAAACACTTCTCTTCAAAAATGTATATGCATATATTTCAAAGTTCTGTATTTCAAGCTAAAAAAATCCATTTACTTACCAAAATAATAATAGGAGAGTAAGTATTAATATCAATCAAAGCAGCCCCGAATACTATCCTCTTCCTTCTATTGATTTCAAAAGGAAAATTTTGTTTCCCTTCTCATGCCCCTACTCCAAATTTTAAGGTTAGGAACGTCAGAGATGCTCATGAAGATAAGGTGGTCTCGTCTTCAACGGACTATGCAGATGAACCCTATGCGCCATATGTGTGTTTCCCCCGAATAGACGTTGTCTTGTCGCGAGCTTTCACTTTGGCCCTGTGCACTGTCTTCTTGCTCTCGGGCGTCTTGTTTCGCAGTCACAGGAAAAGCTTGCTTTTGAAAAACATGTGTGGTTTTGTATCAATCCAACCCTTTGGGTGTGCTCTTTTATAATTAACATGGGTTAGATCACCTTATCCCCACGACTCAATCCTTACCTCATGCTATTCCCTCTCGCCCCATTTGCTACAATCCCAGTTAAATCTACTGAAACAAAGTGATGGATCGCCAAGGACCAAGACCTAAGACTCTGCCCTACCAACACTCTTTCCTTACCCACCCGGAGGACCCATAGATCAAATCACCACCCAAACACAATGACAAGGATCGCGTCGATAACGTGAGGGGAAAAGCCATTACGCATACCAATACTCCGTGAACTACTCCAACTGCGAAGACGACCATCAACCTAGCAAATATCCTATGAGCAAATCCACATATTCTCTCTGTGAAAGACAAGACCACCAACCTGAAGAATGCTCCCAAAACCTACTGCTGATCAAACAGCCAAAGAACCACAGATGAGTCCCCAACTCGCCACAGGACCCATCATACATTGAGCTAGGAGAGATAAATAATGATTAGTGGCATTTATTTTAAGGGGGGTAGCACTATGAGATAGAAATGCCGAAGGACTGCTAAGACGTATAGTTGGAGTTGCAACAACCTAGACTTAGAGCTGATCAGACTAGTACAAAGGGATTCGCATGGCTAGAAATCTTCTGGTGATGAGGACTACAAGACGTACCTTTAGCGAAAATCGTCGTGCTTGGCAAAGCTAAAGAGTAAGAACGAGGTCCCAATAGAAGTAAAAGACCACCATATAGATATGTCCCTTTTGCACCTCTTACATTCATAAGGCCCTCTACCCCTAAGGTACGGACCATTCTTATCCACCTATCAAGAAGAAATTCGGCAACCATATGTCCAATAGACGATGCAACTACTCCATTCCACGATGACGTGAAGACAACAATGTTAAAGGACAAGTACTTGGAAGACTACGACCTATCCAGGAAAACCAGGTTTCTCTCTTTCCTTTTGACCTCTCCAAGTTCTAACCCCTATTGTGTAGATTTTCATCTCTTTGTGGAGCTAAGTCGAGCAACACCCGAAACCCATTGCTAGCCAATATAACCCACCTCCAACCTTTCTGCTCTATCGGAATCTCGGGGTCGAGATTCATTTAAGGGGGGTAGATTTGTAACATCCCGAAAAATATAAATAATAAGTTATGGAGTTTTTGGATTGTTTTATTCGTTTTTCATTTGAATTTGGAGTTTGTTGGCTTTTTGTAAATATAAAGGAATTTCAAAAAGTAAAAAAAAAGAGGTAAGAAATCCACCCATAAAATAATAAAACATGAGCATCAGATAACGAGTCTGAAAAGATGATCCATAAACTACCAAGTTGACAAATGAAAATAAGCATAAAATAATATCCCTAAAATGTGGGCAAGCAAATTTTAGGAGGCTAGCATTTACACGTATGTGCAAACACATATATTAGGTGAAAGAGTAAATAAATAAACAAATATGTTAATACACAAAAATCAGAGAATATGTATACATGTGCACACCCCAGAAAATATGTGTGCATGTATATGTACATGCAAAATTCAAATGCAAAAGAAAAATGTAATAAAAAGAAAAGAAAAAGGAAAACCGAGCCGGCCATCACCCCGGCCCAGCCTCCTCTTCGCACGCGGCCAGCACGCCCGCCTGGGCTAGCGCTCCGCGGCCCAGCGCGCCAGCGCTCGCGCCCGCAGCCCGCTCCCTCGCGCGCGCCCGCTTGCGCCTCTCCGCGTCTGGCCGGTGGACCCGCTCCCCCGCGCCCCGCGTCTTGCTTCTTCGTGGCCCCCACGCGCCAGAACTCTCCTCTCTGGCCGGTGGACCCCCGCCCGCTCTCTTTCTTCCTCCTCCCTCTTCTTCTCCACACGGCCGCGACGCAGCCCTCTCCCTCTGCGCAGCAAATCCTCGCTCCCTTTCTCACCTCGCGAGCAATTTAAAAACAAGCTACAGGAGGGGGGACTCACCTCTCCCGCCACCTCTCTCCTGCAAGATCTCGGCAAGATTTGGTTCACCTCCCCTCGTCGGTGTGAGCAGGGCGGAGGCCACCATCGCCTCGCCACGCGCCCCTCTCTCCGGCTATAAAAGCCGCGCTCGTGAGTTGCAAACGCATCGCGTTACTTCCTCCTCCCCTCCCCTGGCCGTAATTGAGCCGAGAGCCCCCTAATCGCCGTCGGTCCTCTTCTTCTTCCCGAGCTCCGGCGCAGCCCTCCTCGCCGATTCCGGCCGCCTCCGGGCACATCCCAGCTCCCAGAGCATCGGGGAAGCAAGGCGAAGCCATCCCCGGTCTTCCCCGCGCCTCCCGTGGTCTCCACCTCGCCGTCACCGGAGCACCCGCCCGAGCCGCCGCCGTCGCTCGCCGCCAGCCCTCTCCGGTCACCGTCGCCCCCGGCCGCCTGCACCAGAAGACTCACCCTCACGCGGGGATTACATATCACGCAGCCCCCGGACCTCTCCGGCCACCACTCGCCACCGGCGCCGCCGTCCTCTTCTTCCTCTGCTCGGCTCCCTCCCGGAGCTACCTCAAAAGGTATACTTACCCTATATGGGTAAGCATCGCTCGGCTCGGCCGAGTGGCTTCCAGCGCTAACTCATTGTCCCCCTCGCTCCCGCGGCGCGCGTTCGAGCCTCCGGCTCTGCGCCTGCGGTCGAGCGTTTCGTTTTATTTTCCGCACTGACAGGTGGGCCCCGCCTATCGGCGCCACCCGCTGGCAGATGGGTCCAGGACCCCTGGGACCCACATGTCAGTGACCGGACACG
The DNA here is from genome assembly GCA_017311315.1 of Dendrocalamus latiflorus. NCBI lineage: Eukaryota > Viridiplantae > Streptophyta > Magnoliopsida > Poales > Poaceae > Dendrocalamus > Dendrocalamus latiflorus. The sequence continues at coordinate 24,077,696 of CM029626.1, read as the reverse complement.
CTGACATGTGGACCCCACTAGTCAGAGACTCAGGATTAAACGAAATAATTAAAAGATAAAAATATTAAAATAACCAGTGGGTCCCACCTGTCAGATATTTTATATTTTCTGGAATTAATTAAACCTGAGAACTTCAAATAATCATAACTTTTTCATTTTAACTCCAAATTGGATGAGACAAATTTCTAAATTCATCTAAAATCAAGATCTGTCCAGTGGAACTGAAACCATAAATTTTAGAGGTCCATTGATTTTTTGGTGATATTTAATGTGGTTTGCATAAATAAATTGAAAAGACTAAATATTAGTTAAGACGTTGATAAAGAGGAATAACTTTGGGCTAAACCTCTAAACTTAGTAAAGATGCTCTTAAATCATAAATTAAAACATAAGTTCAATATTTATCATAATGTCACCTAATAAATCTCAGTAATGTACCTTACTAAATAGAATAATAGAGTACTACCTTGTACAGAGATCTCTGCCTAGATTATAACACCAGCTTATTTCATATTAACTATAGATTAGTTATCACATATGAATAAGTAATATTTAACTCAAGGACGAAAAGTTAATTAAAGGCATTAGTAAAGAAAAGTATCCTTGGTTGGTATTGAAATTTAGTAAAAGGATGTCCATTGAAGTTAGAGACATTCATAAGCAAATGAATATAGATAAATAGTTAGAAAAATGTTGATGACGTATATGCGCCATTAGTAAATATGTTAGTTCAATTTTTAAACATGTTAGGCCTTATTGAAAATATAAACCCTAACATTAACATATTACCAACCCGAAATCTGAGGTAGTAGTTTTAATTTAGTAGAGGTAATAAAATGTAATCATGTGTAGCAGGTTTGAATAGTAAAGGGATGGATGGTCGCATCCCCGCCTTTGCCCGTGATGGCTCACGAGGGACCCTTCCCGAGGGATGGTCGTATCCTACGGAAGATAGACCTTAGCGGGCGTAACCACAGAAGGACTATGCATTGTAACAATCCTGTGATAATCTACTCAACCGCATGGCTAAGGAATCATGTGGGGCAACGGGTAGATTTATCTCTTGTGGGTAAAGTGTGCAAAACTCTGCAGAGTCAAAACTATTCGAATAGCCGTGCCCACGGTCAAGGGCAGACATGGGAACTTAACTAGATATAGTTCTGTTTACAAAAATATCAAAAAATGGGAATGGAAAAGTGGAAGGGCAGAGGAAAGCCCTGATTTGAGTTGTCCTGGGTGTCGTCCCAGTGGTAAGTTAAGCGGCTATAACGCTGGAAAATGTCATACGGTGTGATGCCGTATGTATGGAGAAATTATGGGATATTAGGCATATGGTGTGATGCCATATGTATGGAAATTCATATTAATATTCCTTGAACATTATGCTTTTGTTCAAATGCTAGGTCTTAGGAATTTTTATATAATTGTATTCAAAAGCACTCTTTGCAAAACAAAATAAACCTAAGCCATCCTTTGCTTAGCCATACATGTTACATATTGCATTATGTGTGTTGATTCGCTGAGCACGGGGTCGGAGTGCTCACGCTCGCTTTTGTGGCAAAATTTAGAATCAGGAGTCAAATCACCTCGCCTCAGCAACAAGAGTGGACAAGCTGGCAGACAAGATGAAGATGAAGATGTCAAGGGCTAGGTCGCGAACCTCCAGTTGGCTGCCTGTGGGCATGTCCTGAAGGTCCCACCTGTGTGCTTCGTTCTTCCGCTGCTGCAATTTATTGATTTCGGCCTAATCGGCCCATGAGTAAGTTTATTATTTTAATTATGTTTCCGCATGATATGTACTTTGATATTCAGAACTGTAACTGTGTGCACTATCTACTGATCCAGGGAATAGTGCAGTTAAACACAGTAGATTCCGGATTGTAAAATCTGGGTCTGACATCCAGGACCTCGCGAAATCATCCCCGGCCTCGCCCAAGCTTCCCGGGGATGGAATCTCGCTGGCGCTGAGGTCCCTCCCCAAGTCGCCACCGCCGGCCTGCCACCGTGCTCCCCGGGCCCCGCCGACACCACCGTAGCACCAGCAACACATTTTAACCCTCTCCGGCCGCCCCTCGCTGCTGGCACCGCCACTCCCGACCTCATTTGCTCCAACGCCCACCCAGCCGTTTCAATTCAATTCGTTCGCCTCCTCCATCAGGTAACACCCGAAGGCCGAGTGCCTAGGAGCATTAGCGTTATGACCCGCCACAGCCACCCGCGTTCGAGCGCCCGCTCCGCAGCACCGAGGTGTGGTTTTAAATCGGATTTTTGCCGAGTAACAGTAGAGAATGGATTAGGGAAAAATTAAGGAAAAATCGTGCATTAGCCGGTAGTTAATGCAAAATTAATTAGGATGTAATTAGTATTCAGACAAGGTTTAGTAAATGCTAATGACAATTAATTAGTGGTTAATGACCCCCCATAAATGCTAATGATGGATTAAAACATGCAACTCTCACTGACATGTGGGCCATGCCCAATTTAATAAATAATAGCCGGGCCCACTTGTCATAGGCACAATACATAAAAAATAAAATTAAAAAAATTAAAAATAGGAAGTGGGACCCACCTGTCAGAGATTTAATATTTTCTGAATTTAATTAAACTAAGAACTTTAAATGAGCATAACTTATTCATTTTAACTCCAAATTGAATGAAACAAATTTCTAAATTCATCTAAATTCAAGATCTGTCTAATGGAACCGAAACCATGAATTTTAGAGCTCATTTAAATTTTTGGTGATATTTTGTATTGTTTACTCATTTTTATCTAAATTTTTGCGCACGTAAAATAGCTTACGAAGCACAAGAGGAAGAGGCTGAAGCAGATGCCAACCTTGACACTCAAGAACAGGATGCTTGTGACCAAGGCGAGTTAATACTTTGATCATGTTGAACCTACTTTTTCTGCAAATTACTTTTGTTTAAATTATCAAACTGCATGCTGTTATTTTATATGCAATACAAGTTTAATTTAAGATTCTATTTATGCCCATTATTGACTTGATTAATACTACACCTCCTTTGGAAGATTTGATTATATGAACCTTGTCACCCTAGCAAAATTATCATAGTACCCTTTCGAAAATAAGTCCGTAATTACACTCCATGCTTAGTATTGCTTAGACACTCGGGAGCGCTGAAATGCCCCAAGCATCATTATCATTCTTAATCATGAGAAACTGGTTTGGGAAGTCATGGTGATAATGACTGGTACATTTTGATACGATTATTTTATGCTCCCAAAAATTCCCAACTTGCTTAAATATCTGGGCGGATGTTATGGGGGCTGGTATGTGGTGCAAAGGAAGCACAAATTATGGAGTGTGGTAGAACTGCCCAGATACCACTAAGGACTGAATCTTGTCATGACCTCCTGTGTAAAACAGTACAACCACAAGTCTGTAAAATATAACTTGGCTAAGTAAATTTATCGAAATCCCCGGACTCATCTCACCAGTAGTGGATATGAAAGGGCAAGGGGAGGCCTAAAGGGACACCGAGTGGAGGGTGAAGTTTCCCAGTTGTACTAGCGTTGTGGGGAGTGGAGCCCGAATAGCGCTCGTAACCGTGGTGAACATCCCGTGCAACATATGGGACCCACTGCAAGTGGGAGCGGCCAATAGGGTGAGATGATGTCAGGAGCCCAGATTTTACAATCCGGAATCCTCTGTGATTCCACCGCACTATTCCCTGGATCAGTAGATAGTGCTCACAGATTACAGTTCTGAATATCAAAGTACATATCATGCGGAAGCGTAAGTATAATAATAGACTTACTCATGGGCCGATCAGGCCGAAATAATTAAATTGCAGCAGCGGAAGAACGAAACACACAGGTGAGACCTTCAGGACATGCCCACAAGCAGCCAACTGGAGGTGCGTGACCTAGCTCTTGACATCCTCATCTTCTTTGCCACCATGACCAACAGTGTTGCTGAAGCGTAGTGATCTGATTCCTGATTCTGGATTTGTTGTGAAAGCGAGTGTGAGCACAAACCACCATGCTCCGCGAGCTAATACACAGAATGCAAATAAATAGTATGATAGCTTATCAAAGGAGAGGCTCGGGTTATTTTATTTGCCAAAATCACTTTTTTTGTAGTATTATTATTATTATTTAAACATAGTGTTATGGTTGCTACCTAAACTCCACACAACGATTACCATAATTGACTTAATCTACCGAAAATACACTTTCTTTATTAGCTGCTATCTAAGACTCCAAACAGCGAGTGACATAATATAATTAGTCCACCGATCTTACTCTTTCTATATTGATCGCTATCTAAGACTCCAAACTGTGAATATCATCAATTATACAATCCACCAATCAATTGCTGCCTAAATCCCCAAACAGCGAGCGACATCATTTATCTAATATCATTTATTTTATCCACCACTATCTCTTGTATTCTAAATTCCTAGCATTCCAATCCTTTTGTTATATCCATTATTTGCTCTTCCAATCATCTATTTAGCCTATATATATCCATTTAAGCTCCACCAATTTATTTCTCCCAGAATCCACAATATCATTTCCTTTTTATGATCGACATGAGTCCACCAATATCTTTATGTGTTTACCACAAACATCCATCTTCTTTACACACGACTCTATTTATTCCTCGTTATATTTTATTTTGCAAGAACAGAAGTGTCATATTTGAAATATATTACATAAAAATTCCTGAGACCTAGCAGTTTTGACCAAAGACATAATGTGTAAGAGAATGCAATAATAATAGTGATCCAGTTTCTCATGATTGTAAATGTTAATGATGCTTGGGGCATTTCAGCGCCCCTGAGTATCTAAGCAGTACTAAGCATGGCGTATAATTACAGACTTACTTATGAAAAGTCACCATTATAAGTTTGCTAGGGCGACAAGTGTTCACATATTCAAGTATTCCAAAGGAAGTGTAATATTAATCAAGTCAATAATGGGCATATAACTAGAATATTAAATTAAGCATGTATTTGCATATAAAATAACAGCATGCAATTTGATAATTTAAACAAAAATAATTTGCAGAAAAAGTAGGTTCAACATGATCAAAGTATTGACTCGCCTGGCGCGGTTTACCGCGGTCTTGAGCTCACACAATGTTGTCTCATGCGAGGATCTTTAATTTCTGGTCTTCATCGACCTTGGTCTTGCTTGCTCCATAGAATCTTCAGGACTCCAATTTCTAATTGCGGGATAAACGACTGAATCCAAATAAAAGTAAATAACTCAAAAGACCCAAATAAACTTGAGTAAACTCAATTTAGTTTTATTATGAATTAATGAGTGATTCGAGTGATTTGAGGCAAGGTCGGTAATAGAATATGACGACTCGATCTTTTTATTACGAACTTCCACTATTTTTTATATTTATTAAGGAAGTTCCATGAGTTTGTATGGACCTACGAATCAGGGTACAAGCCTAGCTGGGTATTATTTTGTCGAGCGTAAATTTTCAGGGTATATGATATATATGTAAGTAATGCTTGTAAATTTTAGCTTACCGAGTTAATCTTATAACCTATGTTCATAGCATTTTGTGGTATGATATTTTATGTACCTCCGTTTATTATTAGGCTAAGTTTAATTTGAATTAGGGTCTATTTATACGAGTCCTAGCTTGTTATATAAATTTAGGTTCGGTATCATTATTCATTTAAAACTAACAATAGGATTTAATTAGTGTTACTTTTATTATCTTGCATTTACCTTAGCTACTATTAGGCTTAGTTTCATTTCTAATTTTAGTTTAAACTTAGTTATCTGGGCAAAGCTTGATATATAAGGTCATATTTCAATATTTGCTATTTAGCAGAATCTACGGCTAAAATTTATTTAATGGAGGTATGTTGAATATTGGGCATAGATTTGTGTTATAATTAATGGTGGTCTTTATTAAATTTGAACATTTAACCAAAAGAAATTTTCTTTATTATTGCCCTTAATTGATATTTAGTCTTTTAATCCATTTATGCAAACCACATTAATTCTTCATATGTGATAGCTAGTCCAATTACTAGGGGCTTTATACCCAAATCATTTAATAGTCAAAAAGGGTTCTTCTAATTGCTTGGGGCACCGAGAGAATGGTTATGTTTTAAACCATGCTGTGGTTAATTCTATGACATTTACTAGTTTGCCACGATTTTTGATTTACATATTTAGACTATCCTCATTTGTTAAGTCGTCATTTCATGTGAGCATGACCTAAACAAGATTATGGCTAAATTCCTAACTATGCCTATGAGCAATAAACAAGCTTTTAAAGTAAAGATTGAAGGCACATTAGTCATTAACATTTATTGATTAATCCACGATTGAACATTAAATGAGCTCATTTATGTCCTGATAAAATTTAGCATGTTTTATTAATTATTTTGGATTTTCCTGATTTTCCTCCTTACTGTAGCAAAAACCTATCCTAAAAACCCTGCTTTATTTCAGCAGCAACGGGGATCGAACTCGGGCTGCCTGGGTGAACGCACAAACTGCTAGCCAACTCATTCTCGGGTGTTACCTGACCAGAAGGAGACAGCTATGCTAGTTGAGCCGAGGTGGGAGCCAAAGCAGAGGAACTTGAGGGCAGCACGGCTGGAGACGTCGCCGGTGAGGGGTGGCCTGAGAGGTGGCGGCGACCACTAAAATGGAATGCACGGAGGTTGGGGAAGCTAGTGTAGCGGCGAAGTGGCCGGGCCGTCGGCGAGGCGGCCGGGCAGCGGAGGCCATGGGCGGCGCAAGCGTTAGCCCGGCGCCGGCGATGTACAGGCGGCGGGGGCTCCGGCCGGCGGTCGGAGGAGCTCCGGGGTGCCACGGTGAAGCTTCCACAGGAAGAAATTGGTGAGAGGGCGACCGAGGGGTGTCGGCGGCAGTAATGGCGGCGGCGGCCTGCTACCGGCGGAGGAGAAGAAGTGGTAGGGGAAAACGAGAGATGGCGCGGGAAATGCGGGGAAGCCAGCGGCTTCTTATAGCGACAGGGAGAGGGAGAAGTGCCGCGGAGAGCTATGGGGGTGGCAGGGATTGTCCACTGGGCAAGGGGCCGCGTGGGGCTCGGCGAGGTGGAGGCGCGGGGCTCAACGCGCGCAGCAGCCTCTGCGGTGGATGTGATGTGGCGAGCAGGGAAGAAAAGACAGCGTGGCGCAGAGAAATAGAACGAGGAGACGCGGACGGCTTACGGCCGCAGAATGAAGAAAAGAGAAGGAGAAAAAGAAATGAAGGCACGGGTGCTCGGGGGAGGAAAAAGAAAGAAGAAGGGCGTGCAGGGCCCTGGGCCCAGCAGGCAGAGACAGCGTTCAGGGGGGGGGGAGAAAATGAAAGGAGTTGGCGCGGGTGGGGCCTGTTGGCCAGAGAGAGAGAAAGTGGGAGGGGTGAAGCGGTGGGCTAGGCCGGCTGAGCGGGAAGGGAGACGGGTCGGGCCTTCGGCCGGCCTGGCTTCCCCTTTTCTTTTTGTTTTGTTTTGTTTATTTATTGTATGTATATACATTTATACAATTATATATATATATATACTTGGTGTGTAGGTTTGCATATATAGTTTCCTTGCCTCTATTTCTTATTACTAATGTTCTTGCATCCTTTTTATTCTTATTTTTATCTATGTGGTATGTATATTTGTGTATACGTTTTATGTTTGTTCATCTTGCCTGCTCACTAAATTCTAATTCCTCTCTCCTATATTATTAAACCCCTTTTTTGTACATGCCCAATTTTGTATATATATACATACACATGTATGTGTGCATATGCTTGTATCCTACCCATTTACTTTTATTGCTATTTATACTACTAGAATATATTTTGAATTTAAGCTTCTCCCTCCTTATGATGGATCATCTTTTCAGATTCGAATTTAAAATTTTGAGTTTCCTTTATTTGCATATTCCCATGTATGGCATTACTAATATTGATTTTGTTTTTGGTCTTTCTTGAACTTCTTTAACTTTTGGGAGCTCAATCAAAAATTTAAGAACACCATGAAAATCCAAACTCAAATAGAATATTTGACAAAAATAACTCAAGGGCTTCATATTTTCCAGTTTAAAATTTCAGGATGTTACAGATGACAAAAGGGACTAGATACTTTGAAAAGTCACTATGATGGTCTGCTCAACCACATGACTAAGGAATTGTGTGGAGGCAACGAGTTGATTGTCTCTTGTGGTGAAAGTGTACAAACTCTGCAGAGTCAAAACTATTCGAATAGCCATGCTCACGGTCAAGGGCGGACATGGGAGCTTAACCAGATATAGTTCTATTTCAAAAACTTTGTGGGTGGGAATGGAAAAAGTGGATGGCAGTGGAGAGCCCTGATTTGAGTTGTCTTGGGTGTCGTTCCAGTGGTATTGTAAGCGGTTATAACGCTGAAATCTTAGCATATGGTGCAGGTGCCATGTAATGATGGATGGAATCTGGATCGCTATTATTATTAGTGCATTTTCTTACAAATTATGTTTTTGTTCAAAACTGCTAGGTCTTAGGAAATTTCTATGTATTATATTTTTAAATAATGATAATACTTCTCACAAAGTAAAATGTCAGGAAGAATAAATAGATTCATAAGAAAAGAAGATGGTTGTTGTGGTAAACGCATAAAGATGGTGGTGGAATCATGTTGATCATAAAAGGGAAATCGATAGTGTGGATTCTGGGAGAAATAAATTGGTGGAGCCTAAACGAATATATAGGCTAGATAGATAATTCAAATGATTTTTGGAGAAATAGGGAGTGCATAGGTAATTGCTAGATTACAACACTGATAACTAGTATAAATTCTTGGAAGATATTGCCGTCAATGGGATTAATAGGATATGATCAAATACTAGAAGGATGAATTGAATTTTTGGGAATATTGGAGGAATGATAACAATTATTGGACTATAATCTTGGTCAATGATATTCTGGGAGGAAGTACACTAGTGAATCGTAAACTTGATCAATGATATTCTTGGTGGAAGTATATTAGTGAGTTAGTTATAGATAGATAATGGAAAATAAGGTTGATTATTGGAAGAGCAAATCATGGTTTTGGGATCCACAATAGAAAGGATTGAATTGTTGGAAAATCCTGATACGAACGATTTCGGTGGATTTAAAAATAGTTATGATGGATAATTGTTAGAGTTCAGAAGTGAAGAGTTGTTGAATAGCAACCACAAGATTGGATTGTTCGAAATTTAGAACACAAAAGATATGGTGGATCTAAAATAAAGGATACTGAATTTTTCATTAGACTGAGGAACTGATCAACTTGGTAAATAATTAATCTGAGATCAGATCTATGAGTTGGTGGTAAATATTTGAATTCATATGAGAGTTGGTAACCCCGATTTGATTAATATAATCTTTGGACCATATAAGGGGAATTGTTTGATCAGTGGGTTCAATAAATGATTACACTTGCTGGTTGGAGTTTTAGACAACGATCAATACAGAAAGTGTATCCTCGATGGATTAAGTCAATTATGGCAATCTCTGTGTGGAGTTTTAGGCAGCAACGATAACGCTATGATTAAATAATAATAATGATATTAAAAGCGATTTATGGCAAATAAAATAACCCAAGCCTCTCCTTTGATAAGCCATGCATACTATTTACTTGCATCCTGTGTATTGGCTCGCAAAGCACGGTGGTTTGTGCTCACACTCACTCTCATAACAAATCCATAATCAGGAATCAGATCACTACGCTTCAGCATTACTTTTGGTCATGATGGAGAAGAAGATGAAGTCGTCAAGGGGTAGGTCGCGAACCTCCAGTTGGTTGCCTGTGGGCATGTCCTGAAGGTCCCACCTGCGTGCTTCGTTCTTCCGCTGCTGCAATTTAATGATTTCGGCCTAATCAGCCTATGAGTAAGTTTACTATTATATTTATGCTTCCATGTGATATGTATTCTGATGTTCATTTATGAATCTGTGAGCACTATCTACTGATCCAGGGAGTAGTGCGGTGGAATCACAGAGGATTCTGGATTGTAAAATCTGGGTCTGATAGGGATGGTATCAGAGCATATCGACTGTAGGTCGTGACCTAGTTAGCCTGGCCATTGGTTTCATGACTAGAATTATTTCTTCAATATCTATTTCCAAAAATATAAGTTGTATTGCTCATTCTCATCTCTCTTAGATGATTCCCTCTCATCTATATGTTGTCCTAGCCATTTTACTTCTAAAGCTCTCTTATCCCGGATTCAAAATGATAAAAATCCAGTACTCCTCTTGTAGGCACTTCTTGAAAACCTATTTTGGCCAAAGCTACAATGCTCAAATTTGAAACTCATTTTCAAAATAAAAATATTTTATCCTTGGAGGATCGATTATCAAATTGTTTGCAAAACTCATTTTCAATCTCATTTTAACAAACCCAATCATCCGAGGAAATTTCTCCTAAGTTTAACTACTTACTAGGACTTATTCCAAAATACACTTTGGTTTCTCAAACAGTCCAAGTTATTTCTCGGAAAACTTTCCCAAACATGGACCTTGTTTTTCAAAAATAAATCCTAAGGGTTAACTTGAGGTGTTACTTTTGGAAAAAAAGGGGTTATATTGGTAATTTTTTTTAAAGTTTTGTATTTCAAAACAATTGCAAAAAAACCATTTTTACCACAAAATTAAAAAAATGACAATAGGAGAGTGAGTGCTAATATCAATCAAATTGCCCCGAATACTCTCCTCTTCTATCTAATGATTCGAAAGGAAAATTTTGTTCTCCTTCTCATACCCCTACCCAAATTTTAAGGCTAGGAACGTCGAAGATGTTCATGAAGATAAGGTGGTTTCATTTTAAACGAACTATGCAGATGAACCCTGTGCCCCTTGTGTGTGCTCCCCCGCATAGACGTTGTATTGTCGCAAGATTTTACTTTGGCCCAGTGCGCTGCCTTCTTGCCCTCGAGCGCTACATTTTGCAGTCACAGGAAAAGTGTGTTTTAAAAACTGGTGTGATTTATGTGCCACCCCAGCTCCTGGGATATACCCTTTTAAAATCTAAATGGGTTTAGAGTGCCTTATTCCCACAATTCTGTTCGTATTTCATGCTATTCCCTCGCACCTTTCTGTTAAAAATCCCATCAGGTCTACCGGAGCAAAGTGAGAGATAGGCAAAGCCAAAGCAATCAAGGATAAGTGGAGACTTCATAACGACTAGACGCCTCAACTCATATCAAAATTCAGGATTCAAATCACTAGTTTGTTGTCATCCTCTCCGTACCCACCCGAAGGGCCTGTAGATCAAACCATTACTGATCGGGCTAAATGGGTGGAAGCAAGACAACTACCACAGTCAGAAGTAAGAGAGGAAGAATAATAATTGATGCTCGCAATAGCCCCAACCATATGTACAAGCCCTCACATAACCTCACTTTGCAAGGAATGTCAAAGAAAAGCCACCACAATGAAGATAACAGTAGCCCTGCATCAAGTACACCTCAAAAGAAGAAACATAAATGTTTCCATTGCCGCAATCCAGGACATTACGCGAAGAATTGGCCCCACAAAAAGCAAGAAAGGCAAGGGGATGGTGCTGTCACCATCAGCCTCAACTCCAACGAAGAAAACCTTAACAGCTCCAAGGAAGAACAAGCTACTTCAATCAAAGATCTACCCCCAGACCAGGAAGTTACACCAAATAATATATGCATTGAGTGTGGTAAAGCATGACATGTTGCACAACTGTGCCCTCCATTACGGCAAGTTGGTCAAGGAGCATGCTTCACGTGTGGGCAAACCGGACATTACTACTACAATTGCCCCGCTCCCTACTGCGTATACTGCAAGAAACATCATTACCCAGACGACTGCCTCACAAATCTAATAGCATGTAGGCGTTGTGGGGAAAAGGGACACGAGAAAAGTCAATGTACTGCAAATTGCCCCAACTGTGAAGGAGACCACCCGCCAGGAGAGTGTCCAACGAGCAAGATTACCTGTTTTCTCTGTGAAGGACAAGACCACTGCCCCAAGGATTGCTCCATGAGTTTGTTGCTGACCAAGGCAGCCGAGATACAACGGATGAGTCTCCAAGTCGCCATAGGACTCGCCATGCCTAAAACTAGAAGAGACAACTAAAGTCAGTTGTCGATTATTTTTAAGGGGGGTAGCAAGAGTAGACAAGAATGTCTAGAACTACTATGAGGTATAATTACTTTTGGGAGTATTGATATGAGGTATGACTCCCCTGTAGGTGCAACAATTTGTATTACACCTAATTGGACCAGAACAAGAAGATTCGCAAGCCGTCACAACAAGCTAAACTCTGGAACCTATTGCTAGCCAAATTTAGCCCCATTTACTCCTTTCTACTCTACCGGAATCTCATGGTCAAGATTCTTTTTAGGGGGGTAGGTTTGTAACATCCTAAAAATTCAAATTTGAAAAATGTGAAGTTTTTGAATTATTTTTGCAGTATATTTTATTGGATTTGGAGTTTATGGTGTTCTTTTGAAATCTGGTTAAGGTTCCTAGAAGTTAAAAAGTTCAAGAAAGAAACAAACATGTTCAAATAATGGAGAATTACGATTTAAAATTTGAATCTGAAAAGATGATCCATAAAAGGAAGGGAGAAACTTGATTTAAAACATAAAATGTCATTTTTTTAAAAATAATGGTAGGAATAACAATAGAAGCAAGCAAAAGAAATACCAACATGTATGGATATATATATATATACATACATACATACCAAAATTTTGCACCTACAAATTTAGTGCCAAGAATATACAAATATAAAATTAGGTGAGCAAGAGGGAATGAATGGAACATGAATACCATATACATATAAACACAAATACATAAATAAAAAAAACAAATAGATGGAGTCGGGCCGGCCATCAGCCCGGCCCAACCCCACCAATTCCCCCTCCTCCCCGCTTTGGCCGAAACGGCCCAATTTCCCACCTCCCCGTTTCTTTCTCGGCCGGCCCAGCACGCCTCCCTGCCGCTGCCATGCGGGCCCTGCCCCCTCCCCGTTTTCTCTCCCTGGCCATCGGGTCCGCTCCGCCCGCACGCGGCTCCTCCTTCTTTCCTTTCTTCCTGCGTGCGCCCGGGTCCCCCTCCTCTGCTCTGCTTTAGCCAAAGCCGCGCGACACGGCCACCGTGCTCAAATCGCCCCCGAATCCCGCTGCCATGCATCTGCCGCCTGCTATCGCCGCCTGACACCGCCGCCTGCCATCGCCGCCCGACATCACTGCCTGCACCCACCGCTGCTCCGCCGCTTGCCGATGCGACTACACAGGCAAGGTCCCGAGGCCGGCCTCGCCCGCTTGCCCTTAAATACCGCCGAGCCCACCAACGTTTTCCCCATGCTCCACACTTCCCCCCTCCAAGCAATCGGATTTTAGAGCCTCCTCCACCGTCGACGCCCTCATCTCCCCCAACTCTGACGACCACCCTCCCCGTCGAACCACACCGCTATAGTCCGATTCCCCGCACCCGAGCCACCTCCAGGACCTCGCGAAATCATCCCTGGCCTCGCCCGAGCTTCCTATGGATGGAATCTCGCCGACGCCGAGGTCCCTCCCTGAGTCGCCGCTGCCGCACGCCGTCGGCCCGCCACCGTGCTCCCCAGGCCCCGCCGACTACACCGCCGACATCATTGTAGCACCAGCGACGCATTTTAACCCTCCCCGGCACCTCTACGACCGCCCCTCGCCGCCGGCACCGCCGCTCCCGACCTCCTCTTCTCCAACGCCCACCCAGCCGTTCAATTGAATTCGTTCGCCCCCTCTATCAGGTAACACCCGAAGGCCGAGTGGCTAGCAACACTAGTGTTATGACCCGCCTTGGCCGCCCGCATTCGAGCGCCCGCTCCGCAGCGCCGAGGTGTGGTTTTAAATCAGATTTTTGCCGAGTAACAGTAGAGAATGGATTAGGGAAAAAATTAAGGAAAAATCGTGGATAAGTAGGTTGTTTAAGCAAAATTAATTAGGATGTAATTACTATTCAAAAAAGGGTTAGTAAATGCTAATGACAATAAATTAGTGATTAATGACCCCCATAAATGCTAATGATGGATTAAAACATGCAACTCTCACTGACATGTGGAACATGCCCAATTTAATAAATAATAGCCGGGCCCACTTGTCATAGGCACAGTACATAAAAGATAAAAGAAAAAATAAATTAAAAATAGGAAGTGGGACCCACCTGTCAGATATTTAATATTTTCTGGATTTAATTGAACTAAGAACTTTAAATGAGCATAACTTATTCATTTTAACTCCAAATTGAATGAAACAAATTCCTAAATTCATCTAAATTCGCTATTATTATTAGTGCATTTTCTTACACATTATGTTTTTGTTCAAAACAGCTAGGTCTCAGGAAATTTCTATGTATTATATTTTTAAATAATGATAATACTTCTCACAAAGTAAAATATCATGAAGAATAAATAGAGTCGTAAGAAAGGAAGATAGCTATTGTGGTAAACACATAAAGATGGTGGTGCAATCATGTCGATCATAAAAGGGAAATCGATAGTGTGGATTCTGAGAGAAATAAATTGGTGGAGCCTAAATGAATATATAGGCTAGATAGATGATTCAAATGATTTTTGGAGAAATAGGGAGTGCATAAGTAATTGCTAGATTACAACACTGATAACTAGTATAAATTCTTGGAAGATATTGCCGTCAATGGGATTAATAGGATATGATCAAATACTAGAAGGATGAATTGAATTTTTGGGAATATTGGAGGAATGATAGCAATTATTGGAGTATAATCTTGGTCAATGATATTCTGAGAGGAAGTATACTAGTGAATCCTAAACTTGATCAATGATATTCTTGGCAGAAGTATATTAGTGAGTTAGTTATAGATAGATAATGGAAAATAAGGTTGATTATTGGAAGAGCAAATCATGGTTTTGGGATCCATAATAGAAAGGATTGAATTATTGGAAAATCCTGATACGAACGATTTCGATGGATTTGTAAATAGTTATGATGGATAATTGTTAGAGTTCAGAAGTGAAGAGTTGTTGAATAGCAACCACAAGATTGGATTGTTAGAATTTAGAACACAAAAGATATTTGTGGATCTAAAATAAAGGATACTGAATTTTTTGTTAGACTGAGGAACTAATCAACTTGGTAAATAATGAATCTGAGATCGGATCTATGAGTTGGTGGTAAAAATTTGAATTCATATGAGAGTTGGTAACCTCGATTTGATTAATATAATCTTTGGAGCATATAAGGGGAATTATTTAATCAGTGGGTTCAATAAATGATTACACTCGCTGGTTGGAGTGTTAGACAACGATCAATACAGAAAGTGTATCCTCGATGGATTAAGTCAATTATGGCAATCGCTGTGTGGAGTTTTAGGCAGCAACAATAACGCTATGGTTAAATAATAATAATGCTATTAAAAGCGATTTATGGCAAATAAAATAACCCAACCCTCTCCTTTGATAAGCCATGCATACTATTTACTTGCATCCTGTGTATTGGCTCGCGAAGCACGGTGGTTTGTGCTCACACTCGCTCTCATAACAAATCCAGAATCAGGAATCAGATCGCTACGCTTCAGCATTACTTTTGGTCATGATGGAGAAGAAGATGAAGTCGTCAAGGGCTAGGTCGCAAACCTCCAGTTGGCAACCTGTGGGCATGTCCTGAAGGTCCCACCTGCGTGCTTCGTTCTTCCGCTGCTGCAATTTAATGATTCCGGCCTAATCGGCCCATGAGTAAGTTTACTATTATATTTATGCTTCCGTGTGATTTGTATTCTGATGTTAATTTCTGAATCTGTGAGCATTATCTACTGATCCAGGGAGTAGTGCGGTGGAATCACAGAGGATTCCGGATTATAAAATCTGGGTCTAACAAAGGTGGATAGGGTCTTCTCAGTCTTCTGCTCATCTGTGATCTGCTTGCCACAAGTTGAAGATTGGTACAAATTCCATGCAAAGCATATTTGTACTCCCCAACCATTCGTGCTCTTCCTGATGAAGAATGATGTACTTTAGCCTCTCGAACTGCTTCTTGAGTGCAGTCCATAATGCTAGCACGATCTTTTCTGCCATGTACTTAGGAGTGAGACAGAGGTGGTGCTTGAGGAAGCGAAGTGCCTAATTATTTTTTCCAGGGGTGGGTTGGGCATCCTGCGGTGCACCAATCCCAATGGCAGCGCGGAGCTTCTTGGCTCCAAGTACTATCTCAACATCAGAAGCCCAAGTCAAGTAGTTTTGGCCACACTGAGCTAGCTCCTCGAACTCTCGGTTCGTGATGTATGTCATATACATGTGCATGGAACGAATATATAAGTTTACTGCTGGTAAACATGCATGAAATAAATCTACTACAGGTAAATAAATTGGATAATGGTACAAAAGATTCTCATAATTTTCTATGTATTATCCAGAATTTTCTATAAATTTTACTACTTATTTCGGTGATTAAAAGAAATTTAAATAATTATGATTAATCAAAATAGTAAATAAATATAGAAAACATAGAAAACAATAATGACAATACTAAACATACTTCAAATGCAAAAAATAATTCAAAATTTGAATCCTCGAGGTCGTTTGATGCTGGAATATGAATTTTAAGTGAATTCTGCAATTTCTGAGGGCCTATACGCAAATTTTCAATTCAAAGAAAATTTTAGTGTAATTGTCTGATTTTTTGGAGGCCTTTTTGCAAAATTTAGGACCTGTCTGAAAATTCAGAGGACCCTTCCATAATTTCCAGAATTTGGGGGGCCTTTTGCAAATTTATCGGTGCCCCCTCCGAGCCGAGCCGAGCCTCTAGCCCATTTTCTTCT
Organism: Dendrocalamus latiflorus; assembly: GCA_017311315.1. Classification (NCBI taxonomy): domain Eukaryota; kingdom Viridiplantae; phylum Streptophyta; class Magnoliopsida; order Poales; family Poaceae; genus Dendrocalamus; species Dendrocalamus latiflorus. The sequence goes on along the minus strand of CM029626.1, from coordinate 24,060,919 downwards.
GGCCCATTCGGCCCGTTCCCGGTCGGCTCAAAACGGGAGGGTGGGGTATGGTGCTCTTGCACTTGTTCTAAAAATTTGTTATTGTAATCATGAGCAAGATGAAAGTGGTACATTATGGGGAGTGCTAAATTATATTCATATATATCACATCCCTAAATGTGCTCAAATAAATTAAGTGCTAGTATTGCTTTTGAAGAATTAAGCCATTTAGCCCAAAAGTCAAAATTATGAAATTATTAGTATATTTTTGAAAAACTAGTTGAAAAATATATAAAAATGCATATCAAATGTTTTCCCAAGTTTTTGGCTTTAGAACAACTTATTCAAGTAAAATTAAGTTTCTAACCCAAAACTAGCAATATAGTACCTTGTTTTGGCCTTAAACTCAAAAACTGGCCAAAATCAATTATAAAAGAAATTTGAAAAAGTGTTTGTTGTGGTTACAGACCAACATAGAGAGAGAGAGTATGGTAGTGGAGAGTTAGGTGAGCAATGCTTAGGGTTTCCCCCATGGCCTGTATTGTATACATATATCCACATGGGAAGTGTTTTTACAGCCTTGCCCTTACACCTAGGTAGCCCCCTCAAGGGTGTTTATGTCATTACATATGTCCCATATTGGGCTTTACAGCCTTCTAACAGGCCGGCTGGGCTTAGGTAGGGGCCACCCCTACAACAGGAGCCTCTCATGGTGACGGTCTTCACGGGCCGAAGCCATGTTGTCGAGCCCTTTGGCCCCCTCCGTCCCTACGGCCTGTGAACTTCTGTATTGCTTGATGGAGCCTTATTACCTAGTGTAGTCCCCACTCCACAGCGAGGATGCGGCGCTGGGTGGGTTGCCGAATCAGTCCTCGCCCGCAGGGCCCTTCAGTGGCGGGGTCGAAGTCGCAACAGAGGCGTGCTATTGTCATGGACAGGTCGGGGTGTTGGGCGGCGCCCGTGTGCTTGACACCGTAGCCGAGTGCGGGGGCTCCACCCGGAGACGGGTCCGAGGCGAGCTCATCGTGTGGGTGTTGTTCGAGGTGACACTATAGGTGTGGGGCCGGCACGCGGCCCAATCGACTCGTGGCCCGGAGTCGCTGTCTTACCGGCGGCGCGAATCGCGCTGACCCGTGGGATGTCCGGGGCGGGCAGTCGCAACCACACATGCTGTCCCAATAGAAGAGTGTACGCAGCGAGGCATGATTGGTGCGTTGCGATCTGCCAGCGGTCGCACGACCGCGGTCACGCGTCTCTTCCCGAGAGAGGTAGGACGCGTGGCGGGATGCTATTGGCGTGTCATGCGCTGTTGGGCAGTTTGCGTCTGCGCTCCGTCGCCTGCCAGCGGTTGCGCTCGTTGATCACGGGGAGCCGAACCGCCAGGCACCCACCGGTTGCGTTCCCATTGATTGGAGTGCTGTCAGTTTGGCGACTCCCCGCTGGGCGAGCATGGGTATAAATAAGTCAGTACTACGGCTTGTTCCTCCCTCATCCCTGGTTGCTCGTCTTGTTCCTGCACGCTGTGAGGTTGTTATGCGTACGTCGGAGTCACGGCAGCCTCCGGCATCGGTGTGCGGGTTTGCTCAGGGCCGTCTCCGGGGTCTTCGCGCGGAGTAGGGATCGAAGGGCCGGATGGTATCCCATGGCTCGAGGACGGTGCTTGGATGGCGTGCTCGTCTCCGCACTCCACCCGCCGGGGGCGTCCTATCAATAGGAAGCCAGATCTACGCGAAACCCCACTCTATGGACATTATTTGTGAGATGTTAAGTGCGTAAAGTAAAATAATTACAATGTTAGGAGCAGGATACGGAGCTGCCCGCGGTGTATGAGGCCGGGTCGGAGGCCCGACTGAACCCCACAAATATAGGCCGAAGTAGGCACCCGGTCGTCCCAAGCTGTCAGAGTCGAGGTGGTCCTCGGGCTTGCCGCACAGACCTATGATACGTAGCAGGGCGTCCCTTTGCGGGGACGGGACCGAAGTCAGAGCCGGAGTCTCCCTACTGAAGCGGAGACCCCGTCTAAGTTGCTGTTGAGGTTGACTGGCCTACGGCCTGCCGCTGCTGCATTGATGGCCCCGAGAATCGCGTCGACACGTGCCGGAGAATGCGCCACGTCATGCGACCTGTATTTATTCCTGAGGGGGTAGACGCGTGGCGGGGCGCTATTGGCGCGTCGTGCGCTGTCAGGCCCTTGCACAACTGTAGTCGTGCGCGACGCGCGTGGGCAGCTACAGCGCTTCGGCTTCGATCATGGGAAGGCGAGCGGTTCGTCTCCCATCGGTTACACTTACCGGCGGTGCGGGAGATGTAGGGGCTATAAATACCCCCTGTGGCACCACGTCTGCGCCTCCCCCGCACGCCTTCTGGTCTGGTCCTTCTTCCTGTGCCCTGCTCTCTTGCGTTCCTCGCCACCGCGCTGCCCCTGTCGTCGTCTAGTTCCCGGAGAGCGATGGCACAGGGCGAAGAACATGCTCAGGAGGTCGACGATAGCGCCATCTCTCAGCGGTCATCACCGCTCGAGGTGGAGTACACGCTCGAGAGGTGCGATTACAGCTGGGCCTTGGGCTCCGAGGCATTCTGGCCTAGTGCCTCGATGTTTGCATTCTCCACAACGCGCGATGCCAGCCAAAAGGGCGGAAAGACGGGACGTTTTCCAACTTCGGCAGTGTCAACTTTTTTCTGCGATCGTCATGCGGGAAGATCTTCCCCGCCAATTCGACCCAGGCAAAGTGGGAGCCGAACCGGATGAGATGGTGGTTTTACCACCGTGTGGCGAGCGGTAGCGGCCTCAAGTGCTCGGGGTGGCCGATGTCGTTCAACACCGCGCCCGGCGTACCCATCGACAACGAGGACAGGCGAAGAGCACGGAGGCTTGTGGGGATCACCGCCCGCTTCAACATGCGCGACCTCGCTGAGGAGTTCGTCATGTACGGCGTGGCGCCGCTCGCCCATGAATGGCGCATCGCGGCTGGGAGCCTTCGGCGTGACAATGTCCGCCCGTCCGTGTCTTCGCTGCCAGCACCCTCCGACTTTCGTAAGTCTTGGCAGAGTCTTATTTTTCGCTTCTGCCTATTGGGCTGTCTCTGCGTATAGGAATTTTCCTGGAGGACGCGGAACGCGCTGTGGGAGTGTTTTTCGGACCGTACACGGCCCGGGAGCACGACTTGCGCACAGCTGCGACTGCGGAGGCGGAGCTGGGGCGGATAAACCGTGTGTGCGAGGCCCTGGGTATTGGCGTGCTGGAGCGCGCCCCTCCGGCCCCAAGCCAACCTCGGCATCGAGACGATGGTGCCAAGGAGAAAGGACCGCTGTCTCGTCGGTGTTGGTGATATGCCCTAGAGGCAACATGGAGATGTTGAATATATCACATACTATGTTTATGATACATTGCTTTGTTCCTTGAAATAGACATTATCATTATTGATCAATGAGTATGTGACTTATTCATGAGATTCTTAATGCCAAAATGTTGCTATTTCTAAATGATCCCTGATTATATATCATATGAGGAACAAATATGATTCAAAGATCAGCATATGTATTGATTGATGATCATGTCTCATGGATCATGGTATGGAGATACCAAATCAATAATATGGACATGTGTTAGTGAACATATGTTGGATAGACCCGCCATGAGACACTGCAGAGATTCCATGTGTCATCAGTTGGTCTCAAGTAGTGTTTATGTGGAATCCTTAGACTTGAGATCATCATGGTTCCCAACATGCGTAGTAGCTTATTTTGGGACTACTAAACACTACTCCGTAACTGGGTCATAAAAGTAGTCTTTGGGTTTGCCATGAAACATGTAGTGGGATGTGAATGATCAAGATAGAATTTGCCCCTCCTTATGGGAGAGATATCTCTGGGCCCCTCGATGTAATGGATTATGAAAGTGCATGGCCATACCAAGGTGATTGAGGAGTCAATCACGAGTTTATAATCCATCACGGAATCGAGAGAGTGATTGAGCTATTAAGAGGATGACACAGGTCTCGCCTTGAGCTTAATCTATATTGTGAGGCAAAAGGATTTGTACATGAGAACATTACAGGTTCAGCCGATATGATCTTTACGTATACTATGGGGTTAATATGTCTTACTAGAGGCCGCTATTAACAGGGTGACCGGAAAGGCATTTCTGGGTCGCGACCAAGTATACGTGAACCTACAGGGTCGCACACTTAACGGGTTGGAACACTAATTCGAATGTGATTCGGATGTGGGCTCAATTCGGATAGAGATCCGGATAGACTCCTATTGGGCCTCAGTCCACGAGGCCCAAGTGAGGAGGTCTATATATATGGAAGCGAGGGGCTGAGGGGTGCATGCTTCTGTTAATCCCGAGCCAAACCCTAGCCGCCACCTCCCGAGCCAAACCCTAGCCGCTTGCGAGTGCTGGTACACTCGCGATCGGCGTTCCAGCTCCGGACGTGTGGATACCGGTGGAGGCGCTACTCGTTGCGGCGTTGATCGGCATCAACAATCTACAGATTGAATCTTGCACGTGGTGTGGTTGATCACGTGGAGGAGACGATCTGTTCGGGATGATCGGTTACTTCCACTACTACCTCGACGCACGTGGTTGGATCGGCTTCTCCAACTCTTCTTCCGCTGCGCTGCGCGTCTAGTGGTAACGATCCATGATCCATCATCCTTAAGCATGTTATCCTGGTGTGCGCGGTAGAAAAAGTTTTGTTTTCTGCTATCGTAGCCTACGCGCATTCCTTTAGTTGGAAGGCTCGGTCCTCTGCGGCCGCACCCGTTGCGTTGGCTATCGTGGCTCCCGTCAATGCGACGGACGCCGACTCTGATTCGACGAAGTATGCCGATTCGGACCTAGAGGCGGGTGCGGAGGGCGAAGGCGAGGGATCTCTGGCGGTGCCAGGGACTAGGAGTGGATCGCAGACGATCAGGAGGGGGAAGCTTCGTCGCCCACGGTGGTCACTGAGATGGGGTTACCATCCGTGGGTGTTGCCAGGGCAGAGTCCTCGCCCGTTGCGGCTACCGAGTCAGAGCTGCCACCCATGGATGTTGCCATAGCGGAGCTCCTACCTGCGGTGGCTGCCGAGGCGGAGCTGCCACCTGCGGAGGTTGCTAGAGCGGAGCTCCCGCCTGCGGTGGCTGTCGAGGCGGAGCTGCCACCTGCGGACGGTGCTGGGGTGAAGCCCCCACCTGCGGCGGTTGCCAAGGTGAGGTCCTCGCCTTACTCCCCCAAGGCGAAGCGGCCGCGCCTACGATCACCTCCTCATCCGAAGAGGAGGTTTGCCGTGGCGACCAAAGTCAGGAGCCTGTTGGACTCCGATTCTGACATCGAGGCTCCCCGGCCCGCCGTCCCTGTGGCTTCTGCCAAGGCCGTTTTGGTCGGGGCCCGGAGCTTACCGGCATTAAACTCTGGGACAGAGGTCCCCCGGCCCGAAGGGCCGACTTCATCAGGGGGCACTACCATCCTTGCGATTCCCCCTGAAGCTGGGGAGGCACCCCAGCAGAACCTGGCACCTGATGCCGAAGGTAAGTTCGCTTGTCATAATATTGCGGTACGTTCGTGGGGCTCTAATCATCACGTCCCCTCGCACGCCGAGGCGCTCATGGCGGCCGCACGGTTGGAAGCCACAGAGGCTGCACAGTGGGCGACCGCGGAGGAGCAAGACGGCCTGCTCCAGTAGATCGCTACGCTGGAGGAGAAGGTCCGCCTCACTATGTCTCTCGGGGAGCGGGACCACGTTCTAGGCAACACTTCAGTGGTGGCGTGGGATGCCACGCTGGCCCTTGAAGGTTCCCTCGAAGACCTTGTCGCCGAGGTGCCACCTCGTTCCTTTGGCCCCGAGGATCAGCCGCGGACGCTCTGTCGAATCGCAGACGTGTCCGACCTTGTGCTTAGTGCCGCCAAATCCTTTGGCAACCACTGCTCCTTCGTGACGTCGCGTCTGGCCTTTGCCCTGCTACACCACCGGGGCTGCCGGCATGTCGACGGGCTAGCCGACCCCGAGCTAGAGATGCCCGCTGGAGCCGGGGTGATGTTGGGCGCCGTACACTCCATTCGTCGGGTTACCTGGGCCTTCCATGAACAAATCTAGGAGTACATCGGGGAGGCCACGCAAAGCTAGAGCTGCGACGGACCATGGGCAACGAGGAGAACTTCGGTCAATGGATTGACGAAGTACCTCGATGCGGTGGAGGCGGTGCTACCACCTCGGGGCAGGGCGCGGACCCACAGGTGTGACGCCAGGGTTCCGTTGTGTAGGCATGCGTTGTCATGTGTGTACCCCCTTTGTTTTCATGAATAAAGTGGAGATTGCCCCGGTATTCTGATCGCGTGTGTCGCTATGCTTGAGTAGCTATTTGATAGGGACCGGCCGCTTGTTTCTGATCTCGTGGCCCGACGATGTCTTCGATGTTGGTGGCGGGCCGAAGAATCACTGGATTTCTGGGCGGCCCGGGCCTGCTCGAGCGGGGCTTCAGCACGGACACATGCCAAGGATGAGCCAGCCGAGTAGCGGCGCTGAGCGTCCGAGGACGCTTGTACATTTGATTCTTAATGTACCCTCTTGTATGCAACCATTGACTAATGCAGAGAGGGCTTTGGATGAAGCATGTGTCTCCATCATTTTACGCGACCACGCTAATCTCCGATAGGCTCGTAGGGCTTTGTTTTGCCAACGCTTTTACACCGGGTAGGCCGCCACGTGCTCCGTTCTCCATCCCTCGAAGGGGCGGCATCGGAGCTGGCGCCTAGTCGGGGTAGACGCGCGAGCGTGGTGCCTAGTCGAGATAGACGCACGAGGGCTCCGTCCCCTGCCCTTCGAAGTGGTGGCAGCGGAGCTGACGCCTAATCGAGGTAGACGCGTGAGCGCTCCGTCCCCTACCCTTCGAAGTGGTGGCGGTGAAGCTGGCGCCTAGTCGAGGTAGACGCGGGAGCGCTCCATCCCCTACCCTTCGAAGCGGTGGCGGTGGAGCTGACGCCTAGTCGAGGTAGACGCGCGAGCGCTCCGTCCCCTACCCTTCGAAGCGGTGGCGGCGGAGCTGGCGCCTAGTCCAGGTAGACACGCGAGCGCTTCATCCTTTATCCTTCGAAGTGGTGGTAGCGGAGCTGGCGCCTATTCGAGGTAGGCGCGCGAGAGCTCCGTTCTCTACCCTTCGACGTGGTGGTAGAGGAGCTAGCGCCTAGTCGAGGTAGACGCGTGAGCGCTCCGTCCCCTACCCTTCGAAGCGGTGGCAGCAGAGCTGGCGCATAGTCGATGTAGACGCGCGAACGCTCTGTCCCCTACCCTTCAAAGCAGTGGCAGCGGAGCTGACACCTGGTCGAGGTAGGCGCGCGAGTGCTCCGTCCCCTACCCTTCGAAATGGTGGCAGCGGAGCTGGCGCCTAGTCCGCTGCCACCTAGTCGAGGTAGACGCACGAGAGCTCCGTCCCCTACGCTTCGAAGTGGTGGCAGCGGAGCTGGCGCTCAGTCGAGGTAGACGTACAAGCGCTCCGTCCCCTACCTTTTGAAGTGGTGGCAGCGGAGCTGGCACCTAGTTGAGATAGACGCGCGAGCACTCCGTCCCCTACCCTTCGAAGTGGTGGTAGCAGAGCTGGCACCTAGTCGAGGTAGGCGCACGATCGCTCGGTCCCCAACGCAGGTTGACCCGCGGGCAGGGCTGCTTCCCGACGCTGATGACTCCCATACTTGCTACCGTGGGACGCCTGCGGGGACAACGGCTACGCGCCTAACTTATACTTTACAGGGCACGCGCGGGGGCAAGGCACTGGTGCGCCTTATTGGCGCCCCGTGGAGTACACGTGGAGGCAAGCCTCTTTTGCATCTTATGCGTACTCCGCGGGGTGCGCGCGGAGGCAAGCCTCTGCTGCGTCTTGTTCATACTCCGTGGATTGCGTGGGACCATCAACCACGTCTTATTTATACTCCGGAGAGTACACATAGGGATAACGCCTATGCGTGCGCAGGAACGTCCGCGTCTTGTTTATACTCAGTAGAGTGCACAGGGACAATATCCGCGTCTTATTTATACTCCGTAGAGTGTGCACGGAGGTATGCCTTGACGCTGCGCCTTATTTATACTCCGTAGAGTGCGCACGGAGGTATGCCTCAACGCTGCGTCTTATTTATACTTCATAGAGTGCGTGCGAAGGCGGACCTCGATGCTACATCTTATTTATACTTCGTAGAGTGAGCATGGAGGTATGCCTCAACGCTGCATCTTATTTATACTCCGTAGAGTGCGTGTGAAAGTGTCCCCCCGCACGTCTTTATTTATACTCATGGATAGTGCGCGCGCGAATGCGTGTCTTTGTTTATACTCACAGAGAGTGCGCGCGCAAACGCGTGTCTTTGTTTATACTCACAGAGAGTGCGCGCGCGAAGGCGTGTCTTTGTTTATACTCACAAAGAGTGCATGCGCGAACGCGTGTCTTTGTTTATACTCACGGAGAGTACTCACAGAGAGTGCGCGCGCGAACGCGTGTCTTTGTTTATATGCGCGCGGAGGCAAGCCTCCGCGCGTTTTTGCAAGTAGCAAAACGAGTTTCGTAAACGGTGAACTTTATTGAATTCCCGTTAGCGCGGGAAAGCGATTACAAAAGACAAAGGTACTAACCACCGATCGCTCAAGGGCGGGAATGGCAGCGGCTGTCATGGCCGTGGCAGCGAGGCTGGGCACAGTGGGAGCCTCTAATGCCGGAGCAATCCACGTGGGAGCTTGGCGGGGCGCTTCCTGAGGCCGCCGTGGATCCTTGCGCTGGTATGCCCGGCCTAGGCGTCCCGTTGATTCTCGCGGTGCGGACCTCTGGTGCCGAGCTCTATGTGTCGGGCTATATCCTGGTCGCCGTGGGTGGTGATGATGCCCTGCGGGCCGGGGAGTTTCATGCATAGGAAGCCGTGGTGTGGAACTGCCCCGAAGGAATTGAGGGTTGGTCGCCCCAATACGGCGTTGTAATGGTAGTCGACGACGTCGAAGGTGACGTCTTCGCTCCTCACGTTGTAGTCCCGGCCAAAGGAGACCTGCAGGCATATCTGGCCCAGTGCCCTCAGGGGCTGGCCTGTGAAGCTTTGTAACGGGACTCCCGAGGGGCCCAGGCGACTTCTGGGGATCCCCATCTGGTCGAAGGCCGCTACGAACAAAATATTCGTGGAGCTTCCTCCATCGACTAGGACACGCTTGACGTCGCATCCTGCGATGGCGACCTGGATGACCAGGGGATCTTGGTGGGGGAACTCCACGCCTTCGGCGTCGGCAGGCGTGAAGGTAATTTCGTGTTGCGCCCAGTCCGGCGGTGCCTCTGCAGAGTTTGCACACTTTACCCACAAGAGACAGTTCACTCGTTGCCCCACACGATTCCTTAGACGTGCAGTTGAGCAAACCATCACAGTAACCGTTCAAAGTACCTCGCCCCTTCCATCATCTCACCCCTATGAGCTTGTCCCACTTGCGGCAGGTGTCATAGGTTGTGCGGGGGTTCCCCTCCTATGCGTCCAGTAGTTGGCTACCCACGCTACTAGCCTGCCGCAGAAGAACTTCACCCTCTGCGGGTGCCCAATTCAAGCCGTCACCTAGACCGCCACTTGCACTACCTCACCTCCTCCACCGATGACGGTGATGTTCAGGGTCCGGTAAATTTACTAGGCCAAGTTGTACTTTACAGACTTGTGGTTGTACTTGTTTTACACATGAGGTCATGACAAGATTCGGTCCTTAGGGTTATCTGGGCGGTTCTACCACAAACCACACTCTCGTGCACCACTGCACCATACCCCCAAACCATTCACCCAGATAAACAAGCAATTGGGGGGTTTTTGGGAATATAAAATAACCATATCCAACATACACCAGTCATTACCACCATGACTTCCCAAACCCGTTTCTCATGATTAAAAGTGGTATTGATGCTTGGGGCATTCCAGTGCCTCCGAATATCTAAGCAATACTACGCATGGCGTATAATTACGGACTTAGTTTTGAAAAGTTACCTTTATAATTTTGCTAGGGCGACATGGTTCACACATTCAAACATTCCAAAGGAGATGTAATATTAATCAAGCTAAATAATGGGCATATAACTAGAATCTTAAATTAAACATGTATTTGCATATAAAATAACAGCATGCAATTTGATAATTTAAACCAAAGTGATTTGCAGAAAATATAGGTTCAACATGATCAAAGTATTGACTCGCCTGGCGCGGTTTACCGTGGACTTGAGCTCACTTAACGCTTTCCCATTCGAAGGCTCTGAGCCTCTGGTCTTTATCTTCACCTCGATCTTGGCCTCGCTTGATCCACTGATTCTTCAGGACTCCAATTTCTAATTACGCGCTAAGCAACTGAATCCAAGTAAATGCAATAACTCAAAGTCCAGAAAAATCCAAATAGACTCAATTTTGGCTTTATTATAAGTTAACGGGTGATTTGGATGATTTGAGGCAAGGTCGATGGGGTGCGGAGTGTTAACGGAGCATTTGACGGAGTCAAAGGGGTTGGAGCGAGGTGATAAATGGTAAAGGAAGATCCAAGGATGGCTTACAATGAGGGAAGATTTTGCTTAGGGCTCGAGGATGGCTAAGCATAGCCGATTTTAGAATACCTTGGATCGACCCTTTTATTTAATGACTTCTTTTATTACTTTTACATCTATTTAGGAAGTTCCATAAGGCAGGTGAGACCTACGAACAGACGTGTGTGTTTAGTTTATTGCATTAATCTTTAGAGTCTATATTCCTAGCAATTTAAGCGACGGTATTTTAGGGGAATCTATTTACCATTTATTCAGATTATTCATCGAATGATTATTTCAATAATTCATGTAAGCATGGGGGTGTTTAATCATCTAATTGATGTTTTTTAATAGTACATTTTTAGTATATTTTTATTTACTACTCATTTGCGACTGTCAGTCGTAATATTACATTATCCATCAAATTATTCGTTGGCGAGATTATTCCAATGTCGCATGTTACAGAGCCATTATATTTTAATACTACCTAGTTATGATCTTTTAATTGAGAGTATTCTAGAAACCGACATTTATATTTTATTCATTTACTTAGCTTCTATCATGTTTTAATCTTAATTAAATTTCATTTACATAGGGCCAAATTTACTATACAGGGTTACATGTCAATATTGCTATTCAATTAAATCTATTACTTGAGATTTGCTCAATGGCGTCATTTTAATATTAGGCCATATATTTTATTTACAATCAAGGGTAATGTTTAATTCAAAGCCTTACTTTTATAGCTAAACATGATATTCAATATCTTTATGAAATTTTGGATAATTTAACCAAAGTCATCTTTTATTAACACCTTTAATTAAAACTTAGATTTTAGTTAAATGTTCCAAACTACATTAGTTACTTATATATAACATTTAATCTATTAAATATCAAATAATCTTATTTTATATCCTAATCAAATTTATTTCATTCCCTAATTTTTCTGGATTTAAAATGGGTTAAAGAGAGCAACATAAAAATATGCACAAAATGGTGTGGCCGACGGTATTCGAACTCAGGACCTGAGGATTGTGAGTCTAACGCACGCTCAGCTAGTCAAACGGGCGAAGTGCCTGGGCTGATGAAGTGTACGCCGGATATAAGAAAAGGTGAGGGTGGCCAGGAACCAAAACAGGGGAGGCGGCCGGCGCTCGGTGCTGCGTACGCCGGCGGCAGGCGGTACCTGGGGAGGGGGTGGTGACCCGTGAAATGGGTCGCGCAGGGAACGGGGAAGCTAGGGGTGGCGGATAATTGGCCGGAGCGGCGGGGTGGCCAACGATGGAGGGGGATCGGGGCGCCGGCGACTGGGGAGAAAGGGAAGGAATTGGGTGGGCGTGGGAGCACAAGGGAGGTAAGGGGATGCTCACCATGGGGATGGCCGAGCCGGAGGGAAACCACGGCGAGCCGGCGGCGTGAGGCGGGGTCGGGCAGCGGTGGCGCACGGTGCCGGCGAGCTGGGGTGGGGGAGAGGCTCCGGCGACGGTCGGCGGAGGTCTGAGGCGCTGAGGAGTCGCTCCCACCATGCCGAATTGACCCGGGACCGACCGAGGAGAGAATGGCGCGGTCGGCGGCGGTTTCGGCCGGCGATGAGGAAGAACGAAATTTCGGCGAGCTCGGCCCGAGTTTCTTCAATTAACTTTGACGGGAGGTATAGGGGGAGTCGGCGCACACCGTGACGCGGTCCAATGGCCGTGGTGTTCGCCGGAGCAGCCGGGGCGGAGGGAGGCGGCGACGACATTGCTCACGGGCAGAAGAGGAAAAGAAGTGGGAAGGAAAAGAAATGGCACGTGAAGCAATGGGGAGGGGAGCCAGGGCTGTTCTGTAGTCTCAGAGGCGGGGAGGTGCGGAGGACCGGGCGGCGGGTATGGTCCACCAGGCAAGGCGCCACGCGGGGCTCGGCGCGGGAGGCGTAGGGCTCGACGTGCTGAGGTGCAGGCGATGGAACAGGACGGAGGCGGAGCCTGGCGACGCGGCACATGGCAGAGAGCGGCGCAAAGCAGTGAGCAGACGAGAGAGAAGAAGGAGGTGACGCGGCGCAAGCTTGGCCATGAAGGGAGGAGGGAGAAGGAGAAAAGAAAGGAGCGCAGCGCACGGGCAGAAAAAGAGGAAAAAGGGGAAGAGAGAATAGGGAAAGGTGGGGCCCACCTGGAAGTGAAAAAGAAATGCCTGGGCACTGATCTGAAATTTTGATTTTTAATTTGATCTTTAATTTGCATTAAAATTTACTGATTTTTGGAATTTTGCATGTTATTCAAAATTTAAGTTTTTATTTAAATCTTGTATCTAATTTTGGATCTTCAATTTAAGTCTTGGTTCAACTACAAAATCTAATAGTCTTCTATTCTCAATTAAATTTTGTAATGAATTGTTTATACAAAATTTTGAATGCCCAATCTTGGGTTTTTGTATGCTATTTAAATTAAAAGATGGAATTTTTGGTTTCATTTTATTGACTTGGATTTGAATCCAAGATTTTTTGGTATTTTGATCCTTAGAGTTTTAACTCCCCAAAATTATTTCTTATCCTTTATCATCATAATTCTTATTTGTATTTGAAATTTATTCCCAGTTTTTATTTTGCTCAGCGCAAAATTCAAGAAAACCCAAATAAGATTTTGAGCCAAAAATTCAAATGCCAATAAGATGCAAATAAAAGTTTTAAATTACTCCAAATTTCAAACATCCAAATTTTAGGATGTTACATCGAGGCCCTGGTGTTGACGCGGGACTCCGTCGTGCTCCCATTCTTCTTCTTCGCTGCCGACGATGAAGTTTTCTTCGGTGCCATCCTTCTTCGGATCTTGAGGCTTGCTCTTGTCCCTCCCCACGGACGGCGCCAATTGTTGTGGTTACAGACCAAACAGAGAGAGAGTATGGTAGTGGAGAGTTAGGTGAGCAATGCTTAGGGTTTCCCCCATGGCCTGTATTGTATATATATCCACATAGGAAGTGTTTTTACAGCCTTGCCCTTACACCTAGGTAGCCCCTCAAGGGTGTTTATGTCATTACATATGTCCCATATTGGGCTTTACAGCCTTCTAACAGGCCGGCTGGGCTTAGGTGGGGGCCACCCCTACAACAATTAACTTTCGATTCATCGGAGTGATTCATGCTGATAACGTGTTGAGGAACCGTAGAAGACAGATCAATCATAGAAAATGCAAATAGTAGATTGAAACATAGAAATAGGAAGAACTCCTAGTCTTTCTTTTATTGCTTTCTCTTTCTCTTTCGTATACAAAATAACCAATAGTACTTCCAATTTATATCCTAGTGGTGAGGTGTCCATCATGGGTCAAGACTTCAAGCCTAGGCCCAGGTTTCCTAACAAGACCGATCAGGCGATTCTACTGGCTTTTACCAAGTTCTACATGGGTCAATTGTATGTCCGATCCAAAGATGTGGACTACTTATTCAAGGTGGATCAATTGCATATCCTAACCCAAATAAACTAAAACAACAATGTTACCCCCACAATCCCAAAACCTTGTTCTTCACTTTGGACTTTATATCACTACCACTAAGAATGACAATATTGCATAATTTATAGGTGTGCTTCTTTAAAGAGATGGTTGTATGTATCATTGACAAGTTCTTCATTGATGGGCCAATATTCTCCTGTATGAATGTTGAGGATGTTTCATTGGCATTTTAAGTGTATATTATCTAGAAGGTCATTGTTGTGCTCATTTTATATATATTTCATTCACCAGTATTATGCTTATATTCGATAAAATGTGTATTATTGAGTCACTTGTCAGTGAAGCTGAAATTGTCTAGTCATTTCAAGTGTTATGCAAAAAGAACCAAAAATCATACAAAAATATGTCAAAACACTAAGAATCAATTTTTGGAAATTTTGGACGGACTCAACGGAGCAAAACCCACCTAGGCCTACTAGGTTCTGCCCCTCGACCATCTTCGACTACAGCTCTACGTTTCTTCAAGCTTCTGAAAGTTTCCCACCGATGACTCCTTGCAACAATTGGAAATTAATTCATCGGCAAGAAAAGAAAAAGAGGGATTCAGAAGGGAAAACAAGCTCCAAACAGAAAATCAAAGCCAGAAATAGAAGAAGGAGCCGGGGGGATCGAAACAGACTCAGCCTATGCTAACGCTACCTAGGGCCTCCATAGGCATCACTTGGGGTTCCACCCTTATAAATACCAACACCTTCTATCGGTTTAGGCATGTAAGTTCCGAAGTTTTGACTTCAAATTCCACCGAAAGTTGCTTCCAAAGGTTCTTCTTCTAGTAGATTAGGCGAGGATTAGTGTGAGACCATGTGGAGACCACTCTATATTTATAATGAATATACAACAATCTTGAGGCCAATGGAATTGCATTTTAGCTATAAAAAATGAGATGCACATCAGCCAGACTAGCCATTTGGGTCTCGGGCTGTGACTGGCAATTTGACCGGCCATACCATAGCGGTCAGGCTGGCTGGTCTAGCCAGCATGGCGTTGGCGGTCAACCAGCCCTATGAGCTTTTTGCATTTTGAACACCAAACACTTACGCAAAACATGTTTGGAGATGTGTTTTACGTGTCATTGAAAATGGAATTGGTCATAAAACTAGATAGAGTTTAACTGAAAAGTCCAGAGAGGGTGTTTTTCTAAAGAAGCTGACCTATCTGACCGGCTAAATCATGGCGGTCAAACCGTCTAGGTAATGGTGGTCTGACTGGCATGGTAAGGGCAGTCAGACTAGCCAGGGATATTTCAGATCCTTCGAAATTGAAATTGTCACTAGTTTTTGGAACTCATGCGTCATGTGGATTGGTGTCATGTGAGCTAAGCAGTAGCAAAGGGAAACTGTTGATCGAAGGATCATCTTTTGCATACCACATCCCAGCATATCAATAAAGTTAAGACAAAGCTCTTAGGACTACATCGTATATCTACTTCCTGTTCTACTTCTATTAGTGAGAGAGTGGTTGACCATCATTGACGTGACCCTAATATAAAACAAACATTAATGCTCATTCTTTCTTGTTGTTCCTATTGGAGATTATGTTCGAGCTTCAAATTTTGTTAATCTCTCTAGACGTCGATCGGGTCTTCTTCGACCATGAAATTTGGAATGGATGTTTCATTTGATTTTTGGTTGTACTAGCTTGCAAACTTTGTGTTATTTTAGTCTAGTCAACCAAATGTCTTCTAGGACAACTATGGTTCAACCATATTTTTTTTGTTTGGAACCACAATTTTGTGTCTAAAGAAGGTCAATGTAGCTACCCATTGAGTTTCAAATTACATGTTAGGCTTGTCTCTGTTGGGATACGGGTATGTTGCACTAGCGCAGATTAAAATTTTCTATCACATAAACCAGGAAATCATGCTAGTAAGAGATTATATATCATTACCATTAGACGCACAGTGCAAAGAAGTAGAGTTGAAACAGCCGGTTCAATGTAGCGCACATCGGTGTAGTGGAAGTAGTCAATTGCCCTCTAGCCATGTCTCATCCTCGCAATCATCTTGATCAGTGCCACAGTCATATCACCACCTCTACCGAAGTATACACATCCAGAGATGGAATGCCATATGTCAGTGTGCTAGTACCAGCATGCACGGTAGGGGAATTGAGAGGTGGTGGCTAGGGTTTCGATGGGTGCATCTTGAGATACCTTCCTTAGCCCCGCGTCTCTCTTTATATATAGTCTCCAATCAGATCTTTATCTGACACGATTAGATATTATATTCAACTCAGAGAGCCTCTGACTGGATTCTTATCCAATATGAGTAGAGATCATACCCCCACTCAGAGAGCCTCTGACTAGATCCTTATCCAATAGGAGTGGAGATCGTATCATACTCAAAGTCTATCATCTAAAACCTTATTGTTCTAACCCATTAACTGTGTGACCGTAGTCCGAAAACTCCTTTCTGGTTCATAAGTCGGTAGAGGTCCCTAGTAGGATATAGCAACTCACAAATATGTATAAAGATCATATTGCAAACCTATATAGTTCTTATGTACCAATCCCTTTGCCTCACAATACTAGATCGAATTCAAGGCAAAAAGCGTGCCACCCTATGATAGCTTGATCCTTCACTCAAACTTGTAGTGGATTACTTAGTTTGTGATTGACTCCTCAACCACATTTGGCATGACTATGAACTTTCTTAATCCAACCACATTAAGAAGCCTAGACATATCTCTCCCATTATAAAGGAAGGGAAAATTCTATCTTGATCGATCATATTTCTCCACATGTTTCATAGTAAACCCGAAAGCTACCTTTGTGACCACCTAGTTATGGAGTAGTATTTGGCAACCCCTAAGTAAATTATTACACATGTAGGAAACTATGACGATCTCAGATCTAAGGATCCTACATGTACTATGTATGAGACTAATTGATGACACTTAAGAGTATAACAATTCCCACAACATCTCATGGTAGGTCAATCCAACACTATATTTTCTAACATATGCTCACATTATTGATTTGATGTCTCCATATCGATGATCTATGAAATATGATCATCAATTAATACATATGTCGATCTATAAATTATAATTGTCCCACATAATGATATAAGATCAGGGATAATTTAGAATAACAAAGTGTTCCATGAATAAGTCATATACTTGTTGATCAATATAAAAGATATTTATTCAAGAGATAAAATAACATATTATTTAAAGATCATAAACATAGAAGTGATGCAATCATATCCATGATCGCCACTAGGGCATCTCACTAACAATCTCCCACTTGCACTAGAGTCGATCATGCAAGTATCTAATACCCATAGCTCTTGTGTGTGCTTCATGCTTTGGTTGCATGAGAGGCTTTGTCAATGGATCAACAATATTTAAATTTGTGTGTATTTTTCATATCTTCACATCATCTCTATCAACAATATCGTGAATGAAGTGTGTTGTAGGGGTGGCCCCCACCTAAACCCAGCAAACCTGTTAGAAGGTTATAGGGCCCAAAATGGGACATATGTAATGGCTTAAATACCCCTGACAGGGAGGTACCGATGTAAGGGCACAATTGTAAAAGCACAGCCCATATGAATATATATACCAAGGGAAGGCTAGGAGGGGGGCAGAGGTCATCACTTTCTCCCAACTCTCCACTACCACATCTCTCTCTGTTTGGTCTGTAACCACAACAGTTGGCGCCGTCCGTGGGGAGGACTGGAGCAAGCCTGAAATCCGAAGAAGGATGGCACCGAAAAAAGCTTCATCGACGGCGGCGAAGGGAAAGAAGGCGGCTCGGTCGTAGCGTCGCGTGGGTACCAGGGCTTCGGCATCGGCTGTCGCGGGCGCGGGCGCGGTGGTCGCGGACGTCGACGCTCGCACTGCGACGACCAACCCCGTCACTAGTGCCGCGACAGCGACCAACCCTGCCACTGGCACTGCGACGACCGACCCCGCCACTGGCACTGCGACGACCAACCCCGCCACCGCCACGACAGCGACCAACCCCGCCACTGGCGCTGCGACGACCAACCCCGCCACCGCCGCGATAGCGACCAACCCCGCCACCCTCGCTGCAACGCTCGCCGATAGCGCGGACCGGGCGGTTGGAGATAGCCACAACGGAGCGACCGACAGCTCGGGAGCTCGCGAGGCGATCGTACCCGTGCCGACCCGTCCGCTGGGCGCACCGGCGGCCCCGCCCGCACCAGCGGTGGAAAGCGCCCTGCTGGCAGCCCTCAACGCGTTCCAGCGGGAGCTAGGGGACCTTCGCGGGGCTGTCCGAGACATGCAAGAGGCTCGGAGCCAGCAGGCCGCGCCAGTGGTCGCGCCAGAGCCCACACCGGAAAGGGCAGACGGCCGCGACGCCCCCACATCCAGCAGCGTGCCGCTGCGACGCGTCGATCCAGAGTCCCCGCTTTTGGCAGGACTACAACAGGTGGCGTGGCCCGAAGACTTCACATTCCCCAGTGCCATCGAGCCATACAAAGGCGATACGAACCCCGCGAGTTCGTGCGCGTGTACGAAACCGCAATCGAGGCCGCCGGTGGAGACGACACCACAAAGGCGAAAGGACTCCCCCTCGCATTACAAGGAGTGGCGCTTTCCTGGTTTTTTACCATAGAGCCAAACTCCATCTACGCGTGAGAGTAGATCCGCGATCGCCTTTACAACAACTTTCAAGGGAAGTATGTCGAGCAGGTCGACGCAGACCAGCTCTTCGCAGTGAAGCAGAAACATTCGGAGAAGCTCCGGGACTACTCCAAGCGCTTCGCGAAGGTGCGCTGCCAAGTCAAGGATGTTAATGAGACAACCATCATCAACGCGGCCATACAGGGCCTTCGTCCGGGCCCCATGGCCGAATACAACGCGCCGAAGCCTATCAAGACAGTCGCCAAGCTCTTCGACAAAATGGAGGAGTATGCGCGGGCAGAGGAAGAGGTGCAGAGACGCAGCGCCGCCGCCCCCAACCTCGCCCAAGCAAAGCGCTTGCCACACGAGGGGGGGGTGATGATTCCCTGAAGCAGGGCCGCAGATGAGAACCCCGGGGAGACACTCCTGGCGGTAGCGATACCGGGGAGCAGGAAGGCTCTTCAAGGGGCAGGTGCAAGCCCCGACGTCGCCGGCGCAGGCCACAAAAGGTCCACCATGTCGTGGGCGTCGAGAACGCCCCTCGAGGACCTGCCCCCATCTCGCGGGGAGGGGGCCGGGGATGGGAAGACGGACCAGATCGCAACGGGCGACCCCGCGCGGAACAAGAAATTCTAGATTACGGCAAGTGGTGTGAGGTGCACGGTTACGGCGATGACCACACGAAGACGTGCATCGAGGTCATGGAGTTGCGACGGATGACGGCCGGAGCTCGGGCCTCATCCGGGGAAGGCACGTGGTGCCGCTCCATCAGCGTCATCACCGGAGGGTCCCTATCGGGGGCCCCCTTGGAGCAGCCGCAACCGTGGGTGTCGCCCCGCGACATCACCTTCACCCTGAATGACGCCAGGGGTGTCGAGTTCCCTCACCAAGACCCTTTAGTCATTCAGGCTCACATCGCAGGCCATGACGTCAGGCGCATCGTCGTCGACGGGGGGAGCTCTGCGAACATTCTGTTCGCGGGGGCCCTCGATCATATGGGAATCCCCCGAAGCCACTTAGAGCAGTCAGGAGCTCCACTTCAAGGCTTCAGAGGCCAACCGCTGGAGGCCATAGGACACGTGTCCCTTCCAGATACATTCCGCTAGGAGGGTAACACCCGAAGCGCGCACGTCATCTTCGATGTCGTAGACATCCCGCACCCCTACAACGTCATATTGGGACGGCCCGCCATCAACTCCCTCGAGGCGATCCCGCACCACGCCTTCTTATGTATGAAGCTCCCAGGCCCGGAGGGCGTGATCACTGTCTTTGGCGACCAGGACCTCGCCAGACGCGTCGAAGTCAGCAGCCAGGATTTACACCTCCCGGTGCACGTCCTCTCAGGCATGCTCGGCGATACGCCCCCCGCTCCGGTATGGACACTTAAGCCTCGGCCCGAAGGTGGAGTCAAAAAGGTGCTGCTCCAGGTGGAGGGGTAGTTTGTGTCCATTGGCGAGGGGCTCCCTACAGAGGTCGAGCGAGACCTACTCCAAGTGCTTCAGAACAACGCCAACATTTTTGCATGGTCACCGGAGGACATTAAGGGCATAGACCGCGCAGTAATCGAGCATCGCTTGGCGGTCCGCCCTGACGCCAAACCGATCAAGCAAAAGCTTCGTCGTATGTCCATGGATCGGCAGCAGGCGGCCAAGGTGGAGGTGGCGAAGCTTCTCCGGGCCGGGGTCATTCACGAGGTCCACCACCTAGAGTGGCTCGCCAATCCTGTATTGGTCAAAAAGGCCAGCGGGGCCTGGCGTATGTGCATTGACTTCACGGCACTCAACAAGGTGTGCCCAAAAGACAATTACCCCTTGCCACGCATCGATCAACTGGTCGACGCTACCGCCGGGTGCGAGCTAATGAGTTTCCTGGATGCATACTCTGGCTACCACTAGGTATACATGGCCGAAGACAACGAGGATAAGACCAGTTTCATCACACCAATTGGGACTTTCTGCTTCGTCAGGATGCCCTTCGGCTTGAAGAACGCAGGCGCTACCTTTACCCACCTCGTCGCACTTGCCCTCGCCACCCAACTCGGGAGGAATGTGGAAGCCTACGTCGACGACGTGGTAGTCAAAACCCGGCAGCTCGCTTCGCACGGCCGGGGCCTCCAGGAGACCTTCGACAACCTCAGGAAGGCCGGCATCAAGCTCAACCCCGAGAAATGCGTCTTCGGCGTGCAGGCGGGCAAACTACTGGGCTTCCACGTATCCGAACGGGGCATCCAGGCGAATCCCGATAAGGTTGAGGCCATCCTGGGTATGGAGGTGCCCAAGACGATGAGGGAGGTCCAGAGGCTGGCGGGCCGCATGGCAGCCCTAAGCCGCTTCCTATCTAGGGTGGCGGAGTGGGGTCTGCCATTCTTTAAGACACTCCGCGGGTGCGACGGATTTCGTTGGGATAGCGACTGTGCGGAGGCCTTCAACGAGCTCAAGAAACACCTGGCGAGCCTCCCCACTCTGGTCGCCCCAACACCAGAGGCTCCCCTTCTGCTCTATCTGGCCGAGTCGGTTACAGCGGTCAGTGCCGTCCTCGTCCTAGAGGAAGGCGCCGTACAGCGGCCCGTATACTTCATCTTTGAAGCCCTCCAAGGCGCCAAGACGAGATATACAGAGCTTGAAAAGCTCGCTTACGCATTGGTCATGGCCTCCAGAAAGCTTCGACAT
Organism: Dendrocalamus latiflorus; assembly: GCA_017311315.1. Taxonomy (NCBI): domain Eukaryota; kingdom Viridiplantae; phylum Streptophyta; class Magnoliopsida; order Poales; family Poaceae; genus Dendrocalamus; species Dendrocalamus latiflorus. The sequence goes on along the minus strand of CM029626.1, from coordinate 24,039,700 downwards.
TATTTTTTGGCCCACCCAATCACAGTGCCAGTCTACGGACTCTAAATGAAGTCGTAGCGTCGAGGTCCGCCTCCGCACGCGCCAGTCTACGGACTCTAAATGAAGTTGTAGCGTGGAGGTCCGCCTCCGCACGCGCCAGTCTACGGACTCTAAATGAAGTCGTAGCGTCGAGGTCCGCCTCTGCACGCGCCAGTCTACGGACTCTAAATGAAGTCGTAGCCTCGAGGTCCGCCTCCGCACGTGCCAGTCCACGGACTCTAAATGAAGTCGTAGCGTCGAGGTCCGCCTCCGCACGCACCAGTCTACGGACTCTAAATTAAGTCGTAGTGTAGAGGTCCGCCTCCGCACGCGCCAGTCTACGGACTCTAAATTAAGTCGTAGCGTCGAGGTCCGCCTCCGCACGCGCCAGTCTACGGACTCTAAATTAAGTCGTAGCGTCGAGGTCCGCCTCCGCACGCGCCAGTCTACGGACTCTAAATAAGACGCAGCGGGGGGACACCCTTGCGCACTCTCCGCAGTATAAACAAGACGCGAATCCCGCGCACGCACAGGCGTTGCTCCTGTGCGAACTCCTCGGAGTATAAAAATAACATACAACATTAAGAACGGGTGCTACTTCGGTTCACTGCAAAAAATGTCGGGGTTACATGACCACAACCAGGACCGCACAGTACACCACTCCCCTAACCAATCGCTCATCCTTCGCGCGGTGCCGATGGGCCCGCGCCGCCATTGTGGCGTCGGGGAACTCCTTCGAGCCAGCGGAGGAGGTCCCCACCCCCATGCAGCGTTTGCTGCACTGCAACCCTGGCCGCGTCCTCCCCGACATAGCCCCAGATCCGTCGGTGGAAGTTTCGGAGGCCAGGCTCGATGAAGCGAATAGCGTCCGACATCGCCTCCGGCCGGGCAGGGAGGTCCAGGTGAGGGTTCGCCAGCTCATGGACTTGTCTACACCCATGAGTGTGAAGCATGGCGAGGGCGAGGCATGCGCCGAGGAAGCCGCAATGCTCGCCGAAGGCTCTAGCGCTGCGGAGAACAACGCCGACCCCTTCCTCGACCAGCCCGAGCGTCTCCACCAAGTCCTTCAGCTCGTGAGTAGCGTCTGGCATGTCGACACACAGATCCCAGAGGGCCCAGTTCAGAGACTCCATTGCCCTCCACGCCGACATGGACGCATTGTCCAAGGCGCGGTCCTTCTCCGCAAGAGACTCCACCAGCTGGGCCTTCTCCTCCTCTAGAGTGGTGACCTGCTGCAAAAAGGAGGTACGTTCCTCTGCCGCGGCGCGTTGGACTTCCTCGGTCTTGTGTCACGCGGCCGCCAGGGCGCCCTCCAGCGCGTGAAGCCGTTCGTCCTTCGTGGCATGGGCGTCATCCGCAGCACGAAGACCGGCCTCCAGGGCTCTCCGCTCCCGGAAACGGGCCTCATCTAGCACTTGGCTGATGACAAGCGTCTGGGAGTAGCAATAAGAGTCAGCAGGTGCCCGGTAGTACTCTAGCAACCGCGAGCGCACACACTTACCCTTATCTCCGAGGCCTGCAGCGCGAGCGCCAGGAAATCTCCCTCGCACGACTACAACATCTGTCGATTCAAGCCACCGCGGGCGCGCTCCGCTGCTTCATTAAAAGCGCGAAGTGTCTCCAGGAGCGGGAGGAAGTCGGAGAGGACAAGCTCCGCCCCCGCCGCGTCAGGGGCTGCAGAGGCTTTGGCAACTTCGACGGCGGCAGGGCACCCTGCACAGGGTCCGGGACGTCGCGCACACCCCCGTTGCTCGATCCTTCACCACGTCCGGGAGACTTTGTCTCGCCTGATGTCGACGGAATGAGCGAGCAAATCGAAGAGAGTTTCGCGAAGTCATGCGAGGAAAGGGAATCGAGCCTACCTCCTGCACCCTCTGCCGCGACGGAAGGGGGTGCCCGTTCAACCGCCGGTCGGGGGGCGAGCGCCTCGGTGGGCGGTCGAGAAGACCCTTCGGCCGCGTCGGGCACCACAACTCCAAGCACAGGGCCGGCGACGCCGTACCGACCCCTCGGAGGCGAGGGAGACTGGACTTGAGGACGTTTCGCCTGTAGCACCGCAGGCGATTCTTCCACGGTGCTAGCAGCTGCAGCTCCTATCGCGCCTTCGGTCCCTACCGCCCCGGGCGCGTCCTTGGCAGCCGCCGTGGGTGGCAAAGCACCGCCGGCCGCAGCACTCTCGCCAGGACCGACGTCCCCCCTGGGATGGCAGTTTCCAGCCCAACGAAGGCCGTACGCATGGGCTCGACAGCGCCGGCTGATGGTGCCACCAATGGGCTCGAAACGACGCACGTCCGGCCGGACTCATCGCCGGTCGCACGTCCTGTCCCAGCGGTGCCAGCCGCCGAGGTGGCTGGCGGGCTAGGTACGGCAACCTCGGAGCAGGCCTGGTGCCGCGAAGGCAATACCCCCGCTTGGCTACCACCGCCACGAATAGCTCGGAGTCCCGTCGGGAGCCTGCACCGGCACCGCGCGCTCGGGCACAGCAATGCCCAGAACCTCGCACGTGCGGTTTATCTGCCCATGCTTCGCCGTTTTGGTTGTGGCCTCACGCAGCTTGTGCTCCTTGAGCGTGTACGGACCCAGGAACGCTACAACCGCGCGCTCCGCTCTTCTAGCCGGGCCACTGCACAAAAGACAACTAGTCTTATCAGGCGGGGACTACGCAGGCACAAAGGGATGCGTACCAACGCACTGCATGACTTACAAGGAGCGGAGGGCGGAATCAGGCAAGACAATGGCGGGCGAACCCCGTCCTCTCGGTCGTTGCCCCATCGCGCGTACTTCCACCGGGTGGAGAGTGGCGCCACCCCGTACATCGTAAACTCTTCGGCCAAGTCACGCATACTTAGCCGGCGCGTAACGCCAGCAAGGCTCCATAGCCTCTGAGCGTAATCAGCCTCCGGCTTCACACTTGGCGAGCTATTGAACGAGATTGGCCCACCTCGGCATAGCAGGCCACTCGTGCTAGTCACGATGTATTAAAACCACCGCCGCGTCCAGCCGGACTCCCACCGTCGTGCAGGACGCTCGTAGCACGAAATCCACACCGCCAAAGTTGGATACAGCCCCCTCCCCGACTTTCTTGGGTCGGCAGCATGCGTCGTGCAGGGTGGCGAACAGGCTCGCGCTAGGACGCTGGCCTTCTGTCCGTGCCACCCATGAAAAGACAGCTAGGCGGACTATGGCGTTTGGCGTCAGCTGTGCTAACTCCAACTTGTAGGCCCGTAGGACTTCGCCCACAAACATCGTTGAGGGCATTCAAAGGCCAGCGTCGAAAAACACGATGAAAACGATCGCCTCCATTTCCCAGGGCCTCGGCTCTGTCTCGTCGTGACGGGGTAGGCGAGCCCCATCACACTCCTCGACCTTCCCTTCCCGTACAAGCCGCTGCAGCGTCTCTTCGGTTATGCGACTCCTCCCCAGCACACGGGAGCAGCGGCCCCCCGAGTATTCCATGGCATCCCACCGCCTGTCGGCATGTGAACGCCCCCGCAGCACCAGCTCGTACTCCCCAGAAGGGACAGACAACTCGTCCCGGCTAGACAAGGAGCCGCCGCCGGGATGGTGGGAGACATCGTCATGGCCGGCCATTGTTCTCTGCGATCAGGGCAAAAGGAACCAAGGCGGGAGTAAGTTGCGCTACTGTCAGAACAAGCAGAGCTAGGAGACAGGCGAGACAGAACGTCCCCACTACAACGGTGGCACCTTATAAGGCCTGCTCGCCTCCCCCGCGGCTACAAGCGCAGCCAGATTAACCCCCAGCGGTTCGGCTACCCATAGCTTGGAAAGAAGAACCGCCAGCACTTCGAGCAGCGTGCCTGGTAGGTGGCCAGATAGCGCGCAACGCCAATGGGCGCCTGCCACGCGTCCTGCTTCCCTGGGGAAGAGGTGAACAGCCGTGGTCACGCAACCGCTCACATCCCACGACGCACCAATCACAAGCCGCCGCGTGCCCCACCCATGGGAAGGCGGACGGCACGGCGGGACAGCCTGCGCCCTGATAGGCCAGGCGTCGGCACGATTCCAGGCACCATTAAAAGCGCACTACCAGACCGCGGGGTCATAACAGCTTCGAAGCACAGCGACGCTGGCGGCGCGAGGCCCGCCTCCACTACCACGCCGTCGACCAGGCGCCAGCTCCGCTCGTGCTCCGCTCCGCCGCCGGGTCGCGTTCGCCGAGCGAGTATTTCACCTCCAGCGGTGAAGACCACCGGCGAATGCCGCAGGCACCAGCCGCCTGGTCGCGCTTGTCACCAGATGCCATCACCTCTCGTAAAAGGAGTTCAGCGGTGAGAATACTACGGGAGTATAGAAGGTGATGCAAGCGAGAAGGGGGCGTAGAACTACGGGGGCTCGGTTACGAGGGCTATTTCAAGCTGCCTCGCCCCGATGCCGAAGCGTCGCGACGGTCCGCGTAACCAGCACGCGACCGCAGTCGTACAGAGGCCCGTCCCGCATAATCCCCCATAACCAAAGACGAATCACCGTGACGGCACGCGCCAGGCACGACCACAGCGGTAAGGACCGTCAGAGCACGATGCTCTAGCGGCCTCCCGCCGCGTGGCAACCCCTGCAGGAAACAACTGGGGCACACGACCCGACGCGCGTCTTTAAGACGGAGCCTCCGCCCCAGCAGGACCGCACCCAGAAGATGGCCCCTTTGCGCAAGGGCCAGCCAACGGGTTACAGCCCCGGCCGAGGGGTCGAAGCCCGTGGCGGGGATGCGTCCCAACGCGTGCCCCACCCACGGAAAGGCAGGCTGCATGATGCGACAGCCTGCCCTCTGACAGGCCAGGCGTCGGCATGACTCCAGCCGCCATTAAAGGCGCACTAGCGGACCATGGGATCATAACAGCTTCGAAGCTGCGCCATTCCTCGCCTGCCCCATGTCCCCCTTCCCTAGGGAAGAGGCGAGCAGATGCGATCACGCAACCGCTCACATCCCGCCGCGCACCAGTTACAAGCCGTCGCGTGCCCTACACACGCCGAGGCGAGTCGCACGGCGCAGTGGTGTCCGCGGTATGAAGTTTCAACTAACGACCGCCGTTGACCTCCCACCGAGACAAGCTCCAGTCCCGGCTTCGACTTCGATGTGCGCACGCGTCTACTTTGGCTAGGCGCCAGCTCCGCTGCCAACCGTTCGAAGGGTAGGGGATGGAGCGCACGCGCGCGTCTACTTCGGCTAGGCGCCAGCTCCGCTGCCACCCGTTCGAAGGGTAGGGAACAGAGCGCGTGCATGTCTACTTCGGCTAGATCGAAGGGTAGGGGACGGAGCGCACGCGCACGTCTACTTTGGCTTGGCGCCAGCTCCGCTGCCACCCGTTCGAAGGGTAGGGAACGGAGCGCGCACGCGTCTACTTCGGCTAGGCGCCAGCTCCGCTGCCACCCGTTCGAAGGGTAGGGGACGGAGCGCGCGCGCGTCTACTTCGGCTAGGCGCCAGCTCCGCTGCCACCCGTTCGAAGGGTAGGGGACGGAGCCCGCGCGCATCTACTTTGGTAGGCGCCAGCTCCGCTGCCACCCGTTCGAAGGGTAGGGGACGGAGCGCACACGCGTCTACTTCGGCTAGGCGCCAGCTCCGCTGCCACCCGTTCGAAGGGTAGGGGACGGAGCGCGCGCGCGTCTACTTCGGCTACTTTGATCAGGCACCAGCTCCGCTGCCACCCGTCGACTTTGCGCCAGCTCCGCCGTGTCGGCTTCGGCAACTTAAAATGGGCGGGTCTCCGCTTTACCGGAGAAGCTCTACCACCCGCCTCGGCCCTGTGTTGGGGTGTAACGGCAAGCCGCCACGGGAGCTCTGCCTCCGGGGGGCAGCGCAGGCGGACACTTCGGCTCTAGAGCCCCGTCAAATCAGAGGTGACTTCAACTTCGAATCCACCCCCTGCGTAGACGTCGGCCCTCGTCGGCCCTCGGTCGCAAGACTGACCTCGACTTCGACCCGGACGGCAACCCCGACCCCGCCACAGCAGGACTCGGCGGATGATGAGGACTTCGCCAGACCACCCGGCGCCACACCCCCGTGATAGCGCGAACACTACACCTCGACGAACATTGGAAAAGCTCACAGGCCGCAGGGACGGAGGGGCCAAAGGGCTCAGCAACATGGCTTCGGCCCATGAAGCCCTTCACCATGAGAGTCTCCTGTTGTAGGGGTGGCCCCCACCTAAGCCCAGCCGGCCTGTTAGAGGAATGTAACGCCCAGAACAGGCCATGTGTAATGACATAAGTGCCCCTGAAGGGAATACTCAGATGTAAGGGAATAATTGAAAAAGCACTCCCCCATGTATATATATGGAATACAGGCCAAGGGGAAGGCCCAGGCCATTACTCATCACTCTCTCCCAACTCTCCACTACCACATCTCTCTCTGTTTGGTCTGTAGCCACAACATGTTCCAACCCGTTAAGTGTGCGACCCTGTAGGTTCACGTATACTTGGTCGCGACCCGAAAATGCCTTTCCGGTCACCCTGTTAATAGCGGCCTCTAGTAAGACATATTAACCCCAAAGTATACGTAAAGATCATATCGGCTGAACCTGTAATGTTCTCATGTACGAATCCCTTTGCCTCACGATATACATTAAGCTCAAGGCGAGACCTGTGTCATCCTCATAATAGCTCAATCACTCTCTTGATTCCGTGATGGATTATAAACTTGTGATTGACTCCTCAATCACCTTGGCATGGCCATGCACTTTCATAATCCATTACATCGAGGGGCCCAGAGATATCTCTCCCATAAGGAGGGGCAAATTCTATCTTGATCATTCACATCCCACTACATGTTTCATGGAAAACCCGAAGACTACTTTTATGACTACCCAGTTACGGAGTAGTGTTTAGTAGTCCCAAAATAAGCTACTACGCATGTTGGGAACCATGATGATCTCAAGTCTAAGGATTCTACATAAACACAACTTGAGACCAACTGATGACACATAGAATCTCTGCAGTGTCTCATGGCGGGTCTATCCAACATATGTTCACTAACACATGTCCATATTATTGATTTGGTATCTCCATACCATGATCCATGAGACATGATCATCAGTCAATACATATGCTGATCTTTGAATCATATTTGTTCATCATATGATATATAATCAGGGATCATTTAGAAATAGCAACATTTTGGCATTAAGAGTCTCATGAATAAGTCACATACTCATTGATCAATAATGATAATGTCTATTTCAAGGAACAAAACAATGTATCATAAACATATTATGTGATATATTCAACATCTCCATGTTGCCTATAGGGCATATCACCAACAGTTCACGTATACTTGGTCGCGACCCGGAAATGCCTTTCCGATTACCCTGTTAATAGCGGCCTCTAGTAAGACATATTAACCCCAAAGTATACGTAAAGATCATATCGGCTGAACCTGTAATGTTCTCATGTACGAATCCCTTTGCCTCACGATATAGATTAAGCTCAAGGCGAGACCTGTGTCATCCTCTTAATAGCTCAATCACTCTCTCGATTCCGTGATGGATTATAAACTTGTGATTGACTCCTCAATCACCTTGGCATGGCCATGCACTTTCATAATCCATTACATCGAGGGGCCCAGAGATATCTCTCCCATAAGGAGGGGCAAATTCTATCTTGATCATTCACATCCCACTACATGTTTCATGGCAAACCCAAAGACTACTTTTATCACTACCCAGTTACGGAGTAGTGTTTAGTAGTCCCAAAATAAGCTACTATGCATGTTGGGAACCATGATGATCTCAAGTCTAAGGATTCCACATAAACACTACTTGAGACCAACTGATGACACATGGAATCTCTGCAGTGTCTCATGGCGGGTCTATCCAACATATGTTCACTAACACATGTCCATATTATTGATTTGGTATCTCCGTACCATGATCCATGAGACATGATCATCAATCAATACATATGCTGATATTTGAATCATATTTGTTCCTCATATGATATACAATCAGGGATCATTTAGAAATAGCAACATTTTGGCATTAAGAGTCTCATGAATAAGTCACATACTCATTGATCAATAATGATAATGTCTATTTCAAGGAACAAAGCATTGTATCATAAACATAGTATGTGATATATTCAACATCTCCATGTTGCCTCTAGGGCATATCACCAACACTTACTGCTTTGGGAGGAAGGAGCGGGACCCCAGATACATCGACCTGTGTGATGGTAAATCGACCCTCAGGCTTCTTCGATAGCCCTCTTCCTTGGCGTCTTGATTTTGGAGCGAACGCCTTCGGCGATGGTGTTGAAGAATGCGCGGATGACATGTTGCTCAATTTGTGGGTCTATTAGAATAAGATAAGAAAGTGCCATACCATAAGATAAGAAAGTGAAACATGATGCTCAATGTTAGGAAGAGAGGAGAGGAGTAGAGGGGAGGGGGAGAAAGGAGGGGGTGATGTGGACAGAGAGAGGGGGTGATGTGCCTATCTTAGCACCTACTTTAGTTGCTAATACTATATACTAACACTCACAACAAACAAAAGACATGCTTCTTAGAAGCGATATAATTCTTGATATAATTCATGGAAGAAAAGAATCTCTCAACACTTGCACTTGTATGTATTAATCAGAGTAAACATGATTTTCCATTAAAAATATTAGTTGGATGGCCGACAATGTGATCATTGATGAATAATGTGAAGCACATACTCACATATAAGCATTGCTCATTTCAACACATACTCACATACAAGATTTACACCAAATCCAATCTAAATTTCTCATCTGTCCTAAAGATTTACACCAAACAAAATGAATTCAACTCCAAGATATATCAGCACACAGATATAAATAAAGTACAAATTAATGTTCATGTAGTTTTGGTCCTGTCGTGGCTACGGGCCAAACAGTAGAGAAGGGGACTGGTAGAAGAGGAAGAGGGGAGCCAGATCTATGGGAGAGTTGGTGAGAATAAGAGGATGTGTCCCCTTTGCCCCCTCCTGGGGGTTTATATATATGAGTGGGGTAGAATGGGAAATCCCCATTCTACCCCTTAGTACTTACAAAGGATGAGGGTACATTGGTATATTTACACTGGTATATTTCTCTACACTATTGGGCCTATCACATGTTGAACTAGTTGCACGGCCCAGTCGCGGGGGTTGGGCCACCCCCACAACAGGTACTCCCTCGACAGCAAGCGCTGAGGTCCCGATGGGCGAGCTGACACGATCAACTATCCCAGCACCCCATTCCCCGACAGCAAGCGCAAGGGTGCCGACTAGTGAGCCGATGCAACTGGTAGTTTGTAGACCCCAGAGGCAATGCCTACGAAGAAATCAGTGAACTCCTGCGCTGAATCACGCGCCGTCCCGCCGAGGCGCTGCCTACGAGGCAAACGGCGCAATCCAGCGTCGAAGCCGTGCCGTCCTGCCGAGGCGATGCCTACGAGGTGGACGGCGAAGTCGAGCGCCGAAGCCGTGCCGTCCCGTCGAGGCAGTGCCTACAAGGCGGACGGTGAAGTCCTGCGCTGGAGCCGTGCCATCCCGCCGAGGCGATGCCGAGGCGGACGGCGGAGTCGAGCGCCGAGGTCCTGCCGTCCCGCCGAGGCGATGCCTACGAGACGGGCGGCGGAGTTGAGCGCCAAAGCCATGCCGTCCCACCGAGGCGATGCCTACGAGGCGGACGGCGAAGTCCTGCGCCGAAGTCATGCCATCCCACCGAGGCGGTGCCTACCAGGAGGACGGCGAAGTCCTACGTCGGAGCCGTGCTGTCCCGCCGAGGCGATACCTACAAGGCGGACGGCGGAGTCGAGCGCCAAAGACATGCCGACACCGTTTCCCTACCTTCAAAAACTGTGCCCGCGGAGAGCGGGCGCTTACGGCGTAGGTCGAGGGCGATACGCGCGCCGAGGCAGGGAGGCGGAGCCGCCATTCCTCTACCTTCAAAAACAGTGCCCGCGGAGAGTGGGCGCTTAGGGCGTAGGTCGAGGGCGATACGCGTGCGGAGGCAGGGAAACGGAGCCGCCGTTCCCCTACCTACAAAAACAGTGCCCGCGGAGAGCGGGCGTTTACGGTGTAGGTCGAGGGCGATACGCGCGCGGAGGCAGGGAGGCGAAGCCGCTGTTCCCCTACCTTCAAAAGCAGTACCCGCGGAGATCGGGCGCTTACGGCGTAGGCCGAAAGCGATACGCGCGCGGAGGCAGGGAGGCAGAGCCGCCGTTCCCCTACCTTCAAAAACAGTGCCCGCGGAGAGCGGGCACTTATGGCGTAGGCCGAGGGCACTACGCACACAGGCAGGGAGGCGACACCGCCGTTCCCCTACCTTCCAAAAGGGGGCCCGCGGAGAGCGGGCGCTTACGGCGTAGGCCGAGGGCGATACGCGCGCAGAGGCAGAGAGGCGACACCGCCGTTCCCCTACCTTCAAAAACAGTGCCCGCGGAGAGCGGGCGCTTACGGCGTAGGCCGAGGGCGCTATGCACATAAGTAGGGAGGCGACACCGCTATTCCCCTACCTTCCAAAAGAGGGCCCGCGGAGAGCGGGCGCTTACGGTGTTGGCCGAGGGCGATACGCGCACGGAGACAGGGAGGCGGAGCCACCGTTCCCCTACCTTCAAAAACAGAGCCCGCGGAGAGCGGAGAGCGGGCGCTTACGGCGTAGGCCGAGGGCGATACGCACGCGGAGGCAGGGAGGCGGAGCTGCCGTTCCCCTACCTTCAAAAATAGTGCCCGCAGAGAGCGGGCGCTTGCGGCATAGGCCGAGGGCGATACGCGCGCGGAGGTAGCGACGCGACACCGCCGTTCCCCTACCTTCAAAAACAGTGCCCACGGAAAGCGGGCGCTTACGGCGTAGGCCGAGGGCGATACGCGCGCGGAGGCAGGGAGGCGGAGCCGCCGTTTCTCTACCTTCAAAAATAGTGCCCGCAGAGAGCGGGCACTTGCGATGTAGGCCGAGGCAATACGCGCGCGGAGGCAGAGAGGCGACACCGCCATTCCCCTACCTTCAAAAATAGTGCCCGCGGAGAGTGGGCGCTTACGGCGTAGGCCAAGGGCGCTACACACATACGCAGGGAGGCGACACCGTTGTTCCCCTACCTTCCAAAAGAGGGCCCGCGGAGAGCGGGCGCTTACGGCGTAGGCCGAGGGCGATACACGCATGGAGGCAGGAGGTGGAGCCGCTGTTCCCCTACCATCAAAAACAGTGCCCGCCGAGAGCGGGCGCTTACGGCATAGGCCGAGGGCAATACGCGCGCAGAGGCAGGGGGGCGGAGCCACCGTTCCCCTACCTTCAAAAACAGTGCCCGTAGAGAGCGGCCGCTTGCGGCGTAGGCCGAGGGCGATACGCGCGCGGAGGCAGAGAGGCGACACCGCCGTTCCCCTACCTTCAAAAACAGTGACCGCGGAGAGCGGGCGCTTACGGCGTAGGCCGAGGGCGCTACGCACACAGGCAGGGAGGCGACACCGTCGTTCCCCTAGCTTCCAAAAGAGGGCCCGCGGAGAGCGGGCGCTTACGGCGTAGGCCGAGGGCGATACGCGCACGGAGGCAGGGAGGCGGGGCCGCCGTTCCACTACCTACAAAAACAGTGCTCGCGGAGAGCGGGCGCTTACGGCGTAGGCCGAGGGCGATACGCGCGCGGAGGCAGGGAGGCGGAGCCGCCGTTCCCCTACCCTCAAAAACAGTGTCCGCAGAGAGCGGGCGCTTACGACGTAGGCCGAGGGCGCTACGCACACAGGCAGGGAGGTGACACCGCCGTTTCCCTACCTTCCAAAAGAGGGCCCGCGGAGAGCGGGCGCTTACAGCGTACGCCGAGGGCGCTACGCACACAGGCAGGGAGGCGACACCGCCGTTCCCCTACCTTCCAAAAGAGGGCCCGCGGAGAGCGGGCGCTTACAGCGTACGTCGAGGGCGCTACGCACACAGGCAGGGAGGTGACACCGCCATTCCCCTACCTTCCAAAAGATGGCCCACGGAGAGCGGGCGATACGCGCATGGAGGCAGGGAGGCGAAGCCGCCGTTCCCCTACCTTAAAAAACTCGCGACGCACTCCCTGGTGCAACGCGCACGAGGGCACGATATCCTAGTGGTGCGTCGCTAAAGCGATGCACTCCTTGGTGTCTTGGCCATCGTGCAGTTTTTTATACTCCGTAGAGTGCGTGGGATCAACATCCACGCCTTATTTATACTCCGTGGAGTGCGTGGGATCAACATCTACGTCTTATTTATACTCCGGAGAGTACGCGTAAGGACAATGTTCATGCGTGCGCGGCATCCGCGTCTTGTTTATACTCCGTAGAGTGCACAGGGACAACATTCGCGTCTTATTTATACTCCGTAGAGTGCGTGGGGTCAACATCCATGTCTTATTTATACTCCGGAGAGTACGCGTTAGGACAATGTCCACGCGTGCGTGGCACCCGCGTCTTGTTTATACTCCGTAGAGTGCACAGGGACAACATCCGCGTGTCATTTATACTCTGTAGAGTGCGTGCGGAGGCGGACCTCGCGCTACGTCTTATTTAGAGTCCGTAGACTGCGCGCGGAGGCAAGCCTCCGCGCGTTGCGGGCGGTGAAGGTGCATGCGGAGGCGGACCTCGCGCGACGTCTTATTTATACTCCGTAGAGTGCGCACGGGGGCGTCCCCTCGCTGCGTCTTATTTATACTCCGTAGAGTGCGTGCGGAGGCGGACCTCGCGCTACGTCTTATTTAGAGTCCGTAGACTGCGCGCGGAGGCAAGCCTCCACGCGTTGCGGGCGGTGAAGGTGCGTGCGGAGGCGAACCTCGCACGACATCTTATTTATACTCCGTAGAGTGCGTGCGGAGGCGGACCTCGCGCTACATTTTATTTAGAGTCCGTAGACTGCGTGGGAATATCAAACCACGTCTTATTTATACTACGGAGAGTACGCGTGGGGACAACATCCACGTGTGCGCGGAGCATCCGCGTCTTGTTTATACTCAGTAGAGTGCGCAGGGACAGCATCCGCGTCTTATTTATACTCCGGAGAGTACGCCGACGCCCGAAGCGACCGTGCGATTTAAATCCAAAAGAGGGCCAAAACAGAGGCATAAAAGAAACGGCCGAAGACTTGCAACAACAAAAAGCTTCAGAATGCTACACTAGGAAAAGCATTATATGCCACGGTCACCCAGAGCAGGCAAAAACTGGAGAAGCAAGCACGGCCACATTAAATGCTCTTAGAATAGAACTGTAACCGCAATAAATGATATGATGAACCGTTTCTTTACTGCCATGCACGCAAGAAATACAGGGGCTACTATTAAAGCCTCACACGTAACCACATGCAGCGTGTACCGGGCGAAGCCATCTCGAAGCCAAGCCGAATGCCGGCGACGTCGTCGCGAGGCTGGGCAGAGGCCGGCGAATTCTCGCCGAGGACATGCGAGGGCCCGAAGCACCATGTATGCGTACGTAGATGTAAATTTCTTTGGCGAAGCACAGGCACAGCTCGGTGCGGAAGCTTCGACGGGACGTTCGGCGCGGAGGCGTCGATGCGGACGGCCACGACTGAAGCTTGGCGTGCCTTGCCTTGCGAAGACACTGCAACGGCTTTTGCTTCTGGAGCCGATGACTGCGTTTGCCCCCACCCAGCGATGCTTTTCACAGAGGCGGCTTCGGTGGGCTCGGCGTGGGGTCTGCAGAGCGAAGGCTCGAAGTCGCGTTGGGAGCCGAAGGCGGTAGACCAGGTCAGAGACGCGGGCCACAAAGCTCGACGTCGAAGGCTCGAAGCCATGCGGAGTCTGCGAAGCGGAGACCCGACGCTTGCTCGGCGCGGAGGCTGCGGAGTGAGGGCTCGAAACCGTGCGGAGGAAGTGGGTGAGGAGGCTCCGCCTGCCTGCTTCATCGCCTCGATGACCCTGCCGACCTCATCACTGTTGGCGACAGCCCTCTGCGCGTCTACCAGCGGCAGCACGCCAGCGACCCAAACGGCCAGTGGATCCTCCAGGGCGGCGTCCCCGAGTCCTCCCGCTTGCGCTCCCGGTGTGGCCGCCGACGCCCTACGGACCTCTGCCACAGTTTTATCGAAGTCCCGGAGCTCGATGCGGAGGCGAGGCGGATGAGGCGCGCCAGGTAATGAGGCTTAGCATGGCCGACGCGGAAGCTCGCTGCGAGGCTCTCGGAGCCGCATGCTGGAGTTGGTGACACGTACGGAGGCCGGAGGCGAGTCCCACATGCGGGTGCAGTGGACACGCAGAGCTCCAACAGAGGCTGACGAGATGACCTTCACCGCAGGCACACCCGCATGCAGGATTTGAAGCCAGCTTCTATGCACCTCCAAGGCTCAGCGAAGCGAAGGTCGAGGTCGAAGGCGCTGTCGCAGACGCGAAGCCATGGCGAGGTAGACACGGACAGTCTGAACTCCGGCGAAGCGAATCGATGCCGTCTCCGATGTCGCCGGCTGAATCCCGTAGCTTGGCCCTCCACGTTTCTCCATGGCTGCGAGCCTTGGCCACAGGTTGTCTACGCTGCTCAACTCGCACCGGAGCAACTTGATGTCGCCGCGTACCTCCCTAGGCAGTTTGTACTCATCGCCGAGCAGGTTGCGAATGGATACTCCGTGTAGGTGCCGTGGATGCAAAGGCCCACGCGAAGGCGGGGGCAGACGCGACCTTGTCGAGGACGTGCGAAGACCCGCCTTCGGCAACGCGTAGACCTCGCCGAGGGCGTGCGAAGACCCACCTTTGGCAACACAGAGACCTTGCCGAGGACGTGCGAAGACCCGCCTTCGGCAACGCAGAGACCTCGCCGAGGATGTGCGAAGACCTGCCTTTGGCAACACAGAGACCTCGCCGAGGATGTGCGAAGACCCGTCGGCGGGCGAATGCGCGAAGACGGGCGCGGTGACGGCATCCTGTGTGCGCGCGGCCAGGGCACAGTAGGTCGATGACAGCATCCGCTGAGGCAGCAGGAAGCAAAGCGCCCACGGAGGTAGCTTCCAAGGCCAACGCACTGACACCGAAGCCATGTTGTGGCAGCCCCAGGTTCATGGTGTCCTTGTACGTCTTCTCCGTGGCATTTGCCATAGTACTTGCAGCCGAACTCAGGAAGCAAAGCAGCAGCAGAGGTCCGCAAGCGACCTTGATGTCGGCGTCCTGGGCCAGGCAGGCGCCGAGCGCGGCATCAGAGACCTGGTCGCGGAGCTCGCCAAATGGATGCTCGCCGGAGTGGCCCTTGCGCACGGACTCACCTTTTGGGCTGCTACTACCTTTACTCAAGAAGGACATATGCAGACGTAGATGCTTTGTGCATGCATGGAAGTTTTAATCGCATGCATGGATGAATACATGCATGGGTTTGCCTGCACGGATGGGTACATGAACTCACGTATAGGCATGGATTGATCGGTATTTCATGCATGGATGGATACATGAAGCTCGTGTGTATGCGTGGGTTGATGGGTATTTTATGCATGCGTGTGGGCGCCGTTATCGTGGAGGCATCCGCGCCTCGTCGACGTTAGCACTCTTCATGGGCTCCGCATGCTGGGCATTTCAGGACGCTAATAGATATTTCGTGTACGCTCCTCGCTGCCCCCGAGCGGAGGGCGGAGCCGCGCGAATGCTGGCGAAGTCACCGTGGGGCTGGATGAAATCATCGCAGAGCCCATGGCGAAGGCCGGCGAACCCTTCCCGGAACCACGGCGAACACGCGCAGGGTCAAAGCCGACTCAAACTCGACGCAGCGGAGGCCATGGCGGGAGGCGACCTCGGCTCGTCCATCACCTGCACGCCAGGAGCCGAGACGGGGAGAAAGAGAGAAAAAAGCTCACGCGTGGGTGCATACCTGGATGTATAGCCTGAATGCATGCATGTGGTACGTGAGTAGATGACTCGTAGGCGTGAATGGGTAAATCGATACGCGACTCCGTCCGGCCTCGGTCTGACGTGTGCAGTCTCCTCGCGACCCCGCCCGGCTGCGCAATGCCGCCTGGCGCCCGCAGGTTTCACGCCTCGCACCGCTACGGACTTCGCGGCGGGCTTGACACCTCGGCCAAGATCTTGACGCGGCATGGCCTGGCAGCTGAGTCGATGCGGAGTCTGCGCGGAGCTCGCCCGCGAGCCATGGAGGTCCGCCGCGAAGGCAGCGACGTCGACCGTAAGAATGCTTTACCATACACTTGTCTCTTCCTGCATGAAAACGAGAAGTAGACACAGGACCCATGCATGCAAGGATTGATATTTTATGAGCTCACGTAGAGGGATTCTTCCTGCCAGATCTAGATCTGGAAAAGAAATTCTTCATGCCAGATCTAGATCTGGAAAAGAAATGAGGGCTCACAATAGATCTGTGTGCTCACAACACCTTTGCCATATATAACGAGGTGCATGTATATATCTCGAAACAAACGAGTTAGTGATGTGATGAACTTATCTGTGATGCTCATGATACAAGCAACCTGAGCTACTGCCGTTCCACGCTAGGAAGCTCCTCCAGTGGTAGCCACCTCTAGCGCCCTTGCGTAGCTTCTCGCCCTGTCCCCACGGACGGCGCCATCTTTCATGGCTACGGGCCAAACAGTAGAGAAGGGGACTGGTAGAAGAGGAAGAGGGGAGCCAGATCTATGGGAGAGTTGGTGAGAATGAGAGGATGTGTCCCCTTTGCCCCCTCCTGGGGTTTTATATATATGAGTGGGGTAGAATGGGAAATCCCCATTCTACCCCTTAGTACTTACAAAGGATGAGGGTACATTGGTATATTTACACTGGTATATTTCTCTACACTATTGGGCCTATCACATGTTGAACTAGTGCACGGCCCAGTCGCGGGGGGTTGGGCCACCCCCACAACAGGTCCTTTTAGTGAGCAATAGCTATAGTAAATTGGTGACTACTACTCTACTACTAGAAGAGAAAGGGGTTTAATTACCTGAGGGATGCAAGAGGCTCGGGGAGGCGGCCGGCGAGGGCTCGGGGAGGCGGCCAGCAACGGCGGCAAAAGAGGTGCGAGGAGGCAGCGGGGTCCGAGGAGACAGATCGGGATTTAGATCTAGAATAACTGCAGCATACGCAGAAAACCCTAGCCAGAGGGTATATATAGAGAGGCTTATCACAGACGGTTCTACACTTAGAACCCTCTGTGATATTATTATCACAAATGGTTCTAAGTGTAGAACCGTCTGTGATAAGCCCTTGCCCCCAGCTATTTATTAAGACAAACACCAACCAGCTGCATTTATATACAACACCAACCAGCTGCATTCATATACAACACCAACCAATATACAACACAATGTATTTCTTCACACATTTGCCACATACATCACACACATGCAATGTTGTATACATATATGCCAATTCACATATACATAAATGTCAATTCACATATACATCACACACATGCATTGTTATACACATATATGCAAATGCCCACATATATGTCGCACATTCTCATTCTACTTGCTTATTTCCTTTAAAAATTAGCCCTTCATGATGATCAATGCGTACGTAACTAGTTTTGTCACGTTGTTCGTCGTCGACCCTTATGCCATTTCCAAAAGGAGGTAACTCGTCAAATTGATTGTATTCTTCCTCGTCCACTACATTCTCTACTTCGACAATTCTTCTTTTTCCATGAAGAACTACATGGCGTTTCTTATTTGCCGGGTCGGTTACATAGAAAATTTGAACAACTTGGTTGGCGAGTACGAATGGTTCGTCTTTATACCTGACACGTTGGAGGTCCACGGTAGTGACACCGTACTTGTCAACCTTCACCTGTGGGAGATAAACCCAATGACAGTGAAATAAGGGGATCTTGAAAACCACGTAGTCGAGCTCCCAAATCTCTTCTATGAACCCATAGTACGAGTTTCTCGACCCATCGATACTTAACGCATCTATGCGGACACCGCTGTTCTGGTTTGTGCTCTTTACATCCTGAGACTGCGTATAGAATGTGTACCCATTTATGTCATATCCTTGCCATGTCACAACTATAAATATTGGCCCTTTTGCCAACCATGTCAGCATCTCACTTGGCGAGCTCCTAGCGATTTGCTCCTTCATCCATTGGTTGAACTGACTGTTGTGTTGCCTCATGATCCAAACATCCGGCCGCTCCGGATTCTGTTGCCGAAGCACATCCTTCTACTGGTCGACATAAGGCGCCACTTCAGTCATGTGTTGCAAGACCGTGAAATGGGCTTGAGTATACGTGTCCATATCTGCAGTGATTGTTTTCCTTCCGATAGTTCTGATACCCTTCAGCCTCCCCTCATGACAAGATTGAGGCACACCTATCAGTTGAATCTAAGCCATATAATTGACACAAAACTCAATGACCTCTTCGCTTGCATAACCTTCGACGATGCTGCCCTCCGGCCGAGATCGATTCCGTACGTACGACGTGAGAATTCCCATGAACCTCTCAAATGGGTACATGCTACGTAGGAATACGGGCCCGCACATTTTTATCTCCCACACAACGTGAACAATGAGATGGACCATGATATCGAAAAACGAAGGAGGGAAATACATTTCAAGGTGACATAGAGTCATCACCACCTCGTCCTGCAGAGCATCTAGTCCTTCGGGATCGATGACCTTCTGAGCAATTGTGTTAAAGAAATAACATAGCCTCATGATTGTCTCTCGGACTTTGATCGGCAAAATATTTCTAATTGCAATAGGGAGCATCTGTGTCATCAGCACATGACAATCATGAGACTTCATGCCATTTAACTTCAAATCTTGCATCGAAACAAATTTCTTCACGTTGTCGGAGTAACCAGACGGAACTTTGACACCATGCAAGCACTGGCACAGTTCTGTTTTTTCAGCCTTGGACAGACTGTAACACGCAGGGGGGAAGGTACGTTCATCCAATATCAGTGCATGTCGGTGCTAACTCAGGCCTGATGTCCATATCAGCCAAGTCAAGCCGTGCGTTGACGCCGTCCTTTGTTTTATCACGAATGTTTAGTAAGAGACCAATCAAGCTGTCGCGTACATTCTTTTCTACGTGCATGACGTCGATGCAGTGTCGAACATCTAGGTACTCCCAATAAGGTAAGTCCCAAAATATTGATCTCTTCTTCCAGGTGTTCTCCTCATGAGCCCTCAATTTACGTCCCTTTCTGAGGACAACATCTAAATCCTTAACCATATCATAAACCTCGTGTCCCCTTAAATGCCTTGGAGCTGAACCGTCTTTCTTCTCTCCGTCAAATTGTTTCTTCATCTTGCGGCATGGGTGAGCCCTCCGAAGGAACCGGCGGTGACGCATGTAGACGGTTTTGCGTGAGTGTTTCAACCACACACTCTCGGTACCATCTAAACAGTGAGTACAAGCTTTGGCACCTTTTGTACTATGGCCCGATAGATTACCAAGGGCAGGATAATCATTTATGGTGCAGAACAATAAGGAGCGCAGAGTGAAATTCTCTCGTTTGTATGCATCCCATACCTATACCCCTTCGTTCCACAGTACTTTTAGATCTTCCACCAACGGTGCTAGGAACACATCAATATCATTCCCAGGTTGTTTTGGCCCTTGGATAAGTATTGACAGCAAAATATACTTTCGCTTCATACACAATCAAGGAGGAAGGTTATAGATGCAGAGAGTCACAAGCCATGTGCTATGTCGGCTGCTCATGCTACTGAAAGGATTCATTCCATCTGTACTCAGTCCAAACCTTATATTCCTTGGTTCTACACCGAAGTCAGCAAAACTCCTATCGATGTTTCTCCACTGCGCAGAATCAGCAAGGTGTCTTAGCATTCCATCCTTCTTGCGCTCCTCCGAGTGCCAACGCAGCAGTTTTGCCTCCTTGGATTTGAAAAAAATCGTTTCAAACGGGGAATTATAGGAAAATACCATGCCACCTTAGCAGGAGGTCCTTTCTTTGCCTCTGTTCCCTCGCCATCATCTGATTGATTGTTGCGTTTGTATCGAGATGCGTTGCACACCGGACATACATGCATGTTTGCATACTCTTTACGGTAGAGGATACAGTCGTTCGGACATGCATGTATTCTTTCTACTTCCATTCCCAACGGACAAAGAACCTTCTTGGCTTTATACATGGTTTTAGACAACTCATTTCCCTCTGGAAGCATGTCCGCTAAAAGACCTAGCAACGCCGTGAAACTCTTGTCGGACCAACCGTTGCTTGCCTTCAATTTCAAGAGTTCAAGCACGGCCGACAACCTCATGTACTTGCAGCACGTGAACAAAGGTTTCTCCGAGTCCTCCATCAAGCCCCGGAATTTAACATACTCTCTCTCATCATAGTTCTCTTCTACATCGCAAAGCATCTGATTCAGATTATCATCGTGCAACCTATCCGAATCCGAACCACAATCGACATCATACGGCGGCATGTCATTCACTTCACCGGCAATGTCATCTGGCGGCATATCATTCACTTCACCGGCGATGTCATCCGGCGGCATATGATCATTCACTTCGCCATGACTGCTCCAACACGTATAACCCTTTTTGAAACCCCTCCGAATCAAGTGCGCTTCAATTTGCCCTCGGTTCTTAAACATCTTTAAATTCTCGCAGTTAGTGCATGGACAGTACATATATTCTACCCCCTTATTCAACATATCCTCCTTGGTAGCTCTTGTAAAAGCAGACACGCCATTAATGTACTCTTCACTCACACGGCTCGCGGCATACATCCAGCTTCGGTCCTACGTTACGTACATATATAACAACTTAGTATTAAAAATTAAATTAACTAATTATTACTACATATATACCAGCCACATGTATTGAGGCTTAATTTGCTAGCTCAATTCGTATTATAAACACAACAGATATTATATAACCAACAATTTTGCAAACCATCTTCAATAACACTCACCAATTACTTAGATCTAAATTGTAATGCAAAGAAAAAATAAATTTCATTACTAACCATATCTAGAGCAACCAGGAAAGTATGAATCTTCAAAGCTCAATCTCTGCCTCCTCCCACTAAATTAACTAGCCTGAAATCTCCTAGCTTGCCTCCTGAGCGAAAGAGTGCGCATCAGCGGCTAGATCTGGATCGAAATGAAGATAGATGCTGTCTGAGCAGCGCAATAAATGCTTAGTGACCATTATCATAGACAGTTTTTAATAAAAAAAATAGTCTGTGATAATCTGGGATTATCACAGACGGTTTTTAATATAGACCGTCTGTGATTCATCGGTAAGAACCGTCTGTGATACTCGTTTTCTCCAATGCCGCCAACACAGACGGTGTCCAAATTAAAACCGTCTGTGCTAGTGTTGGTCACAGACGATTTTGTCAAACCGTCTATGATTGGCCGTCTAGTATTAGGCTTTCTGTAGTAGTGGCATTACTTACAATTTAATAGATGATATGACATATATAGATTCTAATTCTTGCATAACATTTAAAGTTAGCATATCCACATCTTGTGATGATTTGCTAGATTTACCTTGTTGCTCAAAAATAGATGCATCTACTTTCTCTATGCTTATTGAGACTAACCTTGTAGAGGAGAATAATGAGCTCAAGGCCCAAATCATAACTTTGAGAAATGACTTGGAGAAAAACTACAAAAAGAAGGCCTCTCTTGATAAAATATTGGGAAGTCAAAGAAAATCAAATGACAAGAGAGGAATCGGTTTCACCTCCATGAAAAAAGTGAAGATCATTCCAAAGCTATTTGGAAAACACTTCAACAATGTCAAATGCTTTGGATGCAACAAGAAGGACCACTTCGCCTCGATGTGCCCCAACATGGTGGATGACAAGAAGTCATCAATGGAGAAACAAACTAGCAATAAGTAAGTCAAGAAGATAAGAAGGGGTAGCAATTGCCGAACCTACTACAATTACCGGGAAAAGAGACATTTTAGTAAGGATTATCCTAAAAGTATCGTTCCTAAGCCATCTCTTATTGATGAACACTATTTGGTTAGGAAAGATAAAAACGGTAATGTGTTTGCTAAAAATGTTAGTTCACAAAAATTCAATGTTAGGGCCATTTGGGTGCCCAAATCTATTGTAACTAACATTTGTGGACCCAACCAAATTTTGGCTACCAAAATACTCTTAAAGGATTAATAGGTATTTGGAGAGGCATTGGAGGCTTGGTTTATTCATAAAGAAGTGAATTCCACCATATGCATAATGGGAGCCAAGTTTGAGGATGATCAAGCCACATCATGAACCAATGCCATCTTGGTAACAAGTATCTACATGTGATATATTTAGCCCTTAGTCTTATGTAGGTTGTATTGCATGAATATTATTTAAAAAGGGTGTTCTTGCACTTGTTCTAAAAATTTATTATTGTAATCATGAGCAAGATGAAAGTGGTACATTGTGGGGAGTGCTAAATTATATTCATATATATCACATCCCTAAGTGTGCTAAAATAAATTAAGTGCTAGTATTGTTTTTCAAGAATTAAGCCATTTAGCCTAAAAGTCAAAATTATGAAATTATTAGTATATTTTTGAAAAACTAGTTGAAAAATATATAAAAAATGCATATCAAATGTTTTCCCAAGTTTTTGGCTTTAGAAAAACTTATTTCAAGTAAAATTAAGTTTCTAACCCAAAACTAGCAATATGGTACCTTATTTTGGCCTTAAACTCAAAAATTGGCCAAAATCAATTCTAAAAGAAATTTGAAAAAGTGTTTGTTGTGGTTACAGACCAAACAGAGAGAGAGAGTATGGTAGTGGAGAGTTAGGTGAGCAATGCTTAGGGTTTCCCCCATGGCCTGTATTGTATATATATATCCACATGGGAAGTGTTTTTACAGTCTTGCCCTTACACCTAGGTAGCCCCCTCAAGGGTGTTTATGTCATTACATATGTCCCATATTGGGTTTTACAACCTTCTAACAGGACGGATGGACTTAGGTGGGGGTCACCCCTACAACAGGAGCCTCTCATGGTGACGGTCTTCACAGGCTGAAGCCATGTTGTCGAGCCCTTTGGCCCCCTCCGTCCCTACGGCCTGTGAACTTCTGTATTGCTTGATGGAGCCTTATTGCCTAGTGTAGTCCCCATGATAAGAACATGTACCCTATGGATACAACCATATTTGCTATACTTGTTATTCCAATTACAAGAGCTCCTACGCATCACTTAAATTATGAGGTGAGCTCGTTTCAAAGAGATTATTCTGCTTAGCAGTTTCGCCGCACGTTCGGTTGAGGAACCCCAACTTGTGAACTTAATCTTTATTCATAATACAGATTGCATCTTTTACTCTCTTGCTCGTGTTCTCGATTCTCTTGCAGGATACCAGCCTTCTTGGCGAGGTCAACCGTGTTCAGCACGGTTGATAACCAATGGAGTAGTGGTGTAGTGATTGCGAGGGGTTCGATCTGTTTTGGTCGGAGCCTTTGGATCATCAACATCGAGATCTCCACAATCGACTTATCAGTACCTCTCGGAAGATCGGGCCATCGTCACATCAGTTGGTATCAGAGCAACGGTTGCCCGTGAGGTATTTCTTGTATCCCTAGTTAGTAGATTGGTTTTTATTTCCTATAGTCTAGAAAAAAATTGCCCCACAAAAAGAGTTAATTTCCGCTATCCAAACCCCGTTGTGCCTTTCAATCTGTTAGTTTTGGTTTGCTAAATTGAATTTGTGTCCATCATAGCATTGTCTAGTTGTTGGTCATATCTTTGTTCTATTAAAAATCCAAACAAAAGAAAAAATTCCCCACCCCAAACCCTAATTTCCAAATTCGGCTGATTTTTCCTTTCTCTACAGCCGCCACCAAAAACGCCATAACTTTTGATTCCGAGATTATTTTTGAGTGAGACCACCGCCATTAGATTCAAAATTCATTATCCATCTATCTGTAAAATTTCACATCATTCCAGAAAGGAAGTTAAGAGATATGTGTATCTGTTTTGAATCTGCAACAGTCAGCAGTTGTGATTTTTGTGCGAATTTCTGTGTCGGGTTTCAAAAGTTGGCCCCAAAAGAAAATCTGTAGAAAAATCCGTCAGAAAATAGAGAAAAAATCAGCGAAAAGAGGCATCTGACAAAAAGTTACGGCCAAAATATCGATGCACTGTCCAGTGGACAGAAATCTTCAGTTTTCAGTTTTGGGTCAATCCTTGTGTTCTTCAATTCCAGATTGCATTGGATTGAATTATCTTGTATTTACCACTCCTACACATTGCCATACACTTGTTTTTAGCCTTCTTCCATTCTTGGTTGATCAGCAATATAGGCTAAGTGCTAGATATGGACTATAATTCAATTATATGTAATTTCTGAAATTAACTTATTGTTCTCCATTGCTACATATTGTGCCTTCCAAGCTCCACATACTCTTGATCAGAACAGGTTCCCTCTTGCAATCGTACCCACGCTCGACATGGTATCACGAACCAGCCACCGGTTGTACCACCTGCTGCATTGGTAAGAACACTTGTAAGAGTGTGGTAAGACGCTTGAGAATGTGTGATTCCACCTTCCACCACCTAGTAGTTGATAGGGATAATACTTTTGTGTTGTCTTTTGTTTTCTACTAACCATGACAGGTGAGTTGTCTCATGATCAAGAGTGTGTTTTAAAGGGAGAGCTCATGACGCTCTTAGATGAACAATGCACTACCATTACTGAATACATCGATAGGAAGCTTCAAGCTACAAAGCGCTCCATCAATGAGAGTATTGCAGCACTTACTACACGCCTTGAAAGAATGGTGAATCGGCCACCAAACAAAAGACGCGAGTATGATTACGATGTGGGCCAAGATCGTGAGGAGGAAGATGATAATGAGAGACAAAACCACAACGCCAGTGCTTCATTTGCTACCCAAGATGCACGCCCACGACACCGCCTACATCACAACCGTCATGGTATGGGAGGTAATAATTTTTAGCACTACAATGCTCGTGCTAATGATGAACCATTTGCTAAAGTTAAATTTACCATACCATCTTTTGTGGGTGTTTATGATGCTGAAACTTATCTAGATTGGGAGATGACAGTTGAACAAAAATTTAATGCCCATCTAGTTCCTGAAGTGCATAGAGTTAGACAAGCTACTAGTGAATTTAAAGATTCTGCTATCATTTGGTGGACTCATGTAGTTAATTCTGGTTTAGCACCTGATACATGGGATAAATTGAAGGTAGCTATGCGTGCTAGATTTGTTCCTCCTGCTTTTAAACATGAAATGCATAAGAAATTGCAGTGCTTAGACCAAGGCAATAAATCTGTCGAGGAATATTATCAAGAACTACAAATAGGCATGTTGCGTTGTAATGTTGTAGAAGATGAGGAGGATAAGATGGATCGTTTTTATGGGGGCTTAAGGCGTGAAATTCAGGACATAATTGATTACAAAGAGTATAACGATATCAATAGATTGTTCCAGCTTGCTTGTTTGGCAGAAAAAGAATTGCAGGGTAGGCAACAAAGGATAAGGAGCAACTTTGGAAGTACGTCTACATCAAGATCGACGCCTAGGCAAGCCAAGATAGCCCCACCTCCTGTTTGTCGAGCTGCTGCCCCCTCTGAGTAGGGCGCGTTCAGCAGCACCTTCGCCACCATCATGCGTACCCGAGACGAGCAAATCTACTAGTGTGCAAGCACCAGCACAGAGCTCTTCATCGGTTGCTTCCACGGGCCGTACAACGGGCATTGTGTGCCACTGTTGTAAAGGGATGGGCCACGTCATGAGAGATTGCCCAAGTCGCGGGCGTACATTGCGACAGAAGATGGTGGTTATGTAGTTGGGAACTATGCTGAAGAGGAGCATGAGCTGATTGAATCACTGACCCCATTGGTTGAGAATAAAGATAAGGGGATGGATGCACTTACATCATCTGAGGAGAGCCAAAAAGGTAAAGAACATGGTGCTATCATCGCTCACGGTACTGATTTGGTGCTACAACAAGACATAGAGCAACCTTGTGAGTATATACCTGCTGTAGTGCAATCTTTTGATGTTCCTTGTGTTGACTTAAATGAACCATGTGCTGATCTAAATTCTCATAATTTTGCACATGTCGAATTAATAACACATAAAGAAGTTTTGACTAGAATTTCTCCTGCTAATTCATTGTGTTACATCATGTTGGATCTACCTATGAAATTGTCACATGCTATGGAGAAAGTTTCTGAACTTGCATGTTCGAAATTCTTGTTTAGTGCCTACACCTCTGGATTGGAGATTATGGTGTGGAAAATCAATTTCTTGTATATCGAATATGCATAACTTGCGATCACATGGATGAATTGAAACTTGCTGTTTGGGACAACAATTCTTGTATACTGAATCATGTTCAATGTGAGAGGAAAGTAAAATTTAGTACTCATCCAATGCCTATGTGTTCAACTCTTTTTGCACCATCTAGTATGGACAATCTGAATAAAGATGATGAATTATGGCAGAACATACAAATCTCTTCACCCTGGCTAGATGAATTTTCTATTGTTCGATTGAGATATGATTATATGGATGAACTTTGCTTGATTCCAAAAGTTGTAGTTTTGCCTATATGTGCCACCACTACAAGTTTACAAATTCAAAGATTTGAATTGTATAAATGCTTCACTTACATTTGCAAAACAAGTTGCAATAATTATTGTGTGAGAAATTTTGAATTGCTCATTAACATATATGATTACTCTTGGGTTAATAATACAATGAACTTTTATGATCATTGCTATTTTATAACATTAATTGTGCAACAATGAAGAACTGTTAAAACGGATGATATATACATATACCATGCATACACCTTGGCTTATTTGTTACCATATTTTCAGCTTATCAAAAGCCGAGGACGGTTTTGTTTGCAAGAAGGGGAGGATGATAAGAACATGTACCCTATGGATACAACCATATTTGCTATACTTGTTATTCCAATTATAAGAGCTCCTACGCATCACTTAAATTATGTAGGGACCCAGATTTTACAATCTGGATTCCTCTGTGATTTTCTGCACTATTCCCTGGATCAGTAGATAGTGCTCACAGTTACAATAATGAATATCAAAATACATATCATGTGGAAGCGTAAATATAATAGTAAACTTACTCATGGGCCGATGAGGCCGAAATCATTAAATTGCAGCAGCGGAAGAACGAAGCACACAGGTGGGACCTTCAGGACATGCTCACAGGCAGCCAACTAGAGGTTCGCGACCTAGCCCTTGACATCTTCATCTTCTCGGCCAGCTGGTCCAATCTTGTTGCTGAGGCGAGGTGATTTGATTCCAGATTCTGAATTCTGTCGCAAAAGCGAGCGTGAGCACTCTGACCCCGTGCTCCGCGAGCCAATACACAGAATGCAAATAAATAGTATGCATGGTTTACCAAAGGAGAAGCTCGGGTTATTTTATTTGCCAAAATTCGCTTTTAGTAGCATTATTACTATTATTTAATCAAGTGTTATTATTGCTACCTAACTCCACACTACAATAGCCAAAATTGACTTAACCACCGAAAATGCACTTTCTTTATTGACTGCGGTCCAAAGCTCCAATCAGCAAGTGTCATCATTTATTTAATCCACCAATCATACTTTGTGTTTTGAATTAATAATAATCCAATCCTGTCATTACTATTCATCAGCTTCTCACCTCTGAATTCTAATGATTCTCTAACATAATTACTTTCAAGTCCACCGATATCATTAGTATTCAATCCTTTTCATCATTGATTCGAAACCATAATCCAATACTCAATCTCATTTTCCATTATCTACCACTAGCTAATCCACAAATATACCTCCACCGAAAATTCAATTTACCAAGATTATAATCCACTAATTGTTATGAATCCTTCAATCTTCTCAGAAATTCAATTCATCCCTCTAGTAATTGATCAACTCCTATTAATTCCCATTATTGCCAATATCTTCCAAGAATTTATATCAAATATCAGTGTTGTAATCCAACGATTTACCTTCACATTTCCTAAAACTCCAAAAATCATATCGATTCACTATTATATATCCACCAAGAATATCACTAATCAAGAATTATACTCCAATACTTGTATTATTTCTCCAAATCCCTGAAAATTCAATTAGCTCATTTATCTAACATATCCATTCAGCTGGACCCCACTAATTTATTTCTCCCAGAACCCACACTAGCATTTCCTTTCCATGATCGACCTGAATCCACCAATACCTTTATGTGCATACTAAAAACATCCAACTCCTTTATTCACAACCCTGTTTATTCCACCCATATTTTATTTTTGTAAGAATAGAAATGCCACTATTTGAAATACAATACATAAAATTTCCTGAGACCTAGCAGCTTTACAACAAAACATAATGTTCAAGGAATATTAACAAGATTTTCCATGCATATGGCATCACACCATATGCCTAATATCACCATAATATTTCTCATACTTATGGCATCACACCATATAACATCTTTTAGCATTATAGCCGCTTAACTTACCACTGGGACGACACCCAGGACAACTTAAATCAGGGCTTTCCACTGCCCTTCCACTTTTCCATTTCCACCCACAAAGTTTTTGAAATAGAACTATATCTAGTTAAGTTCCCAGGTCCGCCCTTGACCGTGGGCACGGCTATTCGAATAGTTTTTACTCTGCAGAGTGGCACACTTTACCCACAAGAGATAGATCTACTCGTTGCCCCACATGATTCCTTAGCCATGTGGTTGAATAGACTATCACAGGGCCTTTACGATGCATAGTCCACTGTGGTTACACCCGCTAAGGTCAACCTTCCAGAGTAATATTACACATACCGCGGGAAGGGTCCCTCGTGAGCCATCACGGGCAAAGGCGAGGAATATTACGCATCCATCCCTTTGCTCGTGGTCATACCTTCACGTAACCACCTTAGAGCTACACAAATTAGTTAACCCTGCCTACACTTTGCCAGCTTGTGGTTGCACTGTTTTACACAGGAGGTCATGACAAGATTCAGTCCTTAGTGGTATCTGAGCGGTTCTACCACACTCCATAATTTGTGCTCCCACCGCACCACATACCAGCCCCCAAACCATCCGCTCAGATATTTAAGCAAGTTAGGATTTTTGGGGAGCATAAAATAATCATGTCAAAACATACCAGTCATTCCCACCATGACTGCCCAAACCAGTTTCTCATGATTTAAAATGACAATGATGTTTGGGGCATTTCAGTGCCCCTGAGTATTTATGCAGTACTAAGCATGGCATATAATTAGGGACTTATTTTCAAAAGTTACCATTATAATTTTGCTAGGGCGACAAGGTTCACATATTCAAGTATTCCAAAAGAGGTGTAATATTAATCAAGCAAACAAGGGGCATATAACTAAAATATTAAATTAAACATGTATTTGCATATAAAATAACAACATGCAATTTGATAATTTAAACAAAAATAATTTGCAGAAAATGTAGGTTCAACATGATCAAAGTATTGACTCGCCTGGCGCAGTTTGCCGCGGACTTGAGCTCACTTAACGCTTTCCCATTCGAAGGCTCTGAGCCTCTGGTCTTTATCTTCACCTCGATCTTGGCCTCGTTTGATCCACGGATTCTTCAGGACTCCAATTTCTAATTACGCGACAAACGACTGAATCCAAATGAAAGCAAATAACTCAAGAGATCCAATTAAATCCGAATAAATTCAACTTTTGTATTATTATGAGTTAAGGGGTGATTTGGGTGATTTGAGGCAAGGCCGGTGGTAGAAAACGATGAACCAATTTCTTTTATTATTTATCAATAAAGTTCCATGAGCTAAGATGGACCTATGAATAGATATTATTTTGTTGAGCGTTACTTTTCAGGGCATTTTGGCTTACAAAATACATTTTAGAGTCTAGGTATATAGCATTTTATGGGGTGACATTTTTTTGTAGTCCCAGTTTTCATTAAGCCTATTTCAGATCGAATTAGGATTCAGTTGTATGGGCCGTATCTTATTATTTCATGCTCATCATTATTATTTACTAAATCTAGTATTAAGATTTAATTAATGATACCATTATTAGCTATCTGGGCAAAGCTTGTTACGTATCATTTTATGTGCTCCTAATTACTCGTGTTAATGGTAACAGGTTCAATTTAGAGTATGTATATGTCTGTGAGATTATGTTGAATCTTGATGACCTAGGACTATTATATTAAAATATATCACTGAGATTTGTTTAATGGTGGCATGATTAATATTGGACGTATATGCTTACATACTAATTAAGAACCATCTTTATTAAATATAAGTATTTATTCAAAGTAACCTCTCCTCATTAATGCCTTTCTTAAATAATTAGAATTACAATTTAAATATTAAAGTCACACTAATTGCTAATCACGACAACCAATCCAAATTTAAAATCATACATAAGCTCTTTAATTCAAAATAGGTGCTAAAGGCATACTAATCACACATTCATGATAATATTAATCCATGATTTGGCATTTATTAAGCTCACATATGCCCTAATAAATTTCGTACCTGTCGAGACCCGAATATACAAATCCGGACTCTACTGTGTATTCTGCACTAGTCCAGGATCACGCTAGTGCACACAGCGCAAACAAAGACAAATATCATCCACATCACGATATTCTAAAGGAAATCCAAATTATATTAATAACCAACAGAGTACGACCTTATGGCCAAGCTTACAATTATTAGCCTGAAGGGCTTGAAAGAAACTAGCAGCGGAAATCCAAAATTAAGCGTAGTAGCCACTCGACATGCCACAGGCAATCGACTGGGGAGCGAAGTCCTAATCCGTGAAGTCCTCGTAATAGCCTCCTTCTAGCAGCTCCTGCTGATCTGGTCCCTCCTCCTCAACTGAGCAACATGGGCATAAAGCCGTGAGTACTTTGGTACTCAGCAAGTCGTTTATAACAAAAGAATGCAATATAGTATGCAAGGCTTAACAATGGATGGCTGAAAGGTTAGTTTTGCACAAAGCGACAATTTAGAGTAAATATGATAAATAGATTGAAAAGCAAATTTAACAACAGACACTAAGTAATTAAATCAATGGAATTGAGTATAACCACAAGTGAACTAACCA
This sequence comes from Dendrocalamus latiflorus, assembly GCA_017311315.1. Classification (NCBI taxonomy): domain Eukaryota; kingdom Viridiplantae; phylum Streptophyta; class Magnoliopsida; order Poales; family Poaceae; genus Dendrocalamus; species Dendrocalamus latiflorus. The sequence continues at coordinate 24,008,738 of CM029626.1, read as the reverse complement.
TTCACTTCCCATCTCCAACCAACCCAAAATTTCATAAAGACTCTACCCCTCGTGTGAAATCACCGAGCATTGTCCATGACCGAGGACACGGCTATTCGAATAGTTTTACACTCTGCAGAGGTTGCACAACTGTACCCACACGATGTGATTAGCCTCAGCTTAAGGAAATCACAACAAGGCTTTTACAATGATCCATCTCCACCCGATCCCACTCGCTAAGGATTCGCCGTCGAGTAGGGTAACCCCCTAGTCGATAATTGCCCCCTCTTGCGCCACACAACATCAGTAGTAAAACCAAAGTGGAGACTTCACAAATTATTATGCCAGGTCTATCCCATACTAGACATGTGGTTTGCACGATTAAGCTCAGATCAATGGCGCACAAAGTTAAGTCCTTAACAGTTACCCAGGCGAAGCATCCACATCCCAATGTGCATCCAGCACCCCCTTTACTGCACGATCATTCGCCCAAGTGAAAGCCAAGTTTGTATAACCAATGCCCATGACACTACCCATGTCATGACACAAAAATTTTATAACTGTGGCTAACCACCACGTTCAAGTAAATCATTAAGTCAGGATTAATTATCCACATGTGATGACAGACCCAACATACTAATATTAAGCATGGCTAAGCAATTAGACACAACCCCATGTGACAGTTATTATTTTATCACTAAATAATTCCCAATCCTAAGGTGTCAATGGATTCATGGTAGTCAAATTATCATGGAGGGATTTAATCAATTAGGAGTATAACTACCAATACAAGGTTTATTAACAAATAGCCATGCATGATAATTTGAAACAAAATAATACATAATAGATTGAAATCTGGGTTCAACATGATCAAAGAATACGACTTGCCTTGGCCTTGCTCAGATGAGGGTTCTTGGTCTTCAAATCCAACTTCCGCTCCCTCGAACACGCGATCTAACGAGAGAGAAAACGAGACGAAAAGAGAAAATAAATTCAAATAAAATTCAAATGAACTCCAAAAACTTTCAAACCTGAACCAAAAGGTAGAGCTCAATTTTAGATGAATTTAGAAAAAAGAACGGGGTCAATCGGAGCTAGGACGAGGGAGAACGGGCTCTTGGAAAATTGGATTTTCTGAAAATCGGGGAAATTGGAAAAGTGCACTGTGCTGTGGACCGGGCGCACGGGAGGCTGAGTCTACGGTGAACCCGGCGCACGAAACAGTGCGGGGCGGCGGCTGCTGACGCGGGCGGCGGGCGCTGACACGGCGCTGACGGGGCAGACACGCAAGCGTTAGGGCTGACGTGGCCCGGCTTGCGTGGCAGCTCGGGAGCACGGCGGCGGGGCGATCGGACGGCTGTGGTGCGGCCGCGTGGACGCATCCGGGCCGTCGGCCCAGATCGGCTCACGGGTCTACGGCTCGGGCTGACGGGCGGGACCCACATGGCAGCGGCACGGCTCACATGGACCGGGCGCACGGGAAGGCGAAGGGACGCGGGGCGCGGGCGTCAGCGCTGACGTGCGCGTGCACGGGGCGCGAGGCGGCGCGGCGCGGGGTCTGCGGCGGCGGCTGGCCGGCGACGGGGTGACGGCGGCGACTGGCCGGCGGCGACCGAGGTGGCGGGGACGACGACGGCGGCGGGGCTCACCGGCGGTGGCGAACGGCAGACGGGCGGCGGCGAAGCTCCTGGCGACGACGGCCGGCGCAAAAGACGACGAGGGCGACGGCGCTGGCGGCGGGCTCCGGCGAAGGGCGGCGGCGGGCTCCGGCGAAGGGCGGCGGCGAGAGCGGCGGCTCGGGATGCGGAAGCCGAGGGGGCGGCCGGCTTTTATACACGGACCCCGAGGTGTCCGCGACGGGGACGGCGGCGGCGGCGAGAGTCCGGCTCGGAGACGGGGAAGACGAGTCCGGGTCGGGGACGACCTGACAGGTGGGCCCCACCTGTCGGTGGCGCGGGTGAGCAGGCGGCCGGGATCGCGTGCGGGCGCGGGCAGATGGCCGAGATGGGCGACGCGCGGCGCGCATCGAGCGGAGGGAGGCGGGCGCGGGCGCGGTCGCGGATACGCGACGCGTGGCGCGGGCGGAGGGGCGCGGGTGCGGCCTGCTGGGCTGGGCCGGCTGGTGGGTTTCGGCCCACTGGCCGGTTGGGGATTTTTGGGGATTTTCTTTTTTTTATAAATTCATTTAAATCATTTTGAGCTCTAGAAAATAGCAAATAAATCCAGAAAAATCCAGAAAAATTCCAATAAATTCCTTGAGACACAAGGAACTCAAATAAAATAACTTTGGCAAATGTTCATGTTCAGATTATTCATATTAAATCCTTTTAATTCATAAAATTCCATTTAAGCTTTAATTAATTTCAGAAAAAATTCAAATGGTGAATTTTATTTTAAAAGCTTCAAAAAATGCTCTGAAATTCAGGATGTTACAAACCTCCCCCCCTTAAACGGAATCTCGACCCCGAGATTCTGGCTCTCTAAAGAATAGGTTTGGAAACTCCGCTTTGAGATCCTCCTCACTTTCCCAGGTTGCTTCCTCCTCTGAATGATTGCTCCACTGAACTTTGCAAAAACGAACGACCCTTCTTCTGGTGACACGCTCTGACACTTCCAAGATCTTGATGGGATGCTCTTTATAGGACAGATCCTCCTGGAGATCCACAGCCTCAATTGGCACTGCTTCCTCTGGCACTCGCAAGCACTTCTTCAATTGAGACACATGAAAAACATCGTGTATCCCGCTCAAGTTCTCAGGTAGCTCCAGCTGATAGGCAACTTCTCCCTTGCGCGTCAAAATCTTGAATGGCCCCACATATCTTGGTGCTAACTTTCCCTTCATCTGAAAACGCTTAACTCCTTTGAAAGGTGTGATCCTGAGATACACATAATCATTGGGCTCAAAACTTAAATCTCTTCGGCGAGTATCAGCATAACTCTTTTGCCTGGCTTGAGCTGCTTTCAGCCTCTCTTGAATCAAGCGCACTTTTTCTTCAGCTTCTTGCAAACACTCTGGCCCAAATATCTGCCTTTCTCCTGACTCCTTCCAATTGAGAGGGGTCCTACACTTCCGACCATACAAAGCCTCAAACGGTGACATCTGCAAACTGGCCTGGTAACTGTTGTTGTAGGAAAATTCTGCAAAAGGTAGGCAATTGTCCCACTTAGCTCCGTGATCCAAAACACATGCTCTCAGCATATCCTCTAGGATTTGATTTACACGCTCTGTCTGACCATCGGTCTGTGGGTGATAGGCTGTGCTGAAATTCAGATGAGTACCCATCGCTTCGTGGAAACTACTCCAAAATCGAGAGGTGAACTGCGATCCACGATCTGACACTATTCTCTTAGGTACTCCATGGAGACTCACAATTCTGGACATATACAATTCTGCCAACTTATCTCCAGAATATGTGGTTTTGACTGGAAGGAAATGGGCTACCTTGGTCAATCGATCCACAATTACCCATATCGAGTCGTAACCTTCCTTGGTCTTGGGTAGACCTGTGATGAAATCCATGCCCACATCTTCCCACTTCCACTCGGGAATTTTCAACGGTTGCAACAATCCTGCGGGTCTTTGATGCTCTGCTTTCACTCGCTGGCAAACATCACATAGTGCTACATACTCTGCTATTTCTCGCTTCATACCTGGCCACCAGTACTTATCCTTGATGTCCTGATACATCTTGGTACTGCCTGGATGAATTGAATATAATGACTCGTGTGCCTCTTTAAGCAACAATTGCTTTAACTCTTCCTTATTGGGTACGCACAATCGCTTCTTGTACCATATGATACCCTGATCATCCTCCACAAAACCTGTCGCCTTTCCTTCCTTCAATCCAACCTTGATCCGCTGGATATTTTCATCCTCCGGTTGCGCTTGACGAATCTGACTATCCAAGGTCGGCTGCAAGTCCAAAGCGGCCAACATCCCTTCTTCAACCAACTCCAAACTGAGCTTTTGGAATTCCTCGTGCAATGCTGGTTGACTCTCCTTGACCATAATTGTGTTGCAATATACCTTCCTGCTCAACGCATCTGCCACTACGTTGGCTTTTCCTGGGTGATAGTGGATTCCAATGTCATAGTCCTTTATCAACTCCAACCATCTTCTTTGTCTTAGGTTAAGGTCTGATTGGGTGAAGATATACTTCAAGCTCTTATGATCCGTGTAGATCTCACATCTGTTACCCATCAGGTAGTGTCGCCATATTTTCAGGGCATGCACAACTGCTGCTAACTCCAAATCGTGCGTAGGGTAGTTCTCCTCATGTGGCCTCAACTGACGCGATGCATAAGCTACCACTCTTTTGTCTTGCATCAATACGCACCCTAAACCTTTGCGGGAGGCATCACAATAAATCTCAAAATCTTTCTTGATATCTGGCAAAATTAGGACTGGCGCTGTTGTCAGACTTTCCTTTAGCTTCCGAAAACTCTTCTCGCATTCTGGCGTCCATTCAAACTTCTTTTCTTTCTTTAATAGCTGGGTAAGGGGTCGGGCTACACTGGAGAATCCTTCAATGAATCTTCGATAGTAACCTGCCATTCCTAGGAAGCTTCTGACCTGGGTCACTGACGTGGGTGCCTTCCAGGTGAGCACATCTTGTACTTTCCCTGAGTCAACGGACACTCCCTCTGCTGTCAACACATGACCCAAAAAGGCAACTTCCTTCATCCAAAATTCACACTTGCTGAACTTAGCATACAACTTGTGCTCCCGCAATCTTTGCAATACCAACCTCAAATGCTCCTCATGCTCCTCCTCATTCTTGGAGTAGATCAGAATGTCATCAATGAACACAACGACAAACTTGTCCAAGTAATCCATGAACACCTTGTTCATCAGGTACATAAAGTAGGCTGGGGCATTGGTTAAGCCAAAGGACATCACGGTGAACTCATACAATCCATAACGAGTTGAGAAGGCTGTCTTGGGTATGTCCTCCGGTCGAATCCTCATTTGGTGATACCCCGATCTCAAATCAATCTTGGAGAACACTCCAGCTCCCTTTAATTGATCAAACAGGTCATCAATTCTGGGCAACGGATACTTGTTCTTGATGGTAACTTCATTGAGAGCTCGATAATCCACACACATACGCTGGCTACCATCCTTTTTCTTGACGAACAATACTGGTGCTCCCCACGGAGAGGTACTAGGCCTAACATAGCCTTTATCCAACAACTCTTGTATCTGCTTCTTCAATTCTGCTAACTCATTGGCGGGCATCCGGTAAGGTCTCTTGGAAATTGGCGAGGTGCCTGGTGCTAACTCAATTGCGAACTCCACTTCTCTTTTTGGTGGCATCCCAGGGAGGTCATCAGGAAAAACATCCGGATACTCTCTGGCAACTGGCACTTCACTTAGGGCAATCCCTTTACTTTGGCACACCATCACTTTTTCTGGCTGCTTCATGTTGGCTTCAAATCTTACTTTGCTTCCATCGGGACCGTCCAAGGTGACTGCTCGGCTTCCACACTCCAACACTGCTTGGTGCTTCTTGAGCCAATCCATACCCAAAATTACGTCCAAAGACTGGATATTCAGCACAACCAAATCTGCGGAGAACTCTACTCCTTGGATGGCTATCCTAACTTTGGGGCATCCTAGGTTTGTACTCATCTCAGAGCCTGGGGATTGAACCAATAAAATGGAACCAAGTGCAACGACTTCCAACTTATGCTTTAGAGCAAAACTCCGAGAAACAAACGAATGCGAAGCTCCAGAATCAAACAAAACTGTGGCAGGTACTGAATTTACTGGGAACTTACCGATCACCACATCTGGCGCTGCTTGAGCCTCCTCCATGGTGACGTGGTTCACCTGGCCACGCATCACGGTCTGCGATCCTTTGTTGGGTTGATTTGATCCTTGAGGTGCTCCGCGTCCTGACCCTGCTGCAGGGGTACGGTCTGGTGTGGCTCCCAAATTGAAGCGAACTGGTGTCAATGCTGCATTCTGCGGGCATTTGTTGGCATAATGTCCCGTCTCATTGCATTTGAAACAAGTGACTGCTGACATGGGCTTGGTAATCCTCTGCTGTTGGCTTCCCACTGGATTTGGTTTTGGCGCTGAAGAAAACTGACGGGGAGCTGGTGCAGGAGTTTTGAATCCCGACTGCTGAGGAACTCGAGCTGGCTGAAAATTACCGAAGCGGGCTCTCTGAGCTTGGTGCATCTGTGATCCTTGCTGCATCATTCTTCTCTTGCGAGATTCTTCCAACTCGCGACGACTTTCCTCAATGAGCATTGCTTTGTCCACCATGTTTTGGAAACTGGCATAATCATGTCCCACTACCTGAACTTTCAATCCTGGGTTCAATCCTTTCTTGAACCTCTTCTGGCGAGCATCATCTGTGGCAACATCTTCTGGAGCGTAACGGGCCAATTGAGTGAACTTGTTAAGATATTCACTCACGGACATGTTCTTCTGCTGCAACTCCCGAAATTCTTCCTTCTTCATTTCGATCACCCCATCCAGGATATGGGCATGACGAAAAGCTTCTGCGAACTCAGCCCAGGTGATACTCTCTGGATCCTCATGAGCGGCACAATAATTTTCCCACCACTCGGCTGCAGCACCCTCAAGCTGATGGGCTGCATTCAACACCTTCTCGCGATCTGTACACTGGGCAAGGTTAAGCTTCTTTTCCACTGAACGCATCCAGTCATCGGCTTCTAGTGGCTCAGAAGACCGTGAATAGGTAGGAGGCCTTGTCCTCATAAATTCTGCAAACTTGGACTGCTGGCGAACTGGTGGAGGCATGGCCATGTCTTGATTCTGTCGATTCATCATGGCGTTCATGTTCTGCATCATGGTGTTCATCAACTGGGTCTGGGCTGCCATGAACTGACTCAAGGTTGGATCCAGTCCAGCTGGGTTTGCATGCTGCTCCGGAGTTGCCTGACTGCCCTCAGGATCCTGACTCATCTGACCACGTCCTGCGGAGCTCCGGGTATCAACCATCTGAAAGGAAAGATCACTTGCTTGAGAACTGGCTTCACAGGGCTTACCAGGTAAGAGGGAAAAGCAAAGATAAGTGGTAAGTTCGTCTAAGGGGGATATCTTAATGGTAAATCCTAAACTAAACAATCACTTAGCCGAAAAGCTAACAAAAGGACAAATAAATCACTTCAATAAAAGATTTGGTATGACTGCAACATATTGCTTTTGAGGGCAAAACTGCAGCTCACATCACACTCAATGCAAACAAAAACCACTTCCTAACCGATGCTATCCTATGCTACGGTCTACTCTTCCGGTTCCCACTCAGGTCCGGCGAGGTACGGTGTGCGTTCTTCTTCTTCTTCTGCATCACTGTAGAACGTCCATCGGTTGCGGAACTGCATTGTAGGCGCTGCTGCTGGAATGACGAGTCGAAGGTACTCTCGGCGATCATCTGCCATGCGTTGCCTTTCCTCCGGGCTGGGCGGCGTAGGGGAAGGCGAGGGTGTTGGCGTCCGCGGAGTGTACTCCTCAGGTTCATACTTCCTCTTGTATTCCTGGATGAACTTGGTCATACTGATCTTGTACCGTCGACAGAGTTGAGCAACGGCCTTGCGTGCAGCTGCTTGCGGATTTGAACCTTTGAAGCTGTGGTGTACGACGTGTCCTCCAAGCTTGGTAGTGAAGTACAACCGTGTGAAATGGTATCCTCTTACTTCATCATCCATGGAACTGTAAATTGGTGTTCTTTTGAAACCAAGACTTCTTAGCAGCACTCGAAGAACTCTCCTCCATCCTCCTGACCTGCTATAGTTGCTTTGCGACATCTACAGCACGGCACAAGACAAGAGTCAGTTTAAAAACTTTCATTTTCGCAGAAATTTTAAGGTGAGAGGCAAGAGTCCCTAAGAATAAGGTAAGAGAGTAAAGAATTTTGCTAAATCTCAGGTTTGGTTGTTTTGTCTTTAGAAAATAGGTTTTTGAATTTTTGAGACAACGACTAACTGACTAGGGTTTCGTCCTACAGTCGATATGGCTCTGATACCATCTCTGTCGAGACCCGAATATACAAATCCGGACTCTACTGTGTATTCTGCACTAGTCCAGGATCACGCTAGTGCACACAGCGCAAACAAAGACAAATATCATCCACATCACGATATTCTAAAGGAAATCCAAATTATATTAATAACCAACAGAGTACGACCTTATGGCCAAGCTTACAATTATTAGCCTGAAGGGCTTGAAAGAAACTAGCAGCGGAAATCCAAAATTAAGCGTAGTAGCCACTCGACATGCCACAGGCAATCGACTGGGGAGCGAAGTCCTAATCCGTGAAGTCCTCGTAATAGCCTCCTTCTAGCAGCTCCTGCTGATCTGGTCCCTCCTCCTCAACTGAGCAACATGGGCATAAAGCCGTGAGTACTTTGGTACTCAGCAAGTCGTTTATAACAAAAGAATGCAATATAGTATGCAAGGCTTAACAATGGATGGCTGAAAGGTTAGTTTTGCACAAAGCGACAATTTAGAGTAAATATGATAAATAGATTGAAAAGCAAATTTAACAACAGACACTAAGTAATTAAATCAATGGAATTGAGTATAACCACAAGTGAACTAACCATTCACTTCCCATCTCCAACCAACCCAAAATTTCATAAAGACTCTACCCCTCGTGTGAAATCACCGAGCATTGTCCATGACCGAGGACACGGCTATTCGAATAGTTTTACACTCTGCAGAGGTTGCACAACTGTACCCACACGATGTGATTAGCCTCAGCTTAAGGAAATCACAACAAGGCTTTTACAATGATCCATCTCCACCCGATCCCACTCGCTAAGGATTCGCCGTCGAGTAGGGTAACCCCCTAGTCGATAATTGCCCCCTCTTGCGCCACACAACATCAGTAGTAAAACCAAAGTGGAGACTTCACAAATTATTATGCCAGGTCTATCCCATACTAGACATGTGGTTTGCACGATTAAGCTCAGATCAATGGCGCACAAAGTTAAGTCCTTAACAGTTACCCAGGCGAAGCATCCACATCCCAATGTGCATCCAGCACCCCCTTTACTGCACGATCATTCGCCCAAGTGAAAGCCAAGTTTGTATAACCAATGCCCATGACACTACCCATGTCATGACACAAAAATTTTATAACTGTGGCTAACCACCACGTTCAAGTAAATCATTAAGTCAGGATTAATTATCCACATGTGATGACAGACCCAACATACTAATATTAAGCATGGCTAAGCAATTAGACACAACCCCATGTGACAGTTATTATTTTATCACTAAATAATTCCCAATCCTAAGGTGTCAATGGATTCATGGTAGTCAAATTATCATGGAGGGATTTAATCAATTAGGAGTATAACTACCAATACAAGGTTTATTAACAAATAGCCATGCATGATAATTTGAAACAAAATAATACATAATAGATTGAAATCTGGGTTCAACATGATCAAAGAATACGACTTGCCTTGGCCTTGCTCAGATGAGGGTTCTTGGTCTTCAAATCCAACTTCCGCTCCCTCGAACACGCGATCTAACGAGAGAGAAAACGAGACGAAAAGAGAAAATAAATTCAAATAAAATTCAAATGAACTCCAAAAACTTTCAAACCTGAACCAAAAGGTAGAGCTCAATTTTAGATGAATTTAGAAAAAAGAACGGGGTCAATCGGAGCTAGGACGAGGGAGAACGGGCTCTTGGAAAATTGGATTTTCTGAAAATCGGGGAAATTGGAAAAGTGCACTGTGCTGTGGACCGGGCGCACGGGAGGCTGAGTCTACGGTGAACCCGGCGCACGAAACAGTGCGGGGCGGCGGCTGCTGACGCGGGCGGCGGGCGCTGACACGGCGCTGACGGGGCAGACACGCAAGCGTTAGGGCTGACGTGGCCCGGCTTGCGTGGCAGCTCGGGAGCACGGCGGCGGGGCGATCGGACGGCTGTGGTGCGGCCGCGTGGACGCATCCGGGCCGTCGGCCCAGATCGGCTCACGGGTCTACGGCTCGGGCTGACGGGCGGGACCCACATGGCAGCGGCACGGCTCACATGGACCGGGCGCACGGGAAGGCGAAGGGACGCGGGGCGCGGGCGTCAGCGCTGACGTGCGCGTGCACGGGGCGCGAGGCGGCGCGGCGCGGGGTCTGCGGCGGCGGCTGGCCGGCGACGGGGTGACGGCGGCGACTGGCCGGCGGCGACCGAGGTGGCGGGGACGACGACGGCGGCGGGGCTCACCAGCGGTGGCGAACGGCAGACGGGCGGCGGCGAAGCTCCTGGCGACGACGGCCGGCGCAAAAGACGACGAGGGCGACGGCGCTGGCGGCGGGCTCCGGCGAAGGGCGGCGGCGAGAGCGGCGGCTCGGGATGCGGAAGCCGAGGGGGCGGCCGGCTTTTATACACGGACCCCGAGGTGTCCGCGACGGGGACGGCGGCGGCGGCGAGAGTCCGGCTCGGAGACGGGGAAGACGAGTCCGGGTCGGGGACGACCTGACAGGTGGGCCCCACCTGTCGGTGGCGCGGGTGAGCAGGCGGCCGGGATCGCGTGCGGGCGCGGGCAGATGGCCGAGATGGGCGACGCGCGGCGCGCATCGAGCGGAGGGAGGCGGGCGCGGGCGCGGTCGCGGATACGCGACGCGTGGCGCGGGCGGAGGGGCGCGGGTGCGGCCTGCTGGGCTGGGCCGGCTGGTGGGTTTCGGCCCACTGGCCGGTTGGGGATTTTTGGGGATTTTCTTTTTTTTATAAATTCATTTAAATCATTTTGAGCTCTAGAAAATAGCAAATAAATCCAGAAAAATCCAGAAAAATTCCAATAAATTCCTTGAGACACAAGGAACTCAAATAAAATAACTTTGGCAAATGTTCATGTTCAGATTATTCATATTAAATCCTTTTAATTCATAAAATTCCATTTAAGCTTTAATTAATTTCAGAAAAAATTCAAATGGTGAATTTTATTTTAAAAGCTTCAAAAAATGCTCTGAAATTCAGGATGTTACAGTACCTTCCTTGGATGTATTTTTATTTAGAACTGTTATTAATTTTAGGTTAAGCTTGACTGTACTTTATTCATACCTTTAGTTGATAGTTAATCCTCATTTGGCTATTTAAACTATTTAGTTACTCTTATAGTGAGTAATCAGTTATTCAATGCTAAATATCCTATTTTACATCCTCATTAAATTTTTCTGCATTTCCTAAATTGTTCCTAAATCTCCTTTAGATTTTCCTAATTAAAATGGGTGGAGGAAAAATTAAAAATGAAAAGAGACTGAAAATAGGTGTGGTTCGGGATCGAACTCGGGACTTTGTGCAAAGGGGGGATTTAACACGCGCGCTGCTAACCAAACGCTCGACCGGTGTTTCTTGACTCTCTGGGGAATGAAAACTAATAGCGTGAATGGGCTGAGGTCTTCACAGGAAAAGCATCGGCCAAAACAGAGGAGGTGGGCACACGGAGGGGATGGCGGCGCCGCCGGCGGGGAGCGGCCGGGGAGGCGTCGACGGTCGGCAAAATGGATTGATGGGTGGGCGAGGAAGCCGATGAGGGTAGCGGCATGGCCCGGGATGACGTCGGCTAGATGGGGCGGCGGCTTAGGCGGCCGGCGGCGGAGGTGAAAAGGGGCGGTGGCGCCATGGTGGAGGGGAGGAGGAACCGACCAGCGTAGGAGCAGTAGAGGGGCGTGGAGAACTTACCGGGAGCAGCAGCGGGGCCGGAGAGGGGCTGGGGTGGGCCGACGGCGTGAGACGGTGTTGGGCGGCGATGGCGCACGGTGAGGAGGGAGCTCAGGCGGCGGGAGCTTCGATTGGAGGCCGAGGCAAGTTAAGGACGCTGAGATGGTGTTCCTCTAGCCAGGAATCGGAGATTGATAAACCGGGGAGGCGGCGGTGGTAAGAATGGTGGTGGCAGCCGGAAGTTGGGGACAAGAAGACGAGGGGAGAATGGGGAAGGAGGAAGGGATGGCACGGGCAAAAGGGGAACCCGGGAGCTTGGGGCTTCTTATGGGCACAACGGGGCGGGGGAGACGCGGAGGGAGGGCTGGACGGAGCGGGGGAACAGACCGCCGGGTAAAGCGCCGCGCGGCTCGGTGCGCAGAGGTGCGGGGCTCGGCGCATGTCAGAAGCGGCGCAGAGCAGGGGAATCACGGCAAATCCGGGAGCGATGATGGCGGGGTGGCGCTGAGCAGAGAAAATGGGAAGAGGCGACGTGGAGGTTGCTCCACCACGGGAGAAGAAAGGAGGAAGAGACAGAGAAGGAGCAGGCGCTCGGGGGAGGAAAAGAGGAAAGGAGGGGAGGCACTGGGGAGTGGGGCCCGGCGGAGGAAGGAAGAGAGAGGAAAAAGAGATATAGGGTTGGGCCCACCTGTAAATGAGAGAAAATAGAGAAGGAAAAGTGAGAGGCTTTTTGCAGTTGCTGAAATTTTAATCCTTGAATTCAGATTCTCTATTTTCTGACTTAAGTTTTTGTTGAGTATTTACGTTTACCGATTTTTGTATGACCTTCGGAATTTAAACTTCAAACATATATTTATTTATTTATTAAATGAGAGTTTCTATTATTACTATCATTTAGGTTATAAGTGTGTATGTGCGCGTGTGTGTGTGTATATATATATATATATTCTTTCACATGTTGTTATGGTTACTAACTTATTTCAATTTGCATATATGTATATGTGCATATATAATTATTTCTTATATTGTCAAACTCTTACTTGTACCACTTGTATATACATATGTATATACCTATATGTTTATGTATTGTGTTTGCATTTCGTTCATTCATTTTTATTGTTAGTCATGCCATTATTTTGAAAAGAAGATTCTATATTTCCAAACTCAGGTTTCTCTCCTTATGCTGGATCATCTTTTCAGATTCATATTTCAAAATTTTAGTGTTTCTATTATTTGTTTATTTCCTTTTTGGAATTACTAATGTTTGTCTTTACCTTTATGAATTTATTCAACTTTTGGAATCTCAACCAAATTCAGGAAAACACCATAACATCCAAATTCCAATAGAATATACTGTGAAAATAATTCAAGAAATTCATATTTTAAAATTTAAATTTTTCAGGATGTTACAAATTATGAGGTGAGCTCGTTTCAAAGAGATTATTCTGCTTAGCAGTTTCGCCGCACGTTCGGTTGAGGAACCCCAACTTGTGAACTTAATCTTTATTCGCAATACAGATTGCATCTTTTACTCTCTTGCTCATGTTCTCGATTCGCTTGCAGGAGATAGCCTTCTTGGCGAGGTCAACCGTGTTCGGCACGGTTGATAACCAACGGAGCAGTGGTGTAGTGATTGCGAGGGGTTCGATCTGTTTTGGTCGGAGCCTTTAGATCATCAACGTCGAGATCTCCACAATCGACTTATCAGTACCTCTCAGAAGATCGGGTCATCGTCACATCACCCCACCCATAGCGAGGATGCGGCGCTGGGTGGGTTGCCGAATCAGTCCTCGCCCGCAGGGCCCATCAGTGGCGGGGTCGAAGTCGCAACGGAGGCGTACTGTTGTCGCGGACAGGTCGGGACGTCGGGCGGCGCCCGTGTGCTTGACACCGCAGCCGAGTGCGGGGGCTCCGCCCGGAGACGGGTCCGAGGCGAGCTCATCACAGGGGTGTTGTTCGAGGTGACACTATAAGCGTGGGGCCAGCACGCAGCCCAACCGACTCGTGGCCCGGAGTCGCTGTCTTACCGGTGGCGCGAATTGCGCCGACCCGTGCGATGTCTGGGGCAGGCAGCTGCAACCACACACGCTGTCCCAATAGAAGAGTGTATGCGGCGAGGCATGATTGGTGCGTCGCGATCTGCCAGCGGTCGCACGACCGCGGTCACGCGTCTCTTCTCGAGAGAGGTAGGACACGTGGCGGGATGCTATTTGCGTGTCATGCGCTGTCGGGCAGCTTGCGTCTGCGCTCCTTCGCCTGCCAGCGGTTACGGTCGTTGATCATGGGGAGCCGAACCGCCAGGCACCCGCCGGTTGCATTCCCGTCGATTGGAGTGCCGTCGGTTTGGCGACTCCCCTCTGAGCGAGCATGGGTATAAATACGTCAGTACTACGACTTGTTCCTCTCTCATCCCCGGTTGCTCATCTTGTTCCTACACGCGGTTATCTTCTCACAAGTAGGCCTACTTTTATTCATCTGTGTTTGATGATTGTGTCTACTGAAACTAATATCAGCGAGCGTTGATGAACAAAAGGCGGCCTATTTATGAGGACAAGTCAAAGCTTGCTATAGATCAGCAGCTACGCTCCTCGATTGTGCGGGGCACGGAGGTCGGACCCCCACTGGTCGGGGCTGTGAGGTTGTTACGCGTACGTCAGAGTCGTGGCGGCCTCCGGCGTCGATGTGCGGGTTTGCTCGGGGCCGTCTCCAGGGTATTCGCGCGGAGTAGGGATTGGAGGGCCGGATGGTATCCCGCGGCTCAAGGACGGTGCTTGGATGGCGTGCTCGTCTCCGCACTTCGCCCGCTAGAGGCGTCCTATCAATAGGAAGCCAGATCTGCGTGAAACCCCACACTATGGACATTATTTGTGAGATGTTAAGCGCGTAAAGTAAAATAATTACAATGTTAGGAGCATGATACGGAGCTGCCCCCGGTGTATGAGGCCGGGTCGGAGGCCCGGCTGAACCCCACAAATATAGGCCGAAGTAGGCGCCCGAACGTTCCAAGCCGTCAGAGTCGAGGTGGTCCTCGGGCTTGCCGCGCAGACCTGTGACGGCGTAGCTGGGTGTCCCATTGCGGGGACAGGACCGAAGTCAGAGCCGGAATCTCCCTGCTGAAGCGGAGACCCCGTCTAAGCTGCTGTTGAGGTTGACTGGCCCACGGCCTGCCGCTACTGCATTGATGGCCCTGAAAATCGCGATGACACGTGCCGGAGGATGCGCCACGCCATGCGACCTGTATTTATTCCTGAGGTGGTAGACGCGTGGCGGGGCGCTATTGGCGCGTCGTGTGCTGTCAGGCCCTTGCACGACTGCAGTCGTGCGCGACGCGCGTGGGCAGCTACACCGGTCAATTTGGCTTCGATCGTGGGGAGGCAAGCGGTTCGTCTCCCGTCGGTTACGCTTATCGGCGGTGCGGGAGATGAAGGGGCTTTAAATACCCCCTGTGGCACCACGTCTGCATCTCCTCCGCACACCTTCTGGTCCTTCTTCCTATGCCCTGCTCCCGTCGTCGTCTAGTTCCTGGAGAGTGATGGCACAGGGCGAAGAACACGCTCAAGAGGTCGACGATAGCGCCATCACCCGACGGTCATCGTCGCTCGAAGTGGAGTACACGCTCGAGAGGCACGATTCAACACTGGTAGACAAATGGTGTGTGGCAGCGGAGAAGATGGAAGGTCCGTGCTCCCGCGTCTTGGGCCCCACGCTTGCGATGGAGGAGATGATCCGCACACTGCTGCGCGAGGGGAAGCTGTCAGACCGTCGGGAGGTACGACTGCCCACCGGCAATGAGACAGAACCGCGCCCTTAGAAGTCGGAGGCGATCGTCTTCGTCGCTTACTTTGAAGCCGGGCTTCATATCCCGGCCGCCATGATTGTCGGCGACGTCTTGCGGACCTTCGGGCTGGAACTGGCACAGCTGACTCCGAACGCGCTGGCCTGTCTTGCTATGTACAGCTGGACCTTGCGCTCGGAGGCATGCTAGCCCAGTGCGTCGATGTTCACATTTCTCCACGACGTGCGATGCCAGCCAAAAGGGCAGAAGGACGGGACGTTTTCCATCTTCGGTAGCGTCAACTTTGTCCTGCGATCGTCATGCGGGAAGATCTTCCCCGCTAATTTGACCCGGGCGAAGTGGGAGCCGAACTGGATGAGACATTGATTTTACCACCATGTGACGAGCGGTAGTGGCCTCGAGTGCTCGGGGCGGCCGATGTCGTTCAACACCGCCCCGGGCGTACCCATCGACAACGAGGACAGGCGAAGAGCGCGGAGGCTCGTGGGGATCACCGCCCGCTTCAACATGCGCGACCTCGCCGAGGAGTTCGTCATGTACGGCGTGGCGCCGCTCGCCCATGACAATGTCCACCCATTCGTGTCTTCACTGCCAGCACCCTCCGACCTTCGTAAGTCTTGGCGGGTCTTATTTTCTGCTTCTGCCTATTGGACTGTCTTTTTAACTCCGCCTCTTGCCGCGTATAGGAATTCGTCTGGAGGACGCGGAACACACGGTGGGCGTGTTCTTCAGACCGTACACGGCCCGGGAGCACGACTTGCGCATAGCTGCGACTACGAAGGCGGAGCTGGGGCGGATAAATCGTGTGTGCGAGGCCCTGGGTATTGGCGTGCCGAAGCGCGCCCCTCCGGCCCCGAGCCAACCTCAGCGTCGAGACGATGGTGCCAAGGAGAAAGGACCGCTGTCTCGTCGGAGGGCTCGGTCCTCTACGGCCGCACTCGTTGCATTGGCTGTCGTGGCTCCCGTCAGTGCAACGGACACCGACACCGATTCGGCGAAGTATGCCGACTCGGACCTAGAGGCGGGCGCGGAGGGCGAAGGCGAGGTGTCTCTGGGCGGTGCTAGGGACCAGGAGTGCATCGCGGACGATCGGGAGGGGGAAGCTTCGTCGCCCGCGGTGGTCACTGAGATGGGGTTACCATCTGTGGGTGATGCTGGGGTGGAGTCCTCGCCCGTGGCCGCTACCGAGTCGGAGCTGCCACCCATGGATGTTGCCATAGCGGAGCTCCTGCCTGCGGTGGCTACCGAGGCGGAGCTGCCACCTACGGAGGTTGCTAGAGCGGAGCTCCCGCCTGCGGTGGCTGTCGAGGCGGAGCTGCCGCCTGCAGACGGTGCAGGGTGAAGCCCCCACCTGCGGTGGTTGCCGAGGCGAGGTCCTCGCCTTACTCCCCCAAGGCGAAGCGGCCGCGCCTACGATCACCTCCTCGTCCGAAGAGAAGGTTTGCTGTGGCGACCAAAGTCAGGACCCTGTTGGACTCCGATTCCGACACCGAGGCTCCCTGGCCCACCGTCCCTGTGGCTTCTGCCAAGGCCGCGGTGGCCGGGGCCCGGAGCTTACCGGCATTAAACTCTGGGACGGAGGTCCCCCGGCCCGAAGGGCCGGCTTCATCAGGGGGCGCTGCCATCCTTGCAATTCCCCCTGAAGCTGGGGAGGCACCCTAGCAGAACCTGGCACCTGATGCTGAAGGTAAGTTCGCTTGTCGCAATCTTGCGGTACGTTTGTGTGGCTCTAACCCTCATGTCCCCTCGCAGCAGCTCGGCTCCCCAAGCGCGGCGCTCTCCGAGGCGCGGGGACATTCCTTTGGGAGGGACGCCCAACGCTCCTGGAACCGTCGCCGTGGAGACCACGCGCCCAAACTTGGCGGACTTCGTCCCTCGACCGGAGGTGCTGGGAGCATGGCGAGGGGTCGCAGACAATGCGGCCGCGAACCTGGATGACCAGGTGCTGATGTCCTACGGGTCGATGCGCCTTAGAAGCACGCTGGAGGTCTCGGAAATGAGGGTGAGTATCTGACCTTTTAGTGACATGTGGTCCTTTAAAAGTTTACTAACCACTTTGTCGTACAGACCCTCGTCCTTGGCCAGGCGCTGCAGGCGGCTCACGCCTGTGAGCAGGGGGCGCTAGATGATCGGTTCCGCGCCGCCGAAGAGGTGCTTCGTGCTGCCAAGGTGGCATATTCCGCCAAGGACAACCGCATCCAGTGCTTAGAGGCGGAGCGTGCGGAAGCGACTTCGCACGCCGAGGCGCTCGTGGCGGCCGCACGGTTGGAAGCCACAGAGGCTGCACGGCGGGCGGCCACGGAGGAGCGAGACGGCCTGCTCCAGCAGATCGCTACGCTGGAGGAGGAGAAGGTCCGCCTCACTATGTCTCTCGAGGAGTGGGACCGCGTTCTAGGCGACGCTTCAGTGGCAGTGTGGGATGCCATGCTGGCCCTTGAAGGTTCCCTCGAAGACCTTGTCGCCGAGGTGCCACCTCGTCCCTTTGGCCCCGAGGATCTGCCGTGGACGCTCCGTCGAATCGTAGATGCATCCAACCTTGTGCTTAGTGCCACCAAATCCTTCGGCAACCACTGCTCCTTCATGACATCGCACCTGGCCTTTGCCCTGCTACACCACTGGGGCTGTCGGCATGTCGACAGGCTAGCTGACCCCGAGCTGGAGATGCCCGCTAGAGCCGGGGTGATGTCGGGCACCGTACACTCCATTCGTCGGGTTACCTGGGCCTTCCATGAACGAATCTGGGAGTACATCGAGGAGGCCGCGGCGAAGCTAGAGCTGCGACAGACCCTAGGCAGCGAGGAGAACTTCGGTCAATGGATTGACGAAGTACCTCGACGCGGTGGAGGCGGTGCTACCACCTCGGGGCAGGGCGCGGACCCACAAGTGTGACGCCAGGGTTCCGGTGTGTAGGCCTGCGTTGTCATGTGTGTACCCCTTTTATTTTTGTGAATAAAGTGGAGATTACCTCGGTATTCTGACCGCGTGTGTACTTGATAGGGACCGGCCGCTTGTTTCTGACCTCGTGGCCCGGCGACGTCTTCGACGCTGGTGGCGAGCCGAAGAATCACTGGATTTCTGGGCAGCCCGAGACTGCTCGAGCGGGGCTTCAGCACGGACATATGCCAAGGATGAGCCGGCCGAGTAGCGGCGTTAAGCGTCCGAGGACACTTGTACATTTGATTCTTACTGTACCCTCTTGTATGCAACCGTTGACTAATGCAGAGAGGGTTTTAGTTGAAGTATGTGTCTCCGTCATTTTACACAACCACGTTAATCTCCAATAGGCTCGTAGGGCTTTGTTTTGCCAACGCTTTTACGCTGGGTAGGCCGCCACGTGCTCCGTTCTCTATCCCTCGGAGGGGTGGCAGCGGAGCTGGCGCCTAGTCGGGTTGGACACGCGAGCGTGGTGCCTAGTCGAGATAGACACGCGAGGTCTCCATCCCCTGCCCTTTGAAGTGGTGGCAGCGGAGCTGGCACCCAATCGAGGCAGACGCGCGAGCGCTCTGTCCCCTACCCTTCAAAGCGGTGGCGGCGGAGCTGGCGCCTAGTCGAGGTGGACGCGCGAGCGCTCCGTCCCCTACCCTTCGAAGCGGTGGTGGCGGCGGAGCTGGTGCCTAGTCGAGGTAGACGCACGAGCACTCCGTCCCCTACCCTTCGAAGCGGTGGCGGCGGAGCTGGCGCCTAGTCGAGGTAGACGCACGAGCACTCCGTCCCCTACCCTTAGAAGAAGTGGCGGCGGAGCTGGAGCCTAGTCGAGGTAGACGCGCGAGCGCTCCGTCCTCTACCCTTCTAAGCGGTGGCAGCGGAGCTAGTGCCTAGTCGAGGTAGACGCGCGAGCGCTCTGTCCCCTATCCTTCGAAGTGGTGGCAGCGGAGCTGGCACCTAGTCGAGGTAGACGCGCAAGCGCTCCGTCCCCTACCCTTCGAAGTGGTGGCAGCGGAGCTAGCGCCTAGTCGACGTGGATGCGTGAGCGCTCCGTTCCCTACCCTTCGAAGTGGTGGCAGCAGAGCTGCCGCCTAGCACCTCGACGCGCGTAGGGGCCACATCCTGTCTTATTTATACTCAGTGGAGTGCGCCAGGACAACACCCGCGTCTTATTTATGCTCCGTAAAGTGCGTGGGAACATCAACCACGTCGTATTTATACTCCAAAGAGTACATGTAAGGGCAACGGCCACACGTGCACAGGGACATCCGCGTCTTGTTTACACTCAGTAGAGTGCGCAGGCACAACATCCGCGTCTTATTTATACTCCGTAGAGTGCTCACGGAGGTATGCCTCGATGCTGCGTCTTATTTATACTCCGTAGAGTGCGCACGGAGGTATGCCTCAACGCTACGTCTTATTTATACTCCGTACAGTGCGCACGGAGGTATGCCTTGACGCTGTGTCTTATTTATACTCCGTAGAGTGCGCACGGAGGTATGCCTTGACGCTGTGTCTTATTTATACTCCGTAGAGTGCGCACGGAGGTATGCCTCGACGCTGTGTCTTATTTATGCTCCGTAGAGTGCGCACAGAGGTATGCCTCGACGCTGCGTCTTATTTATACTCCGTAGAGTGCGCACGGAGGTATGCCTCGACGCTGTGTCTTATTTATGCTCCGTAGAGTGCGCACGAAGGTATGTCTCGACGCTGCGTCTTATTTATGCTCCATAGAGTGCGCACGGAGGTATGTCTCGACGCTGCGTCTTATTTATGCTCCGTAGAGTGCGCACGGAGGTATGCCTCGACGCTGTGTTTTATTTATGCTCCGTATAGTGCGCACGGAGGTATGCCTCGATGCTGCATCTTATTTATGCTCCGTAGAGTGCGCACGGAGGTATGCCTCGACGCTGCATCTTATTTATACTCCGTAGAGTGCGCACGGAGGTATGCCTCGATGCTGCATATTATTTATACTTCGTAGAGTGCGCACGAAGGTATGCCTCGACGCTGCGTCTTATTTATCCTCCATAGAGTGCTCACAGAGGTATGCCTTGATGCTGCGTCTTATTTATACTCCGTAGAGTGCGTACGGATGTATGCCTCGACGCTGTGTCTTATTTATACTCCGTAGAGTGCGCATGAAGGTATGCCTCGACGCTGCGTCTTATTTATACTCCGTAGAGTGCGTGCGAAGGCGTCCCCCCGCATGTCTTTATTTATACTCACGGAGAGTGCGCGCAAACGCGTGTCTTTGTTTATACTCACGGAGAGTACGCGCGCAAACGCGTGTCTTTGTTTATACTCACAAAGTGTGCGCGCGCGAACGCGTGTCTTTGTGTATACTCATGGAGAGTGCGCGCTCGAACGTGTGCCTTTGTTTATACTCACGGAGAGTGCGCACGCGAACGCGTGTCTTTGTTTATACTCACAGAGAGTACGCACGGAGGCAAGCCTCCGCATGTTTTTGCAAGTATCAAAACGAGTTTCGTAAATGGTGAACTTTATTGAATTCCCGTTTGCGCGGGTAAGCGATTACAAAAGACAAAGGTACTAACCACCGATCGCTCAAGGGCGGGAATGGCAGCGGCTGTCATCGCCGCGGCGGAGAGGCGGGGCAAGGTGGGAGCCTCTAATGCCAGAGCAATCCACGTGGGAGCTTGGCGGGGCGCTTTCTGAGGCCGCCGAAGATACTTGCGCTGGTATGCCCGACCTAGGCGTCCCGTTGAGCCTCACGGTGCGGACCTCTAGTTCCGAGCTCTATGCGCCGAGCCATATCCTGGTCACCGTGGGCCATGATGATACCCTACGGGCCGGGGAGCTTCATGCATAGGAAGCCATGGTGTGGAACTGCCCCGAAGGAATTGAGGGTTGGTCGTCCCAATATGGCGTTGTAAGGGTACGAGATGTCGACGACGTCGAAGGTGACGTCTTTGCGCCACACGTTGTCGTCCCGGCCAAAGGAGACCTCCAGGCATATCTGGCCCAGCGCCCTCAGGGGCTAGCCTCCAAAGCCTTGTAATGGGACTCCCGAGGGGCCCAGGCGACTTCTGGGGATCCCCATCTGGTCGAAGGCCGCTGCGAACAAAATGTTCGTGGAGCTTCCTCCATCGACTAGGACATGCTTGACATCGCATCCTGCGATGGCGACCTGGATGACCAGGGGATCTTGCTGGGGGAACTCCACACCTTCGGCGTCGGCAGGCGTGAAGGTAATTTCGTGTTGCGCCCAGTCCAGCGGTGCCTGTGCTGGGTATGCTGCCACGTGATGTAGTCTCTGCGCGTAGGCCTTTTGTTGCCATGTCGAAGCAAACTCCAACGAGGAGCCCCCAGAGATGACGTTTATGACTCTGCGCTGGCCTCCCTCCGCGGCTTGGATCCGCAGGGGGCCCTCCTGGGGTTGCCGCACATGGGCTTGGATCCGTAGGGGGCCCTCCTGAGGGTGCAACCCCTGATCCTAGATCCGCATGGGGCCTTCCAAGGGATGCTGGATGTGGGCTACGACGGGTGGCCGCACCTCAGGGTTTCTATCCCTGGCGACGCTCTGCCGAAGTGCCGCAATGGTGGTGCTTGCGCGCGTGTCATGGCTGCCCCAACCATGTACCTCGCACCACAAGCCACGATGTTGGTCATCGTATTCCGCGTGGGTCCTGTCGTTGCGACCTCGACCGCGCCCTTGGCCCCGGCGAGCTCTGCCTCCTCGGCCAGCGGGGGCGTTGTCTTCGGAGCCACCCTTGATGTCAAAGACATAGCAGGCTCTCCGAGACTTTTGTTGGCCTTGCTTGGGCTTTTTCGCCCGACGAGTCCTTGTGCTGGGCATCCCTGCGGTCGAAGGCATCCTTCGCTGGCTCCTGCTTGCACTTGCCCTTCGAGGAGCCTTCTTTCGGCGTCCTTCCGCTTGATTGGTGCTAGAGTCGTCACCTTGGCGCCGCCGCGCGTCTTCTTCTGCTCTGGCATACTCTTCCATCTTGTCAAAGAGCTTCGCTACCATCTTGATTGGCTTTCGCGCGTTGTATTCAGCCAGTGGCCCCGAGCGAAGGCCATGTACCGCTGCGTTGATGATGGTTGTCTCATTGACGTCCTTGACCTGGCAACGGATCTTCACGAAGCGCTTGAAGTACTCCCGAAGCTTCTCCGAGGATTTTTGCTTGACCGCGAAGAGCTGGTCCGAGTCGACGCGCTCGACATAGTTCCCCTGTAGAGTCGGTCACGGATCTGCTCCCATGTGTAGATGGAGTTTGGCTCGATGGTGAAAAACCAAGAGAGCGCCACTCCTTGTAACGTGAGGGGGACTCCCTTCGCCTTCGTGGTGTCATCTCCGCCGACGGCTTCAACGGATCCGTGTCGCCCTTGTATGGATTGATGGCGCTGGGGAACCTGAAGTCCTCTGACCATGCCGACTGCTGCAAACCTGTAGAGAGTGGGGACTCCGGGTCCATGCGTCGCAGCAGGATGCGGCTGGACGTGGGGGCGTCGCGGCTATCCGCCCGTTTTGGCGTGGGCTCCGGCGCGGCCACCAGCGGGGTCTGCTGGTTCTGAGCCTCTTGCATATCCCGCACGGCTCCCCGGAGATCCGCTAACTCCCGCTGGAACGTGCCGATGGCCGTCAGCAGGGCGCTTTCCACTGTCGGCGCAGCCAGGGCAATCAGCGCACCCAGTCGTACTGCCGGGACAGTGGCGACCACAGCCTGCGCTCCCGGGTTGCCCGACGCACCGATGTGGTAGGCTCCGGAGTTGGTGACGAGGCCCGCATTGCCGCCGGAACCGCTCGCCATTCCCGCACCGGGTGTAGGGACTGCGGTCGGGCCAGCTTGGGCGTTGACGTTGCCGCTCCCGACTACCCGGTTGATACTGCTAGTGTTGATTGTCGCGCCGGCGGTGGCGAGGTCAACCGTCACGCGTGGGGTGTCGGCCGTCGCGGCAACGGTGTCGAGGTCGATCGTCGCGCGCGGGGCGGTGTCAGCCGTCACGGTGGCGGTGGTGGGGTCAATCGTCGCGCCATGAGCATCAACATTCGCGGCTGCCGAGGCCGAGGCCCTGGTGTTGACGCGGGACTCCGTCGTGCTCCCGTTCTTCTTCTTCGCCGCCGACGATGAAGTTTTCTTTGGTGCCATTCTTCTTCGGATCTTGAGGCTTGCTCTTGTCCCTCCCCACGGACGGCGCCAACTGTTATGGTACAGACCAAACAGAGAGAGAGTATGGTAGTGGAGAGTTAGGTGAGCAATACTTAGGGTTTCCCCCATGGCCTGTATTGTATATATATCCACATGGGAAGTGTTTTTACAGCCTTGCCCTTACACCTAGGTAGCCCCCTCAAGGGTGTTTATGTCATTACATATGTCCCATATTGGGCTTTAGAGCCTTCTAACAGGCCGGCTGGGCTTAGGTGGGGCCACCCCTACAACAGTGTTCAATACCCAAAATATAGAGTTAGCTATTTCAAACATTATTGGTATCAAAATTTTTCCAAAAGGCCAACTAATCAAAATGTTATTTGGTTTTGAAATTCATTAAAAATCCTAAGTTGACCTAAGTCGTCACAATCTAGCACTTTAGTGAGTTTTGCCATTTGAGTTAAAGTAATTGATACATATATTGGCTCATAAGGGTGTTTGTAACTCATACATAATTTGTAATGCTTAAAATTACCCTCTTATGCTAATTCTTTCAATCTTGAAGAGTTCTTTGGAAATGAGTTGGTTCTTAAAAATGAAAGCTTAATTTGTTAAAATCTATATTCAAAAGATTTTCAATCTTGGCATGTAGTTGGAAGTGCTCCACAAGTGGTTTAAGTTCCTTTGTGAAAGACTTTGGAGCATTGTACAATATTATATTTGTCCTCTCCTCTAAAATCCATCTCTTGGCATGCTTTCAAAAAAATTGGAACTACCAGTAGTCATTTTGCGGTACTTCCGCTTTCCAGAACTGCTAAGAGTAATACTGCAGTACTTTTGACTTTTCTAAAAAAATGGTTGATTTAATTCAAAGTTTGTTGATTGCAATTCTATCAACCATTCCCTTTACTCCTCAAAGTCAAGTTGATCTTTGTTATCGCTACTAGCTACCCTCGAGTAATCTGTTGACTTCACATGCAGTTTTAATCCTTTTGTGATACTCTTTTATCACAAAATGGTATTCTATCTAAGAATGGTAGACTTTTGATCATCTTGACCTCGGCATGAGTTTACAAGTGGTATCATCTTTTCAAAGTGTATCAAATCTTTCCTCTTGTCGAGCAAAACCTTTTCTTAACCAAACTCTTCCATATAATATCTTTCAAGTGGTATCCATTCTTGGAAGTGGTATATTTCACCTAAATGGTATCTTCTCAAACGGTATCATCATTTTCTTACAACTGGTATTCCCTACAAGTTTAATCAAGTGAAATTCATTGAAGATCCTCTAAGGGTATGGGATACTAGTTGATATTTGGTGCTAGATTATATAAGAAGAGAAAGGTTAAACAAAAGCAAAGAGATATGAAAAAACAAGTAAAACAAGAAAGAGGAAAATCCTTTGTGTCAAAGGAGAAGAACAAAGAAATGCCAAGAGGAACCTTTCTGTACGGGGGATTTTCTTTGTGAAAAATCTAAATAGTATTTTGGGCTTACTAAAGAAAAAGGGTAAAGTATTAATATTGGGAAAACTATTTTACCTATTAGCACAAAATATTTTATGGATCTTATGAATGAATGTTTTTCATTCTCATTTGCTTCATTTAGTTTTCATGAAGTGAAAATTGGTTTTTAAGCTCTAGTTGAAAAATCATTCTTTTTTCCAAACATTCTTGTTTGAAAACTTTCTTAGGAGTCTAAAGTTCATTTCTACAAAATTTAAAGGCATTTCAACTATATTTGAGAAAGTTGTGTACTTCTCTCATTTTAACAAAATGCTGAAATTTCATAACTTTGCATAATTTTGAGTAGTATTGTGATTTTCATATCTTTCAGTGTGCTCATAATCAGAGGAAGGTATAATAATGACTTTTGATCACCTATTATTGAATTATACTGACAATTTTTCTCTGATTTATTGGACGTCTGTAGGTTAGATTTTCAGCTAGATTTGGAAGCTAAATTGAAATGTCAAAATCTAGAAAATCTGAAACTTCAAATTGGAGTGTGCTTCAAATGCTACAAGTGGTACCCAATGACAAAAGGGGGGAACTTTAAAAGCCTTGAAGGTGCTCTCATGAGTAAGAATATTTGATTATATTTCAAATATCTTTTTATTTAGTTACCTTAATTTCCTTCTTGGTCACATAACTTTATTTCATACTCTTAAATTAAATAAATTAGTATCAAGCTCCATGTGTTGGAACATCTCCATTTTGGCTAAATTTGCTTTTTTTCCTTGCTTTTTGATGATAAATATCAAAAGGGGGGGAAGAATGAATAACAGCATTGTTATTAAAGTGTATAATGCCAAAAATGAGGAGAACAACATTGATGCTAAAAAAGGGAGAATTCTTTATTATGCGTATTTACGCCTTCACCTTAGTTGAATTTCCTATCATATGTTATTTTTCATCCAAATGCTCTTATTATTAATAGATTTACCATTCATCATCAGAAAGGGGGAGATTGTAAGTTTAAGCTCCATTAAGTTGGTTTTGGTGATAATGACAAATACAATTGTGAGACTAATATGTTTATTGATTATGATATTGCTTAGTCTCATTTGGATGCAAAGGTAAAAACATAAGAGGTATGCATTCAATATCACATTCTTATCTTATTATATTCCTTATATCTGAAATATAGAATGAACTTTACCAAATAAGTCAAACTTGAATATGTGCATATGCTTTCACAATACATTCTTGTATGCACACATTTACGGGGAGTTCATTCTATGTTTTTGGTTTTATTAGTATTGATCCAAGTTTCATTTCCACATATTAAGGATCTTTACTTTGAAACATGTCCATTAAGTACATATAGGTTCTGTAGTTTATATATACTCATAATCGGGTTGTCATCTAGTTCTTCTATTATGTGTTGATAGTTGGATGATTAATGACAACTGGATGAGTAAGCTTTGCTTTGAAAGCTTATTCTAGAGTATACAATTGTTGTGTACATGTTGTATACGTATAATTCAATTTTTATCTCATTATTTGAGATTGTCATGAATTACCAAAAAGGGAAATTTGTATAATCTAATCCCTCCATTATGAGTTAATAGTGAAGTTTGGTAATTGATGACAATTGTGGACTAACATTTTCCATGAGTTGGATAAATAGGTTAGGTTCCAAAAAAGACGAAGACTTGGGATGAATTCATGTGTTGAAGATCATCAAGTTATGTGGTGGATGTACCATGAGTTGATGCATATCCAAGACGAGATGATCATATGTTGATCATCAAGTTTAATAAAGATCCATCATGTGTTGATGGAGTTGAAGTAAAGGATGCATCATGAGTTGATGTATATCAAGACTGTGACTCGAGGCAAAGGTATGGCTAGTTAGGGCTGAGGATGTGTTTCTAATCTTTTACCGGATTTGGTGTTTGGTTGGAAGATCGGGTTGCTAGTATAAGTTACCGTACTATTAAGAGAGGTCATGTCTAGTAGCTTGAGTCTCATCATGTGTTGATAGCTCAACCTCACTTGCTCTAGCTCTCCTTTGCATAAGACTTGTATTTGCGAATGTGTTTTACAAATTGTTGTGGCTCATGTGTTGAGCCCTTGTAACATGGGACTATATGTTGCAAATGTATTTTGCATGTGTTTGAAGTCATGTTTCCATTCTTTGTAGTATGAGGCTTATATTTGCAAATGCGTTTTGCAAAAGGTTGAAGCTCATACATATTATCCTCGTGTCCTGATTCTAAAAGTGTGATGTGCTTTGCAAAATCTGTTGAAGTATATACACTTCTCAGGGAAATCGGCACTACCACACTGTATTGTATGGTACTACCTCTAGTTGGAAATACCGGTGATGTAATCATGGAACTACTGTGTGGTCGAGAACTATTGTGGTCAAACCAATGTGGTCGATGACCTATGTGGTTGAAGATCGATGTGGTCTAAGATCGAAGTGGTCGAAACCAACATGGTCAGAATTGACATGGTCGAGATCTGTGTAATCGAGACCAGTGTGATCGAAACTGACATGGTTAAGATATATGTGATCGAAGACCAGCATGATATAACTAAGACGGTCAATGCCGACGTAGTCGAACCGATGAGGTTGAAGATCACGTGGTTGATGGCCTGTGTGTATAACAGCCCAGTTTTTTTTATCAAAAATAATAATAGAAAAATAATTTAAAATAAAAACAAGTGTTTTGGTTGCCTAAATTTTATTTTTGACTTGCCCTGATTTTTCTACTTTTAAAAACGCTGGATTTGAAAAGTAATTTAGGTAAAAACATAAAAATATTATTAAATAAAATAATATTTTGATTTTCTATAAAAATCCTATTTAAAATTTATTATTTTAAAAGTATTTGGCATTTATCTGGATTTTCAGTGTTTTTCTGGATTTTAAAAATCAATTTCAAAGCTAAAAAGTATTTTTGTAAAAATTAAAATACCAACTTTAAGTGGGAAATATTTTTCCTAAGTCTAAATCATCTCCAGGGATTTCTATGAATTTTTCTAGAATTTTTAGACTTTATTTCCTGTTTTCTATCTGCTTTTCGAAGTTTGTGAAAATCTAAATCTAATTTTAAACACTCTCTCTTCTCGAGCTAACAAGTGTCATGCCCAGATATAATCTTCTGCACCCGATTAAATATTGACCCTCCATCTTCACTTAACCCACTTTATCTCCATCTGACGACCTGGATTCAATCTTCGCCGCCCGATTTGATCACATCCCTGGTGCATGAACCCAGTTCACCATAGACCAGTTCGCAAAAGTCACCTGTCAGCCAAATATAATCCTTTTTCTTTTGAAAAATAAATCGACAGAAAAATCAATTTCCTTGCTGACATCTCCCTAATGTCATAAATCCCTTTTCTCGAAGGAAACTTAATTCAATTCCTTGATGACGTCATAATCTTTCTTTTTTAGTACAAAATATAATTCAAAAAATCTCCTTTTTCCTTTTTCTTAGTTTCAAACTTTCAGAAGCTCGTTCTCCTTCATCCTAGCTCCGATTGAGCCCGTTCAAAATTTTAAATTCTTAAAAAATTCCAATCTATCTATTTCTATCCTCTTTTTAAATTTTTAGAGTCTGTTTGAAATTTATTTGGATTAAATTATAACTTAAAAATTAAAATATTTTAAATGGTTAAAATAAACTTTAATTAAATCCAAAATTATTTTATTTGATCTTTTCAGGTTGCAAGGATTTTTGTGAAATTTTCTTGAATTTTTCAATTTTATTTTATTTCTTGGAAAAATATTTTTTTTCCATTTTCTCTTCGTGTCTTTCTTCATCTTCTTCACGAGTCGTTCCGTCCAGACCCGAGCGCGAGCACGATGAACACATTTTGAAGCTTTCAAAACCTGAGATTTTCTCAACGATTTCTTGTGCAATCAAGAGAATTCAATCCCTCTCATCAAGACTCTTCCATTCCCAGCCACCGATTTTGTGCGCACATTCAACCGGAATATGCTATACCATGGAATGAAATGCCACGTCGATCTCCTCATCCGGTCCACCTCCGCCCCTATAAAAGGGAGCACCGGGTGCCCTTCTCACCCTCATTCACCCCCAAAAATCCCAAGTTCTCCTTCCCTTCCTTCTCGCCGCAATAGGCATTTTTCTTTCGCCAACCGAACGGCGTTCTTCGGCCGTTTGCGCTACCTACAATGGAGTTCCGCCACCATTGACCATATCATTGGCTTCGCCTTCGCATGTTCTACAAGGTGTTTCCCTCGCCTTTGCCGGAGCTTCGCCAGAGCATCGCCGAAGCACCGTGGCCAAACCGCGCCGTCATGTCTAGCGTCGCCGTCAGCCGACCGTGCTTGTTCCACCACAACCGAGGTGAGCATTGCGTTCCCCATGTTCTCCTCTTCATTTCTTCGCAAACCCCACCCGCTAACTCCTCTCTGTTTGCCCAGAATGCCGACATCAACCCGCCGGTCGATGAAGGTCTTCTCCACTGTGTTCCGCCACCATCCAATGTCCTTTGGCTGAGCCGTCTATACCGTTGAGTTTGCCTCAACGCGTTCTGATGAGGACATCACTTCTCCAGATACACACAACACTCCTCCACTTGACATTCAAGGACCAATCACTAGAGCTTGCGCCCGACAATTGAATTTACAGGTGAGCTCGTTCCTAAGTACTTCTTTTTGTTCATTTGAGAATCAATTGCTACATAATGATTTAATTATGATTAGGAACCATGGAGAGGACCTGGAAGTACTTGGAGAAGGACTACGAAACGCACAAGTCCAGCAAGGGCGGTTGAATCATGTTGGAGACCCAACTCAAGCCGACTTCGAATCCAATTCGGAGTCCAGGACCAGGCCGCACTAAAATGGACGCCCAGATCGCATCTAGACTTCGTTTTGGACGTTCTACATATGTATGGAAATCTAAGAAGACAACCTTTCCAATAGTTCTAGTTCCATGTCAAAATTCCTTCTGTATCAACGGGAATCGTCGAAACAAGTGGGCGTTCAAAATCTGTCAGGGTGCTGCGTCACCGTATTTTGGGCCGTTCGGCTTTGTATCGTGTTGGAGCCCATTAGGGTGCATCCAGGGGTTTGCACGCCCCTCAATCCTTTATATCCAGCTGCCACCCCCACCATTAGGGTTGGGTTTTGCTTAGATTAATTCTGTCTTTGAACAGTTTCGCCGTTCATCGGTTTGTGAGACCCCAACTTCGAGTGCTACATTAATACATCCGCAATTCAGTTGTGTTCTTCCTTGTTCTTGCTTGTGTTCTTCGATTCGCAGGCGAGGATTAGCCTTCTTGGCGAGGTCAACCGGGCCGCGCACGGTTGATAACCTGAGGAGACGTGGTGCTGCGATTGCGGGGTTCGGAACGTGTCGTTCGGAAGCCGGATCGATTTGTGTCGCGCCTCCACCAAATCGAACATATCCAGAACCTGTTGGAAGATCGGGACCCCGTTCCTATCAAGTGGTATCAGAGCTTCGGGTGTTCCTTCAGGTTCGAGTTATCCTACCTTTGTTGTTTTCGGTTTCATCCTAGAGTCCAAGAAAAAACCCTAAAAAAATTGTAGTCATAGGTTGTTCCCTGTCCCAGATCTCATTTAGCCTTTTGCACAATTTGATTTCAGAATCCGTAGTGTTGAGTTTGTGTCCTTAGTCGAGTTGTGTTGCTGGTTTAGATCGTGTTTTGTTTCGGGTTGTCTTGCTTCCGCTACCTCTCATACAAACGCTAGCTGTCAATTTTGTTTTCCCACCCATATCCCACCCTCTGTTTGCGACATCCATCGCATCCCGTGATCACCCAGCACCATCACCCACTTTTCCCCGAGCTTCCGCCCCCAAATTCCACCGATTTCCTCCACCCGATTTCGTTTCGGCCTCCACAAAAACCATAACTTGGAGCCCCTCCTTCAAACGGCCATAACTTTCGCATACGAACTCGAAATCAGGCGATTTTTTTTGAAATTGGGTGAAATTAAATTTTGCATCTGAAACTCCCCTACTTTGTCGGGTTCGGCAATTTTATTTGCCCCAAATTTGGCCTGGAAAGTGCAATACTCGAGCTCCGAAATTGAATCACCGAATTTACAGCACATTCATTATTTTCTGTAGGCCACACCTTACATCAGATTGAGGTGAAACTTTGTGTGGTTCCTATTTCTGTGCTCTGCTCTGTGAAAAAAATAAAATAAAAAAGACAAAAAAAAGAAAAATTTCGGCTATAGTGCTGAGGAGAGAGAGTGCTATCCGTGGCCAAAAAAACGTGACAGAGCACAGTTTTAGGTGACAGAAATTCATTTGTTTTGTGCTTATGCTGAGTTAAGTCTCTCAGTGCCTGGCCATCTTTGTTGCTGTCTTTGCCTTACTATTCTGGTCTTGACTCCTTGTTCATCATATCTTAACCCTGATATAGATCACATTTAGACCAGCAACTAGGACCAGTGCTTTGGACATTTATTCAGCATTACTATCGGTTATTGATTTGTGTTCCACTGACATATTTGGCCTGCCAAGCTCCATATATCTACTTCTGGAGAGCACCGTTTTGACCCTTGCAATCGTACCCACGCTCGACATGGTTTCACGAACCAGCCACCGGTTGTACCATCTGCTGCTTTGGTAAGAACACTTGTAAGAGCGTGGTAAGCCACTTCCTTTGCAAGTTCCCACTGCCCTTCATTTGTAGTTGATAGGGATAATCCTTTTGTTTTCCCTATGTTTCCACTAACCATGGCAGAAGACGAAGGAGACGGGACACCGGGCGATTTCAACGAGTGTGTTAGTCGCGGCCAGCTACAAGCTGCGCTCGACAAATAAAATGCTTCACTCAGCACAAGACTGGACACCATCGTCGCCGCCATTGCCCAGTTGAACACCACGGAAGGCATTGAGCGGGTGGAGCGGTGGATGGCTGACCTCACTGGTCGGATGGACACATTGGAGGCACGCCTGCCACCTGTCAATGACGACCATCATCATGATGAGGACACAGTGTATGATGCGGATGGCAACATTGATCAGCGGGCGACACAAGATGCACGACTACGTCGGCGTCTTCAGCGAAACCGACGTGGTATGGAAGGTAATAACCAGCACCGTCATGGTAACGACGACCCTTTTGCTAAAGTCAAGTTTACCATTCCATCTTTTTCTGGTCTTTATGATGCTGAAATATATCTTGATTGGGAGATGACAGTAGAGCAGAAATTTAATTCTCACTTGGTTCCTGAACAACATAGAGTTAGACAAGCTACTAGTGAGTTTAAGGACTTTGCTATTATCTAGTGGAATGAACTGGGTACCATGCGTGTACAACCTAATACATGGGAGCGGTTAAAAGAAGCTATGCGTAATCGTTTTGTTCCTCCCTCATATAAACGTGAATTGAGAAAAAAAATTGCAGCGCTTAGAACAAGGTGATAGTTCTGTTCAGGACTATTATGCTGAGCTTCAAAAGGGTATGGTGCGTTGTGGGGTTGTTGAGGAAACGGAGGATAAGATTTGTCGTTTCTACGGGGGGTTACGGCGTGAAATTCAGGACATTATTGATTATAAAGAGTTTACTACTGTCAACCAGTTGTTCCAGCTTGCTATGCTTGCAGAAAAAGAATTGCAGGGACGCAAGGAATCAGCGAAGGCAAGCACCGGACGACCATTCTACACGCCGCGCACGACTACATCGACGGGACTGCCCAAGTCTTCTTCGAGTTTTCGTTCTCCTCCACCACCTGCAGCAGCGCCACCGAAGCCACCCTCCACGACACGCTTTGCAGATTCTGCAAAAAAATCTTTGCAGGTTCCAGCCAGCCAAGAGTTCTTCTTCTGTGGCTTCAACGGACCGCTCCTCCAACATTCAGTGCCACCGCTGCCATGGGCTTGGTCATGTGCAGAAGAATTGCCCTAGCCAACGGGCATACATCGCCACAAAAGATGGAGGCTACATTAGCATTTCGGATGTCGAGGAGGATGATGATGTTGCTGCTGCCTCGGACGACAATGGCGGTGGTGATGACAACCTGGTCCTTGGTGGGGCGTCCACAGCGATGCTACGGAGCATCATTGTGCAGCGAGTCCTCAGCACACAGGTACAACAAACCGATAAGCTTCAACGTCATAATTTATTTCAGACTTTCTTCGCAATCAAGAACCGGCGCGCACGTGTCATCATTGATGGAGGAAGCTGCAACAACTTGGTGAGTTCTGATATGGTCAAGAAGCTTGGCTTGACCACGCGACCGCATCCACATCCATACCATATTCAGTGATTAAATGACTCTGGAAAAGCTAAGGTAACACAAACATGCCGAGTCCATTTTTCCATTGGTGGTTATGCTGATCATGTTGATTGTGATGTGGTTCCCATGCAAGCATGCTCTCTTTTATTGGGTCAACCTTGGGAATTTGATAATGATGGTTTACACCATGGTAGTAGTAACAAATACACTTGAAGATTCCTCGAGTCCTCATCGACCTTGTCGAGCCATGACACTAAAACCGTGTCTTCACATGTACACCACTTTTTTGGTGAGCTATTTGATTTTTGTTTATGTCATATCGTGTCCTAGCCTCTAAGAAATTTATCTAAAATTTTAATTAATTTTTCATGGAGCCAAACATCAGAAATTGAGCTTTCCACGGAAACGACCGTTTTTGACTTCCCGACGTCGATTCGTCGCCTCCGTTGAGTTTTAGCCTATGCCATCACCTTTGTCAGACTTGTCTCATCGCGTTCTATGCTGTGCTTCCCTCCTATCCTCCAACAACCATAAACAAATTTTTGCCTCCGACACCTAGCCATAGCCGCCTTAGGCATCTCACGTTCCCGTCTATCCGATGATGCTTTCTCCAATTGTCTCATGCCAAAATATGCCAAACCATCCCAGGTAGCTACCTTCCAAGTGTTTTTAGATTCGCTTCACTAAGCACCAAGATATTAAGTTTTTCCTTTTTCTCTACCGTCGTTGTTCAAACATCAATTGTATCGTCTCCGATGAATTTTCAGCTTAGCCAATAATTTTTCTAGCTTTACCATACCGTGTTCTACCCCGTGCTCACCCTACATCTCCACATTCCATACCCGGTACTATTTCTCTCCAACCTGCTGTTTTCGCTACCATGTAGTCACTGCTGTTTTTCTCTCAACTCTGGAGATTGCCGCCGTTCCTCGCCGCTGTACTCACGTCACCACCTTCGCCTCATTGCCAGGATTTCATTTCGCTCGTTCGCCGGCCACCTCGCAGCCAACCGACACTGTACTATTCAAAAAGTAATTCTCGGATTTTGTTATCATTTCATGTGATTCCACAACTTCCAGATATTCGTTCTCCCTCATACGAACTCTGAATCCATTGATTCTTTCTCCTAAATTCATCTAAAATCATAATCTATCCCTCAATATATATTTTATAATTTTTGGATTTTATTTGAATTTTATTCAAACTTATTCACTTTGGTTCTTCGTGTGTAGACTGCGACGATTAGGAAGAATTCGACGACGATTCACACCAAACTGCGGAGCAAGGCAAGTCACACACCTTGATCATATTGATCCCAATTTGTAAATAAAATTATGTTGATTTAAATTATATTGCATGCATATGTTTATTCAAGTATTTCAATTTCAGTTTTAAATTTAGTTACTCCCTACTTGTTATTGACACTGATAGACCATGTGGAGGTGACCCTGGTGGTGTGATAAGTAATTGACATCTATTTTAGGAAAGTCGAGTTTGGTTTGTGTGGTTCGGACCATGTCGTTGCGCGGTGCAATCGGTTTCGGTCGGACCTTGTCGAACTAGGTCGAACATGCTTAAGTCGTTTATTTTTCATTTCGATCGGTTCAGGCTTTGAGTATTTCTTTTGATGTTATTGTATAGTTACAATATTTCGAGCGGTGCTATGTGATTTGTTTCTTGTCTGTGATGGCTGCAGGACGTCGAGGTGGAGTCGTGGCGAGGCACGGGATGATCGGACTAGGCGCGGGCGGTGTCGAGGTCAGAACGGTCGAGGTGTGCCGAAGACGGCAAGGACTCGAGGTGGCTGCATGGCTGGAGGGCAAAGAATGAGGAAGCTTCCTGGAAGGTGCACGAGGGGCGTTTTGGTGAATACGCAAAACTGCACTAAAGAAAATGGATTGTGGATAAAGCACTAAAGTTGGTGGAGGCTTAATGGGCAAAGCATGTTGCAAACCCATTAGTAGGAGGCTATAAAAGGAGGTTTGGTTCCTGCATATTGAATCACTTGGGAGAAGAGAAATGGCTTGAGAGAGTGGTTGCTAGGGTTTTAGAGTTTGTCTTAGGTTTGCCTCTCTTGCTTGTGTTGGTTCTCTTTGTTTTATAACTGCGTATGGGGTAGTCTTGAGTGTGTGTGCTTGTTTGATGAGAGGGCTGTAAGAACACATGTATAATCATTCATCTCTCCGCTCATCTATTAAAGCTTGTTGAAGTGTGTTGATTACTTTTCCTTCTCTGTGATGTTTTCTTTTGTTTGCTTAAGTTCTCTTTTGGCTGCCATGTGATCACTGTTTTTTCAGCTTGGTTCCTGCTGTGTCATTTACTCCTTTTCTTCTCCTGATGATTTTCCTTTTGGCTGTCTAAGTAAGTTCTTCTCTGTCTGTGTTGCAAGGGGTGGTAGACAGTAGTTTGGTCTTCACTGTTTTTGCGCATAATGATTTCTTTTGGCTAAAGTAATTTCAGCAGCAAGGTTGATCTTTTAGCTCTGTTCGGCAGTAGTAAGTGCTATCATTTCTTGCTGTTTTCAAAGTCTTGTCAAAATATCTTTTTCGCTTGGTGAAAACCGCTGTTCGGCTGCAGCATGTAGTACTTGTTTACTTGCTGGTTGGTCTGCAAAAGAAACAAAAAAAGGGGGAGGCACTTGGCTGCTGCATACCTTGTGTGCTTTACTCCTTCCTTTCTTTCTACCTTTTGGTTCAAAGTCCATATCTCATGTCTTGGGAAAGAAGCAGCTCACGGCTTCTCACGTTTTTTATTTTTCGGCAAGCTCAGTAGCAAACAACGTTGTGCTCTTTAGTCAAGTTTTTCCTCTCTTTTTGTTCGGCTATTCATCTCCTGCTTATTCCAATTTCTTGCCTATTTGCCATCAAAATGGAAGTCTGCTAGCAGTGTGTGCGGCAGTAGCCTTGAGAGCACAATCATCTGCCACTTCTCTTTTGTTTTGATCCCTCTTTTGCTTTTGGTGTTCGGCCAACAGACAAACAGCTAGCAGCTCACTTTTCAGCACTGTCTCGGTAGCAATATTTCTCTGCCATGGCAGCGATTCTTGCTAATTTCTTTGCCATGGCAGCAATTCCTGTTGTTCCTCTGCCGTGGCAGCTTATGTCTACAACTTCTTGCCGTGGCAATGTGTTGGGCTGATTCCTTTGCCGTGACATTGTTAGTTCTTTGCTCATAGTCTTGTAGCCCAAGTCTTAGCGGTTTCTCGACAAATTTGTTTTTGGGT
Source organism: Dendrocalamus latiflorus (assembly GCA_017311315.1). Classification (NCBI taxonomy): domain Eukaryota; kingdom Viridiplantae; phylum Streptophyta; class Magnoliopsida; order Poales; family Poaceae; genus Dendrocalamus; species Dendrocalamus latiflorus. Next base: position 23,972,355 of record CM029626.1, on the reverse strand, counting down.
TTTCAGTCGGCTTTTGTTCAGTAGAGAATATTGTGGACACCTTGGGGGCAATTTTGTAAAGACGACATTCACCCCCCCCCCCCCCCTCTGTCGCCAATTTCGATCCAACAGACACCTTTGATCTTGTGCAACATTATACCTTGTCACCCTAGAATAAAACTCTAGTTAGTACACTAGTATGGACTAGAAAATTTTATATCAAATGCTTACACCTGCTTAGACATATTCTTTGTTTTGGGATAACCTTTTCACATAAAATGATAAAGTTTTCAAATGTATTCTTGACTTTGGTGAGTCAAGAAGGATTATGAAATATTTCAAAATAAAATATGAACCCTGGTTTAGACTTAGGCTAATGGATAGGTGGTGGGTGTAGGCATGCACTGTTGTTCGGTGACACAGTATTGATTGTCGGGCACAGGGGGTATGTAGTTGAGCCTAAGTCAATCAAGGACCGGTCTGTAAGCTACTGTTACAAAGCCCTATCGTACTACCACAAAGCTGGTATGGGACAGTCCTAGTTGACTAATTTGCGGGTCCCAACCTGAGCCTTGTCGTAGGTTTGAAAGTGAGCGTGGCGTGGCCATGAGAAGTCTCACTCGGCTTAAGAGGGGGACCCAGTCTGGTGGATTCCTTACTGAGGTGAAACCTTAGTGCTGGCTTGGCCAGGTTGAAGGCTTTGCATTGTAAAGACCTTGTCATGATCTCTCCACCGCACGCCTAAGAAAGTGTGTTAATCCAGTGGCAAAATGGGATGATCATGTCTTATGGGTAAAGCTGTACAACCTCTACAGAGTGTATAATCTATCTTAGATAGCCGTGCCCACGGTCATGGGCATGTTGAGTAAAGTTTTTCATAGATTAGACATTGTTTTTCAAAATAGTTTATGAAAACCCTATGAATGGATGGAATCCATGAGAGAATGAAAGCATGTGGATGGATGGAATCCATGAGTGATTGGAAGTGTGTGGATGGATGGAATCCATATGAGATCTTTTGAAAAAGATGGTCCGGGTGGGATGCCCGTGGTTAGGTTAGTGTTTGGTCAGAGCCTGCACTAACGGTATTAATTTCATGTACAATTACTGTTTTTACTTATTGTATTAAATTTAGCAATTTCAATCTATTTACTGTATTTCTTTAAATGTTGTTTTATGCTTAAACTAACCTTGTAAGCCTTCCTTTGTTACCTTTATCATTATGTTACATTATCCGTGTGACTTGCGGAATACAAGTTTGTACTCACTCTTGCTATCTCATCACAGAGGAAGACAACTTCGACTTCGGTGAGGATCAGAATGAATAGGTCATGTCTTACTGTTGTTTGCCTGTGGGCAGGCTCAGTGGGCTTCTTCCGCTTCGGTTTTTCCTTCCGCTACTTATATTTAATTTTGTCTTATTGGCCATGGATGTAAAATTTGGCAATCATGCCCATATTTAGTTAGTAAATGTTATTATGGTTGATATTTATCTTTGTTGTCCACTGTGGGCACTAGCTGATCCTGAACTAGTGCGATTTACACATAGGGCTTCGGAGTTGCTTCTCCGGGATCTGACGGTGTGGTCGAAGATCGACGTGGTTTCAAATCAATGTGGTCGAAACCAATGTGGTCAAAACTGATGTGGTCGAGATCTGTGTTATCAAAGACTAGCATGGTCAAACCAAGATTGTCAGCATTGACGTGGTTGAGATCTATGTGATCGAAGACCAGCGTTGTCGAACCGATGTGGTCAAGACCTATGTGGTTGTAATCGATGTGGTCGAACTAACTTGATTGATACAACATGTCGAAGATCAACGTGGTGGTCAGAGATCTATGTAACCAAAGATTAACGTAGTCGAAGATCGACATGGTCAAAACCTCTATGGTCAAAACCAATGTGGTCAGAGACCTGTGTAGTCGGAGACCTGCATGGTCAATCCGGACAACGTGGTAGGAGACCTGAGTGGTCATACCATCCGACGTGATCAGGGACTAGTGTAGTTGATGATCGATACTTTTGACCAGCTCTATGTGAGCGGTCCAATCAGCTCTGTGTGAGCGGTCCGATCAGCGAGTGGTACTACCAGCTCTGTGTGAGTGGTACTTCTAATTTGCAGAACATCTAGCTTGTGTAGTGGTACATTTTTTCCCAAAGAAACACCTGTGTGGAGTCTTCTCATCCCCGAGGAAATTGGTAGTTCCGCACGGTTGTACAGTACTTCCGATGCATGATCGCTAGTACCGAACTTTGCATGATAGAACTACCGGTTATGCCTGCAATAGCTAGTTTTTGACCATTGCTGAAGGGAGTGGAAGTACCATTCGTTTGCCTACAGTACTTCTGGAAATCCTATTTTTATGTCCCAACGGCTAGTTTTGAGCTATGAGGTATATATACCCCCTTGTGCCCAGTTGGAGGATAACTTTTGGCACTCCATTTCACTCCTTTGAGCTAGTGTGAGGTCCTCCTCTCAATTGTGCATGTGTTGCACCTTGTGAGCAAGGAGGAAGGCTCTAGATTGCATGTGTTAGATCTAGAGGTGGATTGTGTATCCACTCGAGCTTGTGCATTCATTGCACGTGGTGAGAGTCAAGCGAGGGGTTTAATTTATTACTCTTGGAGTTTGCCAACTCTTAGATGGCATTGGAAGTGTCATTCACGATGATCTTCTCAAAGAAAGTTGTGAGAAGGTTCAACAAAGTTGTGAATGTTGGAGCTCAACTACTCATTTAGGCTAACCTCAACGTGGACCAAGGGAGACAAGCAAGTCTCCGAACACCACGGTAAAAAGCAACCATGTCAATTGTGGTTGTTTTCTTGTGCTCAATTTACATTCAAGCAATTTACTTTCATAAAATTAAATTGATTGCTTGTCATTCTAGGATTGCAAACCTTGACATAGGCTTATCTTGTTGGTGCACTTAGGTAACCCAATTGTTTTAGGCGTTATTTATGCTAATCCTTTTTGTGTTAAGCTTCTACATTATTTGCTTAGTTTAGCCAAATAGAAATTTATAATTAAATGGAGAAGAAATTTTTAGACAGCCTATTCATTGCCCTCTAGTCAGCCTCCTCGATCTAATAGCTGCCCAACCCGAACACCTCACACCACTGCTAGAGTCTAAACCTGCTGGTCCGAGGAGGTGGACCTCGAGGAACATCAAGTGCTTACCCCACTGGATCGAGGCCAAACGTTAGAGAAATGGTCCCTGCTGCACGACACGGATGGCGTAAGGTACGGCATAATGACCACTAACCTTGCATAGGTGTACAACTGGGTTCTTAAGTGCCTTCTTTTTCAGACCCTCGTTGTCATCGTGGAAGGTGTTCTACACAGCACAATCGGCTATTTTCGGGAAAGGCATGCAAATGTCGTACTTCATGCTACCAACCCACAACACCCTACTACGCAAAGATTACAGCATACATGAAGAAGACAGAGAACGGCCAGCTGCACATGGTGTATGTGATATGCAATACAGAGCATCATTTCGATGTGCTCCTCTGGGATAGAGCCGGATTTAGGACGACTCATTCTCTTGTTACCCATGAGGCATGCCTTAGAAATCATGTCAACCAACCTAGCTGTACATGCAACAAGCTGAAAGTCTTACACAAGCCATGCTCTCATGTACTTGCTACATGTGGGATTGTGCACATGGACCCTTCAAACCTTACATCTGAGTACTTCTTCAAGGAGAGTGTGGTGCAGGCGTGGTGTTGGGAGCATAGGGGGTTTAGGGTTGTGGGTAACTTTGCCACCTTGGATATTCCAAACAGGACTTGGATTCCGGATGTTGACATGCTGAAGAGTGGGAAGGGTCATCGGCAGAGTCATCGGATTAACAATGATATAGACGAAGTGCAAGCTAGAGCGTTGGGTAGACGCTGCGAGCACTGCGGCCAGGAGGGCCACACAGCTAGACGATGCAAGGCACCTGCTGAGGAGTAGGCACACCGGTATGGTTTGCGATACCACTTCTTCGAGTGTACAAAGTGGGACCAATATTAGAAATCAGTGTACATTGTTATTCGTACTTTGTTAGTTCATACATTTGATGTAAGTAGTGATGTAGCACCTGTATTGTACGTTGGTTGTAATGTTTATGTAACTGTTGTGGTACCATCCCATTTTCATTTGATGTATGTAGTGTTGTATCACATGTATCGTATGTTGCACATACTATTTATGCAACTGTTGTCGTACTATCCCTTTTTCATTACTTTTGAAAGTAGTGTCCTAGAAGGTTGATATTGTTTTGCTTGTTTGCTTACAAGTTTGAATTCAAGAACGATTACTAATTAGTAGGATTTTTCTTTTTTGTTAGAAAAATCCAATAGTTCTTTACTAACTATAAAGAAAAATGAATAACTACTGCTTATTGCAAATTATTCCTGATTTAAAATGAGAGTAGATTAGATTTACTCTAGCTTTACTTTCGTTGTTTTATTTGCGGCGCGTATGTGCTAACTTGAAGTTGTTTTGCAGGTATGGCTCATGACCCTCGCGGATTGGAGTGGCCTTTCGGTCTCCTGGAGGAGGGCATCGTCGGGTACATCACGTGTCGCATCATGTTCTACATCCTGTGGGTGTGCGCAACATGACTAAATTGGGGGTGATCCGCACGCGGACACCTTGGGTGGCCTGGAGGCTAGACCCATGCTGGACAGATAGGTTCGCATCTCAGCGAAAGTACCTTGTCGCCATATGTATGTTTCGTATTGAACTCTATTTTCTTTGTAGGCTTAGTGCTGTCGATCCACTACCTCTCGCCCGAATGGTGCAGCCCACGAACGAGGATGAGCCAGCACCACCAATGGTCAGCGATGATGGAGACATCCACGAGTAGTCATGGTTCTTCCCATTCATCTGCTCCCTGTTGATAGCTCTCGTGGACTGGTGGCAGCCAGAGACGCATACTTTCTATCTCCCTATCAGGGGAGATAGCCCCTACTCTATAGGACATCTCCCTACTGCTTGGCCTCCCTATCGCGGGAGGTGCTGCCTTTCTATAGGAGGGCACAATGGATTGACGTGTCAACCTTCTGGCTAGGTTTGACAGAGTCCTTCCACTTGTGGCTGTGGTCGAGTATTGCAGATGTGGTCATTTAAGCGCTTCAGCCTCGGACAACCCCTGTTGGATGACAGCGCTCCCTAAGGCCATGAGATGTACCACGTGTGCAAGGTGGATCGGCCGACTATGGGCTCCTTCTGGTGCCGATGATGGGCACGTACTCTATCATGCAAATAATTTCTTTATATAACAAATCATCGTATATAACAGCTTGTATTCCTTGCAAGTACAGTTCACGCACATGCAGGTGACACGGGTGTACGAGCCATTCGTGGAGCAGTTCGACCACCGAACGATGGACAACGTGCGCTAGGAGCCATACTACTCTTAGGAGTTACAAGCCAGTGCTCCTCACGGCCTGTCCATACTGTGCTGGTGCGATCAGGACTACTAGCTGACCTGCAGGGACTTGTGTTGGACGTCTTCATCGAGGAGTATGCACTGCATCAGGTGATGCACCAGTTCAGCCTACAGTAGGTGGTTCTAGTACCAGCCGGGTGGCCTGTGCCCAAAAATGTGCACGTGTGACATCTTGCAGGCATAGTAGGAAGGGAGTCAAGCACGGCACGGACTAGGGGAAGAAGATGGATACATGGGTAGTGCAGTGGAAGGGCGCACTGCAAGATTATGTGTAGGAGGATGCCCCATATGACCACAGCGTGTATGAGGAGTACCTTCGCTGGTACTATCTTGGGACAGGTACCAGGCTAGTACTTGCTGCCGATCCGTTCCCAACACCATGCATCCCAACATCGACTGACACGTACCCAGTGCACTTTGCCCAGGAGGTGCACCGCACGGTGTGTTACTTCGTATTTTAAAACTTCGCTTGTACCAAACCCCCTTACAGGTTTCACCTTGTCATGTTTTTGTTATAGGTGGGCATCGGTGTTGAGATTGAGAGGGACTCCCGCTCCTTAATTCAGAGGATGATCGACGGTGTAGAGGTCACACGTGAGGAGGCAGCCCAGGCTTTCTGTTGTGTGGCAGCTCAAGCTGCACGTATTGTCACCCTGTTGTCGTGCACCATGCTCCCGGAGGTTGACACATGGACACCTGGTTGACAGTCAGAATGTTCACCGGCGCTATCCCATCTGGTAGCATAGTAGGCGGGAGGGTCAGTGTGGGCACGTGCAGCATGACCTAATGAGGCGGGAGGCTTGGCCAAGCCACGTCCAACATCGCCGCAGCCTGACGAGGCTGGAGGGTCCTCTTGGGCACGGCCCTATACACTACCACTGTCGCAGTACATGGGTCCTCTGGACTCCTTCGCCTTCCATAAGCACATGCAGGGCATGTATGACTTGTCGTACTATGCTCTGGATGGCTTTTCGCGTGCCATGGCGCTAGCCAAGGGTACGTCGCATCTATGTTTGTTTCATACCATTGGCTTATTTGATTAACTAACAATATTTGCACTACAGTTCTTATGCCCTCTGACAGAGAAGGGGCCTCCATAGGCGACACAGACACGAACGACTTCCTTGTCGAGCACAACCCGGTAGCTCAGCCCACACCCCGTGAGGTTTTCTCCGGGTCACAGCTCGCCGGTGCACCAGTACCCACACAGCCAACAGTGATGTCCATCCCTTCGGGTTTCAGACCTCATTAGACCAAGGCAGAGGAGGAGGTCCAAGCGAGGCTGCACAAGTGGACGTGGAGGTGGAGTGGTCCATGGTGACACAGGAGGGGATGTTGTGGGTGCTGTTGGGGGCATAGTAGGGGCCATCCCCTACGCTGTATATGCTTTTCTTTACTCTGTTATACTTAAATTTTGTACTTATTGTGTGATATTTATAATGCAATTGCGTTCTTATTTTTACTCCTTTGTACAATATATGTTTCTTCAATACATATCGATGGCTCTACCTTAATGCATAGGGCACAACGAACCAACACTCCACTCAATAAATAACAACAACAATGATGAATCCACCATTTAGTTATATGCTTTAGGGGATTGAACATAACTGTGTACAACTGGTTAGAGTATCATGGTACAAAGGTGTGTGCCTACTGGTAGAAGGTGTCTTGCGCTATCCACATAGAGTATTCTAGAGGAGAGTGCCTCGGACGTGGCTAGCCGTCATTACAGTGGCACGCATATATGCAGCTAGGGTTTGCATAGTAGCATGTAGGATCATAGGAACTTCCTATGTTCATGACCTCCTCGTTGCCCTCTCACACCGCATTTGTTAGCGGAGGTCCTCATTTTGCTCGTTGAGATTGTCAATCACTCCTCCAACTCTTGGATTCGGTCCCACAACGTATCCATGTACATCACAACATGGCATTCATGGGGAGGATCAATTCAGTGGGCAAAGTTGCATTTCGCCATCTGCTATGAAAGAGGGTTAACTACAATCTCTATTACCGGTAATATAAAATAAACTATTTGCTACTTGTACCTCAGAGTGTGAGCATTGGAAGAAACATCACCCGCCATCAAAATGGCCATCCACGACCTGCACGACCACATCCTCCCTATGTCTGCCATACTAGTTGAGCTCATTTGTTTGGCATCAACCAATAGTTAGGGTTGAAGTTCTCCCTTCTTTAGAGAGGAAGGTCTTGCTTAGACAACCCCGGTTTGACTGGCCCTTTGTTGTCTGCCATGGTATGTTACTGTATGATAGAGAAGGTTCTTCTTTCTACGGTTCGGAGGGTCGAGTGGTCCTAATTTTGGAGGGTGGGTGCATGCATTTTATAGCTCATGGGGACATAGTGTGCTTTATGTCACAGCGTGACAATACTCTACCTTGCCAACATTTCAGATCGACTTGACAACACTAACCTCCTTGGCTTTTCAGACCAAAAAGAAAGGACTCTCAGCAAAGCAAGACGTACCAACACTATGCAAAGCAAGACATGACAACACTCTGCCTCGACTGCTTTTCAGATTGACAAGACCACATTATACCGCCTCAGCTTTTCAAGCCGAAAAGACAGGACTCTGCAAAGCAGGACGTGAAAGGTCCCTGCAATGTAAGACGTGACAACACTCTACCTCCCCAACTTTTCTGATCGACTACAAAACACTGACCTCCTCGACTTTTCAAACTAAAAAGAAAGGACTTTACAAAGCAGGGTGTGACAACACTATGCAAAGTAAGCCATGACAACACTCTGCATCGCTACATTTTAAGATCAACATGACATCACTTTACCTCCTCAGGTTTTCATTCCGAAAAGACAGGACTATGCAAAGAATGACATGACAGCTCCCAGCAAAGTAAGACATGACAATACTCTGCCTCGCCAACTTTTTAGATCCATTTGACAATCCTAACCTCCTCAGCTTTTCAGACCAAAAAGAAAGGATTGTGCAAAGTAGGAGGTGACAACACTTTGCAAAGTAAGACGTGACTACACTCTGCCTCACCAGCTTTTCGGATCAACATGACAACACTATACCTCAGCTTTTTAGACCAAAAATGTAGGACTCTGCAAAGCAGGATGTGACAGCTCCACGCAATGTAAGATGTGATAACACTCTGCCTCCCAGTCTACTCACATGAAATTAACAACACCATGCCAACCCTTCGCCTTATAAAGGAGGTAGAAGAGATCGGGGAGTGTTGGACCGAAATGGCGACAAAGGGGGGTGAATGTCGACTCTTTAAAACTTGCCCCCAAAAACACCAACAAGAATCTTTCCTCCAATAGCTATGAACAACTATGAAATGAGTGATTCAAGTTCTCTAAAGAGAATACTAGACAAGAAAGAGAACAAAGCAGAGAATAAAGAACTGCTAGCAAAAACCAGAAAGACCCACAGCCAAAACCCACTGGGCAGTCAGACCGCAGGTAATGGGCCGGTCTGACCGCTCTCTTGCCGCCGGTCAAACCGCCCATATACCACCGGTCTGACTGGCCTTGCATATCCGGTCAGACCGCCGGGTCAATAGCGGTCTGACCGCTCCTCGGGACTCAGACCTGACAGGGGCTGAAAATTTCAGGGTTATCTCAATACTTCACAATAAGAGATTATTGGGGACTTCCTTCTGGTTTCCTCTGCCCAGAAATGTGAGACTACAAACTAAATAGCAAGCAGGGCCTAAGAGACCAAAAGAAATCAACCCAAAAGCAAGAATTTCATATTTGAGGGAGAAAATGAAACCTTACAGAGTTCTACCTTCAAACTGAAATTACCATCTAGCCTTTGATCCTTTGGCCAAGAAACTCTGAGGATAACAAGATAATAGCCTCTGGAGTTTTTCAAGCCAAGTTTCAAGCCATCTCAAGGAGGAAATCACATATTTACACCAAACCCTAGAAATATCAAAAACCTGAAAAACTTTAGAGAGGAGCACACAGAAACCCAAATTACTCAATGGTCTTAAGTCCTTTGCTTGTGAGATTTTGCAGTCAAGATAGCAATAGCCAAGGGACTTCTCAGACCAAAAATCAGGCCAACTTGAGAAGGGAAACAAGAAAAACACCAAAACCCTAAACAAGATAAGTAAGAACAGAGAAGACCAAAAATCCAAATCTGAGATTAAACAAGATATGCTCTTAGGATTGACTAGCCAAATGGCTTTTAAGCATCTCCTAGATCATAGCAACCCATTTTGGCACTCCTCAACAAGAAACAACTCAAAACTCAAAAAAGTCAAAAAATCACTCAAAGAGAGGAACAAAGAACAGAGAGACTGCACGAGAGAAAACTTCAGAAATTTCATTCCAACCAAGCAAGCATTACATAGGAGTCCCCATACGCATGGACATTAGAACAAGAGGAATGATTACAAGGGTCTCAATCCAACCTCTCCCTCTCCCAATCTCAAGAACACACACACTAAATTCTTTCCTGGAGAGGAGACTCAAGAACACATCGAAGGAGACACGAAGCAACAACAGAACCTCTGCCTCTCCTACCAACTAAAGCCTAAAGCCAAAACAAACTCACAAAGCCTCTTTTGACTCTAGCAAACCCTAACTCTCTCCCAAAGCCATGAGGGGGCATGCAGCCACTCCCTCCTATTTATAGCCCTTGGCTAACGGGTCTCCAACCCGTTACGCCCGCTAAACCCGAACGGAGCCCGCTCCCGCTTTTGTAGCCTCACGAAATTACCATTTCACCCCTCCTACACCTTCCGGGAAGCTTCCGCGCTCCTTGTCGTCCAAGCCTCGCAACCACCTCGAGTCTTCGCCGTCTTCGACACATCTCGACCGTTCTGACCTCGACACCGCCCGTGTCTAGTCCGGTCATCTCGTGTCTCGCCACGACTCCGCCTCGACGTCCTGCAGCCAACATAGACAAGAAACACATCAAATAGCACCGCTCGATACATGTAAGCATAAATGCATTAATGAAATCACATTAAGCATGAAATAGCCCAAACCTAACAAGTCGACATAATATGCATCCAAACCATTTTGACCAGGTTTGACCAAGTCCGACCGAGCCCGATTGCACCACGCAACGTCAAGGCCCGAACCAACCAAATCAAACTCGACTTCCCTAAACCGATGTCAATTACTCATCACACACAAAGGGATGACCCCCACATGGTCTCTCAGGGAGAGAACACTACACAAGCAAAGCCAACACAACACCAGAGTTTGTTTCACCACATCGGGATGGACAAGAGGTAGAGAAGCAATGGGACAAGATGATGAATCAATAGGAGACCCATGAACTAGTAAGGTCTGCTGCGGCCTACGACAAACAAGCATGGGTTGCTACGGCCCGGGTTGAATAGGCAAAGCGTGCCAAGGGGGCACCTCCCCGCGATGACGCCCCCCACAATAGCAACCCCATCCCGAACGTTCCAACTGAGCGATCGCCGCAACACCACCCTTCTGTTGGTGCAGGGATCCATGCAAGCTCTTCAAGTCTAAGCAGCGATTCAGCCTGCGCATGCGTTACTGGGGTTGCGCGAACTACTCCTTTGACTATCCCGACCGCCGTTGGGACACAAGCAACTATCGACAGTCGGTAAGGACCAGTTACAGTGTGTTCCACTACTATTTTTCTTTTGAAGTATGCACTAACAATCTCGCCCGTGTACCCGTAGAGCCCGGAACCACTATGTGGCTACCGCAAGTGGATCGACCTAAAAATCCATCCATATGTCTAGCGGATTCTCAACTTCGATGAGTGGAATGTCAAAAGGGCCTGCGAGATTTGCGAGAAGGAGCGCCGCAACGACAAGCAAACTGAGCGTATACGTCGAGAGATGAAAGCTCATCTCGACACATGCACACGTAGGGAGCACGAGGCTTGCGAGAAAAAGAGAGAAATGGCGGCAAAGGCCAAAGAGACCGCTGAGGAGTTAAACGCTGAGCTCATAAGGAAGGGAAAATGGCCCTGGTTCACCCAATAGGTCAGGCCATTCTGAACTAGTCCCCGAAGGTCCAATTTATTTCTATTCCAAAAAAGCCCTGGTCTACCCAGTAGGTTAGGCCATTCCGAACTATTCTCCGAAGGTCCAATTTATTTCTATTTCAAAAATGCGCATATGTATCGTCGAAGTACTTTAATTTGTTGCATCGTGCACGACGCTATTTCTTATGCATGTAACTAAACCATGTGTGCCATGTTATTCTCAACTTATTATAAAGTCTATTTTAATTCGCAACATCAAATCTTGTCTTTTCGCATTCAATTCTTCACATAGCAATGTATCTAACAACATGAAAAATGAGTTCTCGAAGTATGTACATCATCAACGGTATTATCTACCATATGTCTATCCTTGTGCCTCTTGTTGTACCACACAGTCCACATATTAGTCATTTTTCCAGGATGCAGTACGTATCACTTCCGAGGCAAGGCCTGAAAATATTATGTGGGTGTTTATGATGGATATATACGCTGAAGTGTCAAAGATTATCAGTCCATATATGTATTTATGCTCAGTTAAAATGTTGCTGTCATATATGGTTCGCAGATAGATTCTCTATTTTTAAGTTATGGATAGTTCGCGAGGCATTAACTGTAAAATATTTTTAAAAATATATATAATAAAAAAACATGCTCCAGTCGCCCAATAGTTGGACGACAGGAGTACTGTCGTCTGGCGGTTGGACGATAGAGCCTGTCATCTGACCGTTGGTCGACTGGATGCCTGTCTCCCAACGGTAAAGCTATGGCTTTGATGTCGCTTGATAATTAGGCGATAGGTTTTAGTCACCCAATGATTCGACGACAGGAGATACTTTCGAGAAAAAACAAATTACAGGTATATTTCAATATTTTTAATAAAAATAGATTATTTAAAAATTTTCGTTGGAGCAGCCGCAGCGCGCAGGCAGCCGACCGCGGAGAAGCAGTGGAAACGGGAATTTTCCACTGGTGACAGGCAGGCCAGGAGAGGCAGCCAACAACAGGCAACTGGAGTCTCGAAGGATGCAAACAGCCCAACCGCAGCAGCACCACCACCGCCAAACAAAAATCAATTAGGAAAGAAATCCTTCTTTTAATCTTCCTTGTAATCACATCAATCCTTCTCTCTTCTCCTCCTCCATTCCTATTCCCCTTTCTCCGTGCGCCTCGAATCCTTTCGTTGAGAGAGAAGAAGAATTGCCATGGCGGCGGTAAGGTTCTTCTTGCCCCTGTTCTTGAATCCCCTTGTTTCATCGCGCGCGGTTCCTGGATCGGTGGGGTTAGGTCCTTGCAAGAACCTGGTTCTTGATCTGTCGGCTAGGCCGTAGTGATTGAAATATTTGATGGTGGTGGTGGTGAGCTAGGGTTTCGTGGGGCTAGGAATTACTGGTACGTCCCTTCTTTAACTTTAGGTTTCTGTGAGGATTTGGCTGTGCTGTTCGGAATTAATGCTTCATACCAGGACACGGGGTCATTCAATCGTCTAGACTCTAGTGGTAATTTGTAGCTCGTGAGTGCCCTGTTTCTCATGCGTTTTTTGGGCAATCTAGAGAATGGAATTACAGCTTGGGATTGATGGTTAGTTTCGTGGAGAGCTTAGCTGCCAGTGGTATTATGTGTCTTATTGGATCATGTTGCGCATTCCCAAGTTTGCGGAATTGATGGTTGAAAGGTAGCTTGGGGAAGCACGGGTGGCAATTCTTGGATGGATTTATACAATGATATGCTTTGCGTTTTTCTGCAGTTCTATTAGCATTGCACTTTGAGGGATTCTGGCTGCTTTAGCCATTGTTGTTAGTTAACAAGATAGTGACGACAATATTCGTTTCTTGAATGGTTTGCTGCGCACTAGTAAATGCTTTGTTGCTTTCAATATGCTTGGCCGTTATTGTTCTATGGAACAAAAATGATCAACTTTGTCAAAATTTGATTGTGGTGTTGCTATATTTAGTTAAGTCTCAATGTGGAAACCAAGCCAATAACTTTACCTTCATAGTTTGAAATGTGGGTTCTAGTCTGTTGTACGGAGCTTCTAAGGTATTGATACTCTTGCGGTGTCAAGAATGAAATTGTCAATGCCTTTTCTTAGGTTATGTTTTATTTTCTTGAATTGATATTCATAGGTTATTTTTGACTTAGCAAAATTGTATTGATGCCTGTTCCTTTTGCCTCAACGGACATGCATTTAGTTCTGAATAATTTATCCACATCTGATATTTTCTGAACTCATATAGGAGAAGGGAAGTCCGTTGCCTAAGTTTGGGGAGTGGGACGTCAATGATCCTGCTTCAGCTGAAGGATTCACGGTAATCTTTAACAAAGCTAGGGATGAGAAGAAGACTGGTGGCAATTCACAGGGACAAGATGTGCCCACAAAAAGTGAGCAGCCATCTAGGCAAGGCTTGTATGCAGCAAAGGGGAACAATTCTGTAAGGACCCTATTCATTCCATTTCAGCATTCGTTTTTCCTGGGCTTTGCAGCTCATTCATATTCTAATAAATAATAATAGATTGTGATTGCCTAGAATAACATGGCATTCCAACTAAGATGGATACAGTCATTAACCAATGCACCATCATTCTGTCCAATTGTTCTGACCAAACTCATTCTTTTGGAAAAGAAACTACATTTCGATCCAATTCTGGCCATGAGTGATCAACCATAGACAGTTGCTTCTGTCGTTATGTACGTAACAGCAGTTGTAATGTGGTTGTTTGAGCAAGTCAAGCTTCTGTTAAGCCATTGTTGTAGACCAAGGCTATGGTTCAGGCATGATGGATGTTATACTGTTAGCCCACTGAAAATAGTAGTTTAACTGCCTGCGGTGTCAGAAATCAGAAAGAGACAACATAACTTGGCTCTAATAATTTGACCCTTTTAGCGTGTATTCCAGTAACTCTACAGCCCCTCTTTATGTACCTAATGGTGCTCACCAGTCACCAAAGAGCACAACGATGTCTCACTCACTTAGTAGGATTCTACTTTTTCCAATTTCCACAAATGATTCTCTAGAGAATAACTATTTGATAGTCATGTCCCTGGCACCCTTTTCTAGTGTTATTAGTTCCAATGGAAGTTAATAGACAAGTCAGTTTTGCAGTAGTGCATGTATATCACTGTTTTGGTTAATTTGAATATGTGGAAATATGTGGAAAGTACAAGGTTTCAGCTACTAATGTGTGTAAATATTTGATGAACATAAACACTCCAATCACTTGGTTTAAATTGTAAATGGAGAGGTTTGCAGAACATGATTATTGGCACTAATAGCTCTTGTGGAACTTATAACATGCCTATGAAATGAAAATTTTTACCTTGCTGAGATAATGGTTTGAAATGGAAAATTTTTCATTATAACCTATTTTTATTTGCAGAAGAAATGGTTTTGCTGCATGCAACCTGCTGCTGCTGAATCTTGAAGATCACAAGATCAACTGGATTGTGGAACTGAACTACGGTTATTTTGTTAAATTTCTGAAAAGATTCCACGGTATCCATGGAAACATGTTCTTATGATTTTTTACAGTTGTGTGGTCATGATGTTCTGGGAAAACAAGTAATGTTACTACTCTGGTGTGTACATTATTTACAACTCATATATGTGGGTAAACATGTGTGGTGTATATCTGATGCATAAAGTTGTGTTTGGTCAAATTGACTCAATCTTTGAATGTTTGCTCTCCTAAAAAAAAGGAAACAAAAACAGGGGAAAGAAAGTCAAAAGTAATACCAGAAAGTGTTGCAAGTATGATGCGCACGTGGTTTCTTGCTGTCCGTTGACCTTTGGTGCTTTCAGCACCAAATGGGTACTACAAGCACACGTTGGTTTGGCAGTTATATTGGAAGTTGTAAAAGTTATTTTACGTAAAACAGTTCATTTTATCGTCAACCATGGACTGCAAAGACGATCAAATTTTCACCTCTAAACCAGTGCAAATAACCATTCGCCTTAACTCTTCATAGTCGGTTATGTAAAAAAAAACATATATCTTGGAATTTCAGTTGGTGCTAAAACAAAACTTGCATGATATTGTTTATCTTCAATGTGCTACCATTTGTTTTATAGGTATACATTATTTGTTCTTGGACACTGATTATTTTGATCACTGCATAGCAGATTTGGTAAACATCCATGTGTCTGTGAGCTATCAGGTGTCTTGTAGTGTGATTTGTTTGTGTTCCATTGATCCATATCCTCTGGATCTGGCATTGCTGTTTGTCGCACGCAGGTGCAGGCAACTTCAATTCCTTTTCTTTTTTCGAGACTCATGGAATAGGCTGCAACAAACACCTTTTTTGGGATAACCAAATGGAGCTAGTTTTCTTGACACGAATCTCTGTTTCTGCGGGACTGAACAAACATGCTTGTTGGAACTGTACGGCAGAAATACCTTAGTCAATGCTATACAGGTAGTAGGTGTCACGAACAAGGTTTAGGCGACGCACCCACCGTGCTGCACCAGCCACGGTGACCAACATTCCGCCCTCCCCCAACCGGATCCAAACCCTCCGCTCTCCGCTCCCCCCCTCATGACTCACTTACCCCCCCCCCCTTCCGGAAAGCCGCTCATAGCCCCAACAAGCCCCTTACCACCAACTCTCCTCCCACCTCCTCCACTGCTCCTGAGCTTCCCAGCGACTGCTAGGCCTCTAGCCCCCCTCATCACGTCCTCGGTCTCGATGCTGCCTCCACCCCTCCCTTTTCGGATCCACCTCCGTCTCAACCCCTCCCATCCTAGATCCGCCGCCGCCAACCGATCTCTACTGCCTTCTGGAGGGTGCATGTTGTCCCCCTCACCTGGCGGGGCCTGAGATGCCCCTTCTCCACCCCCAGGCGCCTCATTCAAAGAGCGGCCCCTTGCCCGCCCACCCCCCCCCCCCAACAGCTGGCCGCATTGATGCCCTACCACCGGAAGCAAGCCTCGCCCCTGCAGCGCGTCTTGGTAGCATTCAAGGCAAGCCCCCTTCCCCCCCCCCCCCCCCAAATCCTCCAAAATCCTCTTCGGCGTAGAACTTCGGTGCGCTTTCTTTCCACTTGTCGCCTCAAATTCGAGATCATCGCCACCCCGCATTTCCTCCAGGCTCAAAAAGACGACGGCTAGGACAGTGATGGCGCGCGGCCCCCCCATCACCTCCCAGCAGTGCCCCCATCCTGAGGAACGCACCCTGTCCAGGCCAATCTCCCTTCACCTTCATTGCGCAACCACCCCCTGCTCGTCATCAATTTTAAGTGTTGAAGCTGAGGTTCTGGTGGCGCAAAGACCAGAAGCACTGCATATCTACACCCAATAGTACCTCCTCCCCCCAAAGATCTTCCCTCCCGAAGCTCCAACCATAACTATCGTTTCTTCCTCGAGCGCACAAGGGGGGCGGTGTTTTAACTACCTTGCCAGGGACCACAAGGGCCTCTCCTGTTGCGACCCGTCCAGGTGCCTCCACTGGCTTTGCTCAGGCCACAAGTCAAGAGAATGCCGCTCAGGCCATCTATGACCGCCTCCCAACAAGCCACGGCCGTCCGCCCCATCACCACCACTGCGGCTTTCTCTAGTGTAGCCGTACCCTCCAGCCTCTGTTGCAATGGCTCACCACAACCTCGGCGACCAGGCTACTCGTTCCGCAGAGGAGGCTTGCATCATCCCCTCCACTAGGGAGCTGCAGAGAGAGAGAGACCTTCGGAGGTGCAAAGGCTACTTGGCGATTCTTTGGCTCGGTGGGACAGGACCAGCTGCTGACCCCCGTACTATTGCCGAAGCAATCAGGAGGAGGTTCAACCTTCGGTCTGCTGACTTCTCGGTGCACCACCACTACCCCGAGAATTTTCTCATCAACTTCGAGCACAAGCATCACTGTGACGAGGTTGCCAGCCTTAACAAGTTCTCCTTCCACGACCTTGAGCTTCACGTCCAACCATGGATGCCAATCCGCCATGCTTTGGGGGCGGCTCTCAGGTTCTATGTGCGCCTGTGTCTGGAAGGCCTTCCCCTACATGCCTGGACTGAAGAGGTGGCAAGCCGTGTTATTGGCAACAAGTACTCGCTGGACCTTGTCGACGGCAAATCGCTAGTCAAGAAGATGCTCAAATGCTAGACTTATGGGCGTGTACAACAAATCCTAGCTCCATCCCTAAGGTAACTTGGATTACTTTCACTGACGGCTCTTCTCACGGTTTGTCATTAGGCCCTCAGGCATCGTTAACAGAACCTGATCGCTTCAAAAAGGGCCTTACCTACAAAGTTCTCCTACACCTTGACTTCATCGAGGACTTCTCAGCTGCCCCTCCTAAAGTTGACTACGGCACTACTGCCTTCGTGCCCTTCAAGCCAGTGATGCATGGGTTACCCTGGTGCCTAGGTGTTATTGATGGAACCCCAGAGCATGCCGAGGACAGCCAAAGCCAACACCAAAGCAATGAGAACGTGCGACTAGAAAGGCGAGCCTCTAGAGCATCTCGCCGCAGGGGGTCGACCCTAGAGGCATGCCGCATTGAAGAGAACAATCGTGGCAAGCGCTTCAACAGTGACGACGAAGATCATGCCTGCCACCAAAAGCATGACTGGTCGCGTCGGTGGAAAACGGCCACCCAGGAGGGTGCCCGACATGGAGGCTCAACTCAAGAGCGCCCCTGTGATAGGTCTCCGTGGCCACGCCACAACTCTAGAGGGCACCGTTGACAGCAACATGACGTTCCCGCTGGCCTCATCATCTTTGGCTCTCTCGGCGCCAACCAGTTAGGAACAAACAACCACAAGTACAACGAGCCCACAGACTCGGCCTTGCAGGCTCGTTTTGCTTCCCATGCGACACTCCGCCGTGAGCTGGCCAACCTGCTCGACACCAGGCTCCATCAGCCTGAGGAGGAGGCGCGGTCCAATAGACAGGAGTGGCTTGGCAAGGCCGAGGCGTACCTAGCTGCAGCACACCAGGCATGCGAGAAGCTGCTCCTACCTCTCCATCGGTACAGGCCCGTCGACAGCTGCTCTGCCACAGGGCTTTTTGCAAAGCCTTGCTCCTTGCCGGCTCTTCTCAATGGTTTGGAGGCCTTAAACATCGGCTGCCCCCTTTGCTAGGCAGGGCAAAAAGCCGATGGAAGAGGCATCCCTCAAACTACTGGCCTCCACCGGCAGGGCTATTGCGGCAGTCACAATCCTGGAGGGGCCTTCCCAAGACTTTGACCTGACCCCGCCGCACACCAATCGGTCTACTACAACCCCCTGGGTGCCACAAGAAGTCTCCACCAAGGTGGTTCCTTCACACGACGACGGCTTCGAGTCGCCACCCCCTCTGGCCACCTCTCCCAGGCCTCTGGCCAGCCCGGGTCCATCAGGTTTGGGTTTGATCCGGCCGTCAACCTTCAGCCAGATGTGTGCATGCAGCCTCAGCGGTCAGTGTCTGCTCTCCAGCTTGCAGCTACAGCGGTCGGCGCCTCCCAGCTCCTTGCTGTGAACTTGTCTTCAAGTCGGGGCCTTCTCGTTGAAGGCCTTCCTGCCGAAGCTTCAGTGGCCCTAGGACTGTGGGCACAAGTTCCCTGGGCCATCACCTTAGCTCCTGCACAGAATCTAGCTTCGCCAACAATGCCAGTAGATGTCTCGCCACTAGCTGCTGATCCAAGCCCCGAAGACCCCCTAGCAGAACGCCTTCAGGACGAGGAGGCCCCCTTGGGCAACGATGATGAAGCACTCTTAGCAGGACACGGTGAGCCCCCTCAAGGCGACAGCCACTCAGAGTGTGCTGTCCTGCTGGCCGACATCTTTACGGCACCGACGCTAGTCCTTCTGCGGTCAAAACCAGAGCCACTTGTGAAACACGGGCCGACCGTCGCCTTCACTCCAAGATGCAGTGAGCGTCTCGCGTCCAAACGACGCGACACCCTCCTCATTCGGTGGGCTCAACAGACGATCGCAAAACGGCTTGGAGTGCTGCACGACCACCCGACAATGACAGACGAGGCGCTCAACCGCTACCTCGCCCAGTTCAATAGGCCCCTACCACAGGAGGCAATCCAGGCTCTGTCGACTCGTTTCAACTTCAACCGCGCAGAGGTCCTACAAGTCGACGATGTTCTGAAGGCATAGGGGAGTCGGTCAACCTTGAGGAAGCAGTCGCACCGACCGGGCTATAGAACACACGCCTTTCAGAAGGCCACTTCACAATATGAAGCATGAAGCCTCCTCCATGCAGCCAGTCTATCCGGGCTGCCACCTCGGTTATTTTGGTTGCCTCTTCCTAGTCGGGCTATGTGCCTATGTACCACACAACTTGTATGCTTTGGTGGTCACTTCTTAGGCAACAGGTTCACCTTGCGGACTGCATCTATGTTATCGAATGGATCTTGGCTCCTACGTATGTCACTGGAGTTTCATCCCTCGCCCGTTTTAGTTCCTTATTACCTTACCGACCTCTCCTGTTGTTTCGCACATACTTGCAGCTCTCCAATGGCTGGCCGGCGCAACTGCTACAACGTTTGCCAACTTCTTGGACTTCAGCCACTCGACCACGACAAACCAGCCACTTGGCCACGATAGATGTCTCCGTGAACACCTCCATCACCACGACAAATGCCAACACCTCCTTGTCGAGCCAAAATGTACAAGTCCTGCTCTCCATCACGCAGCGTGTTACGCAGCGAGTTACGTCTCGCTCCAGCTCCAGGTCCATCTCACTTTGCAGTGCAGCGAGTTACGCAAGAATAGAGACAGGAATAGAGACAACTTCTACATGCCTCGGCTGATCAGCCGCCTTGCTCAAAAAGGAACCAGGCACCCAGAACACCCCCCCCCCCCACCTCAACAACCAGGCCCCCAGACCCCCCACCACAACCCCATCTGCTAATGTCTTCATCTCTCCATGCCAAGGCCCAACCTCTCCATGATTTGCTGGAATGTGAGGGGACTTAACTCCCCTGCTCATAGAACTTCTGTGCAGGCTACCCTTCAGGCAAACCTTTGCCACATAGTTTGTCTATAGGAAGCAAAGCTGAGCATGTCGACCATCTTCTCGCCAAGTCCATTGGCCGAAATATACAAGATGAATTTGACTTCCTACCGGAGGAGAACACTAGAGGAGGGATCCTTATCCTCTGAAATAGTGATACAGTAACCGTCTCCAACCTGCGATGCCATGAATTCAGCCTCACAATCGATATAACGATTCGGGACTGCGCTACCGATTTTGTCCTAACCTTGGTGTATGGTCCAACGCTTGACAGGGACAAGGAGAGATTCCTTAGGGAACTAATGCTTATGCATCCACTGCCGGCCCTCAGGTCGCTCCTTCTGGATGACTTCAACCTAATCTATAGGGCCTCTGAATAATTCAAATCTCAACCAGTGTCTTGTGGGAAGGTTTTGAAGCACCCTCAACACTTGTGAATTACAAGAGATTCACCTTCAAAATCGTAAATATACCTGGAGCAACAAAAGAGGCAATCCCACACTAGTCAAACTAGACAAATACTTCTGCAACACCACCTGGAACACTACCTTTAGCAGCCCTGCCCTTCAGGCCTTATCCACCTCCATGTTAGATCACTGCCCCCTCCTCCTCTCAAACGTTGGTGCTCCAAGGCCAACCAAAGTCTTTCGTTTTGAAAATTTCTGGACACGACTACTGTCCTTCCAATAGGTAGTCCAAGAGGCTTGGGTGGAGACCGCGCCTTGTCGTAACCCGATGTTCACCTTCAACAAGAAATTGAAAATCACGATGACCCCGCTAAAGACATGGAGCAACAAGTTGATCCCGAACGTCAAGCTGCACATGGCCAAGGAGATCATTCTGCACCTTGACATTGCTTAGGAAAATAGGGCCCTGACCCCTCAAGGGAGCTCCGAGCCCGCCTAAAAAAGAGAATCATGGGTTTGGTAGTAGTCCAAAAATTTCGGGTCAAGAAAGCGTCATGTATCAACTAACTAAGAGAGGGAGACGCCAACACAAAATTCTTCCATATAAAAGTCAACTCCCACAAATGAAGGAACTTTATACAACACCTCATGGGAGGACAAGATTGGGTGATCTCACATGATGAAAAATCCAACACGTTCTTTGACCACTTCTCTCACATCCTTAGACACAGTTCGCAGGGAGACACCACCCTCAATTGGGACATGCTACAACTACCATGCACAAACCTCCATGCCTTTCACTGAACTTGAGGAGCACACGGCCATCCTTCAATTGCCAAAGGACAAAGCACTAGACCCGGATGGCTTCAACAGAAATTTCTACCGTGCATGCTAGGACATCATAAAAGAGGATCTCATGGTAGTCCCACACAATTTTTACAACCTTTGAACAGTCAACTTCTTGTGCTCCAACACCGCCAATATTATTCTTCTTCCAGAGAAAGATAGTGCCTAATCCAGGGCAGATTATAGACCAATAAATCTCATTCAGTATTTCCAAGATCATCACCAAAACCTTGGCCTTGCGCCTCGCCCCCTTCATGAACAACATAGTCTCACAGAGTCAAAGAGCATTCATTAAAGGAAGATGAATCCAAAAAAATTTCTCTCTGTCTGGAACCTTGCAAGAATTTTGCATTGTACGAGAGCACCAACCCTCCTCAAGCTACACATAGCCAAAGCCTTTGACTCGGTACGCTAGGACTACCTTTTATAGATGCTGGCAATCAAGGTGTTCCCCACGCATTGGAGGGTTGGATCTCTTGTCTCCTATCCACTGCAACCTCTAAAGTTCTTGTAAATGGCGTCCCTGGCAACATTATTCAACACTGTAAAGGTCTTCAACAAGGTGACCTGCTCTCCCCCTTCTTCTTTATCTTAGCAATAGACCCCATCCAAAATATCCTCAATCTAGCAACAGAGTGTGTCCTCCTACAACCTTTACGTGGATGGGCAGCAACCATGCGAACCTCCCTCTATGCGGATGACACAACCATCTTCTTACACCCTTCCTAGGCAAACATTACCTCCCTTGTGTACATCCTAAAGAAATTTGGAGAAGCCATGGGCCTACAAACAAACTTACAAAAAAAGCCGGGTGGCTCTGATTTGTTGTGAAGGGATTGATCTACAAACTGTGCTACAGGACTTACTGCCAATTCTAGCTTCCTTCCCTTTGGAATGCTTGGGACTCCCCCTTGCAATTCATAGGCTACATCACCTGCACTTCCAAAGATTACAAGACAAAGTGTCTGGCTGCTTATCAAGATGGTGCGGGAAATTGCTGACTTTTGCGGGAAGGGAAACTTTGGCAAAGTCAGTCCTAAACGCGCAAGCGATTTACCTCCTCGCGGTTATAAAGCCACCAACCGGAGTGCTCCAGTTCCTAAACAGATGAACGAGACAATTTCTTTGGGCTAAGTCTGAACAACTGTTGGACCGAAATGGCGACAGAGGGGGGGTGAATGTCGCCCTTTTTTTAAAAAAAAAACTTTCCCTCAAGGCTCACACTTGAGTTTCCTCTCCAAAAGCTATGCCAACTGTGAAGAAGGAAAGCACAAGGACTCTGGAAATACAGACAAGCAACGGAGAAATTAAGTCTCAAGAGAAACCAAAGAAAGTATCCATAGACTCTCTTCTCTCCAAAGGCTATAAAAGCTATGAAGAGTAGATATTCAACCTTTCTGGATTCTCAAACTGCCAGAGGGGAGAAGATATTGATCATCAAGGGAGAGACACCAAAATCAGCACACAATAAAAATTGGCAGCAAACACTTCCCTGGGCCGATCTGACCGCTCCCTAGCCAGCGGTCAGACCGCCCAGGGCATGCCAGTCTGACCGCTATTGACATACCGGTCTGACCGGTGTACAAACTCCGGTCTGACCGCCTTTTACACACAAGTCAGACCGCCCCTCGGGTTCAGACAGCAAAGAGGCCGATTTTTCAGATTGTAAAAATGAGATTTTGTCTCAGCAGAGCAATTGAGGTTTTTCTACTGGTTTTCTCTGCCCTGAAGGACAAGATAACCTATTAAATAGCAAAAGGGACCAAGAGACCCAAGAATAACCAACTCAAGAGGAAGAATTAGAGAAATGATCCAGAAACTGAAAATATTCAGAGACTTCACCAAAAATCAAATTACTCCTCCATCGTTGATCCTTTGGACATGAAACTTTGCGGATACATTAGCAATATCCATAGGGCTCTCCAGATCCAATTTCATGCCATCACACGAAGTGAATCAAGAACTGGACTAAAACCCTAGAAGTGCATGGAACCTTCAGAGAGGTGCAAAAGAATCCAAATAACTCAAGATTCAAAAGTCCTTTGCACGTGAGATTTTGCAATCAAGTTAGCAACAACCTCAGGACTTTCCAGACCAAAACTCAAGCCTTCTTTCAAAGAAAATAAGAGGGGGCCAAGAAACCCTAGAAAGCAAGAACATGAACAGAGGAGCTCAAAAAGGAAAATCTGAGATTAAAAGTCATTTGCTCTTGGGAAGATCGATCAAATGATCTTGAGGCACTATCCCATCATAGAGCAACCCATTTTGGGCCTTCCCAGCAAGAATCAACAAGAAACTCAAAAAGTCAAGAAATCAACATGGAGGACATCTAAGCAAAACAGAGAAGAACAGGGTGCTCAAGAATTGAAACGAACACCACCATATTGATAAAGAGGAAAGGAGATACATGATTGATACAAGAGGAATGATTACAAAGGATCTTCTCTACCTCTCCCTCTCCATCTCAAGAACACAAGCTCAAGAACACACACCCATACATGCTTGGTGGAAGGGAGGCACTCAAGAACACATCGAAGGAGACACAGCACCTCTGCTCTCTCCCCTGCTCTCAACCACTAAAGACTCACCAACTAAAGCCTAAAGCCAAAACAAACTCTCCAAAGCTCATTTTGACTAAAGCAACACTCTACCTGATGAGGACATCACTTCGTCAGATACACACAACACTCCTCCACTTGACATTCAAGGACCAATCACTAGAGCTCGCGCCCGACAATTGAATTTACAGGTGAGCTCGTTCCTAAGTACTTCCTTTTGTTCATTTGAGAATCGATTGCTACCTAATGATTTAATTATGATTAGGAACCATGGAGAGGACCTAGAAGTACTTGGAGAAGGGCTACGAGGCGCACAAGTCCAGCAAGGGTGGTCGAATCATGATGGAGGTCCAACTCAAGCCGACTTCGAATCCAATTCGGAGTCCAGGACCAGGCCGCACTAAAACGGACGCCCAGATCGCATCCGGACTCCGTTTTGGACGTTCCACATATGTATGGAAAGCTGAGAAGACTACCTTTCCAATGGCTCTAGTTCCATGTCAAAATTCTTTCTGAGTCAACAGGAATCGTCGAAACAATTAGGCATTCAGAATCTGTCAGGGTGCTGCGCCACCGTCTTTGGGCCGTTCGGCTTTGTATCGTGTTGGAGCCCATTAGGGGCGCGTCCAGGGGTTTTGCACGCCCCTAACTCCTTTATATCCAGCCGCCACCCCCACCATTAGGGTTGGGTTTTGCTTAGATTAATTCTGTCTTGAACAGTTTCGCCGTTCATCGGTTTGTGAGACCCCAACTTTCGAGTGCTAAATCAATACATCTGCAATTCAGTTGTGTTCTTCCTTGTTCTTGCTTGTGTTCTTCGATTCGCAGGCGAGGATTAGCCTTCTTGGCGAGGTCAACCGGGCTGCGCACGGTTGATAACCTGAGGAGACGTGGTGCTGCGATTGCGGGGTTCGGGACGTGTTGTTCGGAAGCCGGATCGATTTGTGTCGCACCTCCACCAAATCGAACATATCCAGAACCTGTTGGAAGATCGGGACCCCGTCCCCATCAAGTGGTAATCAGAGCTTCGGGTGTTCCTTTAGGTTCGCAATTACCCTCCTTTGTTGTTTCCGATTTCATCCTAGAGTCCAAGAAAAAGCCCTACAAAAAAATTGTAGTCATAGGTTGTTTCCTGTCCTAGATCTCGTTTAGCCTTTGCACAATTTGATTCCAGAGTTCGTAGTGTTGAGTTTGTGTCCTTAGTCGAGTTGTGTTGCTGGTTTAGATCGTGTTTTGTTTCGGGTTGTCTTCCTTCCGCTACCTGTCATACAAACCCTAGCCGTCAATTTTGTTTTCTCACCCAGCACCTTTCCCCATTGAGTCTCGTGATCACCCAGCACCATCCCCCACCTTTTCCCGAGCTTCCGCCCCCAATCTCCACCAATTTCATCCACCCGATTTCGTTTTGGCCTCCACAAAAACCATAACTCGGAGGTCCATCTTCAAACGGCCATAACTTTCGCATACGGACTCGAAATCAGGCGATTTTTTTTGAAATTAGGTGAAATTAAATTTTGCATCCGGAACCGACCTGACGCTGTCAGGTTTCGGCGAATTTATTTTGCCCAAATTCGGCCTGGAAAGTGCAGTACTCGAGCTCCGAACTTTCATCACCAAATTTACAGCACATTCATCATTTTCTGTAGGCCACACCTTACATTAGATTGAGGTGAAACTTTGTGTGGTTCCTATTTCTGTGCTCTGCTTTGTGAAAAAAAAAACAGAAAAAAAAAACAAAAAAGAAAAATTTCGGCACCTGGTTTTGCCTGAGAGCAAAGGCACCTGAGTTCCGTGCCTAAAAAAAGAAAAAAAGGGAAAAAAAGAGCACAGTTTTAGGTGACAGATATTGTTTTGTGCTGTTTTTGCCTGGCCATCTTTGTTGCTGTCTTCGCTTACTTTCTGGCCGTGATTCCTTGTTCATCATATCCTAACACTGATATAGGACACATTTAGGCCAGCAACTAGGACCATTGCTTTGGACATTTATTCAGCATTACTATCTGTTATTGACTTGTGTTCCACTAACATATTTGGCCTTCCAAGCTCCATATACATACTTCCGGACAACACGGTTTTTGACCCTTGCAATCGCCGGGTCACACCCTCTAGGTATCACGAACCAGCCACCGGTTGTACCACCTACTGTTTGCGATGGTAAGAACACTTGTAAGAGCTTGGTAAGCCACTTCCTTTGCGGGTTTCCACTGTCCTTCCTTTCTAGTTGATAGGGATAATCCTTTTGTTTTCTCTGTGTTTCCACTAACCATGGCAGGAAACGAAGGTGACGCGACACCGGTCGATTTCAACGAGTGTGTTAGTCGCGGCCATCTACAAGCTGCACTCGACAAACAAAATGCTTCAATCACTGATCTCGGCGCGAGAATGGACACAATCGTCGCCGCCATTGCCAAGTTGAACACCACGGAAGGCATTGAGCGGGTGGAACGGCGGTTGGCTGACCTCACTGGTCGGATGGACACATTGGAGGCACGCCTGCCACCTGTCAATGATGGTCATCGTCGTGATGATGACACAGTGTATGATGCGGATGGCAACATTGATCAGCGGGCGACACAAGATGCACGACTACGTCGGCGTCTTCAGCAAAACTGACATGGTATGGGAGGTAATAACCAGAACCGTCATGGTAACGACGACCCTTTTTCTAAAGTCAAGTTTACCATTCCATCTTTTGCTGGTCTTTACGATGCTGATATATATCTTGATTGGGAGATGACGGTAGAGCAGAAATTTAATTCTCACTTGGTTCCTGAACAACATAGAGTTAGACAAGCTACTAGTGAGTTTAAGGACTTTGCTATTATCTGGTGGAATGAACTAAGTAACATGCGCTTACAACCTGATACATGGGAGCGGTTAAAAGAAGATATGCGTAATCGTTTTGTTCCTCCCACATATAAACTTGATTTGAGAAAAAAATTGCAGCGCTTAGAACAAAGTGATCGTTCTATTCAGGACTATTATGCTGAGCTTCAAAAGGGTATGATGCGTTGTGGGGTTGTTGAGGACACGGATGATAAGATTTGTCGTTTCTACGGGGGGTTACAGCGTGAAATTCAGGACATTGTTGATTATAAAGAATTTACTACTGTCAACCAGTTGTTCCAGCTTGCTATGCTTGCAGAAAAAGAATTGCAGGGACGCAAGGAATCAGCGAAGGCAAGCACCGGACGACCCTTCTACACGCCAAGAACGACTACATCGACGGGACTGCCCAAGTCTTCTTCGAGTTTTCGTTCCCCTCCACCACTTGTGACCAAGATTGCAGCAGCGCCACCGAAGCCACCTTCCACGACACGCCTTGCAGATCCTACAAAAACTTCTTTGCAGGTTCCAGCCAGGAGTTCTTCTTCCGTGGCTTCAACGGGCCGCTCCTCCAACATTCAGTGCCACCGCTGCCATGGGCTTGGTCATGTGCAGAAGAATTGCCCTAGCCAATGGGCATACATCGCCACAGACGATGGAGGCTACATCAGCACTTCAGATGTCGAGGAGGAGGATGATGTTGCTGCTGCCTCGAACGACAATGGTGGTGGTGATGACGACTTGGTCCTTGGTGGGGCGTCCATAGCGACGCTACGGAGCATCATTGTGCAGCGAGTCCTCAGCACACAGGTACAACAACCCGATAAGCTTCAACGCCATAATTTGTTTCAGACTTTCTTCGCAATCAAGAACCGGCGCGCACGTGTCATCATTGATGGAGGAAGCTGCAACAACTTGGTGAGTTCTGATTTGGTCAAGAAGCTTGGCTTGACCACGCGACCGCATCCACATCCATACCATATTCAGTGGTTAAATGATTCTGGAAAAGCTAAGGTAACGCAAACATGTCGAGTCCATTTTTCCATTGGTGGTTATGCTGATCATGTTGATTGTGATGTGGTTCCCATGCAAGCATGCTCTCTTTTATTGGGTCGACCTTGGGAATTTGATAATGATGCTTTACACCATGGTAGTAGTAACAAATACACTTTTATGCATAAGGGAAAGAAAGTTACTTTACTGCCTTTGACCCCAACTGAGATTATAGAGGCCGATAGGGCGAGAGCTACTGCTGCTAATGATCAAAAGGAACATGATAAATCTGAAAAACAGCAAGTAATTCATTTGAAAAATTCTGTTATGCTTGCCACAAAATTAGACCTTGCTGAAATTGATGATGTTAATGATACATGCTATGTTTTTGTGTGCAAAGATGCTTTATTTTCTCTTGATAATATGCCTTGCACTTTGCCTGCTCCTGTCACTAACCTTTTGCAGGAGTTTAGAGATGTTTTCCCTGATGAGATACCTCCAGGACTTCCACCCATTCGAGGGATTGAGCACCAGATTGACTTGATTCCTGGAGCGAGTTTGCCAAACCGTGCGGCATACAGGACCAATCCTGAAGAGACTAAGGAGATTCAGCGACAAGTCCAAGACCTTTTGGACCGTGGGTACATACGTGAGAGCCTTAGTCCTTGTGCTGTTCCTGTTCTTTTGGTTCCAAAAAAGATGGTTCTTGGCGTATGTGTGTAGATTGTAGAGCCATTAACAACATTACTATAAGGTATCGTCATCCTATTCCTAGGCTAGACGACATGCTTGATGAGTTGTATGGTGCTGTAATTTTCACAAAGATTGACTTGCGTAGTGGATACCACCAAATAAGAATGAAACTTGGCAATGAATGGAAAACTACTTTTAAAACTAAGTTCGGCTTGTATGAGTGGTTAGTCATGCCTTTTGGTTTAACTAATGCACCTAGCACTTTCATGAGATTAATGAACGAGGTTTTACGTCCTTTCATTGGCAAATTTGTGGTCGTTTACTTTGATGATATCTTGATTTATAGCAAGTCCAAGGATGAACATTTGAATCACTTACGTGCTGTTTTTAATGCTTTGAGGGATGCACGTTTGTTTAGTAACCTTGGGAAGTGCACCTTTTGCACGGATCGAGTCTCTTTTCTTGGCTATGTTGTGACTCCACAGGGAATTGAGGTTGATAGAGCCAAGGTGGAGGCGATATGGAGTTGGCCCACGCCCACGACGGTCTCCCAAGTGCGGAGTTTTCTTGGCCTTGCAGGATTTTATCGCCGCTTTGTCAAGGAATTCAGCACCATTGCGACACCATTGATTGAGTTGACAAAGAAGGGCGTCGTGTTCCATTGGGGGCCATCACAAGAGGAGTCCTTTAATCTTTTGAAGGACAAGCTTACACACGCACCATTGCTCCAACTTCCGGATTTTGGTAAGACTTTTGAGCTGGAATGTGATGCTAGCGGAATTGGTATTGGTGGTGTTTTGATGCAAGAAGGCAAACCTGTTGCCTACTTTAGTGAAAAATTGAATGGTCCTGCTCTTAATTATTCCACGTATGATAAAGAATTGTATGCTCTTGTTCGTTCTTTAGAGACGTGGCAACACTATTTATGGCCTAAAGAATTTGTCATTCATTCCGATCATGAATCACTTAAGCATATTCGTAGTCAAACCAATTTGAATCGTAGACATGCTAAGTAGGTTGAATTTATTGAATCTTTTCCTTATGTCATTAAACACAAGAAAGGAAAGGATAATGTGATTGCTGATGCTTTGTCTCGACGCTATACCATATTGTCTCAACTTGATTGTCGTATTTTTGGTCTTGAAACTATTAAAGCACAATATGCTTTTGATGATGATTTTAAGGATGTCTTGTTGCATTCTAAAGAGGGACAAGCATGGAATAAATTCGTGATCAATGATGGATTTTTGTTTAGAGCTAACCGCCTATGCATTCCAGTTGGTTCCGTTCGTCTTTTGTTATTGCAGGAGGCGCATGGAGGCAGTTTGATGGGACATTTTGGTGCTAAGAAGACGGAGGACATTCTGGCCACACACTTCTTTTGGCCAAAGATGAGGCGAGATGTTGAGCGGTTTGTGGCTCGCTGTACTACATGTCAAAAAGCTAAGTCTCGCTTGAATCCACATGGTTTATATATGCCTCTTCCTGTTCCTTCTATTCCGTGGGCCGATATTTCTATGGACTTTGTTTTAGGATTGCCCAGGACTAAGAGGGGGAGGGATAGTATTTTTGTTGTTGTGGATCGTTTTTCTAAGATGGCTCACTTTATACCATGTCATAAAACCGATGATGCCGTTCATATTGCTGACCTCTTTTTCAAAGAGATAGTTCGTTTGCATGGTATGCCTTCTACTATTGTTTCAGATCGTGATGCCAAGTTCTTGAGTCACTTTTGGCGTACTCTATGGAACAAGTTGGGTACAAAGTTGTTGTTCTCTACAACATGTCACCCACAAACTGATGGCCAAACCGAGGTGGTGAACCGCACATTGTCTACCATGTTGAGAGCTGTTTTGAAGAATAATTTGAAGCTGTGGGAAGAGTGTTTGCCGCATGTTGAGTTCGCATATAATCGAGCGGAACACTCCACCACCAAGGTAAGTCCTTTTCAGGTAGTGTATGGATTCAATCCCCGTGCCCCTATTGATATTTTGCCTTTGCCTACTAGTGAGAGTTCATAATGATGCTAAGGAGCGCGCTGATTTTATTGTCAAAATGCATGAGACTACTAAGGCAAACATTGAAAAGATGAATGAAAAATATAGGATTACTGGTAGTAAAGGTAGAAAGGAAGTTAAACTTGAACCGGGTGATTTTGTTTGGTTGCACTTGAGAAAGGATAGATTTCCTGAGTTAAGAAAGTCGAAATTGATGCCTAGAGTTGCTGGTCCTTTTAAGATAGTTGGGAAGATAAATGATAATGCATATAAACTTGAGTTGCCTCCCGAGTTTGGGGTTAGTCCCACCTTTAACATTTCAGATTTGAAGCCATACTTGGGAGAGGAAGATGAGGCCGAGTTGAGGACAACTCCGCTTCAAGAGGGGGAGGATGATGAGGACATCACTTCGTCAGATACACACAACACTCCTCCACTTGACATTCAAGGACCAATCACTAGAGCTCGCGCCCGACAATTGAATTTACAGGTGAGCTCGTTCCTAAGTACTTCCTTTTGTTCATTTGAGAATCGATTGCTACCTAATGATTTAATTATGATTAGGAACCATGGAGAGGACCTAGAAGTACTTGGAGAAGGGCTACGAGGCGCACAAGTCCAGCAAGGGTGGTCGAATCATGATGGAGGTCCAACTCAAGCCGACTTCGAATCCAATTCGGAGTCCAGGACCAGGCCGCACTAAAACAGACGCCCAGATCGCATCCGGACTCCGTTTTGGACGTTCCACATATGTATGAAAAGCTGAGAAGACTACCTTTCTAATGGCTCTGGTCCCATGTCAAAATTACTTCTGAGTCAACGGGAATCGTCGAAACAATTGGGCATTCAGAATCTGTCAGGGTGCTGCGCCACCGTCTTTGGGCCGTTCGGCTTTGTATCGTGTTGGAGCCCATTAGGGGCGCGTCCAGGGGTTTTGCACGCCCCTAACTCCTTTATATCCAGCCACCACCCCCACCATTAGGGTTGGGTTTTGCTTAGATTAATTCTGTCTTGAACAGTTTCGTCGTTCATCGGTTTGTGAGACCCCAACTTTCGAGTGCTAAATCAATACATCTGCAATTCAGTTGTGTTCTTCCTTGTTCTTGCTTGTGTTCTTCGATTCGCAGGCGAGGATTAGCCTTCTTGGTGAGGTCAACCGGGCTGCGCACGGTTGATAACCTGAGGAGACGTGGTGCTGCGATTGCGGGGTTCGGGACGTGTTGTTCGGAAGCCGGATCGATTTGTGTCGCACCTCCACCAAATCGAACATATCCATAACCTGTTGGAAGATCGGGACCCCGTCCCCATCACTACCAACCTCTCAAACCCTAGGAATGCATGAGTGGGCATGCAGCCACCAACATCTATTTATAGCCCTTAGCTAACGGGTCTCCAACCCGTTACGCCCGCTAAACCCGAACGGAGCCCGCTCCCGCTTTTGCAGCCTCGCGAAATTACCATTTCGCCCCTCCTGCACCTTCCGGGAAGCTTCTGCGCTCCTTGTCGTCCAAGCCTCGCAACCACCCCGAGTCTCCACCGTCTTCGACTCATCCAACCATTCTGACCTCGACACCGCCCGTGTCTAGTCCGATCACCTCGTGTCTCGCCACGACTCCGCCTCGACGTCCTGCAGCCAACACAGACAAGAAACACATCAAATAGCAGTGTTGGCTGCAGGACGTCGAGGCGGAGTCGTGGCGATACACGAGGTGACCGGACTAGACACGAGCGGTGTCGAGGTCAGAACGGTCGGATGTGTCGAAGACGGCGGAGACTCGGGGTGGTCCCACTTCATCCCCCTCCCCTCTCTTCTTGACTTGTTGGAGGATGGCGACGCCGGCAGCTAGGGCAATGATGGTGGTAGGCAGGCATACATAAGGATGGAGTGACGGTAGGTGGCACTCTGGCAGCGGCGACAACATGGAGGGCGATGGTGCCGGTGGCTTGAGCGTGGTGCAGGTGAGGCTGCAGGGTGGGCGATGGCAGTAGCGCACACGAGTAGAGGCAGTGGTGTACGGCCCGCTAGGGAAATGGCAGCATCGGTAGCTATAGCAAGGGAGGCGAGGCCGGTGGCTTGAGCGCGACGCAGGCGAGGCGCGGAGGAGATCGGCATAGGCGGAGGAGTTTGGCATGGGGGAGGAGAGGATAAGGCTGACCTCCTCCCTCGGCTGCTTATAAGAAGAGTTGGCATAGGCTAGGTTGGGCCAAAGCAAACCCAACTCCCTCCTCAATAGTGGTATGACACCAGTGCAGTTACATGTAATAGACTAGATCAAAAAGGAGGGATGCCATGAGCTCATTGACCAAGACTTGTGATAGCCAAGCACTCTATCTCTCTCTAAATGCATATGTAACCAAGCATCAAGTATGTATGAATATGTTCTACAGCAATTAATACACATTAACAGCCTAAGAAAAGTGATATATGTTGTAGTTTTTTTCTTCCATGGGAATTCTGTGTGCACACAGAATTAACTTGTAGAATTACATTAAATATATATTATGTCCAATTAATAACATGAGGGCAATCAATAATTTCTATGAGATTGAAATGCCATATCTCATTGAAGGATATATTTATCATTTCATCGTAGTAGATATGACACGTGGATTTCCTGGCTTTCTTCATTTATTTCTGTATGTTCAGCATATTGTTTGTATAAATGTGTGTAGAATTTGGTAGTTCAGATTGGACATCAACAAACAACTGCAATGTCAAGGTAGGTGGTTGGAAGAGATCCTCCTCGTCTTCTGCTTGTTGACGATAGTCGTAGTGACCTTCATGCTTGTAACATCCCACCTATCCTCTGGGCCTAAAATGCTACCACCATTACATACTTGTACCATTTTCATCAACTGCTAGTAATTTTAAGTAAGCATTACTTTATTTATATTGTAGTGACTAGATAAACATCATACTATTTTAGTTCTAACTTTAACATGGCAAACTGGTAGAATCTAAAATATACTAACAACAGATGATACATGAAGTGCTACTGGTATGTGAAATTATTTATGTGCTACTCCCATCCGTGCATGATGTCTTCAATGGTCACCTAAAAACAACAAAGTAGGGATAAGTCCAAAGACTTAGTAAGTACAAAGTAAAATAGTAAATAACAGGTTCACGTATCGTTCATTAACCATCATAGCCTCATTAACCACTTATTTTCATTTAATCTCTGCAAATTTTTCATCAACCACTCATTATGGATTTGCACCTGTTCTTTATCACAATGCAATTACGTATGCACATGCACTTCTCTCTTATCTCTTTAGCCTATA
Organism: Dendrocalamus latiflorus; assembly: GCA_017311315.1. NCBI lineage: Eukaryota > Viridiplantae > Streptophyta > Magnoliopsida > Poales > Poaceae > Dendrocalamus > Dendrocalamus latiflorus. Next base: position 23,938,426 of record CM029626.1, on the reverse strand, counting down.
TCAGTATAGCAGGGTGAGCACCTGTCGATGCACACCCAAGCCTGCCTCGTTTCCATGCGGGGATCACAAGCCCGTCCTTTTTCATACGGGGACCTCAATAGCCCGTTATTTTCATACAAGGACCTCAGTCTCCACTCCCGTGGAGCGCCCACACCAAGTGGACCAATGATACCACAAAAACTATCTATTTTTATGACATCAATGCATGCAGTGCAAATTCTCCTTTTAAGCATATCAACATGTCATATTTTAATGACCGTTATTCATCATTCCTCAACATGCAACTAAGAATAGTCAACTTACCATAGCATAGTAAATAATGCATCAACATTCATCTAATAGCAATCACTACCCAAATTTACCGCTTTACCATACACTTGCCTGTTAACCAAGCAAAGTGGCATGTAGATGGCATTGACTCAGGACAGGTTAACAAGTAGTTAACCTAACTCAGAATACTATAGTGATACATGCGCTTATACAGACGATGCTGACTCTACGCGCAAAGCTCAATACTGGCATAAAAACACCTGGTGTTAAGGACTCGACGCGCAACTACCAAACCCCCTCTTTTTTTTCCTTTCCTTCCTTTTCTTCTCTCTCTATTTTCTCCTTCTACTGGGCCGAATAGTCTCTCTTTCTCTTCTTCATTTCCTCACCTGGCCGAACTCCCCTTCCTCTCCTCCTCCTCCTCTCTCTCTCTCTCTTGGATCCACCTCAAATCTGGCCAGATGGCCTCACCCTCTCCCTCTGGTGCACATGGATGGCTCCGAGCCAACACTAAACTCAACACTGACTACTCCCCTGTGGCTCCCCCTTGGGCTCGACTGCCAGCCTACTGGCACCACCCTCTAAGCTAGCCCCAACACACGGCCTTCCCATGTGCCTCTGGCCCAACACCGCCTCTCAACCCCCCTTCGGGAGCCAACCCCCTTAGACCCCGGCCGTTGCCCTGGCTTTGGTTGCTCGCCATGGCCATTTGCCGGCCATGCATGGCCAGCCCTTGGTTGGGGTCCACCGACGCCAGCCCTAGGGGTACACTGTTAGCACCTCCTCCTCTGGCGTGACAAGAATGGCATGCCGGCACCACCTCCTGTGCCGTGGGCCATCGCCAAGGTGCCCCTAGGCCATTGGCTTCCCCTGTGGCTACAGCTTGGCCCTCAGGCCGCCGTCGCCCTGTAAGATTGAGGAGGCCGACTAGAGGGGGTGAATAGGCGGTCCAAAAATTCTCTTCAAATTAATACTAACAATTAAAGAGCTTTTCTATTTGCCTAAACCAAGTAAACAATGCGGAAGTTTAAATCAATTTGGTTTAGCTCAAATAGCACCTAAGACAAGCAAATTCGCCTAAGTGCACTAACAATACTAACCTAGGTCAAGGTTTGCAATCCTAGGTTTACAAGCAATCAAAATAATGCTAAGTAAATTGTTTGAATGTAAAAAGAGCACAAGAAAGCAAACCACAAATGACACGTTCTCTTTTTACCGTGGTGTTCGGAGACTTGCCGGTCTCCCCTAATCCATGTTGAGGTTAGCCCAAACAAATTGGACCGGCTCCACGAATTAAGCCTTCCACCTCAAATCCACTAGTGGTAGCTCTTCCCCGCTCCGGGTAGGTGAGCTCCAACCTTCACACACGCCGGGCCTTCTCACAAGCTTCTTTGAGAAGATCACCGGGCACGATGCCTCCAACGCCGTCTAGGAGTTAGGAGTCGGCAAACTCCAAGATTAATAAGTCAAACCCCTTGCTTGACTCTCATCATGTGCAACGAATGCACAAGTTTAAGTGGATACAAAATCCACCTCTAAATGCAACACATGCAACTAGAGACCTCTCTCCTTGCTCACAAGGTGCAACACATGCACAATGAGAGGAGAAGCTCACACTAGCTCAGAAGAGTGAAATAGAGTCCCAAAAACCTTACCCCAACTGGCCACAAGAGAGTATTTATAGTCCACACCTCAAAACTAGCCGTTGGAGTCAAAAACAGGATTTTGCGGAACTACCGCCGTTATAGGAGCGGTACTACCACTCCCCATCATAACGGCTAGAAAAATAGCCGTTGTTCAGTCATTTGTGGAACTACCGCAGTTATAAAATACGGTACTACCGTTCTGTGGTAGTTCCGCAAAGTCAGCGTGGTAGTTTCGTTTTCGGTTTTTCAGCATAGACAACACTCGGAAAAACGGTCATAACATTTGGCTCCAATGTCGGAATTGAGTGATATTGGACTCTATGAAAAGCTTATTCGGAGGGCTACACAACCCATCTATTTGCATGATCTCAAACATATTAGATCAATGCAAAAATCAAAAGAGATCCAAAAGAATCACTCCCATGGTTTATGTCCAAAGGAAATTGTAACAAACAATCTTAGACCATGCCAAGGGATAATGCATGATCTTCAACTTTTGTAAAACACATTTGCAAACTTAGATCATGTCACAAGGAGTAGATACATGGACTTCAACCTTTTGCAAAACACATTTTCAAAGTATAGTCACATGTTACAAGGATTCACCACATTAGTTTCAACCATTTGCAAAACACATTCACAATGCAAGCCTCATGCCAAGATGAGCTAGAGAAAGTAAGGTTGAGCCATCAACACATGATGAGACTCAAACTACTAGACATGACTCCTCTTAATAGTACGGCAACTTATACTAGAAATCCGGTCTTTCAATCAAACACCAAGACCGGTAAAAGACTGCGAACACATCCTAGCCCTAGCTAGTCATACCTTTGCCTTGGGTCATCTTCTCGATATGCATCAACTCATGATGCATTCTTTTCTGCAGCTCTATCAATACATGATGGTCTTCACTTGACTTGATCAACACATGATCATCACCATGCATCAACTCATGATGCGTCCTTTTTCTTTGATGGTCTTCAACACATGAAGCCATCTTCTTCTTGATCTTGACTTGATGATTTTCAACCCATGAAGTCATCCCAAGTCATCCTCATTTGTGGAACCTAACCTATTCATCCAACTCATGGAAAATGTTAGTCCCACAAATCGATTGTCATTAATTACCAAAACTCACCATTAACTCATAATAGAGGGACTAGATTCTCAATCTTTCCCTTTTGGTAATTGATGACAATCTCAACAAATAATGAGATAATAAATTGAATATAAAATCATTTGAATTCAAAGTGCGGTACTACCGCCGTTATAAAATCTGGTACTACCGCTCTGCGGTAGTTCCGCAAAGTCAGCACGGTAGTTCCGCTTGAGCCGGAACCAAACTTGGCGCTCTCTGGAAAAAAGGCTCCGCTCTACCTCCGGAGCTTCCGGGCTCCGGAAGTACCGCTCTATACTGCGGAACTACCGCCTCCAGCGGTAGTTCCGGCGTTGAAATCACCGGTACTTCCGATCCCGCGAAATCTCAGGTGCATCCGGAGGGTGCTCTTTGGAAAAAAGGCTCCACTCGGATTTTGAAGCTTCCGGTCTTCGGTAGTACCAATTTTGCCTACGGAACTTCCGCTCTGCGGTAGTTCTGACGTTGAAATCTGTGGTACTACCGCTCTTCCAGACAGAGCACAGTTTTGGCTATTAAAACAGATTTTTAATGAATGCATGATCCTAGTTTGATCCCAATGTATGTATAAAAGGAAACATAGATCAATACTAATGAAACTCCAAAACATAGAGAGAGAGCTCCCCCTAAATATGTGCATACAAGTCTATATGAAGAAAAATATGCACATATTCATTTGAACTATTTGAGGAGTTCAATCTATATTTTGGATCTAAGAAATGCATTAGCATATGAGAAAGTGATTTTGAATGTATACCTCTTTGATTTCACCTTTTCATCCAAATGAGACTAAGCTATAATATACTTTGAACAAACATATTAGTCTCATATATACATTTGTCATTATCACCAAAACAATATAAAGGTATTTGTCATTAACATCAAAATCTCATAATGGCATTGTCATTAACATCAAAACCAATTTAAACGGAGCTTAATCTTTCACGGCCTACCCCTGCTCGGCTGCCGACACCCTGGCTCAGCCTCTAGCCACGGCCGAGCCCCAAGCATCGCCATCCCCCAGGATGATCCATCTACTTCACTCTTTACTTAATGTAGTTTGATTTAGTTACTACTTTTATTTTACTCTATTCTTCATCATGCATGGCTGGGGAAGGTAAAACATTACTTGGCTCGGGTTGGGTGGGGATGAGAAGGTGATGATGATGGCCATGGTGATGGCAGTGCTCTCCAAATGTTTCTGTTGGCCCTTCTCGTCTCCTCCTTGTCTCGGTCCAGTTCGGCATAGTTCTGGTAGTCCTAGCAGCTTGCGCTCGCTGTGGACGCCGTCCTCACACCATCGAGCTTCCCCAACTCCCCAAGCTCCTCTCCTCCGCTTCCCTCTCCCTCACCTCCTCTCTATGTTGCTCTGGTTGGTTTAGTCATGCTTGGCTTTGGGGCTCACTCTCGGTTGGCTTTGTGGATGAGCTCTACTCATTCTTTTTCTTGGTAGAGAAGAAAAAGATGGGGGAAGGAATGTCTTCACTGGCTGGGTGGCTTTGGCTTATGAGTAGTGTTGGCTCTCGGTCTTGACAATGAAATGGAAATGGACTGGCTTGCTTCCCTTGGGTTGGGTTGCTGACATTTTGCATGGCGGCTTTGATCATGACCTGTGGCATGGGACGTGTCTTATGCACGTGACTGCATTTTGACTTATGTGGCCATGTCTTTATGTTGTGTGGCTACATGTTGGTTTATCGTAAAGGTGAGGTGAATTGGTAGAAAGGTAAAGATAGAATTTCTCGCCGGATGATGAAAACCCAAAACGCGAGATAGTGCCGACCAGTCGGGGATGGTCTGGGAACCTCATTGAGCTGTACTATTATTCGACATTCTAAAGTCGAATGGGTTCCAAGGACAAAAATATTTTATTTTCTTTTATTGTCCCTTGGATTATTTCATTTCTCATTTTATTTCTCTTTTATGTTCTAGTGGTATTATAGTGCTGCTGCTAGAGTGGTCTTAAAGTCCTTCAACGTTCGAGGAAAGTTGGATGTTTACGCTCTTTTTTACCAATGAGTCTGACATGATGCACATGTCTCAAATTTGCCCCAATGCTTATAAAAAAAATCATTTATGCTAATGGAGTTATTTGTTAATACCTGGTTGTGATTTGGGAGGAATGATAACTCGTATTAAAAGCTACACATAATCATTATGTACTAGATGAAGAGGGAGCATGCTAGATCTGGCATAACTTTACGGATAATATTAGAATTTTTATTTACAGTGCATGGCCGGAGTTCGCATTAATTACGTAGTGGACGGTGCAACTGTATATAGCTTCTCCATGACAATACCATTGATGGTAGCCAAAACTTCATCCAACTTTAATTTATTTCCACCAATTAATATTTTGTGTTTCGCGTACATGCAGTGACTATGGTGGATGACGTCGATATTGCCTTGGAGATGTTGAATATAGTAAATCAAGACTTTTGTAGTTCGACTTAATTTTATTTTGTTTCATTATATTTACTTTTTTTAAATTGATGTGGTTTATTTACCTACTTCACATATATACCTTTGTGTTTGTAATTTTGGACCTAATGTGAACATGATCTCACTAAGTACGATATGCCAGACATGAATGGTTATGATCTCCTTGTTGAGGTTAAGGAATGACAATTACACAAAAAAAATGTTATTTTTCCCTGTGGCATCATTTCATCGTGTTATATGTTTAGACTTTAGACTAGCGAGTTATTTTTTTAACTACTTGAAAATGTTGTTATCTAACTATCCACATTGTTTTTAACTTCATTTAGAAATCACCCAAACTAGAGAGCATTCCTGTGGTGATTGTGTCGTCAGAGAAAGATCTTGGTACCGTCAAAATGTACTAAGGATGAGCTTATACATCTATTAATTTCCTTAGAGTGAAATTAATGTCATCTCGTTTGCAGATGCCTGGACGCAGGAGCAAAAGATTACGTATTGAAGCAGATCGGACCGGCTAATTTGCGTCGCCTTCTGCACCATCTTCCGTGATACCTAGCTAGTGACTGGCTATCAATGAATCAACAAGGCGGAGGCGACAGATAGATTGAATAAAATTCCCATGGGTTTATCTCGTTTTCATTTTAATTCAGATGTAATCGTCTTTGAGAGAACTCGTGGTATTTTGTGTATCTTTATGTTTGTGGTCAACTTGGTTGTACTGTTACAAGGAATGCTAAGCAAGTATAATAAGAGGCTGTTAGTAGGCTGTATGCTGAGGTGGAGGAGAGAGAGGAGAGAGAAGAGAGGTGGGTTGTAAGTTTACAGCCAGCTGAAGCACAAGAACCAAGAAACTTTGTGAGAGAAAGGGGTGGGTCATACAGCCTTCAGTTGGCTATAAACTACTATATGAATAGGCTGATAAGTGGGCTGTAAGTGTCCATACAGCCAGTTGAAGGCTGTATTATTAGCCTTGCTCTAAGATGACGATGTTATGCCAGTAGTTTGTTTGTTTTCTTTGAATCACTCTCTCTCTCTCTCTTAATTAATAAGTGAGTGAATGTTCAAGAAAGAGCAGAACAGAGAGAGAGGCCCGTTTAGATATCAGAGCCTGCCTGGAATGTAGGGTTCCTAAAGGAAATGGGGATTGAAACCTTTTCCGAATTTCTGTGAAATTCTTACTTCGCAAACAGGCCTAGATTAGAAGTAGCAGGTAATAGTAATCTTAGCCTCCGATGCTGGCTTGCCCCGTTGCCCGGTGCGTCAAGTCTGGGCTTGCCATTCACACATGTAAGGCGTCCGACGAAATGCCGGCGGGTGCAGATCTCGACGAGTTGCTTACCAATGGAGTCTGCACTTTCTGTTGCTATCTTGCTTTAGATTTTGGTATGGATTCTGGGAGATCGTTGCTGCCCAGATGAGAGCTTCCTCACGTTTGCATCACAACAGATGCCTACAATGTTTTGGTGGACGATTCTTATGCATATCTTACTTACCTTCACACACATAATAAAAACACGCCTAGCTACTTACAGGTAAGAAATTCTTCCTAGTTATCTGAACAAGTACTACTTAACATGCTGCGTGCAGAAGCCAAAAACAAACTTTTACCAGTCCATACATGCGTACGTGTGTATGTATGTATGTATGTATGTATGTATGTATGTATGTATGTATGTATGTATGTATGTATGTATGTATGTATGTATGTATGTATGTATGTATGTATGGATGGACAGTGGTGAAGCCAGGAAGAAAATCAAAGGTGGGCTAAGCTAGAGTATCACAAACATAGTATTTTATTACTGTGCAATTTAAATTCATATATCAATAGAAGAGAAACAAAACAAAAAAGAGAAATACAATGAAAGTACCTCAGTAACAAAAATCATGCCCTGAAAATATATAAATATTCTTTCAATGAGCAGAAATAAGTCATCTGCATATGAAAAATAGCAAAATTACTTATACAATAACTAATTATAAATTATTATGAACATTTAAGAAAAAACAACATACCATTTGCAGGCAAGATTAAATCACGAGGCAAATTTATTCTACAAGATTTCATACCTTGAAATCGTCTTAAATAGTTATACAAAGTTCATTTCTCTATTATAGAAAATCTATTAACAAAAGTTGACACGTCAATTCTAATCGAAACATATAAATCACAATTTTAATTTTAATCTTTAATAATTTAAGTTGATCAATGGTAATTATAGGACATACATATAATTTATAAGTCTAATAATTCAGGCTGATGAACTAATCAATGTTAATAGCTGAAATCCTCGATGTAAAAAATACAGGACTAATCAACTAAAGAGAAAAGGTTTACCTGACCTTGGTCTCGGGCTCTCGGCCAGTCGGTAGTCGCCAGCCGTTGGGACTCAGGCATTGCCGCGTTCCTGCGTCGGTGAATCGGCCGGTGTCACCCTCCAACTCTAGTCTTCAACCAACTACCGAGGGTTGCCCTTCAGCTCAGCACTTCAGTAGTTCAATGCTCCAACCTGCACACAACTAGTCAGTCTCTTGATCGGTTGCTTTGCTCCCCACTTCCCAGTAGCAGACTAGCCGAGTACTAGTTCACTGCCTCCCCTAGACTCTTTCTCCCCATACGGCATTGACCCCTGTGGCCCTGGCGACCACCTGCGACGCGTCGCCCAGGCCCCATCATGGCACCGCCCAGAGGCCAGAGCCGAAGAGCCCCGCCAGTCAGCACACGCCAACTACAGGGTACCTCCGTAATTCCGTAATTTGGCCGCCACCGCCACGTTGCTGGGATCTGCTCGGGCTCAGTGTTGGTGCCTCAGCCCATCGGCTACCACCTAGATCTGCTCCACCTGGATGTATGCTCGGCTGACGCGGCGCCACCCAAATGGCCAGGTCTGCTCACTCGAGACTCGGCCGCCAACCATTACGCTGCCTGGCTGTAGCCTACAAGTCCTCTCGTCTCCCGTGCGTCGGTGCGTGTGCGTCTCATCTGTAGGTTTGTGAGTTGTGACTCCGTATCCATGTTGTGTTCTTGTGGCCGCCTTAGCTCGGTGGATGTCTAGTAGGGGTGGCAGTCGGGCCCGATTACCCGTTTACCCGTGGGTAAAAACCCTATTAGGGTAGGGTATGTTCCAATTTTTTTGCCCGCGGGTATACTAATGGGTCAAATCCTTTGCCCGATGGGTAAACGGGTACGGGCATGGGTAGTCACTACCCATGCCCGCTTCGCCCGTTTACCCGCCAAACATAACTGACAAGTGGGCCCCTACCTCCCTGGGAGTCTTTGGTATATATACATTAAGCTAAAATCTTTAGGGTTTCCCATTCCCTGCCGCCGCACAACTTGTTGCCTTCGGCCTCCCGCAGTCCCGCCCTCCCCCTCCCTTGCGCGTTGCGCCCTCCTTCTCTGGCTCTCTGCGCCGCCGGCTCCCTCGTCCTCCAGTCCTCCCTTGCACCGCCGCCCCCGCCTCCTCCCTTGCGCCGCCTCCCTTCTCCCTTGCGCCGCCGTTGCCGCCGCTCCAGATCTGCAGCTCCTCCTCCTCCCTTGCGCCGCCGGTTGCCGACTCCCTCCTCCTCCAGATCCGCAGCTCCTCCTCCTCCCTTGCGCCGTCGGTTGCCGACTCCCTCCTCCTCCATATCCGCAGCTCCTCCTCCTCCCTTGCGCCGCCGGTTGCCGACTCCCTCCTCCTCCAGATCCGCAGCTCCTCCTCCTCCCTTGCGCCGCCGGTTGCCGACTCCCTCCTCCAGATCCGCAGCTCCTCCTCCCTTGCGCCGCCGGTCGCCGGCCCCCTCCTCCTCCCTTGCGCCGCCGCCCCCTCCTCCTCCCTTGCGCCGCCTCCCTTCTCCCTTGCGCCGCCGCTGCAAGGTGAGCCTCTCTGTGGTGAGCCGACTCCCTCCTCCCCTCTCTTGCAGTGAGCCTCACTTATTTTTCTTGCAGTTGCAGTGACTATGTCGACCCCAGGGAGTAGCAGTCAACCGGAGCAAGCTTCACAAGCTTCAGATTGATTATGGACTTGTAGACTTGAAGTCATTGTGTTATTATGGTGTTATTTTGCTATTCATATTTGCTATTGCTTGATTATTTTCCTTTTTAAGCAATTTTGTGTTGGATGCATTCATGGAGGCTTGATTATGTTCTGTTGTAAAATGCAAAATGCAACTATGCAAATAGCATCACATCACTTAGAAAATAACTGGTAAAATGACATGTCAGTCTAGATATTTGTTGGCGGGCAAACGGGCATGCCCGCGGGCATACGGCGCCCGCGGGCGGCGGGCATGGGCGCGGGTTTTTGCCCGTCACGGGTGGCAGGTACGGGCGCGGGCATGAAAATTGCTCGCAGGCGCGGGCATGGGTATGCAATCCCGTGCCCGTCGCGCCCGACTGCCACCCCTAATGTCTAGATCTGGAGGAACTCCTCTGTTGCCTCGGTGTTTGGCCAGGCCATCTATGGGGGGTAGGGTGTTTCGAGGCAGGCCGAGGGTGGGCTGAAGCCTGACGAAGCCCACCCAGTGGCTCTGCCCCTATATATAGAATTACTATTCTACGCGTAGGTGTAGAATGCGCGTCGAAAAGTTACAGCCGTGCGTGAGTGAAGTTAATGTCAAATACATGTAAAGTTACTACCAGTTGTATAGTGTTACAACTGACAGTAACTCTACATGTGTTTGATTTCTGACACGCATTTCACACCTGTGTGCAAAATAGTAATATTATATATATATATATATATAGTATAAATAACATGGGCACCATGATGCCCAAACTTCATGATTGAGACTTTCCATCCATAATTAAGACTTTCCATTTGTGATTGATTCAACATGATAAATCAATAACTTCCTTTTCAAATTGATGCCTTTTTGAATTAATGAATGTTAACGGATTTGCCTGATATATTATATATCATTACACTTGCACGCATCTAAAAGCAATCCAAAGGTAGGGAGGTTTGGTGCCCAGACACCATAGTGCCCCATTTCAGCGTCATATGTGTGTGTGTGTGTGTATGTATGTATGTATGTATGTATGTATGTATGTATGTATGTATGTATGTATGTATGTATGTATGTATGTATGTATGTATGTATGTATGTATGTATGTATGTATGTATGTATGTATGTATGTATGTCGATCAAAAGATTGAAAGACCTCGGAACCATGCACACGTCCCAGAAGTGCCCGACCAGCTGTCCAGCGTTGCCGACGCACATGCACCACCAAACACCTTCATCCGCGGACCCATCATCCACCTAACCATCGACGATAGTGGTGGTAGCGACCTTCTACTCGTCCAACTTCCTGCCTCGAGGCGCTTGCTGGCATGCCGGTGCTGACTCCTCCTCCTTTGACGATGGCCCCTTCTACTCTTGTTCGTGAGTTGCTATTGCTTTTTCTGATGAGATATTCTAGTGGTTTTGGAGGCGAAATATACAGAGAAGGAAGAGAGGTGATGAAACCTCACTTTTATTGGACCTAATTACCATATCTAAATTTAACCAAAAAATTAATTAACAAATTATATATTTGTAATTAATTCAATTGCACGAATGTCCAAGTAATGGGGGAAATCCCAAAGTGTTTGAATACTAAAAGAACACAAAGTGACACGACTAAGCTATAATATAAAGATATTGTTTGCATCATGAGAATTTACAAGGGTACAATATTTATCGAAATACATTATACCTTCTCAATCACATACAACAAGCATTTAACTATACATTGGAATGGTAGATTAAGTTGCCAGTGCCGTAGGGAGTGAGTCGGTACCCAAAATCTGGACTGCGAAAAGCAAACCAAAATTCGGAAAGAAAGTAACCATAAAAAATTAGATAGTAGATTGTTGTCAGTACCCTCTTCTATCCAAATGCATAGGGTAGTGTTCATTGAGATACCAGCCGTTCGGGGCCAGTCGACACCTCTCGCTATAGTGGGCCTCATCATCCAGTAGAAACCATACCAGAACCCACTTAAACCACACCAAACTTACCTCTATAAAAGAAAACTGAGCTATAGTGCTGGAAAAACCCCAGCGACCTTCGGTCCATAAGAGTAACCTTCCTTTCACCACGCACAGTGGTGAGGAGGCGAAGGATAAGGAGTAACCAGCTGATCGGGAGAAATGGTAGAAAGGTATGTCCCGCCGGATAATGAAAACCCAAAATGCGAGATGGTGCCGACCGACTGGGGACGGTATGGAAACCTCAATAAGCGCTACTTCTATTCGACATTCTAAAGTCGAACGGGTTCTGACGGCAAAACCATTTTTTTCTTTTATTCTCCCTTGGATTGTTTCATTCCTCGTATTTCTTCTCTTTTGCCCTCTGGTGGTATTACAACTAGAGACTACGGAGACCAATTGGAGTTATTTCTCTTCACAACCAGAGTGATTAGTAGTATTTGGAATACTAAAAATGCATATTCTCTTTTAAATTAATAACCTATTTTATTATTGAGGAAGAAATGGAATAAGAAATTTGGATGTGAAGAGATTAGTCATACAATTGCATTTACTTGTTAAGAATGCTTGTTGAGTACGTTGTACTCACCCTTGCTATTAAATTTATTTGTTAGATCTCAGTTTGGCCAAGGATTGCCTCCCATTAGGCATAGGGTTTGTAGGCTCAAAGAATGTTGTGTGGGACGAGGGTGATTATATTGAGAGCCAAGGGGATGGACACATTATTTGGTAGTTGAGATGACTAGGCAGCCTATAGTGCCCCGTCTCAAAGAGTCAGTATATATAATTAATCTGCATCTTCATCCGTTATCTAGTAATTGTATAATTAGGGCTTAGAGTTGAACTTTTGTATCAGTTTTCTACGTATAAATGTTAGTTAGTATGTATTATGTTAAAGTCTTTAGTCTTGCATGGCTAGTTATTGTAATATTGTTGTATATCTAATTATTCTTCTACTATGATAACTTTGATATGGTTTATTATTCGATGAGACATAATTCTTATGGAATAATAATTCGTGGACTCGTGTCATATTCTAATGATAACAGCATGGGTTGTCAAGGATGTGGATGATGAGATTAGGCAGGGACAAGGCTACCCATGTTTGTCACGTTCGCGATTACGTGGCTTGCCCTTTGTTTTGTGAGATGACATGGCAGGATCCCCAGAGGTGCTCTATCGGGCCTTGCATGTTTCCTTTTATGTTCTTTCTGTTACGAAATCTAGAAGGTTCCGATGTAGACAAATACCAGAACTGCTCTTGGTGGGCTTAGGCTATAAATAGAGAGGCATTGTACCATGTAAAGAGAGCTGAAAATTAATAAAGACTGTGTGTGGTGTTCTCTCATTGATGTCTCCTGTGTTTGATCTATTGCATTCTTGATGATTGATTGTGTGGATTGCGTTACCGTTCATCTGTTTTACATCGATTTCTTAACATGTTATCAGCACAAATCACTCTTCAAGGTGAAAAGTATACAAATCACAAATCGATCTAATACACATTGCAATTTATATTCCAATCTAGATTGCTACTAGATCTATTTGCAATGCCATGATTAGAGTGATTCTAGTCTTAGATCAACATGAAACCTGCTAGCCTAATCGCTATGGACTTCTGTTAATATGCTAGATAGATCTAATTGAACCTAGATCAATCAAGATAGAATTTAGATCTCCAATAATAGATCAGAAATCTTGATGGATTGAAATCTCTCGGGCTAGCACAGTGCGCACTCAGCACCGACGGCCATCACTCGGTTTTTCCGGCCGCTACCATGGCAGCACCCCATGTGTCGCTCTCAGCCGTCTGGCACCTCGCACCTGTTCCTAAAGCACACACACTCGAAGCATCTCATTCTTTAAGTTAATTTGATTTTCGTGTAACCAATTGCCGGGAACTGAGCTTTCCTAAAATCAGTCGAATTTGCTCATCACCGTCGATTTGTCGTCTCCAGTGAGCCATTTTCCAATTCATCGCATCCAAACCATCTTCACCACCTCCTCTAGTTGTTCCATGCCTCAATTCAACCAATGCTTTGTCATGGAGAGCCACCACCGGCGCCACCTCCATTTCCGCCATTGGCCACCATCATGCCACTTCTCTGGCCATCCCCAAGCTCCCCAACTGCACCGAAGCACTCCACATGCCCACGCCATGCCAATGCTCGCATCGCCATCCGTTTGAGGTCGCCGGAGCACCGCCACCGCCGTCCACCTGCGCCTACCCATGCTGTGCCGCCGCCCCGACCGCCACCCGTGTCGCTGTCGTGCACCGTTGCCTACGCCGCCGCCTCCCCAAGACCACTCCAACCCGTTTTGCCATTCGCCTCCACCTCCTACGCCACCCATCGCCAGTGATGTCACCCCCTGCTCTGTTCCCCCCTGCTTTCCTCTCATTCCCTCTCTTAATCACTTACATGGATGGCCCACTTGTCAGCTTCTTTCTTTAATTTTTTTTGGTTGAAAGGATTCTCTTCTTTAATATATTTTTTGTATTTTTTTCTCCGGCAAACCTTTCATTGACCCGTTCTCCGTCGTCCGAACTCTAAATCAAGTGATTCAAATTCCTAAATTCATCTAAATTTAAAATCTACCTCTTAGTACCTATTTTATAATTTTCTGATTTTACTTAAATTTATTTTGTTTAGTTTACTTTTTATATATAGACTACGATGTTTTTAAGAAGTACAACTTTACCGACTTTTCTCACCTTACAGTACGCTTTGAATCCAGCCTCCATTTTTTTTTTTGTGACTTTGACACTGGGTGAGTTCCAACGTCGCTGCTATGGCCTCCGATGCACCGATGCCGGTGCAAGCAGACGCCCCCTGCCTCTACCACTGCTACCGACCGATAACATGACATGTTTGTCTCGATTGTCACCATTTCACCGGTAATTCTAGATGTACCAACTTGGTACCAGCTATTGACGTAGTCAACATGAGACGTGAGGAGAAAAATAGTTGTGAAGTGGGACCCATGACTGTTTATGGATGAAGCTCTTACTTCTGAGCGGATACAAGTTATTGATGTGGGACCCATGACTGTTTATGGGTGAAGCTCTTTCTTCTGAACGGATACACCCTGTTTGATACGATTGTGGTTTATAACTTTTACATGAAATTATTGAATTTTGGTTGTTTACAGCAGAGATTACGGAAAGAGAGATATTTGCTTGTGATTTTGGTTGATACAGTTGTTGGACTTTTAACGTGTACTATAATTAACTTATAGATCTCATCTTGAAAAAAATACTCCGTTTGAAAGTTAAATACTGTAACAAAAGATAAAATTCGTTTTTAGAAACTATAAAGAACATGCCCACAAGTTATTGATGTGGGACCCATGACTGTTTATGGGTGAAGCTCTTTCTTCTGAGCGGATACAAGTCACTCATCGATACTTCGTGCGTTCCTCATTTCGGTACAGACTGCACTTCTCGCCACCGCCTGCTCACCCCGTCAATATCGTGGATCTAATGAACTCTAATCCTAACTTTGTCGGAGCGCTGCTGGAGCCTCCCCACTGCCCGTCGGAGCCATCAAAAAGCGCAAATCGCGACGCAACATTAGATGGATCGAAATTTGAGTACTCCCAGGGTGATAAAATACTCAACTACTAGTTAGCAATCTTGATTTAAACATTTCAATACATGCGCTCAATGACACAATTGCACATCCATCCAAAGACGGGAACAAATGAAATTATATTTATAAACATTACACTTATTCATAGTTACATCTTTTTTTAGGGGTTTTCATAGTTACATCTGGTGCAATATTTATGCATTTACATACAACTAAACACATGTCAATTATTCAGTGCAAAAGCTCCTTGCCAAACAGCCCAGAAATGGCTCGACCAGGATCTTCCTGCTTAATTAGGGATTCTCCTACCAAAACCTGCCAATATGGATAACAGTCAATCAGACATCTTCATAACAAAGCAAGTTCAGACCTAAGGGGAAAACCAAATATGAACATAGGATCACAGTATGTATAATTTTTATTGAATAGTAATAATACTATCCGAAGGAAGGAAACGCATGCTCAGCAAAGTAAACTGACCTCAAGTGAACAAAACAAAATTTTGGTATGCAAAACATAGTAGTTGCAATAATATAAAAGTACACAAACATGTTTAGGTTTCCGGAGAAAAAACTGAAAGTTTTGAGTATTTCGAACTATGCTTCCTCTTTCCTAACTAAAACTCAACAAGATTAGGAAGCATTTTGCTTTGTGGGAGTAAAAAGGAAGCGGTGGTTGACGAAGACTAACCAGAAGCATATATTTTTAATTACAAATGATTTAAAACCTTTTTGAAAGTTGTGTTTTATCATACAAGAAAATAGTTCAATTTCTGCTAAAATCCTGCAGTTACGGAATAATGTACGATCAACATAGCTGAAAAGGAGTAATCAGAAAACTTACTGCAGAAACGCCAGCATTCTGCACATATGAAACATCATCAGGGGTAAACAGACCAGATTCGCCAACAACCTGCAAAAATACATTCGTTAAAATCCAATACAAATAAACTGATTCTAAGCATTTTATATTGTGAAATTAATTGACAACTGCTAAATGCCAGAAGCAAGAAATTATCGGTGAACATGAAATCAAGGGTAGAACCTACAATAGTTGTAGATTCCCAAACATGTACGAAAGAGAAATCACTGTACTACAGTAAAATATACAAATATTTCAAATGGATTTGCATATATTGAAAGTTGTAACCGTGGGTTGCTACACTACAACAATAAACAATTATATAATATAATTTGTGAATCAAAAGGATTTCGTATTGGTAGGATTAGTGAAAAGGCCGAATGATGACAAAATGATAAGGAAGGCCTACCAATATCCCCTTCTCCCTTATGATGTCACCACGTTTCTCCAACAACATCTTTGTGTTTGAAGTATCAACTTTAAATGTCTCTGCAACAAAAATAAATTTCAGCATGCTGCATGCCAACATGAAAACCAATCTCAGGCTCAGAAAATGATGGCAGGCACACAAAAACTGACAGAGAACAGTACCTAGACTGCGGTTGTTGATGCCAATAAGCTGAACACCATCTATCTTCAGCACACGGTCCAACTCCCTCTCGTCATGAACCTAAAATATCAGCCAGGTTTAGCACACCACAAAAATCACAGTTGAATCACACTAGATATACAATATAATGAATTTGTTTTTAACAAGGAATCGATGACATGAATTTGGAAGCACAGTATACAATCTCCAAAAGAAACAATCAAGCAATCTATTTTCCTGAAAAGATGAACAGGAACTATTTTGACTGGACTGCATCAGATAGAAAAGTCAATGTTCAAACTTGTTAGGCTGGTTTGTAATTTTATTGGTAGAATTTACTGAGAGAGAGTCAAAATGGAATTGTCTAAACAATATTTCAGGAATATTACAGAATCAGACACATCTAACATATACCTCAATAAGAGCTGTCATTCCAAGATTCTTGCAGATGCGAAGCATGTACTTGATGTCAAGGTCAGGTAGCACAGCGGCAATTAGCAGAATCGCATCTGCGCCCTTTGAGCGGGCGTAATAGATTTGCCAGATGTCGACGACGAACTCCTTGCACAGCAGAGGGCACTGCATTTGCACAACCATACTAGAAGATTAAGTCACATATATGAAGGAACGACAGCGATAAAATAAAATTCTACTCTACCGACAAGAGATGCCTGTCTGCATCATAGTACGTACCTTCACTCCGGAATTGCGCACGGTTTCTAGATTCTCAAAGCTACCCTGGAGAACCAATTGTGTTAGAAAAGTTAGACAACTGTAACCAATTTGATCACTGCAAGGATTGAGATTTTCAGAACCAAGTCTGATAACAAGAACACCGAACCTGAAAGTGCTTCTCATCTGTCAGGATGCTCAGGCACGCCGCGCCGTTCTTCTCGTAAGCGTGCGCGATCTCAACCTGTTACAAGTTTCCAACATTGGTCATTCATGATTAACCTTCAACGTGAGAGAGTGTATGCAATGTTCAATTATAGAGAAGTCTGAGGCTCACCGGATTGAAGTTCTCCCTGAGCACGCCCATGCTCGGGGACGCCTTCTTCACCTCGGCGATCAGGGCCGGCACGCCGTTGCGGTGGTACGCCGTCGCCAGAGCCCCGATGAAGTCCCTCGCTGGCGGCGCGTGCTCGCTGGACTCGATCACCTTCTTGAGAGGCTTCTTGGCCTTCCTCTGCACAAGAACAGGGGAACCAACAACACAATGACCCTCCATGCCTGGATATATGGTACACAAGTACAGATGTATATATCCATGATAGTACCTGGGACACCTCGACCTCCTTGTCCCAGATGATCTGCTCGAGGATGTTGCGCGGGATGGCCTTGTCGGCGCCGGAGCCCTCGGAGGGGTAGCGGGGGCGGCAGCGACGGCGGATGCGGATACCCTGCGCGGCGGCTATGGAGTTGATGGACTTGCCGCTCTCCCACTGGATCACCTCCGCCGAGTTGAACATCTCGTCGTGTTCCAGCGCGTACAGGATCGAATCCTGAAGCAAAGTTCCATTAAATTAAAATTGCTAATAATTTCTACAACAAAACAAATTGACGGACCAAAAATGGAAGGACAAGTGGAGATATGGGTACCCAAAAATATCACCTAGATTCCAACTATAGCCAAACGAAAAGAATTAGATAAAATAAAAAGGAAACAGAGCAATCCAATCCAAGAAACATAGCACGCAGCTCAACGCATTGCCAGAGGAGAACAGAACAACGCAAAAAAGAGCAAGAGACAAACGGTTTCAAATAGCGCACCTTGGCGGCGGCGCAGCTGACGGCGCGGGCGGCGGGACTGGCTCCAGCGACGGTGCGGAGGACGGACTTCAACGAGGAGCAGGAGAGGGACACCGGCGAGAAGGTGGCCGCGGCGAGGGAGCCGGAGGCGGAAAGGACATACTCCATTGGTGAGGAGATGGGAGACAATGGGAGTTGGTGGGAAATGCGAAGAGGCGAATCGGAGGAGAGGTTGAGTGGCCGCGCAAGGACAGTTCCCCCGGGATTTGGTCGAGGCCGCCTCGTGGAGGGAATTTATAGGCGGCTACTACGGCTGAGGCGGCCCGGCGATTACTTTTGGCCAATATTTAGCTACCTGCTATAAACCCAGCATCAGCATGACCGTCATGTTTAACTTCGGAGAAAAACTAGGGAGGATATACCCATCCCTCCCTCTCATGCTCCTAAGAGCAACTCCAGCAGCAGCCTTTAAAACAGAGCCCCTACTTTTCATTTGAGGGCTCCCCTACTTTTGAGGGCCCAATTTTTTTTTGCTTCTACTCCAACAGCACCCCTTAAATCTAAGCCCTCAAATCCATCCACTACACACTGACATATGGGACCCACTCCTGACAAATCCATTCGGAGGCGACGGCGACGGCGACGGCGATGGGCGGAGGCGACGGGCGACGGGCGGGGAAAGATGCGCCTCGGCCCCCGGCCGCTTGCGTCGCACCGACGCCACCGCCCAGCTGGACCAGCCGCACGGGAAGGAGCCGCCGCGGAGGCGGGCGGGCGAGGGAGGCGGGCGGGCGGAGTCGTCGCAGTCGTGCTCGCCCGCGTCGTCACCGGGATCCGGCCGCCTCCGCTCTCCGCCGCCGGATCCGGCGACCCCGCACCAGATCCGGCCGCTTCCCGCCCTGATCCGTTCGCCGCTGCGCCTTCGCAGCTCGGATCCGGCCTCGCCCCTCCTAGATCTCGCCGCCGCCGCCCGGGGCCACCTGCTGCCTTCACCCGGGGCCGCCGCCAGCCGCCGCCGGCTTCTTCTCCTCGCCTTTCCCTGCCGGGGCCTTCTCCGCCATGTCGGCAGGCTCCTCCTCCACGGGCTTCTCCGCCTTCTCTTCGCCGCCAGCTTGGGTCGCCGCCCGGGGCCGCCGCTCGCCGAGGTCGCTGGGGAGTCGAGGTCGCGGAGGAGACCGGCGATGCGGAGGAGAGCGAGGTCGCTGAGGAGGCGGCGTCGGCGGAGGAGATCGAGGTCGCGGCGGATGCAGCGAAACGCGCGACCGAAGGAAGTCGCGCACAGGCGGAGGCGGCGGTGGAGGGGGCGGAGGCGCCGGGGAAGGGGGCGGTGGGGAAGCTGGGCGCGGTGGGGGCGGCGGGGGAGTGGAGGCGCTGGGCGGAGGCGTCGGGGGGCGAGCGGAAGAGGAGGAGGCGGGGGCGAGCGGAAGCGACGGGGGGCGAGCGGAAGCGGGGAGGCGGTGAATTTTCACGCAGGCGGGGAAAAAACCGAAAAATGAGAGCCAGAGGAGGGCCCTAGGAATGAGGGCTTGAAGACCTCATTTGAGAGGCCTCCTATTTTTGAGAGCCAAGTAGGGGGTCTGCTGGAGTGCAGTTTTTTGCTCTGGCTCTCAAATATAAGGTTTGAGGGCTCAAGTAGGGGGTCTGCTGGAGTTGCTCTAACTACCGGACGCCGTGTGCTATGCTTCCCCTCTTTCCCGTTCACTGCTCTCATGTTCTCTCTCTTGATCACCCTCGATCTCAAGAGATAGTCGATAGGGGCACTGCCGCCAACGATGGGTTCATGTGCCCCTCCCCCAGATGTAGAGAGAGGCCAGAAAGACGGCGGTCTGACGGTAGACAGCAGAGAAGGGTATTGGGCGACGACAGAGGATGATGTGTGCTGACGGAGGGAGACACGTCGAGGTGGTATGTTGAATATTAGGTTAGTGGGGTGAGAGGGGAAGACTGCGGCATGGCGAGGCGAAGAAGTTGCCGTCGGCCGCTAGTGGTGGAAAAGGGGCAGAGGGAGGCGAAGGAGGGGTGTGGAGTTGCTGCTAGCATCAAAAAAGAGAGGGTGTTGGTGTGTGCAGAGAAGAGAGAGGGAGGGGATGGGAGGAGAGCAGTTGGGGAGGGAAGGGAGTGCCTGCTGACGCCGGAGAAGAGGACGAGGGGCAGCGGAGGATGACTTGTGCGTGGTGGGTCATTCGATGAGACCTATTCTATTGGACCACCAGATGGTACCTTGTTAGGTGCGAACTAGACGAAATAGCACTAGGTAGTCGCGTTATTAATTTTGTTTCTCGCAAATAAACTTTCAAATCAAATTGTCCGGCTTTTTTCTCTCTGCATACTCATTCATGTATTTATGTGACAAAAGACTGCTTTGGAGGGGAGCTTTATCTAAACACACATTTCTAGGCTCACCACATTAAGGGTGTGTTTGGATGCTAGGATGACCCAGGGATAGAATGGTCCCGTTCCAATTTTGAGGTCATCCAGCTGTTTGGTTGGTGGAATGGGGGAGAATGGGATGGAAGCAAATGGTCCCTCTCAAAGGAATATTCCTCAAAAATTCGGTATCATCTCATTCCACAAAAAATCCCGGACGACTTCATCCCACAGAAAAGTCACGCGCCAGATCCGGGCGGAGGCCCGCGCGAGCGGCGGCGGGCGGCGCAGGAGCTCGGGCGCGGCCGGCGGCGCAGGAGATCGGGCGACGAGCGGCGGCGCAGGAGCTCGGGCGGCGGGAGGTCGGGCGCAGGAGCTCGGGCGACGGGCGGCGGCGCAGGAGCTCGGGCGGCGGGAGGTCGGGCGCAGGAGCTCGGGCGACGGGCGGCGGCGCAGGAGCTCGGGCGGCGGGAGGTCGGGCGCAGGAGCTCGGGCGACGGGCGGCGGCGCAGGAGCTCGGGCGGCGGGAGGTCGGGCGCGGCCGGCGGCGGAGCTCGGGCGCAGGAGCTCGGGCGCGGCCGGCGGCGCAGGAGCTCGGGCGGCGGGAGGTCGGGCGCGGCCGGCGGCGCAGGAGCTCGGGTGCGGCCGGCGGCGCTTGAGGCCGGCGCGGGCGGCGGCCAGGGAGGCCTGCGTGGGATCATCCCATTCTTCTCCATCCCACTAACCAAACAAAAAATAGAATCATCCCATACTATGAACCAAACGCGTGGACGGAACCATCCCATTCCATCCCATCCCAAAAAACTGGAATCATCCCATCCCATTCCTCCCCATTCCACCAACCAAACACACCCTAAATCTCCCGTATCTGCTGGGCCGAGCGTGCCGTTGTCATGCGCTGCTGTCGAGCCCGTAGTCGCCGCACACCAGTGTCGCCATGTGAAGCGATCGAGGCTGCTCCGGGCGCCAACATCGTCACTAGGGATGGAAACGGATCGGATACGATCGAATAGTCTCAAATACAAATACGAATCTATATTTTTAAAACGAATACGAATTCGAATATTCTCAAATACGGACACGAATATTCTTGAGTACAAATACGGATATTTTTGAATACGGATTTTCTCGGATATGAATATCGGATAAAACAGATTCTTAGCGGTTTTACCGGTTTTTGACCCGTTACTGGTTTTAAATCGCCTAAATTTAAATTTTGAATCACAAAATTCGTACGGATTTTTCATGGGTTCTAAAATAGATCAAATATGAATCGAATAATCTCGAATATGAATACGGATACGAATATTCTTGACTGCGAATGCGAATACGAATATTCTTAAATACAGATACAATATTCTCGAATACAAATACAAATATTTTCGAATACGGATTTTACTTACCACATTCGTGTTTTCTCGGATACGAATATCGGATAAAATAAATTATCCGTTACCGTTTTCCACACCTAATCGTCACCCAAGCCGCCGCTCTGGGAAGCTGACACCGATGCCCAACCCACCGCTCTAGACTACCACCCAGAGCCATTCGCCGTGATACACCATCTCCCTTGCGTCGTCTTTCAATCACCAGGCGAGGCGGGTGCGCCGCTTTCCTCATCTCACATTGAGCCTGGCCACCACAGCACCCGGGCCGTTCCTGTCATCTTGGAGGCCTAGGGCATGATAAAAATGAGATTCTTCATTCTAATATAAATATTTAACAATATATTTTATATCAGTTGTAAAAGGTAAAGCTCAATACAATAATCATTAGACAGTACGTCACAAAATACAAAGTACTTATTGGCAACATTAGGCTTAGCACAATACAAAATACAAAGTACTCATTCTCGACAAAATGCATGTATATATACTAACATACATAGACTAGAGGCCACAAGTTTTCGTAGACGCTAGACGGTCGCCCTCGCTACCTAGACCGCCCTGACAGCACCACAAGATCGCCATCCTTCCCACCGATTCAGCGGAGCACATTTACCTTGATGCATGTGCCGCTGGTGGCACCACCGTCCTCCCCTTGCCCGACCTGGTGCCGAGGCCGCCGTGGCCCCGTGCCGTTGCCACGCCGCCATTGGATGCACGCTGTGAGGACCGCCATCTTCCGCCGCTTGTTGCGCTCGTCGCCCGCCGGTCGTGTCACGTCCTTGCTACTGGATCTAGGAGTCGGTGGTGGGGAGAGGAAGTGAAGTTGGATTGAGAAAGAGACAGTTGTGACTTGTGAGGTGACGGAGGAAAGATTACTGACAGGTAGGCCTACAGTGGGTGAAAACGTAGAAAATGATGATGTGGAGAACGTGGGCCAATTGTTAGGTATAACGTATCAGATGGGTTATTTCTAATGCATCTAAATGAGGTGGAGAATGTTAGATATAAATATAGATGCAAGCTATTAGGAGCGTCCTAAGGATCAACCTTGGCTATCTACATTTTCATTTGTACCAAAGCTTAATGGTGTGCTATTTTATCTCTCTGGCTGATGACAGATGACCAGAGTTCGATTCAATCCACAAGTTGTGTGAGTTATTTGTACATATTTTCCACTGAATTTTAACCCGGGACTCAAAGATTATAAGCCTTAAGATGACTGCACAAGCTAATTAACCTTAAATATCTAATTGGTTATTGGTGTAATGAATCATCGTTCACTAGACATGTTTTCAGGTTAGATTGTTAATATTGTTAGTGCTTCCTTGGTATGATACCAAAGCGCCGCCTAGCTCTTCTAAACCGATCGAAGCGCGCCTAACTCCCCTAAAATGATCAAAGTGCCACCTCCCCTAACAGCGCTGACTACCTTCCCGAGCTCCTCCGCCTCCGGTTATGATGCTATGGTTCACGGCGTAAAGCACTCTTGTCGTAAGGGTGTCTTGTGTAGTGTCACCGTCATGACACAACGGTGACGCTGCCGCCACATCTCCTTTATCGCTGGTGATATATCCCCATTTGATCCCCTCCTCTCTTTTTCTTGATGCTTGGATATGAAATTACGAAATTGTTGGATGACTAGGGTTTCAGCCATGTAAATCTTGATACTCATGTGTGTAAAAATTAATTGTCGATGCCTTAGTTCTTGTGATGATTGATAGATGGCTAGGGTTTCAGCTCTTATTGAAATTCATGTTTTTGTTGTAGGATGAACACATGGCGTCAAAGTTTATTACATGATGATCTTGTTCTCATAAGTATGATTACTTTGGTTCAACTGTATTATCTTATTACGCTATTTTTTAACGCAATTGATAATGTTGATGAACTGAAGGAGACCTATTTATGAGAACACGAGAACATAATCACAGACAGTTCTTAACTAGAACTGTTTGTAATAATAGACTATCACAGATGGTTCATAGCAAGAACCGTCTGTGATAACTGTTAGCACAAACGGTTCTAATTAAAAAATGTTTATGATATTATTATCACAAATGGTTCAATATCGTCTGTAATGTTCTTAGGGTATTACTGATCTATAAACACATACAGTTCAAGAAACCGTTTATGGTAACATTTTCGAACTGTCTGTGATGAGTTTTTCTGTAGTAGTGGTATTATATATATGAACCATTTGGTATTGTTAATTAGCTAGTAGGATGGATGTAGACATGTTTTACATTTTGTTTACCATGTCGTGCAAATCGTGCTACACTGTGCTGGTGCAAATAAAATAAAAAAAATAGGCATGTTTGTGAAAAAGCTAGCTACTCCTTTAAACATTAAATATCTGCAAGGACCCCCCCCCCCCCCCCCCCCCTTCGCAAGGAAGAACCTGGAAGGGATATGGAGATTTATTGGCTTTCTGATTCACTTTAGTCTTTATACTTGAGGATATATTCATTAATCTGTGTACAGATCACTGTGATACTGTCTAGAAGGCGATTTTCTTTTTTTTTAAATGTCTTGAAGAGGATAATTCAAGATTTGGAGGTTGTTCTTGGTAAGGTGTGCATGCATGTAGGCGTGTAACATATGAAATGCGTGCACGTAAGCATGTTTTTTTTGGTTGCGATCCAGGTGTTTAATTATAATTGAGCCCTGTTTCCATAACATGTACGGTGGTGATCATTTGGGCTTTTTTTTTTGACTTATGGCTGAAAAGCACTGTAGCTAGCAAAAAAACACTGTAGCTGACAGAGGCTTATTTAGCATAATTAAATTTAAAAAAATATAAAAATTATGTTAGCCAATTACGTATTATACAAACAAATACGAGAAAAAAAGAACCGGTAAAAAAGCTCAAAAAAGTCAAAAGTTCAGAAAAGACGAAATTTATGAATAATGAAAAATAAGTCAGAAATCATAAGCTGAAGCCGAAACAATCCCAGCCGTAGGCTAGCTGTTACGATCAACCAGAGTTCATTATGCGATTTTCTGAAGGTACCGAAACTCGAAAGACTAGATTAGACGTACATCGGTCAGTAGTTGTGCTTGTTCACACAATATGCAAATGGACTGACATTAGCTTCTTTCAGTAGAGAATTAATTTTGAGATAAATAGCTCTCCTTTTTTCTTGCTACAGTAGTACACATCAACTAGTTCATAGTGATTTTTTCCATTAGTAAATTCCAAAAGATGGGAAGTAGTACTGAAGTGATGAATATTTTTTGCGTGCCATGCCTTGTACTAGTTTAATTAATCTATATATCTACAAACAAATGAGAAGATCAACGGCACTTCTTTTGTTTTACATGCTAGAACTCCGTTATATAAAATTCTAAAATAAGAAAAAGAAATTTCCAAAAATTCTCTTATTAATCATAGAAAAAGAAAATATCATATACGTCCATCATTGGCCCACACTAATTATAACGGTACAGATACTTTCAGGGCCGGCTCTGGGCCTGGGCAGCAGGGGCGACCGCCTAGGGCCCACGAAAACTTGGGGCCCCTAGCTCATGTATGTTAGTATGTATACATACATGATATAGCCTATGTATTGAATATTGGATATAATTGATTAATGATTAGTTGGGCTAGCTGCCAAAGTCAATTAATAGTCCATTTGGTCTATGTTGTGCATCCAGCACCGAGCATTCTCTAAATATCCAAGTATTGACATTTATAGAGAGAACGCATCAAGTAAGTCATCCACCAGATCCAATCCACCACGCACACCGCCTGCGCCCCTTGACTTCTCCACTCCTCTTTCGGTCTTTTCTTCCCCCAAAACAAGTGCCACCATTAATAGAGGAGAGCCTGATTTCATTGATTTTCAACCAATTCGCCTTCGATTTTTTTCATTTTGTAACAGTTCTACTCGAAATCTCATCATATAACCATTGCATATATGGTACGTTTTTATGAATTTTTTGTTCTTTGATTATTTGTTAAATACCACTCTAAGTCTCCAATGCTTCCAGTACTCCATACGACCATACACCAAGACTCTTCCTCTCCCCAGCCCTCCAGCGCCGACTCCCCTTCCTTTCCTCTCTCCTTCGCCTTGCCGCCGCTGGAGCACGCCGCCGGAGGCTTGTGCGGATGTTAGGAAGGCGACGGCGGGGCTCTCTCACCTGGATCTGGACGGTGGCTTCTGGATCTGGGCGTCGGGTTTGAGGCGGCCGGGCCCTGTGGAGGTTGCTGGCGGTGGCAGCGCGGCGTGAGCGGCGGCCAGGGCCGGAGGCGAGCGGGCGGCCTTTACTCTCCCCCAACGCTCCAGCGCCGACTCCCCTCTCGGCGGAGGCAACGCGTTCGTTGGCGCCCTGATGGGCGTCCGTGCTGCGGCTTTTGGCGTCGACAGCAGCGGTGCGGAGGCTGTGCGGCGGCGGCGGCGACGCGGGGTGTGTGGGCGGTATCTGCTCCGCCTCCGCCAGTGATGCAGCTGCCGGTGGGTTCTTCGGGGGGTGCCGGCGTGGAAGCGGGTGGCATGGCCGGCGTGGTAGCGGAAGGAGCCGGCGGGATCGTGGTGGGGCGGCCCGGCGGTGCCGCACAGCATGGCGAGCGCGGCGGCGGCAGTGAGGCCACGCCTGGGCGGCAGCAGCGGGGCTGGAGTCAGGGCGGCGGTGTACGCGGTGGCGGCGACCCTTGTCTCGCCACCGACGTACAGGCAGCCTAAGCAATTGGGTGATTTGAGGTCAGGGCGAAAGCTTGGACGGTGACGTTTGCGGACGCCGTTTCCTCCTTGGAGGCGTCCTCTCTGTACCTCTTCCCCGGATCCCCCCACCCGGTGGTTGATTGCAGGTGAAAACCTTTCCCATGGTAGACTAGCGGCGTCAGTGCCCTGGGCGTTGTTACCTTCTTGAAGGCGTCGTTAGGCAATCTCAGCTCAGTTGATTGGTGCTTGCCGTTTGGCTCTGTCGCTGCTCGTGCTTTGTTTGCATGTGTATAGTTCGCCAGAAGCTCTCG
The DNA here is from genome assembly GCA_017311315.1 of Dendrocalamus latiflorus. Lineage (NCBI taxonomy): Eukaryota > Viridiplantae > Streptophyta > Magnoliopsida > Poales > Poaceae > Dendrocalamus > Dendrocalamus latiflorus. The sequence goes on along the minus strand of CM029626.1, from coordinate 23,911,456 downwards.
GCACCGTGTCTTCCCTCGTCTCCTGACCCGCTATACGGTGTTAGAAGGTCCGAGGAAGGTTAGAGGTGTTGGCCGAAGAGAGAGCTATTTGGATGAAGAAGATGAAGTGCTTGCCGAAGGCCCTCCCTGTTGAGCGTCGATGTGATGCATCGAGTGCTGCTGTCTTCACTAGAGGATTACAGTCGCTTGATGGAGGCAACAAAGAGTTTGGCTTTGTTTAGCAAGTTATGTAATGAGGTAGGAATAGGGCTGGGACTTGAGTTCCGTTTCTCTGTTCCGTGTTTTGTACACCGTAGGGTGGTTTGTAGTCTAAGTACTATGTGTGTGTTGGAATTGGCTGTACTCATTCACTTGTGAATGATGGAGGCCGGAATGTTATATTCCTTAATCTAAAAAATCTAAACTATCTAGAACAAAAATCTTTGACTTTCTTGTAACATCAGTTTCTCTTTTATATATAGATGTCCATTGGTTCTAAGAGAGACAGATTGGAAAAAAACTATTAACGTGCCAGTGGATTATCGACAACGAGTACTTTGCATTTTGTAATGTACTAAGACTAATGTTACCAATAAATACTTTGTATTTTGTGACGTACTGTCTAATGGTTACTACCTTTTACAACTGATATAAAATATATTGTTACATATTTATATTAGAATGAAAGGCCTCATGTTTATCGTGCCCTAGGGCCTCCATAATGATAGGAACGGCTTGAATCCAATCCTATCCAAGTCGAGGATACAAAGTGAGCCCGAATATTACTCGTGTAAGGGTAAAAGGAGCCCGAACCCATAACGTTATGGCTGCACATGTGTTGACGTTGATTGAACATTGATGTTGCACCCATAACGCTATGTGTCATACATGGCTACACCCATGGAACCGATATGAATTTGCTTGTGTACGGCACATGGCATCATCCAAATAGTACACAAGCCAATGGAAGCTTGAACTCGTGCATGCATGGAAGAGATCTAGTACTAATTAATAAGATGGAGTGAAGTGCAATCATGGGAAGCAAAGAATGGGTGATATACATGTCATCTGGTCTCAAGAAATAGAAGTTGAAGCTCACGTCCAGTGTAATGAGGCTACACTAATTAAATAACTTGGATATAATTTAGAAGTTTAGGGCAACTCAGAGTCTATGGGAAATCAGACTTGGCGTTTATGTTGCAAACCCCATTTATGTAAATAAAAAAAAACGATGCTCACAGCGAGAACAAATCAGATTGATGCTTTATATATGGACCAAAACAAGAGGTAAAGCTGAACAAACAAATGACCCGAGTGGCTGTATCGAACTGGGAAAGCAACTCCGATCCAGGTCCATGCAAACATGAGGCAAATTAAGTTAACATAAGGCTATATATATTGAATACAGTATCGAAGCGTCGAAGTCAAAGTTAAGTAGCTCGGTGCAAATTTAGCATATGCTTTAGGTTGCCAAACAGCTTAGGTAGGCAAAACATTATAAGATGTGAACATAGCATAGAAGCGTACGATTAATTTTTAGAGCTGACGCATGCAACATGCTGAATGCAAAACTAAGTCCATCTACAGTTCAACGAATGAACAAAACAAATAATTGTGTTGCTTAGTTGAATTGGGTGCGATTATGATAACTCTAGCATTATGTATTCGAGTTGGAGAGGAAGTCAACAAACACATTGCCCTTAACGGGTGAGAATAACTTAGGAGAGCATTAGCGTTTGCATTAGGTTGTCAAACAATTTGAGACAAAATGATTATAAAAACTTGAGAGCTGAAAAATTCAGACAAAGATTGCGTACTGAGAGAGAGAGAGCAATATTACAAAATACCATGAGATCCTAATGTCTGAAAGTTGGATAGGCTGGCCCTTACGTAGGAACTATATAACTCTCAATTCTCCCTTTTATCATGGCAAGTACGTCCTTGAGAAATAACTCCGATAAGTAGAAAAAGGAAGGTGTTAAGACATCCTCATGGCCTAACCCTTGACACTCTAAAATCCTTTCTCAAACTTGCTCTACTTTTATTTCGAGTCAAGAGATAGATAAATAGCCACATCCTGTTGCAATAATTGGGGGTGTTCATAGTGACTTGGGGGCAAACAAGTGAGAATCTTACAAATGTATTTACCAAGTCTTTACCGAGACCAAGTTTTCTAAAACATGTTCGTAGTATTGGTATGAGAAGACACAATGAGTTGTTGTCTTTAGGGGAAGATATATGATCTTCATATTTATATTCATCATCAGGATGACATGATGTTGTACTCTTTTCCCCTTATTTGAGTTTTGTCTTACTGGGTTTTCTCAATTGAAGATTTTTAATGAGACAACATATGCAATGGTAAGAACGTGAGCTATATATTTTTTTTCTTTTAACCATTTTTTCTACTGGGTTTTTGAAAAGTGTTTTTAATGAGACATGAGTATAGTGTTGGCAAAGTGCCCAAATAAAACTATTGTATATGTCGTCCTGTTTCTAAAGGCCCGATTGTGTGGACATTTTACTTAAACAAAGGCCCACCAGGGGCAGTTGGCCCACGAGGCTCATTAGCATAGTTTAGTCCCATATGGTTTGTTATGAGGATATCCCGAAGGTTTGAATCAAGAGAGGATGAAGATGAACATGTTTCTGTCTAGAATCGTTTGATGCTACAAGTGGTGAACTTGAGGGAGGTGCGGGAGGAAGGGGCGCCACAAACATGAGAGGAAACTGTCCAATGCCTTATGTGGCTAGCCCATGGCCCAATATGAGAGGAATGCAAATGTTTATACTTTTTTAAACTCATGTTTTCCATTTTGTGAATTCAGCCTAACTTGTAAACGGTAGGCCAGCTAAGTAAAAAAAAGGCCTTAGGTCTGTGTGCGTGCGTGTGGAGGAACCCTAAGACCACGTGTGGGGCATGGGGCCCATTGTGGGGGTGCACGCTTTATAAAGGCAGCCGCCACCCCTTTGTATGCTGGAGACCGCTTTTGATAATAGATTGATTCAGCAAATTGCTCTTGTTTTTTCTGTTGGCCGAACCAACTTGAGGGAAGAATTGGAAGTTCATCGAAATCAAGATCGTTCAATTTTTCCGCTGAAAATTGGAAGCGCGATAGAGCTACATCCGGTGGTCGTGAAGTTCAACATGTGTGATTAGGCGAATCATAGAGTGTTAACTCTTGCATTGGCATCGGGGGATCACTACAATTCTTTGAATCCATTTGAGTATCTTGATCCTATGTCGAGAAGATCGAACAACCCCGTATCAGTTTGTTATATCATGAAGGTACCCTATATCCCTATATATAGAGAGGGGTAGGGGCGGCATATTGTACATATAAGCATACGGACGAAAGAACAATAAAGTTAAGAGAAAGTTTAGGACATCTTGTGTATCTTGTTCTACTTTTATATTCTCGCGAGTAGAGTGTACATCATGGGCAATGCGACACCGAATATACAACAGTTTGCTAATTTGTGGCCTTGGAGATTTGATTACCGTAACAATCTGTAATAATGACTGGCATGATTCAGTTTGAACCTAGGCCATTCGATTGCGAAGATCGATCAATGGCCCGAATTGGTTGTTGGTGGCAGGATTTAGAATGAGCAGTAGCATTAGATCAAGTTAATCGGACCATATATCGAGAATGTCTTGTGTGCACAAGGGTCACGGTTAATATAGCGAAGAGTGCAACTCTCCCTTTTTATATTTTTTTGAGGGGAAATCGTGGTCATCTTGAATTTCCTCTGAAGATCATGAGGATCCACTACAACAAAAGAAGTTATACTGAATACTTATATTACAAATGGTTTCTAGAAACCATCTATGCTGTAATTATCACAGACAGTTCATACGAATAATCGTCTGTGTTATTTTCTTATTCATACGAACCTTCTATAATAATGTAAGTTATCACAGATGGTTCTTACTAATATCCATCTGTGATAATTCACAGATGGATATTGATAAAAATTGTCTATGATAATGGCAGACATTATACACGGTTATTTATTTAAACCGTCTGTGATACTTCATAGATGGTTTTTATTATAAACCATCTGTGATATGTTTCCCGCCTCACAGTCTCCTAAAATTTTGTAATCTCACGCCCACTTTCTCCCCGAGATAAATTCGAGTCTAAATAGGTTTCCGTTTCGAGACACCTTTAATAAAATGGGCATAACTTTTGCATACGGTATCCGTTTTTTATGTTCTTATACTCATTAGAAACCTAACGACGAGCCCGATCCAAAAATGACCTTCTTGCACCCGTCGCCCTCTAAGACACCCAAAATCGGCCATCTTTGTTTCACCTCAATTGCAAAGTTGTAGATCTCGTCGAAACCTTTCAAATGAGTATATATAAGCCATACAAAACTTTGCTATTTTATCTTTTGAGACTAACTATTTATATTGCACCGATATATTATCTTTGTGATCTACCGTCTAGCTATTATCACCGATGGTTTTTAATAAGAACCATTTGTGATATCTCTCATTATCATAGATGATTTTTGTTACGAACTATTTGTGATGTCTCTATCATAGACGGTTTGTAATCCGAACTATCTGTGATGCCCTGCCAAGTTATCGATCTGCGGCATATCTCGTAGGATCTCGATCTCACCTATCCATTCTCTTCACATCGAACGGCAGGCACCAGTCTCCTTCCCACCTCTCACCCCTTATTAACCCCCCTCTCCCTACTCGAACAATTAACACCACCAGTACTACTCTAACTTGTTTATGTGCGGCAAGGGTGAGAAGGGGTTGGCAAGGACAGGTGAAATTTCGCTTGAAGCAAGATTGAAAGGAAGAAGGCAATGGTAAATCTGCACTATTCCAAGTCGCCGGCATCGGCAGGGGGCTTCTGCTTGTTACATTCTAAAAGTGTGGCGTTCTGTTGATTTTGGCATAGAAGCTGAAAATGGTGTTCATTGCCTTTTGTTTCTGCTACATGAAAATTTTCCCACATCACTTGTTTTAGATTGTAGTTTAGTGAAGAATATGTAAGTCTAGTTTGCATTAGTCTGAAGTTTCTTGTAGTGTAAGTATCTTTGTGAATTTGTAACCGTGAAGCTTATATTTGTAAAATTGTAAGTGTCCTCTTGTGTATGTAATACTATGGATAACCTACTTGTTATCTTGTGATATTGTGATGGTGGATTCTAATCTTAATGGAAATGGAATGTGTTGCTGTGTTTGTTGCTGTATTTGCTTGTTTTTAGATGGCATGTTAACATTTTCTAAGACTAACTGAAAAATAGAAAAAAATAGGTATAGAATGAACTATCACAGACGATTTTGTGGTATAAATCATATGTGACGGATTATCATAGACAGTTCGAACAATGTTCAGGGTTCCAAACTCATAGTGGCAACTAAACACGAGGGTTGCGCTCGTTGCGAAAACCATCGGTGATACTCGCACATCACAGACGGTTCAATCTACCAATCGTCTGTGATGGGAAAGTATTACAGACGGTTTTATATACTAATTGTATGTGATACTCGCTCATCACAGACGGTTGGTAGCTTGAACCATCTGTAATGTATGAGTATCACAGACGGTTTTTGATTCGAGCCGTCTATGATAGTTACGAACCATATGTGTTGTATTTATCACAGATGACTCACAAACTGTCTGTGATAACCTCCGATTATCACTGACGTATAAATTCAAACGGTTCAAAAAACCTTCTATGATGACAGTTTCGAATCGTCTGTGATGACCTATTTTGTAGTGGTGACAGTTTCAATATTGATTAATTGCTATTACAGGCATAGTTTTACTTAATTCCAGCCGATCGACTTGGCCTAAAAGAACCTAGCAAGTCATGTTTAGCCGAGTCGCTACTGTTCCATTCCGTCTGATCCATCCAGGTATTCACATTACAAAATAAGCATGCCAACAAAAACAGGATCACTAGGGTAGGATGTTCAAAGAATAAAGAATAATATCTAATTAACTTACTAGAGAAGACCGATTCCGCTAGCACGTGGATGCAGCGAAACGCCCCATTTTTCACCTCTCAACAAGAAAACGCAACAGACAAGACAACTAGGTCTAAATCATCAACATATAATCCTACCTACCCAATCTCTTGCACGTGAGCTAAATGAGATTAATTTCCAGCAACGATGGAGGATGTTTCCAGGAGGGATCGCCTATAAAATCTCCAACTAACATAAAATGAAGACGACAAGATTAACTTGATCTCTGTCGGGCGAAACTAAACGCCTGGTCAAATCAAACACCAAGATCAACAAATAATATTGCGAGGGCCAGCGGCCGTACGTACTGAATTTCCTTGGTCCGTTTCAAGTACCGTCCAAGATCATCGCGGAAAAGTCGCGGTGCACGCATGCCCACTTGAGCACGTAGTCGATCGATCTGTGCTGCCTGCTGGACTCGCTCACTCGACCATGTAAAAACCCAATTCCTTTTTCGCTTTGGTGACGCTGTGATGTAGACATGCGGTATGTATGCATCTGTTGCTGGTTGCCGGGTAACTTCGTCGCGTGGAACTTTCATAGGCCGTGCATGCACGTTTTGCAAGGTATATTACTACCATAATGGTAGTAATATGGGTCAAATTAAATACTTTACAATTTAATTGTAATTGGTCATAGCAGCTCACAGCCTTCAAAAGAAATTGCAATTGATCACGTGTATGGTACTACCAAATTAACTATCGCGCGCGCAAATGTCACGCAGCAGTGCCAACGTTGTGGCCTCTATATATTGAACGAAGCGGCCGGGAGGGATTGGTCGATGTCGGTGATTTGTACCGTGCGTAACTCAAAACCGTGCTTTCCTGTGTGTTTTTTTTTTTTTTACAAATTCTGGCCCCTAATCTAAAATCCAGCTGTTTACCATATTGATTTCGTATTATGTGCCGATGATAGATTGTCAATTTTAAGGCGGCAAAGCTGCCCTATAAGTTCCTCAACTATTTCACTTCGTGCGATCAATGAACAAAGCCCTAAAGGTAAAACACAAATTATTAACTTTTTCGTTGTTCTATTTGCGTAGAGCTAAAATAACATATGAAAGGTAGTAATTTCCTTTGATGTGTAACATGTTCGTACTAAAAATATTGTTCAATGCGGCACGTGTTTCTCCCCCAGGCAGAACTGATGGGGTGACATCATTTCTTGTCTGCCGATCGTTGTCAAGTGGACTCTTCGAGCTTTAATTTGATTTTGTTTGCTTTGACAAGGTCCACGGCCGTAGGTACGTACTGCGTTTCCTTGGTCCATATCATCCTCTATCCTTGGGCTGTCAAGATCGTCGCGGCAAAGTAGCAGTAGCCACGTTACTACGTATTCTAGCCATCCTCTGGACTCGCGCGCTCACTCGACTATGTTTAAATTAAAAAACAAAATGCTCTTTTTATGTGTGTGTGTTGGTGGCGTGTTGTGATGTAGACATACTGGCTGCTGGTCCAGTAGCCTCGTGTGTGTATATATCGCTGAATGAGACACCATAATGTCTAGAATCAAGCTTTTTTACTTTTAAATTATTTTTAGGTACATGCAAAAGCAATGATTTATAATATATCAGAATAAAAATTTTAATCATAAAGTCTAAACACTATGATATCCTTATTATTTATACTATATATACACACACGTGGATGCCGGGGATAGATTGAGTGCTTCATCGCATGAAACTTTCCGAAGCCGTGCAGGTTTTGCCATGCATTGGGCTAAGTTAGTTTGTTCATGTAAATTTAGCGCAGCATTACTGACGGCAGTTTGATATGTTCTTAGTTTTGAGCGCTCATGCACGTTCGCGGGCACAGTCTCTTGTCCGCTTGATATGGGAATTTTTTTTGTACGAATAATCTATTTTTATTAGAAATAACAAAAAATATATACACGGCAATATTTTTTACAGAGATAGGCGATTGGAGCCTATGGCCCAACGGCCAAGCGATAATGTTCCAATCATCCCACCGTTGGGCGACTAAAATCTGTCGCCTAGCCACAGGGCAACAGCATCCGGAGTCACCCACCCATAGGGCGACTGCAAACAAGGTGCTGCTCCACCCCATGAAATTTGTAGATTTTGTAAATTTTGTATATTAATAACTAGAAGATAATCTGTTGGATTTGTAACAAAAAGTTTATGATCGTTGTATGTTGTTGGAGCGTAAAGAATTTTGTAAAACTTTTTTTTAGAACGACATAACTTAGAACGATCGGTAAGCATGATCGTAAGTGATATTTTGACGTTACTAGGAATTCATATACGGAGGAAAACTGGTATGTTAATATTATTGGATAACTTGCTATGGGATAATTGAATGCGAAAAGACGAGGAAATAAGCTTATCTGAAATTAAATAGACTTCATAATACAGTTGGGAGTAATATGCCGTGTACTTTTTGATTACATACATAACATAGAGCATCATGTGTGACTAACAAACCCAACTGCTCGTACAACCTACTGTGTAGGCTGGGGCCATTTTCCCTTCTTTGCCAGCTCGGTGTTGAACTCTTCGGCAGCCTCTTTTGCATTGGTCGCCATTTCTCACTTTTTCTCGTGCTCCCTCTCACGAGCCTCCCACTCCCTACGCGTGCATGCCTCGAGATGAGCTTTCGTCTCGTGTTGTATGTGCAGTGTTTGCTCGTCCTTGCGGTGCTCCTCCTCCTAGATCTCGGAGGACCTTGTGATGTTACACTCCTTGAAGTCGAGCGCCCACTGGTCCTCTGGGTGGATCTCAAAATCGATCTATTTGCAGTAGCCACATAGGGATTCCGGGGGCTGTGAATACAAGGGAGAGGTTTTTAGTGTGTACTTTGAAGAAGAAAAAGTAGGGGAAAATGGTGCACTTGATCCTTACCGGCGGTGTCTAAACGACAGTCGGGATAGTCACTGGAGTAGTTTGCGCAACCCCAGTAACGCATATATAGGCTGAGGTGGTGCTTAGACTTAAAGAACTTGCACGGGTCCCGGCACCAACAAAGGGGTGCTTCTCCCCCTTTGGTGGGTGTTGCGACGAACGCTCGGTAGGAACGTTCAGGATGGGGTTGTTGCTACGGAGTGCGTCATTGCGGAGAGCTGACCTCGTTGCACACTGGGCTTATTCTGCCCGGGCTACAGCAGCCCTGCTTTCTCATCGCGGGCGGTAGTTGACCGTGCTAGGTCGTGGGTCTCCTCCCATTGCTTCTTCTGCATTGCTTCTTCTACCTCTTGTCCATCCCGGTGTGGTGAAGCAAGCGCTAGTGTAGTGTGGGGTTTGCTTGTGTAGTGTTCTCTGATAAATCTCTTCGACCTCCTTTTATAGGGGCCCTTGTTGCCTTATCGGTACATGAAGATGTCTGTGTGGTCCCATCACTGCGCAAAGCTACCAAGTGTGGTATTGGGGCATGTGAAACTGCCTAGTTAGGTTTTAGGCTATGAAAAGCTGCACCCTTTAGTCTTCTCGCTGTGCAATGCTGGGCTGTGAGGTCTTGTCACTATGTAAAGGTGTCTCGTCTGGTCTTGTCACTGTGGAAAGCTGGCCAGTGCGGTCATGTCGTTGCACAAAGCTAACGTGTATGGTCTTCTCTTTTCTCAAAGCTAGCCTGTGCTATCATGTCACTACAAAAAGTTGGGCCGTCATGTCATGTCACTGAGCAAAGCTGGCCTGTGCGGTCTTGTCGCTGATCAAAGCTGGCACGTGCAGTCTCCTCAGTGATTAAAGCTAGCGTTTGTAGTTTTGTCGCTGCGCAAAGCTGCCCATGTGGTCTTGTCGCTAGGCAAAGCTGCCCTGTGACAAGAATGACGTCGTGACACCGCAAATACACTATAAATAAATGGACGAGGCATTACTGGTAGGAATAACTATCTTCTCCATCATAGAATAAGTCACCATGACAGACGCTGAGAGGCCAGTGGAATATGGGTCACCAAAGGGGGACCTTCCACTTGAATGGAAGGACTTCGGCATTATGTACCGGTTGTTGCCAAACAGACGCACTCAGCCAGTGTGGCTGAAATGCAAACACATGCAGGATGCGGTGGTGCAAGTGGTAGAAGGCCATATGGATGGCGGTCAATGTTTCTTTCAATACCCATACTCCGGGATACAAGTAGGCACTCATCTATTTTGTATTACTACTAATAGAGTTTCCATGTTAATGTTCCTTTGTAGTAGATGGATAAATGTGACTTCATGTGATGGATTGATCCTCCCTATGAACGGTATGTTGCGAGGTACGTGCATACGTTGTGGGAGCGAATCGCTGATTGGAGGCATAGATTGAAAATCTTGAAGAGTAGAACGATGAACCCCATCAGCAGATGAAGCGCAAGAGGGGCAACGAGGAGGTCATCAACATAGGAAGTTCGTATGACCCAACATGCTGCTGCGTGAAACCTAGTTGTATATGTGCTTGCCACTATAACAATGGCCAGCCACGTCCGAGACGGCCCCCTCAGCAACACTCCATGTGGGTACCACGAGGCTCCTTCCACCTGTAGGCAACGATGTGTATGTTTGTATCGTTGTACTCTGGCCTGCTGTTCGAAATATTTTTCAATGTCGTTAAGCATGTAATCGAATGGTTCGTACGTTGCTACAGTTGCCATTAATGCAGTTCACTATTCGTATGGTGTGGGCATAAACAAGGTAAGGAGAAGTAGAACTAAGCTCGCCACAGTTTTGTAAACATCACTACGTAAACAACAAACATAAATAGTACATGAACAAAAAGTGTACAGTCACTACTAACGATCCCCAACAGTATCCCCAGCCCCTTCTCCATCACCACCCTGGCCCCCTTCGTCTCTGCGTCTGTGTCCTCCCATATGCACCGCTTGGCCGCCCTCTGCTGCAACGGGTGACGATGCCCTGACAATGTTAGGCGATCAGGAGACCATCGCACACGCCCCTAAGCTGGTGGAGTGGACTGCGCCACCGCCTGTGTGGGCACCAGTGCATCGATGAGGGCACTCTTGGAGAGAACCTCTAGTGGTGTGGCCCGAGGTGTAGAGCCTGACGCCTACCCAGGCCAGTCCAAAAAGTACTGATCCGGGTCGTCTGGGCCCAGGGAGACCCCCCATCCCTGCTCGGGAAAGACAAGACCTGCAATACAAATATCGTTAGTTTGTGAGAGCATTGGGATAAAACCGACAAGAGGCAAAGCGTACCCTCAGTTAGCGCCATCGCGTCTGTAGGGATGTACGGCACAGAGTACGCCCCCTACGTGGGGAAGCTGGAGATGTACGGATGACATGCAAACAGCTACCCTGGCGGTATACGAGACCGTCCCCAAGATGACCCTGGCTGAGGTGGTGTAGAACGTGCCCAAGTAGAACATCTCGCGTGGTGCCATTCCTGTCGGGGTGGCACTGGTGGACGAACCGTCTATGCACTCGGCGTGGGCGTGGAGACCACCGGTAGCCTCGTGTAAGACAACAGGGATATCACACGTCTACCCCAAGCCTCCACATGATGCCAAGCGCTCAACGACTCCTCCTGTGTCACCTTCGCACCACTAGCAATCCTGTCCGCCATGGAAATCGCAGCACCGACATCAGCCTGCAGGAAAAACACAAAATGGTCAATAATCTCAGCGACATTGACGTTAGGGAATATTTAAAAATTACATGTAACGTACCGCGATGTGAGTGTCCTATGCGAGGTGTGTGGGGTACGTGTCTGTCGGTGCGGCGACGTGTGCTATGGGCTAGTCAATGACATATACAAGCTTGGTACGTGTCTGAGGCTGGTATCAGTGCAGGTACTCCGCATAGTTGCTGCTATCGTAGGGGTGCTCCTCCTCCATGCAATCATCAAACGCGCCCTCCCACTCCGCAGTCCACCCCTCCATCTTCACCATCTAGTCTGTGTCACGTTTTACTCCCTTTCTAGAGTGCCTACTTATAGAACCATTTTGTTAGTACTTGTCAAATAAATAGTAAGTACAAGGAGATTTATGAGAGGTGGTAACTCACGCGTGCACGCTCTGTGGCATCAGTGGTCCGGCTGATACTAGAACCACCTAACGTAGGCCAAACTGCCGCATCACAGCTGCGGCGCGTAGTCCTCGATGAAGATGTCATACACGAGCTTCCAACGCGTCAGCTAGAAAACCCGGTCGCGCTAGCAGAGCATGGATAGCCTGTCAGAAGCGCGGTCCTGCAATGCCGTAGGTGAGTACAGCTTCCAGCGCACGTCGTCAGTTGTGAGACGGTCGAACTGCTCCACAAAGGGCAGATACGCCTGCGTGGCCTAGATGTGCGCGAACTATACTTGTAAGGAACAATAGCTGTTACGTACGACCATCATTAATACAAAGCAAATAGATAATTGTCATATTACTTACCCGTCGACGACATCAGAGAGAACCCATCGTAGGCCGATTGACGTCTCCCCCAGGGTACATCTCTGCCTCGCACGGACTCATGTCCTCTAGCATGGGTCGTCCAAGACTGAAGCGCTCGAACAATCACAGCTACAGTAGCAGCAAACACCCAGCGAGGATTAAGTTCACCTTGGTCCTCGCGTACACGATGCACAAGCCACGATAGGTCGCGGCAAGTGCGGCCGAACCCCAGCTACCCTGGGGGGCCTTGGCGTCGGCGATCGCCCTAACATGAGCGATGAGGCACACGTCGACGGTGTTGCCGTGGCTGGTTGTGAAGAGCATCCAACCAAATAGCCATAGCAAGTACGACTCCAAGTGGCACGAGTCCTACTGCTCGTTCACATCTGGATCCATCCGCTCCACCTGATGCAACCAAGAAGTTATTAGTACATAATAGCAAAAATGAGAGCATGTAGGATTGATTAGAAAGAGTACATGCCCGGAACTATGAGATCCACCTCAGCGACGGCCCGTGTGTCTGATCCACCGGGAAGACGTAGTACTCATCCACAGCACCCGATGGAAGGACCCCCTCGAATCTAGCGAGCAGGTCCACGCACCACCCGGCTGGGGCCTCCGGTAGGAAGGTAGCAGCTCCCGCTGTCGGAAGGCTAAGCAGCAGGGACAATCCTGTAGAGTAGGCATCATCTCCCCGAATGGAAGGTGAAAGTATGCGTCTCTGGCTGCTAATGGTCCACCAAAGCTGTCAGCAAAGAATAGTCGAACGAGAATTTTCGTGATCGCTCCATGCCGTCATCCCCACCCACGGGCAAGGCCGGTTTGTCCTCATCGGTGGCCTACACCATCCGAGCGAGAGGGAGTAACCCGACATCCCGTAGCTTGCGAAGCAAGTAAAGGTTAGCACAGAACCTACTTACGGAAATAGTACAACGCTGGTGGAGTGCACACCTGATTGTCCAGTGGGGGTCTAGTCTCCAGGCCGCTCGAGGTGTGTGTGTTTGGACCACGCCCAACTCAGCTGGCTCCTCCGCGCTCCCTGTAGGCAGGACATGATAGGAAGTGCAATTCAGCCGGTCAACGTGCTTGTTCAATAGGTTGTAAGGCCAGTCCAATCCACGAAGATCATGAGCCATACCTGCAAAATGAATTCAAGTTAGCATTTATACAGAACCATACTAGGCTACCAGCACAACACTAACTACATCACTAAAAGGGGGGATGTAACATAGCAATTATAAAAATGGCATATGAAATGTACAATACATGTAGTACGACATTCCGCATGTCAAAAGTCCCAACTAACAAAATATAGTTTACAATGGAAATTTATTTATAGTCTCCAACAACTAGTAGTAGAAACCATGCCGCTCTGCCTACTGATCAGCACATGTATTGCATCGTCTAATTATGTGCCCCTCCTGACCGCATCGCCTGCTACATGCACCAGATGCTCCGGTTTGTGCTTCGTCCATATCATTTCCAATACGCCGGCTCTGTTGCTGACCCTTCCCACCCTTTAGCATGTCAACATCTAGAATCTAGGTCCTCCCTACAATATCCAAGGTGGCGAAGTTCCCCACAACCCGGAACCACGCATGCAGTATCCTCTCCTTGAAGAAGTTCTCTGACATGAATTTCGAAGGATCCATGCCCACGGTCCCATATGCAACGAGGATATGAGAGCATGGCTTGTGTAATAGCTTCAGCTTGTGGCGTGTGCAGCTAGGTTCATTTGCATGATCTCCAAGGCATACCTCGTTGATAACAAGGGAACAAGCCGTCCCAAATCTGGCTCTATCATAGAGTACCACGTTAAATCGATGCTTCCTATTGTATATAACGTGCACTGTGTGCAATTGGCCCTTCTATGCCTTCGTCTCTGTGTATGCCGTAATTTTCAACGAATATAATGCGCGGGGTTTGGCTGCATGAAGTGCGGCATTCACGTGCCTCTCCCTGAAGTAGCCGATTGTGCTGTGCAGAACACCTTTCACGATGGCGATGAGGGGCTGAGAACGAGGGCCCCTGAGAACCCAATTGTACACCTTTGCAAGGTTACTCATCATTATGCCGTATCTTGCGCCGTCTGTGTCGTGCAATAGCAACCACTTATCCAATGGTTCTCCCTCAATTCATTGAGAGAAGCACGTGATGTTCTGTGAGCTCCTCCTCCTCGAACCAGCTAGGTTAGGCCATCGAGTGCTGCCAGGCATTCTGGTTGTGCCGTCCTAGGCATGACCAGCCCCTTGCTCCTCTCGTCGACATGATTTCTGCTGTGCTCGTCCAACAAAGCCCACAAAGCATCAAATTTTCTCCGCTGGTTTTGCATAGCATGGTTGAACAAGCAGCACACTCGTATCCACAGCGCTGGCACCCTTACACAAACCCCTTCCACGCAATAGTGCGCAGCAATGTTCCCAACTCTCATCTAATATCCGTGGGAGACCGGCTCCAAAACCCTTGTACGACGACGCTGCACACCTCGAGGTCTAATGAAAAACTCTGGGCAAGGCAATGCATCACATCTGAGATTTAAGCATTCTCGTCGTCCGGGTGTACTAGAGTGGCTTGCACAAAACCACTCAAATCCACACCATTCAAACCTTCACGAACGGTTCCAGCACCGTAATGCACTCTCAATATAGTGGGTATCGGCATTGCTGATGTCTGCCTGCATATATTTTTAATTTTGCAACATGTCAAATTACGTCGCACACTATGAAAGTACTAACGTACTGCAATTCACATTTCACCAATCGTTCGCCTGTCGTAACCAACTACACTAACCTCATAGTATCAACTTCCTATCGACACCCCGCGCACCGCCGCCACACTTTTCTCGCTACTCGAGCTGTCTCCTACATGAAACAATTCCTAATGGTTTCAACAATTTACATGGCTTATCAATTTAAATGCCTATATACCAGTTATAATGGTACACATATTTTTCAAACGTACTAACAACATTACATTCATTTGTATTTAATCATAAATATTATGTATTATTGTTTTTTACATACCAAATTATGAAATTCTAACATAAATATTTACTGAGTTTTCTAATACCTACAAATTTCTACGGACGATTAGTTTGTACGTAACGGTGACTGAATTTTCTACAAGCAAAATTTTGTACGCATACCAATTTGCTAACGATACTAATTTTGTAAAACTATGTTCGCTAAATTATACACAACTACACGCTTCTATGGCTGCTAATTTCCTAAAACTACATTAACTAAATTTCCTATACCAAATTTTGAACTATTTCTATCTACATCTACAATTTTCTACTAACACTAACAGTCATATACAACATTGCAAATACAAAAAAAATGCGTACCTACAGTTGCTTCTTCCTCTTATCTCTGCTTCTACGGCTGCTAATTTCTAAAACTACATTAACTAAATTTTTTATACCTACAATTTTCTACTAACACTAACAGTAAATAATATATGTACACATATACAACATTACAAATACAAAAAACCTAAAATTGCTTCTTCCTCTCCCCTCCTCCCCCTCCTTCCTCTCCATTCCCCCTCCTCTCCCTCTCCTTTTCTCTCCTTCCTCTTCTCTCCTCTCCCCTCCCTCTCCTTTTCTCCTCTCTTTTTTCTCTCCTCCTCTCCTTGGCTGTCTTTTCCTTTTCTTTCTATTTTTGTTGAGCGGCGGCCAAGCGGCGTCGGCTTTTATCCCCACTTCCAGTCGCCTGGCCGTTGGGCGATTGGACCTCCAGTCGCCCAACGGTTGGGCGACAACAGTTGCAGTTGCCCAATGGTTGGGCGACTGCAATAATTCGCTTAATGGCCGGCGGATTGCTTGCGTGTTGCCTGGCCGTTGGGCGACAGGCTCCAGTCACCCTACAGTTTGGTGACTGGAGCCTATTTCTGTAAAAATATTACCGCGGGTATATTTCTGTTATTTCAAATAAAAAATAGATTATTCGTAAAAAAAATTCCTTGATATGGTACGTGCATAACTTGTGGCTGTCTGTGTTTACCCGCGGCGGAACCATGTTCATACGGAAAAAAGTCTTGATAGTGAATGCCTAAGATTTCTTTATTTGGTACCTATATTTTTTTCATGCTTACATCCACCAGTTTCTTGTTAGTAACATAAATCTATCTATATAGAAAAAGAAGTTGAAAATTCTCATATTAATTAAAAGAAAAATAGTAAGGTCACACTGCTTATTTGGGACCACGATGGATCATCGACCACTGCCAACTTACGACCACCAGCGATGGTTAACCGCTTCTAATCTACGATCACGCGCGATGGTCGATGGCTTCCAACTTACGACGACGAAGTGTGCTCGAGGACTCCCGACCTATAACCACGAGTTGTGGTCGATGTCTTTCGATTTATGACCACGAGGTGTGATCGACGACTTCCGACTTACTTGACGGATTTAAAAACTTTTAGAATATGTTTGTATGCATATTCTAAAAATTTTTTACCACTCACAAGTTTTAAATCATGTAGTATGATAAATTTTAAAAATCCTTATCAATGCATGGGTATTTAACTAGTATATACATACAGGGCAAAAGCGTGCTCTCGCGAAGACATCGTTGTCAGTGTCAACGACACAAAGACAAGTATTGTTGGTGAGAAAGGATAGGTTAAAAGCTTTGCCAGGTAAATTCGTTGTGTCGATGGCAAGACAGATGGTAATCCCAGCGTTGTAAAAATCGGTGGGAACGGTCGATTAATCATCCGTTTAATCAGAGTCGCCAGGCAAAACGTCACGTATATATGATTCGGAGCACAGTTAGCATTTGTGAACGCCAAATCGGCCGCATTATCTGATTAGTCGGCCATTTTTGTGTAATCGCCCCGTATAATCCGTTTAATTCATCAAATTTAGCTCATTACTCATGTTGGAATTCAGTACCAAATTTAGCCCATTAGTTACTGATTTAGAGTAACTGATTCTTTCGTAGTTGTGGACCATTTTGTGTACTTAAATTTAAAACTTAATTCTTTTGACCATTGTCTCGTCAGTGTGTATTAAGTTAGTCAAGTCTATGCGAAATACATGTTTTTAATCTATTACTTAAACTTGTTGCAAGTCGTACTTTGATGTAGAAATATAATAGTCTGTCTATCAATCTTATTATCTTTGACTTAGTAATGAAGCTATCATATACAATTGAAGGGTGGTATAAGTTTGTTTAATAGTATTGGCAATATAATGTGTTCAAATATCTCTAAAACTAGTATTATCATCAAATATGTGAGAACACCAAATTGTTCGTATAATTATGATTAATCATCCGTATTCTGAATAATTGCTTGGTGGTACCTTATCTATCCGACAACCGTATTCCGCTTTTTACAACACTGGGTAATCCACGCAGACAATGCAAAACGGCTACGCATTATGGCTTCTGATCCACGGACCAATTAGGTGAATGATTAGATGTGTTGATCAAAAGTTTTGGAATTTTTGTGTATACAAACAGGTTAATTTGATTTGATGTTTGACATGTTCAATGCGGCACGTGTTTCATTTTCTCCCCGAAGGAGTTTGATTTTTTTTTTCTAGTCTGCTGATCAACGTCGACTGTACGGGATGAGGATGTAACCAATTCTCAAATTATCTTCTATCTATAAAATAATATAATATGATTACATCATTATACTTCTTAAGTATACCTCTTATCTATAAGAGAGATTTCACAGAGTAGTCGTAAGCTATTCTACAACCACCCTCTAGTCGTAAGTTGTTCTTTGATCGATCCATAGTTGTAAGCTATTCTACGACCACCTCATAGTTGTAAGTTCTTCTACGACCACCTCATATTTGTAAGTTCTTTTAGACTTATAGTCGTAAGTTCTTCTACAACGAGCTCATAATCGTGAGTTCTTCTATGATCACCTCATAGTCATAAGGTATTCTGCGACCATGGCATAGTCATAAGGTATCCTATGACCAACTTGTGGTCATAGATACAACTAGGCCATACTCCAACTAACCCGTCTACAGCAACCCATAGCATTGTGGGCCTGTCTGACAGGGCAATTAGCATAAGTATTTATTCTCTAGAATAAGTACCCGTATGTCACCCTAGCAAAAACTGCCATAGGATGCGTGAGTTTTTACATCTCTAATAACTCATGTCTGACGGTTATCACTCGTGCATTAAGGCATCACTTGGTGAGAAGAAACTGCCGCCACCATACGAACTATTTAAAGGCGGACATCAGGGAGAAGATGGAGGAGGATCCAGGCTAGACCCTAGGGAGAGTAGCAGTAAAACAGGCTTTTCGTATTACTTTCTCCATTGTAATCAGCTCCATTGTAATCAGTTCATTGAGCAATATCTACACAGAAAGTAGGGCTGTTATTCTCGTAGCAGAAGACCCAAACTTGTATAAACATCCCGTATCTCCTCTCTGTGTGGTCGTAACCAGGCCTTCAAGAGTTCCCCAAAACCCATATAAATCTTTACATAAGATTGACTCTAAAACATTGATAGTTGGCGCCGTCCATGCAGAACATCTTTGCCAAAATATCTGGTAATTCTTTGTCGGTGAGTTCTCTTCTTTTTTTATGTCTTCGTGGCAGGAGAGTGGAATGAGGAGAACTGGTTTGACCTAGCAGATTACGCAGATCTCGACATTGATGACTGCTATGATAATGAGCAGAGATTGCAGAGATCCATCGTGAGATTCCAAAGATTGCACCACAGATAAGGTTGAGGAGGGATCCTTATCCCTCACAACATTACACTCAATGGAGGAACCAGTTTCCCTAGAGGGCAAGGGTCAATCTGACCACAAGCAGGATTGCACCTCACCGACCACTTGATCTGGGTCAACGAGCCCTGGAATCTATCATTCAGTTATCCCAGCAGAGAATGTGGGTGGGTGCCCTGCAAGTCCATCCTTACTCTTGTAGGGTTCAACTCCGGTCACAGACAGTTATAACCCAGAATTTCTCTTTCTGGAGAGGCCTATCCCGAGCCATGAGGCTCTGTCATTTGACAACTCCTCAAACCAGGCGGCATCTGACGCGAGTGGAGATCAGGTTTGGGAGGTTTTCATCCTTCCTTCAGATACTAATCACTCTCTCAAAGGAAGGCCTAGTAGCGCTCTCTGCCGCTCACACACTATGACCTCTTGTGGTAATGGTGAGTAGACCTCTGGTGATGAGCCAGGTGAGTACTCTGATGAGCGTAGAAGAAATCCTTGAAATAATTGCTCTCCATTAAGACAGCCTTAGCCAGTCTTAGGCATTGAGGATCCTGAGACTATGCAAAGAAGAAGATTGGCTGCCCAGAGGTCTTTGCCTAGGTGCGTCTAGTACCAATCTAAGGAAGCTCGAGAGCCTCAACACATAAACGACTTGCTCGAAAATCCATGTCAAGATATTGCTCGAGCATAGGGCTACGATCACACCACTGAAGGGATTGCTCAAGGACTCCAAAGCATGATAGCCACGCTTAAGCAGGCTCACCGACACAACTCTGGGAGTCGTGTAGGTGCAACTGCGTCTAGTCTTCGCAAAACTCACCTCAGGGAAATGGACATAATGTCAAGTCATGTCATTCTCCAAACCATAACCTTGGTGGGAGGAGAGTACTTTCAGAGATAATGATCGATCACCACTTTGAGCAAGAAATCTACAGCAGCAGATAATGATCGATCACCACTTTGAGCAAGAAATCTACAGCAGCAGATGGAATATGAGGAGTATTACCCTCTTATGGACGAGAGCTAATATAGGTCAGGTCCATCAACTGCCGGGCATCGTCGAGTATGATTGCCTAGAGATGCCAATCATCCTTTTTCGCAAAGGAGGCATCATGATCTTGTTACAAGATGTTGGGCATTCACGTCCGAACTCCGAGCAGTACACTGGCCACCGCAGTTTCGACTAGTAAACATGGAGAAGTTTGATGGGTCCCAAATCCCATCAAATTCCTTCAGATTTACACAATCGTAGTTCGAACAGCAGGAGGAGGAGAGCACATTATGGTGAATTACCTTCCGACTATGCTTGAAGGATCCGCTCGATTGTCATTGTTGAATTAGCCATTAGAGTCGATCCATTCGTGGCAACATCTCTATGATCTTCTTCTGGCCAATTTCTAGGAAAGAGGATGACCTGCACCGAATGAAGTAGAACAGCAACGAAAAACTTTGGTAATTCATCAGACATTTTAGTTAGGTTCGTAATTCTATTCTGAAGGTTTCTAACACTTCTGTCATTAGGGCTTTTAAGCAAGGAGTCTACAATAGGAGGTTCACAAAAGACATCTCCTTAAATCCTCCGACTACACCGCTGAAGAAGTCGAGTGGAGCAAGACCATCAACCATGCCAATCGAGGTACAAAAGAGGAAAGCAAAGATAGTAAAAGGAAGGAGAAGGTTAAGAAATCCAAGAACAAGGCAAAAGGTAAGAAACCTCAATCCAGAAGTTCCAAGGTGGTCTTGGCCGTGGGTGAAAAGGAGCCACGGAATCCCGAACCATACTTCGATTGGGGCAAGGCCAAAATCCGCCCTCGAAAAGGCAACAACAAGCCTAAGTGGTGTCCCTTTCATAAAAGGGAAGGACATGATGTCAAGTTTTTCAACAAAAACTTGAGGAATACTATATAGGCAAGGGGCCACTGCCTACGATCCAAAAACCAGGACAAGCGAGTGGTCAGAAGCAGCCGGATGACAACAAGGAGATCCTGCTTTAGGATCCACAGCATATTATCGAGCACATCTACAAAGGATCTTCGGCATATGAGTCAAAACGACAGTATAAAGCTGTCAACGTGAGGTAAACTCCATTGACCCTCTCCATGTTAATTATCTTTTGAGAAAAGCAATTGTCCGATCCCTTCAACTTGACTAGATCGATTTCTGATCGTTATCGAGCCCACCATCAACAACTGTCGAATAAATTAGGCTTTTCTTCTTCTTCTTCAGCCATACCATTGCTTCTATTTTGACCACCTTGGTGGTTGTAGCTGCTCCTGCCTAAGTGGTAGTCTCAGCCGTTGCCATAGCGGTTAGTTCTTCGACCATCTTCTCTACTATTTCTCAAACTGCGGGGAGAATGGCAAGGGGCTTCTCGATAGAAGCATCTCCAGATGATGGGACAACCAGGCTAAAGATACAAAAATCATCTCTAGACGATGGGATAGCTAGGCTAAAGATACAAAAAATAGAAGTGAATTGGTATTTCAAAAGGCTAAAGGGGTAAAATGTTATCTTTATGCTTTCATTTACGTACCTTATTTTTCTAGCCTTGATGTTGAATTTAGAAGGAAGGTTTCTTCGACCTCTTTTCTAGGACCATGTTGGGTTGTTGAATGGTGGGGTCACCTGTGACCACGTCTGGTCGAAGACCCTGAGCACCTATTATTACTTCTTTTCGCCCCTCTTGATGATCAAGACTGGTTTTGATCACCTAAAGAGCAGTCTTCTTTTCGATCATAAGTTCTGCTGCCACAGCAGTCTCCTTCATAAAAGATACAAAACTCTTTCAGTTTTTTTTTCAAGTCGCTTAATAAAGCCTTGGGAATCAACAACTGAGGCAGTTTTGTCATCATAACAGAAGGGTACCTTGATTTTGGGACCAGTTGCTTTAGTACAACTGGCACAATGTCCTCTACAGTAGTTGTGTCTGCAAGGAACTGTTTGATGGGGAACATGGAGGAGTAGCACCTAAACTTTCACTATGCTTGTTGACAGTGTTTACCAGTCAATTCGACCTCTTGGTCGTTTTGATAGTTTTCCATGCCAACGTTCTACATTAAGAAAGAATGTTGAGTACTCGTAGTTTACGATTACGAATGCCTAAAAAAGTCAAATTTCAATTACATTTAGACGTTCATTTCTTTCCTCGGTGGATACATCCACGAAGATGCGAGGAGCCTCCACATCAGGTGATGGATCCTTCTCACAAATAGCTTTAACCCGGGCATCGACATTAGGTGAAAGATCTACATAGACATATGAAAATGGTCAGTAAATTGGACTCGAAATTTAAGAAATGAGTCCAATTGTTACTTACTATCCTCATAGTCTCTCGTCAAATCCTTGGCTCCCAAGTACATCCACATTGGATGTGCTCATTTCTTCAGAGGGCTGATACGACGCGTGGTGAAGTCCTTCCCCACATGCCAACTGGTGAGCCCCTTTTCTCTCAATTCCTTGATGGCTTGGACATAGGGGCTATATGAGTAAGGTCCTTTGGGACTAAGTTCCATCAAGAAGTTTTTTCGGCACCCTTCCCCGCAAAGGAAAGGTTGTCTTCTCTGGTTGTCTCTCAGTAGAACCATTTCTTCTTCCAGTTTGGCCATGATGACCGAGTAAATAGTAGAATGTATTTCTCTATCTTACCATCATGAAGCTTTAGACCACAACTCCCAGCAATTTCAGCTTGCCTACTCATCTCACAATAATACCGAAATAGCTCCAAATCTAAGGGGATTCCTAGATAGGCCTCGCATAGGTGCACGAATACACTGAACATGGTAATCGAATTGGGAACCAAGTTCACCAACTAAACCCCAAAGTATTCGATCATGGCTATGAGAAAGGGGTGAGCAGGCAGTCGAAGACCACACTTGCAGTAAGCTTGAAAAATTGGGATTTGCCCAATCTCCCTCGATGGCTAGTTTTGTCCCGCGACCTCAATCCATCTCACAAAATTCCTTGAAAGGATCTCTCCACTTTAACCAAGGCTTTCATCTTTGCCTTATCCATCTCCGACATCGGCCAATTCGGAGAAGATTTCATCATTTTCTCTAGGCGCTTGGCTTCGATTTGGAAGAAATGGGGGAAAAGAAGAAGGCTTGGTCGGTAGTGAAAAGCTTGAAGAGGATTGAGGCAGGAGGGGAAAATAAGAAAAATTACCTCTGGGTAAGTTTTTATAACCATACGGGTTAGTTATTACCTTTTTGGGAACTGTTCCAAGTGGATAGATCGGCGGAAACCGATTTATATTCCTTTGCTTGAAGTCGATATGTCTTTGCAACTCAAGCGAAATTACCTTTTTGACCAAATTCGTTTCTGGTCAGAATAAAACAAAAAGACTCTTTTGATCTTCATCCATCCACGACTTCTCTTTCTCATGAATGTCATTTTCACTTGAAGT
Organism: Dendrocalamus latiflorus; assembly: GCA_017311315.1. Classification (NCBI taxonomy): domain Eukaryota; kingdom Viridiplantae; phylum Streptophyta; class Magnoliopsida; order Poales; family Poaceae; genus Dendrocalamus; species Dendrocalamus latiflorus. Next base: position 23,888,039 of record CM029626.1, on the reverse strand, counting down.
TGGAGGGCTAGATGACTAGGATATTACCAATCCTCAAATTATCCTTTGTCAATAAAATGACATGATTATGTCATTATACTCCTTGAATATACCCCTTATTTATAAAGGAGAGATTCCATAGGGTAGTTGTAAGCTATTCTATGACCACCTCCTAATCTTAAGTTCTTCTATGATTGATCCTTAGTCGTAAGCTATTCTATGATCACCTCATAGCCATAAGGTATCCTGCAACCACAGCATAGTCATAAGGCATCCTGCGACCACCTTATGGTTGCAGATCCTCCTATGACTAGGCCATACTCTGACTGACCTGTCTACGACAACCCATAGCATTATGGGCTTGTCTAATAGGGCAGTTAGCATAAGTGTTTATTCTCTGGAATAAGTACCCGTAACTTCACCCTGGAAAAAATTGCTGCACGATGCGTGAGTTATTATGTCTCTAATAATTCCCGTCGGATGGTTATCACTCAATGCATTAAGGCATCCCTTGGTGAGAAGAAACGGTTGCCGCCATGCGAGCTATTTATCAGGGAGAAGGAGGAGGATTCGGGCCAGACCCAAGGGAGAGTAGCAGTAGAGCAGGCTTTTTCGCATTTCTTTCTCCATTATAATCAGCTCCCTTGTGAACAATTCTTCGAGCAATATCCACACAGGAAGTACGGTTGTTATTCTCGTAGTGGCCCGAACCTGTATAAAAATCCCTGTGTCTCCTCTCAGCATGGTCATAACAAAGTCTTCAAGAGTTCCCTAGAATCCATATAAATCTTTACCTAAGATCGACTCTAAAATGTCGACAGTACTCTTTTGACAATAAGTTCGTTGTCAATCTTCCATCGAGGAAAATAGGAAGGGCAGTGAATACAGGGACATGATTGCTCGATCATGATCCATCTCTTAAATTCAGCCGGTGCTTATCCTTGAGCCAATACGGTCGATCGGCAGTGGAATATGTGAACCACATCCTGGTACCCACATCCTCCTGGGATCTATTTACGTATCTTAAATTGTTATATTTTTTTAATTTTGGTTCTCTAGCATTTTTTTTCAAAAATAGCTCATTCTATAAGCTTGGAAGACATGGCAGATGATATGTGTCACCTGCTGTGCCACTGTAGCTTGGCAAGAGAGGAGTAGTACAGCTAGGCAAGCTGGGCAACAGGAGTGGCACGGTAGGCTAGGCACTGCCGAGCCACCCCTACTCAGCAGGAGCCTGTCGAGCACCCCAGATCGGCAGGCGACTTGGATAGCTGGCATGACAAAGGTGGCAAAAAAGGCACAGGTGGCAAAAAACTTGTTGACTCAGTTTAAAATTGCTTCAATTGTACTCATTAAGTTGGATTTTATTCTAGATTAAAAGAGAAAGAGTTACTCCTGAGTTTGTATGCTACGCTCATGAGAATAGTTTGGCACAAAATTAAGCGCACATGGGGAGCAAAAACTACTTGAACAATTAATTCAAATTTTGCTCAAGATTAAAAGAGCAAGAGTTACTCTTGAGTCCGTATGCTATGCCCGACCTGAGTCCTAAAAGACTAGGAGAAACAACTCTATAGTTCAAGATAGAACTAGCATATCTCAAACTAAAGCATTTTTGATATGGCATATGTCATAAAAGGATCACTAGAGGAGCAACTACCAAAAGATCCACAAATTGCAATTTTTAGTTCAAGTTGTCTTTCAGGTTCAGCTAGCACGGCAAAGATTTAATCATACATATGAAATCAAATAGACAAAGGTCACATATGCATGATCAAATCATATAATGCAATGTGATGCAAGAGGGAAACAAAGAAGGCAAACTCCCCTAAACACAAGAAGATATACCCTTTGCAAGAACAAAACTGATTAACTCGCAAAATTCATACTCTGGACTCTCTCTTCACTAGGAATGACTAGATGGACTAAAAAAGAGGGAGCTAGGCTCTATACTTCACATGGTCTCTAGAAAAGAGATAACACACAGCTAAGTAGCAAATCTAAAACACTAGCTATCCCATACTAGACACTAGTTACTGAGGAAGCAAACTCATCCTACCGGAAAAAGCACAACCTAGAAGACTAAAAATATGCCTAAGTGGGGCTCGTGCAAGAAGATGACCTAACCTCAAATAAGTCAATCCTACAACTAAAAAGCCCTAAAAGATATGCAATCAAGTATCATGGGCAAATGTAACATGCAAGAAACAAAACATGCATTGCACCGCTTGGTGGTGAGATGTGGTCGAAGAAATAGTAGCTAACTTCTGCTGCATTCCAAAAGTGATAGTCATCACTAGATGCAGGAATGATGAAAGAGGCCCAAAAGCTGAAACAATGCACCACATGGTCTCCCCCTTACCAGTAAAGCCTACATCAATGGGTTGAAAATGTCTATTCTTCAGAACTGGTGTTAATGAGAAATGACATGCAAGTCCAATCCCATAACACATGACGAGAAGGAATACTAGCATTTGATCCAAAGTGAGAGTCACTTGAGGTAGACATCAAAGCTCATATAAGCATAAGTAGACGGAGCATGCCAAAGAATATATCATGAACAATACATGCTACCCAAGTATGATAAAGCTCGAAAAGTCTAAAATCCACAATAAGGCACAGGAATGAGCAAGCATATAGCATGACATATGATAAATTAAGAATAGCACATGCTAATGATGATAAGATGTCTCCTAGCTTAGTCCTGGTCCCTTGACTGCTCTAGACCTAATCTCTTCTTGTTTAGTTTTGGTCCCATTTGCCTCACCATGACCAAGCTCTAGAGTCCTACAACCGACACCAATAAGTAAACCGTTACGTAGCACTACACAATGCATAAAATCATCAATTGACACAATTGATGAACCAAGAACCCTTACCTTTATCTCAAAACATCTCCACTTGCTTTGACACGTAGTCTGTAATACCCAATGATTAGCCATCACATCTTTATGTATTCAGACTCCTCCAAACCATCTCTACGTCCATTGACCTCATCAGTCGGTGCACCACATGCACCAACTCACCTCTTCATGATCATTGTTTTCTCTATACTTCCCACTTAAGCCATTAGTCTCACCCCAGACTTTCCCGACCACACGGATCGTAGCTCTCACCTAGTTCAGGTCTTTTGCTATTGACCATTAGCATTCTCCAGGACACTTACACACCCAAAGACCAAGCAACCATGTCAATCAGAAGTTTCATGCACTTGACTCACGTTAGTCAAAACAATGCATTATGCAACAAACAATAACACCCATTCCGTGCAAACACTCAAAACACATCCTATTTATCCTAACCTCCTAGGATCAAATGTCAAACCAAAATGCATACTTTTAGCATCGATTCACCCAGACCCTATTTGACTGCCATTACTAGGTTGGCACCATGCTAGTTAGACTGCCAATGGTCTGATCACCTATGTTTGGCCGGTTTGACTGCTTAAGAGCACCATAAAACACTCTGTGGAATTTTGGTTAAATACTATCTACTTTCAGTTTAGAACTCCATTTTAGGTGACACCTAGTGCAAATGCATCCCAAACACAGCTACACAAGTGTTTGGTGTGCAATGTTCAAAAGCCATATGGCCAATCTGACCGCTTGCACCATGGCAGTCAGACTGCCTCACACCTAACAACAACTCTGAACATTTCAAACTCCCAAAACCAAACTTCAATTTAGAAAATATTTGCATAACAAAATCAAATACTCATCATACACCATGGGGTGACCTCCACATGGTCTCACAACCCTAGACCATGTCCTCGCTATTTTGGCATAGTAGATCATTATGTGGCTATGTTAGTGGTAGATCGTGGTAGATGGGTAGTTTTGGTGGTGTTCTTGGTTGTTGTCGTGGTTCGGTAAAGCACACTAACCTAGCTTGTGAGCTCCATTTTGAGTATCTATATCCTATTTTATAGCTTAGCCATGTTTTGAATAATGTAGATAATTATTCAAGCTTTCTATAGAGTGCCAAAACACTAGGTTTCGTTATGTGGTTTGGAAGTTACGACATCAAGAAGCCTACTGTCTAGAAATCCATTGTTAATGATAGAAGTTGGGTTATTTGGCGCATTATGCTTAGTACATGCTCGAGAGTGGTATGGTTTGCCACTTTTTGTGTTGTATAAAAATATATACAAAATTGTTAAGCTTGCTGTCTAGTAACGTAACAGATTGACATTCAAGCTTGAAAGCAAGGGGCATAGATGACCTAATCAGGAAACTTGCAGAACTAGTAAAGTGAAAATTTTTGTGTAGATTCCATAACACATATGGTTTACTATGTTTGGATTCAAAAATTGAAAGTTATGGTGATTTGATCACCAGGATAGTGGTTCGATTAGGTCGGTTTGTGCGTAGGAGCGATGTCAATCTGTTTTACATTTATGTACCATTGTTGCATGTTTTGAGGTGTGTGTTGGCTTTGTCCAAGAGGTGTTGCTTTGGGTGCAGTACCGTCTTCAGATCATTCCATTTCTGATGGTTAAAAGGCAAGTGCATGGTAGAATGGTGACATTGGATTGACTTTAATACTTGATGTTTATGAGAAATATACTTTCCTATTTTATGTTTACTATGATGATTACCTAATGATGATTAAATGATGATGATAATAGTATGATAATTAATGTTGGAATCCATGCATTTCATTATGTGCATGTTCATGTCATGAAAGAGATGATCCACTTTGGTGGAAATGAAAGACCTACTTTAGTAGGAACCTCCACAGGATGGAGGGATTTACAAGGCGATACATCGATAGATGTTCACTCAGCTACGGTATAAGCTATGAAATGTGCATTATGAGCATGTAGTATAGACAAGCATTGCAATGATGACAAAAACATGATGAATGTACAAATGGGAAATGTTATGTTATGTTGTGTTTACTGTTTTAGTATGTACTTGCTGAATTTTGGACCCATCATTGCTTTATCATTGTTTTTAGGTGACCGTTGACGGCGACATGCATGGGATGGGAGTAGCACATTCACATCACATGCAAGAAACCATTAAATTGTCACCTTAGTTACATCATTTACATGTTAGTGCATTAGCTGATCTATTTAGATTTTAGTTACTAAGACTTGATGCTTCATGGTAGTTGTATGGAACATGGTTGATGCAAGAGCATAAGGTCAATGATGAGTTAGAGATACTTTCATAGTAAAGTTTTATTTAATAGCTTAGGGGTTATTTATTGCTCCCAGACACATGGTTCATGGTATTCTTAGGCATGTGGTCCCAGCATTCCTGGGTGTGAGGTCCCAAGTTATGTGTGAATATTTATCCTTATTTATGTTATCTTGATGTCTTTATTGTAGTATAACTTGTTGGTTTTATTTATGAAGGTGTTGCTGAAATTGTTAGTAGTAATGGTATAAATTTAGAGTGAAAAGTTTAGTGGTGATATCCTGGGCTCTCTATCGGGCCAGAGTGTTACAAGATCAAACTCAATTGCATTTATGAGATAAAAAATAGACAAATACTTAGTGAAAGCTGATGATGCGATGTGATATTTGGCCCATTTGAAGTTGAGCCCATTAAGGTCCATGTTGGGGCATGAGCATAAAAGGATGTGGGATTAGTCCCACATTACTTAGCTCTTCATAAGAACACTAACACATAATGCCAATGGCTCCAAAGCATTTAACCCCCATGTTATCCCTTTGTTTAGTGTGGTTTATCCGATATGCGAGCATGCCTGACTTTGTTTGGGCCCTACAGTGTTACATGTGACATATATGAAAAAGGTGAATACTTAGTGAGGAGCTATTTGCATGGCCACAAAACACGCCCTCCTACCAATCTAGTGATTTTTTGAGGATTTTTTGAAACTTTCATATTTGATTTTTCTCATAATTTTCATATTTAGCTCATTTCCGTCCAATATATATATCATCATTTTCATTTTCTACTCTATTGTATCATTGTTTTCTTGGAGAATTATATACCTGATAACTAGCACCAATCATTTTGAGATGGAACATCATTGGACACTAAGCCGACTAGTCCATTTTTTTAAGTCTAAACCTAGCCTGCCAGGCTAATAGGCTCCTCACTAATCCGGAGTGCCTGTGCTTCCAATTCCAGCCGTTGGCATTGTGTGAACATTACAACATCTCAATCAGTCTCTCTCTCAGACACAATCTGAGCCTAGCCCAATTCTATGTTTATGAAATTATCCAAAATTTTAAAAACTTGAATTTGAGCAAATTTCATTTGAATTTGAAGTTTTTGCCAAATCTAAAAAACCCAATCTAAAAATTGCTTCCTATTTCGTAAAAACACTTTTCCACCTTAAGGAAACATATTCATGCAAACTGTTTTCTCCACTATTCCTGTTGCCTCGCGTCTCATCGCTATTTAAGCACGCCCAAGCCACCATGATCCACCATCACCTGAGCCAAGCTATACCATCACCTGCGCCACCTCACTCTGGCATTAAACGCAACCTGTGTCGCGCGGTCCTTGCCTTCAATTCGCACTACTACTAAACCAACCGCCAACTACTCAACATGCTACGCCACCACTGTTCTTGACCACCATCTCATGCACCTGCTCCAAGGAGGAGTGATGGCTCCTAGGCTGCCACCACGTCATTGTCCCGGTACTGAAATCGTGTGACCGTCCACACCACTATCCACACACTGAGCATGTTGTCGCACTACTCCTGTCGTCACCATCTCTCGACACCTTTTAGTCGAGCCCCTCTACTATCTCCATCTCTTTTCGCACCACCTCACGTCCACTACGACCCCTCCTTCCTCTGCTCTAGCCATATCGTGCCATAATCACCAATGCCCAATTCTTTGCCAGTGAGCCCTAGATTTGATTCCTCACCACCACCTCCTTTCCAATCCAATTACTCACATCCTTAGCATCTTCTTATCACTGCAAAGCTATTCCCTAGCTTTCCACCAAGCCTTGCCACCCCTAGCCAGCCACTGATGTGTTCCATTGCCTCACCATCCACGGTTACCATCGTCAGCCTTCCACGGACCTCCCCGAGTTGAGCCATCCCACCGCCAAACTCCTCTCACCTCGCAGATACTCGGACTTCCTCCAATTTTATCAAAGCATCACCGTAACACCGTCGTGCCATGCCCCTATTCCGACCAAGCTCCGCCATCGCCAACCATCTCTAAGCCACCACTATTGGTGCGTGAGCCCAAAATGGGTTGCTCGTGTCCCATAGTTGCTTGCCTTATGTAGGATCGGAAATGGCAACAGAGGGGGGTGAATGGTGCCATCAAAAATCGCCCCAAAGTATCCACATATTTCTTCTCCAATAGCTATAGAAGCTATGAAGCAAGAACTAAATGCTTACTAGCACATGGAGAATAGATTCACTCACTGGAAATCAAAATCAATTTGGATGATTGACGAAGATACTCACAGGAGAGGCTAGACAAGACAAACAAGAACTCCTGTGACGAGTAAACTAAAAAAGGATTTCAATGACAAAACAAGAAGATAAGCACTCTCTGAAACAGGTAGCACTGAAATTTCTGCGAAGAATAAGTGAAAACAGAGAACAAACGCAAGCCCACCGACACAAAAACTGAGAATCAGTTATTCAGTTGACTTAGTTCAAAACAGCCATCGAAAACAGACTGTAGATGACACTAAAAACAGCGGCTAAAAGACTTTAGAAGAGCACAAACTGCAGACCTGAAATCAGACTTTAAAAGAGCACAAACTGCAGACCTGAAATCAGACTAACCGTGACCACCTTTGCTGCCGAAAACTGAAAGCAAATGACTAAAAAAAAGCATCTGCCGAAAACTAAAGGAGCACAGTAGTTACTGCTGATTGCTGACTGCTGAGTGCCCCCAACTTAAAACTGAACAAAAAATGCAGATCAAATCAGCATGCAACAAAAACTGAAAACAGGAGCAAGCCGAGAAACTCTGCTGAACTGAGGACTACAAGCACTAAAAAGGAACTAAAAATAGATGCAGCAGCAACCTGAAAACAGAATTGAAGATTTAGCACTGAAATCTGCAGCAGCAACCCAAAAACAGCAGAGAAAAGAAGGGGCAGAAAACTGCAATTTCAGAACCGAATGCTTGTTTGAAAACTGAAACTGCAGCTATGCTTGTTGTCGGTACAGTAATTTTCAAAAGGAGCTAAATTTGTTTAGTGATTGCTGCAAGCTAGTTGTTCTTCTTTGATCAAATGGACATGACTTCAAACTAAATAGAAAGAGGACCTTGGAAACCAAAGCATACAACCAAAAAGACCAGAGAATTGAAATCTGAACAGAAATCAGAGACTGGACAGAGAATGAGACAAATTTCCAAATTTCTCATCATTCTCCAATCTTTTGCACATGAGACTTTGAAATACAACAGGGTATGATCTCACAGCAGGGTAACACAAATCTGAAGCCAACTTGAAAAGGGAAATCAAGAGTATCAAACATCCCCTGCCTCCAAACCCTAACTTTTGCAAAACAGAGGAAATGAGCACGAGTTGATTTTTGGGAAGAAGCTGGCTGAAAAAGGATTGCTCTCAGGAATATAGCCGCCAAATGGCTTTGAGATGATTCCCCGTTCAAAGCTAACCCATTTTGCTACTTCTTGAAGAGAGATTCAAGTCTAAAACAACAGAAGCAGAAAAGGAACCGAGAGCCAAAAAGAGGAAAGAACTTAAGCCAAACACAGAGAAGCATAAGAAATCAGATTTCTCAATCAAAGGGCATCTCAAATTGATATAGAGACATGAAAGATTAATATGGGTAAATGATTACATTCAGTTCACTCCATTCTCATATCCTGAGAAGACTCACGAGAGGAAACTCATGAACTGAGAATACACACCACTACTAACCCATACACAATTGAAAGAAGTGTCTGCCACTCTCTACATGCTTCCCAACATGGGATGAACTCACGCACACACACTGAGCTCAACAAAGAACACACCACTGCTTCCTACTACTTGAGCTACTTCCTACACTACCAACACCCTTAACTAAATAGAGGAGCTCACATCCTCAATTAGCAAATCAAGAAGTGCAGGCCACTCTCCATTCCATGCTCCACACACAAAAGAAGCAATAGTCAACAGCTCTCTCATCAGGATTGGAGGGAACCCAGCATGCCTCCTTCAAACCCTAAACCATCTCTTCCACTAACTGGACTCCAACCCGTTTGCTTCAACCGAACCCGCTTCTATTTTGCAGCCTCGCATATTTTACTGAAATGCCCCTATTGCACCTTCCCGGAAGCTTCCTGTCCTCGCACGACTGCACCCGGCATCCTGACCGTTTGGACCTCAACTCCTCCCTGAGTCTAGTCCCGGTCCACCTCACCGTTGCCCGTCATGTCCACCTCCGGTAGCTCCGGCTCCAGTTCCTCGTTTCCCGACTCGCAACCACCTCAGCAGCCTCGATCATCTTCGGCGTTTCCAACCGTCTGGACCTCAACACCTCCTGTGCCTAGTCCCGGTCCTCCCACGCCTCACCATGACCTAGCTCCGAAGTCCTGCAGTCACACAGACATGCAAACCGTCACATAGCACCGCTCGAAACACCCTAACCAACATTAGCATCAAAAGAAGGTACTCAAGAAGCAATACCCAAATCGACCGATTGAGAAAAGAACAGGCGTCCTAAGCACGTCCGACCGCGTTCGACCAAGTCCAACCGCGTTCGACCAAGTCCAACCGAACTAGACTGCGCCATGCACCGACTTGGCGCAACCAACCAAATCAAACTCGAACTTTCCAGAACACGAGTCAATTACTCATCGCAAACATGGGGACACCTCCACATGGTCTCTCACCTTACCACCATTTGCTGCCTTCTGCCATCACTATCACTGAATCTGGTGCCATTGCCTCCTCCTCTATCTCAGCCGCCATGAGAGCGAGCTACAAGCTCGCTCTAGAGTGGACTAGGTCATGTACCCTATGGGTCGGCAAGGTGGGCTGGCAAAGCTAGCCTGAGCCAGCTTTTGGCCCAACCAACCAAATTGGATCAAGCCCAGTACTGTGTAGTCATAACACCTAGCCCAGCCCAACACTATTCATTCAACCCAATCTGCTATTGTAAACGGGTTAACATTGTTCAATCAAACCCGACCTATTAGGAATAGTGCCAATCTCATATTATTCATCTAACCTGCTACTATTCACCAAAATCAGTTAAGCCTATTTATACTTATATCGACTGTTTTGAACCCGTCTAATCCATTTTCAACTCTGTTTGACCCCAACTAACAACCTATCAGCCCAAACCCACTTTCTTTTATATCTTTCTCTGAATTTCTAATTTTATTTCGATCCTATCTTGAATTATGCAAAGCATAAACTTATTTGTATTCATTCTTTTGTGCTAGTATACGAATTAAATGAATTGGCCAATGAAGAAGCTACTAGAGCAAATAAGGTGATAGTGTAAAATAATAATCAAAGACTACAAATAAAAAGGCAAGTTACATATCTTTGATCATGTTAATCCCATATGATTTAATTATTATTATTGCTTTTATTTATGTTATTTGAGCACTATTATTTACATATAATAATAACATGATGAATAATTAGATCAATCACCCAAAAAGCCACATCATAATTGTGAAGACTATATTCACCTTGACAGCTTGGGTAAATAATTGTTGTATAGATAATTAATAGTAGATTGACAACCAAAATGATATATTTGAACTATTAAGAATAATTCGGTTTCACACCGATAGACTTTAAAATAATTCTAAGGGTTGAGCCTACTTTAGTGGGAAGCCACTAGATGATTAGAGCCCGTGAATGAACCTTAAGATTGAGGCTTTGATATTATATGGCGGTGTGGTGCCAGTGTGCACTGGGTATGTGAATGATAGCCTCATGGGAGCTAGACCATGAAAATAACATAGAACTCGCTCAACCACAAGTTTGACTTGTCGACCTGGTTTAGTACACTACCCAATCCGATTGAATGTCTACAAGAAGGACTACTCAATTCGATTGAATGTTTACAAGAAGGACCGCTATCTTAGGGTTTCGGGATGACCCGTGAGTAAGGGGTGCGATGGAAGTTAAGCTAGGTATGTCATTTGCTATTCTTTATAACAGTAGGCCCACTCAATATCGGGCTACAATTTTCGCACTGGCCAATAGATTCCTAATGGAGTTGAATGGCTACGAGCTTACAAGGTAGAAACTAAAACGAAATGAGCAGCGAAATGGCCTTATTGTCTCAGCTCAGTCATACCCTATCATGTTGCATGTCTACAACATGACATTATGAGTTTAAGATATATTGTAAGTAATGTTGGACAACTCTGCAGAGTATAATAAATGGTATTCGAATGCACCGTGCTCCCGGTCAATGGAGCTGTGTTTCGTGTGTGAGTCCAACAACAAGACATAAGTAGATTGGAATGAATTTAATATGGAATCTGTGGATGACAAATCCCTTGTTAATTAAATACTATTTTACTATTTTAAGTGCAAAGTTCTTAACTAGTAAACTTGCATCTATTTTTATTATATTGCAACCTGTGAGTTTGTCCAGTTTAACACCTTTTATGATAGTTACATAAACTTCCATATGACTTGCTGAGTACTCAGTGTACTCAATCTTATTTTCATCAGAACATACACCAAAAGAAAGAATGATGCATCAGCTAACGTATTATGGTTATGACTGCACTCAAGTGTTCCTGTGGAATTTCATCGGTTCTTCTGAATGTAAGTTAAAATTTTGGCTTGATGCCTATAAAGCAGTTATAGTTTGGCCATTAAGACATATATATTTTAATCAAACTAATTATTTTTAAATATTCATGAGTAGGTATAATATTCTTTCTATTTATAACTGAACTGCTGAGCTATTGCGAGCAATACGGCGATCCTATTCTTAGAATGGAGTCGTTATATTAGCATTGTTTTTATTTACCAATTCGAGAGACGTTGGCTACTTGTTAGGACCTTCCATGTCGAGGCGACGGTCGCGCATACAAGGGTAAAGGGACGGCTTTTCTCTCCTCGCCCTCTGTTCTCCAGCTCAACTTGCCCAACGGCAGAGAGGTAGGGGTGGAGATGGTTCAAGGATAGAAAGGCCAGATTTGCGAGACCGGATAAGTCGCTCCTGCAATATGCCTGCACATATTCCTAGATCCCGCGTATCAGTAACCTATCAAAGAACACTATATCCGTTCCAAATACATATTATTCTAGCTCTTTCAATTTTTGTTCGTGTATGTCACTACAATTTGGATGCAATATTTTACCATTTGCATACTATTCCATATCACCATTTACTAATATGGACTAGAGTAACACACATCGTCTAAGAGCAATAAGTGAACTAGTAAAACGGGTTAATAACAGTGGCATCCACACAGGAACACATGGAATACAAAACTGTAATATAATTGGTATCACAAAACTTTCAACACATACAAAACTGTCTTTTTCGTGTTTAAAACATCATTAATTCGTTGTCTTTTTCATGCTTCATGAAATGAAAACACATCACAAACTTCGCAAGTAGATACCGGAGGAAAAGCTGCAGTGATCAGTGATAAGAAACCTTATTTATGCTGGCTCAAGCATGAACAAGGCATGGAAACTCCAACAAATACACTGCTCCATGTTCCCGTTCTTGTCCAGTGCTAGCATAGGGAGTCTGACAACAAGTTGAAACACTGCGTGCCAGTTGTCTCACTTAGAGCTTTACAGACTCCAGATTAGGTGCACACACACCGATTATTTATTGCAGGTTAATGCGCGTCCACACTAGAGCTTCAGAACCATAGGTCAAGTACTTCGTCGATAAGATAGCCAGTGACATTTGTTGCTGGCTCAGTGATAGAGCTTGTTCAAGTCATCTTTAAATTTGGTCTTTACCTGCTCCCTCTTCAGTTTAAGCGCGGCAGTCACCAGCCCAGACTCTGGGGTCCATGGTTCAGGCAGCAATAAAATCTTTGCTGGTATTTCAAATTTCTCAAGCCTTGCTGCTTTCGCGGCCTGCACAGTTGGAACACATTGCGTTGCATGAAAATGGAGAACTATAAACTGGTCAATTGATTTTTGAAATTGTGACTGGCACGAAGAGTATAAATAACGTTATGGTTATCAGCTTTGCTTTCACTTCCATGTAGCAAGAAGGTCACCTTATGGCAATCTGTTGTTCAACTGCAATACTTTAGTTCTGTACAAAGTTTACTACAATCTGTTGCTCAACTTATAAATGGGCAATAACATCATTAAGTAACTGAAACCAATCAGAAACCAGTGGTGCACCAAGCAGCCTTTGATGCACACAATTATGGTCCGCAACATAAATAGCACTAATGAGGTGGAGACATACATTATCAACTTGGCACTTTTACATTAATTGTTTGATATCTCTAATATTTCATACGGCAATGCAATACAACAAGAAAACAGGATTGCACTATTCTAAGAAGCCACCTCTTTTAAAGTCGGGATAACAAAGATGACAGGCTTTTGCCATAGTAAGGTATACAGTAGTATTCCATATAACCTTTCAGGCTTTTGTAGTTATTGCTGTAAGATTGCAGGAACAAGCAAGTATGCAAAAAGAATCAAGAGCCTAGAGTTATCATTACAAAGTTCCAGATTCACTAGTAAGTTACTGCCAGTAACCACTGATACCAACCATGACCGGCTTGGCTGATACACTGGAGTGCAATGAAAAACAGTTTGAGAGCACATGGAAGAACAAGAATTTCACGCAGTTCGAATGAAAGATATCTAGTTTACAAAACAAGTATGTTTTTGTTTTGCTAAGAGCTTTTTAATTCATGTCAGTAATTAATAGGACTTCTGATCTATCAGGTTGCAAGATAAAGTTAGTCCTCAATGCTTTCTGAAAGTAGAAAAAACTTCCTCAATCCAATCAAATAAGAAATACAACCAAGAAACAAGAGAACATAAATAGAAAATATCTGGCCATAGAGCACTTCGCTGAAGACTAACCATCAATACTTAACTTGGTGTACCTATGTTGACTGCAACCAACATTTGGTTACAATCTGCACCTACCATGGTAAACAAACTTCTGAGAGTTTGTTGTTCAAGCTGGCAACTCTCCTAGTACAAAGCTAAATGAAAAATCATACTGACATAATGGAACATAGAAGTACTCAATTTACAATCAAGTCTAACCTTCGATAGAGATTGCTGGACCTCCTTAATGGCTTGATCATTGTCGCAGAGCTCTTCAAAGTTTCTGTAGTTTATTCCTGAACTTTGAGCCCACTTCTCCAAGGTCTGATGTGCTGGTACTACCAGCGCAACACAGTAATTATGAAATGGATCAGCATAAACCATGATGTTATCCACATAATTGCTTGTTGATAAAGCTGATTCGACCTGTTCACAGATAGATAGAGAGAGAGTTAATTACATTACAAGCAGAATACTCATAACAAGAGGCATTCTTTAACCAAACCTTGCCAAGAGATACGTATTCTCCGTGCTGAAGTTTTACTATATCCTTTTTCCTGTCAATGATCTCAAGGCACCCATCAGGATGGAACTGGCCAATATCTCCGGTGTAAAACCAGCGTATTCCCCTCTCATCCACCTGACGACATAGGGAACAAAGATCATGTAAAACTATTGTACTCGATGACTACAGACGTTCTGGTAAATATCTTTACCTTGTACACCTCGTTTGTTTTTGCTTCATTGTTGAAATAACCTTTTGTTATACTGTACCCACCAACTACAACCTCTCCTCGGGGCATTGGAGAATCAGAAACCGTATAACCACCTTCTCCCCACGAAACAAGCTACATTCGTTTGAAAAAAAAAGGAGATAATTAGAGGCCTAGACAAATGTTGATACAAAAAAAAAAAAACCAGGATAAAATGGAAATCTTCACAGTGAGTAGGGAATCAACATAAGGTGTCAAGGCTCACAAGGTTGGTCCAGACCAAAAAGTCAGTCAGACACCCAGTGACAAGCTTGAACAGATGATTCTTGTTACAAGAGTAGGCTGAAAGGATAAAATACTGGTTGAATATATTACATAGCCCAAAGGGTAATATATAGTGTACATAAGACCAAACCCTAGAAACTAGGAAATGACGATTATACCCTTAATACCTCCCCTCAAATGCAAGGTATATGCAATAATATTGCATTTGGAAGGGTTTACATTAAAATAGGGAAAATCCAAAGTCCATATCTTGAAAATGTCGTAGTGTACGGCTCTTGGAAAATTGTGTCGAGTACCAACCATCCGGTATCGTGCAACAACCCAAAAAGCACAAAGTGCAAGGACTGTTGAAGTGGAGGTAAGCAGGAGTAAAGTCGACCGCGGTAACACGACGAAGAGGAGTGGAAGGTGACACAAGTAGAGAGAATTGTTTAAATCAAGCCGAAGAGAGAGAGAGAAGCATAGTGACACAAATCGAAGCCCGAGACGGCGGTGGCGCAGTGCATAAGAAGTGCAACCGAGGCGCGGTACAGAAGAAGCGCGACGGCCTTAGAAGCTTAGGGCGGAAGTTCAAAGAGAAGCAGCAGCATCATAAAGACTTCTACGATCTGCAGCGGCTCAGAGAAAAGCGGCGGCTGCAGCTATACGAAAGGAAGGAGAGGACCACACTCATCCGAGAGGATGGACCGTGACTAGCAAAGCAGTCAGCTGACTAACAAGAAATTTGTGGACTTGTTGTGGCTACAGACCAAACAGAGGGAGAGATGGTAGTGGAGAGTGATGAAGATAAGTGTCATGGCATGGGTCCTCCCCATGGCTTGCTCATATATATATACACATGAGGAGTGCTTTTACAGATATACCCTTACATCTGGTTATCCCCTCTGGGGGCAGTTACGTCATTACACATGGCCTATTCTGGGCCTTATAATCTCCTACCAGGCCTGCTGGGTTTAGGTGGGGGCCACCCCTACGACAGGACTCTTGCAGCATTTTTTTTCTCGAACACGCAGGAGAGCTGCGTATCATTATATTAAGAAGAAGAAAGGAGTCAAAAGAGACTCATACAAAGGCTTGGAAATACAAAAGGCGACCAAAGGAACACCCACACAACTAAGCTAAGGCCAAATGCATCTGAGGCCTTTGGCCCCTGCCACACACCACATTTTTGCCTCATCTCTAATCTCTTGCACTAAAACGCTAGAGTTAGAGGAGGTCCCCTCAAAGACACATCTATTCCTATGCTTCCAAATCCACCAAGCCACCAACAGAACTAAAGAATTAAAACCCTTTTGGTACTGTTTATGCAGATGCAGCAGAACTTGACGCCACCAACCAAAAAGGTTAGAATCAGTGGTCCCAGGTGCATGGTGCTGCATGCCAACAATGGATAAAACCGTGAACCACACTGTTCTTGAGAACACACAGGTAGTGAGCAGATGTTGGATATCCTCCTCCTCTTGATCACAAAGCGGGCATTTTTCTGGATGGTCCAGACCACGACGAGCCAAACGGTCAGCGGTCCAACATCGATTGAGGGAAACCAACCACATGAAAAATTTGCAGCGAGGGGGTGCCCAAGATTTCCATATCTCTCTCCAAGGCTCAAACTCAATAGCCCCCATAAAGAAACGCCTATAGGCTGATCTGGTGGAGAACTCCCCTGACGGTGAAGGAAACCATAAGTGTTGATCCTCTACTCCCGGAGCAAGGGTCACATCAGCTAACAAAACCCACTGCTGAAAATACTCCGAAAGCGCCTCTGTAGACAGACCACCACCAATATCACGGACCCAAATAGTATCAGTTAATGCCTCTTGCACGGTTCTGCAGTTTGCAACTTTCCGCTTCACATGCTTACACAAGGATGGCGCAAGGTCAGGCAAGGATTTTCCATGTAACCATTTGTCAAGCCAAAAAAGGGTTCTGCGACCATCACCTATAATTGAGATGACTGAGTTGGTGAACAAAGCAACCGAACAGGGGTGTACGTGGATACCAAGACCAGCCCAAGGACGGTCAGGTTGCGTCTTCCTTAGCCATAACCATCTCATCCTCAAAGCCCACCCAAGCACTTCTAAATCAAGTATTCCCAGTCCACCAAGCTCAATTGGCCTCTTTACTCGTCCCCAAGCAACAAGGCAATGTCCACCATTTACTTCCTTGCGACCTTTCCAAAGAAAAGCTCTTCGAATCTTGTCGATAGTTTTAATAGCCCATTTTGGAAGCTCTAATGCAAAGAGCTGAAAAATAGGTATTGACGTGAGTACTGCGCGAACAAGAGTGGCCCTCCCAGCCGGATGCATCATGGCTGCTTTCCACCCAGGTAGCTTATTTGCTATCTTATCGATGATTGCATAATAATCTGCCTTGGAAAGCTTTTTAATGGACAAAGGAAGCCCAAGGTACCTACATGGGAAGTCTTGAACTTTGCAAGGAAAGGATGTTTGTATTGCCTCAATGTCCTGCACTCGGCATTGGATTGGGCTTACCGAGCATTTATTGATATTGGTGACCAACCCCGATGCTTCACCAAAGACTCGGAGAATTTCTTTAATCATTTGCATATCTTCCACACACGGTCGCAAAAACAGTACTACATCATCAGCATAAAGAGAAACCCGCTGGCTTGAACCTCGCAATAGAAGGGGCTGAAGCAGGCCATCATCGCTCGCCTTGTTGATTAGAGCATTAAGCACATCCATGACAATAATGAACAGCATTGGTGATAGGGGGTCGCCTTGTCGCAATCCCCGTTGATGATAGATTACTTCCCCTGGCACTCCATTCACCAACACTCTTGTAGAAGAAGACCCCAAGAGCTTGGACAGAGTGTTGCACCACATGGGGCCAAACCCTAGATGTCTCAAAATCTGCAACAAGAATGCCCAGGATACCGTGTCGAAGGCCTTAGAAATATCCAATTTGAGGAGTGCTCGAGGTTCCTTTTGTTTGTGAAGCAATCTCGCTGTTTGTTGCACCAGCAAGAAATTATCATGAATGCATCTTCCTTTAACAAAGGCACTCTGGTTAGGAGAGACCAAATTCTTTAGTTTAGGAGCCAACCTATTGGCCAACAGCTTGGTGATCAATTTTGCAAAGCTATGCACCAAGCTAATTGGTCGATAGTCTTTTATTTCCAATGCATCCGGAGTTTTGGGCAGCAAGGTAATGTATGCCGAATTAAGCAAGAACAAACTGCTCACATCTCCCTGCAACACCTGATTAAGTGCAGGCATGAGGTCCACTTTTATGATATTCCAACAGCTCTTATAGAAGCGACCCGTAAAGCCGTCGGGGCCTGGAGCCTTATCCGAAGGAAGAGACTTAACCGTTGCCCAAATTTCCTCCTCAGAAAAATGCATTTCTAGGGGAGACAAGTCATGAGAATCCTGATAAAAGGATTGTAAATTGAGCGTACAATCCCGCTGCGATACTGTACCGATGACTCTTACAGCATTGACGAACTGATAGAGAGATGGCAATGGACTTGGATCAACAAAACGGAAGACGCAAAAAGAAAAAGACTTAAAGCACAGATATATTCTCCTTCTCCGGATCTGGCGCGGGCTAGGCCAAATCCGGAGTGGGGGCGGCTAGATCCGCGGCGGCGCGAAGGAGGAGCGGGGAGCCCGGATCTGATGCGGGCGAGCCGGGGGAAGGCGCTGGAGGCGGCGGGATGCTCGGATAAAGGTGCCAAGATCTGGCGACGCCCTGCCGTAGATCCAGGTGGCCTGGCGAGATGTGAGTACGTCGACAGCAGTGGATCCAACCGAGGTCAGCCAGATCCAGCCGGATCCGGTAGAGCTGGCGGCGAAGAGGTGCGGCGTCGGTGGCGACGGAGGCGGGCAACCAGATCCAGGGAGACAGCAACCCAGAAGTGAGGCGGAGGCTGGATCTGACGAAGAGGCAGGCCTCAGGCCTAGGAGACGCCGAATCTGGCACGGGGGTGGCCAGATCCGGGCGAGGCGACGGTCGGATCCGGGCTTCGTGGCGGCAGAGACGATCGGAGGTAACCAGATCCAGGCGCGGCATGACGCAGGCGCGCGGGGCAACGGCTCGAGCGCGGCCGCGACGGCGCGGTGCAGAGGCCCGCGAGAGCAAAGGCGCGCGTTGACGGCCGGGCAGGCACCGGCACGCGCAAGGCAACGACGGCGAGCGGTCGGGAGACGATCGGGCAGGCGCCAGTGCGCGCAAGACAACGACGGCGAGCGGCCAGGAGGTGGCCACCCCCGGGATTAGCTCCTCCCAGGGGCAGCAGCAGAAGTTTTAACCGGAGGTGAGATAGGAAAAAATTATCAGGTCTGATACCATGTTACAAGGGTAGGATGAAAGGATAAAATACTGGTTGAATGTATTACATAGCCCAAAGGGCAATATATAGCGTACATGAGACCAAACCCTAGAAACTAGGAAATGACACTTATACCCTTAACAATTCGTACTCTATATATTCTTCACATAAATATCAATTGTCTTTCTCCTCTAAGCGCGATGCTGCCTTTCAATCCGTCGTCATCGGTCTCTCTTATACGGTGTTTATCCCTTGTTATTTACTAGGTACATAACAATTAACTACTATTCAAAATGCATCAGAGCGGCTGATTTTTTCTGTGTAGAAGAACAAACCTTGACATAGCAACAAGGAAGGGGTGGACCAACACGACCCACACTTGTGTCATCCCATTCAGAGAAAGCTGCTCCAGCACAAGTCTCAGTCAACCCATAGCCCTGACCTACTGGGACACTGCAGCACCAATTAAGTAACGCGTAAGCATCAAAACACTATCTGGAGAGCTCATCAGCTTAAAAGCATGGGTAAATATACCAATGTAATCTAGAAAGGTCATCTGTTTAATACTTCAGCTTCTGAGCTTTCAATTGACAAAGTAATTCAGAATAAAAATTCTACTATAAAATAAATAATGAACTTAAATGAAAGGCTTCAACAAGTAAACGACTACAGTCCTGTGAATATTTGTCTTTTGTATACATTTAAAGACGACAAAACATCAAAAGTTTGATAAGCGTACTGCCTACTACACGACTGCAAAATCATACTCCAACTATCCCTAGGGCCTCCTGAAGTCCATGGGATTGAACCAGAAGCTGTCAAAAGCTAAGGCTGTATTTGCATCAACAAGCACAAGTACAATCACTTTGTTCCATGAATCACTTCAACTGGCATTTAACTTAGTAAAAAAGATAACTTATGATAAGCCAGATGAGAAATTACCCCAGACATACGAACTTAGTAAAAAAGACAACTTATGATAAGCCAGATGAGAAATTACCCCAGACATATGTTCATAAATCTTTGTGTGTCACTTGATAGAGGTGCACCACCACAAAGAACAAATCTTATGCGTCCTCCAAGCACCGCCCGTATTGGTTTAAAAATAACGTTATCCCATATCATCCTCTCCAGTGCCCAAGATCCAAACCAACTCCCTTCGATCGCTCCAAGATTTCGTTTATACGCTATATCAAATAGCCTTTTTGTAAGGCCACCCTTCTCACCAACCTAGAAAGAGATGTAAATGTTAATTCTCATCATGAAAACTACATTTCGACGCATGGTAATAGTAGTTGATGGTTAAGTCTGACAACATGATTGATTGGCATTCGATAGTTGCTGGCTATACATTTCTGATATAAAGGCTGGTAATACTCATTGCGGGTGGGGTGAGGCCCTGCGGGGGCGGCCGGGCAGGCCCCGGGGGGGGGGGGGGGGGGGGGGGGGCCTTGGTTGGTTTACTTTTTGGATGGTGAACTCAGATCTTTTTAGCCTCAACATAAAATTGTGTCGAGATATGCCTCAAGTAAGGTACTGAAAAGCCTTGCTCAAGTCATATGTCACGAAGCTAATCCAAGAAAGCTGTTATAAAAAAATAGTAAATTTTAGGGATTTTTTCTCCAAAATCGGGAAATCTTAAAACTAAGGCAAAATCTAAACAAGTACAGGCACGTCTGCTACATGTGAGGACAACAACCAAATAATCATATGATCAATGAGTGAATGACCAATACACATGGCAGCTCTGCAAATGGCAAATTGTAGATTGCAAATTTATTCAAAGATGCAAGGACGATAGTGCAAATTGTTGAGATAATCTAAGATAGCACCACATGAATTTACAGCCCGGAAAAGAAACTTGAACCTTCTTGAACACTGCATCTCTGATTCGATCCAAAATTGCAGGAACTGAAATCATAAGAGTTGGCTTCAGTACAGAAACATCTCCTTTTGTCCCTTTCTTTATCTTATTTGATGTATCTGTCATAGTCAGAGCTGAACCATATCCAATAGCAACACCAGAAGCTAACATGACAGTCTGGACAAACAAAACAACACCATGTCACCGAAGATATTCAAAGTTCTTATGAAGGGATAATTCATAGTTTCATACTATACCACTTAAAAGATTGGCCTGCCTTGAGATACCACTCCAAAGATTATCTTCCATATTATACCACTCCAAAGAGTTTTAGATTCACACAATGCCATTACCACTATTTTCTTGCCTTTTCCTTCATTTTGCAGCATGTGACACATGAGAAAAGTCCATTATACCTTCTAGTCAAGTAGTATGATATGTGAAATGTCTACCAGCATTTCACACCAGAGCTAAGAGCTTCTTGTGCCTCTTGTAAACACATTGCACTTGTCTCTACATCTACCTCACCGCTAGCTGCAATCTTCAAGTATGTCGCCGTAGAGACATGAGCGTCAACAATGGGGGGTGTCGCAAAGCGTGCTCGTGCTCTCGGAGAAGCACATGATTCTAATAGAAATCATTTTTTTCAAATTTTATGTCAATCACAAAACAGGCTAAGGTGCGTGACCTACATGGACCTCTAGATAACTAAGGAGGACATCAGTAATTGCCTTGCACTGATTGACTTGAGGGCATAATGGACTTTTCGCATGGGTCAAATTCTGCAAAATGAAGGAAAATGCAAGAAATGAGAGCTAATGGCATTGTGTGGATATAAAACTCTTTAGAGTGGTATAATATGGAAGACAATCTTTGGAATGATATCCCGAGCTATGCCAATCTTTGGAGTGGTATAGTATGAACTATCCCATAAATGGCATGTCTCTGAATTCCAAAATTATCACCTCTGCCGCTAGTTCAAAGACATGAGCCAACGGAAGGTACGCCAGATAAACATCTCCTGTGCCAATTTTTGGAACAATTGTCATGACTGCTGCAGTTGTAGCCACCATATTTCCATGTGTAATCATTACACCCTATGTCAAAACAAACCACTAAATTAAATTAAGAAAAGACACAAGAACCGGGTAGATCAAATATGCTCAATATTCCCATGCATAGGCAAAAAACAAGCCCCTAGTGTGCTAACATGTAAGTAGTCAGTTGTGGACCCAGAATTCAGACCAATGGGCCAGCAAACTCAGTAAATCTAACCTTTCAAAATTTACATGTTGTAGTGACCTTACATATGTGGAGTTTCATATACAATTATACAAATATATTTATAGAATTTTTGCCAAATAAAAACTGTGTGTGTGGGGTCAAGAGTGTAAGATCAGTCCACTACAAATCTTTTGTACCTACAGTAATCAGCCATTATAACCAAATACACTAACCAAACATAAAAATATGCTGTATTGGAAATTTCAATCTTAACCTAATTAACTCTGCACATTGGTGCCAAAGCAGCACAACTAGACATGTACCAGTCCACTGAACAGCATTAAGTGTATACAGTAGAAATGGTACACATGAAAGAAAAAATTATTAACTCATATCTTGGTATTAGCTCTTCATGAAACACTAATGGTTAATGCAACATTTTGTCA
Source organism: Dendrocalamus latiflorus (assembly GCA_017311315.1). NCBI lineage: Eukaryota > Viridiplantae > Streptophyta > Magnoliopsida > Poales > Poaceae > Dendrocalamus > Dendrocalamus latiflorus. The sequence goes on along the minus strand of CM029626.1, from coordinate 23,865,300 downwards.
CTCAACTTTCACTCAGCTCATTTGGTCCTCTGAAATTCAAAAGGGCCATATTGGTCCCTGTACTATGAATTTTTGCTCAAATGAGGACCCTCGATGATGTGTCTAGCCACGAGAATGCTGACATGGCACCTGTTACATTCTCTCTCTGGATGCATGTGAAACGACAAAATTCCTCCTTTAGGCGATTAATTGATGCGTATGAGCCAGTATAACAGGAAAGCACGATGTTCGGATTGATGAAACACATGTTACACAACAATAAATGTATGAATCCTCTCTGGTCTTCCACAGTAACTGAGTGGTTGGGTGCACTGTTATGAACTTTAGTTCATAGGGGGTAACTACCACCAAGAGGATAGCCAGGCAGCGTTGGCGTAGAGGGAGGACTATAGATGAGAATGACGTTATTTTTTGCTTGAACCCAATAGCATGCGACAGCCCCCTTTATATAAATGGACTCTCCCGAACAGATAGAATCTAATCTCAATCATATCTCAAACAAATAGAAACTAATATCATATCTCTAACTAATAGAAACAAATCTCTAACTTCCTAATGAACTGACTAGGCCTAGAGGAGGCTATGCCTATGACATTACACCCCTCCTGGACATGCAGCTCATCCTCGAGCTGCGAACCCAACATGCACGTGCAGGTGCAAATAAACAAAATGCAACGCTGAAAGGAACAAAGCCTTTTACATCTTGGTTTATTTCTCTATTTGTAAGACTAAAAATAAATTAGAACCATTTTTTTGCCTTAAGTAGCCGGTCGGTTTAGAAACCAATCGAGACCTCACAAACGCATCACAAAGCCAAACGCCGTCGGCCGGTGGTGACTGGCGGTCGAGAGCGGCAACTCCGACGGATCCAACGGTAGGCAAGTATGCAGCGGCTCCGACAGAGGATTCGACGGTAGGCAACAACTCTGACGGAGGATCCGATTGCGGGTAGGTGACGGATCCGATGGCAAGCAGCGGCCTGGCAGCAGCCGAAGTGAGCTCGGTTCGGCCCGATGGAAGATGTCCTGGTGGTGGTAGCTCCGGTGCTGGTTATCGGCTTTAGTTGGAAGGCGGTGGGCCTCGAGCGACCCGAAACAGGCGGTGGCCGGCGCAATCTTGGCTCGGCTCAACAGAAGACATCCAGGCGGTGGCGGCCGACGTAGAGCGACGGTGGATGAGGTGGCCCAAAGGCGACGTCAGCGGATCGATTCAAGAGCCTGCAGCTGTCGTCGCCACCGCATGCTGACCCCGTTTCTGGCAGCGGATCCCCAACCTGGATGCCAGAGGAGATGGAGCGGGTGTTCCATAGGTTCGCCGCGAATGGCAACGGCCAGATCTCGCGGTCCGAGCACGCTGCGCTGTTCGAGAGCCTGGAGCACGTGGCATCCGACGATGAGCTGGCGTGCATGATGGCGGAGGCAGACCCCGACGGCGACAGCTTCATTTGCCTCGACGAGTACGCCGCACTCAACGCCACAGTGGCGGGTGATGTAGTCGCGGTCGAGGACCTCCGCCATGCCTTCCAGGTCTTCAATGCCGACGGCAACGACTCCATCCCCGCCGCCGAGCTCACACGTGTTCCACAGCCTTGGGGAGAAGGTCACCGTCCAGCAATGTCGACTCAAATAGCGCAGCAGCAACTACTTGTGCCTTCTCCTCCTTTTCCATTAGCTTGGTCACCATGTCTACCAAGATGGCTTTCACTTCATCTACGTTGACACTCATCTTGTTGAGGGTGGCCCTCATAGCCGTAAAATTCTCGGCAGTAGGAGCCATGGAGTTAGCTCTGATACCAAGTTGTTATGAACCTTAATTCATAGGGGGTAACTACTAGCAAGAGGATAGCCAGGCAGCATCGGCGTAGAGAAAGAGGGAGGACTATAGATAAGAATGACTTTATTATTTCTTACTCGATCCCAATAGTATGCGGCAGCTCCCTTTATATAGAAGGCCTCCCCCTAACAGATATAATCTAATCTCAATCATATCTCAAACAGAAACTAATATCATATCTCTAATCATATCACTAACTAATAGAAACTAATCTTTAACTTCCTAATGAACTGACTGTGCCCAAGAGAAAGTATGTAACAGGAAAGTGAATTATTTTATAGGAAGGTTTTCTTCTCCTGTTTTGTTTCTCCTAAGTGAAGCAAATGGACACAACTGGGAATAATCATAACTCTGAATGTTGCCCTTAAATGTGGAGAGCAACAGTTCAAAAGTGAAAAGTATCTCATAATACTTCATCCTTTCTATTTGGATTGTCATTTTATAGTACCAGTCACTTTCTCTTTTGTTCTTGTTTATTTTCATGCAAATGAGGAGATAATGAATACACAAGAAATTGTAATATCTTCATGCAGAAGTGTACCTTGGGCAGACCAGTGCTTCCGCTTGTGTACATAATAACTGCAGTATCAGTGCTTGAAGGTAATCTCGCATCTGTATGTGATGTCTTGCCAAACTCCTCAACTTCACTGAAAGACAATGTTGTCAAGTGTTCCATTTGCTTTAGTGTGTCAGCCTCGACAGGTTCATCCTCAATATAGATAATATGCCTAACACTCTGCAACTTGGAGCTGATCGCAGGCAGCTTCTTAAGTTGCTTTGAATCACATATCAGAGTTGAAACCTGTGTCTGAAATTCAAGAAAAAAAATATATCTCAGATGTAGGAGCAATACGATTGCTGTTCATTGAAGATTGAACTCTTCCAAAGTGTAATCATCTCCTTGCAGAACATCTTTCAAGACATGGGCACCAATTTACATGGTTCTTGCTTGAAGGTCAGTACTGGTAATTGGTGAATACTATCTCAGGATCGCATCAATATCTAGTAAAGATAATTAGGTGAAATATGACTACAAAATCAAGAACCAAGGTAACCCACAGCTGATATGGGCATCAATATCTTATCAACAGCTAGTAAAGATAATTTAGGCACAACATAAGTACTACAGCGGGAACCAAGGTAACCCACAATTGATACGGGCAATTGGGCATGCAGGTATTGAGTTTCATCTACTGAGCAGTTCACCCAAAATCTTAAGCTGTTGAGGAAAGGTGGGCAATATACTTGTACTTCAACAATGGACATATCTAAAAGTGGATAGAATATAATGATGAGTTGATGACTGCATAAATACTGCATAAAAATGGCACAAACAGATTGTACCTCATTTAGTGAATGCACCAGTGCATCCTCGCCAAGAGATGCGTAGATTGTTACAACTGTCAAATTTTGTCGAAAGCATCCCTAATAAAAGAAATTAGTTACTGTCACACAGCTTCATAAGTCCTAGCAAATGTATAGGGACAATGGTACAACATAATGTAATCACCTGGGCAGCAATGATCCACTCAGCTCTTGTATCAGAAAAGATAGCAGCACGACTATCTAGCTGGTGGCCCATCTTGACGAGACCAGAAGCAAAATTACATGCACGATTAAATGCTTCTGCATAGGTATTCCATTCATATTCACCAAGATGCAATTTCTCAAACTTCCTGCCATCAGCAGATTCTACAACTTCCCTATTAATTAGTTTCCTTGTACCAAGACACCGGTGTTGGGGATACTTTTTCCCAGCCATCTCGAATAAAGCTGCCATTGTAGTGGCACCCTCCCATGGAACTTGAATTAGATAGGAAAATCTACTGTTTCGCATCGCAAGGCCTGCCTCACCACCAACATCAGCTTGTACTGCCCTTTTCTTTGCCTTTTTGCCAAATATTGAAGTAAGCAAGATAGGAATGACTATAGCAACTAGAAGAGCGCCAAGAACTCCATGTAGACCATACTCTTTCACCAGTGGCACATCACTTGTGGCAATTCTTTGTAGAATGGACATGTTTGAATTCTCACCAGTAATTTTTCCCATGACTTATGCTATATCTGGAACATCAACTGTAGCAATTCAAAATTTCAGCTCACAAAAGTAAACATATTAATCAGTACGCTAGTATGTTACAAAGAAGAAATCACTTTGATGTGCTCAACTTTATACATAAATGGAATAGGGGAAAAGAATATAACTAGAGCGAATACAGCATGGGGAAATGATCCCACAGTAAAGAAGTATCACTACAGCCATAGTTATCACGGCGATAAGGCGAGGCGAGACGCCAGACTACCTTCACACCTTTTAGGCGAGTATGGCGTGCGGCGAGGCGACGCCATACTCATCCTAAGGCGCTAAAGGGCAGCAAATAAAATGAGCATTTTAGCAGCATATGTGTACCTTATTATTATCAATTCTTGAGCCCATGTTACACCTATCCTCCATTCTAATTGTTCTTCTCCTATGTAGCATCCATTCTCACAGTGACTGACCATCGAATGACAAAAAAAATTATTTGCTGCCTCCATTCTCACAGGGTGGGACATCCATTCTCGTGCAACACAGCAACAGCAATAGCATCAGCGAACGCATTAACCTCCGACCGTCTCGCTCGCTTGCTCGCTCATCTCTCAGACTCGCTCTCTTCCACTCAACAGTCTCAACTGCCTCAGCGCCTCCGCTCGCTCTCATCTCTCTCGCTCGCTCGGCCCCTCCCTTCTCCCCGCGCGCCTCCGCCTCCGCACCTCCGCCTCGTCCCCCTCCCTCCCCTGCTCCCCCTCCCTCTCATCCTCCCCCTCTCTGCCGGGACGAGGCGGAGGCGGAGGTGCGCGGGGAGAAGGGAAGGACCGAGGGAGGCGGATTCGCCAAGGAGAGGGACCGAGCGAGCGAGAGAGATGAGAGCGAGCGGAAGCGCCGAGGGGGGCCGGGGAGGTAGGGGGAGGAGGAGGAGGTAGGGCATACCTGGAGATGGAGGCCGTCGGCGCGCCGCTTCCAGGATGGTAGCGCCACGGGTTGACGGGGATGGACCGATGGAGGAGGCGCTAGGGTTCGAGACTTCGAGGGAGGAGGCGGCGGCGGCGTGGAGGCTCTTCGCTCGCCCGTCGCCCGAGGTCGCCGCCTCCGAGTCCCTTCACTTCGCCGAATGTATCCGGGTAACCCTAACCCCGTTATGCCCCCCCCCCCCACTTATTCTCCCGCGCTCCCTCCCTCCCTCCCTCCATTTTCCCGCCTGGCACGGGTATGGCGCGCGCCTTGCGCTTGCGACGCGCCGTCCCGGCCATGGCGACGACTAGGCGACGCCTTCGGCTCCGAGGCGGACGCCATACGTATCCGTGGCGAGGCGACGGCCGTGGCGGCAGCTCCAGGCCGCTCCGACGCCAAAGCGACGCTTAGGCGACGCCTTAATAACAATGACTACAGCTAACACTAGCCATCATAACAGAAAGAAAAATAGTGAACAAATTTTGGAAGCAACAAAATTGTTAGTACAATTTATGAAAATTAAACAATGATTGGATGGTATCAATCTGTCAGCATCAGCACAGCATATACTAAAAAGTCTTACTATGTCAAAGCAAAAACAATCTAAAGTGCAATAAATTAATAAGTCTTCGCAATTTTTGATTCTTCAGTAGATCATTGTTTCTCATATCTCCATCAGTTTCTTAGCGATAATCTTCAAGTCCAACAGCAATATTATTTCTTGATGAAAATAAAACTGTGAAAAGTTCAGTTCAAAGTATCTGCCAAGAAGTACAATGGTCGTATTTTGTTTTATAGTTGCATGTTTCTGCAGAGTGAAAAACTGAACGTTGCAAGCAGACTTGTAGATACAGCATCACATACCAGAACAAATCAAAACAGATCTGGAAGCTTTCAGTTTGCTTCAGGGAAAAGCAATGAAGTTGACTCAAATATTTTTTTTTGGGGGGGTGGGGGGGGGGGGGGGTAAGTGGATCACATCACAGGAATCATATGATGAGAAGGACAGCAAATTGGTGGCAAATAATATTTCAATAACATCTGGCTCTGATATTCCCAAAGGCCCTTTGAAGTTGCAACCGAATCCATAGTAATAGGCTCATAGCTACCAAAGTAAACGCCAATTCTAATAGGAAAAAAGATTTAAGTTTGAAAAGGCATAACATGATCTCAACTAGGAACAACGTGTGGACAGTAAATTGGTGACAAATAATATTTAAATAACATCTGGCTCTGATTTTCCCAAAGGCCCTTTGAAGTTGCAACCGAATCCATAGTAACAGGCTTATAGCTACCAAAGTAAATGCCAATTCTAATAGGAAAAAATGTTTAAGTTTGAAAAGGCATAACATGACTTCAACTAGGACCAAGGTGAACACAAATAATTACTTTCTGAAAATTAACTGTAGGAGACAAATAATGGAAGACTTGAGAAAGAAGCATTCGATCGGGCCATTAGAGGGTTAAAGTTCTAATTGTTCAATCTGTACAGCAGCACAGTCTGTCGCCTTAAAGGCAATTCTTACACCTACAAGCAAATGATTCTGTCTGTGTGGAAAAGGGCTTTCACAAGGCATGAAAGGTACCATAGCAAAGTAGAATATCCATCGATTCGATTCAAGTGGTCTTTCCTACAGTCCAATCATAGTAAAAGGGCTCCCTCTTCAGAATGACATGATCCGATCGCCGAAACCTTGGGAGAAATATGCAAATTTTCCCGCTTCTTCTCCATGGAAGAACATTTAGAGACTAATGAACAGTATTCTCCAATTGTTCAATTTCTTTCCATTTGGAACTGTCCTACTTTGCTTCAACCATCAAAGGTTCACATGTATTTAACGGTGAAGGGTGATAGAACCAACTTTATCGGATCATAATACCATTCAAAACTCATCTATCAATCGGTGCCACCGCCTCCCCACCTAAACGCAACGGCAATTCAACACACAAAGATCATGGCTTGATGCCATGATTCCCCTGTGGGAACCGCTCCCCCCGGTGATGACCGTAAAAAAAGGCATGATTCCCCAAGCGCACGGGTTGTCAATCACAAGATTAGACAAGTAGATGCGACACTAGTCAAATTCGCATGATCGGAGAGCCCAAGAAAGAAACAAAGAAACGTCTCGCCAAGAACCACCATGGACTGTGACAACGAAAGGTAGCCGAACCAGCAAGCAACAGCTACCGGCGACGAATCCGGGAGAAAGGAAGAGGACGAAGAGGGGTCCTCACCTGGGATGAATCAAGAAGCGGACGAACGATTCCTGCGGGGGGAATTTGTGCTCCCGCGGTCGGATCTGCGCCCGCTCGCTCGCTCCCAAGCTTCCGCCACGGTTTTGCCGCTTTCTGGTATGGAACTTTGCTTCTTTTTTTTTCTTGTTTTGGAAGGAGGAAGGACGGGAGAAAACGCCGAGGCGTGCGTTTGCCGTGGCCCCGAGCGAGAAAATTGATCATTTGCCACTTTGAAGAGTGGGCTTCGTAAATTTGCCATTTTCAAAATTGACTTCGTAAAAATACCATGCAGTATATGTACATCTTGATTACCATGCCATTTGAGCCATTTAGCTCATTTAATATTTATTTTGCTAATTTCAGGGGCTGGAAAAGACAATTCTACCCTTGCACTGCATGGGCTTTGGATCGGGAGATGAAACGTCGCCCGAAGCAACGATCTGCACTGCATCTCCTGCATCCCCGCGCGGCCTCCCGGCGCTGCATCCCCGGCCGGCCTCCCCGCGCCGCCCTTCGCGCACGGCGGCCTCCCCGCGCCTGCCTCCCGGCGCCGCCCTCCGCGCACGGCGGCCTCCCCGCGCCGCCCTCCGCGCACGGTGGCCTCCCCGCGCCTGCCTCCCCGCCGGCCGGCCTCCCCGCGCTGCATCCCCGACCGGTCTCCCCGTTGCCGGCCGGCCTCCCCGCGCCGCCCTCCGCGCACGGCGGCCTCCCCGCGCCTGCCTCCCCGCCGGCCGGCCTCCCCGCGCCGCCCTCCGCGCACGGCGGCCTCCCTGCGCCTGCCTCCCCGCCGGCCGGCCTCCCCGCGCAGATAAAGCAGAGGAGAGGAGTGTAAGTTTTCTGACGAAGATAAAGCAGAGGAGGCTTGTTTTGTTGATGCATACTGGTCAAAAGGGTATAATTGTCTTTTCCAGCCCCTGAAATTAGAAAAAAAATATTAAATGAGCTAAATGACTCAAATGACATGGTAATCAAGATGTACATGTACTGCATGGCATTTTTACGAAGTCAATTTTGAAAGTGGTAAATTTGTGAAGCCCACTCTTCAAAGTGACAAATGATCAATTTTCTCGGCCCCGAGCCCCGTCGCGGTTGAGGTGTACGCGTCATGCCACGTGGCGTGATTCTGTGGACTTGGGACACGTCCGGCGCACAGCGCGCCAGCAGCGAATTTTTTAAAATAATACATTATTTTATTAATGTTGCATAAATAAATGCTAATAAATAAACGGCGAAAATGCTCGGCGATTCAAACGGTGACAATGCGAGACAAAGCCCTTGTCGCTATTTAAAACGATGGCCGAGGCCTACTCGCTAAACGAAAAGACGATAAGAAGCCATGACTCCCATACCGGCAGGCCAAGCAAGTTGCCGCCGTTTGATTTGGCACCAAGGACTCTATTGTAAGTATTTGAAATAGTGACAAATAAGCAAATCACCATTTTTCAAAGAAAAATTGATCATATACCCTCCATTTAGATGGAAATTGAGGATTTACCCTCCTGACCCACGTGTCAGTGACTTATGATGACCCCACGTATCATTGAGATGTGGAGGGTAAATCCTTAATTTCTCAACTAAAGGGAGGGTATATGATCCAATCTCCCTTTTTCAAATGGAGACAGTGCCCGAACGTCCTCTATCGCCAATTCAAATGCGCGACAGGAGCCTAACCTATTTAAGGGTGAAAATTCAGCTTGAAAAATCACTTTAATTCGGAAAAAAATGAGAGAGAGGGAGGTCCAAAGAGAAAAGAAGAAAAGAGGAAGGGAGAAGGTGTGGTTCTCTCCATCCTATATGTTGGTTCTTCATATATTTTTGTAATTTTTTAAAAAGCTATGGTAGGTTAGCAAAAATGATTAGATACATAGTAGTATGGACTAGTTAGTTGAGTAGATAATTTAGTTTTAGACCTATGATTGTTTAGATTTACGCGAGCATCTTTCTTTCTACAAACTTCTCTACAAACTGTTACTATTTTATGGGCCTGTTCTTTTTGGCTGCGGCTTTTGGCTTTTGGGCTGTTCGTGCGAGAGATTACAGAGTAACAGAAACTCACGTGTGGATTTTGCCGATATAAATGAATCGGTACAGTATGTACTACAATTAAGTAGTAGACCCTATATTTAAAAGATACTCCGTTTAAAAGCTAGTTACTGTAGAAAAGCCGAAAAGCAACTTTTAGAAACTGAAAAGAACAGGACCTATAAGCCAAGGCCAAAAGCCAATATGACTGGGCCTATAGATTCCCTTGTACTATACTAGTTTAGCTTATTAACAATGGATGTGGCATAGTAGAGACGAAAAAACTTGAAGAAATGCAATGCTAACAGCAAAGGAAATAAGGTATTGAACTGTGTCACTGAATAAATAGGCGACAGAGCTCCTGTGTAGGATTCAGATTTTACAATCTAGAAACATCTATGATTCCACTGCACTTTTCTCTGAATCAGTAGATAGTGCTCACAGATACAATACCAAATCATTTCATACATCGTATACCTTACATTAATATTACATATCAGAGTTTAAATACACCTCATCGGGTGACTGTTTACATAAGGGTCGATCAGAGCGAACATTTACATTACAAAAGTGGAAGTAGTGAACTAAAAGGTAGGACCATGAATATCCATAGGCAAGCAACTGGGGGTAAAATATGAATGACAGATATTATCTAAACCTAGATAATATATGTGCACACAATCTCCATCAAAGTCTATTTAACTGGGACAAGTGACTATAGAAGATCGTCCTAATTTGCTTTGTCTTCTCCATCAGGAGCGGATGTATCGTCGTAGACATAGTGATCTTGCTCACTTGTTTCTAATTTTATTGAACGAGTGTGAGCACAAACCACCGTACTCTATGAGCCAACATATATAATGCAATTATATAGATACAAGACTTATCAAAGGATGGCTCAGATTATTTTATTTGCCAAATGCCCAAGTTGAGAATTACAATAATTAGGAATTCCTAAGACTAAGCAATTTTAACTCAAAATCGGTTTTTTTCTAAATCATGTGACAGATTGCAATAATAATACCATATGCTAATTTTTTAGCGTTACATTCACTCAACATTATTATTGGGACCAACTAATCAGGGCAACACAAATCAGGGCTTCAACTGCCTGACACTTTCTATTTTACCCACAAGTTCATTTTGTAAATAGAACTATATCAAAGTAAGTTTTCATGCTCGCCCATGACCATGGGTATGGCTGTTCAATAGTTTACACTCTATTGAGATTGTACACTTTACCCACAAAAGACAATCAGCCTGATATGCTCCACATGATACCTTGGTCATGCATATCGAGGAGATCATCATGAGGACTTTTTAAATACCTCACCCCTTTGTCATCTCACCCATATAGGCTTATCCCTTAATGGGTACCCTAAGCTGTGCGGGATGTTCCTCCCCCAACAACTAGTATAGATGGATTACAATTTTCCACAACGACTAGCACAGTGAGCAAACTTTACCTTTGCATAGTATCCCATTCAAGCCGGAACTTATCTGCATGCACTACACCACTACCCCACCAGCGAGATGATTCCGGCATCTAATAATTCACTTAGCCAAGTTGCACTTTATAGACTTATATTTGTACTATTTTACATTGGAAGGTCATCACCAGATTCAGTCCTTAGGGTTATCCAGGCAGTTCTACTATAATCCACACATTCTCATGCATCCACTACACCAACCTCTCTTACCATCCGCCCAGATTTTTAAAAATGTTGGGGGCTTTGGAAGCATAAAAATAATTAAGTTACAATATACCAACCACTTTTTACCAATGACTGTCTAAATCAAATTTTCATGTTGAAAGACTGAGTAGGTTAATGCCCTCAAATATCTAGATAGTACTAAATATGTCGTTTAAATATAGACATACCACTAGTATGTTACCATTATAATTTCTAGGGTGACAACAATTGATTGTTCAGTTATCTCAAAGAATAGGGGTTAATTATGTAACAATGATTTATAGGCTGTAACTAAAATCTTATGGTAATTTGCACAAAATGTAGGTTCAACATAATCAAAGTATTGACTTGCCTTGCTCACAAGTTGCTTGATCTTGTTGATCTTGGTTTGCTTTGGCTTTTTCTTCTTCTTCTTGGGTTCGTATGCTATTAAATCTTTACACAAAAATTTGCATAAATACTAGCAAAATAGATCAAAGTATTGACTTGCCTTGCTCACAATGTTTACGTAAAAAAATAATTTGCACAAAATGTAGGTTCAACATGATCAAAGTGTTAACTTACCTTGCTTACAAGTTGCTTGATCTTGCAGGTCTTGGCTTGCTTTGGCTTTTTCTTCTTCTTCTTGGGATTTGTATGCTATTAAATGTTTACTAGTAGAATAGATCTAAATTCAAATAAAAATAAAAATGAACTCCAAGATTCATGATTTCTGTTCCATGGGATAGATCATGATTTTAGATGAATTTAGAAATAAATTTAACCTAATTTGCACTCAAGATGTGTGAGAATGAGCCATTTGAAGTTTAGGTTTTAAATACATTCCCAAAAATAAAAAAGGGAGAGAGTTTCTCTCCCTGATTAGGTGGGACCCACTGGGATTTATAATTTCATTTGTATTTATTTTTACAGGGGCACCACAAATTTTAATTTCTTTTTGGACTTATTTCTTAACTAGAAAAAGCTACTGTGATTGACAGGTGGGGCAATGCACTATAGCCATGGTGATTTGGGCCCACTTGTCAATGGCTCATATGTATTTGACCGGTTTTAATAGAGTTTTTAAATGAGGGGCCCACATGTCATAGGTACATTAACTTAATTAATAACAAGGGCCCACATGTCAATGAGTGATTAACTAATTAAATGACTATTATTAGCTTTAATTTAATCATATGTTTAGATTAACCATGCTGAGGGGCGCAATACTTGTCGCTGGCGAGGGAAGGCACATCAGCCAGTGAGCATGCCCAAAATGGACTCCTCACCACTATGCGCACCCCTAAGCTAAGTCTCACGGGTTAATTTGGTCGGCATGGTGGTTGGCGGCAAGCTCGAGCGATGGAGGAGCAGGACACATGGCAATATGACTATCTATAGCGTTTCAAGCTAATTCCCTACACTAGGAGCATCTACGAGCCAAACAAAAGTTGCCTGGGAGGTTGGCTAATCTCGGGGACGGCTGAGGTAGCACATCGATGTGGTCCAGCGATGACGCGATGGGGAGCATGGCACCTAAGCTGCTCAGGCGATGGCAACCCGAATTGACAGCAGGGTCGAGGTGAGGAGGTTGCGGCGAAGCTTTGATCTAGAGGAATTGGCTGAAGAAGCTCAGAGTTGGGTGATCCCAACTTGGTCGGAATTGGAGACGAAGAAGGCTCTAGCAAGCTACGGCTAGTAGAGAGCAATTCTGTGGAGGAGGAAGAGCAGTGGAGTGTGGCGAAGCTATACGAGGCATGCTCTAGTATTTGTAGGCGGCGAGGAGACCGAATGGTGTGGGCATTTACTTTCCTGAGTCAGCATGAGGATGGCCATAGGAGCTGGGAGGTGATGGCATGCAGGCAATGAGACGGGTGGATGAAGCTTGGCAGCACAATTGGCGGGGTTTCTCTAATAAACGTTCTTTGGCGCAGTGATCGCTCGATGCGACGGCTAGCAAGGGAGCCTGCCAGTGCGACCGAGGCCAGTGCGGTGGTCGGCGACACAGTTGGTGTGGCCAACGCATGAACCAAGCATGTTGTCTATGTGCTGGCGAGGGTAGGTCGAGCCAAGGGCAGGGAAGGAGAAAGGAGGCCAAGTCCAGTGGGCCCACAGGCCAATTCGGCCAAGCCTCAATATTTTTCTATTTTTCTGATTTTCCAAGAATTTGAATTTCAAATTTAAGTATTTAGTCCATGCATTAGCCAAATTGGCTTAGGGTCAAAATCATTCATGAATTTGATTTGAATTTGGAATGGCGCTTAATCTTTGACTTATTAAAATTTTAATTATAACTTCCCTCCTATTTTATTTTAGAATTTTAAGCTCTTGTTTATTTTAATATATTGTTGCTTGCTTACATTTTAGGATTTTGAAAATTGAACTTTAATTTTTATTTCTTGATTTAAGTTCCATTACTTTACTTTAGGGCTAAGCTTATGATTTAATTTAATAAATTACAATTTGCATTTGAATCTCAGTTTCTCCTCTACCTTTAAGATTTTGCTGTAAATCCTCCTACCTTACCTTTTGATCATCTTTTTAGATTTGAATTATAATTTAAATTAAAATTTTATTATGTGCATATTTTCTTCCAAAATTTATTGTCATGAGCTTTTATTTATTGGAACCTCAATCAAAACCAAGAAAATCCAAATGCCGATAAGATGCAAATCAAAAAATTTGAAATTTTACTCATTTTCAATCCCCTGATTTTGATGATGTTACAAGTTTACCCCCCTTGAAAAAATCTTGACCTTGAGATTCCGCAGTCTGAGAATAGATAGGGGTAATCTCTCATTAGGTGATCTTTTCATTCTCAAGTGGCTTCTTCCTTAGCGTGGTTGTTCTATTGAACCTTGTATAGGCAAATGGTTTGATTTCTTGTCTTCTTTTCTACAACATCGAGGATTTTAATGAGGTGCTCCTGGTAGGTCAGGTCTTTCTTCAGCTCAATGGTCTCTAGTGAGGTTTGGTCTTTTGGCACTCAAAGACATTTCTTGAGTTGTGACACATGGAATACGTCATATATATCTACTAGGTTTGTGGGCAGTTCCAGCTTGTAGGCCACCTTTCCCTTCTTGTCAATGATTGGAAAGGGTCCCACATATCTTGGTAGGAGCTTGGCTTTGACCTTGAATCTTTTGGTCCAATGCAGTAGAGATACCTTCAAGTAAACATGTTGCCCACTTCAAAACTTAGCTCTCTCCTTCAGTTGTCGGCATAACTCTTCTATCTTGATTGGGCTGCCTATAGTTAATCTCTGATTAAATGCACTTTCTCTTTGGCTTTCTTCAAGGTATCTGGCTAAAAGGCGTAGCCTTTTCCTACTTTAGTCCAATGCAATGGGGTTAGGCACTTCCTACCATACAAGCTCCAAATGGGGATATCTTTAGGTTGGATTGATAACTATTATTGTAGGAGAACTCAACATTTAGCAGGCATTTCTCCCAGTCTTTGGTGAACTCTATGGCACAAGCTTGAAGCATATCTTCAAGAATCTGATTAAGTTGCTTAGTCTGTCCATCTATCTGCGGGTAGTAAGTTGTGCTAAAATTTGGGTGAGTTTCAAGAGCTTCATGAAGACTAGCCTAGAAATTTGAGATAAACTAACAATGATTACTGATCAAGTAATGATGCCAGATTTTTAGTGCATGTACCACTGAAGCTAATTCTAAGTCGTGGGTTGGATAATTCTCCTCATGTGGATGGAGTTGCCTTGATGCATAGGATACAACTTTTTCCTCCTTGCATGAGTACACACCCCAAGCCTTGGCGTGAAGTACCATGGTATACTTTAAAAATCCTTGTGTATATCTAGCAGAACTAATATTGGAGTAGAGGTTAGGCTTTTCTTCAATTCCTAAAAACTCTGTTCACAAGCCTCCGTTCGTTCATACTTTTTCTCCTTCTTGAGTAATTGGATTAAGGGTCTGTCCATCTTGGAGAATCCCTCAATAAACCATCTATAATATCTAGTTAGTCAAAGGAAACTTCGTACTTCAGTCATTGAAGTATGTTGCTTCCATTCCAAAACATCTACTTTAGTTGGGTCAACTCCTACTCCTCCAGCTGACACAATATGCCCAAGGAAATTAATATCATGTAGCCAAAACTTGCACTTACTATACTTGGCGTATAGCAGGTGCTCTTTAAGTTTCTCCAATACTAATCACATGTGCACAACATGCTCTTCAACATTCTTAGAGTAGATAAGAATGTCATCAATGAATACCACCACAAATTTATCTAGGTATTCCATGAACAACTTATTCATGAGGTTCATGAAATAGGTTAGCTGGAGTATTGGTCCGTCAAAATGGAAAGTGTCAGGTAGTTGAAGCCCTGATTTGTGTTGCACTGGGCAGTCGGTCCTAGTAATAATGTTGAGCGAATGCAATGCTGGACAATTAGCATATGGTATTATTATTGCAATCTTTCACACAATTTAGAAAAAAACCTATTTTGAGTTAAAACTGCTATGTCTAAGGAATTTCTAATTATTGTAATTCTCAACTTGGGCATTTAGCAAACAAAAATAACCCGAGCCATCGTTTGATAAGCCATGCATCTATATAATTGCATTCTATGTGTTGTCTCGCGGAGCACGGTGGTTTGTGCTCACACTCGTTCAATAAAATCAAAGACATCTGAGCAAGATCACTATGCCTATGATGATGCACCCAGTCCTAATGGAGAAGGCGAAGCGAATTAGGACAATCTTCTGTAGTCTCTTGTCCCAGTTAAGCAGACTTTGGTGGAGATTGTATATACATATATTATCTAGGCTTAGGTAATATGTGTCATTCATATTTTACCCCCAGTCACTTGTCTGTGAATATTCATGATCCTACCTTTTGGTTCACTACTTTCGCTTCCGCTTTTGTATTGTAAATATTTCGCCTGATCGGCCCATATATAAATAGTTACCCGATGAGGTGTGTCACATCCCAAAATTTGTCTTTTTGAAAAATTTAAATTCAAATTAATTGTTTTAAGGTAATTGGATTTTACTTGGTTTTTATTTGCCTTTCTGGATTTTCTGGAATTTAAAAACCTATTTTAGGATTTAAAAAGGTAATTTAAAGTATGAAAATAAAATACCAACAGTAGATGGAAATAATTTTGTTTAGTCCAAAATATGTCCAGAAGCTTCTGTGAATTTTTCTGGAATTTTTGGAGGTATTTTCATATTTTTCTGAGGCCTAAATAATTTTCTAGCCTTTTCTGAAAATCTAAATCAAATTCTAAAATAAAAATTCCAACCCGCCCTCCGGCCGCCACGTGGACGGGTGGATACCGCCCACGTCGCCGCCATCCCTGCCGCTCGCCCCATCCCGCCTTCCCCTCCTCTTTGGGCGACGCGTGGCCGCCCGATCCGCCGTCCGCCTTGCGCCCGCGCGCGCCGCCCGATCTCCTCTCTACCCCGCGTGGCGCCATCCTGGGCGCCCGCACCCCCGTCGCCCGTTGTGCGTGGACCCCGCCTGTCAGGCCCGTCGTCCCCGCGGAGCCGCCTCCTTCCTTTCTTCCTCCCCTCTTTCCTTTTTCGCCAGCCGACCGAGATCGCGCCGGATCCCGCCTTGCCTTACCCGGCCCTCCTCGGTTTTGGAAGCTCCGGACGCTGCCGCGATCAAATCCCCCTAACCCCGCGCCTCCCTTTCCTTCTCTGCCCCTATTTCCTTTCCTCCCCGCGCCCTTCCTTTTCCCGGCCGCCATCTCCGGCGAGCAATCCCGCGCCCGTGTCCCCTCCTCCGCCCTATAAAAGCCCCCCCTCGGCTTCGCCTCCTCTCGCACCACCTCCCAGAGCGCTCCACCGCATCTCCCGAGCCCCGTAGCGCCCTGCCACCGTGTTCCCTCCCCTAGCCGAGCTCCGCCGCTCTCCGGCGAGCAATAGCCGACGCCTCGGACGTCCCCGGAGCCGGCCACCTCCATCCCGAGCTTCCTCACGCCCGGGCGAACCTCCCCGACACCTCGGCTGCCCCTCTTCGCCGCCGGAACACCGTCGCGCCGGAGAACCCGATCTGCGCCACCGTCTTCCTCGTCGCCGGCCCTCTTCGCTCATCGCCGCACCCCGTTGGCCCCTCCAGCAGCACCGCCTTCACTCCAGGGACGCGTTTTGGAACTCCACCAAACCTCATCGGCCACCTCTCGCCGCCGGCGCCACTGCCTCCGTCCACAGCTGCCCGGTCCCTCCGGCAGGTACCCCTCAAGAGGGTTACCTACCCATACTGGGTAGGCAACGCCTGCCCGCCCGACTGGTTATCAGCGCATCTCTTCCTCCCCCGGCTCCCTCGGCGCGCGTTCGAGCCCCGGCTCCGCACGCTGAGGTCGAGCCATTCTTTTAAAATCCCGTGCTGACAAGTGGGCCCCACACGTCAGCGGCTGCCGGTCTGCGCTGGCCACTGCAGCCTGGGCCCCACCCCTCTGTGCTGGTCACTGACATGCATGTCAGTGACCGCCAGTGGTTACTGTTCAGTGGGCCCCACCTGTCAGTCTCTCAGAATAAAAAATAAAAATTAAAAATCTAATATTCCAGTGGGCCCCACCTGTCAGAAATTTCCTAATTTCTGGATTTATTCAAATCTGAGATTTTCAAACTAGCATAACTTTCTCATTTTAACTCCAAATTCAGCCATTCAAATTTCTAAATTCATCTAAAATCATAATCTATCCAACTTTAGACTCTGTTGAATTTTTGGAGTTCATTTGAATTTTATTTATATTTATTTGCTTTGTTTGCCTCGTCTTTTCTCGCGTAGATTCCAACGTTGTCGACGATCCCTCTTCACAGCAGCAAGAAGACCCAGAGACCCTGCAAGAAGGCAAGTCTCCTTTGATCATCTTGGACCTATGCTTTTGAAATGTTTTAAAATATTTTAAATTATGTGCATTGCTATTTACATAAAATCTCTAGTTCAAATCTTTAGGAATTAGTTATTCCAACCTTGTTATGCCCTCATTTGACATTGATTGCCATGTACCTTGTCACCCTAGAACTTCCTTTGTCTCAATAATGAGATTACTATTAATCTTTGTGAATATTAGAATGGTAGAATAATGCTTAGTCATGCTATCTAATAACTTTGGAAAATCTTGAAAATGGGAAAATTATGATTTATTGTAATAGCCTTGTGTTTGCAAAGTGTAGTGGTAATTGGAGATTGCCACTGATCTTTCAAAATAAAATAAAAATGTGAAAGTTGGTTTAGATTAGGGTGGATGGCTGTTTGGGTTGGTGCAGTAAGCACGAGAACTTGTAAAGTGTATGTTCCACCCTAGTCATCTAAGGACCGACGTTTGTGTTTGTCCAGACTGAGCATTAACCGTACAACCACAAGTCTATATGGGTACGACCTAGCTGACTAACTTATGATAGTGTAGTTTAGGTGCCACCAGTGGAAAGTGGGTGCCAGGGATGGACTGGTTATCCACAGTGAGGGACAGGGATTTACTGTACTCATATGGCGCAAGAGGGGGCTTCGGTTCGGGCAGTTAGCCTACCTGCGGTGAAACCTCAGCGGGTGGTATCTAGCTAGATTAGAGCAAGGTAAAGGCTTTGTGATATTTTATCTGGGCCTCATGCCAAAGGAAGCGTGTTGACTTTTAGGATAAATTATCTCTTGTGGGTAAAGTTGTACAACCTCTGCAGAGTGTAAAACTATTCGAATAGCCGTGCCCACGGTCAAGGGCGGGCAAAGAATGCATTCACATGGTAGATTTCTGGTTTTTGTTTTAAAATCAAAGTTTTTGTATTCCGAGAGTGGAGGGAACTCTCGGAAGGGAATCCTGGCGGTTGGAGCCAGAGAGGGTGGATGTAACCCGCAATATTAACTGGTTCAGTTGGAAAAGATTAATCTAGTGTTGGTAGATGGAACCTTCACTAGGGAATAATTGTTAGTTCTGTTAAAATCAGTTACTTTATTAAATTGATGCCTTCGAAAATAATTAGTAGTAATTGAATCTAAAATATTGCTTTGTGCAAAAGAACCATATAGCCTTCCTTTGTCAAGCCTTGCATCTATGCATTTTTCCCAAGACTTGCGGAGTACTTTATGTACTCACATGCTACACTTAAAAATAAATCTCAGAGGAAGTTGAAGCTCAAGAAGGTGACTACGACTACTGCTTCGCTTGTGGCTGTGATGGATTCTTCCCGGAGGACTAGGTCGCGCTTCCCCAGTCAATTGCCTGTGGCGAATTGATGGGTCGTCTTTGAGTTATCTTTTGCTTCCGCTTTGTTTTATGTGTGCGAGGTCAGTGAAACCTCAGTTGTAATAATGAGACCTTTCGGTCAGTACTCTTAAGTATTGTAATAAATCGTTAATGGTGATGTTTTCCATTCTGTTTAACTGTGTGCACTAGCTTTGATCTGGGACTAGTGCTGTAATACACAGAGGGTCCGGGTTTGGTAATCCGGGGGCCCGACAAGGTGTATTTAAACTCTAATATGTAATATTAATGTAAGGCATGAGATGTATGAAATGATTCGATATTGTATCTATGAGCACTATTTACTGATCCAGAGAATAATACGATGGAATCATAGAGGATTCTGTATTATAAAATCTAGGTTCGACAGCATAAGGCAACACAAATCAGGGCTTCAACTACCTGAACTTTTCATTTTACCCACAAATTCATTTTGTAAATAGAACTATATCAAAGTAAGTTCCAATGCCCACCCATGACCGTGGGCACAACTGTTTGAACAATTTATACTCTATAGATGTGTATACTTTACCCATAAGAGACAATCAGCCCGAGGTGCTCCATATGATTCCTTGGTCATGCAGATCGAGGAGATAGTCACGAGGCCCTTTTAAATACCCCGCTCCATTGTCATCGCACCCATATGGGCTTATGCCTCACACAGTGGGTCCCCTAAGTTATGTGGGATATTTCTCCCCAATGACTAGTATAGCTGGACTATAACTTTCCACAATGACTAATACAACGGACAAACTTCACCTTTATATAGTGTCCCATTTGAGCCAGAACTTATCCGCTTGCACTACTCCACTCCTCAACCAGTGAAATGACTCCAGGGTCTGGTGACTTTACTTAGCCAAGTTGTACTTCACAGACTTGTGGTTATACTACTTTACACTAGGAGGTCATCAACAGATTCAGTCTTTAGGGTTATCCGGATGGTTCTACCATAATCCACATATTGTTGTGCTTCTACTGCACCAACCACTCTACCATCTGCCTAGATATTTAAGCATGGTGAAGGTTTTTGGAAACATGAAATAATTATGTTACAACATACCAGCCACTTTCCACCAATGACTATCCAAATCAAAATTTCATGTTGAAATGATAACAGAGTAGGTTAATGCCCCGAGTATCTAAATAGAAGCATGGTGTTAATTATAAACTTGTCACTAGTATGTTACCATTATAATTTCTAAGGTGATAAGGATTGATTGTTCAATTATCTCAAGGAATAGAGACTAATTCTATAACAATGATTTATAGGCATGTAACTAAAATCTTACGGCGAACATAGATTTGGTTAATAAATAACAACACGTAATTTGATAATTTAAATATAAATAATTAAAGTATTAACTCGCCTTGCTCACAAGTTGCTTGATCTTGTAGGTCTGGCTTGCTTTCTTTTCTTTTTATTCTTGGGCTCTGTATGCTATTAAATGTTTACGCAAAAATTTGGATAAATACTAGCAAAATATATCTAAATTTAAATAAAAATTCAAATAAACTACAAATTTCATTATTTTAGTTCCATTGGACAGATCTTTATTTTAGATGAATTTAGAAATAAATTTCGCCTAATTTGGACACAAGATGAGTAAGAACGAGCCATTTGAAGTTTAGGTTTTAAATAAATTCTAGAAAATAAAAAAGAGAGTTTCTCTCTCTGACAGGTGGGACCCACTAGGGTTTTTATTTATTTTTCTATTGAAAAAGCTACTTGTGTATGACAAGTGGGGTCCACAAATTTTAATTTCTTTTTGGACATATTTCTTAACTAGAAAAGGCTATTGTGACTGATAGGTAGGGTCATGCACTGTAGCCGTGGTGATTTGGGCTCACTTGTCAGTGGCTCTTAACTGGTTTTAATAGATTTTTTAAATGGTAGGGTCCACATGTCATAGGTACATTAACTTAACTAATAACGAAGGCCAATTAGTGAGTAATTAACTAATTAAATGACTATCATTAGCTTTAATCTAATCATATGTTTAGATTAACTGTGCTACTACAATTCTTCTTCCCCATGCCGAGGAGAGCAACACCGTTGCTAGCGACGGAAGGCACGGTGGCCGGTGAGCATGCCCAAAATAGATTCCTCACCACTGTGCACACCCCTAGGCCATGTCCCACGAGCTAATTAGGCCAACACGGTGGTCGATGGTGAGCTCGGGCTACAGAGGAGCAAGACGCATGGCAATACATATAGTTACAACGTTTCAAGCCAATTCCTTGCACTGGGAGCATCTACGGGCCAAAAGAAAGCTACCTTGGAGGTTAGCTGAGGTAGCACAACGACGCAGTTCAATGGGGTGCAAGGGGAGCATGGCAACCGAGTTGCTCAAGTGTTGGCAGCCCAAATTGATGGTGGGGTCGGGGTAAGGAGGTTGCAGTGAAGCTTCAGCCTAGATGAATTGGCTGAAAAAGCTCAGAGTCGCCTGATCCCAACTTGGCCAAAAATGGAGACGAAGAAGGCTCCAGTGAACTATGGGCTAGCACAAGGCAATTCTGTGGAGGAGGAGGAGCAGTGGAGTGTGGCAAAGCTATTAGAGGCATGCTCTGGTATTTATAGGTGACAAGGAGACCAAACGGCATGGGCTGGTCATAGCGCTAGTGGTGAGGTGTCCTAGTGGCATTTACTCACCAGCGCCAGCATGGGGATGGCCATAGGAGTTGGGAGGCAATGGCACGTAGGCGATGAGATGGGTGATGAGGCTCGGCAACATGATTAGCGGGGTTTGCCTCATGGGCCGTCTTCAACGTAGTGGTCGCTCGACGCGATGGCGAGCCAGGGAGCTTGCCAGTGCGGTCAAGAGTGTCGTGGTGTGAGTGAATGTAACATCCTAAATTTCAAATATTTGAATTTGCGAAGAATTTTAAACTTTTGTGTGCATCTTGGTGGTATTTGAATCTTTGTCAAATTCTTATTTGGGCTTTTTTGAGTTTCGTGTTAAACAAAGTAATAACTGGAAATAATTCTCAAATAACAAATAAGAATTATAACGATAAAAGATAAAAAATAAATTAAAGGGAGCTCAAAAATCAAATTGACTCGAGAACTCAAACTCGGATTCAATTTCGAGTTTTTCAAACTTAAAATTTAAAATTCAATTACAAACTTAAGACTCAAAAATAATCAAAGTGCAAATTAAAATTCAAAAATTAGATAAGGGAAATAAAATTTGGAACTTCAATTTAACTAGGTAAAGAAAAGAAATGGCCGAACAAATATTAAAAGCTCGCACCTCCTTCTTCGTTTCCCCCACCCCCGCGTGCGCCTGCTCTCACAATTAATCCAGAATCAGGTGTCAGATCGCTATGCTTCAGCAATACTCTTGGTCATGATGGCGAAGAAGATGAAGACGTCAAGCACTAGGTCAGGAACCCCAGTTGGCTGCCTGTGGGCATATTCTGAGGGTCCCACCTGTGTGCTTCGTTTTTCTGCTGCCGCAATTTAATGATTTCGGCCTGACCAGCCCATGAGTAAGTCTATTATTATATTTATGCTTCCGCATGATATGTATTTTGATATCCATTACTGTATATGTAAGCACTATCTACTAATGCAGAGAATAATGCAGTAGAATCATAGAGAATTTTGGATTGTAGAATCTGGGTCCTATAGTGCATGTAGGGCATGACTTGGTGTACGAGCATGTGAACACTGGCAAAAAGGGACGACATGCCAGTCAAAGGATGCGGCAGCCCTGTGCTTGGCACAACGCAGTCAGTGCGAGCGTGCATGGCATTGTGCATGGGAAGGGCATGAGCGAATTAGGCGTGCACGGTACCTAGTCGACGAGGGTCAGACGAAGGTGGTGTGTGCGCTAACTCGACTTGAGCGCAACCAGAGAAAAGCAGTGTGGGGGGCAGCGACGCGGCCGACGCTACATTGGTGCGGCCATCGTGCAAACCAGGTGCGCCGTGCGCGTGCTGGCAAGGCTAGGCCAAGCCAAGGACAAGTAAGAATAAAGAATAGGCTAGGCCCAATGGGCCCACAGGAATTTTAGATTTTGAATTTCAAATTTAAGTATTTAATCCATGCATTAGCCAAATTGGCTTAGGTTCAAAATCACCCATGAATTTGATTTGAATTTGGAATGACGCTTAATCTTGGACTTATTAAATGTTTTAATTATAACTTCTCTCCTGTTTTATTTTAGAATTTTAAGCTCTTTGTTTTATTTTAATATATTGTTTCGTACTTATATTTTAGGATTTTGATAATTGAACTTTAATTCTCATTTATTGATTTAAATTCTATTACTTTACTTTAGGGCTAAGCTTACGATTTAATTTAATAAATTACAATTTGCATTTAAATCTCTGTTTCTCATCTGCCTTTAAGTTTTTTGCTGCAAATCCTTCTACCTTACCTTTGGATCAACTTTTTAGATCTTAATTATAATTTAAATTAAAATTTTATTATGTGCATCTTTTCTTCCAAATTTTATTGTCATGAGCTTTTTATCTATTGGAACCTCAATCGAAACCAAGAAAATCGAAACGCCAATAAGATGTAAATTAAAAAGTTTAAAATTTTACTCATTTTTAATACCTTGATTTTGAGAATGTTACATGATTACATCCTATCACCAGTTCATTTGATGACGGAGATCTTGTTGTTAAATGAATCAGTGACAGAGACCTAGGGATCGAATTGGCATGAGTTTTGGAAGGATCTAGAGCCCCATATGTAGCTATAAATTGCCATCTAAGGAGAGGGCGCCCAAAGGGCGCCTGTAACTCTCTATCGCTAGCTCTAGCTTGCCCTTAGCTTACCCTATATGTCAGCCCCTATTTTCTCTCTCCCTTTTCCTTTTCAGTATTATCCTTCCAACCATATTTTGAGAGATGATTCTAAGTTTGTTTGTTCTGTTCTAGTCTCTATATTTTTCTAAAATTGAAACATATCTTCCAATACTATTTAATTCAAATTTGGTGATCATTTGTGTTTTGTATTTATAATTGACTGTGTTTTTCCTTTTCTTTGTGTCAGTGTTAACACTCAAGAGACACTTGAAGGAGTTGAAGCACACAAATAAGACCCGACCGAGCAAGCCAAGTTGTGACCCTTGCCAATGTTGAACCCATTATTTCACTTTACTTATTTTTCTTTCATAAACTATTCTGCGTGCAACTTTTGCATCAAAGTATATAGTTGATGGTAGCTAATACCAATTGTGCAATTATCCTATCCTTGCTACATGTTTACCAGGATGCGGTAATTAATGGCATTGACTCGGTTGAATAATTTACCGAGGTCCAGTAGTGATACCTCAGATGGCACTTGATAGGTTATTTATTTATTCATTCATTATTATATATTCTTGGGCTGTGCCATGATGGATTTGGGTGTAGGAGCATGCATAGATTTGCATCTACCCCCATAACGGTGTTTCTTTGCTGTTGGTAATTCCAATAGTGAGGTTCATTAGGAGGGTTAGTGCTGGAGCGAGGTATTTCTAAAGACTTTGTTGTAACCTTCTTTATCACACATTCAAGAAAGCGTGTAATGATCAATATTATAAGTTGGTTATATCGTGTGGATAAAATAGTATGATATTTGCAGAGTGTAAAACTATTTCCTCGGTTATGGACAATGTTCGAGGATTTCATACCAGAGGTGGACTTTATAGATCAAATTGTGGATGTAAGTTGTGGAATTTGGTAGTGAATAAGAGATCCACTAGTTTTATATTTCAACGTCCTTTATTACTTATTTATTACTCTATATTAAATTACACTTTCATACTTTATAAATGTCTTATATTAATGCACATGTGGCTCCTTTGTTAAATCTTGCATTTATTTACATTTGCATCTATGTAAAACAATTTACTAAGTATTCAATGTACTCACCTTTTCTTGATCAACACTACTCAGCTTTTGGACAAGGAGATCCCGACCTACCATTTGAAAAGGAGTATTTCGAGGACCACATCAACTAGGTCACATGTTCCCTAGTGGATTGGTTGTGGACATATGGATTGATGCATGGAGTTTATTTATGTTTTCCATTGGAATTTATTTAGTTGCTAAGCCTTGCGAGGCTGATAAATATAAATTGTGACCATAAGATGACCACTGGTTATTTCCTTAATAAGTGCTACTCTTTTAGTTAGCTGTTATGTATGGAATGGTATTTTAACCATGTTGTTTGCATCAGCGTGATCTTGGACTGTGTTGAATATACAGAGTGTTCGTATTTTGAAATCCCGATCCCAACAAAAGAAAAGTAAGACTAGGATAAGGGTAAGAGTAGAAAAGACGGGGGTGAGGATTAAGCTGAATTTGGGATTAGAGGAGTTTTTTATACACACTTTTGGTTGAAAATGAATAATTTCATCCTACAAAGTTTTGCACAAGTTGGTCATGTACAACCCTAATAGCATGTTACTAACTTGGCTAAGACATCCATACAAATAGAAAACATCATCTAGCATGATTTTGGCTACAAAGGTGACAAGCGGCGGCAAGACTATGCTAGCGATCCTACAGTAACTTAACTACTACTCCCAACAGGTCAAATTGCACGGGTCTTCCGGGTCGTCTTCTTCATTGACCTCTTCTACTGTCTGCTCGCAGGCACTGGTTAGTTGACTTATTACTTGGCTACTCCACTGGAAAGATGCCTAAATAAACAGCTTGGGCACAGGGGCCAAACTAGTCAAAGTCCCGGGTTGGACTAGCTGCTAGGCTAACTTTGTATTTTTTGTGATTTTTCATTAATTTTATATGGACTTTAGCTGTCAAGTCTTAGGTTATAGTTCAAGTAGCCCGAAGTCTAGTTCCGCTACTGTTTGGGCGCGTATGTCCGGTTGGCTTGGAGTGGATGTCATATATCTGTGCGGACAGTTGTAACATTTCACTGTCATCCGTTGGGACTCCTAGCTAGGTCTCTCCATGGTTGTGGTACATTTCTAACTTTTTATGTGCTGCTTTCCTGTTTCCTCGCACGGCTCGTCATGCTTCTTGACTTCTTGTCATGATCCTCCTCCGTTTGTTGTGTCATCCTTGACTACTGTTGTAGTTGCCTCGGATGTTTTCTGCTTTTGGCCTCGTCTTCGAAGAGGCACTTCTGTGATCGTTGACATTCCCACAATTCCTTGGCACAACACATCGCCTTGGTCTTCATCTTCTTGGCACATCTCCATTTTTTGTACCAATTGAGTTACCATCTCTCCTCAGAGGAATATGTTGATACAGCAACCACAACGGTACACCGATTGCCCTTCCTTCCATTAACATAAATCAATATCGTAACTTGGTAACCAAGCACCTGGCCGATCACCCATTGTGCCTCTGCTCGTTGAATACAACAAATTGTAAAATATTGCTCAAGATCTTCATTGATGCGGTCCAAACTGCCCTAGCCGCATCAATCGGTACATCCAACTTAGAAGGTGGGCACGAGGTGGCTGGTGCTGCGGTAATGTTTTTTTCAGCTTCTAAAAATGGTTTTTCGGTTTTTCTACGGTAACTAGTTTTTAAACGGAATATCTTTTCAAGATAGGGTTTACTAGTTAAATGTAGTACATACTGTACCGACTTCATTTTATATCGACAAAAACCATGTGAGTTTATATTACTCTGTAATCTCTCGCACGAACAACCCAAAATCCATAAGCCGTAGCCAAAAATTATAAGTTTTAGCCAAAAAAAACAGGCCCGCACGTCTTATGTGTGCGCACGGTACGGCGAGCTTTTTGCCTATTTTGCTCTTTTTGTTTCTATTTTTGGAAATGATCTCTGCTGGAAAGTAATTTCTGGAACGATCTTTTTTTCTCAACACCAGTACGAATAGCGCTGATGATGAACAAGTCAATACTAGAAGAGCTGGTAATAGGTTTAGATTATCTACCGCTTTTCTTAGCACCAGCTCTTTTAGCACTGACATGTTCATCCTGCTGGTACTGAGAAAAATGGATGACTCATTAAATTAGTTTCCGGTAGAGACCATTTTAAAAATAAAATAAAAAAGTCAAACTAGGCAAAAAAATACGGTATGGCGTGTTTGGGCGTGAGGATCAAGAAGATGCCGTGCATGGAAACCTGCGCGTGGATCAGAGCATGTGTGCACGGGTTTGCTATTCAGCCCAGAAAGGAATCCGAGTGTCACAAGATCATGGTGAGTCAGATGGATTTTATTTGTGCACATCAATTCAAAGGGGTCCGATTCCATGCTATATGTGCATCAAGATCATATTACAGGTGGGTTTAAAAAAGGGCCTGGACTACCAAGAGGAGTTGGCATTGGTTGTATGTCGGCCATTTACGAAGGTTTGATTGCGTGACCCGTCAGGCAGCTAATCATAAGACCTATTAGCGTAATTTAGTTCTATATGGCTTATTCTATCATGAACGCATCTCATCTTTCTCTATATAAGGAGGGTAGGGGTGGCACATTATACACATAAGACTATGGGTAAAAGTGCAACAAAGTTAAGAGATAGCTTGAGACTACATCTTGTAAGTGCTTGATCATCGGCAATACAATGCCAAATGTATAACACATTATCAGCATGATAAAGCTCTCGCTAAATCTACCAGGTACGTTGTCTTTGATCTAGCTTGTCAATTCAAGTTTTGTGGTGATGTTAATGTTTGTAGATTGGTTCTGGTTCTACCCTATGTTGCCGCTCCTTCTCTCATCGCTGCCCAACTGAGCGCATGCCTCTGCATGCGTGCTGACCGCACCGTTCCCCTAGATAACTAGATGTACGCCTTAGCGTATGCGCCAATGCATTATCGCTGAGATCGATCGGGTGCCACCTCCATGGCACACCGCTGATCGCCTTGCTAGACTGGGTGCCTCCTCCACCGCATGCCGTCGGCCAACCGAGCCAAACAGTCGTACACCTTCACATACATGCCGTTAGTCATCACCAAGATCGAAATAGGCATGCCTCTGCGTGCGCCGTCGATCGCCCTAGACCTACAGCCCTCCACACACACACACCGCTGACACGGACGGGACAATTAGAGTGTGCCTCCATGCATGCACTGTCGACTGATACCGTCGAAGATGAAGGCATGCACTCCTTGTGCGTGCCATCTTCACCCCAACCCACTAGATAGGGAACGCCTCTACATGCGCCCATGCGGTCATGGTCTCGCGCTTGTTATCAGTTGTCGCCGCCACATTGTTCGTCATCGGGCTAGGGTTCATCATCATCGCCTTTGTGTTGTCGCCGAAGCCCACTGGGCACAAGGCCTTGCCACCATGAGGTGCGTCATTGATGCCTCAGCATCATCGTGGCCAATGGCATTTGGGCCTCCGCACTACGTTGGTTGCCACCACCCTCTACGCCTTCACCGATACCTCTACGCTGGGTCGCCAGAGCCAAAAGGGACGACCATGGTGCCTCCATGCCATGGCAGCCACTACCATTGCATCAAGCCCACACCACCGTCTCCGCAGACCTGCATGGCCGAGTTGTCTCTGTGCCAACCCAGAAAGGAATCCGAGTGTCACAAGATCATGGTGAGTCAGATGGATTTTGTTCGTGCACATCAATTCAAAGGGGGTCCGATTCCATGCTATCTGTGCATCAAGATCATATTACAGGTGGGTTCAAAAAAGGGCCTGGACTACCAAGAGGAGTTGGTATTGGTTGTATGTCGGTCATTTATGAAGGTTTGATTGCGTGACCCATCAGGCAGCTGATCATAAGACCTATTAGCGTAATTTAGTTCTATATGGCTTATTCTATCATGAACGCATCTCATCTTTCTCTATATAAGGAGGGTAGGGGTGGCACATTATACACATAAGACTATGGGTAAAAGTGCAACAAAGTTAAGAGATAGCTTGAGACTACATCTTTTGAGTTAAATGCTTGATCAGCACGATAACGCCCTCGCTAAGGCTTCTAGGTACGTTGTCTTTGATCTAGTTTGTCAATTCAAGTTTTGTGGTGATGTTTATGTTTGTAGATTGGTTCTGGTTCTACCCTATGTTGCCACTCCCTCTCTCATCGCTGTACGGCTAAGCGCATGCCTCCGCGTGCGTGCTAACCGCATCGTTCCCCTAGCGCGCCAATGCATTGTCACTGAGATTGATCGGGTGCCACCTCCATGGCACACCGCCAATCGCCTTGCTAGATCGGGTGCCTCCTCCACGGCATGCCGCCGGCCAACCGAGCCAAACAGCCGTACACCTTCATGTACGTGCCGTTAGCCATCACCAAGATCGAAATAGGCATGCCTCTGCGTGCACCGTCGATCGCCCTAGACCTACAACCCTCCACACACACACTGCTGACACCGACGGGACAATTAGAGTGCGCCTCTATGTATACACTGTCGACTGCTATCGTCGAAGATGAAGGCATGCACTCCTCCTTGTGCACGCCATCTTCACCCGAACCCACTAGATAGGGAATGCCTCCGCGCGCGCCCATGTGGTCATGGTCTCGCCCCCGTTATCAGTTGTCACCGCCACATTGTTCGTCATCGGGCTAGGGTTCGTCATCGTCACTGAAGCCCACTGGGCACAAGGCCTTGCCTCCATGAGGTGCGTTGTTGATGCCTCAGCATCATCGTGGCCAATGGCATCAGTGCCTCCGCACTACGTTGGTTGCCACCACCCTCTACATCTTCACCGATGCCTCTATGCCGGGTCGCTAGGGCCAAAAGGGATGACCATGGTGCCTCCATGCCATGGCAGCCACTACCATTGCATCATGCCCACACCACCATCTCCGCAGACCTGCACGGGCGAGCTTCCTCTGTGCCATCACCGCCAACTCCGTGGCACCGAACGGGCGAGGTTGGGGCACTAGCTCTGTTTGTGGCAAAGGATGGAGTGGAAGTGGGCACCGTCGCAACCATAGTCATCAACGAAGACGAGGTGGGGAATGGGTGCATGCCACTATCGTCTCAGTGTCGCCGCATAGCCCATGGTTGCTGCCACTCTCTCCAAGTGCACCGTTGCCACGACAGCCCGCCTCTGTGCTTGTGTGTATGTGATGTCGGCAGACTAGCTAAAGTTTGGGGAAACCCTAGTCGACCAAGTCGATGGGCTATGAAAGTTGGCCCAAAAGGTTCCATCAGTATGGGATCTGGTTGGCATCAGCGTTTTTACAGAAAAGCCATCAGGGTTTTATATAATTATACGTAAGTTCTTGGTTTATTTAAAATAGGTCCTTCCAGATGGAAATCTTATGATTTAAACTCTAGAAATTTTGGATTAATGTTCTAGGGCATCTACTCAGTGGAAAATTATGGAATAAACCTCAGAAGTTTTATGGGCACCAAGTTTAAGTCCTTTTGGCTTTATTTAATTACTAGAAGTTCAATCTATGCCTAGAAAATTAGTAGAAAATTACTAAAAATTACTAGAAAATCATTGATTGTTATTTACTGCTATAGTAAATAGTTTTATTGATGTAACACATGTTTGACATATGTGGTATATGTTGTACCTATTGATTACCTTGTCGTAATTGTGTGTATGTTGCTATACAACATCATAGGTGACATAGATGATATATTCGAGACCATGCCAAGAGGGGAATTCCTTGAGCTAAAGTGTGACTACATCAACTATCTTTTTTGGGCAATCGAAGCTAGAGTGCATCTAAGTACATGAGACCTCCATCAAACACTTCTACCAAATGGGCACGTTACTCCTGCAACTAGGGATGGGTCCTAGCATACCTCAAAAACCACTTGTGTGTGAACCTGAGTCATAAGCTCATCGCTATGATAGATCCCAGTGAACTCTGGGAACATTTGAATTAGAGATTCGACACTGTGCATAGGCAAACACTCTCTAGTAAGAGTTACAACAAGTGGATGAGTATGAAGATTCAAGTTATGAATCTATGACTTCATACAATGTAGATCTCATGAAAGATGTAGGGACATGCCTGAAGGGAACTGATTGAGCATACTCTCCAAAATCTCCATCTAGAGAATATTCCACTCACAATGCTTATGAAGGACAGGAATTTTGGGAAACACTACCACATTATAGGTGCTATATGTGAGATAGAACACATTGGAGGACTTCGCCTTAGAAGGAACTACCGACCCATCGTGAAGAGGAGAAAAGAGGGAGTCGAGAAGAACTAGGGGTCAAGGCAGCAAGGGGAAGGAAACAGTCACCAGCTAGCTAATTCGCACAACTCAAACACACACAAACATTAACACTGACAACTACACAAAATAGTCAACACCGATCATAGACATGTGAACAAATAGATACTTGACTAACATGAACTACTCACTAACATAATAGTTACAGGCATGGAGCACAACATTGATGGGAACAAATGAGTAGTACTACTAGAAATATAATTAATAGAGAAATTCACAGGTACTAAACAAATATAACATATCACAACTCGTAATCACAGATTAACATTCACAGTGTAATAGATCAAATCCACAATTCGCCATCACACCCACATAGCACAATCACAAAATAACAAGCACAGTTCATAAAGCATCAATTAATAGGGAAATAACAATAATTTATTTGAATAGTAAATGAGAACAACAGAGAGAAAAAGGGAGAGGAACTAGAGATAACCGAAGAAGAAGCCAAGGTGGGGAAGACATGGCCATTGAAGATGAAGAAGAGGAAGTAGTAGGCGGTGGCTGACCAGAGTTAGGTGGAGATGTCATTCAGACAATGCACCGGTGGATGGCGGTGGCTCATCTTGGTGGCACGTTGATTTGGAGAAGTGGTGGTCGCCGTGTTGGGGTGCTGAGGTAGAGCAGCAGAGGTTGTAGAGGAAGAAGTCGAAGTTGGGGATGATGTTGATGCCGTCGGCTGATGGTGGGTGGCCGAGAGGAGTTGGCGGTGGAGAGCTGCGGGTGGCCGAGACGAGGTGGAGGTGAAGGGAAGAGAAGATGGTGGCCGAATAGGGAGGCGTACCGGCGAGAAGAGGTGGTGCGCCATGAGGATGGCATAGTAGATGGCTAGCACGCTGGTGAAAGAGAGATCGGCTACCGGAGGTTGAGGAGAGGGAGGGGAGAAGAAGGGGGCAAAGGGAGAAGAAGCAAAGGGGAGGCTAGGAAGAAGAAATGCTGAGCTATGTGGAGGAATGGTGCGGTAGCGCAAACGAGAGGGAGGCGGCGACGTACGGGCTTAGGCATCGGTGATAGAGAGTGGAGGTGGGAGAAAGTGGTGACCAGAAGAGGAACTAGGAGGAGGAAGGAGTGAGCTGATAAGAGAAGCATAGGGGAGGGCCAAGGAAGAAGTAGAAGAGATGGAGTGAGGAGCGGTGATGATGTGGCGGCTGTGGATACGATGGCACACCGAGAGATGGAGAAGGTGGAGGAGGAAGAATAGGGCAGAGATGTGGAGTGGTGGCGTCCAGGAGGAAGTAGAAAGTGAGGGGAGAGGTGGCGCAGTGGCGAACTAGCTTAGCCTCGCCGTCGGCTAGAATAGAGGAAGAAGAGGAAAGCAATTGGGGATGAAGGAAGAAACAATGCCAGGCTCAAGGAATTGCCATGGTCGACAACTAGGTTATGAAGGATTGGGGGATTTCAGCATATTTGTGATTTAGTCCTTGAAGTTCTTTGAAATTGCAATGAGGTACATGCTCCCTTTGGATTTCTTCTGTTCTGACCCTCCGGAAGTCCAATTTCTTCACAGGAAGATCCTACGCGTCCGTGGCGACGTGTATATCTGTACGGAGTAGTCTCAAAAGTCCAGATTTGTTGTTTATGTGCCTCGATCGCGTCGGCCTACAAAAAATTGCAAAGAAAAATGTAAAATGGTCCCAATTGAGCAATATATTATAGGAAAACGTATAAATGATGATAAATGATCCCGAAATGCGAAAATGTGAGGGTAAAATAACAGGTAAATATATGTAAAAATGACGCATATCAATATACATCTAGAATGCTTAAACATTACCTTTCAGGGAAATAATATTGTTCTAGCAATTTGAGCAAAATTGTCAATTTTGTTGTTTTCAGATGAATAGACGAACCAAACTGCTGAGCCCGGCGGCAACACTGTATCATGCTATGACCTCAAAACCCTTCCATCATAGCGGACAAAACGTCAACATCTTGCAAATGCGTGACTCGGGAAAGATAGACGCATGATGAGAAAAATGCATAAACAAATTAAAGTAGCATACGATTGTCAACAAAATGACATCACACCGAACACGAACATCAAACCAGACTAAGGCATCATAGTTATTTTACCACTTTCTGTTCTATATAATAATTGGAAAATGCTATGAGGTGTAGCCGTCGCAAAAAAAAAATCCAGACCACATCTATCCCCGAATCAAATAATCAAACTTGGGCATTTGAAAAACTTGAAACTTCATATACATGAAAATCAAACAAAATGGATGTACTTAGTTCCGGATTGTTGTCGCTTTCGGGCCTGTTCTTTTTTGCTGCGGCTTATGGCTTTTGGCTGAAATTTTTGAATTTTGACTGTTTACGGTACAGATTACAGAGAGACAGATACTCACTTGCAATTTTGGTTGGTACAGATGTTGGACTTTTAACGTGTAGATCGTTTAACTTGTAGACCCCGTCTTGAGAAAATACTCCGTTTGAAAGTTAGGTACTGTAACAAAAGCCAAAAACCGTCAGCTTCGGAGGAAAAGAACAGGCCCCTTCATCTTTTTGTCCGCGAGAATGTAACTTGACACTTTCATCTTTTTGTCGCTTTCGTTGTCCTCAGAATATTGTTGATCCAAACAAACGGAGTCAAATTAAATCAACATCGCATTCCATCAAATTGGGATGAACTCCCCGAAACATAATAGATAGAGCAATCACAATGGCAGGGGGTCAGCCGAGTGCAAGAAACGATCACCACCTCATCGACATCGCACCGGGCACGACGTTGGACTGCACGGGCGTCGGCACCACGGCCGATGGCGAAGCCGAGAGGAAGTGGCTGCGCAAGCTCACGTCGGCGACGGTGAACACGGCCGTCCTCAAAGATCTCATCGCGCGGACGCCGATGCTCTGGTACCTCAGCGAGCGCTCCGGCACCATCCTCCGGCCTCGCACCAGGCGGCCGCGCGTGGAGGCGCTGCACGCGGTGCGCGCCGTGGCCATCGGCCCGTTCCACCGCGGCGACCGCGGCCTCCCCTTCCCCGACGATGCCAAGCTGCCGTTCTTGCGGTACCTGCAGGACCAGTGCGGGCTCCACGTCGACCGGTACGTCGCAGCGCTGTCGGCGGAGCGCGACCGGCTCCGCGACGAGTTCGCCGACGACGACGGGGCGGACGAGGCCGCCGCAGAGACGCTGGACAACGAGGAGAAGTTCCTACAGATGTTGCTCCTGGACAGCTGCTTCGTCCTCGTCGTGAGCATGATGCTCAGCAAGACCGGCACCGGCGACGATGCTGACAGTGCGGCGCGGGCAGCGTCAATCAACAGGGAGTACTTCATACTTCACATGGCCGTGGCGCAGCACGCCGAGGAGATCAAGCTCGACATGCTCGTGCTAGAGAACCAGGTTCCCTTCGCCGCCGTCAAGCTGCTCGCCGCCTCGTGCAGCAGGCTGAAGCTCCGGCACTCCGTCGAGGAGCTCGTGCTGGGGTGCTTCGATGACATCTGCCCAAAGCGGGCGTGCCCGGCCGGCGACGCCACGGCCGGTGATTTCCATCACGTCCTGCACCTCTTCCACTGGTCACGCGTACCCGCGAGCAAGTACTGCATCCTCTCGACGCCACTGAAGCTTCTCAAGATCAAGAAGGAGTCGGAGCGGCTGTTCCCCTGCGCCATGGAGCTGCGGCGGTTGGCGGTGTGGTTCCGGAAGGCGTCATCGAGCTGCGGCGACCTGGACATGTGGTTCTGGTCCCGGGCGGCGAGCCCCGTGGCGGTGATGAGCATCCCCTGCTTCCACGTCCACGAGTACAGCGCGGCGGTGCTGCACAGCATGGTGGCCTTCGAGAAGCACTTCCACTGGGCGCACGGCGCGTGCGTGACGGCGCACGTGGCGCGCATGGAGGGCCTGGTCCGGTGCGCGCAGGACGCGGCGTTCCTCCGGGGGCGAGGGGTCCTGGCCAGCACGCGGCAGACGGACGCCGAGCTCGTCTCCCTCTTCCGGGAGCTCGGGGAGGAGACCGTCGGCACGCGGCTGCCGGACGAGTACGGCGAGATGCTCGACGCGGTGGCGTGCCACCGGAGGCGGAGGGTGAGCTGGTGGTGCGGCGGGTTCGTGCTGCACTTCTTCCCGTCGCCGTGGGTGGCCGTCTCGCTCGTCGCGGCGGCCGCGCTCATCTTGGTGCCGTCTATGCTGCAGACGGTCTACACCATGCTCAGCTATAGGCATTAGCGGACTGAATACTCAGCATAGCGATTCATGTGTTATGTGGCCTCAGAACCTATCTAAAAATGCTTATTTCACCGATTCAAGCATTCGTACGTGTTGTATTCTTTCTGTTCAATCTTTATGGTCGCTTCGGCCCGTTACCCGCTGGTCTCTATTCCCTGCCATGACTTGTGTGCTTCCTGCGCACACACACAAAGGTGCAGCACATCGCCTCTTGTTATCAACACATGAACTCACTGAAGAGAAATAGGGCATGTTTGGCAACGGCTGCGGTTTTATAGTTTTTGACTGAAATTTTTAAATTTTGGTTGTTTACGGTACATATTACGAAGAGAGAGATATTCATTTGTAATTTTGGGTGGTACAGATGTTGGGCTTTTAACATGTACGTCGTTTAACTTTTAGACCCCGTCTTGAAAAAATACTCCGTTTAAAAGTTAGGTACTATAACAAAAGTCAAAAGCCACCAACTTTGGAGGAAAAGAACCCATAGATCAACACGACAACGCTGCCGGGAGTACGCACATTTTTTTTCCCGAGCACAACTGCTTCTCCTTTTCTTCTTTTATTTCTCTTAGCTACTGCTTAGCTTCTCCTCCTATAGGATCACAGCCCAATCACCTCATATTGCTCTGCATGGCTTTAAATAGCCTGCACACAAGGCTACTCATACTCGAAGACTTGAATACGACTGTAACTTGTATATGTATTCGTATACACGGATCACCTCAACTCGGAAACCAACTCGCAAACGGACTAGACTTCTACGTATACGACAAATATATGTACATGTGTACAACTCAAATACGTCTAAAAAACCAAGATTAAACTCTAACAATCACCTCCTTAATCTTGATTTTACTTCTTGATCACGTTGACCTTCTCTCTTGCTGCTGTTTTTTCCTTGCATACCTACCTAGACTAGAGTACCTGCTCCTGCTTCCTCCACGAGCACCTCCTCTCACTGTCGTGTGCCATTGCTTTCAACCACTGTCTTCCACGCTGTGCTTCCTTCCGCCACCTCAGGACCCATCTGCGACTTCCTTCTACTGCATGTAGTCTGTGCCGACCACTCGAGCCATTGCTCCGCTTCTCTCCGCCTGCATGCGCTCCTTTAGGGTTGGTTGCATGCCTGTGCGCACCTCCTGCACCGCTCGTTACGACCACTGTATGCTCGGTGCATGCTCCTCTGGGTCGCTCCTCGTTACGACCATGCCTTCTGCCTCGTCTTGCTTCTTTGCTGACTTGGTCTCCTTCCTTGGTACGACTTCTTGTGCGCCAGGCTTGCCTCCTGCTGCTTCTGCATCTCATCCATCTGTGCCTCTCTACACCCAAACCTGTTTACAAGTTTTCTAAGGAATCTTGTACAACCGATTTGGAGATCTCTTCGTCTTCATCAACAAATCTTTGTTCTTGTCATACACTCGCAAGAACTCATCCTCCAGCACCACCTTGCACCCTCTCTCCCTTATTTGCCTAAGACTTAGTATGTTGTTGCATAGACTTGGTATATAATAGATTCCTGTCAAACACTTCTTATCCTCGTTTCTGCATTACAACATTATCGTCCCTTTACCCTTTATCTCCACCGTGGAGCCGTCGTCGAACTTGACCTTGCCCCAACATTCTCGTCGAGCTTATGGAACATGGAGCGATCTCCCGTTATGCGGTTGCTTGCTCCATTATCCAAGTACCATTGATCTGTGTGATCATGGCTTCCTTCCTTCGTGCGTAGTTTTGGAACTATGTTCTCCTCATTCAGTTCCATCATGACCTACTCCTTTTCAACATATGAGCAGAAAAGTACTAGCTCTCTGTCATCTTCTTCTTTGTCTTTGGCAAGGTTCACTTCCTCGTCCTTCTTCTTGCTCTTGCAATCCAAAGCAAAGTGTCAAACTCGTTACAGTTGAAATACTTTTTATTACTACGGCATCTTATCGCGTAGTGCCCGTATTCACCACATTCAAAGCACTTGACATGTGATAAATCATAGGATCTCCCATCATCGCTTTTGCCCAGCCTTGTCTCCACGGCCACCCCTGCCACCTCGACCACTCTGGCCACCTCGACCGTGCCACCTCCCGTGGTTGTATGATAGCCACGACCGTCTCTCGGATCTCCTCTTACTAGCAGCACCTGTTTGTTGTGAGATCTCTGCTCCTTACTCGACTAAAATCCCTTCAGTAACTCCTCATGTACCTTGAGAGATCTGGTGATCTCCTCTATCTTCTTCTTATCCAGATCGGGGGAGTACATAAGTGTTGTGACAACAGGTATATACTTCTCCGGAAGCACGCGCAGGTACTTCTTTACCGCCACAGATTCCTCCATCTTGTCGCCAAGAGAGTTAATCTGATTGTACAACGAACTCAGCTTGCTTGCAAACTCGTCCATCGACTGAGTCTCTTCCATCTTCAAATTCTCGAACTCGCTCCGCAAATTTTGGAGCTGCACCTTCTTGACACGATCAACTCCTTCGTGCATCGTCTGAAGCGCCTCCTACACTTCCTGTGTCGTGTCCTTACCGATGAGCTGATGCATCATTGCGTCTGGCACCGCCTGAGAGATGAGGGTCAAAGCCGCCTGATCTACCTTGTCGTCCATCTCCTTATCCTTTCCCTTCAGATCGACTTTGCCTCAAACTCCTTGAGTGCGCATGTTCGTCTTCATCTTCATTGCCCACACTGGGTAGTTGTCGATCGTCAGAAGAGAGTACTGGAGGGAGATTAGCCCACTCTGAGTCTTTGCCTTGTCACCCATGCTTTGATGCCACTTGTTGTATTCTTTCTGTTCAATCTTTATGGTCGCTTCCGCCGCTGGACCCGCTGGTCTCTATTCCCTGTCGTGACTCTTCTTTGCTTCCTGCGCGCGCACACAAAGGTGCAGCACGTTGCCTCCTGTTATCAACACATGAACTCGCTGGAGAGAAATAGATCAACAAGAGTACAAGACAACATTGCCGAGAGTACGCACGAGATTTTTTTCCGGAGCACAACTGCTTCTCCTTTTCTTCTTTTATTTCTCTTAGCTACTTCCTAGCTTCTCCTCCTATACGATCACAAGCCCAATCACCTCATATTGCTCTGCATGGCTTTAAATAGCCTGCACACAAGGCTACTCATACTCGAACACGGAGACTTGAATACGACTGTAACTTGTATACGTATTCGTATATACGGATCACCTCGACTCGGAAACCAACTTGCAAACGGACTAGACTTCTACGTATACGGTAAATATACGTATATATGTATAAATCAAATACGTCTAAAAACCAAAATTAAACCCTAACAGTACGGAAGGAATTCACATACGGTACACTAAATTGCAGTACTAGCTCAGCTCACAGAAGAAGAGCAAAATGAGATTTACGAAGGTTTGATATGTGTCATGTCACCGTGTGTCCTGACACCGAAAATGTCGTCCAAATGTATCGACGTCTCGTAGGATTTCTTTTGCAGACCCCACACCTCCTGCCCCGATGCTAACACGGAGAAGGAAAAGTCTGGGTGTTTCTTCTGCGTGGAGCCCAAGGCTGACAGCGAAATATCCCAAATCAAATTGTTTTAGAGTAAGGACTTAACTTTATGACGCACAGTGATTATGACAACACAAGGTGGATTTATGTATCATAGGCCTGATCGATCCCCTCTTGGACGCTACCCTGATCTCTCCGACTCCGGCGACATCTTTTCATCATAAGAAAGGGAGTTTACAGTAAACATATGAATCAATACCGATCAACATGTAAAGAGAGATAGCAAAATAGAGAAGGTGGCCTGTTCGGCTGGCCTCCAGCCGGTCGGCTTTTCGTAGCCGCTACAGTACCTAACTTTTAAACAGAGTATTTTCTCAAGACGGGGTCTACAAGTTAAACGTAGTACACGTTAAAAGTCCAACATCTGTACCAACCAAAATTGCAAGTGAGTATCGATCTCTCCGTAATCTGTACCGTAAACAGCTAAAATTCAAAAATTTCAACCAAAAACTATAAGCCGTAGCTAAAAAGAATAGGCGCAATATCTCCTCTATTAACCATCCCAGGGGTAGATGAAAAAGGTCCGATATGACGTAGATATGGCAGGGAGAAAGCATCTTTTCATTTATTGCGATGGGAAAGTATCATTTCTTTTATTGCGATGAGCAGAGCTTGCATGGTGGGTCTCCAGGTGGTGGAGAGAGGATCGAGGGGAGGCGGAGCAGGCTAGGCTGCGGGGTTGGGTAGGCACGTGGCGCGCGGGGAGAAAACTGGCCCGCCCCAGAAGGAAGATGGGCTGGCCTTAGGGTACGGCTCAGGTGCTGGGGGCACCGCAGTTAGCGCGTGCGGGGGTGCCCCCAGCATCCGCCACGTGTCCCGCAAATCCCCAAAAAATTCCAAAAAATTTAAAAAAATACTTACAAAATCCGAAAATTTGTAAAAAGTACTTTTTTAAGTATAAAAAGTATTTTTTTGTAAGTACTTAAATTTTTTTTTGATTTATACTTTTCATTAAAAAGTATTTTTTTAAGTACTTGAAAATACTTTTTAATAAAAGTACTTTTACAAAAAGTACTTTTTACAAATTTTCGGATTTTGTAAGTATTTTTTTTGAATTTTTTGGAATTTTTTGGGGATTTGCGGGACACGTGGCGGGTGCTGGGGGCACCCCCGCACGCGCTAACTGCGGTGCCCCCAGCACCTGAGCCGCACCCCTGGCCTTAGGAGATTTGAAGGATTTAAAATGCCCTTTTTGGATTTAGGATTTACTAGGAAATTCAAATAAGCATTATAAAATATCAAATAAAGTACCAATATTCCAGAAAAATGTATAAAAATTCCTAGAGATATATTGGACTTAATACAATTATTTTCAACTTAAACTTGATCTTTATTTTTATTCATACAATACTTTTTAACTTTGAAATTAGATTTTAAATCCTAGAAAAACCAAATAAAAGTCAAATACTTTTAAATAATTAATCTGAATTAGATTTTTACAAAAATTCAAGTATTCCCTTTTATTTATTTATTTACTTATTTATTACTTAAATCACTTTTGAAAAAAGAAGCCCTGTTTTGAAAATTGAAGAAAATAAATCAAAATTTAGACAACTAAATAACATTTATTTTTATTTTTTTGAAAAATAATTTAAACTAAATTTTTTTGAAATAAACAATTGGACTGTTACATTCTAAGTGCTCAAGCTCTTATGGTCGTACCAGCCTCTGATGCAATCCTTGTAATTATTGTCAATCTTGATGCAGGTCCTTTAGTTGTGACAACTCTACGTAGGCATCTCTTAGAGCAACTCCAGCAAGGCCCCTACTTGGCCTCTCAAACTCAAATTTGAGAGCCAGAGCAAAAAACTCAGCTCTAACGGGGCCCCTACTTGGCTCTCAAAAATAGGAGGCCTCTCAAATGAGGTCTCCAAGCCCTCATTCTTAGGGGCCCTCTCTTGACTCTCATCCTTCGGTTTTTTTCCCGCTCGGTGAAACTTCCCCCGCGCCCTCCAAAATCCGCCGCTTCTGCTCGCCCCCCCGTCTCGCCCGACTCCTCCGCTTCCGCTCGCCCCCCGCCTCGCCCGACTCCTCCACCGCCGCCCGTGTCCCCTTTGCGCCGCCAAAATCCCCCGCCTCTGCCGCTTCCGCTCGCCCCCGCCTCGCCCGACTCCTCCGTTCGCCCACCGCCTCCACTCGCCCGCCGCCACGCCCGGTCCTCGGCTCGCCCGCCGCCACGCCCGTCGCCTCACCCGACGCCTCCCCCCGTCACCGTTGCCTTGCCCGACGCCTCCGCCCGTCGCTGTCGCCTCGCCCGTCGCCACGCCCGTCGCCTCGCCCGACGCTTCCACCCGTCGCCGTCGCCTCGCCCGTCGCCGCCAAAATCCCCCGCTCTCCCGGGGCCTCCGACCGGATTTGAGGAGTGGGTCCCATGTGTCAGTGTGTAGTGGAATGGATTTAAGGGCTTAGATTTGAGGGTGCTGTTGGAGTAGATGCAAAAAAACTGGGCCATCAAAAATAGGAGGAGCCCTCGAATCAAAAGTAGGGGCCCTGATTTGAGGGCTACTGCTGGAGTTGCTCTTAGAGCAACTCCAGCAGAGCCCCTACTTGAGCCCTCATCCTACTTTTGAGGGCCGAGGGGCAAAAAACTCACTCCAGCAGGACCCCTACTTGAGCCCTCAAAAGTAGGGGGCCCTCAAATCTCCCCCTCGAGCCCTCATTCCTGGGGGGTCTGGAGGGAGCCTCTACTTTTGAGGGCTCAAGTAGGGGCCCTGCTGGAGTGAGTTTTTTGCCCCTCGGCCCTCAAAAGTAGGGGCCCTGCTGGGTGGGTCCTATGTGTCATCCCCTCTAAGAATGAATTTGAGGGCCCTGTTTTGAGGGCTCCTGCTGGAGTGCAGCCTAAAAAATAGAGCCCTCAAAAATAAGGAGAGCCCTCAAATAAAAAGTAGGGACTCTGTTTTGAGGGCTACTGCTGGAGTTGCTCTTAGCTTTCATATATACTCCCTAACTTTAAATTCAAGTGGTTGTAAATATCATCTTGCATTTTAACGAGAGAAGTCGTATAGACAACCGTAACATTTCTCCCTCTGAACTCCTGACTTCACACGACCTCCTGCCCCGATGCTGCCATGGAGAATGAGTGTTTCTTCTGCGTGGAGCCTAAAGCTGACAGCGAAATATCGCCAAATCAAATTGTTGTAGAGTAAGAACTGAACCTGATGACGCGCACAATGATTATGACAACACAAGGTGGATTTATTCCCGATCGATCTCCTCTTGGACGCTAACCCCTGGTCTCTCCCACTCCGGCGACATCTTTTCATCATAAGAAAGGGAATTTCCAGTACACATGAAATCAATACCGATCAACCTGTAGAGAGAGATAGCAAAATAGACAAGGTAATATCTCCTCTATTAACCATTCCAGGGGGTAGATGAAAAAGGTGCGATATGACGTAGATATGGTAGGGAGAAAGCATCTTTTCATTTATTGCGATGGGAAAATATCATTTCTTTTAGGGCAGTCCCAACCCTCCAACTAGGATAGTTTCCATAGCATTAAATACCCTGCCACGTAGGCAAAAAATCTGATGTGGCATCTTATTTAATAAGGAAAGAGGAGAAAAACACAAGAAATCGTTTCTCATATAAGAAACGAAGTCGGCGCGTAAACCAACGCACGAGGAAACCACGGATTTCGCGATGGGGAGAAACGGGTAGTTTCTTCCTCCGCCATGCCATCAACGCCCTCGCCGCCTCCGCTCGCCACGCGAAGCCCGTAGACGCGGCCGCCCACACGCGCTGCCCCCGCCGCACCACGCGCCCATTAGCACCGCCGCCGCCTGGCCGAGCTCACGTCTGCGTGCTACGCGCCGCCCGCAGCAGTGACGCGGGCCTCGCCGTCCACCACGCTGCGCTCCTGGCCGAGCGCCCTGGTAGCAGCCGGGATGCGGTCCTCCCGGCCACCGCTCCGCCTTGCTGGCCGCGAGAACAGGAGGCTCCGCCATGTGCTCCTGCCGTGCTGTGGCCTGTGGAAAGAGAAGAGGATGGGGATGGGAAAGAGAGGAAGAATCGGATAAAGGAGAGAGAAGATGCATCAGAAGATTTAATGAGGATGACCAGAAGAAACTAGTGGCGTTGGGAGAGATGGTTTCTTTGAGCAGTGTTTTGCTGACATGGCATCTATGGAAACTATCTCATAGTTTCTGGGTTGGGACTGCCCTTATTGCGATGAGCTTGCATGGTGGATCTCCCATGTAGGAGCGTTCATCAAGCTAGAAGAAGCTCTGCAGTTCACTGACAGTATGCATTTCGAATTTGACTCGAGCGATTAATTTGATTTCTGTTTGGACTGCTTCATTCAATTCATGCCAAATCTCTGGGAATTATTGTTGTATCTGAGAGGGCATTTTGAGAATTTCCCAATTGAGAAAAGAAATAAAGGAAAAAAAACTTGTAGGTGGGGCCCACCTGGCGGTGAACCACGCGAAGAGATAAGGGGGAAGTCTCCTCCCCATGCGCGTCCTGTGTGAGAGAAGGGCGTGCGGCCGTTCCGATTTCAGCGGAGATCTGGCGATTCCGTCGATGATGGGAGGCGGTGCGTGGAGAGGCGAGCGACGGAGGCGCGGGCTGGCCTGGGTTCCTCGGAGCCGGCCGCTCGCGTCACCTCCTCGCAAACCCCGCCCCTTTCTTCAAAAGCCCGAGCTCTCTCCACGGTAGGGGACATCTCTTCCGATCCCGATTGCTCCTCTTGAGTTCACCACTTCTCTGTTCTTCGGTTGGCGGAGGTCTGGTCTTTAGCGCCATCTCCAATTGAGGCTTTGTCTTTCGGTTTCCTGTGTGAACCCTAATTTGGGTGTGGGGAACTCGGGAGCTTGGAGGTCTATCCGAGGAAGAAAGAGGCGGCGCCTGCTCCCTGTTATGCCTTGAATGCTCTCGGCCAGAGTATTCTTGTGATCTTGTGCGTCATCTCTGTACCTCAGCTTCTTTCTTGGTTTCGGCTGAGAGAGGAAGTGCGGCATTGTATCTCCGTGAACCATCTTCCTGCTAGCGACAGTGGGTTGATAGTCTGGGACAGCGATTTCATCGTGCCTTGCTATTCTCGGTTTCTTCACGGTGGTTTTGAATACCATCGCTTTGTGAGTACTAAATCACTTCCCCTATGCTTTCTCTAGTATCTCTGTGATATTAAGTATTTGAAAGTGCAAAGGAAGAGATCAATCGCTCTGTGATGAATTTAGTCCAATACTGACTCTGATCTTGTTAGAAGAATCAGATTTGAGCTCTATTTGTTGATTTCACTGACTGAGCCGTAGCTTGTTGCCTATCTGTCAAGAAGATTTATAGATTTGTTAACATGCAGTTGAAGTTATAGAGTATGCTGCAGTTTCTACTTTGTTCTATTCATGTCAGATTAGTTATACACAGTGATATCTGTTGTTCGGTTTAGATTGAATACATTATATCTTTGCTAGGGGTTATCACTTGCTGTATATGGTCAGAAATCTGAGAGCATACTGTTTTGTTTATCTTTGCATGTGAACATCTAAAACTGATAGCCAAGTTATTCTATTTCTGTGATTGGTTCTGTCAGTAGGAAAAGGTTTAGAGCTCAAATCTTGATTTTAGTTATAAGATCATATATGGAGAGTATGGACATTTGCATGAGAAGGCCAAGATCTAGGATCTTGCGCAACTCTGTTCTGAGAGCCTTGATAAAACAATTAATTTGTTGCATACTGGAATT
The DNA here is from genome assembly GCA_017311315.1 of Dendrocalamus latiflorus. Taxonomy (NCBI): domain Eukaryota; kingdom Viridiplantae; phylum Streptophyta; class Magnoliopsida; order Poales; family Poaceae; genus Dendrocalamus; species Dendrocalamus latiflorus. Next base: position 23,820,831 of record CM029626.1, on the reverse strand, counting down.
AGTTGTTTTACTGCTGTTAGGACTGTTTTACATGTTATTTTCAATAGCCTTGAAGTTATATTCATTGAATATATATATGGATAGAGTAAAGTTCATTACCGGTCCTTAAACTTTTTATGCTGTGTCATCTCGGTCCATAGACTTTCAAAGTGTGTCATCCCGGTCCTTAAACTTTCAAAGTGTAGCAATATCCTATGTAGTTGTAGCAGTGAACTTTTTATGCTGTGTCATCCCGGTCCATAGACTTTCAAAAGAAATTGCCACATTTTGAAAGTTTAAGGACCGGGATGACACACTTTGAAAGTCTATGGACCGGGATGACACAGCATAAAAAGTTTAAGGACCGGTAATGGACTTTACTCATATGGATATGAATGGCAAGATAACATTTCATGTTTATATGCATTTTTGTGTCATTCATGTTATGCTGGAAATATGTTGAATACATGCTTAAATTGGCTGGAATTAAATATAAAAATATGTTTATACCGCAAATTTTACAACAATTATAAGTTGTGTTGACATGCATTGGAGGGTAGTAAGCATGAGACCTGGATGATCAAGGAGAGCGTGAGCAGTGAAAAATACCAACTACGGAATGTTGGGTGGGTTATTTGTCACTACGAGATCTCCGACCTTTTGTGACGGCCAAAAACTGTCAAGCAAAAAAAAAAAAAGAAAAACCATCAGAAATACGGCCACCCGTCAGGCAATGACATGTGACATGTGGGTTGTGAGCCATAGGAGCTCATCCTAGTTTCAGTTTAGGAAGGAAGAAAAGAGAAGTGCTGGGGATTTTAGTGGAGTAAATGGTCAGAGATATAAGGTATTGCCTGTCTGTCATCGTGTCTCTACAGTCCGCAGTGAAACATTTTGCTCAAAAATCGTCCATGTTTTAAATACTTTTACTATTTATCCTCACCATTTTCTACTGCATAATTAGGTCGCCTCGAACCAGAGCAGTGGGAGAGAATGTTTTCCGTGCTGCATCTCTTTGTATGGGCATGGGAGGTATCGGGATGCTGGTCGCACTTCTAATGGATATTTTCCTTGTGAAGGTCATCTTCAGGATAGCACCCGTTCTTTCTTACATCAAATTCGCATTATTCATGGTCATCTAGTATTTCTGAAAACCTGATTCAGTGTGCCTTTATGCACTCAGTATAATGGAGTCAAATGCTTTTGATAGATGAAGTGCAAAATACTCAAGATGCGCTGGCTGGCTCTTCCAAATTGTGACATTTGCATACCTGAATTATATGGCTCTGAGTTTCGCTTCATTCTAGCTGATGGGGACGCCAGTTCCCTCAGCACCAAAACTGCACCCATACTTGTAATCCCATCCTTGCTGTTGGAATGAGAAAAGCAGAAAATGTTTTTTTTCCTAAGAACTCTGGAGTATTCTTCGATAAAAACAGAGCGTTTTACCATAGAAGATTCTTGTTTGCGACTGATCAAGTATACAGTTGTTGTGGCAACAAGTGCACAACTGAGATATCAGGTGGATTATTTTAGGTTGTAACTTATGGCTTTTATTTAAAGTTTTGAATTCTATCTGTTCGCAAGAGAGAGTACAGAGAGAAATACTCGCATGTGATTTTGGTCGATATAGATGAATTCGGTACAGTATTTACTATAATTGACTTATAAACTCCTTTTTAAAAAGATATACCATTTGAAAGATAGTTTTTGTAGTATAACCCAAAAGCTATGAGGCCAAAACAACCCGGCCGATGCCCTGCTAATGAAATCCTACACGGGAAATGTGTGTACGAATGCGCTCGTTATGATAGTAAAAGAGGAAAACCAACTAAAAACAAGGAACCAATACCAATCAAACTGTAAACAGAGAACTGAGAATTGGCATTTAGTATTGATAGAGATAATGTGATAATATTTCAGAGGGTAGATCGGAAAGTACAGCAGCAATTAAAAGGTAGAGAGAAAAACTTATTAAATTTTGACCAGGACGTTGTACTGGTTAGTGAGTGCAAGCTATATAAACTAAGCCATAACATGCCAATGCATGTCTTCTTCCCTTCATAAATGATTGTATGGAAATAAAAAAGTGGGAGAAAATGAGGAAACACATGAAAGGAGGTAGGATCTATTGATTTCCCCCTCTTTGTATAGCAAATGATTCAAGTTTTTGACAAACAGGTGTCTAAGGTATCTAGAATTTTACTTTCTCTCTCTCTTCGGTGTTTTTCTTCCACCATTGTTACATGATCTGGAGGGTGCATTTTTCTGAGGGTGAATAGACATGGGAGGTGTCGGGACATCAAGCTGCTCCTCCAGGACATCATGGTCTGTATCTCTTCGAGAATGACACTTTCAATTGGGTAAACCTTTTCCATGCTTCACAATGAATGCAGCGGACAAATCCTCTGCTTCGCCTCTACTTATGATCAAGTATTGCAGACAAAAACTGCTGACACCCCCTACGCCCCTTGTAACGTAGAACCATTGTTAGCTACTTTCTACTCATGAAAACTGCCTTTTTAGTTATGTTACCTACCATTGATGTGGTATCTGGATTCATAAATCAAACAAAACATATAAACAGATTTATCACAAAACTACACATATGAAATCAATACCGATAAACCTGTAAAGAGAGACAGCAAATGAGACAAAGTAATATCTCCTCTATTAGCATTCGAGAGCGTTGATGAAAAGGGTACGACATGAGGTAAATATGGTAGGGAGAAAAGAACTTTTCTTTTATTGCGATAGAAAACTATTAAAACATAACATTTCTGACCAGGGTAGGCTATATATATGTCAGCCATAACATGACAATGCATGTCTTGTTCCCTAATGTTATAAAACGCACAGAAAAATATGTAACATCCTGGATTCCAGTGCATTTTTAAAGTTTCTAAGATAAAAATAACAATTTAGATTTTTCTTGAATTAATTAAAGCTTAATTTAAAATTTTAGAAATTAAAAGGTTTAATGTGAATAAATAAACTTCAATTATTTCAAAACCTATTTTATTTGGGTTCCTTATGTTAGAAAGGATTTTTTCTTATTTTTCTTGGATTTTTCGGAGTTTGTTTGCTATTTATTTGAGCTTAATTTGATATAATCCAATTTTTGAAATTAAGAAACACTTGGAAATTCCAGATTGTGCCTTGGGCCGAATTCTCTTTCAATCTGGCCCATTCCTCCTTTTCAGCCTAGCATATTTTCTTTTCGTGCGGCGCTGTCCTTGTCGGCGGCCTCCACCATCCACGTGAGAGGTAGAAGGTCAGCATCGCTCAACCTGCAAAGCACGAAGAAGTAAGTACAAAGCGAAAATATGATAAAAGGTGCCACAGTTTGCAAACAAATCTGTCTCTCCAGCATGAGTCTAGTCTTCAACCTGTCGGGGTGTCCGTGTGTGGACCAGCCCCACCTGAGTCGCCTCGTCCCCACCCTCAAGATGCAGGACACGACAGCTAGCGTGGTGCTGCGCGTCGATGCGTCGGTCCAATAGGCCGAAAGGCCAGTCCGAACTACCAAGGTTGCGAGCCATACCTGCAAATCAATTTAAAGTTAGCAATGACAATACAATTAGTGGTTTAATTATTTATAGCATAGCTCCAAAAATTCTAAAAATTTAGTTACATTCTTACATAAAACCGCATATTCCTCAACATTTATAGCCACAGCCGCATTTCGGTATTAGGGTTTTAGAGTTTCAGAGTTTAGGGGTTAGGGTTTAGGATTAGGGTATGTGGTTAAGAGGTTAGGGTTAGGGTATAGCCATAGCGGTATTACAACTATTAACAACTAAATTGGTGTTAGTTCTATGACTACACTATTTACAACTATTAACAATATGCGACGTACCTGACACAACTACACGTATAGTGATTTTAATTGCTAACCTTCCATGGTTTCGAAAGTACAACTAAATTGACGTTAATTCTACGACTACAGTATTTACAATTATTAACAATATACGATGTACCAGATACAAGTACACATCAATAATTTTAGTTGCTAACCTATCTTGATTTCAAAAGTAAATCTACAAGAAAGATTCGACACAACTACACATGTAATGATTTTAGTTGCTAACCTACCTTGGTTTCAAAGGTAAATCTACAAAGAAGTGTAGGAGATTCACATCGCTAATGCGTGGACCTCTCCTCTCTTCCTCTCCCACTCCTCTCTTTCTCTCCCCCTCTTCTCCTTTCCTCTCTTCCCCCCTTCCTCCTTTCTCACGGTGGCTTCGAAATGGCGAAGGGCGCTCAGGCCGGTGCGCGCGTGGGTAATAGCCCCCTAGTCACCAAGCGGTAGTCGCTTAACCGTTGAGTGAGCGATTAGGACACTTAACTTGCAACCGTTGGACGACTAGCCTAAGTTGCTCAATGATGGAGCAATAAATTCCTGTTCACTCCCTACAATTTTGGAGGAATTCCACGGGAAAGAAAACATCCACTCCAAGTGAATGGAAAATTTCCTGCATGGCTGAGTGCACGCGACGCCGAGAATGAGAAAGGGAGCAGACAGAGAACAACCGATGCAAATTGTCGAACCCATCGCAAATCCTGTGTCCGCATCGCCGGAGCAGGAGCCGCCGTCGCGCTGCCTCAAGAAGCCTCCTGCACCACCAGATCTTGACGCGTCGAGCCACCGCGCGTAGCCTCCACTGCCGCGCCGCACCGCCACAGGAAGCCCTTACCTGACCTCACTGCTATGCGCCTATGCCTCGATCTGCTTCTTTCTTTGTTTTTTTGTAGGATCAGTTTTTTTACTATGTAAGTTTTTTATAAGTTAAAAAATAAAAATAGTAAAATTTTAGAAAAAGTTTGAAAACACCGCTAAATTTTTGTTTTCAGACAAAGTAAATGTGGTGGTTGATGCTCTTAGTCGTAAGACGACACCTTTTGATTTGAGTTATCTTGTTGCTGATTTTGAGCGCATGGATATCTTTTTTTGCTTCGCTGGCACTGTTCAGACTAAGACTCACTTGCTTCTAGAATATGCAATTCCAAAGCAAGTGCAAGAGGCACAACAACATGATTAGATACTCCAGCAAGTGAGGAGGCATCTGGATGAGTGCAAGCAAGGGGATTTCAACATTGATAAGTTTGGTGCATTGTGGTTTAAAGCCTTTGTGTATATCAGATGGCTCAAGTCAAGGCTGATATTTTAAAGAAAGCTCATTGTATACCGTACACTGTGCATCATAGTGAGATCAAGATGTATTGGGATTTAAAAAAGAGTTTCTAGTGGAAAAGAATGAGACTGGACATCGCTCAATATGTGGCATCCTGTGGTGTTTACCACTATGTCAAGGTAGAGCATAAGCATCCAGTAGGATTGTTGCAACCTTTGGAGGTTCCAGTGTGGCCATGGGATGATATCTCTATGGACTTTGTGGTTAGGCTACCTCGCACGCAGCGGGGGAAGGATGCTATTTAGGTTGTGGTGGACAGGTTCAGCAATTCTTCGCACTTTATTCCCATCTGCACTATAAATACGTGATCAATTTAGGTTCTATTTATAAGTGGGAGATAGTGCGGTTACACGGGGTGCCTAAGACTACTATCTCAGATCGTGATGCGAAGTTCATCTCCAAGTTTTGGGAGAGCTTGCAGAGTACTTTAGGCACACAGCTTCGTCTTAGCACCATGTTCCACCCTCAGACGGATGGCCAGTCTGAGCACACTATCCAAACGCTTGATGACATGCTTTGGTCATGTGTCTTGTCGTGGAAGGGAAGCTGGGAGGATCACTTGTCATTGGTAGAGTTCGCTTACAACAACAGTTATCATGGTAGTGTTCGAGCCGCACCGTTTGAGATCCTATATGGGTGAAGGTGTAGGTCACAGTTGTGTTGGGATGCAGTTGGTGAGAGGTTAGTTCTAGCTCCCGACTGGGTTCAGTAGACTGTTGACCGAGTGGCAGAGATTTGGCAGAATTTGCTTGCCGCTTAGAGCCGACAAAAGAGTTATGCGGATGTGAGGAGGCGGGAGTTGGAGTTTGCTGTGGGGGATCAGGTGCTCTTGAGAGTGTCTTGGACCTTCCTTAGTTCATGCGAGGTGTGCACAATATTTTCTATGTTGAAAAAATATCTGAGAGATCTAGAGCATGAGATACTGCTAGAGCCATTAGTCATTGAGCAAGAGCTTACATTCGAATCCCAGCTAGTGCAGATTCTGGCAGAGTTAATGCTAGTTTAAGGTATAAAACATTAAAGTATATCAAGGTGCTTTGGACACATCGGATCAAACAGGAAGCAACTTGGGAGCTGGAGTCTCACATGCGTGAGAAATACCTAAAGTTATTTGCTTCAGATATGTGTGTGGTTTAATTTCCAATTTCATACTCTTGTTCGGATAGTCGTGATGCATAGAATTTGGGTCAAATTTTGTTAAGAGATGTGTAATGTAATATCCTGAAAATAGCTCTCTTGAGGACCCGTGCATAATTAATAAAAAGAGGATATGAGAAAATAGGGTGTTACAGATTCTTAGAGGAAGTTTGTTTTCTTAGAACGAGTTATATTTGAAGGGAGTTGGTATAATACCACTAAATTGCAAAGGGGTGAATAAAAGAGCCTAAAATGTTTTGCCATCAGAACCCGTTCGGCTTTAGCGTTCACAGAGGTTCCCAGACCGTCCTGGGGCCGGTCGGCACCATCTTGCGCTTTGAGTTCTCATCATCCGTGGGAGGTTCCATTCTTACCTTTACCAACTTACCTACCGTGGTAGAAAAAGCCCGAAATAGTGTAGGGTTGCATTTGGACCAAAAAACCCATGATGCCCATAACCAGCCAAGGCTAAAGGGGAAGGGCAAAAGTGGCATTTTACAGGGAGAGTGATGGCCATGCCCTCTTAAGTAGACAAGCTATTTCACCTACTCCACTATTCTGCCACAGCCACAAAACCAAGCCAGAGGCAGCAAACCACTCCCCATTTTCCTTTTCACTGCCAAGACCGAGAGCAAACCCCAATCCGCAAGCACGTCCACACCACCAAAGACCACCACAGAGAGGAGGTGAGGACGAGGAAGCCCGAAGGAGGAGAGGAGGCCCTAAGGAGCTCGGAAGGCTGGGGCGTGAGGATGGTGCCGACGCCATCCGAGGACGTCGACGGCCACCAAGTCCACGCCAAGCCAACCATGACGGCAAGAGAGGAGGCCCCAACCGAACCGCAACACGGCTGTCCCCTTCACCGTCCACGAACTTTGCCTTCCTCAACTTGGAAGCAAGCTGACACCAGTAAGCCCCATTCTCCCCCATCAAACTGGCGGTGAGCTCGTAGCACCGCCGTGCGCTCTTGGATGGTAGTGCATGCTTCCCAGTGCATGCACTCCACCAAGTCCCGACACGACAACCACATTGAGCCTTCCCAGCCGTGCATCTAAAGCAAGGTAAAAAGGGAGTAGCTAAATCATAAGCACAAAAGTAAAGAGGGGGAAAGAGTAAACCGGTGACACCTAGAGCTCGTGGTGGTGGTAGTTGGAGGCGTACTGGCCAGAGGTCGACGAGCTCCCGGTCGGCTGCATGCTGTGGCTAGTGAGCCCGAAGGAGGGACCGAGCTAGGGTGTGGCCGACGGTGACGGGCGGGGGTGCAAGCGCCGAGCCCTGAGGGTGACGGCAAAGGGCCGTGTTGATCGAGCGGCGGCGCCGAGCGCCTTCTCGCCGCACACACCAGGGAGGCGGAAGATCTGGTCTTGGTTGGCCGAATCTGAGGCGAAGAATGAGGGGGAGGCGGAGTGGCTGGAGGGGAAGCCCCGACAGCAGGGAGGCGGCCGGATCTAGCTCAGCTGGCCGGTTGGGGGGAGCCACCAGCGGCGCGTTCCAGATCCACGGGCCGGAGCCCCTCCGCGCTGCAAACCGTCAAGAGAGAGAGAGAGAGTGAGGGGTGGAAACGTGGAGGAGGAGAAGCTGGTGGCGGCCTGGCGACCGGCGGCGAGGGAGGGCCGGCACACCCGTGCACCGCCATGTCGCCTAGGAAGGTCCGACCGTTCGGCCGAGGGCGCAAAGTGTGGGGAGGGAGGAAGAAATGAGTAGGAAGAGGAGGAGTTAAGGCCGCCTCGGCCGTAGAAAGGGAAGGGAAAAGAAAAGAAAAAGGGAAGAGAGGGGAAGGGAAAGAGAGAGGGGGGGGGGGGGGGGAAGAAAGAAAAGAAAAGAGGAAAAAAAGAAAAGGAAACAAAGTTTTGGTACCTGCGTGATGGGTCCTTAACCCGGGGTATTTTATGCCAGAGTCGGGTTATGCGCGTAGAATTGTCGTCGCTCGCTTAAGCTCTAGTTTTGATGTGATGTATTAAGTCAGATTAATTGCTTATGTAGGTGGAGGTCCTGAATCGACGCCGTCTGCACGTCGCTTCGCTCCATTTGGTTAACAGTAGGGATGAAAACGGATCGGATACGGACGGATATTGCTCATCCTGTATCCTTTCCCATATTTTTTGTCGGAGTCGGAGTCGGATACGGATAGTGCCGGATACGAATACGAATGCGGATATTTTCGGTCATGAATACGGATCGAATACATGCCGCTCCGGATACGGTTAGTCTCGGTCACAAATATTTAGTCGGATAATGCGCGGAAGCAAATTTTACATGATGACAGAGATAAATTAAGCAACTAGTAAATTCTAACTAGCAAAGTAGCAACTAGCAAATAAATTGTAAATGCTAGTTAAACAAATAGTAGTCTAGTAGCTAACTAGCTACATGCAACATAGTTCAAAAGTACAAATTACTCATAAAGTAGTCTAGTACATCACTACTTCATTTAAGTTCATTACATTTACATCACATGATAAGTCCACAACGCAGATCTTGTCTAGCAAAAAGCCAACAGCGAGCCAGCGAGCCATCTCTAACCATGTTTCAGTGGAGCTCAACCTCGGTCATTATCTCGTCCTACAATAAAATATCAATTGGAATCCAAAATTATTAAATGAAGAATAGAAACCCAAAATTAATACTTGTATAGTTCGGTTCTACTCACTGTCCTGTCAGTATGTCATTGAGACATTGACTCATTGGAAGTAAATAACGATCAAACTAGAGAAGCAGTAATAGTGTATATATGTGTAGGATTATCAAACCTTCTCATTTATGTTTGTGGTAGCACATTCTTTATCATCTAGCTCCAAATCCAACTCATCAATAAGTGATGCTATCTTCTCCTTGCAATCTAAAATTCAAAAATAACATGAGGTTAATAAACAAAAATTGTAAGCGGTGCAATTGGTGAACTAAATGACTTATTATTTACCTTTCCTAGATGAAGATATCCGATCTTTTGTACATATTAGAGCCTCAACCATCTCGGGCTCTAATCGACTACGAAATGGATCAATAACACGGCCACCAGCACTAAAAGCCGACTCTGAAGCAACAGTTGACACTTGAATAGCTAGCATATCACGAGCTAGTCGTGAGAGAACAGGAAATTTCCCTTGGTGTGTGTTCCACCATGACAATATGTCAAACTGTACACCCTTACCCGTAGGATCAACCCATCGAATTGGTTTCTCTTGCATGTATACCTCAAGTTCATTTAGACTACCATGTGCTGTAGCGACATCCTCATACAAGAACTGTTCAATGTCATCAAGGCCCAAGTCAGGATCACCAAGTGGCTGAGAAGGTCCTTGAGGAGGGTCAGGCTTCGAAGCTTCAGATGTATTGGACATGTAAGCTTGAAATAATTTGGTCACAACATCCATAAAGCGACTAACTTCATGAGCAGCCCTCTCATGATAAATCCTCCCCATGAAATACTCCACAAGCTTTTTCTTGTATCTAGGATCAAGAAAGCATGCCACAGCGAGAGCTATGTTGGACTTGTCCCAATACTTATCATATTTGGCTTTCATAGCCTCTGCCATAGACGAAATAGTAACATCAGCACTTTCACACCAATCTGCAAGTGCTAACTTAATTTCACAAAATTTTCACCAAAACAAGTTTGCTGTTGGATATTGATTTCCAGAAAATAGCTTGGTAGCATCATGAAATTTCTGCAAACACTTGCATAATGATTCTGCCATATCCCATTCTTCATTTGATGGAGCACACTAATCATACTTACCCTCATTCAAGTACAATAGCCTATCAAAAGCCCTCCTGTAATAAATAGCTTGTGACAACATTTCATATGTTGAGTTCCACCTTGTAGGCACATCCAATGGAAGACCAGATGTATTATCTAAGTCACATTCTATTGCACACTTTTGAAATTCCTCCCATTGCAATGGAGAATTCTTCACAATAACAACAGTAGCTCTAATATTTTGGACTGAAGATGCAATAACTTTCAAGCCGTCTTGGGCAACAAGGTTTAGTATGTGACATAAACATCTCACATGAAAAAAGGCACCATCACAGATCAAGGGAGAACACTTATGTAGCTCTATCACAACTTCTTTAACACATTTATCATTGGATGATGCATTGTCTAGAGTGAGAGCAAATAACTTCTTCTCAATATTCCAAGACATGACACTCTTGATAAACTCAGTTGCTAGATTACTTCCTGTATGATTCCCTTTGACATGAATGAATTTAATTATTCTTTTTTGCATTTGCCAATTATCGTCAATCCAATGCACAGTGATGCACATATAACCTTTATTTTGATTAGATGTCCACATGTCCATAGTTGCAGAAAACCGACAAGAAAGAGATTTTAATTGATCATATAACCTTTTCTTTTCATCTCCAAACATTTCTAATATCTCTTTCCTAGTGGTTATGCGAGACTTGAATGAAAAACCAGGACGTAGAGACTTGATGAAATCAATGAAGTACTCATGCTCTACCATACAAAATGGATATTCGTGCATAACCATTGCCACATAGAACTTCTTGAGGCTAGCTTCGGCATCATACCTGAATATCTGAACAGTTGCACTATCTTCATCACCATTCTCATATTGGAGTTGTTGCTGGCCTTGCTTTACGACATGCTTTAGCAAATGATTCCATAAAGCCTTTGTGCCCCTTGAGGTCTCACATCGAGCTTTATGAGGACATTTATGACACTGTGCCCAAAGTTGTTTCTCCTTTCCACCCTTTGGTGTGTCAACAGTCATTGTATATTTAGTAAAGTGGTCCCAAACCTTCGAGGTGCACCTCTTCTGCTTCTTCTCAGCAGGCTCAACTTCTCCGGTGCAAGTCACTTCATCCATATCAACAACCACATGTTCTTCACCTCCCGTGGCTGTGGTTGTCAATGCACAGGCGTTCAGTGGCGATGGTGTTGGTGCCGAGTGGCCCGTACCAACTGCTGTGGAAGTGCCAGCAGGGGATGCTCCTGTGCTTGCACAAATGCTCGCACTTCCACTTGCAGCAGCCATCTCAAATTATCAATATCCTACAACCAAATCAGAAGAAGGTTGGACATGTAAACTTGGAATAATTTGGCTTTCCTAAAATTATCATAGTTCTAGTAATATTGCTCATTCAAAAAAAACATCAAGGAAGTATCCTCATCTATAGAAGCATTCAACATTTGCTAAGAGCAACTTGGCATTCCCGCATTAGAGTATCCTCATCTATAGAAGCATTCAACATTTACTAAGAGCAACTTGGCATTCCCGCATTAGAGTATCCTCATCTATAGAAGCATTCAACATTTGCTATGTAAAACCATAAAAAGTTGTACACAGTATATACCACAAGGCACAAGCATTAAAGCATAGCTGAATGATATAGTATCAGTCGAAAGGAATCAGATTAAGATCACTTACAGACTTATATTTGAGCTCATTCAACCTTCTGGAAAAGTCTTCCTTGAGAATTTAATGCACCACAAGACTTCACCGGGGCAGACACAACATGAAAGAGGCAAATTATGCTTCTGTCTAGTAAGTAGAAACCATGTGATTCTGCAGTAGGAACATTTGTTGGCTCTATAATTGGTATAAGAAAGGAGAATGCATGGAGGTTTACAACGATTGTTTTCAGTTCAAGAGAGGTAACATAGACATGTAGAGCTCCCCCCAACATGTAAAGGAAGCCAAAGATAGAGCTGGTGTTCTTCTCTCTTTAACAATCTACATCATATGAAATTAACTTGTAAAAACATATGCGTGTTTCTAGAATGGTAGGCTTCATAAAGTAACATCTTGGACATAAGATCTTACATGTGCACAAAAGAAAAGAAGAGGATTGTTTGCTCTCTTTACAGGCACAAAGGTTTCATAGATTTTGACTATCATGTGCAGATTCCAGTCTCTCAAATTTTCTACAAATCGAAACACCATTGCACTAACTGCACTCTGTCTCGATCAAATTATGTACACCAAGAACAGATAAATGCATAAAAAATTGAATAGACAGCATTCAGTTTGAAGCATGACTTACTTGAGCTCCACCTCTGGTTTGTTGTGCCTCTCAACTTCTTGGCAAGGGAAATTCTAGAGGTAAAAATAAAAACACATTATGTCTAAATTACACTTGTAAGGAGCCAAACAAGTTGTCTGGGTGCAAATTTCAGAACATGTCAGACCCGGATTTTTCAATCCGAATCTTACTGTGTTTCACTGCACTAATCCCTGGATCAGTAGTTAGTGCTCACATGTACATTGCTGAATCATTTCATACATCGCATAAACATCCATTATATTACATAAACTGAAATACACCACGTCGGGTGATAGTTTCCAAAAGGGGCCGACTAGGCCAAATGTCATGATTACAAACACGCACAGCGGAAATACAGCAAAAGCAAACCCAAATCCACAGGCAAGCGGCCAGTAGGGTAATGTGTACAATATATGCCACCAGGATCCGGTAACATAAATGTACACAACGCCTAGAGTCTACTTGTCTATGCCTAACCACCGAGGCCTACGCCTTAATTATCGCCTTTGCTTCCGTCGACGTTGGCGGGAGCCTCCTCATAGGCGTAATGTTCCTGAACTCCTGTTTCTGAATTGTATCGCAAGAGCGAGAATGAGCACTCCGACCCCGTGCTCAGCAAGCCAACACACAGAATGCAATAATGATATATGTATGGCTAATCAAAGGAGAGGCTTGGGCTCATTTTATTTTTGCGGAGAGTGCTTTTGAATACAATTATAGGAAAATCCCTGAGACCTAGCAATTTTAAACTCAAAACTTTTGTTTATAAAGTAAGTTGATCTTATAATTGACACAGATTCCATCCACCATTACATGGCATCTGCGCCATATAGCATCTTTCAGCGTTATAGCCGCTTAACATACCACTGGGATAACTCCCAGGACAATTCCAAACCAGGGCAGTCCTTCGCCCTTAAATTTTTCCATTCCCAGTTTCCAATGTTTTTAAAACAGAACTATATCTAGTTAAGTTCCCATGCCTGCCCTTGACCGTGGGCACGGCTATTCGAATAGTTTTGACTCTGCAGAGTTTGTACACTTTCACCACAAGAGATGAACTATCCTTTTTGCCAACATGCTTCCTTAGGCATGAGACCCAGATAATTTATCACAAAGCCTTTACCTTACTCCGATCTAGCTAGACACCACCCACGCTGAGGTTTCACCGCTGAAGGGTTACACCACCACAGTCAGAAGCCCCCTCTTGCGCCGTGTGAGTACAGTACACCCTGTGCCTCACTGTGGGTAAACCAGTACACCCTGGTACCCACTTCCCTCGGTGATGTCTGAACTAAACCCTTGCAAGTTATTCAGCTAGGTCGTACCCATTATAGACTTGTGGTTGTACTGTTTTACACGGGTTGACATGACAAGATTCGGTCCTTAAAGTTACCCGGATGGTTCTACCACATTTCATGATTTGTGCTCCCACCGCACCACATACCAGCCCCCAAACCATCCATCCAGGTGTTTAAGCAATTTTAGGATTTTTCCAGAGGTAAAAATATTGTGTCCACTTACTACAGTCATTCCATCCATGACTGTTCCCAAATCATATCATATTTTGCAAGTGTTTCTATTGGGGCAGCTATGTACCCCCGTTTCATCTAGCAATACTAAGCATCGCAATATTTATTTGGACTTACTGATAAAAAGCTATGATAGTGTAAGTTTTGCTAAGGCGACAAGGTTCACATGTCCAAATATTTCAACGGATTATTATAAGCAAGCATCACAGTAGGCGTATAGCTATCATTTCTGGAAATGAACATATTTTACCACATGAAATAACAGCATGCATGTTGATATTTAAAGGAAATTACTTTGCAAAATCGTAGGTTCAAAATGATCAAGGTGTTAACTCGCCTTGGTCACAGGAATCGGGTTCTTGATGATCTTGAACTTCTAAGGTTGCTGCCTCGGCTTCCTCCTCCTGAGCCTCGTATGCTATATAATCGTGCGAATACCCAAATAAAAGAAAAGCAACCAATCACTCAAAATATCACCAGAAAATCAAATAAACTCCAAAAATTATGGTTCTGGTTCCATTAGATAGATATGGAATTTAGACAAATTTAGAAATTTGTTTCATTCAATTTGGAGCTAAAATGAAGAAGTTATAGCCAGTCAAAGTTCTCTGTTTTTAGTCAAATCCAAAAATTACTAAATTTTGACATGTGGGGCCCACTGTCAGCCCCTGATTCATTTTAATTTCCATTTTTATTTACTTTTCGGTTATCTGTGCTACTGACATGTGGGTCCGGTTACTGTTCATGGGGTCCACATGTCAGTACGGTCCTTGCTTAGAGGTCTCACTGACCGGTGGGGCCCGGCGGTCAGCGGTGACTCGGGAATGCAGTGGCTGACAGGTGGGGCCCACCTGTCAGACCGAAATAAAATCGAGAAAACTCAACCCGGCGCTGCGGAGCCAGAGGCTCGAACGCGCGCGGCCGGGGAGTTGGGAGGGAGAAGAGAGTTAACGCTGCTAGCCAAGAGAGCGGGGGAGGCTTTGCCTACCTCTATAGCGCAATTTATCCCCTTGAGGTGGGTCGGCAGCGGGGTCGGGCAGAGAAGTCGGGGACGACGGTGGCCGGCGGTGAGGGAAGGTCGGGGAGCTTCGGGTGAGTGTCGAAACGCGATCCTCGCGTTATGGTGAAGACGGTGACGCGGTCTTCAAGGGCCGAGGAGGTCCGGAGATGGGTCGGCGTCGAGCGGCAGCGGCGGCTCGGGGAAGCTCCAGGCGGCGGCGAACCACAGGCGACGAGGAGCTCGGACGAGGGCCGGGAAAGCTTCGCGGCGCTCTGGAGACGATCCTAGCTCAAGGAATTTGGCTCTGGGACAGTAAAACAGTGGGAAGTTAGTTCGCCGGAGTTGGGGGAGAAAGAGATCGCCGGCGGCTGCAGGGCACGAATACCCGATTACCTTCGGGTGAACGGAGAGAGCGGCGTGGGGAACTCAACGGAGGGTTCATTGCCTTATATACCTGCTAGGAGGGGAGCTGGCAACGGGCGGCTCCCGCGCGGTCGCGTCGGAGCAGGTGGCGGAGGCAGGGGGGTGACGCGGGCGGCATTAATGCTGGGCACACTGTGCGTGACGCAGCATGCCCACGCCCGCGCGGTCTCCTCCGCTTTTGCGGTCTCTCACGCGCGAGAGGGGGAGCTGGGCAGAAGATCGGCGCCACGTGGCCGGGCCGATGCGACAGGGCGGGGAGAAACCGGGGGCGGTGGCGCCGAACCGTGGGCGGAGGCGGTGGATCCAGGGATGGCGTCGGCTCCGCAGGCTTTTCCACCATGGCGACGGGATGACACAGGCGGGCGAAGCCGTCGCATGCGCGCCACGGAGGCGCGCGGTGCTGTCCCCGCGCAGAGAGAGGAATCGGGGCGAATGGGGAAGAAGGCCCTGACAGGGCGGGCCCATCGGTCAGCGGGAAAGGGGTGAGGGCAGCGCGATGGCGCGGATGAAGCCGCGTGGCGGGGAGGGTTGATCGGGCGGCCGACGTGGTTAAGTGAGGGGAACGGAGGAGATCGGCCGAGGCGCGGGGAAAGGGGGAAATCGCGGCCGTCCACGCGGCGAGCGGGGGTAAGGGGAAGGCGGGATCCGCCCGGGCGACGTGGTTCGATCCCGCCCGACCAGGTGTCGGCCGGAGGGCGGTTGACTTTCTGGTTTTTCCGGATTTTTAAGTTTTGCTTTTAGAAATTACCAGAAAATCCCAATAAGTCCAGAAAAATGTGAAAATGCTTCCAAAAATTCCAGGAAAACTCTCAGAGGTCCCTGATATTACTCTGGACTTAATAAAAATATTTCCAACTAATGTTGGTATTTACTTTACTTGCTTCCATTGTTTTTCACGCCATTGTTTTCAAAAATAATATTTTATGCCCTAAATCAAATTTCTTTCTTTACTGTTATGGATCATCTTTTCAGATTCGTGTTTACAAATTTTTTTTTCTTCCTTCCATTACTTGCATATTCCGTTTTAGGGTATTATCAATACCTGTCTTTCTCTTTTATTAATTCTTCGATTTTTGGAATCTCTACCAAATTCAGGAAAACATCGAAAAATCCAAATTCAAATGGAATATATTGCAAAAGTAATTCAAAAGCTTCTTATTTCTAATTTCGAATTTTCGGGCTGTTACAAACCTACCCCCCTTAAAAGAATCTCGACCCCGAGATTCAACTTAACTAGTGAACAGGTCGGGGTAATCTCTTCGTAGCTGGTCCTCACGCTCCCAGGTAGCTTCTTTCTTGGAGTGATGGCTCCATTGTACCCGGCACATGCGAATGATTTGGGTTCGCGTTTTCTTTTCCACGGTATCCAGGATCTTGATCGGGCGCTCCTTGTAGGTTAGGTCTTCCTCAATTTCGATTGCCTCCAATGGAGCTTGATCCTCAGGTACTCGTAGACACTTCTTCAGTTGGGACACATGGAAGACGTCGTGTATGTCTGATAGATTCGGAGGGAGTGCAAGCTGGTAGGCAACTTCCCCCTTTTTAGACACAATTGGGAATGGCCCAACATACCGTGGGGTAAGCTTGCCTTTGACCTTGAATCGTCTAACTCCTCGCAAGGGTGATACCTTCAGATAAACATGATCTCCCACTTCAAAACTTAGTGGCCTTCTCCTCTTGTCTGCATAACTTTTCTGCCTGGACTGGGCTGCTTGCAGTCGATCTCTAATTAGGCGAACCTTTTCTTCAGCCTGCCTTAAAGTATCTGGCCCAAAAACGTAGTTCTCCCCTACTTCTGACCAATGTAGGGGGGGTTCGACATTGTCGACCATACAGGGCTTCGAAGGGTGACATCTGAAGACTGGCCTGATAGCTGTTGTTATAAGCAAACTCAGCATAGGGTAGGCATCGATCCCAATCCTTAGAAAAATCTAGAGCACAAGCCCGAAGCATATCTTCCAATATC
Organism: Dendrocalamus latiflorus; assembly: GCA_017311315.1. NCBI lineage: Eukaryota > Viridiplantae > Streptophyta > Magnoliopsida > Poales > Poaceae > Dendrocalamus > Dendrocalamus latiflorus. Next base: position 23,803,587 of record CM029626.1, on the reverse strand, counting down.
TGATTCACTCTCTCCGTTTGACCATCTGTCTGGGGGTGGTAGGCGGTGCTAAAATCCAAGTAAGTACCGAGAGCTTCATGCAGGCTAGCCCAAAAATGCGAGGTAAACTGGGAACCTCGATCCGAGACTATCCGTTTTGGTACACCGTGTAAACATACTATGCGTGACATATATAGCTCGGCTAACTTATCTCCCTTGTATGTGGTTTTGACGGGGATGAAATGTGCAACCTTAGTCAGCCTGTCAATCACGACCCATACGGAGTCATATCCAGATTTGGTTCGTGGAAGTCCCGTGATAAAGTCCATCCCGACTTCTTCCCACTTCCATTGGGGTATTTTTAATGGTTGTAGTAGTCCTGCTGGCCTTTGATGTTCTGCTTTCACTCTCTGACACACATCACAACAGGCCACATGTTCAGCTATGTCTCTCTTCATACGGGGCCACCAGCAGAATTGCTTCATATTCTGATACATCTTGGTGCTTCCGGGGTGCAGGGAGTATGGAGAGCTATGAGCTTCCCTCAATATTAGGTCCTTGAGATTCTTGTGATGAGGTACAACTATACGCTTCCCGTACCACAGGGTACCCTCGTGATCAACCTTCATGTTAGGAGCCTTCCCTGCTCCTATCAATCCTTTCCACTTTATTATAGCTGGATCTTTTTGCTGAGCAACCATAATCTGCTCCTCTAAACTTGGTTGAATTTCCATGGTAGCTAGAGTGCCTCCCTTTACTATCTCCAAGTTCAAGGCCTGCAGTTCTTTATATAGCTCAGGTTGATGTTCCTGGACCATGAGATTACTGCAATAGGCCTTACGGCTTAAAGCATCCGCTACAACATTAGCCTTCCCTGGGTGGTAATGGACGCTCAGGTCATAGTCCTTAATCAGCTCCAACCATCTCCTCTGCCTCAAGTTGAGGTGTGACTGGGTGAAGAAATATTTAAGGCTCTGGTGGTCCGTGTATATGTCACAGTGATTACCTATCAGATAATGCCTCCAAATCTTCAATGCATGCACTACTGAGGCCAATTCCAGGTCATGAGTAGGGTAGTTGGCTTCATGAGGGCGAAGTTGTCTGGATGCATATGCCACTACCTTGCCTTCCTGCATTAGTACACATCCAAGCCCTTGATGTGAGGCATCACAGTATACCTCAAAATCCTTGCGTACATCAGGCAGGGTTAGCACAGGCGTGGTAGTCAATCTCTTCTTCAATTCTTGGAAACTTTCTTCACATGCCTTGGACCATTCAAACTTCCTCTCCTTCTTGAGTAGTTGAGTCATTGGCCTGGCGATCCGAGAGAATCCTTCTATGAATCTCCGGTAGTACCCAGCCAATCCGAGAAAGCTTCTCACTTCAGTGACGGAAGCTGGCTGCTGCCACTCTATGACTGCTGCTATTTTGGCGGGATCAACAGATATTCCTCCAGCTGACACTATGTGTCCCAAGAAACTAATATCATGAAGCCAGAATTCACACTTGCTAAATTTTGCATATAATTGATGCTCCTTTAGCTTTTCCAACACCAGGCGCAGATGCTCCGCATGCTCATCAGCATCTTTGGAGTATATAAGGATGTCGTCAATAAAGACCACGACAAACTTGTCCAAATACTCCATGAATATCTTGTTCATCAGGTTCATGAAGTAGGCTGGAGCATTGGTTAACCCAAAAGACATGACTGTAAACTCATACAGCCCATATCTAGTGATGAAAGCCGTCTTAGGTATATCTTCAGCCCTAATCTTCAGTTGGTGATAGCCCGATCTCAAGTCTATTTTGGAGAATACCGTGGCTCCACCCAGTTGATCGAATAAATCATCAATCCTGGGGAGTGGGTATTTGTTCTTGATGGTTACTTCATTTAGGGCCCTGTAATCCACACACATCCGAGTGGTGCCATCTTTCTTCTTCACGAATAATACTGGAGATCCCCAAGGCGAGGAACTCGGCCTAATGAACCCCTTATCATGTAACTCATATAGTTGCTTCTTTAATTCTTCTAACTCATCCATCGTCATTCTATAAGGCCTTTTGGAGATTGGAGCGGCTCCCGGCTTTAAGTTGATGACAAATTCCAGGTCTCTATCTGGGGGCATGCCAGGGAGTTCATCAGGGAACACTTCAGGATAATCTTGCACCACGATCATCCCTTCCAAAGGTATGTCTTCACTATAGTAGATTGCACGGCCCCATCGATGGGGTCGATCTACTTTTACTTTTATAGTCATCCCGGGACATTTGACTAATTTCACCATCCGGGTGGCACATTCTATGACCCCTTGGTATCTGGCTAACCAATCCATGCCTAGTATTATATCCAAGGTCTGAGAGTTTAGCACTAGCAGGTCTGCTAAAAAGTCACACTTTTCCATAGTAATGGTCACTTTAGGACACACTAGGGTAGCAGGGATCGGACCAGCTGGTGAATTGAGCACCACTGGGTTCTTTAGGGTAAAGGTAGGTAACCCCAATTTATCAGCATATCCTTTTGATATGAAGGAATGGGAAGCCCCCGAATCAAATAATACTTGTGCTGGCATGGTCTTAACAGAAAACGTACCCATAAGTACTCCAACGGCCTCCTTAGCTTCCTCGGCAGTGATATGATTGACTCGACCACGGTTTGGGGCTGTCGCACTCTTGCTGCCTTGTGAGCTCTGATGCCCTCGGTTTGGTACTGAGGCTTGGCTGCGGGCCGAGGCATTCTGCCTCTGTGGACATTTGTTGGCGAAATGCCCCGGTTCGCCACAGCTAAAGCACTTGTAGCTGGCTATAGAGTTTGATCCTGCAGATTGACCACCTTGCAGAGAACTGCTTCCTGGACGGAACGATGGGGTTGAAGTCTTGAACTGATTAGGCTTCAAGGGAGAGGATGCATTGTTAAAGAGTTTTTGGACAAATCTCCCCTGCGGTCGCTGAGCTGACATCTTCCGCTTCCGGCTGGCCTCCAAGTTCTTCTTCTCATTTTCCAGAGTTAGTGCCTTGTTCACCAGCTGGTGAAAGCTGGTGAAATCTTGAGTGATCAGCTGGACTCGTAGCTCCTCGTTCATCCCTTCAAAGAATCTGTCAATCTTTTCTTCTTCGTCCTCCACATCCTTTGGGGCATATCGGGCCAATTGTGTGAATTTGGTAAGGTACTCATTTATTGACCTATTGCCCTGCTTGAGTGTGCGAAACTCATTCTTCATCATTCGCATTACTCCGGTTGGAACAAAGTTAGCCTTGAAAGCGGTCTTGAATTCCTCCCAAGGAACTGCTTCTGTGCTGGTTTCGGTGGTGGCATCCTCCTGGCCCCTGGCGGCCAAGTAATTCTCCCACCAAGCCGCTGCGGCGCCCTGCAGCTGATGTGCAGCGAACATAACTTTATCTTCCTCTGCGCATTTAATTAGGCGCAGCTTTCTCTCAATATCTCGAAGCCAGTCCTCTGCTTCCAGTGGTTCTTCTGCCGATGTAAATGTTATTGGCCTTGTCCTCTGGAAATCTCCTAAGTCAGCTCTGTGCACTCCTGAGCTTCCTTGCTGTCCCGCATATATGGCTTGCAAAATCTGAGTTTGTTGTGCCATAACTTGGGCCATTGTAGGGTGTTCCGGAGGGTTTGGAAGGTTGTCATTTCCCTGGTCTTGAGTTCTACCTTGGTCTTCAGGCAGAACCCCGCGATTTGAGTCTACCTCGGCTGGGTTCGTATGCTCTGATACCAGCGCTGTCAGACCCGGATTTTTCAATCCGAATCTTACTGTGTTTCACTGCACTAATCCCTGGATCAGTAGTTAGTGCTCACATGTACATTGCTGAATCATTTCATACATCGCATAAACATCCATTATATTACATAAACTGAAATACACCACGTCGGGTGATAGTTTCCAAAAGGGGCCGACTAGGCCAAATGTCATGATTACAAACACGCACAGCGGAAATACAGCAAAAGCAAACCCAAATCCACAGGCAAGCGGCCAGTAGGGTAATGTGTACAATATATGCCACCAGGATCCGGTAACATAAATGTACACAACGCCTAGAGTCTACTTGTCTATGCCTAACCACCGAGGCCTACGCCTTAATTATCGCCTTTGCTTCCGTCGACGTTGGCGGGAGCCTCCTCATAGGCGTAATGTTCCTGAACTCCTGTTTCTGAATTGTATCGCAAGAGCGAGAATGAGCACTCCGACCCCGTGCTCAGCAAGCCAACACACAGAATGCAATAATGATATATGTATGGCTAATCAAAGGAGAGGCTTGGGCTCATTTTATTTTTGCGGAGAGTGCTTTTGAATACAATTATAGGAAAATCCCTGAGACCTAGCAATTTTAAACTCAAAACTTTTGTTTATAAAGTAAGTTGATCTTATAATTGACACAGATTCCATCCACCATTACATGGCATCTGCGCCATATAGCATCTTTCAGCGTTATAGCCGCTTAACATACCACTGGGATAACTCCCAGGACAATTCCAAACCAGGGCAGTCCTTCGCCCTTAAATTTTTCCATTCCCAGTTTCCAATGTTTTTAAAACAGAACTATATCTAGTTAAGTTCCCATGCCTGCCCTTGACCGTGGGCACGGCTATTCGAATAGTTTTGACTCTGCAGAGTTTGTACACTTTCACCACAAGAGATGAACTATCCTTTTTGCCAACATGCTTCCTTAGGCATGAGACCCAGATAATTTATCACAAAGCCTTTACCTTACTCCGATCTAGCTAGACACCACCCACGCTGAGGTTTCACCGCTGAAGGGTTACACCACCACAGTCAGAAGCCCCCTCTTGCGCCGTGTGAGTACAGTACACCCTGTGCCTCACTGTGGGTAAACCAGTACACCCTGGTACCCACTTCCCTCGGTGATGTCTGAACTAAACCCTTGCAAGTTATTCAGCTAGGTCGTACCCATTATAGACTTGTGGTTGTACTGTTTTACACGGGTTGACATGACAAGATTCGGTCCTTAAAGTTACCCGGATGGTTCTACCACATTTCATGATTTGTGCTCCCACCGCACCACATACCAGCCCCCAAACCATCCATCCAGGTGTTTAAGCAATTTTAGGATTTTTCCAGAGGTAAAAATATTGTGTCCACTTACTACAGTCATTCCATCCATGACTGTTCCCAAATCATATCATATTTTGCAAGTGTTTCTATTGGGGCAGCTATGTACCCCCGTTTCATCTAGCAATACTAAGCATCGCAATATTTATTTGGACTTACTGATAAAAAGCTATGATAGTGTAAGTTTTGCTAAGGCGACAAGGTTCACATGTCCAAATATTTCAACGGATTATTATAAGCAAGCATCACAGTAGGCGTATAGCTATCATTTCTGGAAATGAACATATTTTACCACATGAAATAACAGCATGCATGTTGATATTTAAAGGAAATTACTTTGCAAAATCGTAGGTTCAAAATGATCAAGGTGTTAACTCGCCTTGGTCACAGGAATCGGGTTCTTGATGATCTTGAACTTCTAAGGTTGCTGCCTCGGCTTCCTCCTCCTGAGCCTCGTATGCTATATAATCGTGCGAATACCCAAATAAAAGAAAAGCAACCAATCACTCAAAATATCACCAGAAAATCAAATAAACTCCAAAAATTATGGTTCTGGTTCCATTAGATAGATATGGAATTTAGACAAATTTAGAAATTTGTTTCATTCAATTTGGAGCTAAAATGAAGAAGTTATAGCCAGTCAAAGTTCTCTGTTTTTAGTCAAATCCAAAAATTACTAAATTTTGACATGTGGGGCCCACTGTCAGCCCCTGATTCATTTTAATTTCCATTTTTATTTACTTTTCGGTTATCTGTGCTACTGACATGTGGGTCCGGTTACTGTTCATGGGGTCCACATGTCAGTACGGTCCTTGCTTAGAGGTCTCACTGACCGGTGGGGCCCGGCGGTCAGCGGTGACTCGGGAATGCAGTGGCTGACAGGTGGGGCCCACCTGTCAGACCGAAATAAAATCGAGAAAACTCAACCCGGCGCTGCGGAGCCAGAGGCTCGAACGCGCGCGGCCGGGGAGTTGGGAGGGAGAAGAGAGTTAACGCTGCTAGCCAAGAGAGCGGGGGAGGCTTTGCCTACCTCTATAGCGCAATTTATCCCCTTGAGGTGGGTCGGCAGCGGGGTCGGGCAGAGAAGTCGGGGACGACGGTGGCCGGCGGTGAGGGAAGGTCGGGGAGCTTCGGGTGAGTGTCGAAACGCGATCCTCGCGTTATGGTGAAGACGGTGACGCGGTCTTCAAGGGCCGAGGAGGTCCGGAGATGGGTCGGCGTCGAGCGGCAGCGGCGGCTCGGGGAAGCTCCAGGCGGCGGCGAACCACAGGCGACGAGGAGCTCGGACGAGGGCCGGGAAAGCTTCGCGGCGCTCTGGAGACGATCCTAGCTCAAGGAATTTGGCTCTGGGACAGTAAAACAGTGGGAAGTTAGTTCGCCGGAGTTGGGGGAGAAAGAGATCGCCGGCGGCTGCAGGGCACGAATACCCGATTACCTTCGGGTGAACGGAGAGAGCGGCGTGGGGAACTCAACGGAGGGTTCATTGCCTTATATACCTGCTAGGAGGGGAGCTGGCAACGGGCGGCTCCCGCGCGGTCGCGTCGGAGCAGGTGGCGGAGGCAGGGGGGTGACGCGGGCGGCATTAATGCTGGGCACACTGTGCGTGACGCAGCATGCCCACGCCCGCGCGGTCTCCTCCGCTTTTGCGGTCTCTCACGCGCGAGAGGGGGAGCTGGGCAGAAGATCGGCGCCACGTGGCCGGGCCGATGCGACGGGGCGGGGAGAAACCGGGGGCGGTGGCGCCGAACCGTGGGCGGAGGCGGTGGATCCAGGGATGGCGTCGGCTCCGCAGGCTTTTCCACCATGGCGACGGGATGACACAGGCGGGCGAAGCCGTCGCATGCGCGCCACGGAGGCGCGCGGTGCTGTCCCCGCGCAGAGAGAGGAATCGGGGCGAATGGGGAAGAAGGCCCTGACAGGGCGGGCCCATCGGTCAGCGGGAAAGGGGTGAGGGCAGCGCGATGGCGCGGATGAAGCCGCGTGGCGGGGAGGGTTGATCGGGCGGCCGACGTGGTTAAGTGAGGGGAACGGAGGAGATCGGCCGAGGCGCGGGGAAAGGGGGAAATCGCGGCCGTCCACGCGGCGAGCGGGGGTAAGGGGAAGGCGGGATCCGCCCGGGCGACGTGGTTCGATCCCGCCCGACCAGGTGTCGGCCGGAGGGCGGTTGACTTTCTGGTTTTTCCGGATTTTTAAGTTTTGCTTTTAGAAATTACCAGAAAATCCCAATAAGTCCAGAAAAATGTGAAAATGCTTCCAAAAATTCCAGGAAAACTCTCAGAGGTCCCTGATATTACTCTGGACTTAATAAAAATATTTCCAACTAATGTTGGTATTTACTTTACTTGCTTCCATTGTTTTTCACGCCATTGTTTTCAAAAATAATATTTTATGCCCTAAATCAAATTTCTTTCTTTACTGTTATGGATCATCTTTTCAGATTCGTGTTTACAAATTTTTTTTTCTTCCTTCCATTACTTGCATATTCCGTTTTAGGGTATTATCAATACCTGTCTTTCTCTTTTATTAATTCTTCGATTTTTGGAATCTCTACCAAATTCAGGAAAACATCGAAAAATCCAAATTCAAATGGAATATATTGCAAAAGTAATTCAAAAGCTTCTTATTTCTAATTTTGAATTTTCGGGCTGTTACAGAACAGCAGCACGAGCAGTATGTAAGAAACGGTGATTCCCGAAGGAGTTTAATTGACTACCTGAAGGAGAGGCGGCCAGGCGGGAGGCGACGATAGCGGCGAGGCGAGGCGGGAGCCAACGGCGGCGGCGTTTCGGGGACGGAGAGGCAGGCGACCAGGCGGGAGGCGGCGACGACTTTGTGCGGTGGGGGAGGACCGAAGGAGAGGCGGCCAGGCGGGAGGCGACGACAGCGGCGAGGCGAGGCGGGAGGCAACGGCAGCGGCGTTCCGGGGACGGAGAGGCAGGCGACCAGGCGGGAGGAGACGACGATTTCTGTGCGGTGGGGCCGTGGGGGAGGACCGAAGGAGAGGCGGCCAGGCGGGAGGCGACGACAGTGGCGGGGCAAGGCGGGAGCTGACGGCGGCGGCGTTCCGGGGACGGAGAGGCAGGCGAAGGGCGGCGGAGACGAGGAGTAGCTGAGATCTCGATCTCGATCTGAAGTCTCGCTAATTCGCCGCTCGGCGCTCGCTGCCGCCTGCCGCTGGTCGCTACTGACTGCTTGCTAGGGTTAACTACGTGGGCTGTGGCGCGTACATGGACTGGGCCGGCCAATCGACTGGGCGGGTAGCGTTATCCGGATAGTTACCGGATAATAATCTGGTAACTATCCAGAAAAATATCTGGATAATTCCATATCCGTCGGATAATATATTTTCCGAATCCGTATCCGAATCCAAAAAAAAAATCTGAATCCGTATCCGTATCCGAAAAAATATCCAGATATCCGAAAATATGCTCCGAATTCTATCCGAATTAAAACGGACGGACGGTCGGTCGGGAAATATCCGCTCCGTTTACACCCTTAGTTAACAGGCAAGTGCATGGTAGAGCCGTAGACCGTGGAGCTTTTGAAATATGCGATGTTTACATGATATGGTGATGCTTATATGGAATGGCAATGCTTACATGACATGATAATGCTTTTATGGAATTGCGATGTTTACACGGCATGATGACGTTTATCTTATGGTGACAATAGTAATGGAACGGGGTGAGCGGCGATGCCACCCTATCAAGGATAATACTAATGAGAAATGACAATGACAATGAGCATCTGCATTTGCATCATGTGCACTCAAGAGTTAGGGCGGTGAGAAAGTCTTTAGCTACGAGTAAAGCTAGTTGACTAATCCGGAGCACTCTTGAGTAAGACCTACTTCGGTAGGCCTCCACGGGAGTGGAGAGACCCCGTGCCGATATGGGCAGGACCAAGATTTTGGGTGAACATCGACGAGTGTTTACTCGGCAATACCAGTATATGCAATGTGATGAGCAAATGTGCATGTAGAGTAGGGTTGCATGACACTGATGATATTGGTTAATGTGGAAACATAAGAATGGTGATATAAGCATGTTAATGCATGTGGAGTATGTTATGGTTAATGTGGAAACATGAGAATGGTGATATGAGCATGGTAATGCATGTGGCAGTGGCGGAGGACGGGAAAAAAATGAGGTGGGGCGGATCGAAGCTGCGGCCTGCGCGCAGCGCGCCGGTGGCTGCCGACTTGTCCCCCGCCCGCCTCCCGCTGGCCGACGGCCGCCCGCCTCCCACCGAACTTTGGCAGCAATGTTAGCTGGGAGTACCGAAGTTCAGTTTTTCACTTTGATTATATCATGTTTAGTGAGTCAGATTGTGGTCCGAGTTATTGGGATCATGATTCAGTTTAGAAGGAGAAAGTTGCTAGTTTTTAGGGTTGGCTGTTAAAGCCTGAATCGAGTTAGTTTTTGTATCGCTGAAAGCGTTTTTTCCCGGACTGCTCTGTAGCACGTCCAGTATTCAGAAACAGAGAAGAGTTCTGAAGAAAACTCTGCTGTTTTTCGTTGCCGATACTCTGCATTTCTTCCTGCGTGCGTCCAGATAAAGTGTTGATTGGCAGGTTGGGTGTTCTGATCGATCATCTTCGAGGCGCACTACGCCAAGAAGCGCACGAGCGAGGTCGACGAGGATGACGAGGACGCCCGGCGCGATCTCGGTCTCGGTGCGACGGACGGCGCTGCGCCTCGTCGGCGGACTCTTCTTCGCCTGGTGCAAAAATTCAAGGTCTGGCTTGGGCCAGAGCTTGCCCTAGCGGGTCCTCCGCCACTGGCATGTGGAGTATATTATGGTTAATGTGGAAACATGAGAATGGTGATATGAGCATGGCAATGCATGTGGAGTATGTTATGGTTAATGTGGAAACATAAGAGTGATGATAGGAGCATGACAATGCATGCGGAGTATGTTATGGTTGGTTGTTTTGCTTACATATTTTGGTAGTGTTTATTGTTTTATTGTGTACTTGCTGAGTCTTTGGACTTACACTTGCTTTGTTGTTTTATTTCTAGGTGACCGTTGAGGACGTCATGCACGGGTGGGTGTAGCACATGAATAACTTCACATACTGGCAGTATTTCACATATCCAGCTTTTATTAGTATGTTTAACTCCACTAGCAAGTCAGAATATTTGCTAAAAAAAAGGTGTGGTGAAAGTGGTCGCTGCTTCTTAAATAAATTAGAGTTTGCTTAAAATGATCAGCGGTTGTTTAAAAGTGGTATTATTATGCAATGATGGTAGCGCTCTAGGCCCAAAGGATAGGCGGGGTGTTACAGTTGGTACCTGTTGCTGCCCCTGTTGTCGTTCTGGTCATACCGGAAGCAAGAATGAGCCTTCATGAGTGGTTGGCTTTGCGATCCGCTGCCTTTGACGGGTCAGGTACATCCGTCTAAGCTGCGGATCGATTGCACTATATGGAAGTTACCGCATCATAAGACTTTAGATCCGTGGGAGAATAGAACCTAAAACCCTAGCCCGTAGTTTTTCCCATCTGGCGCCGTCTTTCTTTTTCCCAGTCAGCAGTCGTGCTATCCTCGGGCTGGCAATCCTCGTTTTCCACGCCAGAGCGTCGCGTCGGCACCGCTTTTCGTCCCACGCCAGTGCATCGGCCAAGGAAGTTCTTCCCGCGTGCTTGTGCTACCACGCGCCGGTGCCGTGGTCACTGGTGTTTGCTGTCGGCCACATCGCTGGAGCTCTGCGTATTTAATTCCAGGGCGATCGTCGAAGCCAGCGGCACGAGAGGGCATCTTCGGTCCCTTGCTCGACCAGAGGGAAGACCAAGGAGACTTCCCGCGCAGCTCACGTCCGGCCGCACACCACGCGACAGGGCCACGTCACTGCCCACGTGTCATTGGCCTCACCAGCTGAGTGACTGGAAAGCTATCGGTGGTGTCTCCGATCTTGTCTCGCACGTGTTGACCGGCGGATGCCCAGGGCTGTAGTGTGTGTACAGAGGAGAATCGGGTGAGCAAATAGCAGAGCAATCGGGTGAGCAGCAGAGAAGTGGAGCGGGTTGGCAAGGGAAAGATCTGGAGGGAAGAACAAAGGAAGGAAAATTATGGAATTTGTGATCAAGTGCTTCTTCATGGGTAATGCTCTAATTATTATTTTCTCTGTACGTTTATCTTAATTAGAGATTTAAGTATCCAGATTAGAGAGATGATGTGCGTGTTCATTCGGGGAAAATTCTAGTAGATTGGTTCAGTCTGTTATACTTATTTACGGTTGTTGTATGTTTAGAATTTGAGAATTTAATCTACTAGAAAATTGTAGAAAATTTTGTTAGCTTTTTGTATAATTTTTTTATTCATAGCAATGTGATGAGTAGATTCTGAGATATGGATTTTATAATTCTGTTATCCGGTAAAAATTTCATATGTTTGGCAGCTGGTAGTAATTAGTAGATTAAAAATAGTAAGTCAACTAATCTGGGAATTTAGTCAACATAAGTGTTGTAGGTAATTTCTTATTATTTCCAGATAGTCAAAGATCATGATTTTTAGATAAGTAGAATAGAAGTTATGAATTTTAGGATACTGCTGTTCAGTATCAGGTTGCTACTTGACGCAGTCGTGGAAAAAATATTAATTTGACTAACGTAATGCCGGAATTAAATTTTAGAAATAACTAGAAAGTGGTAGATAATTTTCTGTAGATTCCAATAATATCATTATTTAATATATTTGCAAATATAGATTAAAAGATATTAAACTAATAATTCTGCGGTTGAGAAGATAACAGATCTATTTTCTGGGATAAAAACAAGGGTTTAGATGATTTTATCTGAATATTTGTCTAACTAAGAAAATATGTAGGAGCATTGTTATTTATTTGTTACTTTGTAATGCTATGTTGCTGTAGGAGGAGTAGCGTTTGTTGTGTTGCTAACTCTTAATCAAACTGGTCATTGCAACTTAAGATGCAAGTGCATAGTACAATGATAGTTAATGTTTAATAGTTGTTATTTTGTTCATGTTATGCAATATTTGATCGTATTCTGCTTAATGTGATGACAATTGTGATTTATGATAAAATAATGGTAAATGTATTCATGACATGATATGTGTGTTACGCGTCAGGGTGGTGAGAAAATCAATATCTATGAGTAAAGCTATGTGATTATTCCAGTATGATCTTGAGTAAGACCGACAAAATTAGGCACCTCCACGGGATGGAGGAAATGACGTACTTCAGTAGGCACCTCTACGGGATGGAGAGAAAGACCTATTTCGGTAGACGCCTTCACGAGATGAAGGTAGAGGGTGACATTGACGGGTGTATCCTCCGTTATACTGGTATAAGCTACAGAGGAGAAATTAGCATGAGCATTACATTGCATTAAGGGGATGAGAGACCATCTGAAGGTATCCCATGCTTGTGATGAGTAATTGATGCTTGAGTTAGAGAGTTTGAGTTTGGTTTGGGCGTTTCCTGCAAAGTCGTAGCCCTGAGGAGTGGTCGAAAGGCAGCAGTAGTCGCTACGACCACACTGGCCGTGGTCGGAAAACACTAGGAGCTATTACGACCGGTTTTACCGTGGTCGGAAGTCACTCACAGTAGTTACGACCAGTTTTGCCGTGGTCGGGAGCCAGCCGGAGTGATTACGACCACTATAGTGCGTTCTGACCATGGTCGGAAAGGTTTACGACCACTTTGATCGTGGTCAAAGGTCCTCAGACAGGTTTACGACCATGTTAAGGCCATCCGGGAAGTCTACGACCATGTTGGCCGTGGTCGAGCGCACTTACGACCACGTTGGTCGTGGTCGAAAGTTGGCGCTCGAAGTTACGACAACATTGAGGAGTCGGCGGCTTACTACCACGTTGTAGCAAGAAGTGGTCAGAAGCCAAGACTTCAACCGTTGTGGTCGGAAGTTGGCAGTCTTCGACTTCGACCACATGGGTAGTCGGCAGTCTTCAACCACGTTGAGAGGCAGTTGAACGTGGTCACATTAACTCGGGCTCGGTCGGTTGTGGTCGTAGCTGGTCGGACGCGGTCGGACAAGCCTCGGTTGCGATCGGAAGTGGTTGTTTTTCACGCGTAAGTGGTCGGAAGCTCCCGAGAGTCTTGAATGTGGTCGTAGGTCACTTGTAATCGGTCGTATGACCTCCAGGAGCGGTCGTTTCAGCTAGGAATCGGTCGTATGGTCTTGTGTTACGGTCGTAGACCTTGTGCATTTAATGGTTTGACATTCTGACCGATTGTAATGCATTTTCGACTTTGTGGAATGTGTTTTGAGTTCTCATTTCTGATACAAATGATGTTACCCTTGTCTAGTGCGATGCTATGTGATGTTTTGTTGTCTGTGATGGGTGCAAGATTTTGAGGCTAGTCGTGGCGAGGCATGAGAAGACCGGACTAGGCACAGGCGGTGCTGAGGTCGGAGCGGTCAAGAGATGCCGAAGACGATGAGGCGTTAAAGGTGGTTGCAAGTCTTGGATAGCAAGAAGAGGAGGAACCTTCCGGGAAGGCAGTGGAGTGGCATTTTGGAAAAATACATAAAGCTACAAAGGGAAGCTTTGTCTTTGCAAAAGCACAAGAGTGGTTGGCGTTAACGGGCAAAGCAGTGAAGCCGTTGGTGTTGGCGGATAAAGCATTAGAGTCTGTTTTGCTAGTGGGTAAAGCAATGGTAAAACCCGGTGTTAGGTGGGGTTAACGGGTTCTCCCCCGGTATCTAGTGACTATAAATAGATGGGTAGAGCTCGAGTGCTATTTTGAAGTTTTCCGTAAGTTGCTCGAGTCTATCTCTCTGTTTTGTGTGGGTTGCTCTTGAGTTAAGAGCTTGTATGGAGTGGCTGTAGAAACCTCCTTTGTAATTATTCATCTCTCTGAATCTATCTGAGTAATATTGTGTCTGAGGTGCTCTGATTACTTGTATCTTTCTGTGTTTTGCTTACGTGTTCGGTTGCTTCTGTTCTTTCTTTGTTGCTCTCTGGTCTCTCCTGTTATCTCTCATTCTGAGTTGAGTTCTTGTTCTGGTTGCCTCAGATCTTGTCTTGCTCAGAACTGGGATGCTTTCTCAAGGCCATCTTGGTCAGTCCTTCCCGAGAGCAAGAGTTTCGATCGCTTGGGTGAACAAGAAGTCGTGTGCCTCTGGAAGTTCTCTGCTCTGACTTCAACTTCTAGTTTTCTTGTGGTCTCGGTTGAGAAGTTCTCTTCTCTTTGTGATTTCTCCTTCTAAGGGTGTGTTCTTGTTGTGATTGAAGCCACTTGACCAATCGACCCGAGAATCTCAAGTGATTCGGAAATCGGGTCTGGCAGTCGAACAGCTCGCATGTCCTCTGTTTTGAGTTCGACCGTCTCATTCGTTTCGACCACAGTGAAGAATTTTGTTTAGTGTTGTGATTTCTCGACCTGAGGTCGTCTTCCTTCTGCTGTTTGAGTTTCTTGATCTTTCGACCAGAGATTCAAAAGTTTCACAAGTTCTAGTTCTTGCAGTCGAAACGCCTCATTTTGCGTTGCTACATTTTCGGCCGAGAGACTGTATCTCTTCAGTCGTCGATCTGTTTCACTTGGTGGATTTTGACTGCTCTGAAACTGCATCTGGTTGCTTCGACCATAGCAGGGAGTCAACCATGCTGTGAAGCTTCAACCACTCGGATCTTTGGCCGAGCATCTAAAGAGTGTATTTTCAGTAGCATCTGTTTACTTGGTTTCTTTGGTTCTGTTTTTCTTGTCTGTCTCCAGTGAGTGATCGATCTCTTTCTTCATAGCTTCTGTAGCTATTGGAGAAAAAGATTGTGAGAATACTAGGGGCAATTTGAAGGCACCATTCACCACCACTCTGTTGTCATTTTGGTCCTACCAACATATTCAATCCATATTCTGCTACCAGCCAAGTACCCTGACATGGCCTAAATATTTACAAGCACTCCTGTCCTTCCTCCCTTCAGTAACTTGTGTTACTAATGGTTGTTGAATGAAATAGAAGAATTGATCAGCTGCATACAGTAGACATTGCGATATCTCTGGGGCCAAGGCATATTACTTCATAGGGTAGATGAAATGGGACAAGACAAAGTAAATTGTAGGTACGGAAAAGGCTTTTCACTCTGCTCTGAAAACAGCAATGGGCCTTGCCCAATCAATTGTGGTATGGCTATATATATAAACCAGCCGTAACTCATAACATGGCCGATGCATGCATGCCTTGTTTACTAAAGACCTTAAAGAAAAAAAGCGGGGGATGGATGTAGCGATCAGATATGAGTAACTGATTTTCTTCTCTTATTCTTCTGTCTTCTCTGTTTGTGTTCATGTGTACTGGATAATTCATATGATGCATTCTTGTTAGCGAAATAGGTATGGGAGACATTGGGAGAAAAAGTGGCTCTTATCAAGTGGACAAAGGTGTATTCAATATAAATTGTTGGCATCCGAGGAACTACAAAGCCTATAATTTGTTTAAAAAATTATCACCGATGAAATCAAGATGGTAAAGATCAAGCTATATGTTTGGGTAAACTAAAGCACTTCAAACTGCAAAAGAAAGAAATTAAATCTTCAGTGTCGAGTAATTGTAGCACTTTCTTACAACCGTGTTATCTGTAATAAACACGAGGTTCGAAGCTTTGTACTGAAAAAATCTCGATCCTAGTGATCAGATACATGGAAGATATTGATTCCATGTTGACCCATATGGATGACAATTGTTTCGGAGAGGCAACATGAAATGGTCCTGCAACATTAAGTAAGCAAAATGTTATGTAGACATTAGCCATGCTTCCGGCCTGAACCAAAGCTCTGACCCTCTACACATACGTAAGATGCAGTAACTGTACACTTTGGGCACCCATCTGACCGCAGATCAAGTGCATTGTGATCACTGTAGATCGGTTTCTTATGATAATTTGCCAATTTCTTGTGTGCGAGTTATTGATCTTTTCTATATACATTTGCAGTAAAGCTTCGTAAGTTTCTGCATACTACGATTAGGAACATAACCTGCTTTTTTTGCTAGGGATTATAAAAAAAACATAATGTGCATGGATTCGGCAGGTAAGCATGTCAACTTCGTAATGAGCCATGATGACCCATAGATGACAATTGTTTCGGAGAGGCCACACGAAATGGTCCTGCAACATTAAGTAAGCAAAATGCTAAGTAGATATTAGCCAAAGCTCTGACCGTCTACACATACGTAAGCTGCAGTAACTGTACACTTGGGACACACATCTGACCGCAGATCAAGTGCGTCGTGATCACTGTAGATCGGTTTCTTATGATAATTTGCCAAATTCTTGTGTGTGAGTTATTGATCTTTTCTACATACATTTGCAGGAAAGCTTGTAAGTTTCTGCATACTACGATTAGGAACATAACCTGCTTTTGTTGCTAGGGATTATCAAAAAAACATAATGTGCATGGATTCAACAGGTAAGCATGGGCCTGTTCTTTTTTGCTGCAACTTGTGGCTTTTGGCTGTGGGTTGTGGCTTTTAGACTGTTCGTGTGAGGGATTACAGAATAATTGAAACTCACATGCGGTTTTGCCGATAAAATGAAGTCCGTACAGTATGTACTACAATTAACTAGTAGACCCCATCTAAAAAAGAAACTCCGTTTAAAAGCTAGTTACTGTAGAAAAATCAAAACCTGAAGCCAAAAACTGAAAAAAAAAACAGGCCCCATGTCAACTTCGTAATGAGCCATACGCATGGCACATGCACACAAATTAATGGCAAAAACAGAGGAGCCGACTTACTTCAGGGTAGATGATACAATATAGCAGAAAGTAAATGGTTGGTGAGGGAACAAAAAAAAAACCTTCCCCCTAGATCTCTTACTATAGTGATGGCCCTGTTCCAATCCATTGAGGGCTCACTATATAAACTAACCATAGTCACAACTCACAGCATTTACATGGCCAATTAGCAGTGCATTCCTTGTTCGGTACAGAATCTTAAAGAACCGAGTGGTACCTTCAGTTTTCCTTCTCTCTTATCTCTCTCTCTTTAGAGTGTGTTCATCAGTACGTAGATGGTAATCCATAGGATGAGCGTTCTTGTGGGAAAAATGGGCATGTGAGGCATCGGGAGAGTAAGTTGTTACTTCAGAGAGGAAGCATGTGCACCTGCAGTCGGTAAAATTTATCCACTTCTTTATGTGGATCTGGCTCTCACATGGAGAAGTGTGCAACTTGTGAAACAACAATTCCTCTCCCAAATAACCAGCTGCTACGAATGTTCATATGGCAAAAAAAAACCTTTCCTTATAGCCTGACAACCAGTGTTATGTTTGTGCAAAACATAGTTGGGATATGTTCCCTGCAACTGTGTATCAGATTCCGAAGTGATCAACTAGTAAAATTCTCAAACTTTCTACATATAGGAAATAAATAAAGTTTGTGTTAATTTCTTCATATAATTTCAAAGGTTAATGATGGTCAGCATTTCATTAAAAAAGATGATCAGCTAAACGGGAGAGGCGCTGTACCATGGCGATTTGTAGGTAACAAGTCGATGAAAGTGTCGAAAGCACCGGTCTTCCTTCTGTAGCAACTTTTGCATGTGGTGCTTGTTCAACGACTAAAAACAAGTGATAACTACGAGTACCTCCGCGCGTTGCTACGGATCTGAAATGGATAGTTAATTGGAAATTGTTAACACATGATTAGTTATATGTTCTTTCCCAAAATCTATTTTAATGCCTAACCATCATGAGCACCCTTTATTTATATTTTCTGAGCAGAAGCTTTCTAGTCATTTATCTCCATTGGATGTCATTTTTCTTTTTACAAAGTGAGCAGTAAGCAGATACAAGTCAAAGGGTTTATCTTATGTCTAATACTGCATCAAGGAAAATTTTCCAGCACACTATCAGTGGTGGACATAGGACTTAAATGGAGGAGTGGCTTGTGGAGAAGGTTTTCTTCTAGCTCCGGACCAAATAACTCATTCTACGAATGGATGCCGGTGCTGTAGGGGTATTCGCATTCTGGCCAACGGTAGGGTTCTTTTTGTTGCTAAAGGAATTGATTCCCTTTTGTCTGATGTTAGCTGGGACATGTTCTTTTTCTTGCTAATCCCATACTTTATGCCTGTATTCCTTTTGTCTGATGTAGTTTGGCCTTGCAACTGCAAGACTCTACTGATCAATTCAAAACATAAGGTGCACATTTTCAATTGAACAAACCACGTTCGGTAATCCATCCCCAAAATCTGGTGATTAGACAGTCATTCATCAATGATTTATTGGGGTTGGTTGTGCAAGATTGGTAACCACTCTATGATATATAATATCTACAAGGTGCCAAATAATCCTTATTAAATTCAGTTTGAAAGAATAAGAATTGGCAGTGTCGAAACATGTTAAATTCAAACCGTTTAAAAGAGTAGGCAGTGCGTACGAGCCTGTTAACCTCTTCAACAATCATGTAAAACAGTAAAAGAAAGACACCATGCAAAATTTTTTTTATCACAATGACCTACTAATTGCAATGTACTGCACAGTCGCATTCCAAGAGCCCAAGCTATAAAAAATGAAAACAAAATACTAATAAGATACTTGTCGTGGTTACAGACCAAACAGAGAGAGATATGGTAGTGGAGAGTTAGGTGAGCAATGCTTAGGGTTTTTCTCATGGCCTGGATGGTATATATACTCACATGGGGAGTGTTTTACAATAATACCCTTACATTCAAGTATCCCTCTCAGGGGCATTTGTGTCATTATACATGTCCCATTTTGGGCTTTACAGCATTCTAACAAGCTGGCTGGGCTTAGGTGGGGCCACCCCTACAACAGGAGCCTCTCATGGAGACGGGCTTCACGGGTCGAAGCCATGTTGCCGAGCCATTTGACCCCCTCCGTCCCCGTGGCCTGTGAACTTCTGTATTGTTGGATAGAGCCTTCTTGCCTGGTACAGTCTGCGCCCCGGACCGAGGATATAGCGTTGAGCGGATTGCCACAGCCGTCCTTGGCCACAGGGCCCTTCGGTGGCGGAGTCGAAGTCGAAGTGGAGACGGGCTCGCGCCGCGGACAGGCCGAGGTGCCGGGCAGGTCCAGCTCCCGTGTATAATGCCGCAGCCGAGTGCGAGGCCTCCGCCCAGAGACGGGTCCGAAGCGAGCTCATCGCGGAGGTGCTCTTCGAGGTCACGCTATAGACGTGGGGTCAACAGGTGGGCCGATCGAGTCGCGGTCCGGAGTCGACATCTTAATGGCGGCGAGAATCGCGCCGACCCCTGAGATGTCAGGGGCAGGCAACCGCAGCTGTACGCGCTGTCCCAATGGAAGGGTACACGTGGCGGGACGCGATTGGCGTGCCGTGGGCTGTTAGCGGTCACACGACCGCGGTCGCGCGTCCCTTCCCGAGAGAGGCGGGACGCGTGGCGGGATGCCACTGGCGCGTCGTGTGCTGTCAGGCGGCCTGCAACCACGCGCCCCCAGCTGCCAACGTTGCGCTTCTCGATCATGGGGAGCCGAATCGCTAGGCTCCCGCCGGTTGCGTTTCCGATCGTGAGGGAGGTGAGAGGGCTTTATAAAGCCTTGCCACCGACATGCGAGCGTTCTTCTCGGTTGCTCGTTTGCCGTTGCTTTGTTCTCTTTTTTCCCTTCCTACTGGCACAATCTGCCCCTGCTCCTGTTTCTTTAGCCTTCTAATTTAGAGGAGAATGGCGTGCCGCGAAGATCCCGCTCGCCGGCTCAACGGCAGCGCCTTGTCTAGCCGGCGTGGTTTGTCGCCGCCACCGGCGGAATACGCTCTGGTGGTTCGCGAGTCACCGCAGGTCGACAAGTGGTGGGATGCCATGAAGAAGTCGGGAGGGCGCTGCTCCCGTGTGCTAGGGCGAAGCCTTGCTACGGAAGAGATGATCCAGACCCTCCTCCGGGAGAAAAAAACTGGAGGAGCGTGCGGGGGTTCGCCTGCCTACCCGTGACGAGACAGAGCCGCACCCGGAGCAGTCGGAGGTGATTGTCTTCGTCGCATTCTTTGAGGCCGGGCTTCGGATGCCCGCGACGCTCTTCATCGGCAAGGTCCTACGGGCTTATGGGTTGGAGCTGGCTTAGCTGACCCCGAACGCGATAGTCCTCCTGGCTGTTTATGCTTGGGCGGCGCGAACAGAAGGTGTTTGTCCCAGTGCAAACCTATTCGCGCTTCTGCATGACGCGCGCTGCCAGCCGAAGAAGGTGGAAGGGGGGCGCTATCGAACTTCGGTAGTGTCAGCTTCGTGCTGAGGTCGCAGTGCATGAAGCTCTTCCCCTCGCTGGCGACGCGAGGGAAGTGGGAGTCCAGCTGGATGTGACGGTGGTTTTACCATCGCGTGACGAGCACCAGCGGTCTTTGTTGCCGAGGACAGCCAATATCTTTCAACAGCTCGCCGGGGGTGATGCCGAAGGGCAACGACGAACAGAAGGAGCGGAAGCTTGCCGGTGTCACCCTCCGGTTCAACATGCGCGACCTCGCCGAGGAGTTTACTATGTACGATGTGGCGCCGCTTTCTGGCCGATGGAAGTACGAACGGAGTCGCACTCTGTGAGATGGCGTTCACCCGACAGTATCTTCCCTTCCGAAGCCCTCCACCCCTTGTAAGCTCTTCTGCTCTAGGATGTGTACACGCACATGCATGCATGTGACCGTTTGGGAACAATGCCTTACTTTTGCGTGCAGGGCTCCGGCTGGAGGATGCGGAGCGCGCGGTAGTTGCACCCCTTGGGCCATACATGGCCAAGAAGCATAAGCTACGCGAAGCTGTAACCGCCTCGGCGAGGCTGGGGCGGATAAACTGGGTATGTGAGGCCCTGGACATCCCCGTGGCCGAACGCGCGGTGCCTGTGGCGGTCCGGAGTCGCTGCTGCAATGGTGACGGCAAGGTGGGGGCGTCTCCCTCTCGGCACAGGGCTCGGTCTGATGCCGCCACATCTAGCCCGTCGGTCGTATCTCTAGTTGGTACCGTTGAGACCGAGGGTACGATGGACGCCGGGTCCGAACCCGCCGGATCGGAGGAGCACACTGCCCCCCAGTGAGGGGGCTTCGGGCGACGCCAAGGAGATGGGCCATGGTGCCGGCGCTTCGAAGGACGAGGCCTCGTCGCCTTTACCGGCCGGCGAGGGCTTACTGCCTGCTCCGGTCGTCGCGGCCGCAGAAGCGGCCAAGGAGGCGTCGCCAAAGTCCCCGTGGGCGAAGCGCCCCAGATACAATCACCCCCACCTTTGAAGAGGGGGTTCAACATGGCGGGCGGCGTCACCGATGACTCAGAGTCCAATAGGGAAGCCCTCCGGACCGAGGGGGAACTCGTTGCCCCCTGCGCAGACGAACCCCCCGCAGACCCGGTCGAGGTTGGGCGGACACCTCTCCATGCGTCGGTTGAGGATATCGAAGGTAGGCGCCATGCTTTCTCCCCCCGCGACTTCGCGAAGCTCTCTCCAATTTGCTCGCTCATTCCGTCGTCGACATCAGGCGAGACTAGGTCTCCTAGACGCGGCCAAGGATCGAGCATCGGAGACGGCCATGAAGCCCCCTGTCTTGCTGCCCAGGACGTGATGTCCACACCTGGTGCTGTCAAAGTCTCTATCGCGGAGGCCCGACGGCCGGTTATGTCCAACTTTATTCCTCGGTCGAAGATGCTTCGGGTCCTTCATGAGGTCGCGGAGTGTGCCGACTCCAACCTAGATTAGCGGGCACTGTCGATGTGCAGGGCCGAGCTCCTAGCGAGCACGCTGGAGGCCTCGGAGATAAGGGTAGGTGCTTATGTTCCCGACCCACACCGCTATCGAGGGCTTGACACACTCGCTTTTGCAGACCCTTGGTCTCGGCCGAGCGCTGGAGGAGGCGCGCATCCGCGAGCGGAGGGTGCTGGAAAACCAGCTCCGAGCTGCCGAAGAGGCTCACGCTGTCAAGGACGAGCACATCCGGCTTCTGGAGGCGGAAAGCGCGAGGGTGGTCTCCGACGCGCAGACCCGCGGAGGCGCATCGCGCAGCGGCGGAGGCGCAACGTGCCGCAGCGGAGGCCCAACGTGCAGCGATGGCGGAGCGCGATGGCCTGCTCTAGCAGATTGCGGTGCTGGAGGAGGAGAGGGCCCAGCTCGCCTCGTCCCTTGACGAGAGGAATCGGACGCTGGGAGATGCGTCAGTGGCGGCGTGGGGTGCGATGGAGTCCTTGGAGAGGGCCCTCATGGACCTCATCGTCGACGTGCTGGACCTGACGTTCGGTCCCAAGGACCTGGCGTAGACGCTCGCGCGAATCGGAGATGGCTCAGAGCTTGCCCTCTGCGGCGCCAGGGCCTTCGGTGACCACTGCGGCTTCGCGGGCGCTTGCATTGCTTTGGCCATGCTCCACAACCGCAGGTGCTCGCACGTCGCCGAGCTTGCCGATCCCTAGCTGGAGCTGCCAGCCGGAGCCGGGGTGATGTCAAGCGCCATTCACGATATCCGCCTTACTGTCCGGGCCTTCTACAAGCAGATCTAGGGCTACATCGGGGAGCCCACAGCCAAGGTGGCGCTACGTCGAACACTGCACGGGGAAGGGAACCTTGGCCGGTTTCTCGATGAGGTTCCTCGGCGCGATGAAGATGGTGCCGCTGTCCCTAGGCACGGCGCGGGTCCGCAGGCGTGATGTTAGGGCTCGGTGTGTAGGCGTGCGTCGCTATGTATCCGTTTTTGTATGCGGGCGCCTTGTGGCCTCCCGCCCCTTGTGACGATGTATACCTTTTCCGCTCTGGGCTGATGTGTGATAGGGGCCGAGTAGTGTTATTGGACCGCTTGATCCGACAGCATCTTCGGCGTTAGGCACAAGTGGAAGAGGCCCGAAATTGTTTGGGCGACGCGGACTTCCATGCGGGATGCTCCGACGTAGGAATATGTCAAGGTGGAGCCGGACGTGTAGCAACCTTGGGCACTTGAAAGCAAGCTCCGTCCCCTACCCTTCGAAGTGGTGGCAGCGGAGCTGGCGCCTAGCCGAAGTGGACACTTGAGCACTCCGTTCCCTACCCTTCGAAGTGATGGCAACGGGGCTGGCGCCTAGCCGAAATAGACGCTCGAGCACTCCGTCCCCTACCCTTCGAAGCGGTGGCAGCGGAGCTGGCGCCTAGTGTAACATCCCAAAAATTCTCTTTCTGAAAAATTTAAGTTCAAATTAATTATTTTAAAGTATTTGAGTTTTATTTGGATTTGTCCTGAATTTCTGTTTTTGAAAAGCTAGATTTGAAAAGTATTTCAAGAAAAACCTAAAATTATTATTAAATAAAAAGATATTTTGAATTTCTATGAAAATCCTAATTCAAATTAATTATTTGGAGTTATTTGGCTTTTATTTGGTTTCCTGGATTTTCTGGAGTTTAAAACCTATTTTTGAAAATAAAAAGTATTTTAAGTATGAAAATTAAATACCAACATTAGTTGGAAGTATTTGTTTTAAGTCCAAAACTTATCCAAGAACTTCTGTGAATTTTTCTGGAAATTTTGGAATTTATTTCATATTTTTCTGAGCTTATTTGAATTTCCTAGCCTTTTTCTGAAAATCAAAATCAAATTCCAAAAATAGAAATCCCTCCCCTCCCTCCGGCCGCCACGTGGACGGCTGGATACCGCCCACGTCGCCACCATCCGGCCGTCGCTCCCATCCCGCCTTCCTCCCCTCTCCGCTCGCCACGTGTGCGCACGGGATTGCGCCACGCCTCCTTTCTCGCCCCCATCCGCCCGTCCGCCCCGCGCTCCTCCCCCGACCGCCCGATCTCCATCCGACGCACGCGCGTCCCCGCTCCCTACTCTCTCTCTCTCCACGCGCCCCGGCCCACCTGTCGGCGCGCCTCCCCTCCGCCTCCGTCTCTCTGCCCGTGGGCCCCGCCCGTCAGCCTCCCCACCGCCCCCTCTCGCTGCCGCCCGGGCCCGCTTGTCGGGGCCGTCTCCCACCTCCGGCCGCCTCCTTCCTTCTTCGGCCGCCGCCATTTGCGCCGCCCCCTCGGTCGCCCGATCTCCTTCCTTTCTCCCCCTCTCTTCTCCCCGACCCGACCCCGCCATTCCCGCGCCCTTTCCTTCTTCTCCCTCCCCGATTCCCTTCCTTCTACGGCCGCGGTTTCCTTTTTCTCCCCGCAATCGCCGCCGGCCACCAGGATCGCCGGCGAGGAATCCCCGCGGCCACGCCCTCCTCCGGCCCTATAAATACCCCTCCCCGGCTCTGTTTCTCCTTGCCCATCCTCTCTCCGCCCTCCTCTCCTCTCCTCGGTGAGCCGAGCGTCCCCGCGCCGAGATTCCCCATCGCCGCCGCCGCCTTCAACTCCGGCGACAAATCGCCATCACCTCGGCCCACCTCAAGCCCCGCCTCCACCACCCTCCGCTTCCCCGTGCCACGGCGAACACCGTCCGCCCCTCCTCCAAGCCCGAGCGCCACCGGTGAGCCCCGCCCACTGGAAACCGATCGCTCTGCCGCCTCCGCCTCGTCGCCGGCCATCTCCGTCCACCGCCGAGCCTCGCCGAAGGTACAGGCGTGCTCCCCGTGCGCCCCTCTTCCCATTCCCGCCCTCGCCGTCCTCCGCCGTGGCCTCTGTCGCCGGCGACCCTAGGGACCCGTGCGCCCCGCCGGTGACCGAGCCACCTCAGCCAGCCCTGGCCTGCGTGGCAGCCATGTCGGCGCCACCTCCGCGCCAGCCGCCTCGTCAGCGCCACCTCAACCCCCGCCACCTCAGCGCCTCCCTTCACCCGTGGACTCGGTCCACATGGACCGAGGCCCACCTGTCAGCCGGCCCACCTCAGGGCTGAGGTCATGCTGACGCCATAAATCCCATTTTTCAGTTGAAAAATAATTCATCCGAAAATAAAATCCCTGCTGACGCAATAATTCAGAATTTCCTTTAGGAAAATAATTCCAGAAAATCCCTTTTTCCATTTTCTCTGAATTTAATCTTCCCGGAGCCCGTTCTTCTTCGTCCTAACTCCGTTTGAGCCCATTCAAATTTCTAAATTCATCAAAAATTTCAAACTATCCATTTCTTCCATCCTTTCAAATATTTGAAATTTATTTGATATTTCAAATATTTAAATTTCAAATTCCAATGCCTAGTTTAATTTCAAAGCCTCAGTTCTATTCCAAATTTTCTGTGCGCTTTCAAAATTCAAATTCCAATCTTGCCAAATCTCCATAAAATCTATTCTATATTCCTTGGTCCAAATATTGTCTCAGTAATTTCTTTTCCCAACCGATCTTCCAGATATTCGTTCTCCCTCGTGCGAACTCCGAATCCGTTGATTCTTTCTTCTAAATTCGTCTAAAATCATAATCTATCCAACTATGGCCTCTATTTGAGTTTTTGAGTTTATTTGAGTTTTTGTTTGTATTTATTTGTTTTGTTTGTCTGTCTTCTCGCGCGTAGATTCCGTCGTCGTTGAAGATCTCGTCGAGTCGCAGCAAGAAGAACCAGTCAGCACTCAAGAAGACAAGTCTCCTTTGATCATCTTGAACCTATGCTTTTGAAAATGTTTTAATTATTTTAAATTGTATGCATTGCTATTTACATAAAAGTCACTAGTTCAAATCTTTAGGAATTAGTTATTCCAACTTTGTTATACCCTCAATTGACATTGATTGCCATGTACCTTGCCACCCTAGAACTTCCTTTGTCTCAATAATGAGATTACTATTAATCTTTGTGAATATTAGAATGGTAGAATAATGCTTAGTCATGCTATCTAATACCCTTAGAAACTCTTGAAAATGGGAAATTATGATTTATTGTAATAGCCTTGTGTTTACAAAGTGTAGTGGTAATTGGAGTTGCCACTGATCTTTCAAAATAAAATAAAAATGTGAAAGTTGGTTTAGATTAGGGTGGATGGCTGTTTGGGTTGGTGCAGTAAGCACGAGAACTTGTTAAGTGTATGTTCCACCCTAGTCAATTAAGGACCGACGCTTGTGTTTGTCCAAACTGAGCATTAACCGTACAACCACAAGTCTATATGGGTACGACCTAGCTAACTAACTTATGATAGTCTAGTTTAGGTGCCACCAGTGGAAAGTGGATGCCAGGGATGGACTGGTCATTCACAGTGAGGGACAGAGATTTACTGTACTCATATGGCGCAAGAGGGGGCTTCGGTTCGGGCAGTTAGCCTACCTGCGGTGAAACCTCAGCGGGTGGTATCTAGCTAGATTAGAGTAAGGTAAAGGCTTTGTGATATTTTATCTGGGTCTCATGCCAAAGGAAGCGTGTTGACTTTTAGGATAATTTATCTCTTGTGGGTAAAGTTGTACAACCTCTGCAGAGTGTAAAACTATTCGAATAGCCGTGCCCACGGTCAAGGGCGGGCAAAGAATGCATTCACCTGGTAGATTTCTGGTTTTGGATTTAAAATCAAAAGTTTTGTATTCCGAGAGTGGAGGGAACTCTCGGAAGGGAATCCTGGCGGATGGAGCCAGAGAGGGTGGATGGAACCCGCAGTTTAAAACTTGACCAATGGTAATTGGTTAGCTAGTGTTGGTAGTTGGAACCTTCACTAGAAAGTTAATTCTGTTAAAACATTTACTTCATTAAATTAATGCCTTCGAAAATAATTAGTAGTAATTGAGATTTCAAATATTGCTTTGTGCAAAAGAACCATATGGCCTTCCTTTGTTAAGCCTTGCATCTATGCATTTTTCCCAAGACTTGCGGAGTACTTTATGTACTCACATGCTACACTTAAAAATAAAATCTCAGAGGAAGTTGAAGCTCAAGAAGGTGACTATGACTATTGCTTCGCTTGTGGCTGCGACGGATTCTTCCCGAAGGACTAGGTCGCGCTTCCCCAGTCAATTGCCTGTGGCGAATTGATGGGTCGTCCTCGAGTTATCTTTGCTTCCGCTTATTTCTTGTGTGCGAGGTCTTAAACCTCCAATGTAATAATGTGACCCTGTGGTCAGTACTCTTATTTATTGTAATAAATCGTTGTTGGTGATGTTTTCCATTCTGTTTGACTGTGCGCACTAGCTTTGATCTGGGACTAGTGCTGTAATACACAGAGGGTCCGGGTTTGGTAATCCGGGGGCCCGACACCTAGCCAAAGTAGACGCTCGAGCGCTTCGTCCCCTACCCTTCAAAGTGGTGGCAGCGGAGCTAGCGCCTAATCGAAGTAGACGCTCGAGCGCTTCGTCCCATACCCTTCGAAATGGTGGCAGCGGAGCTGGCGCCTAGCCGAAGTAGACGCTTGAGTGCTCCGTCCCCTACCCTTCGAAATGGTGGTAGCGGGGCTGGCGCCTAGCCAAAGTAGACGCTCGAGTGCTCCGTCCCCTACCCTTTGAAATGGTGGCAGTGGGGCTGGCGCCTACCCGGCTTCCTCCCCCGCCTCCTTCCTTCTTTCTCCCTCGCAGCCTGCTCTTTCTTCCTTTTTCCCTTGCGTGGCTGCCGTGAGTCCACGTCGTTCTCCGCAATGCGCGTCGGCTCCCTCCGTCCTTGCGCCGCCCCGCCAGGGTCGGGTCACCTCGCCTTTATCCCATCCCCGAGCTCCGCGCCTGCACGCCTCCTCGCGCCGAGCCCCGCCCCGGTCTGCTGCCCCCGCCCCCACCGCGTCTGTCTCTGAATAGCGCGCCCCCGGGCTATAAGAAGTTTTCGGTCGCCCCCCTTACCTCCCTGCGCCTCCGTTCTTGCCCCGTGCTCGGCTCCAGCTCAATCGCGCCTCCTTCCCCATTGCCGACCGTCGCCGCCTCCACCAATGCCACCACCGCCTCGAGCGACCCCTCCCCGATTCCGTTCGCATAGAGCATCTTCGCGATGCCCTGGAGCCTTTCCCGCCGCAGCCCGAGCTTCCCCTACACGCCAGCTCGCCGGCGCCGTGCGAGTGCCAACGCTGTACCTGGTCTCCGCCGCCGGCCCACCTCAGCACTCCTCTGACGCCGTCAACTACCAGGGTGAAACCCTCGTGACCCCCTAGTGCTCACGCCCGCGCCAATTTGTCTCCTTCCCCACGCCACCGCCGCCGCCCCGAACTTACCTCGCCGCCGGCCGCTGTAACATCCTGAAAAATCTAAATTTGAAAATATGAATTTCTTGAATTATGTTTGCAAAATATTTTATTGGAATTTGGATTTTGTCGTGTTTTTCTAAATTTGGTTGAGATTCCAAAACTTTAATAAATTCATAAAAGACAAAGACAAACATTAGTAATGCCGAAAGGAGACTATGCAAATAAAAGCAAACTAAAATTTTAAATACGAATCTGAAAAGATGATCCAGTATAAGGAGGGAGGAACCCGAGCTAAAACCAAAATCTTATTTTGGAGATAATGACAAAAATACAAATGCTCCTATATATATATATGCAAAATTAAGTAAGCCAGCAAGATAAGATTATGTGAAATTATGTACATGTACATAATAAATAAAATATACAACACACTAAACATATGTTATGACAAGTGAAGCAATAAAGGAAATAACGGTATAAAAATAAGAACATCAATTAAAACAAAAGGGCTATTATACTTTGTCTTTAAGTAATTGAACAAAGACATGAAATAAAATTTCAAAAATTAGGAACCAATATCTTAAAGAGAAAATAGAAGTTCAACATACAAATTTAAAAATCAAATTCAAAGCCTTTCTCTCTTTTCTTTCTCCTCTCTATTACATGTGGGCCCCACTCATTTTTCTCTCCTCCCTCCCGTTTCTTCTCTGGCTTCTGGGCCCGAGTGCCCCGCCCGCACTCCTCTTCCTCTCGCTCCGCCCGCGCGTGCAGCTCCTCCCTTCCTCTCTTCTTCCCCGTGCGCCCGGGGCCCCCTCTCCGTTTTGGCCGAGCCACGCGACACCATCATTCGCTGCTCTGCCACGCCGCCTGCAACGCTGCCCGAGCTCCGCGCCGCCTGCCCTGCACGCCGCCCGGTCGGCTCCGCCTCTATAAGAGCAAGGGCGCGCTCCCAATCACTTTGCCTCCTTCCCCACTTCCTCCCACCACCGGGAATCGGCCTCTAGAGCTCCACCAGCCGCCGGTCATGTCCTTCCCCCCAACTCCGGCGAAGCGGCGATCCGCCGATTGAAGCCGCCTCCGTCCAATTCCTCGGCACTAGACCTCCACCGTGGCTCCGCCAACCTACCCCCACGGCCGCCGGAGCCTCTCGCCCGCTCCAAGCCGCCGGCACCGTGCACCTCCTCGCCGCCACCCCGAGCTCACGCCGCCGAGCCACCTCAGAGTCTCTCCGCCCCTGCCAACCGTCGGGGTAAGCTCTACTAGCCTCCTTTATGCTCTGGCGCTCGTCGATTTATCCTCCTCCCCACGCCGGCGCCGCCGCCCCTCTCCACCCCCGCCTCCGGCCGCTTGCGCCCACGCCGGCCACCGCCGACACCGCCACAGCCCCGATTGACCTCACCATCATCTTTGCCATCCGCAGGGGAACCCATTTTGAGGGTCTCCGGCGCCACCCCGGCCGGCCCTCACCGGCGGCAATGTGGCTGGCCGTGCGCCTCCGGCTCCTCTGTTTTGACTCCGGGAGTAGAGAATACAATTAGTATCTTTTGCTTTCCTTGATCAGTCCAGGTATATCATCTCATTGGCTATCCGAGCATGCTTAACAATTCAGCCGTTGCCCTTGGTCTTGAGTTCGAATCTGCCAGCCACACAATGCTGCCCCATTTTCTGTTTTGTTTTGAATTTTTGTAATACAATGCAATTGATAAAAACCAGGGTAAAAATTTAGGGATAGTCTAGAAAACCTAATAAATATTAAATGGGTCATAAAACCAGATTGATTAATATATAATTATGGATTAGTTAGTATGTTTGAA
This sequence comes from Dendrocalamus latiflorus, assembly GCA_017311315.1. Taxonomy (NCBI): domain Eukaryota; kingdom Viridiplantae; phylum Streptophyta; class Magnoliopsida; order Poales; family Poaceae; genus Dendrocalamus; species Dendrocalamus latiflorus. The sequence continues at coordinate 23,773,833 of CM029626.1, read as the reverse complement.
TAATTAATCCTATTTGAACAATTAAAGATTGCCATTGGTTAAGAATTAGGATATTGCCATTAAATGAACTCTAGTGGTAGGTTTTGCTAATTATCAAATATTGAAATATAACGTTGTTAGATAAGTAAATTTTAATTAAAGCTAATGACAATTAGAATATAGAGATTTTCTATGAAGATATGTATATAAACATATTTGTATATATGTATATACCTAAGAGGGTTAGAGAAATGCGGATAGCATATATGCAGCCCACTAGTAAAAATAACAGTACCATTTTGCGGTCACCGAAGATCCCACTAAAATATATATATGTAAATGCTATCGTTAATATATATCGCCAGTCATAAAGTCTTAAATGGTAGTTTAGTTAATAATGATAACAAAATGTACTCATGTATAGCAGGCTCGACTTGTAAAAGGATAAAACATCGGTATCGGTAGTTTTCAGAGAACACTCAAATTAAGAGGTCATAATAATATGGAGGTGCTAAAATATAATAGCCCTTAGGTTATCAAGATTCAAAGTAATCTTACAGACACACAAATATTCTAAAATGAACGTGTACCTAATAACACGAGTAATCTGGATCACATAAAATGATACATACTAAGCTTTACCCGAATAGCTAAATTAGAAATAAGGCTGAGCCTAAACTAAAGCATAGATAAAATAATGAAAAGATCCAGTCATCGTACTCTACCATCGCCCTTACCTCAAGTAACACAAAATCACCCATTAACTCATAATAAAACTAAATTGAGTTTATTCGGATTTATTTGGATCTTTTTGAGTTATTTGCTTTTATTTGGATTCAGTCGTTTGCCGCGTAATTAGAAATCGGAAGTCGTAAAGATTCAGTGGATCAAGCGAAATTAAGCTCGAAGTGAAGATAAACGCCAAAAACTCAAGAGAAAGCATCGTGTGAGCTCAAGACCGCGGTAAACCGCGCCAGGCGAGTCAATACTTTGATCATGTTGAACCTACATTTTCTGCAAATTATTTTGTTTTAAATTATCAAATTGCATGCTATTATTTCATATGCAAATACATGTTTAATTTGAGATTCTAGTTATAAGCCCATTTTTACCTTTGATAATATTACACCTTCTTTGGAATACTTGATTACGTGAACCTTGTCACCCTAGTAAAATTATAGTAGTAACTTTTGAAAATAAGTTCGTAATTATACGCCATGCTTAGTACTGCATAGATACTTGGGGGCGCTGAAATGTCCCAAACATCATTGTCATTTTAAATCATGAGAAACTGGTTTGGGCAGTCATGGTGGGAATGACTGGTATATTTGGACATGATTATTTTATGCTCCCAAAAATCCTAACTTGCTTAAATATCTGAGCGGATGGTTTGGGGGCTGGTATGTGGTGCGGTGGGAGCACAAATTTTGGAGTGTGGTAGAACCGCTCAGATAATACTAAGGACTGAATCTTGTGATGACCTCCTGATGTAAAACAGTACAACCACAAGTCTATAATGGGTACGACCTAGCTGAATAACTTGCAAGGGTTTAGTTCAGATATCACCGAGGAAAGTGGGTGCCAGGGTGTACTGGTTTACTCACAGTGAGGCGCAGGGTGTACTGCACTCGCACGGCGCAAGAGGGGGCTTCTGAATGTGGTGGTGTAACCCTTCAGCGGTGAAACCTCAGCGTGGGTGGTGTCTAGCTAGATCGGAGTAAGGTAAAGGCTTTGTGATAAATTATCTGGGTCTCATGCCTAAGGAAGCATGTTGGCAACAAAGATAATTCATCTCTTGTGGTGAAAGTGTACAAACTCTGCAGAGTCAAAACTATTCGAATAGTCGTGCCCATGGTCAAGGGCGGACATGGGAACTTACTCGAGATAGTTCTATTTCAAAATGTTTTGTGGGTGGGATGGAAAAGTGAAGGGCAGCGGAAAGCCCTGATTTGAGTTGTCCTGGGTGTCGTCCCAGTGGTAAGTTAAGCGGCTATAACGCTGAAAGATGTTATACGGTGTGATGCCGTATATATGGAAAAATTATGGTGATATTAGGCATATGGTGTGATGCCATATGTATGGAAATTCATGTTAATATTCCTTGAACATTATGATTTGTTCCAAAGCTGCTAGGTCTCAGGAAATTTTATGTATTGTATTTCAAGTAGTGGCATTTCTATTCTTACAAAATAAAATATGGGTGGAATAAACAGGGTCGTGAGTAAAGGAGATGGATGTTTGTAGCATGTACTTAAAGGTATTGGTGGATTCAAGTCGATCATGAATAAGAAATGATAGTGTGGGTTCTGGGAGAAATAAATTAGTGGGGTCCAGTTGAATAGATAGGTTAGATAAATGATCTAATTGAATTTTCAGGAATTTGGAAAAATAATACAAGTATTGGAGTATAATTCTTGATTAGTGATATTCTTGGTGGATATATATAATAGTGAATCATATATTTGGTCAATGATATTCTTGGTGGATGTATACTCAATGATTTTGGAGAATTAGGGAGTGCAAAGGTAAATTGCTGGGTTACTACACTAACGATTAATATAAATTCTTGGAAGATACTGGTGATAATGGTAATTAATAGGAGATGATCAATTACTAGAGGGATGAATTGAATTTCCGAGAAGATTAGAGGATTCATAACAATTAGTGGATTATAATATTGGTAAATTGAATTTTCGGTGGAGGTATATTTGTGGATTAGCTAGTGATAGATAATGGAAAATGAGATTGATTATTGGGTTATGGTTTTGAATCAATTACGAAAAGGATTGAATACGAATGATATCGGTGGATTTGAAAGTAATTATGTTAGAGAATCATTAGAATTCAGAGGTGAGGAGCTGATGAGTAGTAATGACAGGATTGGGTTATTAGTAATTCAAAATACAAAGTATGATCGGTGGATTGAATAAATAATGACACTTGCTGTTTGGAGTTGTAGACAGCAGTCATTAAAGAAAGTGCATTTTTCCGTGGATTAGGTCAATTTTGGCCATTGTAGTGTGGAGTTAGGTAGCAACTATAACACTTTGATTGAGCAAGGGTAATAATGCTACTAAAGGCGATTTTGGCAAATAAAAATAACTCGAGCCTCTCCTTTGTTAAGCCATGCATACTATTTATTTGCATTCTGTGTATTGGCTCGCGGAGCACGGGGTCGGAGTGCTCACGCTCGCTTTTGCGACAAAAAATCAGATTCAGGAATCAAATTACCTCGCCTCAGCAACAAGATTGGACAAGCTGGCCGAGAAGATGAAGATGTCAAGGGCTAGGTCGCGAACCTCCAGTTGGCTGCCTGTGGGCATGTCCTGAAGGTCCCACCTGTGTGCTTCGTTCTTCTGCTGCTGCAATTTAATGATTTCGGCCTAATCGGCCCATGAGTAAGTCTACTATTGTATTTACGCTTCCGCATGATACGTATTTTGATATTCATTACTGTAACTGTGAGCACTATCTACTGATCCAGGGAATAGTGCAGAAAATCACAGAGGAATCCGGATTGAAAAATCTGGGTCCCTACAGGGATGGTATCAGAGCATATCGACTGCAGGTCATGACCTAGTTAGCCTGGCCGTTAGCTTCATGACTAGAATTATTTCTTCAAAATACTATTTCCAAGAATATAAGTTATACTGCTCATTCTTATCTCTCTTAGATGATTCTCTCTCATCTAAATGCTGCCTTAGCCATTTTTACCTCTAGAGCTCTCTTACCCCAAATTCAAAACAATAACACAAGAGTGAGTGCTCATATCAATCAAATTACCCCAAATACTTCCCTCTTGTTTCTATTGATTTAAAAGAAAGATTTTGCTCTTCTTATCGTACCCTTACTCCAAAAATTTAAGGTTAGGAATGTTGAAGATATTCATGAAGATTAGGTGGTCTTGTTTTAAACGGACTATGCAGAAGAACCTTGAGCCCTCTTATGTGTGCTTTCCCGAGTAGACGATGTATTGTTGCAAGGTTTTATTTGGCCCTGTGCACTACCTTCTTGCCCTCGGACGTCCTATTTCGCAGTCACAGGAAAAGCTTGCTTTTAAAAATTGGTGTGGCTCAGTATCACTCCAGTTCCCTGGATGTGCTCTTTTGAAAATTAAAATGAGTTTAGGATTACCTTATCCCCACGATTCTATCCTTACCTCATGCTATTCCCTCTCACCTATTGCTAAAAATCCCATCGGATCCACAGGAGCGAAATAACAAGTAACTCAAATCCAGAGCAATCAAGAAGAAGCGAAGACTTTTCAACCTCCCAGTATTTAAGGAAAACAACATCACTATGAAGATGACCACCCACCAGGAGAGAGCCCACTGGGCAAGGTCACATGTATCTACGAAGGACAAGACCCTTGCCCCATGAATTGCTCCTCAAATCTATTGTTGACTAAGGCAAGCAAAGTACAACTGGTGAGTCACCAAATCGCCACAAGTACCCATCATGCCTGGAACTAGAAGAGTTGAATAATGACAATCGTCATTTATTTTAAGGGGGGTAGCACTAAGAGACAAAAATGTCGAAGAACTACTGCGATGTATGTGTTGGAGGTGCAACAACCTGGACTCAGAGCAAAACAAACCAGTACAAGAAGATCTTCAGGACCAGGAGTCTTATAGTGATAAGGACAAGAGACCACCCGATAAATGCATCCATCCTCGTAACTGTATTGTCGGATCCCGGAGTAACGACTCCGAAACCCTCTGTGTAAATAGCACTAGTCCAGGAACAGCTAGTGCACACAACCAAACAAAGATACATATCGAACGCAAATGACCAAATATATTAAGCAAATGGGTACGGCCTTATGGCCAAGTCTTACAATGATAAATCAAATAAAAGGGATAAATAACAGCGGAAAAAATAATAAGATAACTGGCGAAGCCCAACTGCCTCCCCACAGGCAGACGACTGCAAGACACGTCCTACTCGTCCTGGTCCTCACCGTAGTCGTAGACATCCTCCTCTGTTAAGATGCAGCAAGGTGAGTACAAACTTGTACTCCGCAAGTCACCCGGGAAAAATGCAACATAATGATAAAGGCTTCAACGGAAGGCTTATAGGGTTAATTTGCAAAAACAGCATTATGAAATACAATAAATAGATTGAAATTGCTGAATTTAATACAGTAAGTAAAAACAATATGCTTGAATAAAGTTCATACCGTTAGTGCAGGCTCCGACCATACACCAACCTAACCACGGGAATCCCTCCCGGACCAATTTCCCAAAAACAAATCCATGTGAATTCCATCCATCCACACAATAACCATACGCTCATGGACTCCATCCATCAATAAGGTTTTTGAAAACATTTTTGTAAAACCAAGTCTAATCTATGAAAAACTTTTGCTTAGCATGCCCGTGACCGTGGGCACGGCTATCCAGGATAGGTTATACACTCTGCAGAGGTTGTACAGCTTTACCCACAAGTTATTATGTCCTCATTATGTCGGCCAATACACGCTTCCTTAGGCGTGCGACTGAGTAATCATAACAAGGCCTTTACAATGCGAAGCCGTCAACTCGGTCAAGCCAACTCTAAGGTTTCACCCCAGTAAGGAATCCACCAGACCGGGACCCCCTCTTGAGCCTAGGTGAGACTTCTCATGGCTACAAACACGCTCACCCAAGTGGGACTTCGCATGGCACCAACCACGCCCACTTTCAACCTACGACTTGACTCGAGTTTGGACTCCGCAAATTATTTGGCCAGGGCTGTCCCATACCAGCCATGTGGTAGTACGTTAAGACTTTTGCAACAGTAGCTCAAAGACCGGTCCTTAATCTGACTCAGGCCCAACCACATACCCCCGTGCACGACAATCAACCACTGCGGCTCCAACCAACGGGGCATGCCTGCACCCACCACTCTAACCAAATGCCTAAGTCTAAACCAATTTTTATATTTTATTTTGAAATAGTTTTGTAAACTTCCTTGACTCTCCAAAGTCAAGAATACTATCCAAAAGCTTGTCATTTTAAGTGAAAAGGTATCCCCAACCTAAGTTTCATCTATGCATGGCTAAGCATATGCTATAAAGTTTTCTAGCCATTCTATTGAACTAACCAGAGTTTTTAATCTAGGGTTACAAGGTATTGAGAATTTCAAATTCAATGAGGAAATAACAAGTAGGCAATAACTAGATTTAAAACTGAATTGAAATACGTTGAATATAAATACGCATGCAATATAATTTAAATCAATATAATTTTATTTGCAATTCTGGGATCAACATGATCAAGGAGGGTGACTTGCCTTGCTCTTCGAATTGGTGAGATCCGTCGTCGAGGAAATCTTCAGAATCGTCGTAATCTACACGTGAAAATAACCCTCCAAACTCAAAATAAATTCAAATCAAATTCAAATAAACTCAAAAATTCAAATTGAGGCTAGGAATGGGTAGAGGGGAATTTTTGATGAATTTAGAAATTTGAATGGGTTAAATCGGAGTTAGAACGAAGGAGAACGGGCTCCGGGAAGTTTAAATTCAGGGAAAATGAATAAAAGGAAATTTTGGAATTATTTTTGTATAGGAAATTGAGGATTATGACGTCAGCACCAAAATTATTTTCGGCCGAATTAATTTTCTACGGAAAAACCTGAGTTTTTGCGTCAGCATGACGTCATCTCGGGATTGGGCCGGCTGACATGTGCGCCTCGGTCCATGGACCGGGTCCACGGAAGGAATAGTGGCCGACGTGGCGGGGAGGTGCGGGTGGCGCTGACGGGGCGGCCTGGTGCGCGGGTGGCGCCGACGTGGACGCCACACAAGCCTGGGCTGGCTGATGTGGCTCGGCCACCGGCGGGGGCGCACGGGTCCCAAGGGTCGCCGGCGGTAGCGACCATGGCGGGGGACGACGAGGGCGGAAACGGGGAGAGGGGCGCACGGGGAGCAGACCTATACCTCCGGCGAAGCTCGGCGGTGGACGGAGGTGGCCGACGACGAGGTGGAGGTGGCGAAGTGATCGGGTTCCGGCGGGCGGGGCTCTCCGGCGGTGCTCGGGCACGGGGCAAAAGCGGAGGAGGCTCGGCGTGAGGCGGCGGAGCTCGGGGCGGCCTCGGCGAAGCTCGAGCGGCTCTCCTTCGTCGGCGATTCCTCGCCGGAGGAGATGGCGGCACGGCGGAGCGAAGACGCTCGGCAGGGGAGCTCTCGGGCGCCGGAGAGTGCAAACGGGAGGTGGAGCGAGGTGGAGTGGGGAAGGGTGGTGCTCGGCGGTGGCTTTTATAGGGCCGAAGGGGTGGAGGCGCTGCGGAATCCCTCGCCGGAGAAAGCGGGGAGGTGGGCGGCGGTTTCAACGGGAGTGGCCGAGTGCCGCGTGGGAGACGTGGGCGTCGTGCGCGGAAAACGGGGGAGACGGGGCGCGGGCTTGCGGCGCACGAAGATAGGGGCAGCGTGCGGAAGAGATAGGGGGGAGGAGGCCGGTTAGGGCGGAGCCGGCCAACGGCCATGGCGGCGGCGCCCGCGTGAGGGCCGCGTGAGGGGATGGGGGTCGGGGATGACAAGTGGGGCCGGGGCAGAGAGAGAGGGGCGGAAGCAGGTGAGATCGCGGGGCGGGGAGATCGGACGGTGGAGAATGAACGCGAGGCATTAAGTGGAAGGGAGCGGCCACGATGCGATCGCTGGGATCGGGCGGCGGTGGGAGAAGGAGGAGTGGGCGGGCGAGATGGGCCGGCGTGGCCGCTATCGGGCCGCACGCGTGGCGCGCTGGGAGGGAGGGGAGGCGGGCTGGAGGAGGCGACGTGGGCGGCATCTGGCCGTCCACGTGGCGGCCGAAGAGAGGGGTTGAATTTTCTCTCTTTTTTTTGATTTTCTGGAAATCTGAAAAAGGACTTTTAGGCTTAGAAAATAGCAGAAAAATCCAAATAAATCCCAAAAAAATCCTATAAGTCTAGAAAATGCAAGGAACCCAAATAAAAGCATTTAAACTTATTTTGATCACAATTTCTTCCAAACTTACTAATTTTTAAAACAAAGCAATAAACAAAAGAAGGAATTTAAATTCCAGAAAAGAAATTAAAATAAAGGAAAATTTGGGATGTCACAAACCTACCCCCCTTAAGGGAATCTCGACCCCGAGATTCGAACAGGCTAGCAAAAGAGGTGGGGGTAATTGGCCTTCAATTCTTCCTCTCTTTCCCAGGTGGCTTCATCCTCCGTATGGTTGCTCCATTGCACTCGGCAGAAACGGATGGTCTTCCTTCTGGTTTGACGCTCTACTGTCTCAAGGATCTTGATTGGCTGCTCTCTATAGGTGAGGTCTTCTTGAAGATCGAGGGTCTCAAGTGCTGCCTGCTCAGTGGGTACTCGAAGGCACTTCTTCAACTGGGAGACATGGAAAACATCGTGGATCCCAACCATGGTGGATGGCAATTCCAACTGGTATGCTACCTCACCTCTGCGACTCAAGATCTTAAAGTGTCCCACGAACCTTGGTGCGAGCTTTCCCTTGGTTTGGAACCTCTTGACTCCTCTAAGTGGGGATACTCTCAGGTACACATAATCATCCACTGCGAAGGCCAGGTCTCGTCGACGATTATCCGCGTAACTCTTCTGTCGCGACTGAGCTATCTTTAGTCTTTCCTTGATCTTTCTGACCTTCTCTTCGGCGTCCTGCAGGAGTGTGGGCCTGGGGTCTTGAGGATCCTCTGGTTGATCCCAAAACAACGGTGTTCTGCACTTTCTTCCATACAAGGCTTCAAAAGGGGCCATCTGCAGACTAGATTGATAGCTGTTGTTGTAGGAGAACTCCGCATAGGGTAGGGCTCGATCCCAACTGTCACCAAGGTCTAAGGCACAAGCTCTCAACATGTCCTCCAACACTTGATTGATCCGCTCCGTTTGGCCATCAGTTTGGGGATGATAAGCCGTGCTGAAATTTAGCTTACTCCCTAACTCTTCGTGTAGCTTCTGCCAGAAGCAGGAAGTGAACTGGCTTCCCCGATCTGATACAATCTTCTTGGGAACTCCATGGAGACACACGATCTGAGACATGTACAATTCTGCCAACTTACTTCCGGTATAGGTAGTCATGACCGGTATGAAATGTGCAACCTTGGTCAAATGGTCTATTATTACCCATATAGAGTCGTATCCGGACTGAGTCCTGGGTAGTCCGGTGATGAAGTCCATGCCGATCTCTTCCCACTTCCAATCGGGTATAGGTAAGGGTTGCAAAAGTCCAGCAGGTTTCTGATATTCCGCCTTGACTCTTTGACAGGTGTCACAAGCGTCGATGTACTCAGCAATTTCCTTCTTCATACTGACCCACCAATACTTTTCCCTGAGGTCTTGATACATCTTGGTACGACCGGGGTGTATGGAGTATGGGGTGTCATGGGCTTCTTTCAGAATCATATCCTTGATCTCCTTATTGTTCGGTACGCAGATTCGACTCCCGTACCAGACGGCTCCATGTTCATCCTCGCTGAACCCAGGGGCCTTGCCTCTTCTCATATTCTTCTGTATCTCTTTAATATCCTCATCTATCTTTTGAGCTTCTCTGATTAGCTCGGGCAGGGTAGGTTGGATTTCCAAGGTCATAAGGTTACCCTGGTTCTTGGGCTCCAAACTAAGACGGGCAATTCCTTCTTGAAGTCGGGTTTGAACCTCTGCTGACAAAGTGCAGTTGGCATAAACCTTTCTACTCAATGCATCGGCCACAACATTGGCCTTGCCTGGATGGTAATGAATTCCAAGGTTGTAATCCTTGATCAACTCTAACCATCGTCGCTGCCTCAGATTGAGCTCCGCCTGGGTGAAAATATACTTTAAACTCTTATGGTCCGTGTATATCTCACAACGGTTACCGATGAGGTAGTGCCGCCAGATCTTCAATGCATGAACCACTGCGGCTAACTCCAGGTCATGAGTGGGGTAATTTCCTTCATGAGGCCTTAACTGGCGAGATGCATAAGCTACCACTCTTCCCTCTTGCATTAACACACAACCAAGTCCTTGCCGGGAGGCATCACAGTACACCTCAAAGTACTTACGAATATCTGGTAGTGTGAGTACCGGAGCGGACACTAATTTGCTCTTGAGTACTTGGAAACTCTGCTCACAAGCCTTTGTCCATTCAAACTTCTTTTCTTTCTTCAGGAGCTGGGTCATTGGTCTGGCTAGCTTGGAGAACTCCGGTATGAAGCGACGATAATATCCAGCAAGTCCAAGAAAACTTCTGATTTCTGTTACTGTTGTAGGCTGCTTCCAATCCATTACTACTTCAACCTTAGAGGGATCCACGGCGATTCCTTCAGCCGTCACAATATGACCAAGGAAAACTACCTCCTTTAGCCAAAATTCGCATTTACTGAACTTGGCATAAAGTTGGTGGGCTCTTAGCTCCCCTAGGATTATCCTGAGATGTTCTTCATGATCCTCCTCACTTTTGGAGTAGATGAGAATGTCATCAATGAAGATTACCACGAACTTATCCAAATACTTTAGAAACACCTTGTTCATCATGGTCATGAAATATGCCGGGGCATTTGTCAACCCAAACGACATGACTGTAAACTCATATTGACCATAACGAGTTGTGAAGGCAGTTTTGGGTATGTCCTCTTCCCGGATCTTCAGTTGATGGTACCTGGATCTCAGATCTATCTTAGAGAAAACTCTTGCTCCTTTCAACTGATCAAAGAGATCGTCGATCCTAGGTAATGGATACTTATTCTTGATGGTGGCTTCATTAAGTGCCCTATAGTCCACACACATCCTCATGCTACCATCCTTCTTTTTGACAAAAAGGACGGGTGCACCCCAGGGTGATGAGCTAGGCCGAACATAGCCCTTATCTTCCAACTCCTGAATCTGCTTCTTAAGCTCGGCTAACTCATTAGCGGGCATTCGGTACGGCCTCTTGGAGATAGGGGCGGTACCAGGGACTAAGTCAATTACAAATTCAACTTCCCTGTCCGGGGGCATCCCAGGTAGATCCTTCGGAAACACATCCGGGTATTCCCGCACTATTGGCACTTCTTCCAGGACTTGAAGGTGAGTAAGGGTACACTGGTTCATGTTGGGTATCTTGGGTACAAAGTTCACCTTTACTCCATGATCATTGGTGATGGTGATGGACCGGGAAGCACAATCTATCTTGCCTTTATTTTTGGACAACCAATCCATACCAAGGATGACGTCCAACCCGCGAGAGTCTAGGACGATCAACTCGGCTAGGAATGGTACTCCTTCCATGAGTAACTCCACTCTTGGGCATAGGGTACTGGCTCTCATCTCTATTCCAGGGAACTGGACTATCATGGGAATACTAAGGGCAACAGGTTTCATCCCATTTTGAACCACAAAAGTTTCAGAAATAAACGAATGGGAGGCTCCGGAATCGAACAAAACAGACGCTGGGATTGAGTTTACCAAAAACTTACCCAGAACAACATCCGGTGAGGCTTGGGCTTCTTCCACAGTAATGTGGTTCACTCTGCCCTTGATAAAACCTTGAGGCTTCTTAAAAGCTGCTCCTGAGTTCTGTCCCCCTGCACTAGCATTGGCTTGAATCTTCTTGGGGCACTGCCTGGCAAAGTGCCCTGCCTCCTTACAATAGAAGCAGGTCGTCCCATCGGGCTGAGCGGGGGTCTTCTGTGCTGATCCACCGGAAACAGGAGTCCTCACTGGCTGCGATGAAGGGCGATTGGTTTGGAAAACTGGGCGCTGAAAAGTTGGCTTGAAACTGCCAGGGGATGGCTGGGTGTGGCGAGGCTTAGGGAATCCTCCAGTATTGGCCCTCTGGGTAGCCATCCTCCGCTTGCGATTCTCCATCTCTACGTACTTGCCCTCTTGGCGGATCGCCTTACTGACCAACTGGTGGAAGTCAGAATAGTCACTCGAGAGGAGTTGAATGGAGAGGTTGTCATTGAGGCCCTCCAAAAACCTTTCCAGTTTAGTTTCATCCGTGGCAACATCCTCAGGTGCATAACGTGCCAGCTGGTTGAACTTCTGGAGGTACTCACTCACAGTACGACCTCCCTGGCGCAGAGCTCGAAACTCTTTCTTCTTCAAAGTGACAAGACCAGTTGGGACATGGGCCTTGCGAAATTGCCGAGAGAACTCTTTCCATGTGACGGCTTGAGCATCAGGTTGCGAGGTGATGAAAACATCCCACCACTCCGCGGCAGGTCCATGCAGCTGGTAGGAAGCAAAGAGGACTCGCTCCCGATCAGTGCACTGCAGTAAGTCCAGTTTCTTGCCGATCCCTCGAAGCCAGTTGTCAGCATCCATAGGCTCGGGACTGCTTGAAAAGGTCGGTGGGCGCATCCTCATGAACTCTGACAGGCGGGACTGAGGCGCCTGAGCTGGCTGCGGCTGAGGAGCTGATGTCGCAGGGTTGGAGACGGTCTGGACCAGCAGCTGAATCAGTTGGTTTTGGTTGGCCATCAATTGAGTCCAGTCGGGTCCGTTAGCTGGCGGGGGTGGCGGAGTGGTCTGCCTCTCTTGCGTCCCATTGAGATTGCCATTGCTGTTGCTCCTTGTGCTCACCATCTGTTTTCCTCCAAGGTTTAGAAGAGAAGAGAGAGATTACCAGGGGTTCTATTTGTTCCATCCCACACACAAAGACAAGCAAAAAGGCAAATTCCAAAGAAAATAGCAAAACACTTCCTTTATTAATTTATTTCATCCTGATAATTTTGTGGCTGATGACAAGGAAATACAGCTCACAAATGCGTTCTAATTTAGCCTAAGGCCTAATTCTAAAGAACCTCTTACTGGGCTGGCTTGAACTGAGCTAAGTAATGCTTCTTGATGCCGGTGCGACGCCTCTTAGGTGCAGACTCAACGCTAATCCCGCTGACTGAGGAAGCGCAATCTTCTGCCCCTCGGAACATGGCTAGCTCCTCCTCTGCTCTCCGAAGCTTGTAGGCGAGGTAGCTCAACTCATCCATGGCCATCTCATAGGCTCCATCCAAAGCCTGAGTGAGCTCTACTTGCTGCTTGAGCCGGGAGTCGCCTTCGGTCTCGGTGGATGCGTAGATGCTGCGTGAACTCGCCAGGTATCTGCGAGGGTAGTACCGGAATGCGGAATCCTTGAGCTCAGGTGAATACATCTCTCTCAATCGTCGGATAGCCTCCCGTGCTGCATCCTGGATACCAGCAAGGAAGGTGTCTCGCCTCTGTGGGGCATCAAAGATGTGGAAGGCGGCTATATCTCCCACGTTGGCGAAAATTCGAACCTCGACACGCCAGTACTCTTGCTCCCCGATGGTCTGCTGGTACCCCTGATAAATTGGGCGGCCTTGGAAGCCTATCTCTTGCAGAAGACTCTGAAGGCAGGAGGCTAAGTGACCGGCTTGGGTGCCAAAAGTGACTTGGGTAGGGGTCTCGGACATCTACAATTTGAAGAAGGAAAGGGGGTTAGAAAGCGAGTGGAAGGATGTTGAGTAAAGGAAGAGAACAGACAAGATTTTACAAGATCTTTTAAAAATTATTTTAAAGAAATTATGTCCTTAGTGGTTCCCATTCTATTCTACCTACGGTCGCGTCTTGGAGTCATCGCGGCTCTGATACCACCTTTGTCGGATCCCGGAGTAACGACTCCGAAACCCTCTGTGTAAATAGCACTAGTCCAGGAACAGCTAGTGCACACAGCCAAACAAAGATACATATCGAACGCAAATGACCAAATATATTAAGCAAATGGGTACGGCCTTATGGCCAAGTCTTACAATGATAAATCAAATAAAAGGGATAAATAACAGCGGAAAAAATAATAAGATAACTGGCGAAGCCCAACTGCCTCCCCACAGGCAGACGACTGCAAGACACGTCCTACTCGTCCTGGTCCTCACCGTAGTCGTAGACATCCTCCTCTGTTAAGATGCAGCAAGGTGAGTACAAACTTGTACTCCGCAAGTCACCCGGGAAAAATGCAACATAATGATAAAGGCTTCAACGGAAGGCTTATAGGGTTAATTTGCAAAAACAGCATTATGAAATACAATAAATAGATTGAAATTGCTGAATTTAATACAGTAAGTAAAAACAATATGCTTGAATAAAGCTCATACCGTTAGTGCAGGCTCCGACCATACACCAACCTAACCACGGGAATCCCTCCCGGACCAATTTCCCAAAAACAAATCCATGTGAATTCCATCCATCCACACAATAACCATACGCTCATGGACTCCATCCATCCATAAGGTTTTTGAAAACATTTTTGTAAAACCAAGTCTAATCTATGAAAAACTTTTACTTAGCATGCCCGTGACCGTGGGCACGGCTATCCAGGATAGGTTATACACTCTGCAGAGGTTGTACAGCTTTACCCACAAGTTATTATGTCCTCATTATGTCGGCCAATACACGCTTCCTTAGGCGTGCGACTGAGTAATCATAACAAGGCCTTTACAATGCGAAGCCGTCAACTCGGTCAAGCCAACTCTAAGGTTTCACCCCAGTAAGGAATCCACCAGACCGGGACCCCCTCTTGAGCCTAGGTGAGACTTCTCATGGCTACAAACACGCTCACCCAAGTGGGACTTCGCATGGCACCAACCACGCCCACTTTCAACCTACGACTTGACTCGAGTTTGGACTCCGCAAATTATTTGGCCAGGGCTGTCCCATACCAGCCATGTGGTAGTACGTTAAGACTTTTGCAACAGTAGCTCAAAGACCGGTCCTTAATCTGACTCAGGCCCAACCACATACCCCCGTGCACGACAATCAACCACTGCGGCTCCAACCAACGGGGCATGCCTGCACCCACCACTCTAACCAAATGCCTAAGTCTAAACCAATTTTTATATTTTATTTTGAAATAGTTTTGTAAACTTCCTTGACTCTCCAAAGTCAAGAATACTATCCAAAAGCTTGTCATTTTAAGTGAAAAGGTATCCCCAACCTAAGTTTCATCTATGCATGGCTAAGCATATGCTATAAAGTTTTCTAGCCATTCTATTGAACTAACCAGAGTTTTTAATCTTGGGTTACAAGGTATTGAGAATTTCAAATTCAATGAGGAAATAACAAGTAGGCAATAACTAGATTTAAAACTGAATTGAAATACGTTGAATATAAATACGCATGCAATATAATTTAAATCAATATAATTTTATTTGCAATTCTGGGATCAACATGATCAAGGAGGGTGACTTGCCTTGCTCTTCGAATTGGTGAGATCCGTCGTCGAGGAAATCTTCAGAATCGTCGTAATCTACACGTGAAAATAACCCTCCAAACTCAAAATAAATTCAAATCAAATTCAAATAAACTCAAAAATTCAAATTGAGGCTAGGAATGGGTAGAGGGGAATTTTTGATGAATTTAGAAATTTGAATGGGTTAAATCGGAGTTAGAACGAAGGAGAACGGGCTCCGGGAAGTTTAAATTCAGGGAAAATGAATAAAAGGAAATTTTGGAATTATTTTTGTATAGGAAATTGAGGATTATGACGTCAGCACCAAAATTATTTTCGGCCGAATTAATTTTCTACGGAAAAACCTGAGTTTTTGCGTCAGCATGACGTCATCTCGGGATTGGGCCGGCTGACATGTGGGCCTCGGTCCATGGACCGGGTCCACGGAAGGAATAGTGGCCGACGTGGCGGGGAGGTGCGGGTGGCGCTGACGGGGCGGCCTGGTGCGCGGGTGGCGCCGACGTGGACGCCACACAAGCCTGGGCTGGCTGATGTGGCTCGGCCACCGACGGGGGCGCACGGGTCCCAAGGGTCGCCGGCGGTAGCGACCACGGCGGGGGACGACGAGGGCGGAAATGGGGAGAGGGGCGCACGGGGAGCAGACCTATACCTCCGGCGAAGCTCGGCGGTGGACGGAGGTGGCCGACGACGAGGTGGAGGTGGCGAAGTGATCGGGTTCCGGCGGGCGGGGCTCTCCGGCGGTGCTCGGGCACGGGGCAAAAGTGGAGGAGGCTCGGCGGCTCTCCTTCGCCGGCGATTCCTCGCCGGAGAAGAAGGCGGCGCGGCGGAGCGAAGACGCTCGGCAGGGGAGCTCTCGGGCGCCGGAGAGTGCAAACGGGAGGTGGAGCGAGGTGGAGTGGGGAAGGGTGGTGCTCGGGGGTGGCTTTTATAGGGCCGAAGGGGTGGAGGCGCTGTGGAATCCCTCGCCGGAGAAAGCGGGGAGGTGGGCGGCGGTTGCAACGGGAGTGGCCGAGTGCCGCGTGGGAGACGTGGGCGTCGTGCGCGGAAAACGGGGGAGACGGGGCGCGGGCTTGCGGCGCACGAAGATAGGGGCGGCGTGCGGAAGAGATAAGGGGGAGGAGGCCGGTTAGGGCGGAGCCGGCCAACGGCCATGGCGGCGGCGCCCGCGTGAGGGCCGCGTGAGGGGATGGGGGTCGGGGATGACAAGTGGGGCCGGGGCAGAGAGAGAGAGGGGCGGAAGCGGGTGAGATCGCGGGTTGGGGAGATCGGACGGTGGAGAATGAACGCGGGGCGTTAAGTGGAAGGTAGCGGCCACGATGCGATCGCTGGGATCGGGCGGCGGTGGGAGAAGGAGGAGTGGGCAGGCGAGATGGGCCGGCGTGGCCGCTATCGGGCCGCACGCGTGGCGCGCGGGGAGGCGGGATGGAGGAGGCGACGTGGGCGGCATCTGGCCGTCCA
The DNA here is from genome assembly GCA_017311315.1 of Dendrocalamus latiflorus. NCBI lineage: Eukaryota > Viridiplantae > Streptophyta > Magnoliopsida > Poales > Poaceae > Dendrocalamus > Dendrocalamus latiflorus. The sequence continues at coordinate 23,757,265 of CM029626.1, read as the reverse complement.
CGTGGCGGCCGAAAAGAGGGGTTGAATTTTCTTTTTTTTTTTTGATTTTCTGGAAATCCGAAAAAGGACTTTTAGGCTTAGAAAATAGCAGAAAAATCCAAATAAATCCCAGAAAAATCCTATAAGTCTAGAAAAATGCAAGGAACCCAAATAAAAGCATTTAAACTTATTTTGATCACAATTTCTTCCAAACTTACTAATTTTTAAAACAAAGCAATAAACAAAAGAAGGAATTTAAATTCCAGAAAAGAAATTAAAATAAAGGAAAATTTGGGATGTCACACCAATTCGAAGAGCAAGGCAAGTCACCCTCCTTGATCATGTTGATCCCAGAATTGGAAATAAAATTATATTGATTTAAATTATATTGCATGCGTATTTATATTCAACGTATTTCAATTCAGTTTTAAATCTAGTTATTGCCTACTTGTTATTTCCTCATTGAATTTGAAATTCTCAATACCTTGTAACCCTAGATTAAAAATTCTGGTTAGTTCAATAGAATGGCTAGAAAACTTTATAGCATATGCTTAGCCATGCATAGATGAAACTTAGGTTGGGGATAACTTTTCACTTAAAATGACAAGCTTTTGGATAGTATTCTTGACTTTGGAGAGTCAAGGAAGTTTACAAAACTATTTCAAAATAAAATATAAAAACTGGTTTAGACTTAGGCATTTGGTTAGAGTGGTGGGTGCAGGCATGCCCTGTTGGTTGGAGCCGCAGTGGTTGATTGTCGTGCACGGGGGTATGTGGTTGGGCCTGAGTCAGATTAAGGACCGGTCTTTGAGCTACTGTTGCAAAAGTCTTAACGTACTACCACATGGCTGGTATGGGACAGCCTTGGCCAAATAATTTGCGGAGTCCAAACTCGAGTCAAGTCGTAGGTTGAAAGTGGGCGTGGTTGGTGCCATGCGAAGTCCCACTTGGGTGAGCGTGGTTGTAGCCATGAGAAGTCTCACCTAGGCTCAAGAGGGGGTCCCGGTCTGGTGGATTCCTTACTGGGGTGAAACTTAGAGTTGGCTTGACCGAGTTGACGGCTTCGCATTGTAAAGGCCTTGTTATGATTACTCAGTCGCACGCCTAAGGAAGCGTGTATTGGCCGACATAATGAGGACATCATATCTTGTGGGTAAAGCTGTACAACCTCTGCAGAGTGTATAACCTATCCTGGATAGCCGACGTCAACTACGGTGAAGATCTGGACGAATAGGCCGCGTCTTACTGTCGTTTGCCTGTGGGCAGGCTCAGTGGGCTTCTTCCGCTTCGGTTTTTCTTCCGCTGCTTATTAATTAATTTTGGCTTATGCGCCATTGATGTAAACTTTGGCATTCATGCCCATATTCAGTTAATAAATGTCATTATGGTTGATATTTATCTTTGTTGTACGCTGTGTGCACTAGCTGATCCTGGACTAGTGCGATTTACATAGAGGATCCAGGAGTCGTTGCTCCGGGTTCCGACAAAGGTGGTATCCCTCAGACCGCCTACTTCCTAGGGCACAGACCATTGCTACCCACCTATCAATATGAAACTCTACAACCGTATGCTCGACAGACGATGCAACTACTCCATTCTACGATGACGTAAAGACAACAATGGCAAGAAGCAAGTATTAGGAAGTCTACGACCTATCCAGAGAACAAGGTTTCTCTCTTTCCTTTTGACTTCTTCAAGTTCTAACCCCTATTGTGCAGATTTCCATCTCTCTGTGAAGATAAGGAACTATATGTCGAGCAACACCCCGAAAACCCATTGCTAGCCAATATAACTCACCTCCATTCTTTCTGCTCTACCGGAATCTCGGGGTCGAGATTCTTTTTAAGGGGGGTAGATTTGTAACATCCTGAAAAATCTAAATTTGAAAATATGAATTTCTTGAATTATGTTTGCAAAATATTTTATTGGAATTTGGATTTTGTCGTGTTTTTCTAAATTTGGTTGAGATTCCAAAACTTTAATAAATTCATAAAAGACAAAGACAAACATTAGTAATGCCGAAAAGAGACTATGCAAAGAAAAGCAAACTAAAATTTGAAATACGAATCTGAAAAGATGATCCAGTATAAGGAGGGAGGAACCCGAGCTAAAACCAAAATCTTATTTTGGAGATAATGACAAAAATACAAATGCTCCTATATATATATATATGCAAAATTAAGTAAGCCAGCAAGATAAGATTATGTGAAATTATGTACATGTACATAATAAATAAAATATACAACACACTAAACATATGTTATGACAAGTGAAGCAATAAAGGAAATAACGGTATAAAAATAAGAACATCAATTAAAACAAAAGGGCTATTATACTTTGTCTTTAAGTAATTGAACAAAGACATGAAATAAAATTTCAAAAATTAGGAACCAATATCTTAAAGAGAAAATAGAAGTTCAACATACAAATTTAAAAATCAAATTCAAAGCCTTTCTCTCTTTTCTTTATCCTCTCTATTACATGTGGGCCCCACTCATTTTTCTCTCCTCCCTCCCGTTTCTTCTCTGGCTTCTGGGCCCGAGTGCCCCGCCCGCACTCCTCTTCCTCTCGCTCCGCCCGCGCGTGCGGCTCCTCCCTTCCTCTCTTCTTCCCCGTGCGCCCGGGGCCCCTCTCCGTTTTGGCCGAGCCACGCGACACCATCATTCGCTGCTCTGCCACGCCGCCTGCAACGCTGCCCGATCTCCCCGCTGCGCCGGCCCGCTCCCGTCGCTCGCGCCCCGCACGTCGCTCCTCCGCACACCGAGCTCCGCGCCGCCTGCCCTGCACGCCGCCCGGTCGGCTCCGCTTCTATAAGAGCAAGGGCGCGCTCCCAATCACTTTGCCTCCTTCCCCACTTCCTCCCACCGCCGGGAATCGGCCTCTAGAGCTCCACCGGCCGTCGGCCATGTCCTTCCCCCCAACTCCGGCGAAGCGGCGATCCGCCGATTGAAGCCGCCTCCGTCCAATTCCTCGGCACTAGACCTCCACCGTGGCTCCGCCAACCTACCCCCACGGCCGCCGGAGCCTCTCCCCCGCTCCAAGCCGCCGGCACCGTGCGCCTCCTCGCCGCCACCCCGGGCTCACGCCGCCGAGCCACCTCAGAGTCTCTCCGCCCCTGCCAACCGTCGGGGTAAGCTCTACTAGCCTCCTTTATGCTCCGGCGCTCGTCGATTTATCCTCCTCCCCACGCCGACGCCGCCGCCCCTCTCCACCCCCGCCTCCGGCCGCTTGCGCCCACGCCGGCCACCGCCGACACCACCACAGCCCCGATTGACCTCACCATCATCTTTGCCATCCGCAGGGGAACCCATTTTGAGGGTCTCCGGCGCCACCCCGGCCGGCCCTCACCGGCGGCAATGTGGCTGGCCGTGCACCTCCGGCTCCTCTGTTTTGACTCCGGGAGTAGAGAATACAATTAGTATCTTTTGCTTTCCTTGATCAGTCCAGGTATATCATCTCATTGGCTATCCGAGCATGCTTAACAATTCAGCCGTTGCCCTTGGTCTTGAGTTCGAATCTGCCAGCCACACAATGCTGCCCCATTTTCTGTTTTGTTTTGAATTTTTGTAATACAATGCAATTGATAAAAACCAGGGTAAAAATTTAGGGATAGTCTAGAAAACCTAATAAATATTAAATGGGTCATAAAACCAGATTGATTAATATATAATTATGGATTAGTTAGTATGTTTGAATAATTAATCCTATTTGAACAATTAAAGATTGCCATTGGTTAAGAATTAGGATATTGCCATTAAATGAACTCTAGTGGTAGGTTTTGCTAATTATCAAATATTGAAATATAATGTTGTTAGATAAGTAAATTTTAATTAAAGCTAATGACAATTAGAATATAGAGATTTTCTATGAAGATATGTATATAAACATATTTGTATATATGTATATACCTAAGAGGGTTAGAGAAATGCGGATAGCATATATGCAGCCCACTAGTAAAAATAACAGTACCATTTTGCGGTCACCGAAGATCCCACTAAAATATATATATGTAAATGCTATCGTTAATATATACCGCCAGTCATAAAGTCTTAAATGGTAGTTTAGTTAATAATGATAACAAAATGTACTCATGTATAGCAGGCTCGACTTGTAAAAGGATAAAACATCGGTATCGGTAGTTTTCAGAGAACACTCAAATTAAGAGGTCATAATAATATGGAGGTGCTAAAATATAATAGCCCTTAGGTTATCAAGATTCAAAGTAATCTTACAGACACACAAATATTCTAAAATGAACGTGTACCTAATAACACGAGTAATCTGGATCACATAAAATGATACATACTAAGCTTTACCCGAATAGCTAAATTAGAAATAAGGCTAAGCCTAAACTAAAGCATAGATAAAATAATGAAAAGATCCAGTCATCGTACTCTACCATCGCCCTTACCTCAAGTAACACAAAATCACCCATTAACTCATAATAAAACTAAATTGAGTTTATTCGGATTTATTTGGATCTTTTTGAGTTATTTGCTTTTATTTGGATTCAGTCGTTTGCCGCGTAATTAGAAATCGGAAGTCGTAAAGATTCAGTGGATCAAGCGAAATTAAGCTCGAAGTGAAGATAAACGCCAAAAACTCAAGAGAAAGCATCGTGTGAGCTCAAGACTGCGGTAAACCGCGCCAGGCGAGTCAATACTTTGATCATGTTGAACCTACATTTTCTGCAAATTATTTTGTTTTAAATTATCAAATTGCATGCTGTTATTTCATATGCAAATACATGTTTAATTTGAGATTCTAGTTATAAGCCCATTTTTACCTTTGATAATATTACACCTTCTTTGGAATACTTGATTACGTGAACCTTGTCACCCTAGTAAAATTATAGTAGTAACTTTTGAAAATAAGTTCGTAATTATACGCCATGCTTAGTACTGCATAGATACTTGGGGGCGCTGAAATGTCCCAAACATCATTGTCATTTTAAATCATGAGAAACTGGTTTGGGCAGTCATGGTGGGAATGACTGGTATATTTGGACATGATTATTTTATGCTCCCAAAAATCCTAACTTGCTTAAATATCTGAGCGGATGGTTTGGGGGCTGGTATGTGGTGCGGTGGGAGCACAAATTTTGGAGTGTGGTAGAACCGCTCAGATAATACTAAGGACTGAATCTTGTGATGACCTCCTGATGTAAAACAGTACAACCACAAGTCTATAATGGGTACGACCTAGCTGAATAACTTGCAAGGGTTTAGTTCAGATATCACCGAGGAAAGTGGGTGCCAGGGTGTACTGGTTTACTCACAGTGAGGCGCAGGGTGTACTGCACTCGCACGGCGCAAGAGGGGGCTTCTGAATGTGGTGGTGTAACCCTTCAGCGGTGAAACCTCAGCGTGGGTGGTGTCTAGCTAGATCGGAGTAAGGTAAAGGCTTTGTGATAAATTATCTGGGTCTCATGCCTAAGGAAGCATGTTGGCAACAAAGATAATTCATCTCTTGTGGTGAAAGTGTACAAACTCTGCAGAGTCAAAACTATTCGAATAGTCGTGCCCATGGTCAAGGGCGGACATGGGAACTTACTCGAGATAGTTCTATTTCAAAATGTTTTGTGGGTGGGATGGAAAAGTGAAGGGCAGCGGAAAGCCCTGATTTGAGTTGTCCTGGGTGTCGTCCCAGTGGTAAGTTAAGCGGCTATAACGCTGAAAGATGTTATACGGTGTGATGCCGTATATATGGAAAAATTATGGTGATATTAGGCATATGGTGTGATGCCATATGTATGGAAATTCATGTTAATATTCCTTGAACATTATGATTTGTTCCAAAGCTGCTAGGTCTCAGGAAATTTTATGTATTGTATTTCAAGTAGTGGCATTTCTATTCTTACAAAATAAAATATGGGTGGAATAAACAGGGTCGTGAGTAAAGGAGATGGATGTTTGTAGCATGTACTTAAAGGTATTGGTGGATTCAGGTCGATCATGAATAAGAAATGATAGTGTGGGTTCTGGGAGAAATAAATTAATGGGGTCCAGTTGAATAGATAGGTTAGATAAATGATCTAATTGAATTTTCAGGAATTTGGAAAAATAATACAAGTATTGGAGTATAATTCTTGATTAGTGATATTCTTGGTGGATATATATAATAGTGAATCATATATTTGGTCAATGATATTCTTGGTGGATGTATACTCAATGATTTTGGAGAATTAGGGAGTGCAAAGGTAAATTGCTGGGTTACTACACTAACGATTAATATAAATTCTTGGAAGATACTGGTGATAATGGTAATTAATAGGAGATGATCAATTACTAGAGGGATGAATTGAATTTCCGAGAAGATTGGAGGATTCATAACAATTAGTGGATTATAATCTTGGTAAATTGAATTTTCGGTGGAGGTATATTTGTGGATTAGCTAGTGATAGATAATGGAAAATGAGATTGATTATTGGGTTATGGTTTTGAATCAATGACGAAAAGGATTGAATACGAATGATATCGGTGGATTTGAAAGTAATTATGTTAGAGAATCATTAGAATTCAGAGGTGAGGAGCTGATGAGTAGTAATGACAGGATTGGGTTATTAGTAATTCAAAATACAAAGTATGATCGGTGGATTAAATAAATGATGACACTTGCTGTTTGGAGTTGTAGACAGCAGTCATTAAAGAAAGTGCATTTTTCCGTGGATTAGGTCAATTTTGGCCATTGTAGTGTGGAGTTAGGTAGCAACTATAACACTTTGATTGAGCAAGGGTAATAATGCTACTAAAGGCGATTTTGGCAAATAAAAATAACCCGAGCCTCTCCTTTGTTAAGCCATGAATACTATTTATTTGCATTCTGTGTATTGGCTCGTGGAGCACGGGGTCGGAGTGCTCACGCTCGCTTTTGCGACAAAAATTCAGATTCAGGAATCAAATTACCTCGCCTCAGCAACAAGATTGGACAAGCTGGCCGAGAAGATGAAGATGTCAAGGGCTAGGCCGCGAACCTCCAGTTGGCTGCCTGTGGGCATGTCCTGAAGGTCCCACCTGTGTGCTTCGTTCTTCCGCTGCTGCAATTTAATGATTTCGGCCTAATCGGCCCATGAGTAAGTCTACTATTGTATTTACGCTTCCACATGATATGTATTTTGATATTCATTACTGTAACTGTGAGCACTATCTACTGATCCAGGGAATAGTGCAGAAAATCACAGAGGAATCCGGATTGAAAAATCTGGGTCCCTACAGCCGCCCCACGTCGTCATCCGCCCACCTCGCCGCCGCTCCGGCCGATTAGCCACCACCCCTAGCTTCCCCTTCCCCCTGACAACCCATTTTGCCAGCCTACCCTCCCCCTCTGGCCTCCCCTCGCCGGAGCTTCCGCCGCCGGCCGTGCGCCCCCACCTCCTCTATTTCGGCCGGTGGTTTCCTGTGAAGTCCTCAGCCCCATCACATTATCAGTTTTCATTTTCCCCAGAGATACAAGAAACACCGGTCAGACAATTGGTTAGCAGCGCGCGCGTTAATCCCCTTTACCCTAAGTCCCGAGTTCGATCCCGAGCGGCACCCATTTTCGTCCCCTTTTATTTTGACTTTCCTCCGTTCATTTTTTTACTAGAAAAAACTAAGAGAAAATTTGGGGAACAATTTAGGGAATGTAGTAAATTTAATAAGGATGTACAATAGGGTACTTAACATTCAATATCTGATTATTTACTCTATGGACAACTGAAACAGCTTAAATATTTAATTGAGGTTTAATTACCAATTAAAAACGTGAATAACCTATAGTTTAGCTTAGAACCCAAAGTTAATAAAAATTCTAATTAAAAATATACAACCATAGATGGCACAAAATTTATTAGGATATACATGAGTTTAATAAATGTCTACTCATGGATTAGTATTATCATGTATGTATGATTAGGATGTCTTTAGCATTTATTTTAAATTTAATCCTAAATTAAAGGAGAAATTTAGGAAAAATTAGGGATAATATGTGGAGGCTAATAAAATTTAAATAGGGCTTAGAAAGTTTATGTATGAATTAAATTCGAATTAGTTGTCCTGATAAATAGTTAGTGTGACTTTAGTATTTAGATTGTAAATCTAATTATTTATTAAAGGCATTAATGAGGAGAAGTGGTTTTGGATAAACGTCTATATTTAATAAAGCTGGCCCCTAATTAACATGTAAGCATGCATGCCCAATAGTTATCATGCCATCAATAAACAAACCTCGGTGACATACTTTAATATAATAGCCCTAGGTCATCAAGATTCAGAATAATCTCACAGACATATAAATACTCTAAATTGAGCATGTAACCAATAACATGAGTAATTAAGGTCACATAAAATGATACATATCAAGCATTGCTCAGATTGCTAAGTTAAACTAAGATTAGAAATAAAGTTGAGTTTATTTGGATTTACTTGGATCTTTGAGTTATTTGCTTTTATTTGGGTTCAGTCGTTGTCGCGTAGTTAGAAACTGGAGTCCTGAAGATTCTATGGAGCAAGCGAGGACGAGATCGATGCAGACCAGGAATTAAAGATCATCGCATGAGACAACCTTGTGCGAGCTCAAGACCGCAGTAAACCGCGCCAGGCGAGTCAATACTTTGATCATGTTGATCCTACATTTTCTGCAAATTATTTTTGTTTAAATTATCAAATTGCATGCTGATATTTTATATGCAAACACATGTTTAATTTAAGATTCTAGTTATACGTCCATTGTTGCTTTGAATAATATTACACCTCCTTTGGAATACTTGAATATGTGAACCTTGTCGCCCTAGCAAAATTATAATGGTAACTTTTCAAAAGTAAGTCCGTAATTATATGCCATGCTTAGTACTGCTTAGATACTCAGGGGCACTGAAATGCCCCATGCATCAGTATCATTTTCAATCCTGAGAAACTGGTTTGGACAGTCATGGTGGGAATGACTGGTATATGTTGGTACGATTATTTTATGTTCTCAAAAACCCCAAACTTGCTTAAATATCTGGGCAGATGGTTGGAGGGTGTGAGTGTGGTGCAGTGGAAGCACAAAGTGGGTAGTGGTAGAACCGTCCATATACCACTAAAGACTGAATCTTGTCATGACCTCCTGTGTAAAACAGTACAACCACAAGTCTGTAAAGTACAACTTGGCTTAGTAGATTTATCGGACCCTGAAAGTCATCCCCACAGGAGGAGGTGGTGAGGTCGTGCAAGCAGCTGTCTGTGTGACGGCTTGAATGAGACACTCGTAGAGAGTGAAGTTCTGCTGTGGCGGGCTAACAGTGGGGGTAGCCAGCTGCTAGACGTTCAGAAGGAAAACATCCCGCACAACGTATGGGACCCACCGCAAGTGGGAGCGACCCATAGGGTGAAATGATGGAAGGGACGAGGTACTTTGAACGGTTACTGTGATGGTCTGCTCAACCACATGACTAAGGAATTGTGTGGGGCAACGAGTTGATTGTCTCTTGTGGTGAAAGTGCACAAACTCTGCAGAGTCAAAACTATTCGAATAGCCGTGCCCACGGTCAAGGGCAGACATGGAAACTTAACTAGATATAGTTCTATTTCAAAATGCTTTATGGATGGGTTTGGAAAAGTGAAGGGCAGTGGAAAGCCCTGATTTGAGTTGTCCTGAGTGTCGTCCCTGAGAGACCATGTGGAAGTCATCCCATGTGTGTGATGAGTAATTGACAGCGGTTTAGGGAAGTCGAGTTTGATTTGGTTGGTTCGGACCATGTCGTTGCGTGGTGCAATGGACTGGGTCGAACTTAGTCAAACCTGGTCAAAGGTTTTAGGTTGCATATTATGTCGACTTGTCAGGTTTGGGCTATTTCATTAATGCATTTATGCTTACATGTATCGAGCGGTGCTATTTGATGTGTTTCTTGTTTGTGTTGGCTGCAGGACGTCGAGGCGGAGTCGTGGCGAGACACGAGGTGGCCGGACTAGACACGGGCGGTGTCGAAGTTAGAACGGTCAAGATGTGTCGAAGACGGCGGAGACTCGAGGTGGTTGCGAGGCTTGGACGACAAGGAGCACGGAATCTTCCCGGAAGGTGCAGGAGGGGCGAAATGGGAATTTCGCGAGGCTGCACAAGCGGGAGCGGGCTCCGTTCGGGTTTAGCGGGCGTAACGGGGTGGAGACCCGTTAGCTAAGGGCTATATAAAGGAGGGAGTGGCTGCATGCCCCCTCATGGCTTTGGGAGAGAGTTAGCGTTTTAGTGAGTCAAAAGAGGCTTTGAGAGGTGGTTTTGCTTTACTCTTTAGTGGTTGAGGGCAGCAGGAGTAGTTCCATGCTCGTAGCTTTCTCAGTGCATTGTCTCCTCTCCAGGGAAGCATGTAGTGGGTGATGTTCTTGAGAGGATTGAGTGGAGACCCTTGTAATCATTCCTCTTGTTCTAATGTCCATGTGTATCGGGACTCCTATGTAATCCTTGCTTGGTTGAAATGAAAATCTGAAATTTCTCTCTCGTGTAGCCTCTCTATTCTTCGTTTTCTCCTTTTGGGTGTATTTCCTCTTTTTGTGATTTCAAGTTCTTTCTTGCTGGAAAGGCCCAAAATGGGTTGCTCTATGTTGGGATGATGCCTCAACATCATTTGATCAAGTTTCCCAAGAGCAAACTTCGTTTAATCTCAGATTTCATAATTGGGACTCCTCTGTTCTTCATTTCCTCTTTTAGGGTTTTGATGATTTTCGTGTTTCCCTTCATGAGAAAAGGTGAAACTTGTCATGCAGAGACTTATGGCTATTAATTAGCTATCCTCAAAGTTTCGTGGCCAAAGGATCAATGGTTAGATGGGAATTTGAGTTTTTGGGTAGCTCTCTGTATTTTTCAAGTTCTTGGCTAATATCTGAATTTCTTGTGCTCTTGCTTAGTTCCCATGTTGTTTGAGGCCCTAAAGGTATTTAGAATAGTCCCTTGATGTCTCTCTCTGAAAAGATCAGAAGTTTTCCTTTCGTTTCCTTGATTTAGCCAGAAATCCGAAGTTTCAGAACTTCTGTCAGCCTGCTCTGTCTGCTGTCGTGTGGTACTATCGCTCCTCGAGAGGTACTACCGCCCAGAGGTACTACCGCTCGGCTTAGCGGTACTACCGCCCAGCGGTACTACCGCTCGTCTCAGCGGTACTACCACTTGCAGTCAGACCTGCTCTGAAATTATTTTTTCTTGACTGTTCCTTTCTGGATCTGGTTTAGCCTTGTTGCTGTGACTTCAAGTAGTGCCTATCTTATTTCTTCATAGCTTCCATAGCTATTGGAGAAGAAGCATAAGTGTGGTTTCTTGAGGGGCGAATTTATTTTTTTGAGAGGGCCATTCACCCCCCTCTGTCGCCATTTCGGTCCAACAATTGGTATAAGAGCCGGTTAGCTCTTCTCAATAGATCTTAATCGGTCTCTAAGAGCCGTGGCGACGGACAAGTATTCCACCAAGCCGCTCATCTTTGATGGCATCGATTACCCCTTCTGGAAGAGCCGAATAGAGACATACATCCAGGCTCAGGGGTATGCCATCTGGCGGAAGGTGAAGGTGCGATTTGTTGTTCCTGCTGATGAGAACATCAACGCCGGGAATATGGCTGATGTTGAGGCAAACGCTAAGGCAAGGAACATCATTATCCAGGGCCTGAGTCGTAGCGAGTTTGACCGCATATCTCATCTTTCGTCCGCCTTCGATATTTGGGAGACCCTCGATGCCTACCATAAGGGCACCTCCCAAATAAAGACGGTGCGACAGGACCAGTTCAAGCGAGATTACAACAAGTTTGAAATGCTCGCTGGCGAGTCCCTTGATGAGTGTTTTGCGCGTTTTCACAAGATTCTGAGCAACCTCCGAGCGGTCGGTCTCACATACCCCGACACGGATAACGCTCTCAGATGCTTGCTGCACTCGATCTTCGTGTTTGGGAGATGAAGGTGACTACCATCAAGGACACCACGGACCTCTCGACTTTGACTCTTGATGCGCTGTACTCGCGCCTCAAGACTCACGAGATTGACATTGTCTCTCGCAAGTCGAAGTCACAGTCGATGACCCTAGTCACCGATCCCAGTTCGGGTTCTGGTCCTTCTTCTGATTCGCTGTGTGGATTCTCCCTTGCTGCTCTCTGTGACATAACTGATGATCAGTTAGAGCAGCTTGCGGATGAGCAGTTAGCCCTCCTAGTTAGGAGATTCTCCCATGCTTACAAGAGGAGGAGGGACGGAAAGAGAGGAGGACCCGTGATCTACTTCGAGTGTGGTGGCCCCAACCACATTCGAGCGAACTGCCCCAAGCTGGGGAAGGGCAAGAACGACTACGGCGGTTCGGGCAAGAACGACTACACCGACAAGAACCGCAACAAGAAGCCCTCAGCTGCTGCACAAGACAAGAAGAAGTTCCGTGACTTTGGGAAGGCCAAGAAGCTCTTCCACCGCATCCTCACCACCTTCGACGACCTCGATCTCAGCGAGGTGGAGGGGTGGAGCGACGACGATGGAACGGACGAGCAAGAACCCAAGGGTGGCGACGACTTCTCCGGCATGTGCTTCATGGCCCTTGAAGGCGAACTGAGCGACAGCGAGCTGTACTCCGACTTGGACGAGGTATCCCCCACCTACGACCAGCTTAATCATGCTTTTCTTAAGCTAGGTGGATTTCATGCTAGAACTAGGGCTAGGTGTACCGAGTTAGAGAAGGAAGCAGATAGACTATCACGGGAGCTTACTTCACTTACATCTGCTCCCTCCTGTGATGATTGTGATACATGCTCTTGCTCTTTTGGGTGACATGGAGAAACTAAGGACCTCGCATGATAGTTTGTCTTCTGAGCTTGATACGCTTAAGGTGGAGAACATTAGTCTTCTTGCTGAGCTTGAGATGAGTAGGGTAGTTCCTGTTTCATCTACTACTGTTGAGACTAGTGCTTGCACCTCATGTGAGGATAAGGACAACACATATAGAGGTCTTTATACCATGTTGCTCGATCTGCCCGAGACTTGTGAAAACTGCAATAATTTGAAGATGAACCTAAAACGGGCAGATCATAAAATTGCTGAGTTGAATGCTTCTTTACTTGAGCCTGTTGTTTCTTGCACCAACTATCCAAAATTGACGCTTGAGTTTGAGTCCGTTTCTAAGCAATTTCAAGAGATGGTTGATCGTGACAACAAACTAGCTCAGTTTGCGACTAAGGATCCTGTTAGCTCACCATGCATTAGTTGTGATAAACTAAAACTTGAACTCGTTGCTTTGAATGAACAATGTGTGAAGCTAACTAAGGACTTACTAGAGAAGCCATCAACTCATTGTGATGTGATTGCTGAGGTGGGGAAGGAGAATCCCAAGGGTAAGGTTGAGACGCTTAGTGACGTGAACCAATCGGCTAGTAGTAGGACTGTCCCCTCAGAGTCGGCTGTGCGTGCACAAGCCATTCTTTCCTCTACTATTGGTTCTTCATCTGCTCCCTTACCTTCTGCTACTCCTTCTTCCCCTGCTCTTCTTGTACCTCTCTCTTTTGGGAGTGTCAGTATCTTATGAACACTCTCGAGAGATTTGTAGGCGGCAAGAAGAAGCTTAATCTTATTCTAGACCAATCCAAGATTTGCAGATTTAATCAGGGTCTAGGATATGATTTCTATGAGGACATGAGGAAACATCCACCTGCCGTGCTCAGACCCATAGCACCAGGTGTGATCGAGACTGAGCCCAGGACCGAGAAAGTCCAATTTAAGTCTACGGGCTTTGTCCAAGGGATTTCTGACAACAAGGTGATTCCCCCTGCAGCTTCGGCCTCTCAGAAGGCGAAGCCTCACCGTGTTACTTCTACCTCTCAGAAGGTGAAGTACCACTGCACCTTCTGTCAGAAGGATGGACATCTGATCGATCGATGCTTTAGGTGCGCCAAGATCGCGCGTAGAGACCGTGTTGAGTCTCTTAGGCGTATTCAGGGTCAGCCCCAGACCTTGAGTGCATCTAAGACCAACACGAGGTCGAGGGTTGTGTCAAGTGCTTCTGATGTGTTTGGGCAGCATCGAGGACTTGGTTTTTTTTTCGAGTTTTCTGGTTTTTGTCCTCATGCTCCCTTTGGTCATGACTTCCGCCGTCCTGAGGGTAGATCTCGTTTCCCCCGTCGAGATGGCTACCCGCGACGTGATCAGCGTGTTGCCGGTACTCCGACTCGCTCTCCCGTAGCAGTCGGACCCAGCAACAGCTTCAGGTCTGCTCACAGACCTTCTGTTTCTTTGAGCGACAGAGAGCGTAGGGTAGTTAGAGGTCAGTCGTGCTTGACTACTTCTGCTGCTCGACGTGTTACTCAGTATTGGGTGCCAAAATCACTCTTGATTTACCCCAGTACTGAGACTTTACTCTCTGTTTGACTCAGGTTCGCCGGGCAGGGAAGGGAAAGGTTTGGCTTGTAGACTCCGGTTGTTCTCGTCATATGACCAGAGATTCCCGTTGGTTTTCTTCCCTTGCCCGTGCTCCAGGTGATGAGACGATCACCTTCGGAGATGCTTCATCTGGGCGCGTCATCGCCAAAGGTACAGTGCGCGTTAATGATTCTTTCATTTTGAACGATGTTGCCTTGGTTAGTAAGCTGCAGTATAATTTGCTTTCTGTTTCTCAGCTTACCGATGACGGTTTCGAGGTGAGCTTTAAGAAAAACGCTTGTAAAATTCTTGATTCTTCGGGTAGTCTGGTTTGCGGGATTTCTCGTTTTGGGAGGATCTTTCGTGCTAATTTTTCTGAGTCTTCTGGTGATCCTCTCAGGTGTTTAGTTGCTTCTGAGTCCCGCGATCTTTCCTTCTGGCATAGGAGACTTGGTCACATTGGATTGACCATTTGACCCGAGTTAGCGGCCACGACCTCATTCATGATCTGCCGAAGCTCAAGATGGTCAAAGATCTAGTTTGTGCTCCTTGCCGGCACGGCAAGATGGTTGCCGCTTCCCAACCTCCGGTCACAGTTACTTTGACCGATGCACCAAGACAGCTACTCCATATGGATACCGTTGGACCAGCTCGAGTGCAGTCAGCAGGAGGGAAGTGGTATGTCCTTGTCATGGTCGATGACTTCTCGAGGTATTCCTGGGTATTTTTCTTAGCCTCGAAGGATGAGACGTTTACACATTTTTGAGGTGTTTTCAGTAGGCTTTCTGTTTAGCTCCCGGGTGCCTTACGAGCGATTCATAGTGACAATGGCACGGAGTTCAAGAATTCCTACTTTGAGAGGTTCTGTGATGAGACAGGTGTAGAGCACCAATTCTCTTCTCCGCACGTCCCACAGCAAAATGGCGTCGTGGAGAGAAAGAACCGTACCTTGGTCGAGATGGCCAGGACGATGCTTGATGAGTACTCTACACCACGGAAGTTTTGAGCTGAGGCTATAGCCACCGCGTGCCATGTTTCAAATCAAGTTTTTCTTCGGGCACACTTGCACCGCACTTCTTATGAGTTGAGATATGGGCGAAAGCCCAATGTATCTCATTTTCGTGTGTTTGGTTGCAAGTGCTTTATTCTGAAGTTCAGGAACCTAGACAGGTTCGAGTCACGTTCTTGTGATGGGATCTTTCTAGGTTACTCGACTTCTTCGTGGGCTTATCGGGTTTGGAACTGCGAGTCTAGCTGTAGGACCGAAATGGCGACAGAGGGGGGCATGTTGACTTCTAAAACTTGCCCCCAAGTACTCACAAGCAAATTTACCTTTCCAAATAGCTACGACAAGCTATGAAGAGGAAAGCAAGACTCTCTGGAAACTCGAACAAACAGAGGAAATAGCCACTGCAACAGAAAGGAGAACCAACACTGCAAACAAAGAAAATTTCAATAGCAAAAACCCCTGGGGCTGGTCTGACCACTGGGTAAAAGCCGGCCTGACCGCTGAGCAAAAGCCAGTCTGACCGCTGGGTAATAGCCGGTCTGACCGCTCCCCTGTCTCCAGGCCACCCGAGAGCAATTTCAGAAAACTGATTTTCGGGCAAAAGTTCAGTTCTTCAAAGAACTGAAGAATTGATGGTTTTCTTCCATTCTTTTTGTCCCTTAGCACCACAACTATATTCTAAATAGGAAGGAGGGCTAGGGAGACAAGGAAATCAAACAAAGAACCAAGAATTTCAGATTTTGACAAAAATATGAAATTTTGCCTGAGCTGAGCCAAAAATCAATTTACTCCCTAACTGTTGATCCTTTGGCTATAAAACTTTGAGGATAGCTATTAGATAGCCTCTGGACTCTCCATGCCAAATTTCAAGCCATCTCAACAAGGGAATCACGAACAGCACCAAAACCCTAGAAGCGAACTGAAGAACAGGAAAACTGAAAAAGGAGAATCTTTGATTCGTTCGATTTGCTCTCGGGAAAACTCGATCAAATGACCTTGAGGCACTATCCCATCATAGAGCAACCCATTTTGGGCCTTCCCAACAAGAATCAACAAGAAATCAAGAAACTCAAAAATCACCAAAAAGAAAGAACGAAGAACAGAGAGCCAGAGACTTGAACTAAATCAACCAAAGCATCTCATATTGATATATAGGATCATAGAGACGTCCCCATACATGATTACAACCAGAGGGATGATTACATGGTAGCTCAAACCATCTCCAACCTCTCCCAACTCAAGAACACAAGCACTCTCTACATGCTTTCTTGGAGAGGAGACAACACAGAGAAGCAACGATGGAGACAACTACTGCTGCCCTCAACCACTCTTCAACCACTAAAGAGCAAAGGCAAAACAAGCTCCAAAGCCTCTTTTGACTCACTAAAACCCTAGCTCTCTCCCAAAGCCATGGAGGTGCATGCAGCCCCTCCCACCTATTTATAGCGCTTGGCTAACGGGTCTCCAACCCATTATGCCTGCTAAATCCAACGGAGCCCGCTCCCGCTTGTGCAGCCTACCATTTCGCCCCTCCTGCACCTTCCGGGAAGCTTCCGCGCTCCTTGTCGTCCAAGCCTCGCAACCACCTCGAGTCTCCGCCGTCTTCGACACATCCCGACCGTTCTGAACTCGACACCACTTGTGTCTAGTCCGGTCACCTCGTGTCTCACCACGACTCCGCCTCGACGTCCTGTAGTCAACACAAACAAGAAACACGTCAAATAGCACCGCTTGATACATGAAAGCATATGAGCATAAAAACATCATACTTACCCATGATGAGGTCCAAACCTGTCGAATCAAAGAATAGGCATCCTAATCCCACACGACCAAGTTTGACCAAGTCCGACCGAGCCCGATTGCACCACGCAACGTCAAGGTCCGAACCACCCAAACCAAACTCGACTTATCTAAACCGATGTCAATTACTCATCACACACACGGGATGACCACCACATGGTCTCTCAATCTCCCCCTTGATGAGTATATTGACAAACCCAGAAAAAGCATGAAGTTGAGTTTGTTTTAAAGAGTCCAACATGGTCTAAAGAAAAGAATGAAGCTAGTGACCATGTTGACAAAAAGAAACACTAGAGCAACAACTGAAAGAGCAAATTGTTCTCCAAAACTCTAGAAAGCTCCCAAACGACTTTTTCTATCACTATTCTCCCCCTTTTGGCAATAAACACATCAAGGATGCAAAGGAGAGGATAAGATATGGAAAATGATGAAATGGCTGAAGTTTAATTATTCTAAGCATTTTGGAGCCATGAGAATTATCCAAAATGACCAACAAGTAATACATCAAGCCATAACTCAATAGAATGCTATCTAGATCATGACAAGATATATATAAGACAGCTAGAACATGACAATCTGAAATGTAGTGTATTTAGTGAGCATGTCAAGTCATCAAGGAGCAAAGTCTAGCTAGACCAAGGATGATGCAGGCCATGTCAATAAGCTAAGCGGAACAAAGAAGCAAATATTGAGTCCAAATATAGTGCTATATGCTCAAGAATGAAACAATGGTTCAAGTACTTGGTTCTTTTTGAAGCTTAAGCAAATTGAGCACAAATGACATATTTTCTTTTGAAACTTATGGTCGTTTCCAACCAATATTTTTATTATGTGCTAGATCTCAAGCCTTATGCGACTACTCCAAGCAAGAAGCTTAAGAAGATAGTCTAGGTCATCCAAAACTCCCCCTGAGTTCATGCCTAGTGCAATGGCAAGCCGTCTCATGAGAAAGAATTAGTGAAATCAGTTTTTTTGCACAAAAGAGATCGTTTTGCTTTTTAAACATGTTGTACTAACTCATGCTGCATCAAGAGACTAACAAAGCTCAATCTAAGGCTCAATAGAGATTCAACGCTCAACTCAGCCTATTTGACATGGCATGAATCATAAAAGGATAGCTCAAGAAAGACTAGACTCAAATGTTAGCATGACAAGTTTTAATGTAAATTGAGCAATTTTTAATTAACTTATCATGGCAAAAGCTAGTCTACACATATGAAGTCATGATAAATCTAGCAAATAAGCACAAGTCATGGCAAGGTGTAAAGCATTGTAAACATGTCATAATAGGATAATAATCAAGACTCAATGTAGTTATATTACAATGCAGAATGCTGAAATGCAAGAAAATCCAGCTCCCCCTCAACATGAGATGCAACTTTTAGTTCAAGTTGAGTTATGTCAATATTAAGCTCCAGAAGCTCCCAAATGAACTTCCCCTGAACCAAATCAATAAATCGAGAAGCCGGGAAAGAAAACAGCAAACATGCAGTCCTTAAAGCATAGATAAGATATAGAGGATACTATGGCTCAGACTGACTCTCATCTACCCCATATGACTCTAGGACTATTAACTGGTACGTGTTTGCTCCCTAGGTTGTTAGTAGACCAGCTGATAGTTCTCGAGTCATATGGGGTAGATGAGAGTCAGTCTGAGCGATAGTATCCTCTATATCTTGTCTATGCTTTAAGGACTGCCTGTTTTCTGATTTCTTTGCCGGCTTCTTGTATTTACTGCTTTGGTTCAGGGGGAGTTCATTTGGGAGCTTCTGGAGCTTAACATTAACTTAACTCAACTTGAACTAAAAGTTGCATCACATGTTGAGGGGGAGCTGGATTTCTTGCATGACATTCTGCATTGTAAATACCTACATCGAGCCTTGATTATTATCCTTTCATGACATGTTTACATCGCTTTACATCTTGCCATGATTTGTGCTTCATTGCTAGATTGATCATGACTTCATATGTGTAGACTAGCTTTTGCCATGATAAAGCTAATTAAAATTGCTCAACTTGATTTAAAACTTGTCATGCTAGCTCTCGAGATTAGTCTTTCTTGCGTTATCCTTTTATGATTCATGCCATGTCAAATAGGCTGAGCTGAGCGTTGAATCTTTATTGAGCCTTACATTGAGCTATGCTAGTTCTTGATGATGCATAAGTTAGTACAATCTTTCATGAATGCAAAAGGATCTCTTTTGTGCGAAAAAACTGATCTCACCAATTCTTTCTCATGAGACGGCTTGCCATTGCACTTGGCATGAACTCAGGGGGAGTTTTGGATGACCAAGATCATCTCCTTAAGCTTCTTGCTTGGAATGATCGCATAAGGCTTGAGATCTAGCACATGTCTGAAATTTTTTGTTAGAATCAACCATGAGCTTTAAAAGAAAATTCATGACAAATGTGCTCAATTTGCTTAACTACAAAAAGAACCAAGTACTTAATCAAATGTCTCACTCTTGACCTTGTAGCACTCTAATTAGGCTCAATACTAGCTCTTGGTTCCGCTTAGCTTATTGACATGGTTTGCATCATCCTTGGATACCTCTAGCTAGACTTTGATCATGGATGACATGACATGCTCACAATTTGCACTAAATTTCAGATTGTCATCTATTTGGTTTAGCTGGCTTATATATATCCTGTCATGATCTAGATAGCATTCTATTGAGTTATGGCTTGATGTAATACTTGTTGGTCATTTTGGATAATTCTCATGGCTCTACATGCTTAGAATAATCAAACTTCAGCCATTTCATTCATTTCCATAACTTATTCTCTTCCCTGCATCCTTGATGTGTTTATTGCCAAAAGGGGGAGAATAGTGGTAGAAAAAGCCATTTTGGGAGCTTTGAGGCAAACTTGTTTTTTCTTTTGCTCCTTGTGTCGACATGGTCATTAGTATCTTTTTCATTCCTTTGGACCATGTTTGATTTCTTTCTTGCATTTCAAACTCAATTTTGTGCTTTTTCGAGGTTTGTCAATATACTCATCAAGGGGGAGATTGAGAGACCATGTGGAGGTCATCCCATGTGTGTGATGAGTAATTGACAGCGGTTTAGGGAAGTCGAGTTTGATTTGGTTGGTTCGGACCATGTCGTAGCGTGGTGCAATGGACTCGGTTATGTCGACTTGTCAGGTTTGGGCTATTTCATTAATGCATTTATGCTTACATGTATCGAGCGGTGCTATTTGATGTGTTTCTTATTTGTGTTGGCTGCAGGACGTCGAGGCGGAGTCGTGGCGAGACACGAGGTGGCCGGACTAGACACGGGCGGTGTCGAGGTCAGAACGGTCGAGGTGTGTCAAAGACGGCGGAGACTCGAGGTGGTTGCGAGGCTTGGACGACAAGGAGCACGGAAGCTTCCCGGAAGGTGCAGGAGGGGCGAAATGGGAATTTCGCGAGGCTGCACAAGCGGGAGCGGGCTCCGTTCGGGTTTAGCGGGCATAACGGGGTGGAGACCCGTTAGCTAAGGGCTATATAAAGGAGGGAGTGGCTGCATGCCCCCTCATGGCTTTGGGAGAGAGTTAGGGTTTTAGAGAGTCAAAAGAGGCTTTGAGAGGTGGTTTTGCTTTGCTCTTTAGTGGTTGAGGGCAGCAGGAGTAGTTCCATCTTCGCAGCTTTCTCAGTGCATTGTCTCCTCTCCAGGGAAGCATGTAGTGGGTGGGTGGGTGGTGTTCTTGAGAGTATTGAGTGGAGACCCTTGTAATCATTCCTCTTGTTCTAATGTCCACGTGTATCGGGACTCCTATGTAATCCTTGCTTGGTTGAAATGAAAATCTGAAATTTTTCTCTCGTGTAGCCTCTCTGTTCTTCGTTTTCTCCTTTTGGGTGTTTTTCCTCTTTTTGTGATTTGAAGTTCTTTCTTGCTGGGAAGGCCCAAAATGGGTTGCTCTATGTTGGGATGATGCCTCAAGATCATTTGATCAAGTTTTCCAAGAGCAAACTTCGTTTAATCTCAGATTTCATAATTGGGACTCCTCTGTTCTTCATTTCCTCTTTTAGGGTTTTGATGATTTTCGTGTTTCCCTTATTGAGATAAGGTGAAACTTGGCATGCAGAGACTTATGGCTATTAATTAGCTATCCTCAAAGTTTCGTGGCCAAACGATCAATGGTTACATGGGAATTTGAGTTTTTGGGTAGCTCTCTGTATTTTTCAAGTTCTTGGTTAATCTCTGAATTTCTTGTGCTCTTGCTTAGTTCCCATGTTGTTTGAGGCCCTAAAGGTATTTAGAATAGTCCCTTGATGTCTCTCTCTGAAAAGATCAGAAGTTTTCCTTTCGTTTCCTTGATTTAGCCAGAAATCCGAAGTTTCAGAACTTCTGTCAGCCTGCTCTGTCTGCTGTCGTGTGGTACTACCGCTCCTCGAGAGGTACTACCGCTTGGCTCAGCACAGTAGAGGAAAGAATGGCTTGTGCACGCACAGCCGACACTGAGGGAACAGACCTACTACTAGCCAGTTTGTTCAGGTCGCTAAGCGTCTTTACCTTACCCTGGGGCTTCTCCCCCTTCTCCACAATCACATTACAAGCACAAGGTGGCTTCTCTAGAAGGTCCTTAGTTAGCTTCACACATTTCTCATCCAAAGCATTCAAATCAGATTTTAGTTTGTTACAATTAATGCATGGTGAGCTAACAGGGTCCTTAGAAGCAGTTTGAGCCAATCTATTGTTGTCATCAACTAATTCTTGGAACTGTTTGGAGACAGCTTCAAGCTCAGCAGTAAGCTTGGGATAATTCACACATGAAGCAATCGGCTCAAGAAGGAAAGCTTGTAATTCAGCAATTTTATGATCTGCCCGTTTTAGGTTCATCTTCATATTATTGCAATTTTCACAAGACTCGGGCAGATCCAGAAGCATGGTATAAAGACCTCTAACAGCGTTGTCCTTATCCTCACATGAGGTGCACGCAATAGTCTCGACAGAATTAGATGAAATAGGCGCTACTCTACTCATCTCAAGCTCAGCAAGAAGACTAATGTTCTCCATCTTAACAATATCAAGTTCAGAGGACAGACTATCATGCGAGGTTCTTAATTTCTCCATGTCACCCAACAGAGCAAAGCAAGTATCACAATCATCACTAGTGGGAGCAGATGTAAGAGCAATAATCTCTAGTGACAATCTATGTTGGACCGAAATGGCGACAGAGGGGGGGGGTGAATGTTGACTACTAAACATTCGTCCCCCTCAAGTATCTACGACAAAATCTTCTTCTATAGCTACGAAGTAAAGCTATGAAGAGATATCCTCAAGCTCTCTGGAAATATGGAGAAATCAACCAAGGGAAAAGAACAGAGAGAAAGCACCCAAGAAAAAAACCTGCAACAAAACCCTAGGGCCGGTCTGACCGCTGGGTAAAACCCGGTCTGACCGCCCCTGGTTCCAGCAGCCCGAAAGTTCAGTAAAAATTCAGAGAACCTCACTAAAACTTGGAATTTGTGATTTTCTTCTTTTCTAACCAAGCCCAAACTGTCAAAACACTAAACTAAATAGCCTAGGGACTCCAAACAACAAGAGGAAACAACAACAACTCAAGAAATTCAGAATTTTGACAAGAGCTAGAGAAATACAGAGAGCAGTGCAAAGACTCAAATTCCCATTTCATCTTTGGCCCTCTGGCCTTGAGACTTTGAGGATAGATTAGCAATAGCTACAGGAACCTCCAGACCAAATCTCAGGCCATCTCAAAGTGGAAAACAAGAAATGCTTCAAAACCCTAGAAACTGAAGGCTCAGGCAAAGAGCAACATCAAAATTCAAACTGCCATCTCAAATTTGATCCTTTGGCCAAGAGACTTTGGGAATATGTTAGCAATAACCTCAGGACTCAAAACCCCAAATATTAGCCTATCTCATGAAAGGAATCAAGAAGTTCATCAAAACCCTAGAACAGGAGAAAAGAACAGAGGAGGCTAATGGGGAAAATCTGAGAATAGAATTGATTTGCTCTTGGGGGAATCTGACCAAATGGTCTAAAGATATCATCCCATGTCATAGCAATCCATTTTGGACCTTCCCAGCAAGAAACAACTCAAAACTCAGAAAATCAAAAATCATTCCAAAAGGGATGAACGAAGAATAGAGAGCACGAACAGGATAAATAAATTTCAGATTTCCATTCCAAATCAACAAGAGGAATACAGAGGAGTCCCGATACGCATGGACATTAGAACAAGATGGAAGATTACATTGATTCTCCTCTACCTCTCCCTCTCCATATCAAGAACACTCATCCATACATGCTTGGAGGAGGGGATGAACACAGACACAGAGAGCTCACATAGAGGGCATCGAAGGAGACATAGCTCTTGTAACATCCCGAAAATTTGAAATTTGAAAATGAGGAGCTTTTGAATTATTTTTGCAATATATTCTATTTGAATTTGAATTTTATGGTGTTTTTCTGGGATTTGGTTGTGGTTCCAAAAATATAAGAAGCTCAAAAAGAAACAAGCATTAATAATACCCTAAAAGGGGAATGTGCAAATAATAGAAAACAAAAATTGTAAATACGAATCTGAAAAGATGATCCAGTGTAAGAAGAGAGAAACCTGAGTTAAAAATATAAAATCTCATTTTGAAAATAATGGCATAAATAGTAATAAAAGCGGATGAACAAAATACAAACACACATACATATATACATACATGTGTATACATAAATTGTGCAAGAAAGAGTTTAGCAATAGGAAATAATATATATATATACACACATATATATATATATATACGTATACATATAACAGACACAATAATAATAATCGAAACTCTCATTTAATATTTGAAAATTTAAAGCTTAAATTCTAAATGTCATGCAAAAATCAGTAATCATCAATTTGAAACAAAAATTTAAAATTAAAATTCAGAATTCCAATTCTCAGGTTTTCCTCTCCTTTTCTCTCTATGCCTTGTGGGCCCAGCCCTTTTCTCTCTCTCCTCTCTCTTCCCTCCTCCTGTTCTTCTCTTCCCCAGTGCGCCCGCGCCACCCTCTGTCGTGCGCAGCTCCCCTCCGCCCCGTGGCATCCATGCGCCTGCCCCCGCCCATGGCCTTCCCTGTCGTCGCCCCCGGATTTCCCCCTGCCTCGCTCCATCGCATCCTGCGGCGCGCGGCGCCCTTTCTCTGTAGCTCGGCGCGCGCAGGGCTAAGCTGCACCCCTACCCTGCAATGTCACGCGCGAATCGCCCAAATCTCGCCTGAAATCCCGCCGCAGCGTTGCCTTGCTGCCACCCCTGCCCTGCTCCTTTCTTTTCCCTTTTCCCCCTCCTCTCTGCTTTGCGCCCCATCCCCCTCTCACTCCCACCGTGAAGAATTGGCCTTTAGAGCCCCGCCGCTCGCCGGAGAGACTCGTCTTCTCCACCTCCGGTCACGGCTCAACACGTCACCTCGGCATCCCCTCACCACGCCGGAGCATTCCCCACCGCCGGCGGAGCCCTTCGTCGCCCGACCCCTTCCCTCCACGGTGACCTCCCCACTCCGCCGCCCGTGCGCGTCGCCGGCATGTCTCGGTACCTCCCCGGCCAAGCCGCCGCCATGGGTGAGTGCCTCCTGACCCCCTGCTGCTCCTGCGCCGGTCAAATTGCCTCCCCTCCGCCACGGCGCCGCCGCCCCCTTTTCGCCCTCGTCGCCGGCTGCTCACGCCAGCGCTGGCCGCTCCTAGCGCCACCGTAGCCCGTGCCAACACCGCCACAAGCTTCCCCGCTCACATGTAAACCCGTTTTGATGGTCGCCGGCACCTCCCCGGGCGCCCCTCGCCGGTGACGCCGCTACCTACCTCGCGCCGCCCCCCTGCTCTGTTTTCGGCCGGCTGCCTCCACCGCTTTTGCCCCGGCTGCTCGTCATCTCTTCTAAAATAACTCCTCTTCCCTGTCACGAAGCACCCACCGCCCATATGGTCACCAGCGCTTATTGCTTAACACTCCCCATGAGAGGTCCCGGGTTCGATCCCACCGACAGCACCCTTTTCACTTTATTTTATTTCAATTTTTGTACCCCATTATAATTAGTAAAAATTGTGGTAAATTAAGGAATAATCTAGAAAAGCTGATAAATTTAGCTAGATCATAAAGCCAGGTTGATTAACGTATAAATGTGAATTAGTTATTATGTTTGAATAACTAATCCTATTAGAATAATTATCTAAAGGACTAAATATTACTTAAAGCTAATAACAACTAAAATGTAGAGACTTTCTAAGGAAAATATATATATAGATATCTATATATAAAAAAATATAGGTGATTAGAGAAATGTGGATGGCATGTGTGCAACTCATCATTAAAAATAATAGTGCAAATTTTGCGGTCACCATAGATCTCACTAAAATATATACATATGTAAATGCTATCGTTAATATACCGCCAGTCATGAAATCTCAAATAGTAACTTTAGTTAATAATGATAACAACATGTACTCATGTATAGCAGGCTTGACTTGTAAAAGAATAAAATATCAGTAACAGTAGTTTTCAGAGAACACTCAAATTAAGAGGTCATAATAATATACAAGTGTTAAAATATAGTAGCCCTAGGTCATCAAATACCAAAATAATCTCATAAACATATGATTACTCTAACATAAACATTTAACCATTAACCCGAGTAATTAGAATAACATAAAATGATACCTACCAAGCTTTACCCGGGTAGCTAAAAGGCTAAGCCTAACCGTAACTAAAGCATAGATAAAATAATAATGGTACCATTAACTAAATCTTAATACTAGATTTAATAAATAATAATGAAGAGTAAGAAATAACAAGGTGTGGCCCATACAACGGAATCCTAATTCAATTTGAAATAGGCTTAGTGAAAACAGAGGCTACATAAAATATCACCCCATAAAATGCTATACACCTAGTCTCTAAAATTAATTCGGTAAGCCAAAATGCCCTGAACAATAGCACTCAACAAAATAATGCCAAGATACACTTGTGCACCTATTCATAGGTCTAACCTAGCTCATGAAACTTCCTTGATAAATACAAAAATGATAAAAAAAATTGTTAATAAAAAGATCAAGTCATCGTACCCTATCGAAGACCTTGCCTCAAATCACCCATTAACTTATAATAAAATGAGTTTATTCGGATTTATTTGGATCTTTTGAGTTATTTGCCTTTATTTGTATTCAGTCGTTTAGCACGTGATTAGATATTGGAGTCCGAAGAATCAAAGGATCACGCAAGATCAAGAGCGAAGTGAAGAAAAAGACTAGAAGCTCAAGAGAAAGCATCGTGTGAGCTCAAGACCGCGGTAAACCGCGCTAGGCGAGTCAATACTTTGATCATGTTGAACCTACATTTTCTGCAAACTACTTTGGTTTAAATTATCAAATTGCATGCTATTATTTTATATGCAAATACATGTTAATTTAAGATTTTAGTTATATGCCCATTGTTTGCTTGATTAATATTACACCTCCTTTGGAATGCTTGAATATGTGAACCTTGTCGCCTTAGCAAAATTATAATGGTAACTTTTCAAAAGTAAGTCCGTAATTGTATGCCATGCTTAGTTTTGCTTAGATACTCGTGGGCGCAAGAGCGTCCAAGCATCACTTTTAATCCTGAGAAAAATTGGTTGGGCAGTCATGGTGGTAATGACTGGTGTATGTTGGATATGGTTATTTTATATTCCCAAAAAGCTCAAATTGCTTATTTATCTGGGCGGATGGTTCGGGGGTATGGTGCAGGTGTGCACAAGAGTGTGGTTTTGTGGTAGACCGCCCAGATACCACTAATGACTGAATCTTGTCATGACCTCCTGTGTAAAATAGTACAACCACAAGTCTGTAAGGTACAACTTGGCTAAGTAAACTTATCGAAACCCCGGACTCATCTCACTAGTAGTGGATAGAAGTGGATACGCACAGGCAAGGGAGGCCCTAAGGGACACCAGTGGAGGGTGAAGTTTCCCAGCTGTCCTAACGTTGCGGGAAGTAGGAGCCCGGCTACGTTAGTGGCTGTGGGAAACATCCCGCTCATAGATGGGACCCACCGCAAGTGGGCGGCTACCCATAAGGTGAGATGAGAGAAGGGATTAGATATTTTGAAAAGTCACTGTGATGGTCTGCTCAACCACACTTCTAAGGAATCGTGTGGGGCAACGAGTTGATTGTCTCTTGTGGTGAAAGTGTACAAACTCTGCAGAGTCAAAACTATTCGAATAGCCGTGCCCACGGTCAAGGGCGGACATGGGAACTTAACCAGATATAGTTCTATTTCAAAAACTTTGTGGGTGGGAATGGAAAAGTGTAGGGCAGTGGAAAGCCCTGATTTGAATTGTCCTGGGTGTCGTCCCAGTGGTAAGTTAAGCGGCTATAACGCTGAAAGATGCCATATGGTGCAGATGCCATGTAACGGAGGATGGAATCTGGATCGCTATTATTATTGCATTTTCTTGAACATTATGCTTTTGTTCAAAACTGCTAGGCCTCAGGAAATTTCTATGTATTATATTTTTGAATAATGGTGACATTTCTCACAAATAAAACGTCAGGAAGAATAAATAGAGTCGTAAGAAAGGAATATGGCTGTTTATGGTAATCACATAAAGAAGTTGGTGGATTCATGAATGATCATAAGAGGGATAATGATAGTGCGGAGTCTAGGAGAAATAAATTTGGTGGATCTCAAATGGATTTATAGACTAGATAGATGAATTATATGATTTTTGGAGTATTAGGAAATGCAAAGGTAATGGTTGGATTACAACACTGATATTTGTTACAAATTCTTGGGAGATGTTGACAATATTGGGATTGATAGGATTCGAACAATTTCTAGATGGATGAATTGAGAATTTCTGAAAAATTTGAAGATATGAAAATAACTATGGGAGATTAATCTTGATCAATGATATTCTTGGTGGATGTATACTAGTGAATTAATTAGAGACAGACAGTTGAAAATAAGATTGATTATTGGGAGAACAAATTAAGGTTTTGGATCAATAACAAAAAGGATTGAATTATTAGGAAGTCCCGATGCGATTGATTGGTGGATTGCATAATTGATGATAATCGCTGTTTAAGAGTCATAGATAGCAATCAATATGGAAAGAGCATGATCGGTGGACTAATTAAATGATGTCATTCGCTGTTTGGAGTCTTAGACAGCAATCAATAAAGAAAGTGTATTTTGGTGGATTAAGTCGATTATGGTAGTCACTAGGTGGTATATAGGCAGTAACAATAACACTATGATTAAATAATAACAATGCTACTAAAAGTGATTTTTGGCAAATAAAATAACCCGAGCCTCTCCTTTGTTAAGCCATGCATACTATTTATTTGCATTATGTGTATTGGCTCGCGGAGCACGGGGTTGGAGTGCTCATACTCGCTTTTGCGACAAAAGTCAGCATCAGGAATCAAATCACCTCGCCTCAGCAACAAGATTGGACAAGCTGGCAGAAAAGATGAAGATGTCAAGGGCTAGGTCGCGAACCTCCAGTTGGCTGCCTGTGGGCATGTCCTGAAGGTCCCACTTGCGTGCTTCATTCTTCCGCTGCTGCAATTTATTGATTTCGGCCTAATCGGCCCATGAGTAAGTTTACTATTATATTTATGCTTCCGTATGATATGTACTTTTGATATTCAGAACTGTAATCTGTGAGCACTATCTACTGATCTAGGGAATAGTGCGGTGGAATCACAGAAGATTCCGGATTGAAAAATCTGGGTCTGACAGCTCTGCCCCTCTCACCTGCTCTCAACCACTAAAGACTAAAGCCAAAACCACCTCTCAAAGCCTCTTTTGACCCACTAAAATCCTAACTGTCTCCTAAAGCCATTTGGAGGCATGCAGCCCCTCACATGTATTTATAGCCTATGGCTAATGGGTCTCCACCCCGTTACGCCCGCTTAGTCCAACGGAGCCCGCTCCCGCTTGTGCAGCCTCGCGAAATTCCCATTTCGCCCCTCCAGTACCTTCCGGGAAGCTTTCGCGCTCCTTGTCGTCCAAGCCTCGCAACCACCTCGAGTCTCCGTCGTCTTCGACACATCCCGACCGTTCTGACCTCGACACCGCCTGTGTCTAGTCCGGTCACCCCGTGTCTCACCACGACTCCGCCTCGACGTCCTGCAGCCACACAGACAAGAAACACGTCAAATAGCACCGCTCGATACATAAAAGCGTAAATAGCATAAAACACCATACTTACATGTCGGGACCCCGGATTTCCGAACCCGGACCCTCTGTGTATTACTGCACTAGTCCCAGATCAAAGCTAGTGCACACAGTTAAACAGAAATGAATACATAACCAGCAACACTTTATTACAATATTAAAGAGTACAGACCGAAAGGTCTCATTATTACAATTGAGGTTTCAAGACCTCGCACACACGAAACACAGCGGAAGCAAAAGATAAACTCGGTGAAGACCCATCAATACGCCACAGGCAATTGACTGGGGAAGCGCGACCTAGAACTCCTGGAATCCTTCGTCGAATCCACCCGCGAAGAAGTCGTAGTCGCCTTCTTGAGCTTCGTACTCCTCTGGTTATTATTTTTGAGTGTAGCATGTGAGTACATAAAGTACTCCGCAAGTCTTGGGAAAAATGCAATAGATGCAAGGCTTGACAAAGGAAGGCTATATGGTTCTTTTGCACAAAGCAACATTTTCATTCAATTACTTCTAGTTATTTTCGAAAGCATCAATTTAATAAAGTAAATGTTTTAGCAGAAATTATCATTAACTTTGTAGTGAAGGTTCCATCTACCAACACTAGTGGTCAAGTTTAAAACTGCGGGTTCCATCCACCCTCTCTGGCTCCAACTGCCAGGATACCCTTCCGAGAGTTCCCTCCACTCTCGGAATACAAAAAACTTTGATTTTAAAACCAAAACCAAAAATCTACCATGTGATTGCATTCCTTGCCCGCCCTTGACCGTGGGCACGGCTATTCGAATAGTTTGACACTCTGCAGAGGTTGTACAACTTTACCCACAAGAGATAAATTATCCTAAAAGTCAACACGCTTCCTTTGGCATGAGACCCAGATAAAATATCACAAAGCCTTTACCTTACTCTAATCTAGCTAGATACCACCCGCTGAGGTTTCACCGCAGGTAGGCTAACTGCCCGAACCGAAGCCCCCTCTTGCGCCATATGAGTACAGTAAATCCCTGTCCCTCACTGTGAATAACCAGTCCATCCCTGGCACCCACTTTCCACTGGCGGCACCTAAACTAGACTATCATAAGTTAGTCAGCTAGGTCGTACCCATATAGACTTGTGGTTGTACGGTTAATGCTCAGTCTGGACAAACACAAGCGTCGGTCCTTAATTGACTAGGGTGGAACATACACTTAACAAGATCTCGTGCTTGCTGCACCAACCCAAACCAACCATCCACCCTAATCTAAACCAACTTCCACATTTCATTTTATTTTAAAAGAACAGTGGCAACTCCAATTACCACTAACTTTATAAAAACAAGGGTATTACAATAATTCATAATTTCCCATTTGCAAGATTTATGAGGTATTCAATAGCATGGCTAAGCATTGTTCTACCATTCTAATATCAACAATTAAATATATTACTCTCATTAATGAGTCAAAGGAATTTCTAGGGTTGCAAAGGTACATGGCAATCAACTTCAAGTGAGGGCATAACAAGGTTGGATTAACTATTACCTTAAGATTTGAACTAATCTTGTATATAAATAGCAATGCACATAATTTAAAATAAGTAAAACATTTCAAAATCATAGGTTCAAGATGATCAAAGGAGACTTGCCTTGCTCGGAGACTTGATGTTGCGAATCGTCAAAATCGAACTCTCCGGATTAGTCATAGTCTACACGCGAAGAACCAAACAAAATAAATTCAAATAAAACCCAATTAAAATCCAAAAATTATAAAATATATAATGACGGATAGATTATGATTTTAGATGAATTTAGGAGAAAGAATCAACGGATTCGGAGTTCGTATGAGGGAGATCGAATATCTAGAAGTTTTGGACATCACATGAAATGATAACAAAATACGAGGATTACTTTTTGAATAGTACGGTGTCGATTGGCTACAAGGTGGCTGGCGAATAGGCAAAATGGAATGCTGGCAATGAGGCGAAGGTGGTGACATGGGTACGGCGACGAGGAACGGCGGCAATCACCGGCAGTGAGTGAAAAACGGCACACCGACTGCACGGTAGCGACAACAGCAGGTTGGAGAGAGATAGTACCGGGTATGGAACGTGGAGATGTAAGATGAGTGTGGGGTAGTACATGGCATGGTGAAGTTAGGAAAATTATTGGCTAAGCTGAAAATTAATCGGAGACGATACAATCGACGTTTGAATGACGACAGTGAAGAAACTGGAAAAATTTGATATCTTGGTGCTCGGTGGAGCGAATGCAAAACCATTTGAAAGTAACTACCTGGGATGGTTTGGCATGATATGACGCGATTGGATTGGGGGAAAACACCACCGGATAGATGGGGACACGAGATGCCATTTGCGGCCATGGCGAGGTGTCAGAGGCAAAATTTTGTGGAGGCTTTTTGGGGGAAAAGGAAGGAAGCACGGCGTAGAACGCAGTGAGGCAAGTCTAAGAAAAATTGCGACATGGGCTAAGGCTTACCGGAGGCGACGAATCGACGTCGGGAGTCACAAACGACCATTTTCGCGGAAAGCTCAATTCCTGACAATTGGCTCCACGAAAAATTAAACAAAATGGTAGAAAATTTTCTTAGAGTCTAGGACACAATATGACGTGACCAAAAATTGAAGCGCTTACCAAAAAGGGGTGTACGCGCAAAGTACAGTTTTAGTGTCTGGGCCTGACAAGGTCGACGAGGACTCGGGGAATCTTCAGGTGATGGCGATGGAAGCACGATGTAGAACACGTCGAGGCAAACTCAACGGTGCAAACGGCTCGACCAAAGAATATTGGATGGTGGTGGAACACGGTGGAGAAGTGTCAGACCCAGATTTTTCAATCCGGAATCTACTGTGTCTCACTGCACTAATCCCTGGATCAGTAGTTAGTGCACACAGGTACATTGCTGAATCATGACAT
Organism: Dendrocalamus latiflorus; assembly: GCA_017311315.1. Taxonomy (NCBI): domain Eukaryota; kingdom Viridiplantae; phylum Streptophyta; class Magnoliopsida; order Poales; family Poaceae; genus Dendrocalamus; species Dendrocalamus latiflorus. The sequence continues at coordinate 23,725,106 of CM029626.1, read as the reverse complement.
ACATCGCATAATAATATTACAGAGTCTGAAATACACCACATCGGGTGAATGTTTACAAAAGGGCCGCTTTGGCCAAATGCCTTCATTACATAAATGCAGCGGAAATAGTAGCAAAGTAAACCCAATCCACAGGCAACCGACCAGTAGGGTAATGTGTACAATATATGCCACCAAGGTCCTGGTAACATAAATGTACACAGCGCCTAGAGTCTACTTGTCTATGCCTAACCACCGAGGCCTACGCCTTAATTATCGCCTTTGCTTCCGTCAACGCTGGCAGGGGCCTCCTCATAGGCGTAGTGTCCTTGAGTTCCTGTTTCTGAATTTTTGTCGCAAAAGCGAGAATGAGCACTCCGACCCCGTGCTCCGCGAGCCAATACACAAAATGCAAATAAATAATATGCATGGCTTAACAAAGGAGAGGCTCGGGTTATTTTGTTTTGCAAGGAGTGCTTTTGAATACAATTAATTAAAAAGCCCTATGACTTACCAATTTTGGAACAAATCATAATGTACCAGGAAATGCATTATTAATATCGATTCAGATTCCATCCACCGTTACATGGCATCTGCACCATATAGCAATTCCTTCAGCGTTATAGCCGCTTAACTTACTACTGGGACGACACCCAGGACAATTCCAAACCAGGGCAGTCCTTCGCCCTTCAAGTTTTCCCTTCTTCCAAGTTCCAATATTTTGTAAACAGAACTATATCTAGTTAAGTTCCCATGTCTGCCCTTGACCGTAGGCACGGCTATTCGAATAGTTTTTGACTCTGCAGAGTTTGCACACTTTACCCACAAGAGATAAATCCACTCATTGCCCCACATGATTCCTTAGCCATGCGGTTGAGTAGACTATCACAGGACCTTTACAATGCACTTTTCCTAGTAGGGTTACGTCCGCTAAGGTTTCCACCTCCTCCGGGTACGACCACCCTTCCAGAAGCCCCCTCTTGCGCCGTCACGTCGGAGGATGTGGCCATCCTCTACCCGCCCGTGGTCACACCGGCGCAACCCTTACTAAGTCGATGCAAATTAGTTAGCCCTGCCTACATTTTGCCAGCTTGTGGTCGTACTTGTTGTACACTGGGAGGTCATGACAAGATTCAGTCCTTAGTAGTATCTGGGCGGTCTACCGCTAACCACTTTGTGCTTCCACTGCACCACACTCTCACACCATCGAACCAGTCCGCCCAGATATTAAGCAAGTTGGGGTTTTTGGGAGCACAAAATAGTCATATCAAAATATACCAGTCATTCCCACCATGACTGTCCAAACCAGTTTCTCATGATTAAAAATGACAATGATGTTTGGGGCATTCAGTGCCCCCTGAGCATCTATGCAATTCTAAGCATAGCATATCATTAGGGACTTATTTTTGAAATATTACTATTATATTTTTGCTAGGGCGACAAGGTTCGCACATTCAAATATTCCAAAGAAGGGGTAATATTGTCCAAGGTAAACAATAGGCACATAACTAGATTATTGAATTAAACATGTATTTTCATAAACATAACGGCATGCAATTTGATAATTTAAGTCAAAGTAATTTGCAGAAAATATAGGATCAACATGATCAAAGTATTGACTCGCCTGGTTCGCGGGGATCTTGGTCTTGGTCTTCTGAAGCTTCTAAACTGGCTGCCTCAACCTCCTCCTCCTGAGCCTCGTACGCTATTTAATCGCGTGAAATACCCAAATAAAAGAAAGCAATCAATCACTCAAAATATTACCAGAAATTCAAATGAACTCCAAAAATTATGGTTCTGCTTCCATTAGATAGATCTTGAATTTAGACAAATTTAGAAATTTGTTTCATTCAATTTGGAGCTAAAATGAAGTTATGATTGGTCAAAGTTCTCTGTTTCGGTCATATCCAAAAAAATTACTAAATCCTGACATGTGGGGTCCACTGGCAGTCTCAGATTTATTTTTATTTTCCTTTTTATTTACTTTCTGTGCTACTGACATGTGGGGTCCGGTTACTGTGCAATGGGGTCCACATGTCAGTACGGGTCCTGTGCGAATGTTCCACTGACCAGTGGGGCCAGTGGGCCGCTCCGGCGGGCTGTCGCTGACAGGTGGGGCCCACCTGTTAGGCGAAAATAAAAGAAATGTTCAACCTCGGCGCACTGCGGAGCTGGGGGCTCGAACGCGCGCGGCCGAGGGAACCCGGGGGGAATAGAGTTAGCGCTGATAGCCAAGTGAGCGGGGAGGCTTTGCCTACCTCTATAGGGCAATTAATTCCCTTGAGGTGGGTCTGCAGCGGGGTCAGGTAGAGGAGTCGGGGATGAAGGTGGCCGGCGGTGAAGGGATGTCGGGGAGGTCCGGCGGAGAGTCGAAATGCATTCCTCGAGCTTCGGGGGTGCCGGTGGTGAGCTCTGCAGGGGCCGAGGGGGCACAGTGGCGGCCGGCGTCGTGCGGTGGCGGCGGTTCGGGGAGGTCCGCGGTGCCGGCGGCGTACAGCCGACGGGAAGCTCGGGCGAGGCAGGGAATCGCTTCGCGGCGTTCCGGAGATGGCCCTGGAGAGAGGAATCGGTGGCTAGGGGCTTGGTTGGGTGGTTCGGTGGTCGCCGGAGCTGGGGAAGAGGCCGAGCTCGTCGGTGCTTCTTATAGAGGCGCGGAGGGAGCGGGCAACGGGCGAGCGGCAACAGCCGAGCTGTGAGGTCTTGTCCGAGCGGCGGAGCAGGCGGCGGCAGTGGGATTCCGGGCCTATCACGCGCGTGCGACCGCTCGGGCAGGCTTCGCGCCGCGCACGCGATGGGAGGTGTCGGGCAGCGGCGCAGACGGGCGCATGGTGGCCACGGGGGCGAAAAGCTCTGCGCGCGCAGAGAGAAGAAAGGGGAGAGGGGAAGAGAGAGCCGGGCGAGCGGGAGGGCCCGCTGGCCAGAGAGGGGTCACCGGCCAAGGGGAGTGAGCGGGAGAGGGCGCCGGGCCCGCGGGCAGTGGATGAAGGCGGGGAGAGGAGGCGTGGCCCGCCTGGCAGATAGCGCGGGCGCGCTGCGCACGCTGGACTGGGCCGCGCTGATGGGAGTGGGGTTGGGCTGGCTTCGGCCGGCCTAACTCCACACACACACACACACACACACACACACACATATATATATATATATATATATATATATATATATATATATATATATATATATTTTCTTTTTGTTTGCTTTATTTTTCTTGCCATGTCCTTGGTTAAATTTTGATACAAATTTAGGTGTAAATTTCCAGATTTAATTTTAGGTTTTCCCCTCCTAATTTTCTGGATCATCTTTTCAGATTCTAAATTAAAATTTGAATTTACCTCCTTATTTGTATATTTTCTTTTTATTTCAACTTTTGGGAACCTTAACCAAAACCTCGAGAAAACACCATAAAATCCAAATCCAAAAATTAGAATATATTGCAAAATAATTCATAAACTTTATATCTTCAAATTTCAAATTTTTGGGATGTTACAAGAAGACATTCAACGACCGACGGGTTGACATCGGCGTTCCGGGCAAACGGAGAGGAGGTAGTATGTGAGGTTTGTGGCGAAATGAAGAGGAGAACATGAGGAACACAATGCTCACCTTGGTTGTGGTGGAAGATGCACGGTCGGCTTGCAGCGAGGAGAGAAGCGACGGCGCGATTTGGCCACGGCGCTCCGGCGATGCTCCGGCGAAACTCCGGCGAAGGCGAGGGGAGCACCACGTAGAATGCGTAAAGGCGAAGCCAATGGTGTGGCCAAATGTGGCGGAGCTCCACTGTAGGCGGCGCAAATGGCCGAAGAACGCCGTTTAGTTGGCGAAGGAAATATGCCGATTGCGGCAAGGAGAAAGGGAGAGAGACCTTGAGATTTTAGAGGCTTGGTGAGGATAAGGAGAGGCACCCGGTGCTCCCTTTTATATGCGTGGAGGTGGACCGGATGGGGAGATCCGCGAGGGAATGTCTTTCGGTGGCGTGGCATATTCCCGCGAAATGGACGCATGAAATTGAGGGCTAATGCTGGGAATGGAAAGGTCTTAATGAGAGGATTTGAATGCACTTTATTTCACGAAAAACCGTTGAGAAAATCAAAAGTTATGGAAGGTTGAAGAAGCAGCCATGGCGGCTCGTGTACGCACTCGGGAACAGGCTCGTCTCGTGAAGAAGAACACTGTTGGAGGAGAGAGAGAAAATAATAATAAAATAATAATAATTGTTTTTCCGAAAAACATAAAATAAATTCGAAAAAATTTCGAAAATTTTACCAAAATCCTTGGAAGCCGAAAATATCAAATAAAATAATTTCAGATTTATTTGAAGTATATTTTAACCATTAAAAAATATTTTTACTTTCTAAGCTTTTATTTAATCCAAATAAATTCAAAAACTCCAAAAATTTGAAAAGAGGATAGAAATGGATAGATTAGAATTTTTGATGAGATTAGAAATTTGAATGGGCTTATTCGGAGTTAAAAATGAAGAAATACAAGCGTTTGGAAGTTTGAGAGCAGAGAAAAAAATAATCTAATTTTCTGGAATTATTTTTGAACTGAAAAATCAGATTATGATGTCATCAAGGGAAATGATTTTCAGAAGAATTATTTTTCTATGGAAAAAAGGGATTTATATGTCAGGGTGATGTCAGCAAGGATTTTGATTTTCTGGCCGAATTATTTTTCAACAGAAAAAGGGTTTTATTTACAGACAGGTGGGACCGGCTTTTGTGGACTAGGTCCATAAACCGGGGAGAAGGTTGAGGTGGCACGCAGTTGGCGTAGCGCTTGTGTAGCTCACGGCTGCTGAGGTGGCGCACGGGGACTGAGGGCATCAGCGGATGGCGACGCTGCTGGGGTCGGCGAAGGGTGTGCGAGAGGGAGGAAGACACAGGGAGTTAAGTGCACCTTGGCACGACACTCGGAAATTCTCAATGGTAGCCAGCGACGAGGATGCAAGGGTGGCGAAGTGAGGGCGTTGGCGGCAGGCCTCTTCGGCGGTGGATTCACTCGGTGGAGGGGCAGGGATGCGCGCACAGGTCTGGCGAAGGTGGAGGCGACGAACGGTTATCGGTTACACCAAAGTTAAGGACGACGCAAAGACGAGTAAAGAGGGAGATAAGCGGGGTTTAAAGTGGGGAAATGGTGGAGGTTGAATGCGGGAGTGATTAGGCTTTCAACTGTAGCAAATGCTCTGGCTAACGAGAAGAAACAGCCACATTCAAGAGCTCAGGCGGGGCATTAATGGTGGCGGTGGAAGGTTGAAGAAGGCAAGACGAAAGAAGAAGCTGACTGGCGAGGTTGGGCTGTCGGCGAGAGGGAAGAGAGAGGAAGAAGTGGGCGGTCGGACGAATGCCACGAGGCGAAAGAGAAATCAGGGCCATTGGATTAAATCAAAGGGGTAAGTGAAGGCAGGTGGCTGAGATTAAACCGGGCGAGGATGGATTGAATCAGGGAGCGACACGTGATGACCGAGTAGAGAGGTTGAGGATTAAATTTGATTTAGATTTTGAAATAAAATTTAGATAAATCCAAATAAAGTTCAAATACTTTAAATCAATTAATTTGAAATTAATTTGTTTTTCAGAGAGCAAAATTTTGGGATGTTACAAACGCTCAGGAGGTCGAATGGACTCACGATCGCGAAGAGCATAACGAGGAGTGGCCGAAGAGGATGACCCATCAGAAGAGGAGGGCATATCAGAAAGATCCTCAACTCGCGGGCGACGAGTATAATAGAAAGGATAAGGAGGAACAAGATCAGGAACAACCTCAGGAGAGGATGCCGGTGGTGAAGAAGGGGCTAACTGAGAAGGAGGCACCGGAGAGACCAAAGACTGTGGTGGAGTGGTGACTATAGGACTGGAAGGAAAGGTCAGAAAAGAAAGCAGCTCAACAATAGATGCTGAAGTGGAGGAAGGAGAAGAACGAGGATAGAAGGGACGAGACTCATCAAAAGTAACATCCCGAGAAATCCGCATCCGTCGGCCAACGGGATCCCAACAACGATATCCCTTGTGCTCAGCACTGTAGCCCAAAAAAACGCACTCAACTGACTGAGCAGTCAGTTTAGTGCGCTCACGAGGTGCAAGAAGAACATAGCACACACACCCAAAGAGGCGAAGTCTGGAATAATCAGGAGTCTGGCCACAGAGACGCTCAATGGGGATCCCACCATGAAGAGCAGAGGAGGGCTGAATGTTGATCAAGAAAGTGACAGTAGAAACAGCCTCAGCCCAGAAATGTGGTGGAACAACAGAAGCGATCATGAGAGCACGAGCTGTCTCAAGAAGATGACGATGCTTGCGCTCAGCCACACCATTCTGAGCATGGGCACCTGGACAAGAAAACTGAGAGAGAGTGCCCTGCTCAGCAAGAAAACCACGAAGGACTCCCGACAAGTACTCTCCAGCGGAATCGGCGCGAAAAACACGAATAGGAGAGTCAAACTGAGTGCGAATCATGGTGGCAAAGGTTTTGTAGATAGATAAAACCTCACTACGAGATTTCATAAAATAAATCCATGTATGTTGAGAAAAATCATCAATAAAAATGATATAATATCGATGACCTCCTTTCGAAACAAAAGGAGCTGGTCCCCATACATTAGAATGAACAAGATCAAAAGGACGCTGAGACACTGACTCACTAGAAGAATAAGGGAGTTGGAGCTGTTTGCCAAGCTTACAACCCTGACAATTTAGAGAAGCATCACCAGACACAGACCCTAAAAGACCTCGACGAAGTAAGGAAGACATACGGGAACCACAAAGATGTCCTAAGCGATGATGCCACTGAGCGAACGATGTGGTGGAGGCTGCAGCAGCTGCAGGAGTGGAAGCGAGAAGACTGACTGGGGCAGCGGAAGGAAGGCGAAGCCAATCAAGCTCCCAGAGCCGTTGGGAGTCACGGCGGCGAGGGCCAGTACCAACCAGAGCCCCCGTGCGACGATCCTGAACACAACAAGAATCAGAATCGAAAATAACACGACAACCATGATCAGTGAGCTGGCCAGCAGATATGAGCTGCATGGTTAGTTTTGGAACATGAGACACAGCAGGAACATTAAAAGAGGAATTTGAAAGAGTGCCTCGTCCTGTGACAGAAAGAGAGGTACCATCTGCTGTGTGGACAGTGATAGGAGCAGCTAAAGGACTAATGGAAGTAAGACAGGTGGAATCAGATGTCATATGAAAAGAAGCACCAGAATCAAGAATCCAAGGGGATGTACCTAAGGAAGGAGAAGTAGAAGGTGGTCTCTCACCGGAAGACTGAGTAGCAGAACCAGCAGAACTAGACGATGCAAAAGCAACCATGCGGCCTAGCAATGTGAGAAGCTGCTGAGTGTCAGGAGTACCAGAACTCGGCTGAGAGGAGGAACCTCCAGTGCCCCGCGGAGGACGAACACCGCGATGAAGATCCTTCTTCTTCTTGTAGCAAAACTGTTCCACATGTCCATCCTTGTTGCAATAGGTGCAGTGAAGGCCTTTACCAACAGCAGCTGTCACTGGTGGAGACACAGCTGGTGGAGGCAAAAGCACAGCGGTGGTAGAAGCCGAAGAAGCCACCAAAACTGAAGGAAGTGGTGATGATGATAGCAGACCCGCTCCATGAAGTCGAATCTCCTCAGTACGAACAGCTGCAAGGGCCTCCAACAAAGTCACACGTGGATGACGAGCCAGCAACTGAGCACGAGTCTGCTCAAACTCAGACCGGAGACGAGTCAAAAAGTCGTAGATGCGGCGAAGCTACATATGAGACTGCTGACGTTGACAACACTGACAGGTGCGGCAAACATCTGGCCCCAAAGAGTCGATCTGACGCCATATCGCAGATAACTGAGCATAGAACTCGTCCACAGTGGCATCTCCCTGCTGCAGCGACTGCTCCTGTCGCACAACAGCAAGGTACAAGGAATCACCAGATGGCTCATAGCGGCTGCGTAGATGCGTCCACATCGCATGTGCGGAAGCCAGTCCAACAATATCACCAGTGAGGTGCACCTCCATGCTAGCAACCAAAATAGCAGAGGCACGAGCATCTTCATCAATCCATGTCTTGTAAGCAGCATACTGAGTCTGAAAAGTCTCCATGGCATCCTCAAAAGCCTCAGAAGCCTTTGTACGAGCATCTTCGGAAGCATCCTTCGGGAGTACAGGCTCAACAGGTGGAGTAGGACGAGACGGGCAAGACAACTCGCCCGTAAGAAACTCCCAAAGACACTGACCACACATGTGGATGCGCATGTGCTGAAACCAGTCCCGATAATTGAGACCATCGAAGATCACCGGGCAACGAGGAACAGAAACGGATCCTGTAGAAGAAGACATCCACTTTTTTTCTTTTTTTTCTTTTTTTTTTGCTTTTTTTTACTCGATCAAAACAGCCGGCCGACCGTCAAACACCAGTCGGTTTTGGAAACCGACCGAAGCAAGAGACCAGAGCGGCCGGGTAGAGACGACGCCGACGGCGGCAACCTGCGACGCCGGCACCTCGGGCGGAGAACGCCGGCGGCAACGACCTGCGACGCCGGCACCTCGGGCGGAGGCGACGCTGGCGGTGGCGACCTGCGGAGCGCCTGAGCGGCGGCGGCGGCCCGAAGATGGGTCCCGAGCTGCGGCCCCCCGAGCGGCGGCGGCGGCCCGAAGATGGCTCCCGAGCGGCGGCCCGAAGAGACCCGGGGGAGGCGGCCCGCGACGCCTGCAGCGGACGGCGGCTGCGCGACTCCCGAGCGACAACGGCGCGACTCCCGAGCGGCGACCCGAGACAGCGCGACAACGCGGGGGCAGAGCAACGACGGCGGCGGACGGCGGCTTCGATCTGGATCTGGACGGCACCGATTCAGATTCAGATGACGCCGGCGGTGACCTCGACGAAGAACGGACAGCAACAGTGGGAAAAGCAAGCGACGACGATGAGAGCCAGGAAAAACCCTAGGTGTAACGAAACCCTAGGTATGACGAGACCATACGCCCTGACATTTCGTTCCCTGTACACCATACTTACACACGATGAAGTCCAAACCTGTCGAATCATCGAAATATGCATCCTAATCTTATACGACCAAGTTTGACCAAGTCCGACCGAGCACGATTGCACCCCACAACGTCAAGGTCCGAACCACCCAAACCAAACTCGACTTACCTAAAACTATGTCAATTACTCATCATACACGGGTTGACCTCCACATGGTCTCTCAATCTCCCCCTTGATGAGTATATTGTCAAACCTAGAAAAAGCATGAAGTTGAGTTTGAGTTTGAAGAGTCCAACATGGTCCAAAGAAGGAAGATGAAGCTAATAACCATGTCGACAGAAGTAACACTAGAGCAACAACTGAAAGAGCAAATTGTTCTCCAAAACTCTAAAATGATCCCAACTAGCTTTTTTCCCTCTATTCTCCCCCTTTTGGCAATAAAATCATCAAGGATGCAAAGGAGAGAATATGATATGTCAAAGGATGAAAATGACTGAGGTTTGTTTATTTAAGCATTTAGAGCCATGAGAATTATCCATAATGACCATAAATAGTTATACCAAGCCATAACTCAATAAAAGGCTATCTAGATCACGACAATATATGTATAAGCTAGCTAGAACACATAGATGACAATCTGAAAATGTAGTACATTATGTGAGCATGTCAAGTCATCAAGAAGGAAAGTCTAGCTAGAGATATCCAAGGATGATGCAGGCCATGTCAATAAACTAAGCAGAACCAAGAGGCTACAATTGAGACCAAATAGAGTGCTATGCTCAAGAGTGAAACATTGGTCCAAGTACTTGGTTCTTTTTGTAGCTTAAGCAAATTTAGCACATAAAACATTGTCTTTTTAAGGTTCATGGTCGTTTCCAACCCAATTTTTTGTTATGTGCTAGATCTCAAGCCTTATGCGACTAGTCCAAGCAAGAAGCTTAAGAAGATAGTCTAGGTCATCCAAAACTCCCCCTGAGTTCATGCCTAGTGCAATGGCAAGCCGTCTCATGAGAAAGAATTGGTGAAATCAGTTTTTTCGCACAAAAGAGATCATTTTGCTTTTTAAACATGTTGTACTAACTCATGCTGCATCAAGAGACTAACAAAGCTCAATCTAAGGCTCAATAGAGATTCAACGCTCAACTCAGCCTATTTGACATGGCATGAATCATAAAAGGATAGTTCAAGAAAGACTAGACTCAAATGTTAGCATGACAAGTTTTAACTCAAGTTAAGCAATTTTAATTTGCTTATCATGGTAAAAGCTAGTCTACACATATGAAGTCATGATCAATCTATCAATGAGGCACAAATCATGGCTGGATGTAACGCGATGTAAACATGTCATGAAAGGATAATAATCAAGGCTCGATGCAGGTATTTACAATGCAGAATGATATGCAAGAAGTCCAGCTCCACCTCAACATGTGATGCAACTTTTAGTTCAAGTTGAGTTATGTCAATATTAAGCTCCAGAAGCTCCCAAATGAACTCCCCCTGAACTAAAGCAGTAAATACGAGAAGCTGGCAATAAAAACAGAAACGACAGTCCTTAAAGCATAGATAAGATATAGAGGAAACTATGGCTCAGACTGACTCTCATCTACCCCATATGACTCCGGAACTATCAGCTGGTCTACTAACAACCTAGGGAGCAAACATGTACCCTGTCTACCCGAGGGTGGCCCAACCCTCGCTAGAACCCACAAGAAGTGAGTAAGCTCAACCTAGAGAGAAGAGAGACAGCTAACAAGCAGCATCCTAGAGTCACAAGATAAGAGCAAGAAGTCTGAACGCTAGACAAGAAGACCACTCTAACCTAAGCTAGAAGGACTATCCCGAATGCAACCAAAATGCAATGCAACAAAAAGGAGCAAGAGCATAGTTAATATAATAAAGCAGTAAAGCACAGAGCTCCCCCTCACATCAGTCCATAAGGACAAACCACCCCAAGCTCTCCCCGCAGAACTGAAAACCTAGAGCTATCCAAAGGCTTGGTGAAGATATCGGCTAACTGGTGGTCACTCTCCACAAACTGGAGCACAATGTTACCCTTCTCCACATGGTCTCGAAGGAAGTGATATCGAATATCAATGTGTTTGGTCTGAGAATGCTGCACTGGGTTCTTAGCAATGTTAATCGCAGAAGTGTTATCACAAAGGAGTGGAACACTGTCGATAACTAACCCAAAGTCCCGCAGGGTCGAGACCATCCAAAGCACCTGGCTACAGCAACTGGCTGCAGCAACGTCTCGGCCTCTGCGGTGGACTGTGCAACACCGGACTGCTTCCTCGAAGACCAAGAAACGAGAGAAGTACCAATGAACTGGCAGATGCTCGAAGTGCTCTTCCTATCCATCCTACAGCCGGCAAAGTCTGCATCCGAGTAGGCTCTAAGGGAAAGACAGGAAGAGGAAGAGTACCAGATACCATAGTCAATGGTAGCTCGAAGATATTGAAGAATGCGCTTCACCACCTGGCGGTGAGATACGCGAGGAGAAGCCTGAAACCGGGCACAGAGACACACAGCGAAGTGTATGTCCGGTCTCGAGGCGGTGAGGTACAAGAGGGAGCCGATCATACTACGATACTCCTTCTGATCAACTGGCTCGCCGTCCTCATCTGGGTCAAGTGAGGCAGAAGATGCCATGGGAGTTGACACAGGCTTGCCATCACTCATGTCAAAGCATCTCAGGAGGTCGCGAGTGTACTTGCCTTGATGCAAGAAGGTACCCTCCCGAGTCTGCTTGATTTGGAAGCCAAGGAAGAAGGTCAACTCACCCATCATGCTCATCTCAAACTCGGTGCTCATGACATCCGAGAACTGAGAAACGAGAGCATGCGAGGAGCCGTCAAAGATGATGTCGTCCACATAAATCTGGACGAGCAGAAGATCAGTGCCTTGCCGACGGATGAACAAGGTCTTGTCTACTTTACCCATCTCGAAACCATGACTCAACAAGTAGGACTTAAGCCTCTCATACCAAGCTCTCGGGCCTGCTTGAGTCCATACAGCGCTTTGGAAAGCTTGAAGACATGGTTTGCGTATTTGGGGTTCTCGAAACCTGGAGGCTGTCGGACATAGACTTCTTCCTCAATGAAGCCATTAAGGAAGGCACTCTTGACGTCCATCTGGTAAAGCTTCAAACCCTTAGAAGATGCAAAGGCAAGCAGGATTCTAATGGCCTCAAGTCTAGCTACAGGGGCAAAGGTCTTCTCGAAATCTAGACCCTCAACCTGGGAGAACCCCTGAGCTACCAGTCTAGCCTTGTTTCGAACAACTACCCCATCCTCACTTTGCTTGTTCTTGAACACCCACTTGGTCCCAATGACATTGTGACCACGCGGGGGCTCAACAAGCGACCAGACCTTGTTCCTCTCGAAATTTTCTAGCTCCTCATGCATGGCATTGACCCAAGACTGTCAGACAGAGCATGATAAACGTCCTTGGGCTCAAGGAGGCAACAAAGGCAGAATGGAGACATAATTGAGACATACCAGATTTTGAACGAGTAACTCGCTCAAACAGGTCTCCAATAATCTGCTCAGAAGGATGGTCTTTTTGAATGTGTCTAGGAGGTCCAGGATGAGATGAAGAAGTGGCCTCTACCTCATGAGCTGACGAGGTAGGAACAGAGCCACTAGCTCCAGAAGAAGCAGAAGGCATGGGCTGATCGCCTCGAGGTGCGGTGGAAGAAGGCACCTCAAGGGGTGGATGAAGGACTGGATCGGGTAGACAACCCTCATCTCCATCGTCCTCATCATCCACAAAGATGGGCTCGGACTGCTCTAAAGAACCTGAGATATCAGGCCTAGTGCCCGGATTGGCCTCATCGAAAGTCACCTCACAGATCTCTACCATTTTGCTACACTCGCAGTTCCAGACCCTATAAGCCCGCGAAGAAGTCGAGTAACCTAGAAAGATCCCATCACAAGAACGTGACTCAAACTTGTCTAGGTTCCCGGATTTCAGAATAAAGCACTTGCAGCCAAACACACGAAAATGAGATACACTAGGCTTTCGCCCATATCTCAACTCATAAGAAGTAAGGTGCAAGTGTGCCCTAAAAAAACTCGATTTGAGACATAGCACGCGGTGGCTATAGCCTCAGCCCAAAACTTCCGCGGTGTAGAGTACTCATCAAGCATCGTCCTGGCCATCTCGACCAAGGTACGGTTCTTTCTCTCCACGACGCCTTTTTGCTGTGGGACGTGCGGAGAGGAGAACTGATGCTCTACACCTGTCTCATCGCAGAACCTCTCAAAGTAGGAATTCTTGAACTCCGTGCTATTGTCACTGCGGATCGCTCGTAAGGCACCCGGAAGATCAACAAAAAGCCTACTGAAAAGACCTCGAAAATGTGCAAATGTCTCATCCATCGAGGCTAAGAAAAACACCCAAGAATACCTCGAGAAGTCATCGACCACGACAAGAACATACCACTTCCCTCCTGCTGACTGCACTCGAGCTGGTCCAACTGTATCCATGTGGAGCAGCTGTCCTAGTGCATCAGTCATAGTCACTGTGACCGGAGGATGAGAAGCGGCAACCATATTGTCGTGCCGGCAAGGAGCATAAACTAGTTCTTTTACCATCTTGAGTTTCGGCAGACCACGAATGAGGTCGTGGCCGCTAACTCAGGTTAAATGGTCAAATCCAATATGACCAAGTCTCCTATGCCAGAAAGAAAGGTCGCGGGACTCAGAAGCAACTAAACACCTGAGAGGATCACCAGAAGACTCAGAAAAATCAGCACGAAAGATCCTCTCAAAACGAGAAATCCCGCAAAACAGGCTACCCAAAGAATCAAGAATTTTGCAATTGTTTTTCTTAAAGCTCACCTCGTAACCGTCATCGGTAAGCTGAGAGACTGAAAGCAAATTATACTGCAGCTTACTAACCAAGGCAACATCTCTCAAAATAAAAGAGTCATTTACGCGCACTGAACCTTTGGCGATGACGCGCCCAGATGAAGCATCTCCGAAGGTGATCATCTCATCACCTGGAGCACGGGCAAGGGAAGAAAACCAACGGGAGTCTCCGGTCATGTGTCGTGAACACCCGGAGTCTACGAGCCAAACCTTTCCCTTCCCTGCCCGGCGAACCTGAGTTAACAAGAGAGTAAGGTCTCAGTACTGGGATAAATCAAGAGTGATTTTGGTACCCAATACGGAGTAACACGTCGAGCAGATGAAGTAGTCAAGCACGACTGACCTCTATCTACCCTACGCTCTCTGTTGCTCGAAGCAGATGGTCTGTGATCAGACCTGAAGCTGTTGTTGGGCTTGACTGCTACGAAGGAGCGAGTCAAGTCACCAGTAACATGCTGGTCACGCCGCGGGTAGCTGTCTCGACGGGGAAAGCGAGACCTACCCTCAGGATGGCGGAAGTTACGACCGCAGGAAGCATGAGGACGAAAATCAGAAAACTCAGAAAAATCAAGTCCTCGATGCTGCCCAAACCCATCAGAACCAAACCTGGGCCTCATGTTGGTCTTAGGTGCACTCAAGGTCTGGAGCTGACCCTGAATACGCCTAAGAGACTCAACACGGTCTCTACGCGCGATCTTGGCGCGCCTGAAGCATCGATCGATCGTATGTCCATCCTTCTGACAGAAGGTGCAGTGGTACTTCACCTTCTGAGAGGTAGAAGTAACACGGTGAGGCTTCGCCTTCTGAGAGGCTGAAGCAGCAAATGGACTCACCTTACTGTCAAAAATCCCTTGGACAAAGCCCGCTGACTTAAATTGGACTTTCTCGGTCCTGGGCTCAGTCTCGATCACACCTGGTGCTATGGGTCTGAGCACAGTAGGTGGATGCTTCCTCATATCCTCATAGAAATCATATCCTAGACCCTGATTGAACTTGCAGATCTTGGATTGGTCTAGAATAAGATTAAGCTTTTTCTTGCCGCCTACAAATCTCTCGAGAGTGTTCATAAGATACTGACACTCCCGAAAGAGAGAGGTGCAAGAAGAGCAGGGGAAGAAGAGACAGCAGAAGGTAAGGGAGCAGAAAAAGAACCAACAGTAGAGGAAAGAATGGCTTGTGCACGCACAGCCGACTCTGAGGGGACAGTCCTACTACTAGCAGGTTGGTTCGCGTCTCTAGGCGTCTCACCCTTACCCTGGGGCTTCTCCCCCACACCATCAATCACATCACAACCAGATTGTAGCTTCTCTAGTAAGTCCTTAGTTAGCTTCACACATTTGTCATTCAATGCAACGGGTTCAAGTTTTAGTTGAGTACAACTAGTGCAAGGTGAGCTAACAGGATCCTTAGTCGCAAATTGAGCCAGTTTCATATCATGGTCAATCATTTCTTGAAACTGTTTTGAAACAGATTCAGTTCAGCAGTTAACTTAGGACAGTTCAAGCATGAAGCAGCTGGCTCAAGCAACCAAGCAAACAACTCAGAAATTTTATGATCTGCCCGTTTTAGGTTTATTTTCAAATTATTATAACTTTCACAAGTCTCGGGCAGATCAAGGAGCATGGTATAAAGACCTCTAAAAGCATTGTCCTTATCCTCACATGAGGTGCAAGATGTAGTCTCAACAACAATAGATGAAATAGACGCTACTCTACTCATCTCAAGCTCAGCAAGAAGACTAACATTCTCCACCATAATCATGTCTAGCTCAGAGGACACACTATCATGCAAGGTCCTTAATTTCTCCATATCACCCAATAGAGCACAGCATATATCACAATCATCACGGGAGATAGCAGATGTAAGTGAAGTAAGCTTCCGTGATAGTCTATCTACTTCCTTCTCTAACTCAGTACACCTAGCCCTAGCTCTAGCATGAAAACCACCTAGCTTAAGAAAAGCATGATTGAGCTGGTCGTAGGTGGGGCATACCTCGTCCGAGTCGGAGTACAGCTCGCTGTCGCTCAGTTCGCCCTCAAGGGCCATGAAGCACATGCCGGAGAAGTCGTCGCTGCTCTTGGGTTCTTGGTCACCCGTCCCGTCGTCATCGCTCCATCCCTCCACCTCGCTGAGGTCGAGGTCGTCGAAGGCGGTGAGGACGCGGTGGAAGAGCTTCTTGGCTTTTCCGAAGTCGCGGAACTTCTTCTTGCCTTGGGCAGGTGCTGAGGGCTTCGTGTTGCGATTCTTGTCGATGTAGTCATTCTTGCCCGAACCGCCGTAGTCACCTTTGCCCTTCCCCAGCTTGGGGCAGTTTGCTCGGATGTGGTTGGGGCCACCACACTCGAAGCAAATCACGGGTCCTCCTCTCTTTCTGTCCCTCCTCCCCTTGTAAGCATGGGAGAATCTTCGAGCAAGGAGGGCTAGCTGCTCATCCGCAAGCTGCTCTAACTGATCACCAGTTATGTCACAGAGAGAAGCAAGGGAGAAGCCGCAAGAAGACTCAGAAGAAAGACCAGAAGCCGAACTGGGATCGGTGACTAGAGCCATCGACTATGACTTCGACTTGCGAGAGACAATGTCAATCTCGCGAGTCTTGAGGCGCGAGTACAGCGCATCAAGAGTCAAAGTTGAAAGGTCCGTGGTGTCCTTGATGGTAGTCACCTTCATCTCCTAAACACGAAGATCGAGTGCAGCGAGCATCTGTCGAGCATTATCCGAGTCGGAGTATGTGAGACCGATGGCTCGGAGGTTGCTCAGAATCTTGTGAAAACGCGCAAAACACTCATCAAGGGACTCGCCAGCGAGCATTTCAAACTTGTTGTAATCTCGCTTGAACTGGTCCTGTCGTACCGTCTTTATTTGAGTGGTGCCCTCATGGTAAGCATCGAGGGTCTCCCAAATATCGAAGGCGGACGAAAGATGAGATATGCGGTCAAACTCGCTACGACTCAGGCCTTGGATTATGATGTTCCTTGCCTTAGCGTTTGCCTCAACATCATGCATATTTCCCGCATTGATGTTCTCATCGGCAGGAACAACAAACCGGACCTTGACCTTGCGCCAGATGGCGTACCCCTGAGCCTGGATGTATGTCTCTATTCGGCTATTCCAGAAGGGGTAATCGATGCCATCGAAAACGGGCGGCTTGTTCGAGTACTTGTCCGTCGCCATGGCCCTTGAGACCGGTTAAGATCTATTTACATGGCGACAGAGGGGGGTGAATGTCGACTACTAAAAATTCGTCCCCCCTCAAGTACCTACGACAAAATCTTCTTCTATAGCTACGAAGCAAAGCTATGAAGAGATATCCTCAAGCTCTCTGGAAATTTGGAGAAATCAACCAAGGGAAAAGAACAGAGAGAAAGCACCCAAGAAAAAAACCTGCAACAAAACCCTAGGGCCGGTCTGACCGCTGGATAATAGCCGGTCTGACCGCTGGGTAAAACCCAGTCTAACCACCCCCTGGTTCCAGCAGCCCGAAAGTTCAGTAAAAATTCAGAGAACCTCACTAAAACATGGAATTTGTGATTTTCTTCTTTTCTAACCTAGCCCAAACTGTCAAAACACTAAACTAAATAGCCTAGGGACTCCAAACAACAAGAGGAAACAACAACAACTCAAGAAATTCAGAATTTTGACAAGAGCTAGAAAAATACAGAGAGCAGTGCAAAAACTCAAATTCCCATTTCATCTTTGGTCCTCTGGCCTTGAGACTTTGAGGATAGATTAGCAATAGCTAGAGGAACCTCCAGACCAAATCTCAGGCCATCTCAAAGAGGAAAACAAGAAATGCTTCAAAACCCTAGAAACTGAAGGCTCAGGCAAAGAGCAACATCAAAATTCAAACTGCCATCTCAAATTTGATCCTTTGGCCAAGAGACTTTGGGAATATGTTAGCAATAACCTCAGGACTCAAAACCCCAAATATTACCCTATCTCATGAAAGGAATCAAGAAGTTCATCAAAACCCTAGAACAGGAGAAAAGAACAGAGAAGGCTAATAGGGAAAATCTGAGAATAGAATTGATTTGCTCTTGGGGGAACTTGACCAAATGGTCTAAAGATATCATCCCATGTCATAGCAATCCATTTTGGACCTTCCCAGCAAGAAACAACTCAAAACTCAGAAAATCAAAAATCACTCCAAAAGGGATGAACGAAGAACAGAGAGCACGGACAGGATAAATAAATTTCAGATTTCCATCCAAATCAACAAGAGGAATACAGAGGAGTCCCGATACGCATGGACATTAGAACAAGATGGAAGATTACATGGATTCTCCTCTACCTCTATCTCTCTATCTCAAGAACACTCATCCGTACATGCTTGGAGGAGGGGATGAACACAGACACAGAGAGCTCACATAGAGGGCATCGAAGGAGACACAGCTCTTGTAACATCCCGAAAATTTGAAATTTGAAAATGAGGAGCTTTTGAATTATTTTTGCAATATATTCTATTTGAATTTGAATTTTATGGTGTTTTTCTGGGATTTGATTGAGGTTCCAAAAATATAAGAAGCTCAAAAAGAAACAAGCATTAATAATACCCTAAAAGGGGAATGTGCAAATAATAGAAAACTAAAATTGTAAATACGAATCTTATGAGTTGAGATATGGGCGAAAGCCCAGTGTATCTCATTTTCGTGTGTTTGGTTGCAAGTGCTTTATTTTGAAGTCCGGGAACCTAGACAAGTTCGAGTCACGTTCTTGTGATGGGATCTTTCTAGGTTACTCGACTTCTTCGCGGGCTTATCGGGTTTGGAACTGCGAGTCTAGCTGTAGGACCGAAATGGCGACAGAGGGGGGGGGAATGTCGTCTTCTAAAACTTGCCCCCAAGTACTCACAAGCAAATTTACCTCTCCAAATAGCTACGACAAACAGAGGAAATAGCCACTGCAACAGAAAGGAGAACCAACACTGCAAACAAAGAAAATTTCAACAGCAAAAACCCCTGGGGCCAGTCTGACCACTGGGTAAAACCCGGCCTGACCGCTGGGCAAAATCCGGTCTGACCGCTGGGTAATAGCCGGTCTGACCGCTCCCCTGTCCCCAGGCCACCCGAGAGCAATTTCAGAAAACTGATTTTCGGGCAAAAGTTTAGTTCTTCAAAAAACTGAAGAATTGATGGTTTGCTTCCATTCTTTTTGTCCCTTAGCACCACAACTATATTCCAAATAGGAAGGAGGGCTAGGGAGACAAGGAAATCAAACAATGAACCAAGAATTTCAGATTTTGACAAAAATCTGAAATTTTGCCCGAGCTGAGCCAAAAATCAATTTACTCCCTAACCGTTGATCCTTTGGCAATGAAACTTTGAGGATAGCTATTAGATAGCCTCTGGACTCTCCATGCCAAATTTCAAGCCATCTCAACAAGGGAATCACGAACAGCACCAAAACCCTAGAAGCAAACTGAAGAACAGGAAAACTAAAAAAGGAGAATCTTTGATTCATTCGATTTGCTCTCGGGAAAACTCGATCAAATGACCTTGAGGCACTATCCCATCATAGAGCAACCCATTTTGGGCCTTCCCAACAAGAATCAACAAGAAATCAAGAAACTCAAAAATCACCAAAAAGAAAGAACGAAGAACAGAGAGCCAGAGACTTGAACTAAATCAACCAAAGCATCTCATATTGATATATAGGATCATAGAGACGTCCCCATACATGATTACAACCAGAGGGATGATTACAAGGTAGCTCAAACCATCTCCAACCTCTCCCAACTCAAGAACACAAGCACTCTCTACATGCTTTCTTGGAGAGGAGACAACACAGAGAAGCAACGATGGAGACAACTACTGCTGCCCTCAACCACTCTTCAACCACTAAAGAGCAAGGCAAAACAACCTCCAAATCCTATTTTGACTCACTAAAACCCTAGCTCTCTCCCAAAGCCATGGAGGTGCATGCAGCCCCTCCCACCTATTTATAGCGCTTGGCTAACGGGTCTCCAACCCGTTATGCCCGCTAAATCCAACGGAGCCCGCTCCCGCTTGTGCAGCGTCGCGAAATCACCATTTCGCCCCTCCCGCACCTTCCGGGAAGCTTCCTCGCTCCTTGTCGTCCAAGCCTCGCAACCACCTCGAGTCTCCGCCGTCTTCGACACATCCCGACCGTTCTGACCTCGACACCGCCTGTGTCTAGTCCGGTCACCTCGTGTCTCACCACGACTCCGCCTCGACGTCCTGCAGTCAACACAAACAAGAAACACGTCAAATAGCACCGCTCGATACATGAAAGCATATGAGCATAAAAACATCATACTTACCCATGATGAGGTCCAAACCTGTCGAATCAAAGAATAGGCATCCTAATCCCACACGACCAAGTTTGACCAAGTCCAACCGAGCCCGATTGCACTACGCAACGTCAAGGTCCGAACCACCCAAACCAAACTCGACTTACCTAAACCGATGTCAATTACTCATCACACACACGAGATGACCACCACATGGTCTCTCAATCTCCCCCTTGATGAGTATATTGACAAACCCAGAAAAAGCATGAAGTTGAGTTTGTTTTAAAGAGTCCAACATGGTCTAAAGAAAAGAATGAAGCTAGTGACCATGTTGACAAAAAGAAACACTAGAGCAACAACTGAAAGAGCAAATTGTTCTCCAATGCTCTAGAAAGCTCCCAAACGACTTTTTCTATCACTATTCTCCCCCTTTTGGCAATAAACACATCAAGGATGCAAAGGAGAGGATAAGACATGGAAAAGGATGAAATGGCTGAAGTTTAATTATTCTAACCATTTGGAGCCATGAGAATTATCCAAAATGACCAACAAGTAATACATCAAGCCATAACTCAATAGAATGCTATCTAGATCATGACAAGATATATATAAGACAGCTAGAACATGACAATCTGAAATGTAGTGTATTTAGTGAGCATGTCAAGTCATCAAGAAGCAAAGTCTAGCTAGACCAAGGATGATGCAGGCCATGTCAATAAGCTAAGCGGAACAAAGAAGCTAATATTGAGTCCAAATATAGTGCTATATGCTCAAGAATGAAACAATGGTTCAAGTACTTGGTTCTTTTTGAAGCTTAAGCAAATTGAGCACAAATGACATATTTTCTTTTGAAACTTATGGTCGTTTCCAACCAATATTTTTATTATGTGCTAGATCTCAAGCCTTATGCGACTACTCCAAGCAAGAAGCTTAAGAAGATAGTCTAGGTCATCCAAAACTCCCCCTGAGTTCATGCCTAGTGCAATGGCAAGCCGTCTCATGAGAAAGAATTGGTGAAATCAGTTTTTTTGCACAAAAGAGATCGTTTTGCTTTTTAAACATGTTGTACTAACTCATGCTGCATCAAGAGACTAACAAAGCTCAATCTAAGGCTCAATAGAGATTCAACGCTCAACTCAGCCTATTTGACATGGCATGAATCATAAAAGCATAGCTCAAGAAAGACTAGACTCAAATGTTAGCATGACAAGTTTTAATGTAAATTGAGCAATTTTTAATTAACTTATCATGGCAAAAGCTAGTCTACACATATGAAGTCATGATAAATCTAGCAAATAAGCACAAGTCATGGCAAGGTGTAAAGCATTGTAAACATGTCATAACAGGATAATAATCAATGCTCAATGTAGTTATATTACAATGCAGAATGCTGAAATGCAAGAAAATCCAGCTCCCCCTCAACATGAGATGCAACTTTTAGTTCAAGTTGAGTTATGTCAATATTAAGCTCCAGAAGCTCCCAAATGAACTTCCCCTGAACCAAAGCAATAAATCGAGAAGCCGGGAAAGAAAACAGCAAACATGCAGTCCTTAAAGCATGGATAAGATATAGAGGATACTATGGCTCAGACTGACTCTCATCTACCCCATATGACTCTAGGACTATTAACTGGTACGTGTTTGCTCCCTAGGTTGTTAGTAGACCAGCTGATAGTTCTCGAGTCATATGGCGTAGATGAGAGTCAGTCTGAGCGATAGTATCCTCTATATCTTGTCTATGCTTTAAGGACTGCCTGTTTTTCTGATTTCTTTGCCAGCTTCTTGTATTTATTGCTTTGGTTCAGGGGGAGTTCATTTGGGAGCTTCTGGAGCTTAACATTAACTTAACTCAACTTGAACTAAAAGTTGCATCACATGTTGAGGGGGAGCTGGATTTCTTGCATGACATTCTGCATTGTAAATACCTACATCGAGCCTTGATTATTATCCTTTCATGACATGTTTACATCGCTTTACATCTTGCCATGATTTGTGCTTCATTGCTAGATTGATCATGACTTCATATGTTTAGACTAGCTTTTGCCATGATAAAGCTAATTAAAATTGCTCAACTTGAATTAAAACTTGTCATGCTAGCTCTCGAGATTAGTCTTTCTTGAGTTATCCTTTTATGATTCATGCCATGTCAAATAGGCTGAGCTGAGCGTTGAATCTTTATTGAGCCTTACATTGAGCTATGCTAGTTCTTGATGATGCATAAGTTAGTACAATCTTTCATGAATGCAAAAGGATCTCTTTTGTGCGAAAAAACTGATCTCACCAATTCTTTCTCATGAGACGGCTTGCCATTGCACTTGGCATGAACTCAGGGGGAGTTTTAGATGACCAAGATCATCTCCTTAAGCTTCTTGCTTGGAATGATCGCATAAGGCTTGAGATCTAGCACATGTCTGAAATTTTTGGTTAGAATCAACCATGAGCTTTAAAAGAAAATTCATGACAAATGTGCTCAATTTGCTTAACTACAAAAAGAACCAAGTACTTAATCAAATGTCTCACTCTTGACCTTGTAGCACTCTAATTAGGCTCAATACTAGCTCTTGGTTCCGCTTAGCTTATTGACATGGTTTGCATCATCCTTGGATACCTCTAGCTAGACTTTGATCATGGATGACATGACATGCTCACAATTTGCACTAAATTTCAGATTGTCATCTATTTGGTTTAGCTGGCTTATATATATCCTGTCATGATCTAGATAGCATTCTATTGAGTTATGGCTTGATGTAATACTTGTTGGTTATTTTGGATAATTCTCATGGCTCTACATGCTTAGAATAATCAAACTTCAGCCATTTCATTCATTTCCATGACTTATTCTCTTCCCTGCATCCTTGATGTGTTTATTGCCAAAAGGGGGAGAATAGTGGTAGAAAAAGCCATTTTGGGAGCTTTGAGGCAAACTTGTTTTTTCTTTTGCTCCTTGTGTCGACATGGTCATTAGTATCTTTTTCATTCCTTTGGACCATGTTTGATTTCTTTCTTGCATTTCAAACTCAATTTTGTGCTTTTTCGGGGTTTGTCAATATACTCATCAAGGGGAGATTGAGAGACCATGTGGAGGTCATCCCATGTGTGTGATGAGTAATTGACAGCGGTTTAGAGAAGTCGAGTTTGATTTGGTTGGTTCAGACCATGTCGTTGCGTGGTGCAATGGACTCGGTTATGTCGACTTGTCAGGTTTGGGCTATTTCATTAATGCATTTATGCTTACATGTATCGAGCGGTGCTATTTGATGTGTTTCTTATTTGTGTTGGCTGTAGGACGTCGAGGCGGAGTCGTGGCGAGACACGAGGTGGCCGGACTAGACACGGGCGGTGTCGAGGTCAGAACGGTCGAGATGTGTCAAAGACGGCGGAGACTCGAGGTGGTTGCGAGGCTTGGACGACAAGGAGCACGGAAGCTTCCCGGAAGGTGCAGGAGGGGCGAAATGGGAATTTCGCGAGGCTGCACAAGCGGGAGCGGGCTCCGTTCGGGTTTAGCGGGCATAACAGGGTGGAGACCCGTTAGCTAAGGGCTATATAAAGGAGGGAGTGGCTGCATGCCCCCTCATGGCTTTGGGAGAGAGTTAGGGTTTTAGTGAGTCAAAAGAGGCTTTGAGAGGTGGTTTTGCTTTGCTCTTTAGTGGTTGAGGGCAGCAAGAGTAGTTCCATCTTCGCAGCTTTCTCAGTGCATTGTCACCTCTCCAGGGAAGCATGTAGTGGGTGGGTGGGTGGTGTTCTTGAGAGTATTGAGTGGAGACCCTTGTAATCATTCCTCTTGTTCTAATGTCCACGTGTATCGTCAAAGTTTCGTGGCCAAAGGATCAATGGTTACATGGGAATTTGAGTTTTTGGGTAGCTCTTTGTATTTTTCAAGTTCTTGGCTAATCTCTGAATTTCTTGTGCTCTTGCTTAGTTCCCATGTTGTTTGAGGCCCTAAAGGTATTTAGAATAGTCCCTTGATGTCTCTCTCTGAAAAGATCAGAAGTTTTCCTTTCGTTTCCTTGATTTAGCCAGAAATCCGAAGTTTCAGAACTTCTGTCAGCCTGCTCTATCTGCTATCGTGTGGTACTACCGCTCCTCAGAGGTACTACCGCTCCTCGAGAGGTACTACCGCCCAGAGGTACTACCGCTCGGCTCAGCACAGTAGAGGAAAGAATGGCTTGTGCAGCACAGCCGACTCTGAGGGAACATCCTACTACTAGCCAGTTTGTTCACGTCGCTAAGCGTCTCTACCTTACCCTGGGGCTTCTCCCCCTTCTCCACAATCACATTACAAGCACAAGGTGGCTTCTCTAGAAGGTCCTTAGTTAGCTTCACACATTTCTCATCCAAAGCATTCAAATCAGATTTTAGTTTGTTACAATTAATGCATGGTGAGCTAACAGGGTCCTTAGAAGCAGTTTGAGCCAATCTATTGTTGTCATCAACTAATTCTTGGAACTGTTTGGAGACAGCTTCAAGCTCAGCAGTAAGCTTGGGACAATTCACACATGAAGCAATCGTCTCAAGAAAGAAAGCTTGTAATTCAGCAATTTTATGATCTGCCCGTTTTAGGTTCATCTTCAGATTATTGCAATTTTCACAAGACTCGGGCAGATCCAGAAGCATGGTATAAAGACCTCTAACAGCGTTGTCCTTATCCTCACATGAGGTACATGCAATAGTCTCGACAGAAGTAGATGAAATAGGCGCTACTCTACTCATCTCAAGCTCAGCAAGAAGACTAATGTTCTCCATCTTAACAATATCAAGTTCAGAGGACAGACTATCATGTGAGGTTCTTAATTTCTCCATGTCACCCAACAGAGCACAGCAAGTATCACAATCATCACTAGAGGGAGCAGATGTAAGAGCAATAATCTCTAGTGACAATCTATGTTGGACCGAAATGGCGACAGAGGGGGTGAATGTTGACTACTAAACATTCGTCCCCCTCAAGTATCTACGACAAAATCTTCTTCTATAGCTACGAAGCAAAGCTATGAAGAGATATCCTCAAGCTCTCTGGAAATCTGGAGAAATCAACCAAGGGAAAAGAACAGAGAGAAAGCACCCAAGAGAAAAACCTGCAACAAAACCCTAGGGCCGGTCTGACCGCTGGGTAATAGCCGGTCTGACCGCTGGGTAAAACCCGGTCTGACCGCCCTGGTTCCAGCAGCCCGAAAGTTCAGTAAAAATTCAGAGAACCTCACTAAAACTTGGAATTTGTGATTTTCTTCTTTTCTAACCAAGCCCAAACTGTCAAAACACTAAACTAAATAGCCTAGGGACTCCAAACAACAAGAGGAAACAACAACAACTCAAGAAATTCAGAATTTTGACAAGAGCTAGAAAAATACAGAGAGCAGTGCAAAGACTCAAATTCCCATTTCATCTTTGGTCCTCTAGCCTTAAGACTTTGAGGATAGATTAGCAATAGCTACAGGAACCTCCAGACCAAATCTCAGGCCATCTCAAAGAGGAAAACAAGAAATGCTTCAAAACCCTAGAAACTGAAGGCTCAGGCAAAGAGCAACATCAAAATTCAAACTGCCATCTCAAATTTGATCCTTTGGCCAAGAGACTTTGGGAATATGTTAGCAATAACCTCAGGACTCAAAACCCCAAATATTAGCCTATCTCATGAAAGGAATCAAGAAGTTCATCAAAACCCTAGAACAGGAGAAAAGAATAGAGGAGGCTAATGGGGAAAATCTGAGAATATAATTGATTTGCTCTTGGGGGAACCTGACCAAATGGTCTAAAGATATCATCCCATGTCATAGCAATCAATTTTGGACCTTCCCAGCAAGAAACAACTCAAAACTCAGAAAATCAAAAATCCTTCCAAAAGGGATGAACGAAGAACAGAGAGCACGAACAGGATAAATAAATTTCAGATTTCCATTCCAAATCAACAAGAGGAATACAGAGGAGTCCCGATACGCATGGACATTAGAACAAGATGGAAGATTACATGGATTCTCCTCTACCTCTCCCTCTCCATATCAAGAACACTCATCCATACATGCTTGGAGGAGGGGATGAACACAGACACACAGAGCTCACATAGAGGGCATCGAAGGAGACACAGCTCTTGTAACCTCCCGAAAATTTGAAATTTGAAAATGAGGAGCTTTTGAATTATTTTTGCAATATATTCTATTTGAATTTGAATTTTATGGTGTTTTTCTGGGATTTGGTTGAGGTTCCAAAAATATAAGAAGCTCAAAAAGAAACAAGCATTAATAATACCCTAAAAGGGGAATGTGCAAATAATAGAAAACAAAAATTGTAAATACGAATCTGAAAAGATGATCCAGTGTAAGATGAGAGAAACCTGAGTTAAAAATATAAAATCTCATTTTGAAAATAATGGCATAAATAGTAATAAAAGCGGATGAACAAAATACAAACACACATACATATATACATACATGTGTATACATAAATTTTGCAAGAAAGAGTTTAGCAATAGGAAATAATATATATATATACACACGTATACATATAACAAACACAATAATAATAATCGAAACTCTCATTTAATATCTGAAAATTTAAAGCTTAAATTCTAAATGTCATGCAAAAATCAGTAATCATCAATTTGAAACAAAAATTTAAAATTAAAATTCAGAATTCCAATTCTCAGGTTTTCTTCTCCTTTTCTCTCTATGCCTTGTGGGCCCAGCCCTTTTCTCTCTCTCCTCTCCCTTCCCTCCTCCTGTTCTTCTCTTCCCCAGTGCGCCCGCGCCACCCTCTGCCGTGCGCAGCTCCCCTCTGCCCCGTGGCATCCATGCGCCTGCCCCCGCCCATGGCCTTCCCTGTCGTCGCCCCCGGATTTCCCCCTGCCTCGCTCCATCGCATCCCGCGGCGCGCGGCGCCCTTTCTCTGTAGCTCGGCCCGCGCAGGGCTAAGCTGCACCCCTACCCTGCAATGTCACACGCGAATCGCCCAAATCTCGCCTGAAATCCCGCCGCAGCGTTGCCTTGATGCCACCCCTGCCCTGCTCCTTTCTTTTCCCTTTTCCCCCGCCTCCTCTCTGCTCTGCGAATTTATTTTTTTGAGAGCGCCATTCACCCCCCCCCCCCTCTGTCGCCATTTCGGTCCAACAGTCCCAGTGGTAATGTAAGCGGTTATAACGCTGAAATGTTAGCATATGGTGCGGATGCCATGTAACGGTGGATGGAATCTGGATCACTATTATTATTGCGTTTGCTTACACATTATGTTTTTGTCCAAAACTGCTAGGTCTCAGGAAATTTCTATGTATTATATTTCTGAAAAATGATAATACATCTCACAAAGTAAAATGTCATGAGGAATATATAGAGTCGTAGGAAAAGAAGATGGCTGTTTGTATTAACTGCACAAAGTTGTTGATGGATTCATATCAATCATAAAGGTGAAAACGATAGTGCGAATTCTGGGAGAAATAAATGGGTGGTGCCTAAATAAATATATAGGCTAGATAGATGATTTAAATAATTTTTGGAGAATTAGGGAGTGCAAAGTTGATTGTTGGATTACAGTACTGATAATTAATATAAAATCTTGGAAGATGTTGGTGATAATAGGATTAATAGGATTTGATCAAATACTAGAGGGATAAATTGAATTTTTGGGAATATTAGTGATTTGATAATAATTATTGGGATATAATCCTAATCAATGATATTCTTGGTGGATGTATAAAGTGAATCGTAAACTAGATCACTGATGTTCTAGGTGGAGGTATATAATGGAAAAACAAGATTGATTATTGGAAGCGTAAATTATGGTTTTGGATCGATAACAAAAGGATTGAATTGTTAGAAAGTCCCGATACGAATGACTTCAGTGGATTTAAGAGCAAATATGTTGGATAATCATTGGAATTTATAAATGAAGAGTTGATGACTAGCAACCACGAGATTGGATTGTTAGGAATTTACAATACACAAGAGATCAGTGGATCTAGAATAAAGAAATTGGTAAATAGTGAACCCGAGATCGGATCCATGAAATGGTGGAAAAATTTAGATTCATATGGAAGTTAGTAACCCGATGTGATTAATACAAGGTTTAGTCAATGAAATGGGAATTATTTGATCGGTGGATTAAATAAATGATTACACTTGTTGTTGGGAGTTTTAGACAGCAATCAATAAAGAATGGGTATCTTCGATGGGTTAGGTCAATTATGGTAATCGTTGTGTGTAGTTTAGGCAGCAATAACAACCCTATGATTAAAAATAATGTTACTAAAGGCAATTTTTGGCAAATAAAATAACCCGAGCCTCTCCTTTGATAAGCCATGCATACTATATAATTGCATCCTGTGTATTGGCTCGCGGAGCACGGTGGTTTGTGCTTACACTCGCTCTCATAACAAATCTAGAAACAGGAATCAGATTACTACGCTTCGGCAATACAACGGACATGAGGACGACGATGGTGAGGTGTCAAGAACTAGGCCGCGAACCTCCAGTTGGCTGCCTGTGGGCATGTCCTGAAGGTCCACCTGTGTGCTACGTTCTTCCATTGCTGCAATTTAGTGATTTCGGCCTAATCGGCCCATGAGTAAGTCTACTATTATATTTACGTTTCCGCATGATATGTACTTTGATATGCAGAACTGTAAACTGTGAGCACTATCTACTGATCCAGGGAATAATACGGTGAAATCACAGAGGAATCCGGATTGTAAAGGCCGTTGTCGATGGTGAGCTCCCTCGGCACTCCGAAGCGGCATATGATGTCCTGCCAAAGAAAACGCTGCATGGCCGCGGAGGTTATCTTAGCTAGAGCAATAGCCTCCGGCCACCGGGAGAAATACTCCAAGGTGACCACCACGAACCGCAGGTCTCCCGGGGCCCAAGGAAGTGGCCCCACAACGTCGATGCCCCACCGGGCCAACGGCCATACTGGGGGAATGGGCTGCAGGCTCGTCGGGGGTCTGTGAATGACCCGTCCCATCCATTGGCAGCCTTGACACCAGCGCACGAAGTCTTGGGCATTGGCAACGACGGTTGGCCAGTAGAAGCCTTGCATGAATGCCTTGCCGACTAGCGACCTCGGCGCAAGGTGCGAGCCACAAAGTCCCACGTGAATCTCCGCGAGGAGGTTCTTCCCCTCCGCCTGCAGCTTCTGTGGCGGTCTTGTACACGGGCACGAACTCTCGAAGGACCGTGTCGCCCTTATATGGCTCAATGGCACTAGGGAACGTGAAGCCCTTCGGCCATGCCGACTGCTGCAGGCCCGCGGAGAGGGGGGACTCCAGGTCCACACGTCGTAGCGGGATGCGGCTGGACGTAGGGGCCTCACGGCTGTCCGCCCGTTCCGGCGTGAGCTCTGGCGCGACCACTGGTGGGGTCTGCTAGCTCCGAGCCTCTTGCATGTCCCGCACGGTTTCGTGGAGGTCCACTAGCTCCCGCTGGAGCGTACCGATGACCGTCAGTAGAGCGCTCTCTACCGTTACTACGGCGGGGGTTATCGGCGCACCTGGTTGCACCGTCGGAGCCGCAGCGACCACGGCTTGCGCTCCTGGGTTGCCCAATGCACCGGTTTGGCAGGCTTCGGGGTCGGTGACGAGGCCGGCGTTGTCGCCAGAGCGGCTCACTGCTCTCGTACCGGGGGTAGGGACGGTGACCGTGCCAGCAGGGGCGCCGGCGTTACTGCTCCCGACAACCCGGTCGGTGCTGTCGGTGTCGACCGTCGCGCCAGCGATGGAGCCGATCGTCCTGCGAGGAGCGGGGTCGGTCGTCACGCCAGCGGTGGGGTCGATCGTCATGCGCGGAGCAGGGTCGCCCGTCGCGCCAGCGGTGAGGTCGATCGTCGCGCCATGAGCGTCGATGTTCGCAGCTGCCGCGCCCGCGCTGACGTCCGCGCTCGCGATTGCCGACACCGAAGCTCTGGTGCTGACGCGGGGCTCCGTCGTGCCCTTCTTCTTTCTCCCCACCGCCGATGATGAAGCTTTCTTCGGTGCCATCCTTCTTCAGATCTTGAGGCATACTCTTGTCCTCCCCACGGACGGCGCCAACTGTCGTGGTTATAGACCAAACAGAGAGAGAGGTATGGTAGTGGAGAGTTAGGTGAGCAATGCTTAGGGTTTCCCCCATGGCCTGGATGGTATATATACTCACATGGGGAGTGTTTTACAATAATACCCTTACATTCAAGTATCCCTCTCAACGGCATTTGTGTTATTATACATGTCCCATTTTGGGCCTTACAGCCTTCTAACAGGACGGCTGGGCTTAGGTGGGGGCCACCCCTACAACAATTCTCCCTCCGCTATTTTTTTACTTTGTTTTTTACTTTTCGCGGTCTCTGAGATGTAGAGTTTAACCGTTATTTTCTATAATTTTATATTAAGATGTACAATATTATAATAATATTTTTAATGATGATCTAATGATATAAATTTTATATAACCAATCTAGATAGTTTTAAACTTATTGATGATTCTATGATGTAAGTAAAAAGAATTAAGGGATATTAAGAATCATCTATATATCTACAAATAACTGGTAATATTTACAGTACCTCAATCGTTTTGGAGGTATAGAAAACCTCACAATAATTTCTTAAATCAGAAAAGTTAAATTTTATAGAAATTCTCTTATTAATCGAGAGAAAAAGAGAAGATCTAAACCACTCATTTCGGTGGAGTCGAATTATAACAGGGCAGATTAATCATATATAAATAATAAATTTTCTCATTAATTGAGAGAAAAAGATTGTTCTACACCACTTATTTTGGTAGGACAGATTATAACAGTGTAAATTAATGATATATAGATATTTACAAATGTATAATAATATAACTCTGTTATCGAAGCCAATAGAGTTATATAACAAACATAATATGTTGCAAAATCTAGTTGTACAATTGCACAAAAAAATTCGCTAGTTAAATAAGGACAGCGGAGGTTATCACGTAGAATTTCAACTTACAAAAAGAAAAAAAGCCTCTCTTACTGTCATGCTGACTTCCACCCCTGCTCTTTGGTTCGCTTGTAATCAACACTCCGCTAGTTCAAAAAAATAGAAATCAACACTTTGTTAATCCCTTGTGATGGCTATCAACATCTGGTACCAAAACTAGAATGAAAGAAGAGTATTTGCTTCTGGTGGCTGATCCGGGTCCAATGATCCATCCCTCGCTCCTGATCTCGGCAGAGCCGCCCATCTGGGACGGAATCCTCAGCGAAATCATCACAACATGAGAGAGACAGAGAGAGGAGGACCAGACGATGGCTTTGGAAGAATTCCGTTGCCGACTACTGGGAGGGGCACGGGGCACCGAGGCGGGCATCCAGTTGCGGCCAGATGGAGATCGGGTGCTGACGGCCGACGACAGCATTGGGCTTGGGGATTTGGGACGTGGAAGCTTCCGGCTTTCCCCCTCTCTCTCCCTCTTTCTCGATGAGAGTGGGTGCGAACAGTCGCGTGCGTCTGAGGACTTGGTAACTTCGTAATCCAAGGCTGTAGTTTATTTACGCTACGATTGAAAGGCTTGTAATATGGTAACGATGTGGCTTAATAATAATGCTTGGTTTATTGTTTATAATATAGAGTAGAGAGATATTCTCTCGTTTATAAAACTGATAATGGGTAATAAACTCTGCCCCGAAATAATTTTCACAAGATATATAGACCAAAAGTGTCTACCAGCTCTATGAAATAACTGATACAAGTCAAAATTTGAGGGGATATATCTAATCCACACGCAACTAACTATCAATTAAGGGCACATCTACGTTCCGCACGTGCATACGTTCATCATTTTTAACGTACACCCTGAGAGATCATGTGGAGCTGACTTTATGTTTGTGATGAGTAATTGACTCTTAGTTTAGAAAGATTGAGTTTGGTTTTTGAAGTTTATGCTGTATCTGCAAAGTCGTAAGCCTTACAGGTGGTTGGCAGACTCCTTTCGGCCACGTTGTGTGTCGGCTGGAAGAATTTCGACCACATTGTCCGTGGTCGGAAGTTGGCAGATGAGTTAACGACCACGTTGGGAAGTCGGCAGACGAGTTTACAACCACGTTCGGAAGTCGACAGGCGGGTTTACGATCTAATTGTCCGTGGTCAGAAGTCGGCAGACGAGTTTACGACCATGTTGGGAAGTTGGCAAACGAGTTTATGACCACGTTCAAAAGTCGGCAGACGAGTTTACAACCACGTTGGGTAGTCAAAAATGGGTTTCGACCACATTGGTCGTTCTACCACGTTGTCCGCGGTCGGTAGTCGAAAGCGGGTTTCGACCACGTCGTCCATGGTCGGTAGTCAAAAGTGGGTTTCGACCACGTTGTCCGCGGTCGGTAGTCGAAAGCGGGTTTCAACCACGTTGGCTTTCGACCACGTTGTACGTGGTGGGAAGGCACTTCGACCATGTTGTACGTGGTGGGAAGGCGCTTCGACCATGATGAACGTGATCGGAAGGCGCTTTGACCATGTTGAATGTGGTCAAAAGCAGCTTCGATCACGTTGTGGAGAAGTGAACATGCTCGAAACTTCAGCAGAAGGTTTACGACCAAGAAGTCGAAGCGATCGGAGGAGCTATAACGTGGTCGAAACGACTGTCTGTGTGGTTGTAAAACCAACAGAATGGTCATAACGTAGCGGGAGGTGGTTGTAGCCTCTTGTAAGCTGTCGTACTAACTTCTGGGGTGGTCGTAACGACCTACCATGTGGTCATAGGCTATGAGCTTTTCATGTCTTGTTCTTTTGGCCGGTCGTAAGTAGTTTACGATCAGTTGGGTTGATTTTCGAGTACATTCTTCTAATGCAGATTTATGATCACAGTGTGTTTGTGCGGTGCTATGTGATGCTTTGCTCGTCTGTGATGCTTGCAGGATCTTGGAGGTAGGTCATGGTGAGGCTGGAATGGTCGGGACTAGACACAGGTGGTGTTGAGGTCCAGATCGATCAAGTGAAGCCGAAGATGACTTAGGCGCCAAGCGGTTGCAAGTGTGATCGGGAAAGCAAACAGGAAGCTTCCGGGAAGGTGGTGGAGGGCATTTCGGTAAAATGCTCAAGACCTGCAAAAGGAAGCGGATTCTATTAAAGCATTGTGCTCTGACTGTGTTAGTGGGTTGTCGCGAGAGTGTCTGCATGTAAAATCCGGTGTTAGTTAGGGTTAACAGGTTACCCCCCGCTACTGAAGGCTATAAATAGAAGGGTAGAGCACCAGGGGCGCAGGTGTGTGTTTTGGGGTTTTATTTTCTGTTCTTGTGTGAGTTGTTTCCTGTGTTGGAGCGTTGTGCTCTTAATTCTTCTGGATGGAGTGGCTGTAGAAACCTCCATGAATGCAATCATTCATCTCTGTGCTTCTATTTGAGTTGTTTTGT
Source organism: Dendrocalamus latiflorus (assembly GCA_017311315.1). Lineage (NCBI taxonomy): Eukaryota > Viridiplantae > Streptophyta > Magnoliopsida > Poales > Poaceae > Dendrocalamus > Dendrocalamus latiflorus. The sequence continues at coordinate 23,691,726 of CM029626.1, read as the reverse complement.
CTGATTGATGCTTGTATATCTTGAGTGTACTTTCTTTGTTCTTCTCTTTGCTCTTTTGCTTCTTGACTTAAGTCTTTGCTCTCGGTTGTTCTTTGGATGATCTGACTTGCCTGGTAATGGAAGAACATACTCGAAGCCTTCTTGGCCCATTTAATTCCATTTGCATGATCTGATTATCTTCCTTTTTTCATAGTCGTGGTTTTGAGCGGTCTTCGTGATTTTCCCAAAAGTTCTCTGTAGACTTTATAAGTTTTCAATTAAAGATCAAAGAAGTCTTTTGAGGACGTGGTCTTGCTGTGTTTGAAGTCTCATGACCAATTGATTCGTGAATCAAAAGTTATTCGGAAATCGGATATTGCGGTCGTGCGCCTTCCCTCTTCCTTTGTTTCATTTACGACCACACACTTCTTTTCGACCACGGCAGAGAGGCTTCGACCGCACTTGACTGTCTTCGGCCAGCGTCTGTTTACTCATTGTTTCGGTTTGTTCTCTTGATTTCCAAGGAGCATTCAATCCCTAACTTCATAGCTCTATAGTTATTGGAGAAGAAGGGTTGTGTGGATATTTGGGGAGGTTTGAAGGCACCATTTACCCCCCTCTATTGTCTGTTTTGTCCTACACACCCTCAGTTACTATATATGATATGATTGCTGATCTAACCATATTATATGCGATGTAAGTGCTCATCTGACCATAAACCACGACATAAGTAGGACTAGCTATTCATAGATGAGATAGTTTGAGAACTAAATCAAGACAATTCTAATAGCAAATTGGTGTAATTCTAGGAGCAAATCAGTGCAAATTTAGGTAGCAAATTTAGTGCAAATTTCAGAGTAATACAAGTCTGATGGAAAGTTAGTGAAAGTTTATTAGCAAATCGATGCAAATTTAGGGAGCAAGTTATCGTAGATTTCGATGTATTACAAACCTGACATAAAATCAACAAAAATTTATATATGAGCAAATCTTACAAATTTAAGAGCAATATTAGTATAAATTCGAGAGCAAATCAGTATAAACTTGAGAGCAAAATCGTTGCATCACTTGTGGCTCGCTCGCGTCGCACTAATTGACGAGACACATGCACATAGGCAACAGTACAAACCAACCATGAAGCAGCCTAATATACACATGTAGTAGTATATCATGACTCAAGTGACAATTTCTGCATAATACGTGCATCATTAAACAGTAAACAAAAAACCATCAGGTGCTAATATTGCTCTTAGGTAATCAAGCTTGGTTTGAATGATCGAATTCGATCAGGTGTGGAGGTGTGTCTATAAGTACGGCGTAATTAAGCTAGCCTATGAGGTGTCGATTGGGCATAGACAATCCGAGCAGCTAGTAAACATCCACATCTCTATATATACCCCTAAAATCCACCAGTTCAATTCTTTCCTACGACCACGCCAAATTGTGCCCCCAACAGTCATGAGTTTTCCTGCATCCACACCAATTCGTGTCCCCAGGAAAACCAACCAATGAAATCAACGATCAAGGATCACTTCCCACCTTTCTCTCTCCTTACCCACTCATATCCAACGATCCAAATTCATCCGATCCAAATTCCCACCTTTCTAATCTCCTTACGCACCTCCCCGCGCGACTCGCGATCGCGATCCCAGGCGGACCCACCGCGGCGCGATCGGGGTCACAGCCGCCGTCCCAGGCGACGCCGCCGTCCCAGGCTCGCCGCCGTCATAGCCGCCCACGAAGCCGCCGTCCCAGGCATCGCCGGGTCACAGCCGCCCACGAAGCCGCCGTCCCAGGCGTCGCCGCCGCCACGTACACGAAGCCGCCGGACTCGCGTGACTCCTGGGGACGCCGCGCCGCCACGACCACGAAGCCGCCGTCCCAGACGTCGCCGCCGCCACGAACACGAAGCCGCCGGCCTCGCACGACTCCTGGGGACGCCGCGCCGCCACGACCACGACTCCTAGGCCCATCGCTCGGGCTCGTCGAACCCCTAGGCCATCCCTCGCGCCGCCAGCCCCCGTCGCTCTTCCTCCGCCGGAGCTGAGCACGAGCACCCTCTCCGTCGCCCGCCGAGCCCGACCCGACCGCTTCCGGATTCTGCGAACGGGGGCTCACCTCATCCAACGCCGTAGCCTCCTCCTCCTCGTCCTCCATCCCACAGGTAAACCCTAGCGCATGTCGCGACGAGCAACAAATTGAATCGTCTGATTCCATCCGACTCCTGCTTTCGTCTGATTCCATCCGACTACTGCTTTCGTCCATGGCTGTATCCGGTTGGATTGGTTCCAGGTTTGTTAGCTTTTGCAAATGTAATCTATGGTAGCAGTGGATTTGGGGGCTCGGCAGCGGCCGGCGGCGCTGATGGTGATCGGCTTGCCTATTGCCGTGGGGGGTAATGAAAGTGATCTTCTTTGACGATAAACATGGTAGTTGTTCTGGATTATAGCCGTCTAACCAGGAAAACTTGTAGTCCAAACTCCAGTTAAATGATTGGGCTTATTAGGTCTCGAGAAGCCATGAAGTAATCTTGTCCTACTACTTTAGCATAAACATCACGCAATTGATGCCAATCTTTTGAAGTTACGTACGTATCTTGAAAATTTTCTGCTTGTGTTGTAGCTAACCTTGTCTGAAAAATTAATGTTTACGCTAGAGCACCGATGATCAAGTCGCATGATGTGATGCTAATACTTCTGTTTTCTCCAATAATTCTTACTCATGTTGATCTGTGAACTGTTCTTTGATATGTATACTCTGCAAGACCGCAATAGATAGTGCTAAAAAGATTGCACATCAAGTCCTGTCATTTTCTGCTAGAACTAGAGCTGACTGATATGTACACAAACAGCTCAGAGTTCTGACTAAATGAAACGTTCCAAACAGGCCTATATGAAACGAGAATTAATATGCATATCAGTTCAATATTGATTCTGTTGATGCTTAGATACAGATAGAGTGAATTGTCAGCATTTCAATTTCATTCCAAGTATTTATCAACTTTGTGTCCTTTCGGAGGTTAGTTAGCGTTTTGATATACCTTTGGGAAAGACCGCATGATCTTGGAGCAACTACAACTTCACTATTTTTGCTAAACCTGCAGTGCAGCTGCTTCTTCAATGTCAGCTTTGAAGCAGCCAACAATCAGAGTTGTAGCCATTATAGCGAGGGTGTTCCTGAATCAGACGCAAAGCAACTAATTAGTTATGCACGTGCTAATAGGCAAGGTAAGGACTATGATTTGCATGAATTAACTGCTTTTCAAACCTGAGTATTAATATGCATATCAGTTCAATATTGATTCTGTTGATGCTTAGATACAGATAGAGTGAATTGTCAGCATTTCAATTTCATTCCAAGTATTTATCAACTTTGCGTCCTTTCGGAGGTTAGTTAGCGTTTTGATATACCTTTGGGAAAGACCGCATGATCTTGGAGCAACTACAACTTCACTATTTTTGCTAAACCTGCAGTGCAGCTGCTTCTTCAATGTCAGCTTTGAAGCAGCCAACAATCAGAGTTGTAGCCATTATAGCGAGGGTGTTCCTGAATCAGACGCAAAGCAACTAATTAGTTATGCACGTGCTAATAGGCAAGGTAAGGACTATGATTTGCATGAATTAACTGCTTTTCAAACCTGAGTATTAATATGCATATCAGTTCAATATTGATTCTGTTGATGCTTAGATACAGATAGAGTGAATTGTCAGCATTTCAATTTCATTCCAAGTATTTATCAACTTTGCGTCCTTTCGGAGGTTAGTTAGCGTTTTGATATACCTTTGGGAAAGACCGCATGATCTTGGAGCAACTACAACTTCACTATTTTTGCTAAACCTGCAGTGCAGCTGCTTCTTCAATGTCAGCTTTGAAGCAGCCAACAAACAGAGTTGTAGCCATTATAGCGAGGGTGTTCCTGAATCAGACGCAAAGCAACTAATTAGTTATGCACGTGCTAATAACAAGGTAAGGACTATGATTTGCATGAATTAACTGCTTTTCAAACCTGAGTATTTATCGCCATGTTCTCATCACTTAACATAATACTATTTCATATTAATAAAGGGGCATATCCATATAAACAAATTTGTAAACGCAATGATAGTTTGTGAGGCTTGAACGATACTATAAATTCTTTTGCTCATTTCGGATATTGGTGTTGGCATATAACATGTCATTTCCTAGCCTGTCTGACGCTGAAAATATTAGAGCATTCTGTTTTTCAGACAATACAGGCTGACAATGGCCTGCATATTTCTTGTTTATTTTTGCTAAGTAATTTTGTGTTGTTTGTAGGTCATCATTGGACCTGCAACAGTTGGAGGAATCCAAGCTGGTGCTTTCTTAGTAATGTTTTGTTGAATTTTAAAGGTATATATGGCTTCAGTTCACCCTGAAGGCCTTTGCAGAATTTGTCACTTTTGACAAATATATGCATTGACATGTGAAACTTGTTTGTTCCCTGTGGAAGTGACAAAATTATTATGACAAAATTCTTATGACTTAAAATGTAGTCATATTTGTTTTGAACTGAAGAGCTTGTAGGGCAAATAGGCCAATGTGTGGAAGGTTAGTGTGGAACCGTGATAGAACCTAGCTTGTGAGTAAATTGTGTACGAAACCAAAATGATGCTTCCATTCTGTATGCTAAGACCTCCATCCTTTTCAGAGAATAATAAATGGATAATTTTATTATGTATTGATGTCAACGACAAGAATAGCAAGGGATGGCTAAACTTGGTGTAGGAGTAATGGATATCTTATGTAGTGCATCAATCATATGGTTTGCTACTTTGTTGAACTGTAAAGAGATGCATTCTGGACTATGGGTTATAAGAAATTGTACGTTTTTTTGTCAAGAGATGACATCTGCATACATTCATGTGTGATGTCTTTGCCCAATGCAAGTTCAGTTTTTGAATGCTGGTCGCCATACGAATTCCCTTGCCCTTGAAGTAAAAGTTGATCCCTGACACTGTTTTCCTCTGTGCTTTATTCAACATAATTCCCAATTGCAAACTGAATGCCTTTTATTCAGAATACATGATCTGTCTCACCGTTCTTTTGATTCACATGTATGCAGATATCTGGTTGTTTGATTCCATAAGTACCTGCTTATGCGTTAGGTCTGTAATCCTTCTCACCATTCATCGTCCTTGTGTGATTACTGTTGGAAATATGTGTTTATATCTACTAGATGTAAACTTCAGACAAAAAACGTAAACCAAGCTCTTGGTTATAGTTATAGCACTAATCAGTGTTTACATTTGGTGTAGTGGACGTTTACTTGCTCACTAATGGGGACTCCAGAAGAAGGCCTCTCTGCGTTCAGAGACGTAACAAACATCATCAACACAGGTAGAACTGATTTGGGGACTCGAGAAGAAGGTCTCTCTGCGTTCAGAGACGTAACAAACATCATCAACACAGGTAGAGCTGATTTTTCTAGCCGTACCAATAATTATTGTCGTTGCTGTCGCAATTAATCTCTGCCATTCTACATAATGGCCAGCACCCCAAAGCGACGCAGATCGTAAGCGGGAGGAGAGAAACAGAAAAAAACGTGAATACCGTGCACGCAGGAAGGATGAAGAGACAGATGAGCAGAGAGAAGAGAGGAATAGGAAACAGCGTGATTACCGAGCAAGACAAAAGGCTAATTCATTAACACCTATACCTGGTAATTTTACCTGTGTCATAATATGGCTCTGTCCAATAATTCTCATTGTAACTGACTATGGTTCTGTGCAGCAACATTCCAAAGTGGACATCATGTAGCCTATTATGGACACCGTCCAAACTTTAGTGTTTCAACACCGTCAATATTGGGACAACACTCAACACCATCCAGTGGAGGTACATTTGGAAGACATTTCTGTGGCTCTGTCCAATAATTCTCATTGTAACTGACTATGGTTCTTTGCAGCAACATTCCAAAGTGGACATCATGTAGCCTATTATGGACACCGTCCAAACTTTAGTGTTTCAACACCGTCAATATTGGGACAACACTCAACACCATCCAGTGGAGGTACATTTGGAAGACATTTCTGTGGCTCTGTCCAATAATTCTCATTGTAACTGACTATGGTTCTTTGCAGCAACATTCCAAAGTGGACATCATGTAGCCTATTATGGACATCGTCCAAACTTTAGTGTTTCAACACCGTCAATATTGGGACAACACTCAACACCATCCAGTGGAGGTACATTTGGAAGACATTTCTGTGTACTCATTTGATCCTGTTTCTTCACATGTGATGGCCACAAAACATGATGTGCTGTGATTCAACAATCACCTGCAGGTACGGGGCGTTCGACAGTTTTGCACGCATCAATCATAAACGACAAGGAAAATATCGATCCAGATGATCCCAGTGATTGGTTGCATCGAAATGCTAATTACGTCCGACGCTGCCAACGCACCAATGATCCACCAACTTCAGACCGAGGTGACTGTGTATAACATTATATGTAAACTCAATATAATTTAAAATTTTCTTCATATTCTACTTACTGTTTGCTCGATTGTAAAGTGAATCCAGGTGTTCTTACTCATGATCACACCATGCCGATTACTCCTATCCCACGGACAGAACAAACAGATAAAGAATATGATAGCTTGTTGTTTGAGCCTACCCACACTGGTGCTCGCGAAGAAGGTGGATTACATTGATATCTACTTAATTCTTAATTACATAATGATATTTAACATTAGCCTAACGTGCCACCTGATATCATGCAACAGATGATATCAAGGAACCATGTGACTCCGATATTGCAGATCATATTGACGATCCTATTGCTGATGAGGAAACCAGGCAATTTCTGGGTGAAGGTAATAACTACTTGTATATCATCTATTGTTGGGTCTTATGGTCAGGTGCTTACAACCATACCTTGCTTTTACTGACAGGTGATGCATTTGAGTCCTATCGCGTTCCTGTTAATGGTGTTCATGACCACGGCTCTTTAGATCCATACGACTACGTCTACCAAAACTTGCCGGACAGGCACCATGTTTTGAAAAAAGTTCCTAACTGTCAATATTGTGGTGCCATGCGGTTCCAATATGAGACACCCAGTTTTTGTTGCAGAAAAGGAAAGATAAAAGTGCATATTCCAGATGTTCCTGCAGAGTTGAAAAGGTTGTTTACAAGTCAGATCCATGATGATGCAAAATATTTCAGAAAGCACATACGGTATTTCAACTCTCATTTCTCTTTCACAAGCCTTGGGGTTACGTTGGACCAACAAGTTGCTACAGCAGCCGGGACTGGTGTGTATACATTTCGTGTCCATGGTGCCTTGTACCATCGTCTCGACCATTTGGTGCCAGGATCTAAGGGCCCCCGTCATTTGCAACTATACTTTTACGATACAGAAGATGATACATTATCCCACCGAGTACGGAGATCTCCTGATCTTGATATCAATCTCATTAGAACTGTTCTGAGAATATTACAGGATAATCCTTATGTGCATACATTAAATAGAGTTGGTGCTATTCCTAACCTAGATGACTACGTGATTGAACTCAATACAAATGTCACACCTGACCAGCGAAGGTACGATATTTTAGTGCAATGATTTAATACATACATTACATATTTCTGAATTATCAATGGTTTTTTTTAATGTGTATACTTCTACCCAACAAAGGTACAATGCGCCCACGGCTTCACAAGTTGCTGCAATTTGGTCGGAAGGGAATGATCCACAACGAAGTTTTGATAGAAGTGTAGTTGTATATGCCAGAGGGGATCGCCCGCGCTATATCAAAGCGTACCATGGTTGTTATGACCCATTGTTGTATCCTTTATTTCTCCCTAGGGGTGAAACCGGATGGAACCGCTTTATGCCGTACAATGATATGCCTACAGTACATGGCAATGAAATGCCTACTGTACACATGGAGACCCCTACTTCGTTAAATGTACAGTCCATGGAAGAACCCACTCCCGCCGAGCCTACTGGTACCGTCACTAACTCCAAATATAATTCGGTCTTTAATTTGCCTTGTCAGCAGCGCTTTAGTTAATTGTATTCATCCATTGTTTTTTTTATTTATGCAGATCATGGTCAACAAAGTGATGATGACATACAAGAAGGAGATTACATTAGTAGACTGGTAGATGACACCCAATCAAAACGGTTTGTGACGGCAAGGGAATACTATTGTTTCTTAATGCAAGTTAGAAAGGGCCTTTTTAACATCTTGTTGTTCGGAGGCCGGCTTTTCCAGCAATGGGCTGTTGACATGTATATCAAGATAGAGTCTATGAGGCTTGATTGGTACTCTAACCCTGAGAACCAGAAACTCATACGGGCTGAGCTGTACCAGGTAATTAGCAGAAAATTTATATTTTTTAGTATTCAAAATTTATACCTGCCATTATATTTATTAGTATTTGTACCAGGTAACAGCAGGTTCATGACGTTATTTCTATCACAGGGTTTGGTTGATGTAATCTCTGCTGGAGAGACAAGAGCTTCAGAGGTTGGAAAGAGAGTTGTGCTGCCTCGTAGTTTTCCGGGTGGTGATCGCGATATGCAAAAAAGGTTTCTAAATGCTATGGCTATTGTCCAGCGTTTCGGTAAACCAGATTATTTCATCACAATGACATGCAATCCTTACTGGGAGGAGATTACGTCCAATCTTGAGCCTGGACAAACACCACAAGATAGGCCAGACCTGGTTTCAAGAGTGTACAGGGCTAAGTTACGAGACATCAAGGATTTGTTGGTCAAGAGGAGTTATTTTGGCGAGGTTACTGCGTATGTGCATGTCACAGAATTTCAAAAGAGGGGCTTGCCACATGAACACATCCTCTTGATCATGAAGTCAGGCAGTAAGTTAACAAGCCCAGATGGTTATGATAAAGTCATTTCGGTAGAGATAACAGACAAAGACAAATACCCTGTGCTGCATAATCTTGTCGTCAAGCATATGCTGCATGGACCATGTGGAGTGCTAAATAGGAAGTGTGCTTGTATGGTCGATGGAGAGTGTCGCTTTCGGTTTCCTCGTCAGTTTTGTGCAGCAACACAACAAGGAAAAGATTCCTACCCTTTGTATAGGAGGAGAGATGATGGCCGCCGTGTAAAGATAAGAGGAGCGGAATTGGACAATAGGTGGGTAGTTTCATACAACCCTGGGCTGCTTATGAGATATAACTGCCACATCAATGTTGAAGCTTGCTCCAGCATCAAAGCTATTAAGTACCTGTTTAAGTACGTATACAAAGGTCATGACTGTGCATCATTCTCAGTAAACCCGTCACATAAGGAAGATGGAGTAATCAATGAGATTCCTCAATACAGGGATGCTAGATATATATCACCACCGGAAGCTGTACACAGGATTTTTGGTTTCCCACTCTTTGGTGTCTACCCATCTGTTTTGCAGCTCCAACTTCATCTGCCCAACATGCAGTCTGTAATTATTGATGACAGTAAAAGTCTTGAGGATGTTGTCAGCCAGCCATCTTCATCCATGACCACACTCACAGAGTACTTCAAGAAGAATATAGTGGATAGTTTTGCGAGGACATTGTTGTACAGAGACTTCCCAGAATACTACCGGTGGATCACTGGTAGAAAAAGTGTGGCAAAGAAGAAAGCAGAGAGGACAAATTGGGCGGGTTGTTTATGCACACCCTGCTGAAGGGGAGAGATATTTGTTGAGAGTGCTTTTGAGCCATGTTAGAGGTGCAACCTCATATGAAGATTTAAGAACAGTGGCTGGAATCACATACTCTACTTTCAGAGAAGCATGTGAGAAGAGAGGACTTATTGAGACGGACAGGTCACTTGATGACTGCTTGTGTGAGTCTGCAACTTTCCAGATGCCGCCCGCACTGCGAAGATTATTTGCGACTATTCTTGTATTTTGCGAGGCCACCAACAGTCGTGGACTGTGGGACAAGCACAAGGACTCAATGTCCGAAGATTACAGCCGAGACAATTCTAACACAGCAGCAGTAGAACAAATGGTGCTTAGAGACATTCGGGATTTGATTCACTCGATGGGGAAGGATATCAGAAATTATGATCTTCCGGAGGTGAATGATTCAGGTAAATTTGTCCCAATCCAGTGCCTAAACTTTTGATTCACTTACATACTGTACACATATTTGTTTTTTTTCTATTGACCAATTATGTGGATGATAAATTAATTCCTTTGTGCCAATCAGGTGAATTTTTGAATGACATCATGAGGGAGGTTAGAGAAGAACTTTCTGTGGCCATAGACCAAGAACATTTGGATATACACTCATCTCTTAACAGGGAGCAGCGTGCAGGATTTGATGAAATCATACAACATGTGCTTGCAAACAAAAGCCATGTGTTCTTCGTGGATGGTCCAGGAGGAACTGGCAAGACGTTCCTATACAAGGCACTCCTTGCTAGAGTGCGATCTGAGGGATTAATAGCCATTGCAACTGCAACTTCTGGGATTGCAGCGTCAATTTTGCCAGGAGGACGCACAGCACACTCAAGGTTCAAAATTCCAATTAAGCTTGCTGACAATAGCATGTGCAACTTCACCAAGCAAAGTGGCACCGCAGAGTTACTCCGTAGGGCATCCTTGATTATTTGGGACGAAGTTGCCATGGCAAAGCGTCAAGCAGTTGAGTGTCTTGATAGGTCCCTGCAAGATATTATGAGTTCATCTTTGCCCTTTGGGGGAAAGGTAGTGGTATTTGGTGGAGATTTCAGACAGGTACTTCCAGTCATAACACGTGGGACAAGAGCACAGATAACTGATGCTACATTGCAGAGATCTTACCTATGGGAAAGTATAAGGAAGATACGATTGTCACGAAACATGAGGGCTCAATCTGACCCATGGTTTTCAGATTACCTCCTTAGGATTGGGAATGGAACTGAAAAGACTATCGGGGATGATTATGTTAGCCTGCCAGAGAATATTGTGATTCGTTATAATGACACTGAAGATTCTATAACCAAACTCATTCAAGATGTCTTCCCGTCACTTGAGGAAAATGCAAGATCAACAGCTTATATGAGTACACGTGCCATTCTTTCTACCAAAAATGAGCATGTTGATCAGCTAAACACAAAGATGATTGACAGGTTCCCGGGCGAGGAAAAGGTTTATCATAGCTTTGACTCTGTCGATGAGGATTCCATAAATAACTATCCTATTGACTTCCTGAATTCGATCACTCCGAATGGCCTGCCCCCACATGTGCTAAAAATTAAAATTAATTGTCCTGTGATCCTTCTCCGCAATCTTGATCCTAACAATGGCTTGTGCAATGGAACAAGACTAATGGTAAGAGCATTCCAGGATAATGCAATTGATGCTGAAATTGTTGGTGGCCAGCATGCAGGGAAAAGAGTGTTCATACCTAGGATCCCAATGTCTCCGTCGGATGATATTTCACTTCCTTTTAAGTTCAAGAGAAAACAGTTCCCCATTCGCTTGAGTTTTGCAATGACCATAAACAAAGCGCAGGGCCAAACCATCCCAAATGTTGGGATCTACCTTCCAGAGCATGTGTTCTCCCATGGACAGCTCTATGTTGCTTTGTCGAGGGGTGTGTCAAGGCAAACAACAAGAATTCTGGCCAAACCAAAGAAGGAATTAGATCCAACAGGGAAAAGCACCAGAAATATTGTGTACAAAGATGTCCTGGACTGGTGAAAAATTGGTAAGTAAATTTTTTTACCCAAACTACGCTCGTTCGACATGGACCTAAAAATTGTCCTTCTACAGGAAGCTGACAGGCTTTTTTGTTATCAACTTTATGCACTTGTGGAATGGTATTAGATTACCGTTGTTTTCAATTGTCAGTAAATAATCTTTTGTGTACTTGGTAATAATATTCTACAATTAATTGTTATTTTGTGACAGTCAAGTGTAATAATTTGTACAGGATGGGAATGCACCGAGGACCAAATTCTTGGTAGAGATGTTGAAGTACAAGGACAACGAATCTAAAGACAACATTCCTGAAGATATACAAGAACTTATTAGCCGTGTGAGGATTTAGGTGGCTTCAAAAGATGTAATAGCTGTGATGTTATTTATTTGCAATGTTGCTCTTTAAGCATAATTGCTATGGACTCAACAATATGATAACTCATCATGAATCTCTTTTGGCATGAGTCTTAATCTATCTCACTATTTACTTCATTTTTAAGAAACATAGTCTTTTTGTTTTTTACTGTAGCGTTAGCACGGACAAGGAAAAAAATATCATCATTTGGTTGTTTTCATGTGCATCCCTCAAATGCCGCCGTAGCGTTAGCACGGGCACTCTACTAGTGTTAATAGTTTGTTTGGATCCTTCCATTTAAAGCGGAGTTGTTTTGTTTGTGTAAATTGTGTGTGTTTCCGACTGCATCGGACGGTGGGGGCAGTGTGTGTGCGCGCAATAAGACCAAGGCGCGCATGCGCAGTAATATGCATATCTGATCAATAAAATGGCGCAAAGGAGATAAGGTCCTGCATTTATATGGATGGTAACTTGATAAGTGTTCAGACGGTAGATGAAACAGTACAATACAGAGTAAATTGGTAGGAAGAAAATTCTTTATTTTCGGACCTTGTGTGGGTCAACTGAGTGCTTCATATATCATGGACAATGACTATGCCTTTTTCACTTCAGATAGGAGAGAGAGACAGCGGTGAAAACAGGTGGAAGGAATCGTCTGTTTTTTTTTCAACAATCATTTCTTTTGAGTATACTGGAGAATGCAATACTGGAGAATGGGTATGGGATGCATAGGGACCGTATGTTCTTCGGACATTCTGAGCTGACGCCTGTCGCATGGCATCAGAAAATGGCATCAAGAAGATCATGGAGACAGACTCAATTTATACACTCTCTTAGTCTCTTCAAGACAAACTGAGCACTCTACCAATGAGTTTCCCGCCTATCTTATCAATCAAATGCATGCCGGCACAATAATTTTTAAAGATCTTCATAGAATAAGACTAGAAATCAAAAGGAGAGTTTTTAGGCAATGAATTTGTAGTGTTGGAGAAGAGGGCGGTTTGAACAGTACGCTTGCATATTAGTATACCAGCACTGGTTCAACCTGTATAAAGTAGAAAATTGTGTTTTGGATGGTACTGTCCGATGATGATCTTCAATCTAATAATTGTTGTCTCAGAAGATAGCTCAGAGGATTCAATAGTTGGCAAAAAAAATTACTATCATCGTCCTGATGCAGTGAAGATTGGTTGTATATAAACTCCAGTTATGCCATTCCTACTGATGCATCCCTTGTTTGCTGACTGAATAAACCAAAGAGGAGATATTTGTTCCACCATCTTCCTCCTTCCAGTGTGTTTTAAATCATTTACAAAAGTAAATCTTGAGTTCTTTGTTGACCGAATGAACACAGAATGTTGACGGCTAAATGGGCGTGAGAGGTGTTTTTCAACAAGAAAAAAAATGGGCGCGGCAGGTATCGGGATGAGAAAAAATTGTTCCTCCATTTTCCTGTTTCCGGTGCTTTTTGAATCATTTACAAAGTCATGTCCTCAGTTGATTTTTTTTTAATAAAAAAGGCGTGGGAGTTATCAGGATGAGAAGTTCTTCCAATTGCACAGGTGTAGCAGGCATATCCTTGGAGGACACCACCTTTTTGTAGACTTCTCGATATCATTCATTTGATTCAACATGGAAATGACGAAAAGCAAAAATTCTACAGCTTTGGAATAATAGTTTTCTCTTCAAGAAGTATTCCCTCTATGATGATCAATACGATAATTATTACTACATATTATGGATTTCCTTTGTTATATTTTAGTAGAGATGACTGTAACAAATTAACAATTTATTACCACATCTAAAACTCTTAGCTGAGCCTTCCAACAAATTCAATCCGTATAGCAAATATATGTTGCATTCCTATTAGATACCTTTGTATTTCAACTTGTTTTTCAAGAACAAGCAAAAGGCTTGCCCATCATTCATTAATAGAAGAGAATGAAGACAACGACCAGTACAACAGTGTCCAGAAACACAACAGCCGATAAGAACAAACGACACGGCCTACACAACATCTATTAAGAACAACACAAAAAGAGAACAGCATTCAAAACTAAATTAGCCAATTCATGAGGCATGACGAACGCCTGTATGGATAGAAGTGTTGAATTTCTGTAGTCGTCATAGCATTGACATGAACACAAACCAGTGAGAGAGGAAGGGTAAAGCTCTTTATTAATCATCATCAACCTCTCTTGATAACTTATAGGCCACAAGGGTGGACCCCTTCCAGGGATATTTTGGCATTTTGCTGTAACATTACAAAATTTAAAATTATTCATCTTCAAAGTATCATTTCTGAATTTTTGGGATTTTCAAGATTTTCAGCATTTATTTAAAGCTTTTCCTAATTTCCAGCAGCAGGAAATGAATTTTAGAAATTTATTAAAACTTGATAAAATCTGAAAAACAATTTATTTGAGTAAAAAGCAACTCAAAGTACACGTGTAAATTTGTTAGAATTTTTATAAGTCGTTTTATAATTTTAATAAATAAAAAGATAGTTTTTGCATTTCATTAAAATTGGAAATCAATTTAATTTCCCTTAAGCATTGTGGGTCGTTTTGCTTAGCTTTGGCCCAGCCCATCATATTTTGCATCATCCCTGACCGAAGCTGCCTCTCCTTTCCGTTTCTTTCGCACAGAGGCGTATTTCTTCGAGTGCGGAGCCCCTCAGTAACGCTTCACTACAGCCGATGATATGTAAGCCCGGGACCCACCTGCCAACCATCACCTTCCACCTTGCATTGGCACTGTGCACACGCTGACCTACCATGGCTCGCTCGTGAGCTCTGCCCTGTGTTGACTTTTCGACTGCTTCGAGCTCCCATTTCCACACGTCGCGCCATGCCAAGGTCTCCACAATCAACTTGTCCCATCACCTCGCTCGTCAGCGCCTCAGTGACGCAACTTTGCATGAGTATTTGAGCACGATCATGAGTTTTCGTCAAGAAGATCGCCTTCATCTCTCTATAAAAGCTTCCATCAACCTCACCACGAGCTTTGCCTCACCGCGCCATCTCCATTTTGCTACTTGCCCATACATTTCATCCATTGAGCTGCCTAGAACACTGTGGTCATCCATGGCTCAGCCGCGCATGATCGGCCTCACTACGCCATGGTCACCATCAAACTCAGTGAGCTATTAACCTTCTGATGGTGTCACTTTGCGCCATTTGGGCCCCTCTTCAAAACTCCTTAGTCAGTCCCCTCTCTTATGTAGTGAATCATCAGATCCCCATCGTCTTCTTCATCTCCGCCCACAACCGTTGCCCTTGCGTAGTTTCTTCTTTGGTGAGCCTCTAGTCTTGCCAATATGTTTTCTAGCATCGCCTCGCTTCCCTCAACCTTGTTGTGCACTCCATTTCAGTTGGTTCATGACGTGGAGAGCAACCGCCGTTGAAGCCATGGCCACCATCCCTATTCGTCACCATCGTCCTGCCACTCCAGACCTTCTCTTCTGTCACCAATTGCACCGTGCGTGTTCGTGGTGAGCTCCTAATCCCAGTGCACTGCTTATTTTAGCCTGGAGTAGTAGTTTCTATCGTCGCCATTGTAGCAGTAGCTCGTGCTGCCACAAACCTCACCGTAGTTCTCATACGGGCGACCATAGGTCTTCGTGTCACCGCCAATAGCTTCACCTCACTCGCCTCTGCCCATTCTATGCACACGCACATCGCTAGAACCACCGTAGCCACCACACGCAAGCTCGCTATTGGGCTCGACTGCCTCCCCTGTTTTGGTGTCACATGTCAAGTGCTTAGCCACGTGCTTAAGATTATATTAGAGCTAATAAAATTAGTTAAGGCTAACGAGTCACTTACATGTTGGACTGCTACATTAATTAATCAAGTTTTCAATTTAAATACTTTTTAGAAATTGAGCCTATGACTTGTGGATCCCATGTGCTAGTTAGCCTGTCTGTGAGCTTTGTGCACCGTGAACCTAACCCCAGCCATCGACCTATGAGCACAGTAAAACCAGATTTTCTTTTGAAAATAAGAATAGAAATTAAATTAAAAATTTGAAACATGAAATCGTACAAAGTTGATCTAAGACATATTTCGGTTAAATGAACATGTTGATGTTTAGTATTTAATTATTGCCAATTATCGCATTGCTCCTACCTTGAAATGTTCATATCCTAGCTGTTGTCACCCTAGGACTATTATCCACAATTTTCTAGAATTATTGGTGTTAGGTGTTATTTTAGAGTGGCTTAGGTGTCACATGCTTAGCCATGCTTAGGTTAATATTGGTGAAAATGGTAAAACTCAATTTTGGTCACTTTGGAAAATGTTTTAGCAAATTATGGATAGAGGGGGTTACCTTTGATATGTTGGTTAAAACGTGAATATAAAAATGGATTAGACTTGGGTAGTGGTTCATTGTGACTGGTGCAGTTTACATGAGATCTCAGTTTGTGGTAATCTTGCCCGGGTTATTAAGGATAGAACATTAGTGCCATTGATCCAAGAAGTATTTTACTACCACAAGTCCAATGTAGGATAGACCTGGCTAACTAATTTGCAATGTTTCAATTTTGGTTTGCCATCCGGCTGAATGTGGGCATCGGTGAGATAGTTTATTCTCACACGGTACAAGAGGGGGCTTTCGACTGGGTGGTTAGCCCTTTGGTGGTGAAACCTTAGTGGGTGGAATAGAGTTGGGATAGTGCATTGTAAAGTCTTTATGATAATCACTTAGTCGCATGCCTAAGAAAGTTTGTGTTGACTAATATTATAAATTGATTATCTCTTGTGGAGTACAGCCTCATCTATTCGAATAGTCATGTTCCCAATTATGGACATCACTTGGTAATACTATACTTAGTTAGATTTTCTTGTTTTAAAATGGCTCTAGGTAAGGCATGGATGGTGTAGTCCATACTAAGTGCGCTTCTTCTTTGCTCCACCACTTTCGCTAGACTCGCCAATCTCATCAGAATTTGTGTCGTTCTTCCACCTACTCTCACCACATATTGGACACGTGTCCATATCAGCAAACAGCCCACGAAATAACACGCAGTCATTCACACAAGCATGGATCTTAATGTAGTTGAGGCCAAGGTCACGAATAACCTTCCGTACTTTCTCCATAGTGTATGGGATACAATGTCCTGGGGGGAGCACATCCGAGAATAGGCTAAGTAGTTGCCCTGTGGAATGGTTACTCCAACCACCCATGCACTTAAGCTGAAAGAGCGTGACAATGAAAGATACCTTGGTAGCCTCGGTGCAACCTGGATACAAATCTTGCTGCGCATCTTCCAACAAATCAAAGAATTTCTTTGCACTCTCATTTGGCTGTTCATTGTTATTACCACTGTTAGCACCCCTTATTATTGCGGACACCAGATTCTTGGCAAATGATGCATCATCTGCTGTGCCTACATTCAGATCCCTATCATCATTCCAAGGTTCAGCATTACCTTTCTCTTTGACGAAATTCTCATCAAACCCTTTAGATAGCAAGTCCATTTGAACCTCTGATTTTGTTTTGTATACGACTCCACGACACCTTGAACATGGACATGGTGCAGTTTCTGATGCATAGGTGCCTTGAAAAGTAGTATCAATAAATTTCTCGAATCCTGCTAGCCACTCAGCTGTTGACTGAGACAACAGCATCCAACTCCGATCATCATCATGTGCCATTAATTCTATCTTCCAAATGTCACAAGACTTTATTTCCTGCAGCACGTAGCACGTTAATTGAAGGGATCACGAAGCTTCTAAAAACATATGAATGTCTATGTTTTTTCATAATTGAACAATTCACAAAAAAAAATTCGCAATGCATCAAGAAGCTACTGTAGTAATTAAATTAATAGCAAGTGTACGTACATGTGATGCGGGGGATTGCCCGATCTTCACGGCGTAGGATCGATGAAGATAATTGGATTCGTGCAACCTGACGAATCGATAGCGCTAACCACTGTTAGAACAGCAACCTGCGACAAAAAAATTCACCCAACCACACGCTCGTGGTCCCGTCTACCCGACCACCAAGTAGACGCGCCGTCGTTCCAGCCCTAAGAGGATCAAGTAAAAAAGCTCTCTCAAAATAATAATAGATCTGTTTTGTGGTCTCCCCTTACAAGGCTTCCAATACACGAAAAGATATAGGGTAGCTTGGCGACTCTTAACAGAAGTCAGTCCTTCCCAAGACTCCGACTCGGCTCGGCTTTTTTTATTTATGTTCGGACGCTACATGAATTAGTATCCGAACTCTCCAAAGTCACACCGCACGGCCCACCTCCTCACGCGGTCACGGCGTCACGCCCACCTCCTCACGTGCGCCGCCGCCTCCTCGCTCCTCCCCGTCCACAAGTCACCACCTTCGAGTCTAGTCCCAACTCACGCGCGCCACGCTCGCCGTTGCCCAAGCTTCGAGATCCCTCGACTCGCCGCCGCCATGGCGCGTAAGAAGATCCGGGAGTACGATTCCAAGCGCCTCCTCAAGGAGCACCTCAAGCGCCTGGCCGGCATCGACCTCCAGATCCTCTCCGCACAGGTCAGTACCTCGTGATCTCAAACATTTTTTTGGTGGATCTTCACATTTTCTGCGGTCGCGCTTGATCCGGGCGCGTGTGATTCGGGCTGGAAGAGCGTAAATATCCGAATTTTATGAGCGGCTTGCCAGTGATGCACTAGCATTCGTAAAATTTAGGACCAAATAATTTGTTGTTTTTGTTGCTAGTATAGTGTGGGAATGGGGATCTAGCTACAGATCGTGCGAATTTGCGATCTATCGGGTGATAGGTTTATGAATGGAAATGTTCCTCGTTCGATATTTTAGGATAAACTTGTAATGGCTGCTTCAGTTTGATCCTGGCAGTTGTATTAGGTACGAATCTTGCAAAACTATTGCTTTCTTAGTTAGATCTGAAGTATTGTTAGCTGTGTGATTTGTTTCTTCATGTATGTGTAAATCATTTAGTTATTCCATCAACTGGATCCGTAGGCGACGACAGTGACATTAAGCTTGTTGTTTCTTGTGGATTGGAGTAATTAAGTAACCCTAAAATAGAATTTTGTCCTGATGCAGTGTGAGTTCATCTGAAATAAATAACAGTACCTGGGCTAGGAACAAAAAATAATAATTTCTTTTGTTACTTTTGGAACACCAATAGTAGGCATGACTGAAATTAACAGATTTGAATGAGATATATTGTACTCTGGGTGATTTCAGTATTAATAATAGTTCCGATATTTCACGTAGTGTCTTGTTGTTTGATGTTTGATGATATTTATTTGACTAATTTTGTAAAATGCTCATTTAAAGGTTACACAATCAACTGACTTCGCGGAGCTTGTGAACCAGCAGCCATGGCTGTCAACCACAAAGTTGGTTGTGAAGCCTGACATGCCGTTTGGGAAGCGTGGGAAGGTGACCTTGTGGCCCTCAACCTTGATATTGCTCAAGTCAAGGATTTGTGACGAGCGACTGGGAGTTGAGGTAGTTTTGTTATGGAATTGCTCAAGTCAACCGGTTAACACTTTATCCTTTATGTGCTTGATGAATTGAGCTGTTTTCGATCTATGGGGCTATTCACGTTAAGATGGGTGGCTGCAAGGCTCCAATTACAACTTTCATAGTTGAGCCATTTGTGCCCCATGATCAAGAGTACTACCTTTCGATTGTGTCGAAGAGGCTGGGCAGCACCATTAGCTTTTGGAACTTTGTAAGCTTTGTAACTTTGTAATCTTTTGGAACTAAAGTATAAGATTTTGGAACTGTAATCATTCGTATTATTCATCTAAATTATCCGTTTCCAAGCCGAATCCGTTACATATCCGTCCCGACGGTACCGTATTTGGAACTCCGAATATTCCGAATTCGTATTCGTATCCGGTCTTACCGTATTCGACTCCAAATCCGGAGACAAAATATGGGTTAGGATATGGTTTAAGCAATATCCGTCCGAATCCGATCCGTTTTCACTCCTAATCCCACTAGCCAGTGCTAATACAAATATTTTTCTTTTCAAATAACGGAAGCTGTCTTATTGCAATGACAGATAGTTTTATATATCAACGACTAACAACTGTGGCAATACAACCCTAGAAGATGCAACGATCTCAAATTTCGTGGCAACACAACCTTGTTATTGCAACGAAAGATAGTCTTCTATACCAACAACTAACAATCGTGGCAATACAACCCTAGAAGAT
Organism: Dendrocalamus latiflorus; assembly: GCA_017311315.1. Classification (NCBI taxonomy): domain Eukaryota; kingdom Viridiplantae; phylum Streptophyta; class Magnoliopsida; order Poales; family Poaceae; genus Dendrocalamus; species Dendrocalamus latiflorus. The sequence continues at coordinate 23,671,538 of CM029626.1, read as the reverse complement.
GCAACGAACCCAAATTTCGTTGCGATAGATAAAACCCTATTGCAACGCAAGCAACGATTCATGCAACGAATCACATCCGTTGCAAAACTGTCCAATATTCGCAACCATCAGCAAAAGCGTGGCAATAACGTCGACATATTGCAACGCAAATCAACCGAATCACAACGCAAATTCATTACGTGGCAATATTGTCAAGTACTTGCAACCGTTTTATAAATGGTGGCGATAGCACCTACCAATTGCAACGAAATGTATGGTAATCGCCACGCAAAAATATCCGTGGCAAGATGGTCAACTATCGCAACCAAACATGAAAATGGTGGCAATAGCCCCTACCTATTGCAACCAATTCCGTGTCGTTGCAAAGTTGATTGTGGCATTAGGGTCAAAACCTTGTAGTGTTGCAAAGTTCTAAGGTATTTTCCACTTATTCCTCGACTGCAAAGATTATATATGTCAGAGAAAACATCATCATTGATGCGGTGGCACAAGGAAGAATTGGTCTGTGATGGGAAAATGCGGCACCCAGGAGACTCATTGGCATGGCAGCACGTGGATACAAGGTATAAGAAATTTGCTTCGCATCCACGTAATGTTAGGCTGGGACTTGCATCCGATGGCTTCAATCCATTTGGGATGTTGAATGTTAATTACACTTGTTGCCTGTGATACTAATTCCTTGTAACCTGCCTCCTTGGTTGTGTTTGAAACAACCTTATTGGATGATGTCGATGTTGATACCTGGGCCTAAATCTCCTGGAGTGAACATTGATGTATATTTGCAACCTCTGATCGATGAGCTACATGAGCTATGGATTAAAGGAGTTGAAACATGGGATGAGAAGGAGAAGAAGAATTTTACTCTACATGCAATTCTGCTATGGACAATTAATGATTTCCCTGCATATGCGATGTTATCTGGTTGGAGCACAAAAGGTAAGTTTGCCTGTCCTTATCGTCACAAGGATACTGACTACTTGTGGTTAAAATATGGTTCAAAGCATTGCTACATGGGACATCGCCGATTTTTGCCCTCGGACCACAAGTGGCGAAGGAACAAGGTGAGCTTCAATAACAAGGCTGAAACCAGGGAAGCTCCAGTGCCGCTCAGTGGTGAGCAGGTGAAGCAGCAGTATGAGAGTTTCCAGCAAGTGACTTTTGGAAAGGATACAAGGAAAAGGAAGCAACGTGACGAAGAAAAAAGGTGGCACAACTGGAGGAAAAAGAGTGTTTTCTTTGAGCTTCCTTACTGGGAATCATTGCTTGTACGACATAATTTGGATGTCATGCATATTGAGAAGAACATATGTGAGAGCTTACTGGGGACTTTGCTGGAGTTACAAGGTAAATGCAAGGACAGTGACAAGGCTCGACTTGATATGCAGCATTTGGGTATAAGGAAAGATCAACATCCAGTGCTCGAAAAGGGTAAGTACACCTTGCCACCAGCGTTATACTCTCTAGGTAAGGATGACAAGGAAGTTCTGTGCAAATTTTTACATGGTGTCAAGTTTCCTGATGGTTATGCCACAAATATTAGGAGATGTGTGGACGTCAATGGTTGCAAGCTTTCTGGACTTAAAACTCATGACCTCCACGTAATCTTACAAAAACTTTTGCCCTTAGTGGTACGCAACATATTGCCTGAAGATGTAGTCATCCCAGTGATCGAGTTAAGTAGGTTCTTTAACTCACTATGTTCAAAGGAGTTGGAGTTTTCAGAAATTGAAAAGCTGAGCACTTCGATTAGGGAGACCCTTTGTCGGCTGGAGATGATTTTTCCACCAGCTTTTTTTGATATTATGATGCACTTACCAGTTCATCTTGCTGAAGAAGCTAGACTTGGAGGCCCTGTGTGTTATAGATGGATGTATCCAGTTGAGAGGTACCTTCGTACTCTTAAAGGATATGTGAGGAACAAAGCGCACGCTGAAGGTTCAATAGCAGAGGGGTACATATCTGAGGAGTGCCTCACATTTTGCTCTCGCTTCTTTGAAAATATTAGTACCAAGCTTAATCGTCCAGAGCGTCATGAAAGCGCCACTGCTAGTGAACCACCATCTGGGCTAAGTATATTTGGGAGCATTGACTACAGTAGGAAAGGAAGTACTATCGAGAACGTTTCTGATATTGACATGCAGAGGATGAGGCATTACATATTAACCAACTGTGACGAGGTCACTCCATGGATAAAGTAAGGTATTTTTCAAAATTGATTTTTTATGGTGTTCATGAATGTGTAAAATATATATGTAACTAATGAACTGTATTTTCAATTGATGTGGGAAGTGTGCATATGGATGAGCTGAAGACAACCAACCCTCGGCATGTTGATAAAAGACACAAGGAGGAGTTTGTATCATGGTTTGAGCGTAAAGTGAGTCATTTATTTATCCATATTTTCTTTGTTTAGTTTGGACATGCTACTTGTTAATTTATTAGTCCCTAATATATTTTAAAAATGATGCTAACCGCAGATCAGATACTTGCGTGCACAAGGGGAAATAGATGTCATGATTTATTATCTATCTCGCGGTCCAGACCATCGGGCTCGTGTGTTCAACAGGTGTTTCATAAATGGCTTCCTTTTCCGGGTCTCTTCCATAGAGAACTTCTTAACTACTCAAAATAGTGGTGTATTTGTGAAGGGCGATGCGAGTACAGGAAACATGGACTGGTATGGCGTGCTTAGGAAAATCATCTGCCTTGATTTTCCTAATCAGAAGGAAGTAATGTTGTTCCAATGCGACTGGTTTGATGTCCCTGCAGCAAGTAGGAGCAAATCTGGAGGGTACAATAAGGATCAATATGGGGTCATCGATATTGATATCACTCGGTTTTCGGTATTCAAATGAACCTTACATCCTAAGCACACAAGCGGAGCAAGTGTGTTATGTGAAAAACACAAAGAAACCAGATTGGTGCAGTGTCCTTAGAATGAAGCCTAGAAACCTGTTTGCCATGCCTGAAGGAGAAGGTACTGACAAGGTGGGCGAGATCGATCTGGACTCAGTTGTTGTAGGAGTGGAAGATATGAATCTTGAACAGCAAAATGAAGATGTGACAATTTGGAGTAGGTCAGGCCTTGACGGGGTTAGTGTTGATGCTTGTGTTATTGAGCAGGCTCTTGCAACAGCAATGCCTGAACCTGACAACGATGACCTGTTTGATGAAGACGAAGACCCAGATGACACTTACATTGCTGATGGAGTCGTCCCTCCATACAATACTCCGGGAGAAGATTCTGACGATGATTTTTTTGTGTAAAATTTGCTCTAGGAAGAAGTGAGAGGAAAATGTGAACTTGGGTGCATTTATTTGAAATTTTTGCAGACATGTTTTCAGGAAACAATGAACCTGTAATAAATGTGAACTTGTGTGCATTTATTTGATTCCATATCCATGCTGTAATAATAGACTTCCAAGAACTGATGCTGCACTTTCTGGATTGTATCAAAGAAGATAATGGTATGATCGCAAGAAATCCCAGTACAGTACAGTCCTACCATCTCGTGCTGAAGTGGTCCATGTTTATATTAGATTTAGACCCCTCAAATGATTTCTGGGACCCCTCAAATGATTTCTGGGACCTCTCTCAAATGTACATACCATATGGTCAATTTTCTCTACTAAGGGAGTGACCTTTACAGATATATCTACATTAAAATATCATTATATCAGACAATTTTGCTTACAAATACTATCTGCCCAGAACAAAATCATATATTTTGTTGACAAACTGAGAACTGAATGACAATTTTAGGTAGGTGATATGGTGTACCTAAATATGCAACCATATAGACCAAATGCATTTGGATTAAGAGGTTCACTGAAGCTAAGATCCAAATATATGGACCTTTTCGGGTGATTGAAAGAATTGGAAGAATGGTTTATAAGTTATTACTACCTGAAACAACTACTGTACACTATGTTTTCCATGTTAGCCAGCTGAAGAAACACCTGGGAACCCATGCCTCATTCACTAGCAAAACTTGACACCTAAAGATGCTTCCTGGGAAAATGTCACATTTACTCAGTAGGCTTTTCAGAACATTGAGAGCCATTTGGAAACCCTTGCATCACACCAAAATGTAGGGAACAAGGATCTTTGCAGGAATGAGACATTGCAAGATATAAGCACAAATCAATCTACTCATATAGCCATCTATCGTTGCAGGAATGAGAAGACTATAAGGCGGCCGGAGGAGGCTCACCTGAGTTTTGCTGACGGTGGAGAGGGGTGGCAGTCGCGGCGGAGAGGGACGACAGGTGATGACTGATGAGGCGGCCGGATCTGGTCGGTGGAGGAGCAGCGGAACGAGGAGTGGCAGGGGGGCGGGGAGGGGCGCCGAGGAGCGGCGAGGGGGCGGCGAGGAGCGGCGGAACGAGGGGCGCCGAGGAGCGGCGAGGGGGCGGCGAGGAGCGGCGGAACGAGGGGCGGCAAGGGGCGACGAGGGGTGGCGGACCGAGGGGCGGCGAGGATCGGAGATTTTGTGTGTCAGCGAGGAGGAGAGGCGGCGCGTGGGAGGTTTCGGGGGAGAGGCACCGCTGCTGCAATTTATTGATTTCGGCTTAATCGGCCCATGAGTAAGTCTAATATTATATTTACGCTTCCGCATGATATTTACTTTGATATTCAGAACTGTAATCTGTGAGCCGGCCCATTTTTGGGTCCGACAGGTTTTGAGGAAACGAAGTGGGCCAGCCCATTAACGGGTTTGTGTTGGCTGTTGTGCAACGTTTGTACATTAGTACCACCTCGCCTATTCAGAGAGATGAAACACAGCTTAAAAGTTGAAGAGAGTGATCCACGTCGAACTCCTATTAACATAGACCATCGTAAACACGCTGCATGTTGTTGAGCCTGCTTGGGCCAGGGTGGCTTTGCTGGGCTCCGCTATGCGGTTGAGCCTAGTGAGGCCACTGGCCCTTGGCAGGCCCATACAGTGCAAACCTTTTTAGTTTTTATTTACCTTTTAAATTGAACATTTCAACTGCATTTATAATTTTTAAAAACCTATTTATATCATGGTCGTATTGATGATGAATAATGTAGATAAGAAAACCTATTCAATTTTTTTTATATTTTTTTAAAACATACATGTATTTTTGAAAATCATAATATAGTTTTTCAAAACCTACTCATACACATTGCTTTGTGAACCAACAAAACGAAGATCATCATATGTGTTGGATGATCAAGTGATGTGGATGATCAAGTAACAAAGATCATACGATTTCGATGAACAAATGATTCAGTACGATCGGTGCATAAATCATTAAATCGCAGTTCAAGGTAACAAAACATTTAGAAAAAAGTATGCCATGTTTGGTGCTGGTATTATGACAACTCAAAATTATTCAAATTTTATTAAACAATACAAAGTACGTCATGTTTTGCCTCAAAAAAATTACCTCCAAAAATTGGAATATTTACACACCCTGCCATATTTTCCCTCCAGAAACCCTTCCACCATCCAAAATCCGGACCCACTACCCCTAATAATCGCTACTTGCTAATCAATCTACGCATAGACGAGGGCTACGACGGTTCGTGTTGCCCCCCACCCCCTCCTGCGCGCAATGGCGACTACACCAACCAGGGCGCGGACTTCCCCTACCGACGGCGCCGACTCCAGTGAACAAGGCCGCGCCGCCATTGGTACTCGTCCAGAAGCAGTAGAAGCCCACGCCGACATTCGTGTCGATCAAGAGATCTTCGGAGTGTCATCGAGTAGGTATGCAGCCGCGCCGCACCTCCATCAAGGGTTTTGGTTCATCCCCTCTTCACATGTAAAGCTGCTAATGGTTTAGGGTTTTGGTTCATCCCCTCTTCATTTTGCATGTGGATTGGATTGGTTTAGTTTAGAGAGGTCGAGGGGCGGATCTAGCGGTGGAGCGGGGGGGGGGGGGGCGCTCGAGCCCCCTACCGCCAAGGAGCCTTTGAAGCCCCCCATGAAATTCTCGCCATAGCTTGCTGTGTTGGAGGTGTTCTGGAGCTTGCGTCGCGAGGTTGAAGACGGCCGGACTTGGGTCTCTCCTTCGCTCCTTCCTGTCCTTTACAGCCTTCTAGTGGCAATAAGGCCCATTGGCCCAATGGCTCAATCTCCCACCAGGCCACAAAATAGCCGTGGACTCATAGAAGGACCCAGCCCTCTCGACCCCCGTTGTGTGCGTGATGAGTCTGTCGCCCAGCGCCCCAACCCCAACCCTGGCGGCGGCGGCGGCAGTGGCGGTGGCGGCTTGGGAGACCTGAGACGAGAGCAGAGCACACGACGCAGGAGGGACCGGCAGCGGCGCGGTGGCCTCGCCTTCGCAGGGCCTGGGCGGCAGGCCGGCGGCCGGCCAGGACGCAGCGAGGTGCGGGCGCCGGGCGCGCCGCGCGTGGCTGGCAGCGGCCGGTGGGCCATGGGGGGGCCTGCTGGGCGCAGGCAGTGGTAGCTGGCGGCTGCCGGTTGGGCAGCAACGCCTAGCCGAGAAGTCGAGGATGACTGGGGCTGCATTGGGACTAAGGATAGGTATACAAATTGTTTGAATTGTGATCTGCGAATTGTGACTAATAAAAGTTGTTCATTTGTTATCCATGATTTAATGAGTTATTTGTTTAAGGATGGATTGTTTGAATATTTTGAATGGCTAAATGTTAGATTGAGAATTTTAGATTGTTATTTGTGAGGAACTCAAAATGTCGTATGTTTTGAGATGGATGTGGCAGCACATATCTTGATTCTAGGATGTTGCACTGGAGTAGTTTCATTATTGTCGTTGTTACTTCTTTCCAATTATGTGTGGACTGTGCACGACATATTATATCTGGACATATAGTTTTCTTAGACTGTGCAGCACAAAAGCATCAAGAGCATACACTGTAGAGAGTCAGCTTATAATTTTCCTACCAGTTTGAATCCACTTGAGATTATTCAGAGAAGGAAAGAAAAACTATCAAGGGAAACAAATCTATTGATTGCATTGACAATTTTGTAACTACAAATCACATATTGAATTGATTGCACTGACAATTTTGTAATGTGCAGAGCAAATTTAACCGGAGAGATGTGGTCAGTACATTTTATGTGCAAGGGGACAACTGCAGACAAAGCACACCTCCACCTCACACTTGATAAGGGTGATATAAATTTTTTGACCTTGCTAAGTTTCAAAGAACAGCTAGGGTATGCTGGGCGGGACTACTTATACTACAAGAAGTGATGTGGCACGGATGTAGCAACGCTGCAGGCTATTGATTATACCCCAGATGTAGAACGCATGTTACAGGAACATGAGGAAGAAAGGAAAATCAGATTAGTACTCTCAAAGGAGCAAGAGACAACACAGCAAGTGAGCATAACACACCTCAAGCGACCAAGGCAGCAGCCGGAAGATGATGAGCATCCGTTTATGGATGATCCATTTGATGCATACAAAGACTGGCTAGTGGGGCTGCAAAAGGACAAATCCACAAGTATAACATCTATGTTTCTCCATATGGATTCGTATTGTTTACAATCTTAGCCACTTTATATAAACTACAACTTATCTAATATGTTTTTGGTGACTAACAGATTTGAGGGATGACTTTAGGGATGCAACAATCATTACGTACAATGATGGTTAAGGCTGAAAGGGCACATTCCAAAAATTAGTAATTAATTTTCCTTTTTCAACCAATTTATTTTACTACTATTTTTTTTGAACTGAAGCTTTTAACTTTGTGTGCAGTGGCATATGTAGAGCAACGTGACACTGATGGCATTATAATTGAAGACGATGAAAGTAATGGAAGCAATGCGACACCACCCTCAAATAGGCCAAGCCATGCAAGGAAGAAAAGGGAAGAGGGAAATGGTTTGTGATCATTCATATACTTTTAATATTGGATTCACATATCTTAATTGAGAATTAGAACAGCTCAAGTCCGTTATTGTCTTTTTTGCAAGGAGATGGCTCCAATCAACGCAAGAAAAGAGGTCGTGGCACTGTTAAAGGACTAGCAGCAGCCACCAATAGAGTTAAGGATCGCACTCAAAAACTACAAATCGAATTTTCATCCAGGCTTGGAGGTCCGGTTGGACCGAACGCCCGTACATTTGTCGATGAGGTTGTACTGTTTACAAGGAAAAGGGCCCCACTAATTGGAGTAAACAGTTGGAAGGATATAAAGGAAGATGTCAAAATGTAATTGCAGAAGACATACTGGTACGCTGCGTACTATTTTTTATTCCTACTCGTGTGATGCGTAAAATTAATCGGCTTAAACCATTTGATTGTTTTTTAATTGTAAACAGACTAGGTGGAACTTCATCAACATTGCCACTGAGGATGAAGCAAAAGATAAAATATGGAACATTGCCAAGGAGCGGTACAAAGGATGGCGCTCAGCTCTGAGTGCCACATACAAGGCTTATAATAATTATGGTGAGAGAATACGAAATAAGCCTGAAGAATTACACCTTGTTGAGTGGCACTACTTGCTGTTGTATTTTGGATCTGATAAATTCAAGGTTAGTTCTAGTAAAATCTACTTTGTCAAACAAACTTTAACAACCAAAATTGCATTGTTACATACCACTTGTTGTCATTTTGCAGAAGGTTAGCAGCCAGAACTCCTCCAACCGTCAGCAGCAAAAAACCAAGCATCTGATGGGTTCAAAAACTTCTCACAGTGTAGCTTTGAGCAGGTAATCATGACATACACTAATCTGATCCTTCCATTGTATGATGCAATACTTATGTGTTGAATTATATTTTGGCATCCTAGAGAGAAAAAGAAACTGGTGAAGAGCCAGGTGATCTTTTTCTTTGGAAGAGCACTCACACAAAACAGGGGAAATGGTCAAATTCTGTGTCAGCTGAAGTATATGTGAGTAAATCTTTTGCCAAGCCTTTTTTAAAGCTGCTGGTTGTATCAAGCAACTCTAACGGATTCTGTTATTTCATTTAGGAAAAAGCAGCCTTCAAAATGTGTGAGATTGAGTCAGAACCTGATAGACAATTACTTACAACTGCTGAGGAAAACATGATTTTCCAGTCATGCTACAAAGAAACCACACAAATCAAATCATCCAAAGTACATGGGCATGGATACTTGGCGAAGTATCGAACTCGCGGGGAACTTATGAAAGAGAACCTTGAAGTACATGCACGAGCTGAAGTTGCAGCCAAAGAGAAGAGAATTGCTTTTGAAGTAGAGGTTGAGAAGTTGAAACAACAGCTTGCGCATGAAGCTGCTGAAAGGGAAAGGGAGAAAGAAGAAAATAGGAGAAAGATGCAAGAGGATCTGGAAAATGCTAAGATTGAACTGAAGCAAGAATTTCTTAAAATGCTAGCGCAGCAGAAAGAAGGAACTATAAATCAGGTAAAATTTCAGAATAATTTTCATCATTCGTTCTTTTAATAAACTTATGATTATGATTACGATGCCTAATCTTTTACCTCAATATTTTTATGCGTAGACTACCCCGCAAAACAATGACAGTATACAAATTGCACCTACCATACAAGAGGACGATGAGACTGATGAACTTGCAAATCAAAAGGAAGATGCATTACAGCAAGTAATGACATTATTGCAATATGTTCCAAGTAATCTTGAGCTATGTACCTTAAACTCTAGCTAACATAGATCGAACAATTTCATGTTTCCAGACTCAGCAAAGAAGCGTTTTCACCACACAAAAAGATGCAGTACCACCTACTCGCAACTGTAAAGCCTCTACTTCTGTCAGCAGAAATCGTTTCAACGAAAACAATTCAAATGTTGCACCGGTGACATATATCACTTCACAGCAGCTGATGAATAAAACAAGAAATCAGAAAAAGAAGAATCAGGTAACAACTACAATATGTTATCAGCCAACCTTGGACACAGTTCTTATAGTGTCAAAATGTATTTTGTGTGATGTATTTCATCATTACAGATTTGTATGCGGCTCCCAGTTTTTTTGACAACAAACAAACTTTATTAGCAGAACAACTATCCAGAATCACCTCTACATGCTTGTTTGTGCATATAAAAACACAAGAGTAAAGTCCATTACCGGTCCTTAAACTTTTTATGCTGTGTCATCCCGGTCCATAAACTTTTAAAATATGTCATCTCGGTCCTTAAACTTTCAAAGTGTTGCAATTTCTTTTGAAAGTCTATGGACCGGGATGACACAGCATAAAAAGTTTACTGCTACAACTACATAGGATATTGCCACACTTTGAAAGTTTAAGGACCGGGATGACATACTTTAAAAGTTTATGGACCGGGATAACACAGCATAAAAAGTTTAAGGACCGGTAATGGACTTTACTCAAAACACAATAATACTCAGAAGGTTGCTGTAACATGTCCACACTCCACTTATGTGTTGCAATGAGCTGTAGTGGTTCCCAGTTTACAGCAAGGAGTGCATCCCTGAATGGACACACTGTTTGGTGTTCCCTAGAAGAGCAACGTATATTTGTTCTTACAATAGAAGTGCTGGAGGATAGTGAAACATATGCCTGTCTAGCCAGCAGGTGGTGGTGTTCATTGAGTACTTGCTTTAGTACTAGGCTTTGTAATTTTTAGTTCTACTTTTGCTTAATTAAATTGACAGCACTCCTTCCATAGGTAACTAGTTTTGCTTAATTCTACTTTTGCTTAATTACAACCATGTTCTATCCGAATCTCTTTACATTTTGTGCATGAAGTAGTAAACTTAATAAGTTTCTAATATCCCAATCTTATTCTTTTGGTCAGTAGGTGGACAAAGTTTGAGTGGGAGGCTCAGAATCAAGCAAGGACACAGCCGACATGTTGCGCTGCTAGGAAACCCTCGAGTGCTGCATAGATGTTAGGGAGTCTTGTACTGCTGCAAGTTTTAAAAAGTTGTGAAATAATGAGTGAACTGTACACTCGTCTATGATTTTAGATACTACTTCAATGGATTGTCAACTTATTGAATGATTGATTATAATTAATATATGTTAGTGAAATCGTTTTTATTATGGTTTATTGTTTTTGCAATGACGATTTATTAAACCAAAAATCAAATGCTACTAGTGTTGCAATACAAACTATGCCAACGAACTGCTATGCGTGGCAATATGATCTATGGCAACGAACTCACTTGAGTGGCAATATAATCTCTGGCAATGAATAACATTGCATAGCAAATGGTACTATTGCCACGGCATGACTACCGTGGCAATAACGTATGATCCTCGTAACGAATAAAATTGCGTGGCAAATGGTACTATTGCCACGGCATGGCTGCCGTGGCAATAACGTATGATCTCTCGCAACGAATAAAATTGCGTGGCAAATGGTACTATTGCCACGGCATGATGGTCGTGGCAATAACACCTTTGGCAACAAAATTATGGCGTGGCAATACAGACTATTGCCACGACGTTGTTCGTGGAAAATGTCTCTATTGCTACGCTATCGATCGTTGCATGTACCACCTCTTGCTACGAAGACGGGCGTGACAATTGCTTATATGGCCACAACCGTGACTGTTGCAACAACGTCCTATTGCCATGCTTGGCAACGGACAGCTATGGTTGCAATAAACCCCAACAGTTGCAACGCCAAACTAGCAACGGTTGCAATACCTTATTGCAACGCGACTTATTGCATCCATTGGCAACGAACGCGATTTGGTTGCAACATGTACCGTTTGCAACCAAATTGGGCCTATTGCAACGTTTTCTCGTCGTTGCGCAAGGGTAAAAATTTAGTAGTGTAAATTTTGGAATTGGAAAAAGCATGGATTGTGCAGTCCATGCTAGTTTAAGTTTTTGGCCAAAGTTTTGCCAAATGTTTAATGTCCTAGCAGCGGTAAGCCACTTGAATTATTGCACTTACACTACTTATGGGTACTTTGTAACAATGTCAATTGTTTCTACAAATTACCCTTCTCAAATTACTATGCAGGACAGTCATCCTTTGTTTCGGCTGGCATATATTATAAATGTTGTTTTAAAGTATTGTGAAGTATAATTTTGTACTTATAATCAAAGCAAGAGGAAGATGATCCTTGGTTAGCTACTTTTATGCCATGGTATTTGGTGATGACGATACTGAGTACTAAAGTGTTAACCTAGTTGGTTGTCCGTGGGTTATGGCATACCACGAGGGACTCTTTATCTTAATAACTTCCGCTACAAGTTCTTTCTTAAGTGGACTATTTGGTCGGTCGGCCATTTGTGTAAAACTTGGTCGTGTAGACCTACATACGAATTGTAGGACCGAAATGGCGACAGAGGGGGGTGAATGTCGCTCGCTTCAAAATCGCCCCCGAGAAATCGAACACTGATTTTTCAAAAAGATGCAAAATAAAGCAACTCACAGAAAATTAAAATTAATTTTGCTGAAATCTGGAACGCATGCGATACTAAAAATTCAGCATAAATCAGAGATTAACCAGTAAAAATTTCAGCTGAAAATAATGTCGTTTGATCTGCATGCAAAATGGTTGAAAATCAGCAAAAAGAAGACATTTCCATGTGCATTTGGCCAAAGAGAGATTGAACTGATTGCTAGCTGGCCGTACTATGCTTTAATTTAGAGGAGCAAATACTCTGGCCGAAGGAAGAGATTGGCAGTAGTAAAAATCTGCACTGCAGACCCAAACGAAAAAAGAAGAGCACTGGAATCAGCCGAATAAAACCACAAACGGCCAATCATAGATGAAGCATCTCTGTCGATTCAATTTTTCACAAAAAGATGCACAAAGAAATGTACAGAGAGCTGTCGCTGGAATGCACAGGAACAGAACTGGCCAAGACTGAAGAAGATGTTCTTCAGACCGAACAGCAAAAGAACGAACAAAACCGAAAATAGCAGTAGAATCTGGAAACGAAGGGCAAGCTTCTGGTCTTTTCAGAGAAGGACACCAAGAGACTATTCTAAATACCTTTACGGCCTCAAACAACATGGAAACTAACCAAGAACCCTAGAATTTCAGAGATTAGACAAGAACTGACAAAGAACAGAGACAACACTAAAAATCAAATTACTCCTCAATCTTTGATCCTTTGGCCATGAAACTTTGAGGATATATTAGCAATAGCCACAGGACTCTCTAGACCAAATTTCATGCCATTTCTCAAAGGGAATCAAGATTTCACCAAAACCCTAGAAGAGGAATATGAAGAACAGAGCAAGCCCAAACTTCAAAACAGAGATTAACCTGGGTTTGCTCATAGGATCAACTAACCAAATGGCTTTTGGGCATCTCCTATGTCATAGCAACCCATTTTGGTCCTTCCCAACAAGAAAACGAAAATATCACAAATCCACCAAAAAGATCATCGAAGGAACAGAGGCAAGAACAGAGAGAAACTTCAGATTTTCCATTGCAAATCACAAGCGAAATACAAAGAGATACGTCTCCATACGCATGGACATTCGAACAAGGAAGATTACAAGCTCCTCAATCCATCCTCTCCCTCTCCCACTCAAGAACACAACCCATACATGCTTGAGAGGGGATAAACACCAACACAGAGAACTCACATAAAAACCATCGAAGGGGACACAGAGGGAACACAACTATGCCTCCTCTAACCACTCTCAACCACTAAAGCCTAAAGCCAAAGCAAACCCTAAAGCTCATTTTGACCAAAGGAAACCCTAAAAACTCTTGGAGTGCTCAAGTGGGCATGCAGCCCCTCCAACCTATTTATAGCCCACGGCTAACGGGTCTCCACCCCGTTACGCCTGCTAAATCCAACGGAGCCCGCTCCCGCTTGTGCAGCCTTGCGAAATTCCCGTTTCGCCCCTCCTGCACCTTCCGGGAAGCTTCCGCGCTCCTTGTCTCGCACGCCTTGCAACCACCTCGAGTCCACGTCGTCTTCGACACATCCCGACCGTTCTGACCTCAGCGCCATCTGCGCCTAGTCCGGTCCACCGTGTCTCGCCACGACTCCGCCCGATGTCCTGCAGCCACACAGACAAGAAACACATCAAATAGCACCGCTCGATACATGAAAGCGTAAATGGTATAAACACACCATACTTACACACACTGAAGTCAAAACATGTCGAATCATCGGAATAAGTATCCTAATCCCATACGACAAAGTCTGACCAAGTCCGACCGAGCCCGTTGCACCATGCAACGTCAAGGTCCGAACCACCCAAACCAAACTCGACTCTCATAAAGCGATGTCAATTACTCATCATACACATGGGATAACCTCCACATGATCTCTCATGAATGCTTAATAATATGTGTTACTCTTTTTATTTACTCGTGTATGGATGTGATGCAAAGATGTAATATATGTGTGCTAGCTATTGATTGTGAGAATAGCATGATAAACACATAGGATTCGGAATTAATTTTTTGGATCCAAAATTTACCCACAATCCTAGGGTTTCTTATCACTCCACCTTAGGCAACAGACCACCCCATGCATATACCTCATCAAAACTCCTTCCAAAAAACCCAATGGAAAAAAGAATGGAGAAAAGTGTCATAGCACACATTGAGTTGTATCATACTTTGTAGGACCAGAAAGGAAATAGAGGGGGGTGAATGGTGCCAATTAAAATTTCTCCTAAGTATTCTAGATCCTTTTCTCAAATAATTATAAAGTTACCGAGAATCAAATCCCATGCCAAAAGCACGAAGCAAAACACTTAAAAACATAAAATCTTGAAGGACCCAGTCCATAGAGGTTTGACCACCAACCAAGGGGCGGTCTGACCTTTCCTTGGCGGTCTGACTGCTAACCTTGGGGTAGTATGACCTCTAGGGGGACGGTTTGACCTATCTAACCGCTATGAATAGTGTTTTCAGGCTTATAAGCAATAAAATCAGCACGGGTGTGAGATTTCAAATCCATATAACTATTGATTGGATGATTCAAAAGCCGTGGAACTTTGTACATATCTTGCTCAAGATCTCAAAAACCTATTACATCCATAGATCACAAAAACCCATGTCAAAGTTTAGACCTTTTCTAGATTTATGTAAGGATGAAACAAGAATGACCTAAAACCAAAATCGGCGATCAAGACTTGCTCGTGGGAAGATGATAGCCAAGATGGCTTTAGATACGTTCCCACATGTCACAACAAGCAAACATATGGAAGAAATCACTCAAAAAATCCTCAGATCAAGAAAACACTTGGAAGATTAAAAAAAAGCAAAAACCAAGTTTCTTAATGAACTTGCTACCAAAATGGCTAGATGGGTGGAGGAAGATTTCCAAAGGTTCCCATCATCTCTTACATGTCCTTGGCACAACAAGATCAAGAAAGGGATGAGAAGAGAGGAAAAACCAACCAAAACAAGAGTATAACAATCAAATAGAGAGATAGCCATAGAGAAGATCAAAGATTGATTCTATTGCTACTTGAGAAAAATTTTTACAGCCACTCCACTTTGGAGGATAGAGAGCACATAAAGCACTCACTCTCAAAGCCTAACCATAACAAAGAGAGCACAAGAGAGATGGGTTGGATGGTTAACCATATGTCTATATTCCAACCCCCTTTTATAGGTGGGCTAGCCAGCCACATCCATCCTTAGTGGATACTATCCACTTAGCAAAATGAAAAAAATATGTTAACCCCACACACGGGTGTTACTCACACGTGTTCATTTATACACACTTTTCAAAGCACATAAGCTCGAATCTGTTAAATCCTTAATGTTGATCCATCCTGATCAAACTAGCTATACCTTGACCTAAACCACTCTCCCAAGTGCCACTTATACATCGCCATTTTGATCCAAGATAGTTTCCAATATTTTAGCCAAACTACCAAAATACTCTTTGTTAACCTGGTCATCACCATCCTTTGCAAGCAATAGCCATGCTTGCCATATGTAGGTGTACCACTAGCTTACCACGCGTTGCCAAGTCTTTCCCGTCCTAGTTTTACCGAACCACGTCTTACTTAGACCGTCCAAGCCACATGGTGTAACCCCATCATTCGAACTCATCTTCAACATTTCTCACTTTTCTCGTGCCATGCTTGAGTTCACCATCTCACCCCACATTCTTGATTATTCTAGGCCTCAGCTCCTTTATGAGCATAGCCTCGATTCTCCCCGTTGACCTTAGCTGACTTCAAGTGACCCTGCACATCTAAAGACAAAGAAATCATTTTCGGATATAAGTTCTTCATAACTTGACACACATTACTCAAAATATGCATCACACAACCTTAATGCAATAACCCAGGTCATTTCAACTCAATCCATAACTCAAATCCGAAAATCCTCAATTTCTGCTCAAAGCAGTACTACCGCTCCCATCAGGCCAGTACTGCCGTTTCCTTGAAAAATTTAAAAACCAATCCAGACAAAGGGTGATCCTTGCAAAATCACTTGACCACTCCATAAAACTTTCAATGGTTCATCACAATAATAACCTGGACCTTCTCACATGGTCTTTCATACTTATTGCCTTGTCAAAAATCTTCATGTGAGAAACCCAATGGGAAAACTCACTAGGTAAAAAATACAACACTTATCTTCAAGATTTAGTAAAGATCATTAGGATCTAGCATGACCTTCATAATCATTACAATGTTGATCAAATGGATCTGCACCATTGTGTGGTAAAATATTAAAGGTAGTGATCAATGAGTCGGTACCTTCTAGGTTTGACTAATGATGAGATTTTCATAATCTCAAGTATAACAAACAATGTTTAGCATATGCTCCCCTTGAAGACTGCATCCGTTGAAGTCTCCTTGATCTAATGCCTTCAATACATTTTTCAGAAACGAATATAGGCAAGAATATTGTGAGTGAATCAGCTAGATTACCACAATGCATGGTGTTCCAAACAAATATCCCACTACTCATCTGGAGATTCTAGGATAAAACTATTAGGAAGTAACATGCTTAATTTATCAAATCCACTCTTTAGTTGTGCAACACAAAGCAAATTTATCCTAATAGAGGACATGGGGTAATAATAGTTGTAATGTCGCATGCCTTGTAGATATGACTCATCAAAAAATATCTGTCTCAATATTTTCAACTATCTGTTAGTGGTTAAACATGCAACCAAATAGTCTATCCTGTAAACCTATAGATATGGTTGTACCACTGTAGAGTAAAGTATAACTAGTTTTGGCATTTAGGGGATTAATCAAATTGCTATTATCACTAATGTACATCGTATATTCATGGTGTTAGAGGATACCACTACTCCACTAACTTCTAGTGGGAAATGCACTTTTAGAAGTGTGTATGTGATGCAGTACTGGTCTTTAGGTTCCTCATTACATTCTTTCAGGTCTTGATGGATCCTTGTCCACTTCTAGGGACCATATAACCATTGGTGTAATTTAGAGATCGACTGATAAGATGATTTCACTTTGGGCAGATGCACTTTCTGCAAGTAAATATTCCATTTACTGCATACTTTCATTCGTGCCAATTTGCTAGAGTTATTAGATAATATAACATTATTTCATTCATAATAGGAGAATATCGGTTTTTACAAGGACCTTTGAACCATCACTTTCACCACCTCATTTTTTCATAATGATCCATTAAGTCTAAACTACCTAGTTCCAAGACTTATATTACGTGATTATGATTCAGCCTCAGTTGCTTCCTTTACGTGACCCGATATGAGCGCTCCAAGTGCTAGGCCATGGGCTTTGGTTCCGAATCTATGTTCTCATAAGAGAAACTTTAGCAATTGTAGAGGCAAAGTGGTTGTCGACAACTTTTTCTCCCATATCCTCATAATCGAGGGTATCTCGGTGCTAACTAGATCTTCGTCTTTTCCCAAATGAAATATTATTAGTTGTTCCACATTCCCAGCATTGTAATATGTGCACATCAAGTTGTTGGGGTTTTCATCTTCATAATGAGCCTCTTCGTGAGGTATTTCGCCTTCAAGGTGAGTTCTCTTCAAGAGTGTTTAAGGAGTGATTAATGATTGATTTGACTAGTGTCATTAGATCTTAGACCTACAAGCGTCACCATAGATTTTTAGATTATTGACCAACAAGTCATTCCACCTTAGTGAACATACTATTCAAACCAGAGTATTCCACTTTTAGTGGCGTATTTACTACAAGTTAACACTATGGCAACTCCTCCATAGAAAATATCTTGCAGAATTCTCACTTCTAGTGAATAGGAGTATCAACTAAATGTCAAGTTTAGCTTGGTGAAATTTGGACAGATCTAACACTGTTGCATGCAAAAATTCCAATTTTGACCCCCTCAGCAAAAAAATTCCATAACTAGCCCCCTTCCCGACCACGGGATTGTGCCGTTGCGACACCTGGCCGGTCGTGCGGTTCATGACCGCATGACTGCACTGTAGCTGGGTCGTGCGGTACCAGACCGCACGACTCCACTGTGCTGCCACTCCCCAACATGTGATTTCTTGCCGACCGCATGACCGAGTCCGCCGACCGCATGACTAGCTCCCCAATCGCATGACTAGCCCCCCGACCGCACATCTCAGTCGCGTCCCATCCCTCCGCCGAAAGCAGGAAAGCAGCCACCGCGCGCACTGATTTCTCCCGTCCGCTCGCACACGCGTCTTCAGCGCAGGAACGGTCCCCTCTCCATGAGTGCTCAATGCACACTTAAAAAACCCGAACCACAGCGCAAGGGAGGGAGAAGAACTGCTGTCGAAGCCGGGAAGCTCATTTGCAGCTGAAGTGAAGACAGAGCGAGGGAGGAAGTGAAGGGAAGTGAGGAGTGAAAACACGTAGATTTGAGTTGTTTTCATTTGGAATCAGCGGATTTTGCAATTATAAAAGTTGTAGATTGCGTCGTGAGCTTCAAGAAGAGGTAAGTCTTGTGCCCGCACAACTAAATTTTTATGTATGTCATTAGTCCATAATTAGTCCATTAGCACAAACCATCTTTTGGTAATGTTATTTTATATCAATGTTTGATACGCCATGTCAATCTTTGATACGCTATGTATTTGTAGCTAATCTTTATGTGAACATATGTATTATAAGCCAATCTGTCATACGGTGTGTATCTGTAGGTAAACATCCACATATGATGCATGCTTTATTGTAGTGTAGATAATGTCGTATTTTATGTTGAAGTTACGTATTCTAATGTAGTTAATTTTTGGTGAACATATGTGCTTACATGTGTAGGTGTTGAAAAAGTACATATTTATATTGGAGCATTTGTAGGAGATAGCAACAGTAGTTAGATTAGAGACAATTTGGATAATTAGTAGGCTTAGTGAATGCCCGTAGACAATGTGTGAAATTAAAATTGGGAATAAATTTGGATTATTATAATAGAAATACCAGGAAAGTAGTACGAAGGTATAGTAAAATTAAATAAACTGAAGACATGGAATTACAAAGATTTATTTTGTTGATTTATGTACAATTTTATAAGTGAAAGCCACATTAGGAAGAAAATTAAGTAATGGAAATTTTGCATTAATCGGGAAAAAATGGAATTGAAATTGGTTACTGGAAGCTGGCGTTAAGTAAAATTTAACGAAAGAAATTTTACGAATTAGAAAGTAAGATTTATAAATAAGACCAATGGAAATAAAAATGAAATGAATATGTAATTTGATGTATGTTAGAATTTGGAAGTAAAATAGTTAGAAATAAATTGTAGATTTACAAATACAAAACATATACTAATCGATTTTGTAGGCGGTAGGAAGAGGTATGAAATACCGCACTGTTAATGTTACAATGGGGTAGTGGGTGTTTAATGGTACGATTGTTACATGCTGTGTACTAAAATGGTTGATTATGCACTTATGTTAGGTACGCCATGGCTGACATTTGAGACTTGTTCGTGTTTTATGGGAGTGGTCTTGTACGCGACGGGCCGTACGGGGCGGACCTATCAAATTGTGACCGGACCGTGATCCGGGCACCCGGTCTGAACACCATGAGCTTGTCTGAGCTACGGAGATGTGTCAATTCGGCGTTCGATCGGCACACCGCAAGGAAGAAGTTACAGATCGAGGCAGTCTATGCCTCAATGGTGGGTGATGCAGGGGAGAGCATGTGGCAACTTCTGAAGGTGACCAATGACGCCTCATGGGCCAACTACATGGAGGTCGTATGCAATCCTGATGCTGCGATATATGCCAGGCCAATGGTGTATGTCGAGTTCGTGGAGAGGACAGAATCATCCGCCATGGTTGGTTCTGATGCTGCTGGTGGAGATGTAGTGCCTGGGTTTATCTCCGGTGGTCATGAAGACGCTTCTTCGGGAGAACATGTGGGCGAGGAAGTGGGTGATGAAGACCTCAGGAGGCGTGCGGAGAATTTCCAGGCCAACGAAGGTGTGGTCGAGAGGTGGTGGGCCGCCCGTATTGACTGTCTTGAGTACCTTGGGGACCAGGTGGAAGAAACGGGCAGCGAGGAGGACGAGGATGTGGAAACAGACAGTTCTGGAGAGGATGAGGATGGCGAAGCTGCAATTGGAGGGGTGGTAGGTCATGTTGTGACCACCGATGGTGCATACGTGTCATCCAGACTGGACGACAATGCAGCGGCATCCCTAGTTCTGCCATAGGCGGAGGAGGGAGAATGGGGGTTCAGCGAGGCCACACTCATTTTGGGGCAGTGCTTCCGTAATAAGACAGAGGACACTTACTGTAGTGACCAAAACTAAAAAAGAGGACAGTTTTGCACAGAGACATGACAAAAGAGGGAAGCTTTGCACAGAGACGTGACAAAAGAGGGCAGCTTTGCACAGAGACATGACAAAAGCGAGCAGCTTTGCGCAGTGACGTGACAAAAGAGGGCAGCTTTACGCAGAGACATGACATAAGAGGGCAGTTTTGCGCAGAGACGGGACAAAAGAGGGCTGCTTTGCGCAAGGAAATGACAAAAGCGCACAGCTTTGCACAGTGACGTGACAAAAGAGGACAGCTTTGCGCAGAGACATGACAAAAGAGCTCAGTGTTGCACAGAGATATGACAAAAGAGGGCAGGTTTGCACAGAGACGTGACAAAAGAGGGCTGCTTTGCGCAGAGACATGACAAAAGCGAGCAGCTTTGCACAGTGACGTGACAAAAGAGGCCACCTTTGCGCAAAGACATGATAAAAGAGGGCAGCTTTGCACAGAGACATGACAAAAGAGGGCTGCTTTGCGTAGAGACATGACAAAGCGGGCAGCTTTGCGCAGTGACATGACATAAGAGGCCAGCTTTGTCTACAGACGTGACAAAAGAGGCCAGCTTTGCGTAGAGACATGACAAAAGAGGGAAGCTTTGCACACAGACATGACAAGAGCGGTCAGCTTTGCGTAGTGACATGACAAAAGCGATCAGTTTTACGCAGTGACATGACATAAGAGGCCAGCTTTGTCTACAGACATGACAAAAGTGGGCAGCTTTGCGCAGTGACATTACAAAAGAGGGCAGCTTTGCGCAGTGAAATGAGAAAAGAGGACATCTTTGTGCAGAGACATGACAAAAGAGAGTACCTTTGCCAGGTGACATGACAAAAGAGGGCAGCTTTGTGCAGCGACCAAAAATAAATCACATGCCCACCCTTTGGCTTATAAAATGAGGTGCAATGCATCTGCAAGAGAACACTACACAATCGAACACTACATCATACCTTCCTTCTTCACGTCGAGATGGACAACAAGCAGCTAAAGGAATTCCAAAAATTCGCGGACAACATACGGGAGAAAATTAGGAAGAATAGGGTGGAGGCCCGCAAGAAGGCACAATGGGAGGAGACCCGCAAGATAGCAAGGGCTGCTGCGGCTCGCGAGGAACAAGCAAGGGCTGCTGCGGCTAGGGCCAAACAAGGGGAGAGTGCCACGAGGTCACAGCCACCTAACAACGCCCCCTGTAGGAGCATGTCCATACCCAACCCTCCAACTGAATGTTCGCCACAACACCCCCCGAGGGGGAGGTGCCGCCCCTCTGCTGGTGCAGAGACCCATGTAAATTATTCAAGTCAAAGTAGCGCCTTAGCCTCAGCATGTGTTATTAGGGTTGCGGGAACTACTCATCTGACTATCATGACCACCGTTTCGACACCAGCAGCTATCGGCAGCCGGTAAGAACTACTTACAATATGTTCCCCAACTATTTCTAACTAACAATACGTAATAACAAACTCTCTCGTCTGCCCGCAGTCCCCGGAGCCGCTATGTGGCTACCGCAAGTGGATCGACCTAGAGATCCACCCATATTCCACCCATATGACCAGTGGACTTTGGACTTTGACGAGTGGAACGACAAAAGGGCATGCGAGATCCGCGAGGAGCAGCGTTGCCAAGACGAGCAAACCGAGCGTATACGTCGGGAGACACAAGCTCATCTCAAGGCGAGCACGCGCAGGGAGCGCGAGGCTCGCGAGAGGGAGCGCGAGAAAAAACGAGAACTGGCGGCCAAGGCCAAACAGGAATCTGAGCATTTCAACGTCGAGCTCGCAAGGAAGTGAAAATGGCCCTGATCTACGCAGTAGGTTGGGCCATTCCGCGCTACTCCCCTCAATGTCTAATTTATTTCCATGCCAAGAAGGTGCATATGTATCGTGGGACTACTCTACGTTGTTACATCGTGCATTGTTCTGTTTCGTATGCACGTAACCAAATCTTGTGTGCCGTGTCATTTTCATGTTTATTATGAAGTCTATTTTAATTATCAGCATAAAATCTCCTCATCTTCTCGCATTCATTTCTCCTACGTGTTCAATATCACTTTACTTCCTTTCGTCCAATTGCTCATATCACAGTTGTGCTCAAAAAAAATTTCATTAAATTTCTTCCAATAAAACAACATAACATGATCGAAAAATGTTATTGCCAGTTCAACATATTTTTCACGGTCAACAATGTACGAAAATCACAAATACATCAATCATTACTTCAAAAAATTTCATTCGTACTCTACCAAACAAAATTCTTAATTTTCATAATTGCAAAAAAATTACACAAGCAGTAAACTAGACTCTACATCAAATTCATATTTTTTTCAAACACCATTTCATATTTCCAAAATTATTTCTATTCCAAATAACTTCACAATGCATAAAAATTCTTATACCTTAAATACACAGACCAAACGCTAAACAGAGACCAAACCCTAAAAAATATTAGTCGTGCGCTCGGGCGCCGCATGATCGGTCTACAGTGTGAACGTGCGGTCGGGGATTGGAGTCGTGTGGTCGGGACGGAGTCGTGCGGTCGGAAATTGTATCGTGCGCTCACCTGGCCGTGCACAGTGGAGTCGTGCGGTCTGGTACTGCACGACCCAGCTACAGTGCGGTCGTGCGGTCCCGGACTGCATGACTAGCCAGGTGTCGCAACGGCACAATCCCGCGGTCGGGCAGGGGGCTAGTTATGGAATTTTTTCGCTGAGGGGGCCAAAATTGGAATTTTTGCGTGCAACAGTGTTAGATGTGTCCAAAGTGTGAATCTTAGTACTAAACATCTTTTCCTCCTAGAAATATCACAACATTAAAAATTTGGGCATTTCTCCCCCTAATGCAGAGATTATCTTTGTTAATAGCATACCTCAAAAATCCCCTATCATGGGAACATGAATGATGAATTTCAGATCCAACATAGATCCCTAACAACTGATGGTGGCCTAAAGGTGTATGCTACAATGTGATATTATTTTGGAAATGTTTGATTCCTCCAATACACACTAAATTCAATTAGGGGTTTGATCATTATATGAAGTAAGCTGGACTTATATAAAAGTAGTGGCATGAAAACCTACAGATCCCTATAACCAATGGGGTATCCCAAACAGCCAGTTCTATAACACGGAGCTCGAACAGGGGTACGTGGGTCAACAGAACTTTCTATATTAAATGTGAGAAACTTGAACTAAATCATGTCTTGTTGGATCTTTTCACTAGTTATGCTCTTAAGATCTTCTTATGATTTATGCTCTGTCAAATAGGCTAAGTTGAGTTTTAAATCTAAATTGAGCTTGCTAGTTCTTTATTGAACATGAATTTACTTCTCCTGGGCTTTTGCGGCTCGATCGGGTATAGCTTATGGACTAAGTAGTAGCTCATTGTTACTAAACTAAAAATGAAATATGAAAATGATCACTTTTTGTGTCATTACACTATACATAAACTCAAGGGGAGTTTTGGATGACCCAGACCACTCTCTTAACCTTTTTGCTTGGGATGGTCGTAGTGAGGCTTGAGATCTAGCACACGGCTAAGAAAGTAAAA
Source organism: Dendrocalamus latiflorus (assembly GCA_017311315.1). NCBI lineage: Eukaryota > Viridiplantae > Streptophyta > Magnoliopsida > Poales > Poaceae > Dendrocalamus > Dendrocalamus latiflorus. The sequence continues at coordinate 23,647,410 of CM029626.1, read as the reverse complement.
AAAAATGTGAAAAATGGTTGAAACTTAGGAGGCAATTCTGGATAGCTCCTCGTACAGGACTTGCTTTGCTAAGATAAAACCAAAAATAAATTTCACCAAATGCTTGAACAAAATGATTCAACATTGAACTTGTAGCTCTCTAAATGTACTCAATTATAGTTTTTTTAATTTAGTTTATTGATATGGCTTGACTCATTTTGGATATCTTTGGCTAAACTATAATCTTGATCCACTTAACATGCTAAAAATCCATTTAATTTTATATTATTGCTCATTTGGTTTTAGCTTTGCTATATATGGTTTGCCATAATGTAAAATAACTACTTCACATTATATTACTTGGTGTAATACTTATAGAGTCACTTTGGATAATTTTCTTAGCCCCTTATGCTAAAAATAAATAAATTGCTATCACTTCATTTCATTCATACTTTATCTTTTTCCATACATCCTGATAACTTCATTGTCAAAGGAGGGGAGAAAGATTGATAAATATGTATATCTAGAGCATAATTTGGAGTTTTTGTACAAAATTTTAGTAAGTTAGAGCTTTAATATTTTGTTGTGATTATCTTATTTTTTTATCTTTTCTCACCACGACCAAGGTCAAATAGAACAATTATTCTTTCATATGAATTTAGAGTGAGATTTCCTAATTAATTTGGTGGATTTGAAGCCTTTTTTTTTGAAAATTTTGCCATTTTCAGCAACTTCAATCGATTTCTATCTCATATGATCATTTTTAGTACTTGCATTCCTCTTATGACCATTTTGAGGTTTAGATGCAAATTCCTCTCTAATTTCTACAACCACCTATTGCATTTTTTTTTATAAATTGCCAACGAGTTCATCCAAGGGGAGATTGAAGGACCATGTGAGAAGGTATAGGATTTTGTTGTGATGAACCATTGTCATTTTGAAGGTTGAAAATTTGGAATGTGGAAATTTACATATTTTCTGGATAGCTTGTAGAAATGGATGATTTTGGAAACTTTGAGTCATGGGGTATTTGGTTTGACCTAGGTCAATGCATACGTGGGGTGATTTGGTTTGACCTAGGTTACTGCATATGTGTTGCATGGTGCATGTTATAGCTAACGTGGGTCAAGTTGTGAAAAACTTATGCCCAAAAATAATTTCTTTGTCTTTGGATGTGCAGGATTGCTTGGAATCAACCATAGTCAACGACGAGGATCAGAACTACGCTTATGGAGGAGCTGAAGCCCAAAACAATCGAGGATGGCGGGTGACATGGATGAGCACAAGCATGATACTAGAAAGATGGGAATATTGAAGGGAAGTTCGAGTGATAGGTTACACCATGTAGCCTTGTCGGTCTAAGTGAGGTGTGGTCCAGTGGAACCAGAACAGGAGGGACTTATCGACAGATGGCAAGCCAGTGGTGCACGTACACGTGGCAAGTATGACGATTGCTTACAATGGAAGTTAAAGACTAGGTTAAGAAAGGATATTTTAGTAGTTTGACAAAAATATTAAAAATTACTTTGGATCAAACCACGGCGCTTGAGCGGCACTTGGTAAAGCGATCTAGGTCATGGAGCTTCGAACATGAGAATTGAATGATAAAGTCATAATCCGCTTCTAAGGCATGAAGTCACGTAGAATGCATTTGTCCTGTGATTCAAATTTGTTTTGTACTTCTCTATTTTTCGTTGTTTGTCTCCAATTGTGTAATTTCTGTATGCATTTGAAATTTCATAAGAGTAAAAGACTATATTTGTGTCAACTTAGTTTAGTCCTATAAATGATTCAGTCCGCCCTTAATTTTATTCCTGGCTTCGCCACTGGTGGGAAGGGAAAGTTGCCTCCCTCTGGAACCCTAGTAGCCATAAAGGCGAAGAGGATGGTGAGCTCTGCAATCTCCAGGACCTTCTGGTTATCATCGATTGCCCTAGCCATGCTTGCCAGTGACGTTGTTTCTTCCTCGTTGATACTTTACAAGGAGCAGCCACTCGAGTGTACACCTCCCATCTGGTGCCAGTACGGGACGAAGGCAGCCATATGGATCTCATGTAGAGATTTGAACAATGGCGTCATTAGAGCATGTACATCCCTAAGTATTAAGTCAATGCTATAGGAGAGAGAAATTTCTTAACACCGTTACCAAGAGATGTGAGTGTGCTAAGCCTGAATTGCATGGCACCAAAATAAACCTTAGCAACTGGTGCTATGTTAAAAAAGGTTAAACCTTTAGCAATGATGATAAAGATTAAAGTAAAAGTAGCTAATAATAATCTTATAGAGAGATGATATATCCACTTTTTATTTTAAATGCTAAGAGACGTACATGATTTTAGTATGGGTGCAGCCGCGCAGGCGCTCCACTTTTGAGTGTGGACGACCAGAGTAGGCCTGTGACGGGACCCACGCGTGGAAAACGACATGATTTCTTGATCAGGGCAGAGAAACCGTTCGTGACTGTTGAGAAACCGTCGCTGGCGACCAGTCCGAGCGATTTCTCTGCTTAGAACAAGAACGAATCAATCACAGAATCACAGAGAGAATAGATTGAACACAGAGAGGTAGAGAGAACTCCTGGTCTTTCTTTATTGCTTTAGATTGCATCGGGGTACATAATGAGGGGGGGTCTAGGTCCCTATTTATAGTCTACGGTGGGGGTGCCCAATTAGATCAGGACTCTTGGATAGAGTCCTGGTTTCCTAACACTCCCCCTTGGGCACTCACCCAACATGCTCATGCCTCGTTAAAACTCCATAAAAACCCAGTGGGAAAAATTTGGAGAAAGAGTACATGATACATGTGATGCTGCGATGCACGAATTGCCTCATTAAAAACCTTGGTCGAGAAACTTCATGGAAAACTCGTCAAGGGAAAAAGAGTACAATTCACCCAAATTCATTTGGTCTACATGACTTTATTTTGGGTACTTAATCTTCATGATCAAGATTTATTAGCGGGCTTGTGAGAATTCTCCCCCTGAATTCTGCACTTCTCTAAGTCTCATCATTCCAATTCCACGCACGCACCTTTCAAAGCTAGATGCGGGGAGTGACTTAGTGAATAAATCTGCGAGATTTTCACATGACTTAGTATGCAATACTTTAATCTCGTCCATCCTTTGCAATTCATGTGCATAGAAGAACTTGGGGTTGATATGCTTTGTGAGATGACTTTTCATATAGCCCGTTTGCACTTGTGCAACGCAAGCGGCATTATCTTCATAGATAATTGTGGGGTTCTGCACAATGTTCATCCCACATGACTGCTGGATGTGGTGAACCATTCGGCGGAGCCAGGCGCACTCTCGTGCGGCTTCATACAGTGCTATAATTTCTGAGTGGTTCGTCGAAGTAGCTACCAGGCTTTGTTTAGACGATTTCCAGGAAATTGCAGTTCCACCACACAGGAATACATAGCCTGTTTGTGACTTAGCGGTATGCGGGTCTGACAGATACCCAGCATCTGCATAGCCAATCAAGTTCAGATCTTGATTCTTTCTGTAAAACAATCCGAGGTCTTTGCTACCTTGGAGGTATCGGAAAATGTCCTTTATGCCCTGCCAATGCCTTTTGGTGGGCTCTGCACTGTACCTTGCTAACAGGTTCACGGCAAATGCAATGTCCGGTCTAGTGCAGTTTGCTAAATACATGAGTGCTCCCACTGCACTCAAGTATGGGAATTCCGGTCCCAGGACTTCCTCCCCCTCTTCCCTTGGTCGGAAAGGATCTTTTTCTTGCTGTAAAGACCTACCGATCATCGGTACTTTCGAGGGAAATGCCTTCTCAAAGCCAAACCTTTCGAGCACCTTCTGGGTGTAGGTCGACTGATGTACCAAGACTCCTTCAGGGACATGCTCAAGCTGCAAGCCTAAGCAAAACTTGGTTTTGCCCAAATCTTTCATTTCAAATTCTGACTCCAAGTAGGAGCTTGCTTCTTTTATATCTTCGGCTGTCCCGATGATATTCAGATCATCTACATACACAGAGATTATACAGAATCCATTCTGGGATCGCCGTATAAATACACAAGGACAGTCTTCATTGTTCGTGTAGCCTTTCTTGTAGAGAAAGTCGCTCAAGCGATTATACCACATTCTTCCAGATTGTTTCAGTCCATACAGTGACTTTCTGAGTTTCACACTGTACAGATTTCTATTTGCTCTGTCTTGGTTCGGGAGAGGAATTCCTTCAGGGACTTTCATGTAAATCTCCGAATCCAAGTTACCGTAAAGGTATGCAGTCACAACATCCATCAATTTCATTTCCAAATTCAAGTTTACTGCCATTGAGATCAAGTATCTAAAGGTAATTCCACTCATGACTGGGGAGTAGGTTTCTTCATAATCAACTCCAGGACGTTGAGTGAAACCTTGGGCTACCAGCCTTGCTTTGTATCTCACTACTTCATTTCTTTCATTTCTCTTTCGAACAAATACCCACTTGTGCCCAACGGGGTGTATGTGGGGAGGTGTGCGGCATACGGGCCCAAACACCTCTCTTTCATTCAGAGATAGCAATTCAGTTGCTATTGCCTTCTTCCAATCTTCCCAATCTGATCTTTTCTTACATTCAGCGAGCGATGCAGGCTCGGGATCAAGATCGATGATGGTGGCAATTTTCTTTGCGAAGTAGATATCGACATTAGCTGTTGTCCTATTCAGGGACTCTCCCGTGTGCACATAATTTATAGCTATTTCTTCATGAGTTGCTTCTGCTGGAGCTTCACCTTGCGCATCGCTTCTTTCAATTGCGGTGGCAAGTCCCTTTAGTTTTTCGGCTCTGATGTGTGCGCACACATCCATTCCGATGGGGATATTCAGATCCGGTATGCCCTTTTCGGAAGGTGTCATACTTGTGCCAGGTCTCAACTGGCTCCCCTTCTCATTCTGGGGGACTTCAATGATCGGCTGTGATAAATCCCTTTTATCCTTTTTCGCCGGGCGTCCCCGGTTACTTTGGACTCGAGGAACCGGAGTTCTCGTCCTTTTATTCTGAGGCCTCTGGACGGGATTAGGGATACCTTCAATTTTCTTTGGTATTTCAACCCTCTCCGGTGCATTGCGTGCAGGCACATGCGACTTAATCACGCTCTTCAAATCACTAAAGTGATCGGGCAGTTGATTTGCTAATGCTTGCAAGTCGATGATCTTCTGGACCTCTTTTTCAGTTTCACTAGTGCGCGGGTCATGTGCATGAATTCCCGTGGCTTCCCACGTAATTTCCCGACATTTTTCATCAACGGGTTGATTTCCTCCCCCTAATGACGGGAAATTATCTTCATCAAAAATGCAATCAGCGAAGCGGGCAGTATGCAAATCTCCAGACATGGGTTCCAAATACCTGATTATGGATGCAGTCTCATAACCAACGTATATCCCAGTCTTGCGGAGTGGGCCCATTGCAGTTTGCTGCGGAGGTGGTATCGGTACATAAACCTTACACCCAAACCTCCTAAGATGGGAAACTTTGGGTGGTGACCCTTGCGCTAATTGCATAGGTGAATGGATGTTGTAGGCCGAAAGTCTAAGGTTGATGAGATTCGCTGCATGAAGGACTGCATGTCCCCAACATGTAGCTGGCAAATTACTTTTATGCAAGAGGGGTCGGGCAATAAATTTAATTCTTTTAATTAAAGCCTCTGCCAAACCATTCTGGGTATGGACATGCGGTACCGAGTGCTCAACTGCAATTCCCATCGCCATGCAATAATCATCAAATGCCTTCGAAGTAAATTCTCCGGCGTTGTCCATTCTGATGGACTTGATATGATGATCAGGAAACACATTTCTGATGCGAATGATCTGCGAGATCAATTTTGCAAAGGCGTGGTTTCTTGTGGACAACAAACCCACATATGACCACTTCGAAGAAGCGTCAATGAGCACCATGAAGTACTTAAACGGCCCTGAGACAGGCTGAATAGGACCGCAAATGTCTCCCTGGATGCGTTCCAGGAATGCAGGGACTTCATCCTTCACTTTCAGAGTGGAGGGTCTAGTTATTAGTTTCCCGGTGGCACATGCAGGGCACACAAAATCTTCATGATTCGGGAAATTCTTCACATTAATATTATGCCCATGCGAGTTATTTATTATGTTTCTCATCATCCTAAGACTTGGGTGGCCTAATCTATCATGCCAGAGACAGAAGAGTTCAGAGCTTCTAAACACTGTTTTCAGAACAGTGTACGCTGCAGGCGCTTTAATTGTGGTATGATATAGCCCAGTTTCAAGTGAAGGAAGCTTTTCTAATATTCTTTTGCCATTCTCTTCGCGCTTCGTAATGAGCAGGTATTCCTTACCGTACTCTTCGTCAGTCTCGACGTGGAAACCATTGGCGCGAATATCCTTAAAACTTAGGAGAGTTCTAGTCGATTCTGGGTACAATAAGGCTTCTTCAATGACCAAAGTTGTGCCCATGGGAAGTATAATTGTGGCTCTTCCGGAACCGATTATACATGCATCGCTTCCGGCGATTGTCGTAAGGCTGCCATTGCTCTTACGGATCGACTGGAAATACTTAGTCTCTCTTAAGATGGTATTCGTTGTGCCGCTATCGGCAAGGCATACTTCCTCCATAGGGCGCCACACGTGTTCTAATATAACGTATTTAATTAACATGTATCAGAAGGCATTCAACACATAAATAAAATACGCAAATATCAGAACATAATTTGCCATCATAAACTGAATAAATGAATGCTTTATTCCAAAATCATCCAACCATTACGGGAAAGCAAAATCCTAAAGCACCAACCATGCAAGTTCTAAACTTGTCCATTTAACACAAAATAAATGACAATTAACGTCTCATGCATTTTGTGCATCAGACGGAATCAACTAGAAAATCATCGACTTCTTCGGCTATTTTCTCAGCAGTGACATTCTCTTCAAGAGAGATCATGGCTGTGGCTGCCTCTAAGTCGTAAGGGGGTGCTGCTGCCGGGATGGACTCAACCTCCATCATCTCCGGCAACTGCTCAGGCTGCTCCCCCTCAATGACTGCAAAGTGGGCTTCAGGTTGCCCTTTGCCATTCTTCTTCTGAGCTTGGTGGGCATCAATGACATGTTGCGGTGCTTTGCATATCCGCGACCAATGTCCCCACTTGCCACATTTGTAACAACCCTGGTTCTGCTGGCCATATGTCTTGTCACTCTTTTTAGCCTTTTTGTCGTTTGGAGCATCTGACTTGCCTTTCTGGGCAACGATTTTACCCTTCTTCCCCCTTTTCTTCATCAAGGGCTTTCGCACCTTGAGGCTGCTAGCGTTGGCTTCATGGCCAGCGGAGCTGCCTTGTGGCTGCGAGACGTAATTCTTGCGGAGAAGTTCGTCCTGAGCCTCGGCTACCTGCATCATATCAATCAATTCGGCATACTCCTTGTAGCCGTTTTGACGATAGTTGCGGGCAACCTGTACAGCACTAGGGTGGAAAGTGGACAGGGTCTTCTCGATCTTCTGGTCCTCTGTGATCTCCTTGCCACAGAGTTTAAGGTTTGTACAAATCCTGTGCAAGGCAGAATTGTACTCCCCGACCGTTTTAAAGTCGGCAAACCTCAGTCTGATCCACTCCTGCTCTGCTTGAGGAAGAATGGTGTACTTGAGCCTCTCAAACCGCTTCTTGAGTGCGGTCCAGAGTGCTAGCGCATTTCTCTCTGTCATATACTCATTCTTGAGAGTTGAGCAGAGATGGTGCCTGAGAAAATGAAGTGCCTGATCATTCTCCTCAGGTGTGGGTCTAGCGTCTTTCTGTCCGCTTATCCCAATAGCTGCGCCGAGCTTCCGGCCCCCAAGCACAATCTCGACATCGGATGCCCATGTCAGATAGTTTCGGCCATGCTGGGCCAGCTCCTCGAACTCCCGGTTCGAAATTCCAGTCATCTACATGTGTATGAACGAAATAAAATAAGTTTACTGCAGGTAAACATGCATGGAAAATTTACTACAGGTAAATAAAGTGGTACAATAGATTCCCATAATGTTTCATAATTTTCTGTGCATTTTCTATAATTTTACTGCTAATTTCAGTGATTAAAAGCAATTTAAACAATTACAATTAACCAAAAACAGTAAATAAATACAGAAAATACAGAAAGTAATAATGGCAGAAATAAATATGCTTCAAATGCAAAAATTGATGCAAAATTCGGATTCCCGAGGCCCTTTTATGCTTAAATATGAAATTTCAGCAAATTCTGCAATTCCAGGGGGTTTTTACGCAAAAATTTCAATTCAGAGAAAAATTTGCGCAATTTTCTGATTTACCGAGGGGTTTTCTGCAAAATTCTGGACCCGCTCGCAAATTTGAGAGCTTATTCGCAATTTTCGGAATTACGAGGCCTATTCTGCAAATTTTAGGACCTAAATTAAATAATTAAGGGCCAATTGCTAAATTCATAAAGCTAGGGGGGTTTTCTGCAAAAATTCCCCCCCCCCCGGCCGGGCCCTTTTCTTGCGGCCCATCTCCTTTTCCTCCCCCCCCCCCCCCGCGCGGGGCCCATCCGGCCCTTCTTTTGCCCCACAGCCCATTTGGCCCAGCCGGCCGGCTCAAAACCAATTTAGGGTTTCCCCTTTTCCCCCTAGCGGTGGCGGCGGCAGGACCCGAGTCCGGCTCGGGCGGGCGACGGGCGGCGGAGTCGGCTCACGGGGGCGCTCGGCGGGGCGCGGCGGCGTGAGCGGGCGGAGGAGCCGAGACCCGTGCGGGGCGGCGGCGACTAATGCTGGCTGGGCGGGCGGCGCGATTGGCCGGCACGGGCGGTGCCATTCGGGGCAGGCGGCCGGCGACGCGCGCGGGTGAGGCGGGGAAGGCCGGTGACTACAGGACCGGGCGGAGGAGGCCAAAGCGGTGCCTGCGGGGCGGCGCAAGGAGGTGGCTGCGGGGGCGCGCATTCGGGCGACGACCGGGCGGCGTGGCCGGCGCGAGGCAGCGGGCCCGGGGCTATAGGTGGCGAGGGGCGGCGGCAGGCCGTGCGGGGCTGCCGGCGGGGCTGTCGCAAGCGGGCGGCGACGCGGGGAAGCCGAGGCGTCGGCGGCCAACGCGCGTTCGGGCGCGGGGAAGCCGAGGCGACGGCGGCCGGCGCGCGTTCGGGCGCGGGGAAGCCGAGGCGACGGCGGGGCCGTGCGTCGTGCGGGCGACCGGAGCGGCGGGGAAGCCGAGGCGGCGGGGCCGGGCGCCACGCGGGGTGGCGGCGGCCAGAGCCAGGCGGCGGCGCTTGCGGGCGCTAATCCGGCGCAGTCGGGCGGAGCCCATGCGGGGGCGTGCGCGGAGGCGGCCGGCCGGAGCTTTGCGCGTGCGGGCGCAGCTACTCCAAGCGGTGGGGATGCGGCCGGCGGCCGACGACATGCACGGCCGTGAGGCCTCCTCCCTTTTTCTTTTCTTTCTGTGTGATGCATGAACAGAGCAGATGCAATAATAAAATTTCCAATCTGCAATGCTGAGCAGAAATATGAAATCATTGCATATATTTCTTGTGCTTGTGATCATGCAGGATCAGACAACACTATGCAAAAATTTCTAATCTACGATGCAATCAACATCTACCCTGTTTTCACAATCTACCGATCGACATTGTGCCGGCGACTGCAAGTCTGCTCGCGGTAGATTAGGGCGGATTTGCACCGTAGAAATTCAATCTAGAACGCGAAAAGAAAAAAAGCGATCTAGAAAATTCAATCTGTGCTTCGATGATTACCTCGTTCACCGGAGCGAAGTCGTGCTGATAACGTGTTGAGAAACCGTCGCTGGCGACCAGTCCGAGCGATTTCTCTGCTTAGAACAAGAACGAATCAATCACAGAATCACAGAGAGAATAGATTGAACACAGAGAGGTAGAGAGAACTCCTGGTCTTTCTTTATTGCTTTAGATTGCATCGGGGTACATAATGAGGGGGGGTCTAGGTCCCTATTTATAGTCTACGGTGGGGGTGCCCAATTAGATCAGGACTCTTAGATAGAGTCCTGGTTTCCTAACAGTGACCAACGTTTCCAGCGCGCATGCACGCATTAGACGCTTCCTTTGACCAAAACACGGTACTCCGAGGCTACTTTCGTAAAGAAACAGTCCAATTTACGCCCTTAATTTTAGCCTAGTCTATAAATCATTCCAACTTTAAAACACAACATTCGTAAAGAAAAATATCCAATCTATGCTCTCAATTTTAGCCTAGTCTATAAATCATCCTCTACTCTAAAGTATGACATTTAACACTCTCCAACTACTAAAACCGTCTACTGTAACTCCTAAGAAACGGATGTACCTTAGTTTTAGTGAGACGTGATGGTGATGTTGGCTAACCTGACATTCAATGTAGTAGATGTGCTGATGTGGCTGGCTGAGTCCAGTATGGCCCAAATGTCAACTGTTAAGTTCATCTTCCTTGTCTCTTCTTTTTTTATCCTCAGCCGAGCATCACTACCGCCGGGCACCATCTTCCACCACCCTACGTCAGATCCATCACCGCACCTCGATGGGCTCAACACAACGCAGTACGCTCCCTATGCCAGCCGTGGAGCTTACCAACCTCCATTGCATTTGTGACGAAGGGCAACACGGCCGCATGGATGACGAGCTAACTGACTTTCTTTGTAGCAGCCTTTGTTTCCAACATTCCTCAAAACATGTTCACATCCTTAGGAAAAATGCGTTCCTTTACCCCTCTAGATGGAGTAAGCGTTTGGTGTGCCAATCTTAAACATCTTCTTGATCTTTGCACCATGGTTGTCCCCATAGTAGATGGCACAATACTAATAGGTTGGGGAAAACACCATACAAGATCTCACAAGAATACTTTCCCAACGAGGATAGTAACTTGGTTTGTGATATTGAGCGCACCCTTGAACCACCGTAGCCTGTACGGTTTTTGGATACAGTGTCGTTGTTAGCTTCATCTTCTCAACGAGCTCGATGCTAGCAGCATTGATTAAAGTGTCGTCGTCAATCGTGAAATCAATGACTTGTCTCCCCCACTTTGCAACGAGAGTGAAAAAGTCAAATCTTGTTGAAGCCTTCCTTCTCCATCAGGGCGTTGAGACCTAACCTCCTGCAGCTCTCCTTCGAAGGCGTCATGGCAGCAATATCAGCACCACCATAAACAATCATCACTCTAATTCCAACTGATGTGGATCAAACCTCATGGTGAGATTTATCATTTGGGTTGCTCGATCTTTCACAGTGGTCAAACTGCCAGATACAACTAGATCACAAGTTAAGACACAATTTGCACTAGGATAGATAAGTTCCTCTCCTTACACACCACATTACATAAACCAGAAATATGGATCAAAGAAGCCCAAGAATGATGCTCTTAATCACGCGCACTACAAAGTAAACCTTACTAGGCCCTTCAATGGTGGATTTTCATAAGAGCTCACCAAACCCGATAAAAGGGATGAACCCCAATGGCGCTTGGCCAAAAACACAAGTTGTCTCACAATTCATAATCAAAACTCTGGGCACAAACGACATATATATAGACTTGGCTTTATATAGCCATGCTACTTGGCCTCACTGGCCCAAACCGACCTGACCTATTTCTTAATTAAGTAGAACTCTTACTAGATAAATTACGTCCCTAATAATCCATCCGGAACAAACAAAATAGTGAAAGCAAACTTGACCTTTTACATCTTGGCCTTACCTAACTAAACATTCTAAATCTAATTATTTAATTAAGTTGATTAACCCAACTTGATCTCACGTGAACAGGTGCACACCATGGTGGGTCCCATGTGTTTGATGTGTACGGGTCGAGACCTCAGTGCGACAGTGCCAAATAAAAACGATGTGTGTGCCATGACCATGAGATAATAATGCTCCGATTCTCCTTCCTGCTTGTCCATGGCTTGTAGCATACGTAGATGACCGCGACCCCTCCTTGGCTAGTTGGCTTGGGACTTGCTCACGAAAACATAGCTGGAGTTGGACTCCGCAATTATCCAATTTGATCTCCCTTTTAATTCAGAATTATCGTTTCCTTTATCCCGTAACACACGTTTGGAAAGCTCCCCAGTGGCACTTGGCCAAAACACAAGTTGTCTCAATTCATATTAATCAAAACTCTGAGCACGATGCATAGACTTGGCTATACATAACCATGCTACTCGGCCACAATGGTCCAAGCCAACATGACCTATTTCTTAATTAGGACTCTTACTAGATAAATTACGTCCCTCATAGTCCATCCTGAACAAATAAAATATAGAAAGCAAACGCCTTTTACATCTTGGCCTTACCTAACTAAATTTTCTAATCTATCTATATATATTTTATACTAATTAGACACTTGAGGAAGCTTCCATATTAACTAGAAAGATTTTGATCATCTATCCGATGGACCTAAGTTATAATAGTTTAGATTAAAAAAAAGAGTTTCTGCCGAACATAATCCAAATAAACTGCAATTATATGCCTATACTAATTAAACACTCCAAGGAAACTTCCACGTTAACCAGAAAAATCTGGTCAACTATCTAGTGGACCCAAGTTATAGCGGTTTAGCTTAAAAGAAAGAGTTCATGTCGAATATAATCCAAATAAACTGAAATTCGAAATAAAATATAAAGAAAAAAATAATGTAAACATGTATGCTAACTTGATCATGATACTGTTGGGCATTTTAGTAATTTACCTAAACTGCTATGGGCCCACATGTAAGAGGTTGGAGAGGAAGGGATAAGGCTCGGCTGCTTGTTTTGATTTGGTCGTGCAGATTGAATTCCCAATCCCCTTTTCTCGAGCGCCTTTACTCACCCGTCAGGTGGAAGATGCGGTGGTCATTTTCGGTGACATCGGCCACTTCCCGGTCTTCTCACCTCCAAGGCACAGGTGGGGCTGGAGGCGGGTGATCTGCATTGTTTCCTTTCCCCTCTTCTCGATGGCCTTTTTCCCCTCCAAAAAGCAAAGCCAGGCAAGTTGATTTGGGGCAAGAAATTAAGAAGTAAATCACTGGTAGTTCCAAAGTTGATTTGGAGCAATTTGTTCTGCTGCCAATTTGAGACTTTGGGAAGAGCAGCAGTGCGTTCGCCGGTTTGATTTTGCCTTGATTTCTATTGTTCTTTTGAGCACATTGAGTGCTTCGATCAGTGTTCATCTTGCTTTGGCGACTGGTGCACAACAGGGAGGATTCACCTCCTACTCTTGTGTGCACGACAAGATTGTTCTTCTTGTTGTCTTTGTGTGGCATCTAAATGCACTTTGGCTTCACATACTTGGTGAGTACCGATCTGTAGAGTTGGGCTTTGTATCTTCGATTGCCTTCCCAGTGATACCCTAGTATTCCTGGCGATTGGTTTACTAGGACTTTGTCTTCATGATAAGCCTGGCCCTTTTTGGCTTCTAGTGGTTTAGACTACAACTGCACAGTGAGCTTTACTTGTGTTCTGTAGTTTCTATTGTGCAAATGTTACCCGTACTAGTGTTGTATATCTCTTTGATATCTCCGATATTTGTGATAATCACTAGCTCTGGGAGGACTTTGCATAATAGAACATGAGCTTTTGAGTTGCTCGATAAGGATGTTTTGTCAAATTAATATCATAGTGACATGTTAGACTCATTCTACTAGTGTGATTTTGCATATGCTAATTGACTAGCTGAATACCCGTGCGTTGCTACGGATTTTTAAAATTTATCATACTATATATTTTAAAACTCATAGGTGATAAAATTTTTAGAATATGCATACAAACATGTTCTTAAAGTTTTTAAATATGTCAAGTAAGTCGGAGGCGGAGGATACGGGGGAAGAGAAGAGGAGGAGTATGGCCCACGCGTTGGCCCGACCTTTTCTATGAGGAGCGGAAGAACTATCTACATGCAGATCTGGACGACTGATCTTTGATCGGATGAATGAGAAGAGAGAAGGGAGAATGGACCGACGACCACCAACTCACATTTTTATAATAGTAAAGATTACCTCCGTTTAAGTGTAGTTTGCAGCACTGTCAATTGTTAGATCTTGCAAACATATATATATATATATGTACATGATGCTTCTGTAATTGCTGAACCTGTATATTATTAGTGTAGTAGCATTGGTCTGATTCCAGTGATTGATTTTGGTTAGAATCTATTAAGTTTGTATGTTTTTGACATTGATACTACACTGAGGTAATATTCGCTTGAGTCAGACTAGCAAATTTTGAGAAAATTGTCACTATGATCTAAAAAATTGACAAAGAGTTGTAAGCACGCCGCCGGTGACTATCACGATGGCCATCGGCTCCATGGTCTCCCACTTTATCCATTTCACCTATTCAAGAACCAAAAATTAACTTGTAGAGAGTATGAAATGGTAAAAAAAGGGCTATTTAGGTATATACCACTTTAAAGTTACATGTTTTGATATATACCACTGTCAAGTTTTTCTTCAAGAAATGCCACTCCTAACATATGAAAATTAGAAGTACACGATTACAAACTTTTTAAGACCATAATGCCCCTCCTCCTTCCTCCTCCATCCTTCTTCCTCCTCCCCCATTCTCCACATACCTTGGCCACCTACCTCGGCATCAGCTTCGCCATCTCCCTCTGTCAAATTTAACTAGTGGGGTGGCCAAAAAACAGTTGCAAGCGCAGAGTAGAAATAGAGTATTGGTGTTCTCATTACATTAACTCCTCACTTGAGCTTGCAAAAAGGCTATATTACAAAATAGCATACATCTCATTATATAGATTTCACTAATTGACTCAGACTCGATGAACTCTAATTAAAAAATTTTACTACAGCTCATGTGCATCTAAGCAACTGTACTGGCTCTTGCTCATTACATAGTCCATTTGAGTACTACTTTTTAAACCAACTCAACAATAGTGTTCTATAGGTAAAACTCAATTTGCAACTTGTTAATTAGCTAGTATCAAACTTTGACACACCGCTGACAAAATAGAAACTTCAACCAATAGCTTGTAGTAGCTAAGCATGCCAACTTAATATCGGTTCATGCAGCCGACTCAAAACAAGATTAAAACAACATTCGCTCCTTTAATCTTGTTGATTCTTCTTTACATCCTGTAACTCAATTTCTGGTGCATTTCCAAAAACTTCACACTTTTGAGTGGCTTGGTTAATACGTCAGCGAGCTAACCATTCATCTTCATATGTTCTATTGTTATCTTGCCAGTCTCAACACACTCACAGCTAAAGTGATAATGTGTATCAATTTGCTTTCTCCTGTCATGATGAATGGGATTCTTGCAAAGGGAAATCACGAAATTACTATCCACTGCCAATATGACTTTACTTGGTTCTTTGTTTTTCATGTCACCTATTAATCGGCTAAGCCAAATGCCTTGACATGCAGATGTTGTAGCAGCAATGTATTTAGCCTCACATGGTGACAATGTCTCTACCTTCTACTTTTGTGATGCCCCAGAAATCGAGCTTAAACCAAAGAATTATACAACTCCAGTAGTACTCTTCTGATCATCAACATCTCTAAATAGGCCACTATCGTTGTACCCAACCAACTATAGTTGCCTCTCTCTTTTCCTTTCATAGTGACAACCAAAACTTAGTACCACATATATACCTTAGTATGTGCTTCATGGCTACCATGTGTTGTGTTGTGGGAGTTTCCATGTGGCGGCTCGCAATTCCCATGGCATAGGCTATATCCGGCTTTGTGTTTATCAGATATCTCAAGCTACTGATAATGCTTTTATAAGGTGTTGCATCAACAAGATGATTAGTGCTCATCTTACTCAACTTCAATTTTGCTTCAATGGGAATTTCATTATGATTGCACCTGCTCATGCCATACTTCTCCAAGATCCTAGCTGCATAACTAGATTGACGTAAGGAAATTCCAATTGGAGTTTGCTCCATTTCAATACCAAGATAGTAGTTCAGCAATCCCAAGTCACTCACGTTGTACAAACTCTTCATATCCATCTTGAATTTGTCAATCTATTTAGGATATGATCCCGTGATAATTAAATCATCAACATACGCACCAACAAGCAGGCTTGATTCTTCATGCTTTCTCTTGTACACCGTTTGTTCAAGTGGACTTCTTTTGAACCCAAGTCACACCAATGTCTTATCTGATAGGGACGGGGTCCCGATCTTCCAACATGTTCTGGATATGTTCAATTTGGTGGAGGCGCGACACAATTCGATCCGGCTTCCGAACAACACGTTCCGAACCCCGCAATCGCAGCACCACGTCTCCTCAGGTTATCAACCGTGCGCAGGCGGTTGACCTCGCCAAGAAGGTTAATCCTTGCCTGCGAATCGAAGAACACAAGCAAGAACAAGGAAGAACACAACTGAATTGCAGATGTATTGATTTAGCACTCGAAAGTTGGGGTCTCACAAACCGATGAACGGCGAAACTGTTCAAAGACAGAATTAATCTAAGCAAAACCCAACCCTAATGGTGGGGGTGGTGGCTGGATATAAAGGAGTGAGGGGCGTGCAAAACCCCTGGACGCGCCCTAATGGGCTCCAACACGATACAAAGCCGAACTGCCCAAAAGACGGTGACGCAACACCCTGACAGATTCTGAATGCCCATTTGTTTTGACGATTCCTGTTGACTCAGACGGAATTTTGACATGGGACCAGAGCCATTGGAAAGGTTGTCTTCTCAGCTTTCCATCCATATGTAGAACGTCCAAAACGGAGCCCGGATGCGATCTGGGCGTCTGTTTTAGTGCGGCCTGGTCCTGGACTCCGAATTGGATTTGAAGTCGGCTTGAGTTGGCCCTCCAACATGATTCGACCGCCCTTGCTGGACTTGTGCGTCTCGTAGTCCTTCTCCAAGTACTTCTAAGTCCCCTCCATGGTTCCTAATCATAATTAAATCATTAGGTAGCAATCGATTCTCAAATGAACAAAAAGAAGTACTTAGGAACGAGCTCACCTGTAAATTCAATTGTCGGGCGCAAGCTCTAGTGATTGGTCCTTGAATGTCAAGTGGAGGAGTGTTGTGTGTATCCGAAGAAGTGATGTCCTCATCATCCTCCCCCTCTTGAAGCGGAGTTGTCCTCAACTCAGCCTCTTCTTCTTCTCCCAAGTATGGCTTCAAATCTGAAATGTTAAAGGTGGGACTAACCCCAAACTCGGGAGGCAACTCAAGTTTATATGCATTATCATTTATCTTCTCAACTATCTTAAAAGGACCAGCAGCTCTAGGCATCAATTTTGACTTTCTTAACTCAGGAAATCTATCCTTTCTCAAATGCAACCAAACAAAATCACCCGGTTCAAGTTTAACTTCCTTTCTACCTTTACTACCAGTAATCCTATATTTTTCATTCATCTTTTCAATGTTTGCCTTAGTAGTCTCATGCATTTTGACAATAAAATCAGCACGCTCCTTAGCATCATTATGAACTCTCTCACTAGTAGGCAAAGGTAAGATATCAATAGGGGCACGTGGATTGAATCCATACACTACCTGAAAAGGACTTACCTTGGTGGTGGAGTGTTCCGCTCGATTATATGCGAACTCAACATGCGGCAAACACTCTTTCCCACAGCTTCAAATTATTCTTCAAAACAGCTCTCAACATGGTAGACAATGTGCGGTTCACCACCTCAGTTTGGCCATCAGTTTGTGGGTGACATGTTGTAGATAATAACAACTTTGTACCCAACTTGTTCCATAGAGTACGCCAAAAGTGACTCAAGAACTTGGCATCACGATCTGAAACTATAGTAGAAGGCATACCATGCAAACGAACTAGCTCTTTGAAAAAAAGGTCAGCAATATGAACGACATCATCGGTTTTATGATATGGTATAAAGTGAGCCATCTTAGAAAAGCGATCCACAACAACAAAAATGCTATCCCTCCCCCTCTTAGTCCTGGGCAATCCTAAAACAAAGTCCATAGAAATATCTGCCCACGGAATAGAAGGAACAGGAAGAGGCATATATAAACCATGTGGATTCAAGCGAGACTTAGCTTTTTGACATGTAGTGCAGCGAGCCACAAACCGCTCAACATCTCGCCTCATCTTTGGCCAAAAGAAGTGTGTGGCCAGAACTTCCTCCGTCTTCTTAGCACCAAAATGTCCCATCAAACCGCCTCCATGCGCCTCCTGCAACAACAAAAGACGAACGGATCCAACTGGAATGCATAGGCGGTTAGCTCTAAACAAAAAACTATCATTGATCACGAATTTACTCCATGCTTGTCCCTCTTTACAATGCAACAACACATCCTTAAATTCAGCATCAAAAGCATATTGTGCTTTAATAGGTTCAAGACCAAAAATGCGACAATCAAGTTGAGACAAAGCATCAACAATCACATTATCTTTCCCTTTCTTGTGTTTAATGACATAAAGAAAAGATTCAATAAATTCAACCCACTTAGCATGTCTACGATTCAAATTGGTTTGACTACGAATATGCTTAAGTGATTCATGATCGGAATAATGACAAATTCTTTAGGCCATAAATAGTGTTGCCACGTCTCTAAAGAACGAACAAAAGCATACAATTCTTTATCATGCATGGAATAATTAAGAGTAGGACCATTCAATTTTTCACTAAAGTAGGCAACAGGTTTGCCTTCTTGCATCAAAACACCACCAATGCCAATTCCGCTAGCATCACATTCCAGTTCAAAAGTCTTACCAAAATCCGGAAGTTGGAGCAATGGTGTGTGTGTAAGCTTGTCCTTCAAAAGATTAAAGGACTCCTCTTGTGATGGCCCCCAATGGAACACGACGCTTTTCTTTGTCAACTCAATCAACGGTGTCGTAATGGTGCTGAATTCCTTGACAAAGCGGCAATAAAATCCTGCAAGGCCAAGAAAACTCCGCACTTGGGAGACCGTCGTGGGCGTGGGCCAACTCCATATCGCTCCACCTTGGTTCTATCAACCTCAATTCCCTGTGGAGTCACAACATAGCCAAGAAACGAGACTCGATCCGTGTAAAAGGTGCACTTCTCAAGGTTAGCAAACAAACGTGCATCTCTCAAAGCATTAAAAACAGCACGTAAGTGATTCAAATGTTCATCCATGGACTTGCTATAAATCAAGATATCATCAAAGTAAATGACCACAAATTTGCCAATTAAAGGACATAAAACCTCGTTCATTAATCTCATGAAAGTGCTAGGTGCATTAGTTAAACCAAAAGGCATGACTAACCACTCATACAAGCCGAACTTAGTTTTAAAAGCAGTTTTCCATTCATCGCCAAGTTTCATTCTTATTTGGTGGTATCCACTACGCAAGTCAATCTTTGTGAAAATTATAGCACCACACAACTCATCAAGCATGTCGTCTAGCCTAGGAATAGGATGACGATACCTTATAGTAATATTGTTAATGGCTCTACAATCTACACACATACGCCAAGAACCATCTTTTTTGGGAACCAAAAGAACAGGAACAGCACAAGGACTAAGGCTCTCACGTACATACCCACAGTCCAAAAGATCTTGGACTTGTCGCTGGATCTCCTTAGTCTCTTCAGGATTGGTCTTGTACGCCGCACGGTTTGGCAAACTCGCTCCAGGGATCAAGTCAATCTGGTGCTCAATCCCTCGAATGGGTGGAAATCCTGGAGGTATCTCATCAGGGAAAACATCTCTAAACTCCTGCAAAAGGTTAGTGACAGGAGCAGACAAAGTGCAAGGCATATTATCAAGAGAAAATAAAGCATCTTTGCACACAAAAGCATAGCATGTATCATTAACATCATCAATTTCAGCAAGGTCTAATTTTGTGGCAAGCATAACAGAATTTTTCAAATGGATTACTTGCTATTTTTCAGATTTATCATGTTCCTTTGTATCATTAGCAGCAGCAACTCTCTCCCTATCGGCCTCTATAATCTCAGCTGGGGTCAAAGGCAGTAAAGTAACTTTCTTTCCCTTATGCATAAAAGTGTATTTGTTACTACTACTATGGTGTAAAGCATCATTATCAAATTCCCAAGGTCGACCCAATAAAAGAGAGAATGCTTGCATGGGAACCACATCACAATCAACATGATCAGCATAAGCACCAATGGAAAAATGGACTCGGCATGTTTGCGTTACCTTAGCTTTTCCAGAGTCATTTAACCACTGAATATGGTATGGATGTGGATGTGGTCGCGTGGTCAGGCCAAGCTTCTTGACCAAATCAGAACTCACCAAGTTGTTGCAGCTTCCTCCATCAATGATGACACGTGCGCGCCGGTTCTTGATTGCGAAGAAAGTCTGAAACAAATTATGACGTTGAAGCTTATCGGGTTGTTGTACCTGTGTGCTGAGGACTCGCTGCACAATGATGCTCCGTAGCGTCACTGTGGACGCCCCACCAAGGACCAGATCGTCATCACCACCGCCATTGTCGTCCGAGGCAGCAGCAACATCATCATCCTCCTCGACATCTGAAGTGCTGATGTAGCCTCCATCTTCTGTGGCGATGTATGCCCGTTGGCTAGGGCAATTCTTCTGCACATGACCAAGCCCATGGCAGTGGTGGCACTGAATGTCAGAGGAGCGGCCCGTTGAAGCCACGGAAGAAGAACTCTTGGCTGGATTCTGCAAAGAATTTTTTGTAGAATCTGCAAGGCGTGTCGTGGAAGGTGGCTTCGGTGGCGCTGCTGCAAATTTGTTCACAGGTGGTGGAGGAGAACGAAAACTCGAAGAAGACTTAGGCAGTCCCATCGATGTAGTCGTTCGCGACGTGTAGAAGGGTCGTCCGGTGCTTGCCTTCGCTAATTCCTTGCGTCCCTGCAATTCTTTTTCTGCAAGCATAGCAAGCTGGAACAACTGGTTGACAGTAGTAAAATCTTTATAATCAACAATGTCTTGAATTTCACGCCGTAACCCCCTGTAAAAACGACAAATCTTATCCTACGTTTCCTCAACTACCCCACAACGCACCATACCCTTTTGAAGCTCAGCATAATAATCCTGAACAGAACTATCACCCTGTTCTAAGCGCTGCAATTTTTTCTCAAATCACGTTTATATGAGGGAGGAACAAAACGATTACGCATAGCTTCTTTGAAACGGCTAGGGTTTGTATGAGAGGTAGCGGAAGCAAGACAACCCGAAACAAAACACGATCTAAACCAGCAACACAACTCGACTAAGGACACAAACTCAACACTACGGACTCTGAAATCAAATTGTGCAAAAGGCTAAACGAGATCTAGGACAGGGAACAACCTATGACTACAATTTTTTTAGGGCTTTTTCTTGGACTCTAGGATGAAACCGAAAACAACAAAGGTAGGATAACTCGAACCTGAAGGAACACCTGAAGCTCTGATTACCACTTGATAGGGACGGGGTCCCGATCTTCCAACAGGTTCTGGATATGTTCGATTTGGTGGAGGCGCGACACAATTCGATCCGGCTTCCAAACAACACGTTCCGAACCCCGCAATCACAGCACCATGTCTCCTCAGGTTATCAACCGTGCGCAGCCGGTTGACCTCGCCAAGAAGGCTAATCCTTGCCTGCGAATCGAAGAACACAAGAAAGAACAAGGAAGAACACAACTGAATTGCAGATGTATTGATTTAGCACTCGACAGTTGGGGTCTCACAAACCGATGAACGGCGAAACTGTTCAAAGACAGAATTAATCTAAGCAAAACCCAACCCTAATGGTGGGGGTGGCGGCTGGATATAAAGGAGTGAGGGGTGTGCAAAACCCCTGGATGCGCCCTAATGGGCTCCAACACGATACAAAGCCGAACGGCCCAAAAGACGGTGACGCAGCACCCTGACAGATTCTGAAGGCCCACTTGTTTCGATGATTCCCGTTGACTCAGAAGGCATTTTGACATGGGACTAGAGCCATTGGAAAGGTTGTCTTCTCAGCTTTCCATCCATATGTAGAACGTTCAAAATGGAGCCCGGATACGATCTGGGCGTCCGTTTTAGTGCGGCCTGGTCTTGGACTCCGAATTGGATTCGAAGTCGGCTTGAGTTGGCCCTCCAACATGATTCGACCGCCCTTGCTGGACTTGTGCGTCTCGTAGTCCTTCTCCAAGTACTTCTAGGTCCTCTCCATGGTTCCTAATCATAATTAAATCATTAGGTAGCAATCGATTCTCAAATGAACAAAAAGAAGTACTTAGGAACGAGCTCACCTATAAATTCAATTGTCGGGCGCGACCTCTAGTGATTGGTCCTTGAATGTCAAGTGGAGGAGTATTGTGTGTATCCGAAGAAGTGATATCCTCATCATTGTCCAATTTTGCATACCATGCTCTTGGCACCTACCATAGAGCGCCTTCTTTAACTTCAATACCTTGTGGTCGTTGTCTTTCTCAACAAACCCAAGTGACTGAATTACATACACTTCTTCCTCAAGCTCATCATTGAGAAATATTGATTTAACATTCATATGATATACTTTCCCAACCTTCTTATGCTGCCAATACAATAAGGAGCCTCACTATCTCAATTCTCACCACTAGAGTAAAAACATCCTCAAAATTCACTCCCTAATGTTGGACATAGCCTTTTGCTATAAGTCTTGCTTTATGCTTTACTACTGCACCTTGAGTATCTTTCTTTACTTTGTATACCCATTTCAAACTAATTGCCTTGTGACGACATGGTAGATCAGTCAACTCCCATGCATGTGCTATTTTCTTGAATGGATATCATTTCTTCATTCATTGTATTTTGCCAGTATTCCTCTTTCTCAGAAGCCTCTTCATAGTTCACTGGTTCTTCAGAAGTCAGCAAGTACAAATAGGCATAGTCCGAGTCCACTTCACTCGTAGCATCATAGATCTCCTGGAGAGATCAGAAAAGATGTGGCTTTTTTAAATGTGGTGTTGATGAGGACACAACAGAGCCTTTAATGTTGTTGTCAGTGATGAGCTTGGTGCTTGTGTTCCTATCCCTTCCAAAGTGTGACTAGTACTCACGCCACCACCTAGGCTACTTGGCACTGGACTAGGCGATCTGATGAGCAGCATACTTTCAGTGCCTCCAGCTGGTGCATCATTGGCATAATCATGAAGATCGATATCATAGAACATGGTAAACACGTCATCATGTCTTGAAGAATCAAAAACTTGTCCAGGGCTCGTCTCCCACTCCTATTGCTTCTCCTCATCAAAGATCACACAATATGCCTTGGACCCCAGTTCATGTCCAAGGAATACCATAGGAACGTTCTAGTCAACTAATTTCTTGAGGTGGGGCTCAATTGTTCTTACATATGCCAAACAACCAAAAGTCCAAACATGTGTTACCTTCGGCTTCTTTTTGAACCAGGCTTCGTACAGAATCATCCCATCTAAGCTTCACGTTGGCATGTGATTTAGAAGGTATACAGTATCGACACCATCTCTCCCCAAAATGCTCCAGATATGTTCTTATTTTTTTTAACAAACTTCTTGCCATGGCAACCACTGTTTGGTTGCAACGCTCCAAAAATCCATTCTGTTGTGACAAGTATGACACCGTGAGATGCCACTGTAGTCCCAACTTATTACAGTAGCGTGTGAACTCATCTGATGTGGATTCACCACTATTGTTTATCCTCACGACATTCATCTTGTGGCCAACCTCCATCTCGGCTAATGCCTTCACTTTCTTAAACATGTCTAGGGCCTCATCCTTCATCTTGAGTAAACGTATCCACATGTATCTGCTGTGATCATCAACTAATAGCAAAAAAAATACTGGTTTCCTCTTGGAGTTGTAGGCTTTATGGGGCCTCACAAGTCCCCATGTAGTAGTTTGAGCGGCTTGTCTTCCTGCTACATCAAGTTGATGGGAAATGGTGTGCGACATTGCTTGCCCACCATACACCCCTCACACAGTTGATCAACATGGTTGATTTCTGGCATTCCATCAACCATCCCTTAGTGCACAAAAGTTCATATGACCGTATCGTGCATGCCACAACCACTCCTTCTCTTGATACTTTGCTAAGAGATAAACCGATTATGCATAGTTGAGATTTAGCACATACAATCGATTTCGTGATCTCCTCACTTTGGCTAGCAACCTTTTGAAGATGTGTAGGTACCCGTCTTCCATAACAGTTTTGCAACTGTGTTCATCAAGTTGGCCTAAACTCAAGATATTGCTACAAAACTAAGGGTTGTAATATACATCTGTTAGCAGCTTATTTTCTTTGATTTGAGTCTAAAACATGACTGAGCCGTGACCACATATATCTACAACTGAGCCATCATTGAACCTCACTGAGCCATGTATCTTGGCATTAAGTTCAGTGAACATCTCTCTACAATAGATCATCTAATTACTATGCTCGGTGTCGAGATACAACATCTTGCTTTTGTAGTCTTCTCTGACTTTGAGCTTCGGGTTCACCTTCTCCTCATTAAGCAACACATGCTCAGACTTGTTCTCAGTGGATCGCACAAGCTCACGTGTTCCCCCTATCAAGAGAGCAAGCTCATTGTCATTGTGCTTTTTCGCAAAGTTTGCCTTCTCCGCCTTCCTCTAGTGGCACTCAGAAGTGAAGTGACCGCACTCTTAGTAGTTGTAGCAATGCTCTTTTTCTTTGTCAAACTTATTGCTCTTCTTATGGGAATCATTAGTGCGCTCGCCATTGCCGCGCCCATGACATTGTGTGTGACCACGCTCACACCCGCGGCCGCATCCACTTCTACCATCCTTCCACTTTGAATCTTTGGAAGATCCCTTGCCTTCTTTCTTCCCAAACTGGGTCTCCCATCAACACAGGTTAGCAGCATGTGCTCATCCTCCATGCCACCGTAACCCCAAAGTTGCTCCTCATGTGTTTTGAGTCGACCGAACAACTCCTTGATTGACATCTTCTTCAAGTTCTCGAATTTCTCTAATGTGGAAGAAATTTGTAGGAACTTTGGTGTCACCACATGTAACACCTTCTCCACCATGTAGGAGTCCTCAATTTTCTCCCTGAGTGTGCGCATATTGCTAATCATCATAGTGATTCTCATGGCAAAATCATCAACGGACTCCCCTCACGCATCCAAAGCCCATCAAACTTGATCTTGAGGGTCTGGAGCTTTGCCCTTGTTACATGATCGGTCCCCACGTACATGGACTTTAATTTAGCCCATGCATCTTTGGCCATCCTCTTCTCTGAGAGGAGAAGTGTTTCCTCATGCACCCCTTGATAGATGGCTACAAGCGCCATTTTGTCATGCCAGTTGTCAACCCCTCCCTCAGCTTGGACCGTGTCCCACACACCTTGTGCCTCCAAGTTGATGCGCATCTTAATAGACCACATCACATAGTTCATGGTTGTCAATAGTGGGTTCTGTAAAGATACCAAACTCTCCTTCCTGGCTGCCTCTAACATTATAGCATCACTTGTATCGCTCTTCATGGAATCTAAAATATCACCAAGGCTATGCTACCAAATGTTGGATTTAACTAGTGGGGTGGCAAGAAAAACAGAGCAAGATCATAGTAGAAACAGAGTATTGGTGTTCTCATTACATTAACTCCTCACCTAAGCTTGCAAAAAAAGCTATGTTACAAAATAGCCTACATCTCATTATATAGATTTCACTAACCGACTCAGACTCGATCAACACTAATTAAAAAAATTTACTATAGCTCACATGCATCTAAGCAAGTGTACTGGCTTTTGCTCATTACTTAATCCATTTGACTACTACTACTTTTTAAACTGACTCAACAATAGTATTGTACTAGTACAACTTAGTTTGCAACTTGTTAATTAGATAAGCTAGAAACTTCAACCAACAGCTTGTAGTAGCTAAGCATGCCAACTTAATGTCGGTTCATGCACCAAACTCAAAACAAGATTACAACACCACCCTCACCTCCTTTCCTGGTAGGGGCGGATCTAAAGTAGTGGCATTGGGGTCTACTGATAGCAATGAGGCCCAGTAGTACAAGGAGGAGCTCATCTGTATTTTGTGGGTGAACATAATGGGCCAAACTGAGTCACCCCAGGCCCCCCAATAGCCCAGCCTAAGGAAGGTGACAACAACCTAGGCCCAACTATGGCTAAGGAATCAAGCCATCGGGCACTGCACGGTGCACGCTTCTGGCATTGACTCACATTCGATCGCTCATCACATCCACATAGCTTGACCTTGATTCATTTCTAGGTCTTCCATAAAACCTCACCTCCTTTTAGGTTTTAGCCATAGCTCGCAGATCCACAGTCTCTCTCTCTCTCCTGATCTCCTCCACGGCCGCCCGCCGAAGTGCCGTAGCCCAGCTAGTTGCCACCTGCAACCTTGTCTTGTCCGTTGAGGCGTCGAGCCACCAAAATTCCCGTGGGCCATGGACAGTGCCGCCGCCCACCGACTCCTTCTACTTTGACTCAAGCACTCAGTGCGATGGACAGCACTATCACCATATTGGTGAAGGCACAGGCGGGTCACGAAGAGGGGTCGTCCAAGGGGATTTCTGTGCTAATCATGTCCTAAAAGAATGACGAAGGACAGTGAAGCTCAATGAGAGGTTCATAATTCAGCAACTTTTGTACCGTTTGTGACAAAGGTATGATTTGTAAAATGAAGACCAAATTTAGTTATCTTTTCATGAATATAACTACTACAGAAAGCCTAATACTAGACGGCCAATCACAGACGGTTTTGTCAAACCGTCTGTGATTGACACTAACACAGACGGTTTTAATTTGGACACCGTCTGTGTTAGTGGTGTCGGATAAAATGAGTATCACAGACGGTTCTTACCGATGAACCGTCTGTGATACTAAAGTATCACAGACGGTTTTTATTAAAAACCGTCTGTGATAATCTGGGATTATCACAGACCGTATGTGTTGTGTAGACTATCACAGACGGTTGTTGTTAAGAACCGTCTTTTAATGTTCACAGACGGTTTTTAACAAGAACCGTCTGTGATGTCCCTTTGTCTGTCATATTCTGTTCATGATCAGAGGTTAATATATAAGTACACATTGCTTCTAATAACTTAACTACAGAACTACTGAGACAAGAGATCATAAATTAAAGGCAAATTTATTAGTTTCAATTAGAGGCAAATTTACTATAAAAGTCGCACAGGTAAAGAGTTTCCCAGATTGTAATCTTTTGGGCTTCGTACGCTTCTTCTTCGACTTGGGACTTGGAGGATCAGCCACTGACTTCTCGAACGCCGTTAAGATTGTCCTTGTCCTCAGCACTTCCTCCTCAGCCTGGGCAAATAATCAGTAGCATAGCCCATAATGTCGTAGAGGTATGCATGGGCAGATTCCTCAGAATCTGCCGTTTCTGCTTGTTCGGCAAGGCTATCCATCAGTCTCTCCAATGCGTGTAGAGCTTCTTCTGCTTTGCGCACATTGTGGAGAAGAACCAGGGTAAGGGCTGTTTCCCTTTCTTGAGCGGCAGCGAGATGCCTCCGTCGACGGCGGATGATCAGGTTGAGCTGACGGATGCAAGAAAGTCGGGGAAGGAGACAAGGCGTGTGCGGAGAAGCTGCTCCAGATGCAAATTGCTGGCCGCCTGTGTAAGGTTCCGGCCGAACAATTCTTGATGAACAGATGAGAGGAAGGAGATGATCATAAGAATAGTAGAAGCCATATTGTACGTACGTAGAAGAGACCTGGACTAGGCGCGCATATTTAACCTTTAGCACAGACGGTTCGTATACCCAAACATTAATGATATAGACGCTTCGTATAACGATCGAGAGACGTTAATTAGACGATCGAAACACGAAGCGTTCTGGCAATGGAAACACGCGTGAAGCGTTCTGGCATGAAGCTTATGATAAAAAACCGTCTGTGATAATATTTATCACAGACGGTTTTAATAAAAAACCGTCTGTGATAAGCTGGTTATCACAGACGGTTTTTAATTAAAAACCGTCTGTGATAATTCACAGACGGTTTTTAGTTAAAAACTGTCTGTGATAATGACTAAGGCATTTATTGCGCTGCTCAGACCGCATCTGTCTTCATTTCGATCCAGATCTTGCCACTGCTGCGCACTTTTTCACTCGGGAGGAAGCTAGGCGATTTCAGGCCAGTTAATTTGGTGGGAAGAGGCAGAGATTGAGCTTTGAATTAAGATTCAGACTTTCCTAGTTGCTGTAGATATGGTTAGTAATGAAATTTATTTTTTCTTTAATTGCATTACAATTTAGGTCTAAGTAATCCATGAGTGGTTATTGAAGATGGTTAATTTGCAAAATTGTTGGTTATATAATAGATGTTGTGTTTGTAATATGAATTGAGGTAGCAAATTAAGTCTCAATATAATAAATGTGGCCGGTATATATGTAGTTATAATTAGTTAATCTAGATTTTAATACTAAGTTGTTATATATGTACGTAACGTAGGACCGAAGCTGGATGTATGCCGCGAGCCGTGTGAGTGAAGAGTACATTAATGGCGTTTCTGCTTTTATAAGAGCCGCCGAGGAGGATATGTTGAATAAGGGGGTGGAATATATGTGCTGTCCATGCACTGACTGCGAGAATTTGAAGATGTTTAAGAACCGAGGGCAAATTGAAGCGCACTTGATTCGGAGGGGTTTCAAAAAAGATTATACGTGTTGGACCAGTCATGGCGAAGTGAATGATCATATGTCGCCGGATGACATCGCCGGTGAAGTGAATGATATGCCCCCGGATGACATCGCCGGTGAAGTGAATGACATGCCGCCGGCTGATGTCGATTGTGGCTCGGATTCGGATAGGTTGCACGATGATAATATGGATCAGATGCTTCGCGATGTAGAAGAGAACTATGATGAGAGAGAGTATGTTAAATTCCGTGGCTTGATGGAGGACTCAGAGAAACTTTTGTACACGGGCTGCAATTACACGAGGTTGTCGGCCGTGCTTGAACTGTTGAAATTGAAGGCAAGCAACGGTTGGTCCGACAAGAGTTTCACGGCGCTGCTAGGTCTTTTAGCGGACATGCTTCCGGAGGGAAATGAGTTGCCTAAAACCACGTATAAAGCCAAGAAGGTTCTTTGTCCGTTGGGAATGGAAGTAGAAAGAATACATGCATGCCCGAACGACTGTATCCTCTACCGTAAAGAGTATGCAAACATGCATGTATGTCCGGTGTGCAACGCATCCCGATACAAACGTAACAATCAATCAGATGATGGCGAGGGAACAGAGGCGAAGAAAGGACCTCCTGCTAAGGTGGCATGGTATTTTCCTATAATTCCCAGTTTGAAAAGGTTTTTTGCAAATCCAAAGGAGGCAAAACTGCTGCGTTGGCACTCGGAGGAGCGCAAGAAGGATGGAATGATAAGACACCTTGCTGATTCCGCGCAGTGGAGAAACATCGATAGGAGTTTTGCAGAGTTCGGTGCAGAACCAAGGAATATATGGTTTGGACTGAGTACAGATGGAATGAATCCTTTCAGTAGCATGAGCAGCCGACATAGCACATGGCCCGTGACTCTCTGCATCTATTACCTTCCTCCTTGGTTGTGTATGAAGCGAAAGTACATTTTGCTGTCGATACTTATCCAAGGGCCAAAACAACCTGGGAATGGTATCGATGTGTTCCTAGCACCGTTGGTGGAAGATCTAAAAGTACTGTGGAACGAAGGGGTACAGGTATGGGATGCATACAAACGAGAGAACTTCACTCTGTGCTCCTTATTGTTCTGCACCATAAATGATTATCCTGCCCTTGGTAACCTATCGGGCCATAGTACAAAAGGTGTCAAAGCTTGTACTCACTGTTTAGATGGTACCGAGAGTGTGTGGCTGAGACACTCACGCAAAACCGTCTACATGCGTCACCGCCGGTTCCTTCGGAGGGCTCACCCATACCGCAAGATGAAGAAACAATTTGACCGAGAGAAGGAAGACGGTTCAGCTCTAAGGCATTTAAGGGGACACGAGGTTTATGATATGGTTAAGGATTTAGATGTTGTCCTCGGAAAGGGACGTAAATTGAGGGCTCATGAGAAGAACACCTGGAAGAAGAGATCAATATTTTGGGACTTACCTTATTGGGAGTACCTAGATGTTCGGCACTGCATCGACGTCATGCACGTAGAAAATAATGTGCGCGACAGCTTGATTGGTCTCTTACTGAACATCCGTGATAAAACAAAGGACGGTGTCAACGCACGACTTACTTGGCTGACATGGACATCCGGCCTGAGTTAGCACCGACAAGCACTGATAATGGACGAACATACCTTCCCCCTGCGTGTTACACTCTGTCCAAGGCTGAGAAAACAGAACTGTGCCAGTGCTTGCATGGTGTCAAAGTTCCGTCTGGTTACTCCGGCAATGTGAAGAAACTTGTTTTGATGCAAGATTTGAAGTTAAATGGCATGAAGTCTCATGATTGTCATGTGCTGATGACACAGATGCTCCCTATTGCAATTAGAAATATTTTGCCGATCAAAGTCCGAGAGACAATCATGAGGCTATGTTATTTCTTTAACACAATTGTTCAGAAGGTCATCGATCCCGAAGGACTAGATGCTCTGCAGGACGAGGTGGTGATGACTCTATGTCACCTTGAAATGTATTTCCCTCCTTCGTTTTTCGATATCATGGTCCATCTCATTGTTCACGTTGTGTGGGAGATAAAAATGTGCGGGCCCGTATTCCTACGTAGCATGTACCCATTTGAGAGGTTCATGGGAATTCTCAAGTCCTACGTACGGAATCGTTCTCGGCCGGAGGGCAGCATCGTCGAAGGTTATGCAAGCGAAGAGGTCATTGAGTTTTGTGTCGATTATATGGCTCAGATTCAACTGATAGGTGTCCCTCAATCTCGTCATGAGGGGAGGCTGAAGGGTCTCGGAACTATCGGAAGGAAAGCAATCACTCCAGATATGGACACGTATACTCAAGCCCATTTCACGGTGTTGCAACACATGACTGAAGTGGTGCCTTATGTGGACCAGCACAAGGATGTGCTTCGGCAACAGAATCCAGAGCGGTCGGATGTTTGGATCATGAGACAACACAACCGTTGGTTCAACCATTGGTTGAAGGAGCAAATCGCTAGGAGCTTGCCGAGTGAGACGCTGACATGGTTGGCAAAAGGGCCAACATTTACAGTTGTGACATGGCAAGGATATGACATAAATGGGTACACATTCTATACGCAGTCTCAGGATGTCAAGAGCACTAACCAGAACAGCGGTGTCCGCATAGATGCATCCAGTACCGATGGGTCGAGAAACTCGTACTATGGCTTCATAGAAGAGATTTGGGAGCTCTACTATGTGGTTTTCAAGATCCCCTTATTTCGCTGCCGTTGGGTGCATCTCCCACAGGTGAAGGTTGACAAGTACGGTGTCACGACCGTGGACCTCCAACGTGTTGGGTACAAAGATGAACCATTCGTACTCGCCAATCAAGTTGTTCAAGTTTTCAATGTAACCGACCCGGCAAATAAGAAACGCCGTGTAGTTCTTCATGGAAAAAGGAGAATTGTCGGAGTGGAGAATGTAGTGGACGAGGAGGAATACAATCAATTTGACGAGTTACCTCCTTTTGGAAATGGCATAAGGGTCGACGATGAACAACGTGACGAAACTAGTTACGTACGCATTGATCATGATGAAGGGCTAATTTTTAAAGGAAATAAGCAAGTACAATAAGAATATATATGTGAAAATGTGTGACAATTTTGAGATGTATATGTGAAAATGTGTGACAATTTTGAGATGTATATGTGAAAATGTGTGATGTAGTCAATTTTGAGATGTATATGTGAAAATGTGTGACAAAATGTATATGTGAAAATGTATATGTGTATTGGCATTTATGTATATGTGATGTATATGTGTGATGTACATGTGATGGTTGATATGAATGTAGCTGGTTGGTGTTGTATATGAATGCAGCTGTTTGGTGGTGGATATGAATGCAGCTGTGGTTATTGGTGTTGTCTTAATAACTACAGTCGCAAAGGCTTATCACAGACGGTTCTAAACTTAGAACCGTCTGTGATATCAATATCACAAACGGTTCTAAGTTTAAAACCGTCTGTGATAGTATAACTATCACAGACGGTTATAAACTTAGAACCGTCTGTGATATGTTTGGTGGTGGATATGAATGCAGCTGTGTTTATTGGTGTTGTCTTAATAACTACAGTCGCAAAGGCTTATCATAGACGGTTCTGAACTTAGAACCGTCTGTGATATCAATATCACAGACGGTTCTAAGTTTATAACCGTCTGTGATAACCTCCCTATATATACCCTCTGGCTAGGGTTTTCCCTGTGCGCTGCGCAGTTATTCGATCTAGGTCTAATTAAATCCCGAGCCCGTCGTCGCCTCCGCCTCCCCGAACCCTCGTCGGCCGTCTCCCCCGAGCCCGTCGCCGGCCGCCTCCCCCGAGCCCCTTGTCGAGCCCGTCGCCGGTCGCCTCCCCCGAGCCCCTCGTCGAGCCCGTCGCCGGCCGCCTCCCCCAAGCCCCTTGTCGAGCCCGTCGTCGGCCGCCTCCCCTGAGCCCCTCGTCGAGCCCCTTGCCGGCCACCTCCCCTCGATTACCATC
This sequence comes from Dendrocalamus latiflorus, assembly GCA_017311315.1. Classification (NCBI taxonomy): domain Eukaryota; kingdom Viridiplantae; phylum Streptophyta; class Magnoliopsida; order Poales; family Poaceae; genus Dendrocalamus; species Dendrocalamus latiflorus. Next base: position 23,615,046 of record CM029626.1, on the reverse strand, counting down.
TGCATTGTGAGCACTTTCTGTGATGGACTAGGGTTTTGAGTATTGTGAGCAGTTTCTGTGATGGACTATGGTTTTGAGCATTGTGAGCATTGTTTACTGCAGTAGCTTAATTAGTTTGCTATTTGGTACATATTACATTGGTACATTGTTTACTGCAGTAGCTTAATTAGTTTGCTATTTGGTACATATTACATTGGTACATTGTTTACTGCAGTAGCTTAATTAGTTTGCTATTTGGTACATTGTTTACTGCAGTAGCTTAATTAGTTTGCTATTTGGTACATACTACATTGGTACATTGTTTACTGCAGTAGCTTAATTAGTTTGCTATTTGGTACATTGTTTACTGCAGTAGCTTAGTTTAATTTGCTATTTGGTACATACTACATTGGTACATTGTTTACTGCAGTAGCTTAATTAGTTTGCTATTTGGTACATATTACATTGGTACATTGTTTACTGCAGTAGCTTAGTTTAATTTGCTATTTGGTACATACTACATTGGTACATTGTTTACTGCAGTTGCTTAGTTTACATTGGTACATATTACGGCCCCGTTTGGCAGAGCTCTAGCTCTAAGAAATCTGTAGATTTCCTAGAGCTGGTCATCTGTAGCTCTAGGAAATCCTGGATCTAGAGTTGAAGGCATGTTAAGTACATTTACATGACTCATTTCATTATATTATATATTAAATAAAAATATTTAAATCACTTTAATTTAGTCAACAAACTACAGATCCAGCATAGATCTCGGAGCTAGAGCTGTGCCAAACAGGGCCTACATTGCTTGTTGTGTTAGTATATAGTATATAGTATATAGTATAGGCACATAACCCCTCTCTCTGTCCACATCACCCCCTCCCTTCTCCCCCTTCCCTCTACTCCTCTCCTCTCTTCCTAACATTGAGCATTATGTTTCACATAGACCTTCAAGGGGCATAAAGCAAGTGACACACTCTAGTGTATCCGGTTCAATGAACCTGATACACTAGTTTGTGTCATTTGCTTCATAGAACTTTGTTTAGAGACCTTGTAGTAATAATATATGCCACATAGACCTTCAAGGGGCATGAAATAAGTGACATACTCGAGTGTTCCCGTTCAATGAACCGGATACACTAGTTTGTGTCATTTGCTTCATAGAACTTTGTTTAGAGACCTTGTAGTAATAGTATATGCCGACTACTGCCGAGATGTGATGTCCACTCCCACAGTCCTTCTTTTTCCTTCTTAAATTCAAGGCAATTTTATTATAAAAGTGCAAAAAAAGTGCAAAAAAAAGACATTCCCAGATTCTTCGGTGAGCAGCCGACATAGCCGACTTCTTCGATGAGCGACTATCCATCTGCTTCTTCCCACTTCTTTTCTTCATCTCTGGTCTCTGGATCACGTACGCCAGTAGCGATGATTCTGAATCATCACTACTGGCGTACGTGATCCAGAGACCAGAGATGAAGAAAAGAAGTGGGAAGAAGCAGATGGATAGTCGCTCATCGAATAAGTCGGCTATGTCGGCTGCTCACCGAATAATCTGGGAATGTCTTTTTTTTTGCACTTTTGTAATAAAATTGCCTTGAATTTTGCGGGAAAAAGAAGGATTGTCGGAGTGGAGAATGTTGTGGATGAGGTTCCCAGATAAAGAAATCTTGCGATTGTTGCAAAAGATACATGGACCATTTGGGTGGAAAGATGAACTGTTTCGTCAAGCGCATGACTGTCAATTCGAAGCATAGCATAGCATCCGAGGCACATCCGAGGTCTGCTGCTGTGTCTTGAGGAATGCCAAAAGCTGGTCTTCAGATGGAGCATAGCATCCGAGGCACATCCGAGGCCTGCTGCTGTGTCTTGAGGAATGCCACATCTGAAGACCAGCTCTTGGCATTCCTCAAGACACAGCAGCAGACCTCGGATGTGCCTCGGATGCTATGCTATGATTCGAATTGGCAGTCATGCGCCTGACGAAACAGTTCATCTTTCCACCCAAATGCTCCATGTATCTAGCCAAAAAACAGCAAATGAAGCAAGTGACATACTCTAGTGTTCCCGTTCAATGAACCGGATACACTAGTTTAGGGACTTTGCTATTTGGTTTATAGTATTAGCAACTAAAGTAGGTGCTAAGATAGGCACATCACCCCCTCTCTATGTCCATATCACCCCCTCCCTTCTCCCCCTCCCCTCTACTCCTCTCCTCTCTTCCAATTCAATATGATCACTTTCTCATCTTATCTTAATAGACCCACAAAATGAGCAACATGTCACCCGCGCATTCTTCAACATCATCGCCGGAGGCGTCCGCTCCAACATCAAGAAGCCAAGGAAGAGAGCTATCGAAGAAGCCTGAGGGCCGACAGACCATCACAGCGGTAAACGCATCTGGGGTCCCTATCCTTCCTCAAAAAGCGGTAAACGCATTCCGAAGCCTGGTCGGAATAGTTGCACGAGAACGAATTGAGATCACATACAATTCGTGGAAGAACATGCCTGACACTCGGAAACGTGAGCTGTGGACCGAAATTTTGGCATCGTTCGAGTTCCCAGAAGAACACCTATACGCTGTGCAACGACAAACCTACCTAGCGGTGTGCAAAGCATGGAAGAACTTCAAGAGCACGCTTGGCACGGAAATACGTGGAGACGGACGAAACACCTTTTCATAAATACCCATTCCTGGAACCACAATGGGAAGAGTTCAAGGCGATGAAGGCGTCCGAAGATTTCAAAAGTACAAGTACGGAGCACAAGGCCCTCTAGGCAAAAAACACACACCCCCACAGACTTGGCACAGCTGGGTATGCGGGTAAAATCCCGCAGTGGAGGAAGGAGGATGACCTGGCAGCTGCACAGGACACCGCCCCGCCATTTTCCAATATCCCGGATGACCGCGCTCGAAATTGGATTAGAGCAAGGTCATCTACAACGACATCGGGGGACATCTCCTTTCGAAACCCTGCAGACCAGCAAGTGTCCCAGCGCCTGGTAAGATATCGATAGAACTACGTAGCTTGTAATTACTCCACAACTTCGTACGAATTGAAATGACATTTTGTGCTCTTGCAGGAAGAGCTGAGTTTTGAATCTACCCTAGGATCATTCCAGGGAACAAGGGAGAATGATATGCTCTCCGTGGCCCTGGGAAACAAGGAGCACCCGGGTCGTACGAGAGGCCTTGGGCTTTACGTTCCTTGGAAACATGGTTTCCAAGATGACTCCGGAATGTATCGGCGTAGGAAGAGAAACAAAGCCGAGCGTGACGCACAGCTATGAGAAGAGATCAAGGAATCTCTTAGAGAGGAGCTATTAGCTCAGATGGCTGATGTAATCAGAGATGAGGTGCGGAAACAGACAGAAAGTCAGCAGACCGCTACTGCCGCTCCTGTGCTAGCTAGCCCGCACAACCATCCGAGTAGCTGCGCGTCCAATCCGACGCAAACCCAGGCCAAATTTCCTGTGGACGACATCCTGGTAATAATTATTATCTCTGAATGCTTGCTCCATTGATAGGCCTATTCGAGTAGCTAATTTTGTATCGTTATGTAGGAGCCTACGAAGTGCAGGCTCCATTCCCTTGTACGCTGCTTGGGGCCAGGCATATTCGTCTGGTATCGGGGCCATGGTGCACGGTCAAGCTTTAGCGCCAGGCTTCGCAAAAGTTAATGTGGATGGTGTGTATGTCAATTTTGAGGTGGTCCCGCTACCGAAGCCACCCAACGACGAGATCGTGACTCTAGGACAGGCCATTGGAACATTCATCCAGTGGCCCAAAAGCGACATCTCCCTGGAGGCTTCTTCACCGGTGGCAGGACCAGAAGTGCAGTGCGAACCACAGCAACATGCACTGGTGCCATCTTCACACGGGCAGTGCGAAGCAGAGCTACCTGCACCGGTGCTATCTCCACGGGTGCTATTCTCACCAAAGCAACTTGCACCGTCTGTACCATTACAGTCAACTACCATAAAGTCGACCTGCAGTCGAGGCAGTGGCCATGGCAAATCAAAGACGAAGGATGATGATGATATCCCGTACCTGCCATTGGCCCGCAAATTCGTGCTAGGCGAGCCGATGATATTCCCGCAAGAGCACCTCACAAAGCTAGGAATTGGTTGCCAAAGATTCCACACTTGGTATATGGAACAGTCCAATAGACCAGAGGTAGAACGGCGCTCAGGTATCATTGTCAAATTCAAGCCGGAACATTTCTTGCATGAAGTTCAGGAATGTGTCTTCCCAGTGACCTTTGACGATATATTTGGTCTTTTCACGCTCAACGCTCTCGACGCCTCACTCGTTCGATGCTGGACGCTGTAAGTCTGTACAATCACAGTCTCTGTTCTCGTAATACCGATATATGTCACAATTTGTTGCTTTTCTGTGTATATATATAGATTCATGCTGACCGAAGCTAGATCATCGAAATCACCAATTGGTTTCCTGGACCCACGCTTGGTCGCCATTGATACCATCAACGAGGATGCATCCTTCGTCGAGGACTATATTACAAAAGCACTGATGGCTCACCGCGATAAGGAATTTGTTCTTATGCCATACAATGAGAACTTCCATTGGATTTTAATTGTAATTATACCAAAATGGAACAAGGCTATATACCTTGATTCTCTAAGTAAGAACAAATCCAAGTACACAGCTATCGCCGAAATACTCGATAGGTAAGTACATTGTACATTGTACTCTTTCTTTCCTTCCGAATGACTAATCTAACTTTTTCGAATAACGAAGGTCGTTCGTCACATACGTTCAACAAACAAGTGGCTCGACGACAGCTGCCAAGCCCTTGAAACATGATCGCAATTTTCGGGTATTGGCTAGCTACACATTAATTAATCACATACAACACTTAGTAGTAATGCCACTTGATTTAACACATTCTATTTTTTGCAGTGCCACCAGCAGCTGCCGGGCAACATGTGTGGATACTACGTGTGCCACCATATGAGACTACTCCTCGATTCCAGCAAGATCACCACTCCTAAGGTTTGTCAATCTTTCCACATTTATTTCATACATGTCAAGTTTCATATGTGCGCGCGTTGATATTCCTATCGACAGGCTGCGCCCATCTCTACATCTGCATTGAAACAACCGGATTTTGCAAAAATTCGAGGAGAGTTCATTTGGTTTTTGTGGACTAAAGTCGTAAGATCAGATGGAGAGTTCCACAGCCCAGAATGATTTTTTATTGCAATTCTAAGTGCAAATGCAGTGTAGATCTTTTACAATTGTGTATTTGTTAATGGATATTTTATTTTAATTCAATGAATTGATTTGCGAAATGGATGCTTTATGTTTGTGAAATGAAGTGCGTTGTCAATTGGATGTTTTATGTCTGTGAAATGAATTGAGATGTGAAATGTATCTGAAATGAAATGAGATGTGTGAAGAATTGTATATGTTTTATGTCTGTGATTATCTGCTTGTTTCAGAGGGCATGGCTAGCATTTCCTGAGGCTAGCCAACAAACAGAAATATATTTAGGGGTTGAAGGGAATATCACAGACGGTTTTTGAGTAAAAACCGTCTGTGATAGCTGATAATCACAGACGGGTTTTACTTAAAAACCGTCTGTGATGATCAGCTATCACAGACGGTTTTTAACTAAAAACCGTCTGTGATGATCAGCTATCACAGACGGTTTTTACTCAAAAACCGTCTGTGATAATAAGTATCACAGACGGTTTTTAACTCAAAACCGTCTGTGATTTTCAGCTATCACAGACGGGTTTTACTCAAAAACCGTCTGTGATAGCTGATAATCACAGACAGTCCGAAAACCGTCTGTGATGACCTTCGATTATCACTGACCCATAAATACAGACGGTTCACAAAACCGTCTGTGATGACGTTTTCGAACCATCTGTGATGACCTTTTCTGTAGTAGTGATATATAATATGCCTCGGAAGCTTAAAGCTACTGAAAATAGCATCTTGATTTGTGGTATGAACTGATTATGGCATTGGACATTGGTGATTTACTAGTTGGTGAATGGTGATTGGTGTCTAACTATCTGGTGATTGCTTGATGCCCTGATTGGATTTGTTTCTTCTACACGGTACACTTGAAAAACCTCAATTAATTGATGGTAGACTTGGTAGTCAGTCTCACTAGTCACTAGTCAGCTGATTCTTCCTAGAATGCTAGTTGCTAGTCTCATTTGGGATGGAGTCATGGAAAACTAGAGAAGGGGAAATTGTAGAGTAGAAGTCGATTCTTGGTCATAAACTTCGCATTTATATTGACAATGTGCAAGTAGATGAAAGATTTTCCAATTTGAATGGCATTACTGATCTTGCTAAATTATTAGTGGAAACAAAGAAGCATCTTTCTTTTCCTTCGGTGTATCGAATTCTGAAGCTAGTGCTAATTTTGCCTGTTGGCACAGCATCAGTGGGGAGATGCTTTTCAGTAATGAATGTTGTCAAGACCATGTTGTGTAATAAAACTAGAGATGACTTCATGAGTGAATGTCTAATTTGATATGTGGAGAAGGACATGTTTTCTACTATTCAGAATGACGTCATCATTGATCGCTTTATGAAGATGAAAACTTGAAAAGCACAACTATAAAATATGAGTCACTTCATATGTTTTGCTTAATGATATTTCTTTAGTCTGTAAAATTTCCATACTACCATTGTCAATTTTGAATTATAGCATGCCGTATTTGTTCATTGCTTTTAGAAAACTTGAATTGAAGCTACGAAGTCATCTTTTGGGATTTAATTTTCTTTCCTTTAAAATATGTAAACAAGTGATTTCATGACTTCCCATCTTCACCCAAACTGGTATGTCTTGCCTTTTGAATATAGAACTATTATATCACTGCATATTCCAATTGCTTATGTAATCTTTTAGTGAGATATTCGAATTGTTACATGGCCTGAATTGTACCCTACTATAGTTAGTTCATGCTCTAGTGGCCTAGTGACCCTAATGACTCTTTTTCCTGGCTTCGCCCTACTTCCCGGCGATGGATTCGGTGAGCACCACGTTCCCTCGCTGCAGTCTCCTGGTCATGTGCTGGCTACATGCCTCGTCGTCACCAAGTACTAGCTGCGCATGTGCTACCTTGAGAACAATCGTGCCATAGCCCACGCCGCCTACCGAGATCATTGTTAGCCACCATACAGCCTGGATGGAGGCCAAGTGCCACCTCCTCATGCACACAGTAGCCACGCGCAACTCACCGAGGTGGAGGCCACCACGCTGTAATCTTATGTCTAGCGGCTAGATAATCCTAAGTGTCCATGTGTGGATCCTTTCATGTGTTCTGTCCATTAATGTAACCTTCAATGAGTGGACTGTGGACTTGGTTGTTGTGACGCCCCACGCATCATTATCCTCCGGATAACCGCATGGGACAAACGGGTTACTATTTGCCTGATCAGTAGAACACCGCTCCGGCAAATGGTAAACCTTTACCAGAGTTGCGCGTCGAAACAATAACATAGATACTGTAGATTTTATTATAGCAATGGCCACATGGCCTACAGTTTGGTATTACAAAAGTACCACTAACAGCAAAAGTAGGACTAATACCCCAGGGCTACTCTGCCTACACCACTGGGCCTTCTACTCATCCCAACCGAAGTATACGGGGTCCACCTCGCTTGGCTCCTCGTAATCTCCCTCCTCCTCTCCGGTCGACTTGGCGCCACCTGCTTCCCCTTCATCCGGCTCGTAAGCTTCCTCGAGCGGATTAGGGTCTAACAAAGGAGGTTAATAGCAAGGGTGAGTACCACGGTACTCAGCAAGCATAGTAGCAATAAATGCACTGATATGTTCTCATGTCCTTAGTCCAGATTCTAACTTCTAAACTCTGAAATTAATCTTACAAAAATAACAAGTCTTGCATTTTTAATTCTCAAATGATATCTATTTTTCACCCAATAAGGTACGATCCCTAGTGATCACCGTAGTCCACAATCCAGTGAACTGTTATGAATTCATGATTTTATTAGCACTGCGCAGGCTTGTACCACTGTACCCAAAGCTGCTCTGAACCTTCTTAACTAGGTTCTTCCACACTGCCTTAGGTATGAAATCCAGTTCAGAGTACAGAACCTTTTTCCAATTACGTTATTCCATCCATCAGCCCATCTATTATCCATCGGTGTACCAAGTCGCTCACTTGGGCTCCACCGACTTCCAATAGTGTTTGGTTGGACCGGCTCCCGGCCTAACACTCCACCTAACGCATATAGCGTCTGAGACTTACTCACTTCCAGACTTGCGTTACTGGTCCTGAGCTTCATCCATCTCTTTACTCACACATACATACTTACCCTATGTGGTGGACTGGTTAACGTAACGGGATACTAATTTCTGCCCGTCCAAAACGGGGAAATGGTTGGTACGATAATTACGGTTCCCTATCCGAGTGAAAATGGGGTAAGTCCTTACATCATAGCCCTATGTAAAGAGGTCTGCCTAGCCTCTCTGCATCCTTTCTTTGAACCTCTTTACCCACCAAATACATCTCTGCTTGTGCGTCTGCTGCTCTTCTCAGCAGTACCACCTCTGATCATTTCTTCTCTTACTTTCTCTCTTTCTTTTTCTCCTCTTTTTTTCTCATTTTACTCATCATAACATCATAGCATCTTCATTCTCTGATTTATTTTTAAAACAATGGTTTTCATGCATTTAACTAGGATTATTAATGTTGCTAGAAATACACATATTTTCAATATAGCTACGTGCATGGTCGAAGAATGAGCTTGCCTGAGACGTAGTGTAAATCGGAACTGATAAGAATCGACTTTGCTTCCTCGACTGGCACTTGCTCGGGTTCTGCAGTATTTAATACTAAACTTAAAAATAAATACATACAGCTACTAATTTTAAAAAGGAAGTAAATAAATAGATAAATACCCCCCTTTCTCTAATTTTATCTCTAATCGTGCAACTTCTCTGATAATTTTTACGGTACTTTTAAATGGGGTTCATTCCTAATTAATTATAGAAAATACTACAGAAAATACTAGAGATAATTTCTAAAAATTTGGTTTCATTAAATTTTCTTTTTATTGGGCCATTCGGCCCTACGCACGCACGGCAGCTTATGGGCTTCGGCCCACCGCGGCTCCTCACCTCCTCCCTCTGCTTCTCACCGATGCCTCCTTCTCTCTTTTACACCAACGCCTCCCTGTCGGAACCTGGAGCAACAACTCCTGGATCCTCTGTGTAAATCGCACTAGTTCAGGATCAGCTAGTGCACACAGTGTACAACAAAGATAAATACCAAGCATAATGACATTTATTAAGTAAACATGGGCATGATTGCCAGAGTTTACATCAACGGCACATAAGACAAATTAAATAATAAGCAGCGGAAGAAAAACACCGAAGCGGAAGAAGCCCACTGAGCCTGCCCACAGGCAAACGACAGTAAGACGCGGCCTACTCGTCCAGGTCTTCACCGTAGTTGAAGTCGTCTTCCTCTGTGTGGAGATAGCAAGGTGAGTACAAACTTGTACTCCGCAAGTCACACGGAGAAAATGCATCATAATGATAAAGGCTTCAATGGAAGGCTTATAGGGTTAGTTGCATAAAACTGCATTTAATGAAATACAGTAAATAGATTGAAATTGCTGAATTTAATACAGTAAGTAAAACAGTACTTGTGCTTGAAAATAATACCGTCAGTGCAGGCTTCGACCAAACACCAACCTATCCACGGGCATCCCACCCGGACCATCTTTTCCAAAAGTTCACGTATGGATTCCATCCATCCACACGCTTCCACTGCGCAACTCCGATGGATTCCATCCATCCACCAGGTTTCAATCTCTCACGGATTCCATCCATACGCAAGGTTTTCATCTCTCATGGATTCCATCCATCCACAAGGTTTTCAAAAACATTTTTGAAAAACAAAGTCTAATCCATGAAAAACTTTTACTCAGCATGCCCATGACCGTGGGCACGGCTATCCAGGATAGATTATACACTCTGCAGAGGTTGTACAGTGTAGAGACCCGAATATACAAATCCGGACTCTCCTGTGTATTCTGCACTAGTCCAGGATCACGCTAGTGCACACAGTATAAACAAAGATGAAATATCGAACATATCATGATTTACTAAGAAAAGACTCAAATATTATTAATAATCATCAGAGTACGACCTTATGGTCAAGTTTACAATAGACTAGCCCGAAGGGCTTAACAAAAACTAGCAGCGGAAATCCAAAAGAAAGCGCAGCAGCCAATCGACACGCCCACAGGCTATCGAGTGGAGAACGAAGCCTAATCCGCGAAGACGTCGAAGTACTCTCCTTCTGGAACCTCCTGCTGGTGATACTCCTCCTTCTCAACTGAGCAACAAGGGCATAAAGCCGTGAGTACATTGGTACTCAGCAAGCCGTTTGTAACAAATGAATGCAATATAATATGCAAAGCTTAACAATGGATGGCTGAAGGGTTACTTTTGCATAAAGCAACAATTTAAAGTAAATACAATAAATAGATTGCAAAGCATCTTTAACAAAGGACGTTAAATAAATAAACAAAGGAATTGAATATAACCACAAGTGAACTGACCATTCACTTCCCAGCTCAACCCAACCAGATTTCATAAAGACTCTACCCCTCGTGTGAAATCACCGAGCATTGTCCATGACCGAGGACACGGCTATTCGAATAGTTTTACACTCTGCAGAGGTTGCACAACTGTACCCACACGATGTGATTAGCCTCGCGCTAAGGAAATCACAACAAGGCCTTTACAATGATCCATCTCCACCTGATCCCACTCGCTAAGGTTTCGCCGTCGAGTAGGGTAACCCCCTAGTCGATAATTGCCCCCTCTTGCGCCACAACAACATCGGTAGTAAAACCAAAGTGGAGAGTTCACAAATTACTATGCCAGGTCTATCCCATACTAGACATGTGGTTTGCACGATTAAGCTCAGATCAATGGCGCACAAAGTTAAGTCCTTAAGAATTACCCAGGCGAAACATCCACATCCCATGTGCCTCTCGCACCCCCTTTACTGCACGATCAATCGCCCAAGTGAAAACCAATTTTTGTATAACCACCGCCAATGACGCACCAACGTCACGGCACAAATTTTATAACAGTGGCACCAACCACGATTCAATATCTCATTAAGTCAAATTAATTAATCACATGTGATGATGAACCCTTTCGCAAAAATAAGCAAGGCTAAGCATTCTAATCGTACCAACCCAATGTGACAAATAACATAGCATCACTAATTAGTTTCCCAACCTAAGGTGACAATGGCATCAAGGTATTCCAAACATCAAGGAGGGAAATAACCAATTGGGACGATAACTACCAATACAAGGGTTTGAATAAAAATAGCGATGCAAGATAATTTAAAACAAAATAATTAAATAATAGATTGCAAACTGGGTTCAACATGATCAAAGGACACGACTTGCCTTGGCCTTGCTCAGTTGACAGCTCTTGATCTCCAAATCCAACTTCCGCTCCTTCGAACGCGTGATCTAACGAGAGAGAACGCAAATCGAAACACAAAATAAAATCAAATAAAATTCAAATGAACTCCAAAAATTCTCAAACTTGAACCAAAAGAGAGAGCTCAATTTTAGATGAATTTAGGAAAAAGAATCGGGTCAATCGGAGCTAGGACGAGGGAGAACCGGCTCTGGGAAGTTTTAATTCAGAGAAAAAGAGACAGACGGGTAGTCGTTACGACCACAAAGGATCCCTACGACCACGCAGAGAAATTACGACCATGAAGAACCTTACGACCACGAAGAACTTTACGACCACGAAGAACCTTACGACCACGAAGAACTTTACGACAACGAAGAGCTTTACGACCACGAAGAACTTTACGACCACGACCATACGTGCGGCTACGACTGCACAGCGGCTACGACTACTCAGGCCGACTTACGACCACATGATCGGACTTACCGGTGGCTTTACGACTTACGACTAAGGCTCTACAACGTAGTCGTAGAACCTTACGACCACACGGATCTACGACCACGGATCTACGACACGGATGGCGGCGGGACTCACCGGCGACGGCAGAACGACGGCGAGGTCGACACGATCTCGGGCTCCGGCACGACCACGGCTTCGGCGAGGCGCATGACCACGGCTTCGGCGAGGCGCACGACCACAGCGGCGGGCGGCACGACTTCGGTTTGCGGCTCAACTCGGAGGCGAGGCTTGACTTGGGACAAGGGAGACACCAGGGGTTCGGCCCTTTTATACCCGGTCGTAGAGGTGTCCTGGTCGGCCACGAGTACGAGTCCGGGTGGGATACGACCTGAGAGTCCCACTCGTATACGAGTACGACTGCTAACAGCGGGCGGCTGCGATGCGGGGCGGGGTTCTGGATGGCTGACACGCGGCGGGGGCGGAAACGGTTGCGGCTCGACCGACTGGTTTTTCTTTTTTCTTTTTCTAGAAATCCAAACAAATCATTTTGAGCTCTAGAAAATAGCAAATAAATCCAGAAAAATCACATAAAATGCCAGAAAAGCTCTTGAGGCTCAGGGAACTCAAATAAAATACTTTTGGCACATTTTAATGTTTAACTTAATCATATTAAATCCTTTTAATTCATAAAAATTTCATTTAAGCTTTAATTAATTCCAGAAAAATTCAAATGGTGAATTTTATTTCGAAAGCTTCAAAAGTCTCTGAAAATCAGGATGTTACATACAGCTTTACCCACAAGACATGATCATCCCGTTTTGCCACGCGAGTTACACACTTCCTTAGGTGTGCGGCGGGGAGATCACGACAAGGCCTTTACAATGCAAAGCCTTCAACCTGGCCAAGCCAACACTAAGGTTTCACCCCAGTAAGGAATCCACCAGACCGGGACCCCCTCTTGAGCCGAGTGAGACTTCTCATGGCCTACGCCACGCTCACTTTCAACCTACGAAATGGCTCAGGTTGGGACCCGCAAATTATTCAGTCAGGGCTGTCCCATACTAGCCTTGTGGTAGTACGTTAGGGCTTTGCAACAGTAGCTCACAGACCGGTCCTTAATTGACTGAGGCTCAACCACATATCCCCTGTGCACGACAATCAACACTGTGTCTCCGAACAACAGTGCATGCCTGCACCCACCACCTAACCATTAGCCTAAGTCTAAACCAGATTTTATATTTTGTTTCAAAATATTTTATCATCCTTCTTGACTCTCTGAAGTCAAAAATACATCTCAAAAGTTTATCGTTTTATGTGAAAAGGTATCCCAAAACCAAGATCATATCTAAGCATATCTAAGCATTTGATTTAAAATTCTCTAGCCAATACTAGTGTGCTAACTAGAGTTTGATTCTAAGGTGACAAGGTATCAGGGAAATTCAATGTCAATGGAGGTGATAACCAGTAGGGGATAACTAAATTTAAAACTGAATTGAAATACGTTGATAGAAATATCCATGCGGAATAATTTAAAACAACATAATTTTATTTTGAAAACTGGGATCAACATGATCAAGGAGTGTGACTTGCCTTGTTCTGCAGTCTGGTGTGAGTCATCGAATTCTTCAAATCGTCGTAGTCTACACGCGAAAAACCAAAGCGAACAAATTCAAATAAAATGCAAATAAATAAAAAAATATAAAATATATATTGACTGATAGATTATGATTTTAGATGAATTTAGTAGTAAGATTCAATGGATTCGGAGTTCGTATGTGGGAGAACGAATATCTGGAAGTTTTGGACATCACATGAAATGATAACAAAATCCGAGACTTACTTTCTGAATAGTACGGTGCCGGTTGGCTGCGAGGTGGCTAGCGAATGGGCAAAGTGGAATCCTGGCAATGAGGCGAAGGTGGTGACACAGGTATGGCGGCGAGGAACGGCGGCAATCACCGGCGGTGGGGGGAAAACGACGGTGATGGCGTGGTAGCGACAGCGACAGGTTGGAGAGAGGTAGAACCGGGTATGGAACGTGGAGGTGTAAAGTGAGCATGGGGACATGGTATGGTGAGGCTAGGAAAATTATTGGCAAAGCTGAAAATTAATCGGAGACGATACAATCGACATTTGAACGACGACCGTGGAGAAACAGGAAAAACTTGATATCTTGGTGCTCGGTGGAGCGAATCCAAAACCATTTGAAAGGTGGCTACCTGGGATGGTTTGGCACGATATGACGTGAACGGATTAGGGAAAACACCACCGGATAGATGGGGACACGAGATGCCATTGGCGGCCATGGCGAGGTGTCGGAGGTGAAAATTTGTGGAGGCTTTTTGGGGAAAAGGAAGGAAGCACAGCGTAGAACGCGACGAGGCATGTCTAAAAAAAATTACGGCATGGGCTAAGGCTTACCGGAGGCGACGAATCGACGTCGGGAGTCACAAACGGCCATTTTCACGGAAAGCTCAATTCCTGACAATTGGCTCCACGAAAAATTAAACAAAATGGTAGAAAAATTTCTTAGAGGCTAGGACACAATATGACGCGAACAAAAATCGAAGCGCTTACCAAACAAGGGTGTACGCGCGAAGGTACAGTAGTGTCTGGGCCTGACAAGGTCAACGAGGACTCGGGGGATCTTCAAGTGATGGCGATGGAAGCACGATGTAGAACGCGTCAAGGCAAACTCAACAGTACAAATGGCTCGACCAAAGGATATCGGATGGTGGTGGAACACGGCGGAGAAGACATTCAACGACTGACAGGTTGACATCGGCGTTCCGGGCAAACGGAGAGGAGTTAGCGGGTGAGGTTTGTGGCGAAACGAAAAGGAGAACATGGGGAACGCAGTGCTCACCTTGGTTTTTGTGGAACATGCATGGTCGACTCGCAGCGAGGAGAGAAACGGCGGCACGGTTCGGCCACGGTGCTCCGGCGATGCTCCGGCAAAGCTCCGGCAAAGGCGAGGGAAGTACCAGGTAGAACGCGTGAAGGCGAAGCCAATGGTGTGGTTAAATGTGGCCGGACTCTACTGTAGGCGGCGCAAACGGCCATTTTGTTGACGAGAGAAAAATGCCGATTGCGGCGAGGAGAGAGAGAGAGAGGCCTTGAGATTTCAGAGGCTTGGTGAGGATGAGAAGGGGCACCCGGTGCTCCCTTTTATAGGCGCGGAGGTGGACCGGATGGGGAGATCCGCGAGGGAATGTCTTTCGGTGCCATGGCATATTCCCGCGAAATTGGTGCATGGAATTGGGGGCTAAGGCCGGGAATGGAAAGCTCTTGATGAGATGATTCAAATGCATTTTGTTGCACAAGAAAAGGTTGAGAAAATTAAAAGTTATGAAGGATTGAAGAAGCAGCAATGGCGGCTCGCGTACGTGCTTCTCTGGAACGAAACGAACCGTAAGAAGATAGGAGGGGAGAGAAAATAATAATAAAATAATAATTGTTTTTCCGAAAAATAAAATAAAGTCTAAAAATTCCAGAAAAATTCACAAAAATTCCTGGAGATGATTTAGACTTAGAAAAAATATTTCCAACTTAAAGTTTGTCTTTTAATTTTTTACAAAAAAACATTTTAGCTTTGAAATTGATTTTTTTTAAAATCCAGAAAAACACGGGAAATCCAGATAAACACCAAATGCTTCCAAATAATTAATTTGAAATAGGATTTTTATAGAAAATCAAAATATCATTCTATTTAATAATATTTTTATGTTTTTTTATCTAAATTACTTTTCAAATCTGGCGTTTTCTAAAAGCAGAAAATCAGGGCAAATCAAAAATAAACTTTAGGCAACCAACACACTTATTTTTATTTTAAATTATTTAATCCATTATAATTTTTTTATAAAAACCTGGGTTGTTACACTCCCTCTCTCTCTTCCCCCTCAAATCCTCCGCCCGCCTCTCACTGCACCTCCTCTCCACGCCTCCTCACCGTGCCGCCTCTCCACGGCTTCTCACCGTGGCACCTCTCCCTCTTCTTCCTACCCCCTAACTCCCTCTACTCTACTACACTACTCCTCTCCCTCTCACCCGGCCATGGCGCTCCTTCTCCGGTTCGGATCCGGCCTAGATCGACCCTCCCATGGTGGATTTGTGTCTACTCGGTGCTTCCATGGCTAGATCGGAGCCGGGACTCGCGGGGTTTGGAAGCGGCCTTGTGGTGGCTTGGGCTCCATGGTGCCAGGCCGCGTCGGCTTCTGCACAGGGGTTGCCTCTAAACACTGAAATGCTCCCGGTGCTAGCGTTCTATCTCTAAGTACTTTACATGCATTGATTTATTTGCTTACTTTTTCGCTATGTATTCTACGCTCTTGAGATTGGTGGCCAAGCCTAGGGTTTTCGGGCGGCGGTGCTAGAGGTTGGGGAATGTTCTTCCTTTGACTATCCTCACTCTAGGGCGTGCTCGGGCTTTGGGTTGGCTGCCGGTCATTTGGATGACAATGGTGACTGTGGTTCCTTCTCCCCTTTGATTGGTGCGGCTGTGATCCCAAAGAGGAAGAAAGAAATGGGAAGGGAGAAATGGGGACCTATTTGTGCGGTTTGTCGGGCCAGATAGGGAAAGTTGGGTCGATGGGGACCATGGTGGCTTGCACGTTGTCGCTGTCGGGGAAGAAGAGTTGGCTTGTCACTTTTGCCGGTGTGTAAGCCCTTGCTTCGTGGCGGTCCCCGTTGACTCGCTCCTTGCTTCCTTGCCCTCGCTGGCCTTGGCTTGTCCTCGCTGACTGGGCTTCTTCTTCTCCTTCTTCGGCCTTCCTCCTACCGTTTGCTACCGCGGCTCAACCCTCACCTTCTGGCCTCTGGCCGAAGGTGCTATGCTCTGGCTGTGATTGGTGGAGGGCTCTGGTGTGTTTTTGGGTTGTGAGCAGTCTGTGCTTTGGCTGTGTTTTTCTTGTATGAGCCGGGGCAATGCAGAGCATGGGGACTGATTTTTGGAGCGCTGGGGGAGATATTTCTGGCCTCTCTCAGCTGGCGCTGGCTTGCCTGGCTGCAGCTGGCTGCCTTGCCCTTATCCTCTTCAGGGTCTTGCTCTCCTGTGCCAAGGATCCTTCGGTCTGAAGTATGTGCTGGGCACTGCTGTTTCGGTGTGGGCTGACTTGAGAAAATCCAATGTGGCTTATGGGCTGGGAATGAAAGAATGGCACTGTGGGCTAAAATGAAGGAATTTCACTTGTGGGCTAAGAATTATATGCTGGGCTGTGGCTGAAATGAATGGGCTGAAAGTGCATACGGGCTTTGGGCTAAGGTAAGGGTCATGGGCTTTAATTTTTCTAAAGTTGCCGAATGATGACACCCACAGAGACGAGGGGTGCCGACCGCCCCGGGACGGTCTGGGAAGTCTCTAAGAAATTCTCGCAATGGCCCTAGTAGCCCAAGGGCACTGACGGCAACTTTAATTAATTTAATTATTCTCCCTTGGATTGTTAAATCTCTAATCTTTTATCTTCACAAGAAAATACATGGAGTTCAATACTAACGAAGATTCTTATTGCAGGCGAAAGAGAAAAGACACAGGACAACTTCTATGCCGAAGAGCTCGCCGAAGGAGTTTTATTTTCTAATTTTGTAAAATAAGCTTGTAATGAAAGTAATGTGATTTGCTATTGTAAATGAAATACCAGAAATGCAATTCAGTTTGTAATCTTAATTGTAATAATTTTTTGATGGAATGCAATGATTGATTTTAACTTCCCGCTAATTACTTACTTAGTTAGGGTATTAGAGTTAGGGTTCTTTCAGTTGTTATCCGGTATGCAAATTAACAAATGTAGTTGCTAGCTAGCATGCAGCTTATCAGACCTAGATTTTACAATCTAGAATCTTCTGTGATTCCGCTACACTATTCTCTAAATCAGTAGATAGTGCTCACAGATACATTACTGATCATCAAATACATATCTTGCAAAAGAATAATTAATACAATAATAAAGTTACACATAGGCCAATCAAGCCAAAATCAATAAGAAGTAGCAGCAGAAATGAAAACTTCACTCAGGTGGAACCCTCTGGACATGCCCATAGGTAGCCAACTAGGGTTCACTGTCTAGTTCTTAGCCTCATCATCTTCTCATATTGTTGGCACCTTTAGATGATCACATGGCTTGTGTTTCTCCTTCTGACTTACTGAATAATTGTAATTTGAGCAATAGTGAGTACAAAGGTATTGAACAAGCCAACACACAGAATGCAGTGCTAATAAATGAAGGCTAAACGAGGATAGGCTTAAGGTTCTTTTATTTGCGAAAAGCCCCTATTTTGAGATACAGATATAGGAAATACCTGAGACTTAGCAGTTCTAACTAAAACATGTTTTTCTAATGCGTGTGAAAGATTGCAATAGTAATAGTGGTATAGATCCCATCCATCGTTACATGGTCTCTACACCTCATGCTAGTTTTCCAGTGTTACATTCGCTTAATACCATCACTGGCATTGACATCCTAGGGCAACACAAGTCAGGGCTTTTACTCCCCGACACCTTTCCAATCCCACCCACAAAATTTGTTTTATAAATATAACTATATACATGTTAAGTTCCCATGCCCGCACTTGACTGTTGACATGACTGTTCGAATAGTTTACACTCTACATAAGTTGTACAGTTTACCCATGAGAGACAATCTGCCCAGTGATCCACATAATTCCTTGGTCATGCAGATGAGAAGATCATCACAATAACCTTTCAATTTACCTCGTCTCTTTGTCGACTCACCCATATGGGTTTCTCCCACATGTAGTGGGTCCCATAAGTTGTGCAAGATATTAGCAATAATGACTGCCATAGCTGGACTATGACTTTCTATAATGACTATCGCAACTGGCAACTTCACCCTTCACCCGGTGTCCTATTCAAGCCGAAACGCATCCATACCACTTGCACTACTTTACTCCCTCACCAACGAGGTGACTCCAAGGTCTAGTAAATTTACTAGGCCAAGTTGTAATTTACAGACTTGCAGTTATATTGTATTACAATAGGAGGTCATGATAGGATTTGGTCTTTAAAGTTATCTGGGCGGTTCTATCACAATGCACACTCTTGTGCATCCACTGCACCAGCCTCCCCATACCATCCGCCCACATATTTAAGCAAATTAGGGTTTCTGGGAGCATAAAATAATCAGGTTACAATATACTAGCCATTTTCCACCGATAATTGCCCAAATCCATGTTTCATGTTGAAATGATACTAGGGCAAATTAATGCCCTTGAATATCTAAACTGTACTAAGAAGGGCGTATAAATATATACTTATTTTGAGAAAGTTACTCTTATAATTTTCTAGGATGAAAAAGTTCAAATGTTCAATTGTTCCAAGGGGAGGGACATAATACTTGACAAGTTGAATAGTAGCCATGTAACTAGAATTTTAAACAAGCATAGTTTGTATAAGAAATAATAGCATGCAATTTGATAACATAAATAGAAATAACTTGCATAAAATGAAGGTTCATTATGATTAAAGTGTTGACTCGTCTTGCTCAATTTACCACAGTCTTGATCTTACTCAAAGTCTTCTCCATCCGTGGTCTTGAACTTTTGGTCTTCATCTTTATCTAGATCTCGATCTCGCTCGATCTGTTGGTTCTTTGGGACTCCAAATTCTAATTACATGCAAAACAACCAAATCCAATAAATCCAAATAACTCAAAAGTCCAAATAAATCAGAGTAAACTCAATTAAGCTTTTGTTATGATTGAGTGGTTGTCCTAGGGTAGGGTGTAACGAGTGTAGGATATTAACGAAGTCAATTAAATTTAGGCGAAAGGGAGAGATGACAGAGGAAAAATCTATCAAGGAGGATGTCAAGGAAGGTTTAGTGATAAAGGAATATTCATAGGAATATCTCACTTCAGGTTTGAAGATGGCTAGGTATAGCTGATTGCAAAATACCATGACTCTACCTTTAATTTAACAACCTCTTTTATAATTTTATATTTATTAAGGAAGTTCCATGAGTTAGGTTACACCTATGGACAGGTATATGAGTTTAGCAGAGTATTAAGTTTTTATTGTCGAGCGCTAACATTTGAGAGTTAGGACTTGAGTCCCACATGCGATGTATATAGCTTTTAGTTTATCAAATTAATTTGTACTTGTAGCAATTCACGATGTAGTATTTTATGTGGTTCTAATTATCAATCAATTGCATAATTAGTTAAATGATTAACTCAATAATTTGTTAAGGCATGGGATTATTTATTTAATTATTGTTACTTAACTGTTACATTAGTTAGATCTCTATTCATCATCAACCCACAGTTGTCAAACCATCCTAGGATTTAAACGCATCTCGAATAAAATGCAACTCCTAACTGTGTCTGGGTATCACTAGACTTCATATTACCACCTATTGGTGTGTTAGCGAATTACCTTTATTAGTAAGATTGTGTTTTAATGACCAATGACCTAGGTGTTACACACACACACACACACACACACACACACACACACACATATATATATATACATAGTATAAATAACAGGGGTACCATGGTGTCAAGGCTTCATAATTGAGACTTTTCATCCATGATTAAGACTTTCCATCCATGATTGATTCAACATGCTAAATCAATAACTTCCTTTCCAAATTGATGCCTTTTTGAATTAATGAATGTTAACGAGTTTGCCTAATATATTATATATCATTACACTTGCATGCATCTAAAAGCAATTCATAGGCGGGGAGGCTTGGTGCCTAAACACCATGGTGCCCCATTTCAACTCCTACACACACACACACTAACGAGCGCTTGCGCGCACGATACGCACGGGTCGCTGGTTGGACGCACATCCTAGTTTCCTATTGCGGTTCATGTGTAACTCAGTTGGTGCATAACTTCGTGAATTATTGATGATAACTTTTGTGCATCAGATAGTAATTTTGTAAATATAAGTAACTTGATCAATTATAGATGATAATTTTATGTTCAGAAGATAGTAACTTTTCTATAACTAACAACCCTACTAAATCCCAAAAAACGGCACGGTGGGTGCTTATGGTCTAACACATGCATGCATGCAGTAGGAGAAAGAAGAGAATAAGTGCACTTGACTTGTGATTTTTTATCTTATTACAAGCTAAAAGTAAAATAACTCTTTCACCTAAAGTCTGATCTGTGATCCATTTGCACCATTATGTTCAAAATTACGAGCTTAACAAAACAAGATTCAAGTTGAATATATTTTAACGCCACAAAATGAATGTCATTTTTACTACCAGTCAAAAATAACTTTGTTGTCAATAACTAGTAACTTTGTGTAAAGTTACTGCGAAGTATGAATATATAAAGTTACTGTCGTGCATGAGTGAAGTTACTATCAAATACATGTAGAGTTACTGTGAGTTTATAGTGTTACAACTGACAGTAACTCTACTTCACTCACACACGGCAGTAACTTTTCATACAAGTAATTTGCTATTGACATGCAAGTTTCTCTCCTCTGAATGCATGCATGTTTGTCTGACAATTTGGTGAGATACGGTCAATGGAAGAGGGCAGTGTGCTTATTCTACTCTTAGCTACTGGTTAGTACTTATATATATACACACACAGCTACTGTTGTGCATAAATAAAGTTACTATTAAATACATGTAGAGTTGCTAACAATTGTGTAATGTTACAACTGACAATAACTACTCGCACACAACAGTAACTTTCCCACGCACATTTTACACCTACGCATAGAATACATACATACATACATGCATGCATGCATGCATGCATGCATACATACATATGACACTGAAATGGGGCACCATGGTGCATGAGCACCAAGTCTCTCTGCATTTGGATTGTTTTTAGATGCGTGCAAGTGCAATGATATATAATATATCAGGCAAACCCGTTAACATTCATTAATTCAAAAAGGCATCGGTTTGGAAAGGAAGTCATTGATTTAGCATGGTGAATCAATTATGGATGAAAAGTCTTAATCATAGATAGAAAGTCTCAATCATAGAGGCTGAGCATCATGGTGTCCCTGTTATTTATACTATATATATTAATAATGTTTAGGAATTTTCTAATTTCATTTCGTGGTAATCTTTTAATATCTTCAGTTTATTAAACACTTCCCTAATAAATTTTGTCCTTATTTTTAACTGGATTACTTTTCCTTATATTTTGTCTGAACCTTTCCTAGGTATTTCAACTTTTTGGATGCACTATCTTACCCTTCATGCTTTTAAACTACTATCCCATTTTTCTTTTAAGCCGCTGGCAGGTGGGGCCGCTCCCACTGCTGTTTTGTTTCTCCTTCCTCCTCCCCTGAAACAGAGCCAAGGCGGCGGCCTTCAACGTCGACGAGCCTGTGGGCATCGGGCACCGGTGAACCCAAAAATGGGTTCCCCACTTCCTGCCAGCGAGAGAGCATGTAGGCACCACAAGGAAACTTACGGAAGGGTCGACAGGGTTTGGGGACGCCCGAGCCATTTCGGGGGCGGCGTGGTGGTCGGCTACGGCGCCAGTGAGTAGGGAAGAAGGAGAGCACGATTTGGGAGGCGGTTTGGTTTCTAAGGGGGGCGAAGGACGCCTAGAGAGGAGGAATTGCGTGATACTAAGTGAGAGCTTCGTGTGGGTTTAAGTAGGTGGCTAAGCCGATCAAGCGGCATGGGCGACGGCGTGGGTTGATGTAGCTCGGGAGTGTGGGTGCGCGGGAGTGATGCAGGCGGTGTCATGAGTTGTTGGTGGCAGGGCATGCGCAGCAGGGTAGGGCGTAGGCAAGGTGACATGTAGTCGGGCGTTGGGCAAGGAGCGGTACAACAACAATGTGCACGATGGGCGTGCGGTGGTATTGTTAACTTTGCTCAAGGAGAAAACACACACATCACAAATAAACGGAGAGAACATAGGAGAATTTCTGAATTTCTCTATTATCTTATTTGCTCCCCCTCTTTCTTGCACAAACTGGCTACAAGCCTCCTCAATATATAGGCTAATACTCTCCTACTAGCATACATATTCGGACTTCAAGTTGGACACAACTTCAACTTGAGTTACATATGAAGACAGACTCTACTACGTCTTGGACTCAAAGTCAATATTATTTCTAACAATCTCCCCCTAATCTTGACTTGACATACTCTAGTTTTAGTCTCAATGCATTATGAACTACCAGCCATGCCTCTACATGAAACGTTCTACATGCAAGCTACATGTAGGAACTCAACTCAACTGGTATGTGTCCATCCAGATGCAAAGATTCTAAAACATTGAGGCAGTCGGTCTCATCTACGACTTAGTAAACTCGTACTTGACATAGAATGGTGACACATCTCCTTAACGTTCCGATTCCTTTTCACTTTACTTGAGTTTGGACGGCGACACATCTTCTCGACGTCCCTGACTCCAACCTTCATCAGAGCAGTGTTGGTTCATCATCGCTTAGTGCTTTAGTAAGGAACGCTTTCTTCATCCTCAGCTTGGGGTATTCTAAAGCAAAGTGCCCATAATCGTTACAATTATAACACCTCACTTTTGCCTTATCAAACTTCCAATTATGATGGCCTTGGCTACCATCACTGGAAGTGTTCTTGCTTTTATACTTCGATGATCGGATCTCCCACTCAACGTGAGTCAACAAGAGTTATCCATCACCATTGTTACTATTTTCATGAATGCGTTCCTCATATGCCTTAAGACGACCGATGACCTCCATAGTCATTGTCTTTAAGTCTCCAATTGCTTTATGACCGAAGCAATTGGGAGAAACTATGAGGGAACAGCACGAAGGAATTTCTTCACTACGTACAACTCTTCCACCTTCTCGCCAAGGGCCTGAATCTTGTTGACGATGATTGTCAACCGGACGGCAAAGTCATTAATCGACTGCGTTTCCTTCATACGTAGCATCTCGAACTCGATCTTGAAAGTTTGTACCTTTGCTTCCTTCACACGATCGACACCAAGATGCATCGTCTTCAACACCTCCCACGCGGTTTTGGCCGTCTCCTTTTCGGCCAGTAGGAAAAGCGTCTCTTCTAGGATGCCCTGATAAATGGCCACCAATGCCATCTAATCTTTGCGCACATCGATGTTACCGTTCTTGATCACGTCCCACACTCCTTGAGCCTTCATGTACACCTTTATCTTGATTGTCCAAGCTGCATAATTGCTCATCGTGAGCACAGATAATGCAACGAGACAGCAGAACTCTCTTTCGCCATCATACTGATGATGCTTCGTCACCAGTGACACCACTTCTTGGAGAATGCGACATGATTTTGAGCACGGATCAAAGATTTGGGTTACTTTGAAGTGGCTCTTGGACCGAGGGAACAGAGAAAAACTGCGCTATTTATTTTTCTTTTTCTCTTGATGACTTTTCTTGCTGTCTTGGATCCGCTCTCTGTTGCTGGAGTACTCGCTACTGCTTCACCTTGCATGGAACGAGGACCAACTTTGATGTTGTCAGCTTTGGCCTCGACATAGGCTTTTATTGCGCTTCTTGTTTTGATCTCAAATACGGAAAATCGGAAGTAGTTCGACTCGGCTACTGCTTGTGTATCTGTGTTGCTTTTCTTCTTTTACTAGTGTGGGTATTGCTGCTGCTCTCACCTTGAGAGCGCTGCGATTGTGAAGACAGAGCCTCAGGGAAGACGATGAACACGACGAGAAGATGTCGCATGTGCTCCGCTGGCTTGGCTTCGATCACGCACAACATGCGTTGCTGCTTGTCTTTTTCCCCCCTCGCGCTGTGTCTCCTTTTATGCTGTCATCCAGATGGCTGCTGTGCTTTGCCTCACGCTTTTGTGCCCCCCAACTCAGATTTCATGCATGACTATGACTCGGAGATGGCAGGAGCGGGCGGCGCTGGCGCTTTGCTTTCCTCGTATGTGGAACTTTGTTCCCTGGGCGCTGGCTCCTAAAGTCCTCTCTCCTGCCTGTTGCACCGACTTGGATTCACTTTTCTCGGCTGAGTTTTCCCATAGAAGTTTTTCTTCTTTTCTTAGTGCAGGTGCCGATGGATGCCGCTGTGTGCTTCTTGCGTGTAGATTGAGATGGACGACGAGAGACCGCGCTGCTACCTCGCCTCGGAAGTGCTACGCGCGGAGGACTAGGGACGAAGCGCTGCGTGACAGATTCAATGAGAAATGCCTAGACAAAATCGCTAACAATTTTTCTTCTGATGCGACATGACATTCCGTCGGACCAAACGCCGTGCACCGGGAGCACCATGCGAGATGAGCGCGAAACGGAATAGCTGAGACGAATTTTTCAATGACTCGGTTCTCGCCTAGGCTCTGATACTACTTGTTAACTTTATTCCAGGAGAAAACGCATACATTGCAAATAAATGGAGAGAACACAAGAGATTTTCTAAATTTTTCTATTCTCTTATTTGGTTCCCTCTTTCTTACACAAAACTGGCTACAAGCCTCCTCAATATATATGCTATTCTCCTACTAGCATACGTATTCAGACTTTAAGTTGGACACAACTTCAACTTGAGTTACACACGGAGACGGACTCAACTACGTCTTGAACTCGAAGTCAAGATTATTTCTAACAAGCATGGCACTAGTGCATGTGTGCACGGCTGGGAGCAGGGAAAGCACAGGCGCGCGTGGCACATGGCACGTCTCGAGTGTGCGGGTGCCATCGCGCCAAGGGAGGGGCACCGGCTGGGTGGCATGGAAAGTGACCGGGGCACACACTGGCGTGGCGCTGGCGCTGGTCAGTGTGGCTCGGCCATGCCAAGAGCAGGGGAAGGAAAAGGAAGAAGTTGAAGAGAGGGGAAAGAGGCTGGGGCTGGTTGGACCGAACAAAATGAGAGGGGAAAAAGGATAAACATTGGTGTGGCCAAAATTTGGATTTTTCGATTACAACTTTGAATTCAAGCTTAAATTTACTCTCATTGATGTTTTGAATAGTCCAGCATTTTAATCTTACTCTTAAACTAAATTTCCAGGTTAAACTCTCTCCTGCACTCGAATCTTTACTCAGGTTTTGGTTTGTAATCAAATTTGAATTCAGTTTGCATTCAAGATTAATTTGAAATTGATTTATAATTTGTATTTTCCAACTTTTGTTTTGAATTTTGAATTTAAATTCTGAATTTCTATTTTCAATCTTTCAGGTTATACTTTCCTTCTTTAGAGTTTCAGTCAACTCAGGCTTGTGTCAGCGACTTAAATCTGAATTCAAGTTCTCATATTTTGATTTTGACATATCCAGTGTTCCATTCTTTCATTAACATAATTATTACTTGTCTTTGGGGAATATTTCCTAAGGTTAATTTGCACAGTGAAAATCCATAAAGAATAAACTTTCAAATGAAAATTTGGTTGCCGACCAAATGCAACAAAAAGTTTTAAATTTATCATAATCTTGAACATATGAATTTTGGGATGTTACACAACTTGATGCAATCAACTAGTAGACAGTTGCGTTGATCGTCGCCACAGTGCCCACCGCCTACGAAGGCAACGAACATGACCATCCCCACAGGCTCGATGTAGAAAATCAAGCACACTGCCTAGTAGTCCGGCGGAGGGCGGAGCGCATACGTGTGTTATACGTTAAATGCGTCGAGAGGGTGGCCCACTATAGATGCGGCAGGACATGGGGGAAGAAGCTATCCTCAGCGGTCGGCGAGCGGAAAGACATGAGTAGGATGAGGCAGCGGCAGCCATGGAAGTGGGTGGAGCAAGGGTGAGAACTGAGAAGAACAGACAAAGGAAGTTGACAGGGCCAATTTGGTGTAGTTTGGGCTCACAATGGTATATCTCAAAAGAATGCAACTCTAGAGTGGTATTTTTGAAGGAAAAACTTTGCAATGATATATCGCAAAATATGTAAGTTTGCACGGCCACCCACCGCGCAAAGACGCATGCCCACTGCACCGCGGAATTTTTAGTCACCAGACTGGTAGGTAGGTAAGGTCCCCGTTCGACTTGACCAGCATTCCAAATTGTGCACATTGATTAATCCTTATTAGTATAGCCTAAATTTCATAGAGGATGTAGCTCTACTCTTCCATGAAGAAATTAGAATTTTTTAAGTAGCTCTACTGCTCTTGGAGGAAAATATAATTTTTTAGTGCCAACTGCGTTTCACGTGCTAAATGCAGAGTGGCCTGTTCCTTTGTCTAATGTAGGTCAGAGCTTGTAAGCGTGGTCATTAAAAGCCATCCAATCAGCTGAAGATCACATTCTTAGGGCCTGTTTGGAACAGAGGAATTTCACAGGAATTTTACAGGAATTTTGCAGGAAACAGTTCAATTCCCGCAGGAATCGGGAAAAATTACCGCATTCCAAACAGGGCCTTAGAGGTTTGTAGTGGAACTTGCCATTTTCTTCTGGTAGTCTACTTTTATTGCTCATATTTACCTCTGAATTTATCTGTTTGTGCAAAATTTATCTTGTGTAACAGTAAAATATTGGCATAGTATATTTGTTCGAACGGGACATAGCATAAATCAACATATGCGATGGAGATTTAGTTATGTGTGATCTCACTTCAATGAGCAGCATGTGCCTGCACCAGAGGGCTTGCGCTGTGGCCTGTGGGAGGCCGCGCTAAGGCGCCAAAAGTGGAATTCTGCGGGAAGAGAGGCCACTTTTGGCATTTCTCTGTTAGAGGAGGCCCAAATATGCCCAAAATTCGATGGAGACTCGATGGTAAAAGTCATGCAGTAACCGCAGGTCTACCTCCACAGCATCCAAAAATGGCTACTTCCTCCGGTTCATAAAAACAAATCATTATGGATATCAACATGGTCCTCTAAATGTAATTTTGACAACTAATTACTATTGTAATGTATTTCTAAAACTCAACAAAATTATAATGTTATGAAAATACTTTTCGAAACGAATCTACATATATATGGCTTACGTATATCTAATCTAAATGTTTTTAAAAAATATCGATAACCAAAGTTTCCAAATTTTCACTGCACAAATTTCACAAATTTTAAAACAACATGATTTTGTCAACTGGAGTAAGCATTTTGGGAGGGAGCAGCTAATAGTGCTTGGTTAAAAACTGATTAATTGTTGGGCAGATATTTTGTGTCACACAAGTTACAAACAACATTCAACAGTTGAGCCATCGATATTTTCTTCAATTATCAATCAACAACAAGCAGTCTTAGAAAGTGCCCATTAAGCTACGGCTTCTGCTTTTTATTTTCGTAATTTCTTTTTTTTAAGTCTTTTGGTTTTTAGACTTTTTAGGTTTTTTTTCTTTTATTCTTTTGCATTGCCAATGACTATATAACTTTTTTATTTTCTTAAATTTTTTAAATTTAATTACACTAAAAAAGCTAACCGTAGCTAAAATACATTTTCAACCACTGCATTATAAAAAAAAACCAAAAACCTTAACTTATAAGTCTAAATAACCACCGCCTTAATAGTTGTGGAATCACGTAATCCAGCGTACCGAGCAACCAAGCATTTCAGGCATTGCAACAGATTATATATGTTAGTTTGAAAACATCACATAATGATATGTGAAATCTCACATCAATGTAGTAACAACCATGTAGATAAATCTAGAAGCGAGTACAACACTTTGATACATACCACTCCATCAAAGGGCAGTTATATATACATAAATTGCTACATAGAGGACTTCAAACTGGTTGCTTTCATGGATGGAAACATCGCATTTCCTTGCCAAAAGCATGAGAACAGTAATATGCAAATGATACATTCGCTAGGTTAATTAAACTGACTACAATTTTCAACAATACAGACTCAGTTATTAGAATCGTGTTTTACTACCTCCTCTACTCGTCCTAGTCAAGCCTGCAGCTAGTGATTGCAAGCAAGAACTGCTGTAACTCCAGAATTGGTTCCAGGGGCTCATATAAAGCAGAATATCTCCGCAGATCGTGGTCTCGAGAGCACACAATACTGACGGCACTCTCATGGACCTTCAATCTTGATGCTGTTGAATGAGTGGGAGAGCCCGTTAGCTCCCCTCAAATTGTGGAGCTCCGATTCGATCGTCTCCACAATCTTGGCCTCCTCTAGGGCCGGTGTGGGCACATCAACATGCAATGAACCTTGCTTTATGGGACCAACGAAATCTTGATTGAGAGCTTGCTGTTTCATGTAATTGTACATCTGCTGGTGGAAAGGGTGATCATAGGAGTAGCAATCAACTCCGTCAAACGAATCGTTTGATGAACCTGATCCTTCTCTCTTGCAAAATTGTGGAAGTGACTCATAGTCCATAACCTGCAAGCGACAGGAGAGATTTTTAGTTGAATTTTTAGTAGAAAATGTGGATACATGGGACTCAGCAGCTGCCAGATCAAATGATGGACCACCAAAAAGTTAAAGGGTACAAAAGTAAGCACTTCTTTCCAGTCAGTTTATTCGTACCAACAGAAGCGTGCCTAATTAGAGAATATAAAGAACAGCGCAATGTTGTGCCCACAACCAAATGGATGCCTGTAAGCAAAGCAAGTAGGCCTGCCATTTGTACCAAATTGTAAGCTCCAGTGCATAGGGTCTTCGCTCACATGCTTACAAAATCAATTCCAGAACTAGGTTCAAGCTCATAGCCTTTGAAACAGGGATGTAAAACCAGGTGATGAGAACCTAAAAGGTAGCACCTTGATTCTGGAAGCAAGAGAATTGTTTCAGACTAAGGGGAAAGATAAATTAAGAATCTTTACCTTTAATAACTCATCTCTTCCAGAGCCATACACCACTTGGATCTTCTTTTTAGTTCTTTCTTGTAAAAGAGGCTTCACAACCTGGCCATGAGTGAACAGAAACTTCAATTAATTTACTTGAAAGATGTAGTTGTGTCAAAATTGAAAACGTGAAGCCAAAAGGAGAAAAAGAAAATAACAAAATAAATATAGAACTTAGCAGTAAGGCAATTCATGAAATCAAGTATGTACACTGACCTTCCAACATGCCGAAAAAACATATGGGGCGTTCACAATGTAATAGGTCTCAGTTTTCTCAGGATAATTAAGGTCATCAACAGTTGTTATTGTGGTCAACATCTGCATTATGTAGAAACTATTGATAAGCACATTGCAAAGTTTATTTCCTTGAAAACTGTAAGCGCGTGGCTGGCAAAATGTCAATGCATAAACAAAAGCAGAACCAATGAATTGCTAGATCAAATACAACAGTGTAATTTTCAACCAACAAAAATGTACGTCAGTCTAATGTCAACAAGGTAATTTTCATCCAAGGAAAATGTTGGTCTCAGGGATATAATATTGTGTTATTAATGTTGTGAGATGCATTTGGGATGGTCAGTGCATTGCTTCAAACTATCCATTACAAACTGTCATTAGTTATTAGGCAGATCCGACAACCAATGAACTCAATTCTAGACATGATGTTATATTATTGATTTTGTTTAACCATAAACTCCTATTATGCCACACAGCTATCTTATTATGACACGTAGATGCAAATTTGAACTGTCACCAAACAATTATGTTCAGATTTGCATAAATAAAAAAGGTCACAGATGTGAGAAACTTATGAACAGTTCTCATTCAGATCCTTACAGAAGTTATACAAAAAATGAAATGATTTTGAAAGAACACAGGTTAACAAAGCAAGAAAGAACACACCTTTATTTGGCTCAAGGCAGAAAGCTTCAGCCCAGTCATATCCATAACCTTCAAGCAGGTGTTAATCTGTCTCCCAAACATCTTAGATGCAGCTGGCTAATGAAGAGCAAAAAATATAGTTAATATCTGTTCATATAAATTTGATACCATAAATCATCAATAAAAGACACTTACCAGAACAACACGGTCTCGATATTCATTCATCTGTATGTGTGACTGCACATAGTAGTGCACCTAGAACAAAATGGCCAGATAATTTAGAGAAAGCGTCTCTCGAAAAAAATTAGCAAGTTTTTGCTATTAAATGAACGATTCTGAATGGTGGTTAACTATTAATCCTACAACTGAAAAAAATATAACAGTATGCCATTTAGTTGAGCAGTTATCTTAATGGTACTTGGCTTTAGCTCTATGAATCTGACTCAGAAATAATATTAAAACCCGCTCATCGCTATTTTGAATTTAAACCAAACACTTTAGATTTTTTATAGACAGCCAACACCTACCGATGCCTTGTCAAAGGTACTGAGCCCAACACCAAATGCATAGACAGGTTGTCCCTACAAAAAGGAGAGAAGCATGACTTTTAAGGCACATTACAAACGCTTTTACTCAATGCAGAAAAAGCAAACTGCTCAGAAATAAGTAGATTGGTTTATGAACATCTTGAGATTGGCGATATCTATTTTGCCAAAAAAAGGGAGATGTTAGCAAATCCCACAGTAGTAAATATAATCAGAGATATAGTGCTTTCAACGAGTTAATTTAAGACAAACATGTAAGGACTGGAATATAAGCTTCTGATGAATAGACCAACAGGAATTGGTAAAATGGTAGAATCAAAACTATGAAAAGTGTTAAAAATGAGTCTGAACGCTGTACCTGCTTGGAGTACCCTGTTAATCCAACAAGTAGTGTATCCCGAATGGCTCTATATAAATCAGATGGCACTATTGGTCTCTGCATTGAAAGAAAATGGTGCTTGCTGGTTAGATGAATAACATATGCTAAACCAATTAGCAATTCCAATGCACAATGCAAATGAAGTCATATTTGAATAGTTATTGCAGCTGCCAATGTAAGAGCATGCAGACGAAGAGTATTATTTTGCTTTAGTTCATTTTGTCCATCTTTCGCAGTCAGTTTGTAACAGATTTTTAAGTCATTGATAGGCAGTCCTGTCCAACTTTCTTCAAAAGAAAAAAAAAAGACTTTGTCTACTGAAAAAGGTACTTACAGCTAGAACACTGTCAATCTCGTTTTGCAACCTCCAATTTAAGCAATCCATTAGCTGCACCAGACAATTCAATGCTTCATATTGGAGATAAATAAATAGTTTTCAAATGTAAAACGTATGTGTAATAAGCCTTACCATTTTATGAGCTTTGGGAACATTCCATTCTCTGGCCTTCAGAAAACGAACCAGAGTCACTCTTGGGTATCCTTGGTGCACATGCTGTATACATAACCGTAAGTGAGCACTTTTTACTCCTAGGATTTCTATTTTCATGACTAGCAGCGACAAAAACTAACTGCTTAGCAATGCATTATTTTAAAAAACAGAATATGAAAAACATGCTACTCATGTGCCCAAAAACACAGAAGGGGGAAAAAAGGTTGAATGTACACAGATGCCAACAAAAAGCATACACAAGGAGGGGGGAAAAGCAAACGATGTTCCTGGTGGAGATATTGTGATTCCAGCGTGGAAAAGAAAATAAAAAATGTTGTTTCCTAGTGGACATATTGTGATTCCTGAGCGCTTGCACAACCGAACTCAATAGTCCTGAGATCATGAACGTTATCATACTTATCTAGACAATGAATCCTGGGCCAAATAAAAGTCCATATCGCAGCGGCTGCGTTCGGCGAAGACTAAACTTTGCTTTGGCTCATGTTTGCAACAGTAATTACCTTTTAAAGGGTATGTTTTTTAAAGCGGGACCTACATGTAGATTATAGTATAAATTATATCAAGTTCAGCTACACTGACAAAAAATCGCATATAACCTCCCACGAACAGTCCATAATTTAAAATTTTTAGCTGAAAGCCTCAGCATAACAAAAACCCATACAAGGAACAGTCCAGGCCACACAAGTTCAGGAATACAAGGTCCACCCTAGTCGGCAAACGTCCAAATCGATCAACAGCAACTCCTTCAGATATTATTAATTCGCGCTCGCTAAGCTCCACATGATGTCTGGATCGCACAACTACAAGCTACATAAAATCGCACGGAGTAAATGGTTCATCGTCCCAACTCCTACCAAGATACTCTTGGTGTACATGGCGTCCAAAAGTCTTTGGATCTAGAAGCGTTGCCGCTAAAACAATCAACGCGTGCTTGGAAACCCTCCAAGCCGGCAGACATGACTGAATTTATGACGAGTCCAATATGAAGAGAGACAGTAGTATTTGAACAACACATGGCAAACTAGAAACAATAAATGGCACCGACACCACAACTGTACGAAAATTGCAATTAGGACCGAACAAAAGTACTACTTCACACATCTCACGAAATCTTCATTCTACAAATATATTGCTATGCAACCGAAGCCAAAAAAATTGCTCAATTATAACCGAAAGCATGGTTTAGCTCCGAATCTCAAGCATGGTGACTAAGTGCGAACCTAAAAAATCCAAGCTTTAAGGGGAAAGGGTCCTTCCGTAGACCCCGTTCCAAAACAGCTTCTGATTTTGACTTTTAAAAGCCAACTTTTGAACAGAGTACGTTCTTAAGGTGATTTAAGCATTTATACAAGTTACTGTAGAAACCGTTTTAAACAAAATGGCTTCTTCAACGTAAGTGTGCCTTACGCCTCAATCTCTCATGTAATCAGGCGAAAGACAAAAGACACAAAGCTTTTAAACAGGGCCTTAAGCAAGCCAAGTAATCACTTCAAAACCAGTACGAACAATATTCTAACATGACCAAAAAATTGAACAAAGAATCGGCGAGCAAAAGCACAATTAAGCTCAAATCGTGAATTAAGTTTTTAAAGATCCAAGCTTTAACTAGTGAACAAGTCAGCCGACAACCTGTAAGAACGGGAGCAATAAATGAGCAAAAGAAAACCATACCCAAAAAAACTCCAATTTTGATCAAAATTGGAACAAGAAGAACACGAAGGGAAACAGCAATTCAGCTCAGGACCATAATAAACTTGCCAAGATCCAAACTTTGTACGGCTACAAGGCCAACAAGCTACCCCAAAACTACCGAAACACAAATCAAGCAAGAAATGGGCACAGCAACTCCCAAATCCACCAAAATGCAAAAGCAAGAAACAGGCAAAGTCAAGCAAAATACAGCCACAACAGGCCAAATGTTTCTGCTAATAAAACTAGCAGACACAAATACACAACAAGAAAGCAGAGATCCAACAAGGGCAGCATCTAGAGCAGATCGGCACCTGGAATGTGGTCTTAAACGGCTCCTCCACTGCAAGAACAAAAGCAAGTAAGCCACATCTCAGCAAACAAGAATCCCAGAGAAAGCAAGCTCTGTTTCTTTTTCTCTTTTTCTTCTTTTTGAAGACGCAGAGAAGAGGAGCACTCACGCTGCTCCATGAGCGCGGAGAACTGCTTGATGGCCTCCTCCGAGGCGGCTGCCATTGCCGGCGACGGTGGGGGAGAGAGGATAGCCTTCGCGGACTTGGTGAGGAGGTCAAATAAGTCTTGTTTGCCTTTTCAGCTGCTCCTCCCCTTTGGTCTGTCTGCTCACACACCGTGTGTGCGTGTTTGTGTCTATGTGTGTGGTGTCGGGGTCTGCTGCACGTAAGGTAGGAGGTTAGGGAGGAAGGTGTTTAAAAGGGACAGTAGCAAGTCCTTTTTTTTCCTCTCGCTTTCTTCAGCTTTTAACTTTGGTAAGAGCATCTCCAGTAGTAGGAGCCCTCAAATCAGAGCCCCTACTTTTGATTTGAGGGCTCTCCCTATTTTTGAGGGCCCTGTTTTTTGAGTTAAACTCGAGCAGAAGCTCTCAAATCAGGGCCCTCAAATTCATTCCAACTGAGAATGACATGTAGGGTCCACTCGTCATTCTCTACCCCTCGCTCTCCGCAGCCTGGGGAAGAAGCAGACGAGGGAGGAGGCCGCGCCCGGGGAAGAAGGAGGCCCCGCAGGGGCCGGGGCCGAGGAGGCCGCGCGTCCGTCCCGAGAGGAGCCGCCGAAGATCTCGCCGGGAGGGGGCCTTGCCGGAGAGCCGCGCCGGGGAAGTGATTCGCGGGAGGGGACAAGCAAAAACCTCCGCTCTCCGCTGCCGGATCCGGCGACCCCGCACCAGATCCGGCCGCCTCCGCTCTCCGCCGCCGGATCCGGCGACCCCGCACCAGATCCGGCCGCCTCCGCTCTCCGCCGCCGGATCCGGCGACTCTGCACCAGATCCGGCCGCTTCCCGCCCGGATCCGTTCGCCGCTACGCCTTCGCAGCTCGAATCCGGCCGCGCGACGAAGAGGCGGGTGGGGGAAGAGGCGGGCGGAGGAGAGCGGGGAGGCGGGCGTTGCGAGCGCTGGCGGCCGAGGTGACCCGCAGAAGCCGCGCGACGAAGAGGCGGGCGTCGGCGAGCGGGGAGGCGGGCGTCGGCGAGCGCAGGCCGGGAAAGAGGCGGGCGGAGGAGAGCGGGGAGGCGGGCGTCGACGAGCGCTGGCGGGCGGGGAAAGAGGCGGGCGGGGAGGGGAAAGAGGCAGGCGGGGAAAATGGCAGCGCGCACGGGTGGGGAAAGAGCCGGGCGGGGCGGGCAGAAAACGGTCTCCAACTGTGATTTGGGGGCTTGGTCTAGAGCCCCCAGGAATGAGGGCTGGAGGGGGGATTTGAGGGGCCCCTCAAATTTGAGGGCTCTAGTAGGGGCTCTGCTGGAGCTCTGTTTTTACCTCAAGCCCTCAAATTTGGTTTTAGGGGCTCAAGTAGGGGCCCTGCTGGAGATGCTCTAAGGGCTAGTTTAAGCAGCTGCCTTACAGTAAAGTAGCTGGTAATTTGGATCTCAAAAAAGAAGCAGTCGGTAATTAGTATAGGTGAATAGGTGATTACTCTCTTTGTTCTTGTAAACTAGAGGTAAAAATGGATCGAATAGTTTTCGATCAATTCGGACAATTTTTGAATATAAAATGGTTCGGCTTGGATTTTTATCGGATAGTCTTGGATCAAAAATGAATACATATTTTTTCGGAAACGAATACAAATATTGTAGCGTACTATCCGTCGAATACGAATACGGACTCGAACTATCCGAATCTAATGGAATCCGGATATCTGGTCACTGGCCATACGTACTATTATACTAAGCCCAAGGCCAAAGGCCCAAGCTGCCCACTCCATCAGGTTTTCAAGGTAGTGCCACCTCACCCTCAATATTTCTTCTGATCCAAATCTGAGCAGCTTACAGCACTCCGCTGCTGTTGAGAACTAGTAGTACATCCATTTATATGAACTCTGCTACGTTTTCTCGCCAAATTTGCTCGGCAAGAATCCAAGCGGCGCTTACACAGCAACTATCTCGAATCAAATTAAATCAAGGAAGCAACCAGCTAAACCCATAGATTTCACTCTCCCCACCCAGAAACAAACGAAACAAGGAATTGACAAGCACAGAGAAAGCTACAAAATTTTGGCGCACGCACCTGGCCAAGCGTGACGGGGCTGAAGACCACCATGCCGCCCACTGGAGAATCAAGATCCCGATCCCAGCATAGACGGATCGAACACAGACCAGGTCCAGAACAGAATTTTTTTTACGGATAATCCGTTTTTTATTCGGAAATACATAAATATACCCGCGACAAAATTTTTTACAAAAATAATCTTCAGTCGCCACCCCATTGGGCGACTGCTATTTTTCGCCCAACCGGGAGGCGACATTTAGGGAATCTGTGTATCGTTGGGCGACTACTGCAATCGCTGTACGGTTGAGCGACTTTGATTGCAGTCGCCCAACCGTTGGGCGACTTCAATTGCAGTCGCCCAGTGGATGGGCGACTTTACTCAGTCCCCGTGAATTTTTAGAGTTTTATCAATTTTGTAGTTTTAAACTGGAAAAAATATGGTATAGTTGTAATAAAAGTTTATGTTTATTGTATGTTGTAGGTGCATTTAAAATTTTGAGAAATTTTTTGTAAGTACAATTGACTGTAGAACGTTTGATATATACATTGATATGTTTTAAGGGTTTGCAATCCGCGTGATTTTTGTATGTTTTGTCAATTTTTTAGTTATAAACTGCGTAAAAATCAGATAAAGTTGTAATAGAAGTTTATGTTCAATGTAAGTTGTAGATGCAAAAAAAAATTTGGTCAATTTTTTTTAGGCACGATTGACCGAAGAACGGTCGATACATAAAGTGATAAGTGATGTGACCAGTGGCATGTGTGGAACTCTGTACTTGTAATGTTCAGAACTCCACCGCTAGTCGTAACATGCCTTAGGGAATATTACATTTTGTCTACTGGGTGTAGCGTGGTTGTTTGCCCTTTTTGTCGCGCCCTGAAGATGGCTCCGCTGCATCTTTCTTCCTGTCAGTCTTGGTCTTGAGAGCTGCCTCACGAGCTTGAAGCTCTTCCTCCTGACGCTTGATGGCTGCTTCACGCAGACTTAACTTCTCCCGCCTCCTTTGCAGGTCATCCTCCTTGCCCTTAAGACGGATTTGGTCCACCCTCACGCGACGCTCTTGCTCATGCCGCATTTGTCGTTCCACCTCGCGAGCCTGATCCATCTTGACAAGGTATTGTCCTTTGTTTTCCACCTCGCGAGGGTTCCGTGGCCATGCCGGCGGCACCCGATCCACCCATTCGATGAACTTGCAAGCCTATGTGTGTCGTGGTAGATGTCATGGATAAAGTTGAAGAACGATAACGAGAAACAAAGGATTTAGTTGTCGTCGTTACCACGAAGTCGTCATCCATGTCTGGACATTTGAAGTACCTACGGCCGTAGTTGGCTCGTGGTAGTGGATCCGTCCAGACGCACAACATCGTCCTAAAACCGCAATGGCACTTCGGACGCTCATGCCACTCCGGCACTCCAAAAGGGTCGGACCTCCAGGAAGACATTGTTGTGTAGTAGTATTGTGATGGCTTGAGGAGGAGGTTGTGTTGTGGTATGTAATACATGGGATGCCTTTATGTAGGCAGGTGAACTGGTGAGTGGGCATAGTCCATGGAGAGTACATATGAATCTTTTTGCTTTTTCAGGCTTTTCAGAGGCCAGTCTATGTAGGCTTTTCAGAGGCCAGTCTATGTAGGCTTTTCAGAGCCCAGTCTATGTAGGCTTTTCAGAGGCCAGTGTATGTAGGCTTTTCAGAGGCCAGTCTATGTAGGCTTTTCAGAGGCCAGTCTATGTAGGCTTTTCAGAGGCCAGTGTATGTAGGCTTTTCAGAGGCCAGTCTATGTAGGCTTTTCAGAGGCCAGTCTATGTAGGCTTTTCAGAGCCCAGTGTATGTAGGCTTTTCAGAGGCCAGTCTATGTAGGCTTTTCAGAGGCCAGTCTATGTAGGCTTTTCAGAGGCCAGTCTATGTAGGCTCTTGAAGCATCAAATTTTCTCTGCTGGTTCTGCCTAGCCAGCCTCTTGAATAGCTTCATCAAAGATTGTTTCGGGAATTGCTTGAAAAAGTTTGCCCCTAAGTGACGACTGCACCACCGGTTTCTCATGTCCGGCCAAAAAGAGGTCTCCTCAGGGTCTTCCTGAAGTTTTCGTATCGCCTTTATAATACCGGCGTGGCGATCATGGATTATGCACACACCAGGTCTGGTGCCTACAACTCCACCCCTCACATGTCTCAGAAACCACAGCCAGCTCTCATAATTCTCACTCTCCACAAATGCAATGGCCAGCGGCAATATTTGATTGTTACCGTCAACGCCTATGGCCGTCAGGAGCTGCCCTTTGTATTTGCCTGTCAAGAAGGTCCCATCTATTGAGATAACTGGCAGCATGTGTCTGAATGCTTCAATGCTAGCACCAAATGCAAAGAATGCTCTCTGCAACACTGCAAATCCCGGTGGACTTATGGACGGCTTGTCGTGCACCGCGATGTACGTGCCGGGGTTCCTTTGCTGCAACACCTTAAGCATACGAGGAAGGTTGTCGTACGCCGCTTCGAAAGTGCCAAAACGTTTTTCCAACGCCTTTTGCTTCGCACGCCACGCCTTCGCGTAGCTAATCTTATACTTGAATTTATTCTCAATAGCTAGCATAATATGTGTGGCCGCAACATCTTTCTTCTCCACTATCTCCCCATACATCAAATTGGCGATAAATCCGGACGTCAGGTTACGATGCCTCGCCAAGACTGTGTTTACAATGCAGGAGTGCGGCTCCACCTTGGACACAATCCAATGAGTCTCATACTTGGGTCTACGTGCGTGCACCCTAAAAGGACAACCAGTCTGCTCGCACTTCACAGTGTACTGCTCCTGGCTTGATTTGACGACGCGAAATGTCCGTTGCATTGAAAGGGCCCAAAGTTTGATGGCATCCTGCAGCGCTTCCTTGTCAGCAAACATAGCATGCACCCGAACCTCTGTTTGATGATACTCCCATGGCGATTCATGCTCATCATGTGCGGAAACACCCTCCGCATTATACTGGTTCCATTCTTCGGGGATAGGAACTTCTTCATCATCGGAACTGTCCTCCTCGTCGTCCTCTACAGCTTGCTCTTCATCCCATGCCCTCTGGTCATCAGATTCCATCTGATGCACGATATACTCATTATGCTCTCCTTCATCAGCTTGCCCAGTTCCCTCTCTATAGCTTGACAGCTGTAACTCTCCTCCATGTACCGCATCGGCTTGCCCAGTTACCTCTGTATAGCTTGACGGCCTTAACTCTCCTCCGTGTACCGCATCGCCTTCATCACGAGCAACTTCATCAGCTCCACCGACGTGCGGCCCGCCCGAGGTGCTAGCACCCCCCGAAGCATAGGTGGACGCACGAGCTTGCGCAGCTGCTTGTAGTGAGCACGGTTGCACAAGCAGGACACACTCGTATCCACGGCGCCGGCACCCTTGCACAAAGCCCTTCCACGAACCAGAGCGCACCAATGTCTTCAACTCCCATCTGATGTCAGTGGAAGACCGGCTCCAAAGCCCTTGCACAACGACGCTGCACACCTCGGGGTCCAATGAAAAACTCTGGGTCAGCCAATGCTGCACATCTGTCATTTGAGCATTCTCGTCATCCGGAAGTACGAGAGTGACTTGCGGAAAATCGCTCAAATCCACACCAGTCGGACCATCACGAATGATTCCAACACCATAATACACTCTCAATGTAGTACTGGCCATTAATGATGTATGCCTACATGTATGATTGAAATTTACGACATGTCAAATAACATGGGAGTTGAAGACTGTAAATACAACATAATTAAAAAAAATACCTGGATCCAAATCGATTGAATAGCTTCGACTTCTCTTCTCTCCTCACCTCCTTTTCTTCCCCTCCTCCCTCTCTTCTCCTCTTCTTTTCTTCCTCTTCCTCCTCTCTTCTCTCTGGGCAGAATGAATGAGTAGAATGGCAGAACGAGGGGAATGTGCTCGGGGTTAGTGGGCGGCATAATTGCAGTCGCCCTACGGTTGGGCGACTGCAATTGAAGTCGCTCAACGGTTGGGCGACTTCAATCGAAGTCGCTCAACCGTACAGCGATTGCAGTAGTCGCCCAACGGTACACAGATTCCCTAAATGTCGCCTCCCGGTTGGGCGAAAGGTAGCAGTCGCCCAATGGGGTGGCGACTGGAGATTATTTTTGTAAAAAATTTTGTCGCGGGTATATTTATGTATTTTCGAATAAAAAACGGATTATCCGTACAAAAAATTCGTCCAGAACAGCCTCACCGAGCCGTTGTCTCAACTTAGCATATCATGGCACGCGAAGGAAGCGAAATGAAATCGTATGAGCAGTGACATTTTTTACCCATCAAATCGTATGTCCATGCAGGAAGTACATAGCTAGCGCCTAGCAATGTTCAGCAAGTTGAGCAACCGTGAGGCTTCTTCTTCCATGAGCAGCGCGGATACAATACCTTGGATGGTGAAGAGCATTGGTGTTAGCTTAATGACACGATGCTGATGCAATGCGCCCAGAGCAAGTATGTGTATTAGTGTGTATGTGTGTTAGACTGTTAGTACTTATACTATGTTCTTATGCTTATTTAAATTGCTATCGTGTGTACTCTATGAATTGCACGTTGTGGTACTTATGCTATGTACTGATCGACTATCGAGTATATTTTCATTTTGGATGAAAATACTATACTTGTTTAGATTTCATAAATGTTTTGACAAGATAAACTATTTATGTGTTTTCATTGATAAACTATTTATGTGTTTTCATTGATTTTAGATGTATACTTTAAGGGGTTTTCATGTTCCGATAAATATTCGTGAGCGTATTCGTTTTGATTTGTATACGCTCTATATCTATATTCGATATTATTTGTATTTGTATCTGAGATATTCATATTTGTATCCACATCCAAAATATATATATATATATATATATATATATATATATATATATATATATATATATATATATATATAAAGATAGATATGATAAAAATATTATCCATCCGTATCCGATCCGTTTGAATCACTGTTATAAACGATGTTATCCAAATCAGCAGTTATAAACTACAAAAGTACGCTCGCTCTTCATTAGTCATTTACAAAGGCAAACGTCCATTGCCCTCTGAAGTACGGTTGTTCATGTACTTAACCGTATGTATCGTGCTCCTTAATGTAATAATATTGGATTACATAAACACTTGTGTTGATTTTGCATATCTGTTTTGCCCCTGCGGTTGTACACAGGAGATTCATGTTTTTGCCACTCTTAAGATTGGCCAATTACCTTTGTCACTTACATGTGGGACCGCCTGAGTCACTGACAACGGGTCAGGGTGGCAAATCTGTTGCCCCTCACCTCATAAGGGTGGCAAAAACATAAATTTTCCGTTGTACACGTTGGTAGTCTCGCCAATATAGTTGTACACGTTTGAGAAATTTTATTGTGTCATAGTTACATAACGCGATTTATGTCATAAGCAAATTGAAAATCAACACATGGCACAACAATGCTGTAGCAGCA
The DNA here is from genome assembly GCA_017311315.1 of Dendrocalamus latiflorus. Lineage (NCBI taxonomy): Eukaryota > Viridiplantae > Streptophyta > Magnoliopsida > Poales > Poaceae > Dendrocalamus > Dendrocalamus latiflorus. The sequence continues at coordinate 23,573,489 of CM029626.1, read as the reverse complement.
CTGTAGATCATATGAAAAACTTACTTTTTAATACCTGCTACAGCGCTCAGTTATACGGAAAAATAATTTTTAATATCTGCTTACCGATCGTAAGCAGGAGTGGTAAACTATGATCGTAAGCTATGATCATAAGCAGTAATCGCAACACAAATCGTACTTATGTCATAGTTGTACAATAAATTTTTTTGTACTCGCTGATACCTCGCTACCCAGCCCTGCCCATCTGCATGCTCTGCTCACGATGACAAAAACAGTGTCGATTGCGTCCCCTAGCTCCGCCCCCATCCGCACAAGGAAACGCGAAGCCTTCCTCACCCGCATGTGCCACGTAGCGTTAACCCTCGTCCGCCAACGATTCGCCCTACCGAGTTAAATATCACCGCTGCTGACTCTTCGCATCCTCTCCATCGAAAAAAACCCAAGAACTACCTAAACTCCATTACCATTGCCAACCGAGATCTAACCATCATCCCGAGCTTCACCTCTCAACATAGTGATCTTGAACGAGATTTGTCCATATCACATCATGTTCTAACCTTTGGTGAACTCATGCCTCGAATTAATTTGACTTCTGTTCTTGGAGTGCGATGAATTAGCTGTTTTCGTTGTTCTTGTCCGATCATCTTCTTCGTCACCTTTCATCACCTCTGGTGTGATTCAGTTTAATATCTTTGCACTAGATATTTCCCTTGCCATGGCCTATCTTTTGACGCAAGGGGTTCTTCCTCCTATGTCTTGTAGCACCATCGCCACCGTCACCCAAACCTCCACTGTCGCCCCTTGTCGGTGTTTTAATTTCAATTTTATGTATAATTATTTGTATTCAAGAGAACTCTCAAAGACCTAGCTACCATCACATAGAGAAAAGACATAGAAATTTCTATATAGATTCGGGCTTTCTCTTGGAAGAATAATATGTTGTGATGCGAGGGCATTTTGGGAATTTTCCAATTGAGAAAAGGAAAAAAGAGAGAAAATCGGGCCGGCGGGGCCCACCTGTCGGTGGGCCGATCGAGCGAATAAGGGGAGGAGACGAGTCTCCTCCCGTGGCCGGTGCGCACGCGCGATTATGTTGGATCTCGCCCTCTTGCTTGGCGGCCGGGTCTTGGGGAGACGAAGGCAACGGAGGCGGCGTTGGGGCATCCCGAAGAGTAAGTCCTCCTCCTCCGATCTAAAATTTCTCACCGTGGTTCCTTGTTCTTGAACCTTGAGAGTCGTCGGCTGTAGAGCGCAAATTGCCGATTCTAGGGTTTCCTGTTCGATTTCCTTGAGCCTCTTCTTCGATTTGGCCGAGGGGAAAGACTTGGGATAACCTTAGAGGTTGGTTTGGCTCGGGTTTAAGCTGTGTTTGTGTGAGGTTTGTGATCGGTTCTTGTTGTTCATGAGCGCTCTCGGCCGGAGTACTCGGTGGGCTTGTGCGGCATCAACTCTAACCCTCGACTCCAGCGTCGGCTTCCCGTGGCTGGAGGGGCATTGTATCTCCGTCTACCTCACTTCTCTTCTGCTGGTGGCACAAGAGGGTGCTAGGTTTTCTGGGTCAGCGCCGTGAGCGTGCCTTACCCGTTTTAACTTCTTCACGATGATTTTGAGTATCACCACTGCTGTGGATATTCTGGTTCTTGCCTCTTTGCAAACTGGTGATATATTTCATATATCTGTGAAGCCTATTTAGTGGGAATTTGCAAAGATCGGTTCTGTGGAATATATGCTCTATGATGAAATAAGACAAAGCTGAGATTATATATGAATGAGATGGTACATTACTCTTGAGCTAATACTGCTGATTTGCTTTAACTGTTGTCTTTGTTCCTGCTATGCATGCTTTGTTGATCTCTGTTCAGTTCTGGTCTATGCCGAAGCTATTATTTTGTTAAATCATTGATGATCTCTGTGAAGGAACGAAAGAGTGATTTACAAATGCTTCTGCAGTGTATACATGCTGATTTCTTGATCTGTTAATTGTTTTGGCAGTAGCAAAGTTCATTATTAGCTCAAGATTTAATCTGCAACTATCATATATAATTAAGAGTGAATTTATCATGGCAGAGAGGGCCAAGAATAAATCTTGTGCAACTAGCCTTCTGAGAGCACTAAACAACTTTCAATTTGTTAAACATATGCTAAATGAGGTCATATATGTTAAGTTATTTAGGTTAGCATTTCATTGCACATATTCTCTTGAGGTTATGCTAATCATGAACTGTTATATGACATTTAATTTGGGCATGTGTTTAAATTGCAATGACTTAAATGATTCATATGTTAATATGTTGGTTAAGTCATTTCTATGCCATGTTTATCATGTTTGGATTATTATTATAATTATTGCTGGAATTAAATTAAGAATTATGCTTATACTGCAAATTTTACAACATAATAACTCTACTACTGTGTGGATATTGCTTGATCAACTGATTACAATTAGGAAAGAAATTAATGCGGAATGTTTTGCGCTACTTCGGTTGCCTCTTTCCCTCATCTCTCTAACGTCAACCCTTATATAGCATGCAAAGCAGTGGCGGTTGTTCCATGCTTAAAGATGTTTTAATGTTTCGGATGATAACTGTCCGACGGGAGTTATTGTTAGAGACGTGGTATTTCATTCGTCATCCGGCAGTCATTGCCAGAGAGAAGTTATGAGCAGTTATTTTAGAGAATAATCACGAACGTTAACTGACTTGTTAGACAGATCCACGATGTGGCAGGCTGTCGTAGACAAGCTAGTTAAAATTAAGTTACTTATATAAAAGTCTACAAACATAAGGTGGTGGTAGACGACTTACGATCATGTCATGCTCGTAGAAAGACTTACGATTAAAGAGTGGTCATAGAAGAGCTTACGATCACTGGCTAAATTTTTTCCTTATAGATAAGAGACATATTTAATAAGTATAATGATATAATAATATTATTTACAGATAAATAATAATTTAAAAATTATTATATCTTCGTCACCCCTAATTGCCATCAGCATGTCTACGATCCATTTGTCCCTGATTCACCACAACCATGAGCTTAGCCTGGTCGTTATCATCCCATTTTGCCACTTCGTGACACCTCGTTGCCGTCTCCCAGCGCCACTGCCACTACCCTGCATGTTGTTTTTTATCTCTCCCTCTCTCTCTACGGCAAGCGGGCCCCACACCGAGGGGCCAACGTGCACGGCCACAGTGGTGAAACCGTTATGCAAAAAACACCGCAATGGGTTAATGTAATCATGTATTATTACATTAGGCGACACAATACATGGTATTAAGCTTTGGGGGTTAAGTAGACAAATCACCGTACTTTAGGAGGTGTAAGTATACTTTTTCTTTACAATAGGATATCGTTACCAGATCGTCCAGTTGAGCTTTTCTAATGCAAACTATTGCCCTAAGTAAAAGTATTGAGATTGGTGACATAAAATTAATAGAAACAAATAAAAAAGTCTTTGTATGACAATATTTTGTAATACTTTAGCAGCATATCGATAGAAATTAGTGATTAAAATTGTATATAACTTTCGTACTGATATTTGTCAAAAACAACGTACCTTGTGGATGGTTAAAGATATAATACTACGATAGTAATTTTACCAACAAGCCACATTATTTTGTTTCTAATACACATATAATGTCCTACATAGATTCGAAAATATGACTGAAGGGAACAATTTCTACGATCTGATCTCACAACTTTTTTTTATCTCTGAAGGACCTACCACATTAATTCATTGCCATCTAACCAACAATCGGTAAGGTAATTTGGTTTCCTTGAGACACAGTTGAAATCTCAATAATGAGTTAAATGGATTTCTTAATAAGAGATCATCAGAGTTCATTTGCCCTGATCGGTTCGGCTTGAGCTTCTGGCTTATTTTTCACTATTCATAAATTTCGTCTTTTTCTAAACTTTTGGCTTTTTGTTGAGCTTTTTTGCTGGTTCTTTTTTTCCCGTATTCATTTGTATTATACATATTGGGCTAACATATTTTTTATATTTTTAAATTTTTTAATTTTAATTATGCTAAATAAGCCTCTGTCAGCTACAATGTTTTCAGCCATAATCCATGAGCTTTTAAGCCCAACTGATCACCACCTAATCGATCTTGTGAGTTTCTTAATTTATAGTCTAAATCATACCAAATGTGAATAAATAAATGTTCTGTTTCAAATTTAACCCTACAGTTTTATTCTTTCATGCTTTCTGCCATGCATTGCCCTCTTTTCTACTCCCGGGTGTAATTACACCCTATGTCGTATCTCATAACATAGGTAATATCTCGCGTAACGAAGAGTATGTACGTGTAGTATACGAGTATTTAAGACCATATATGTGGTATGAACAATTTTTCAGAGGTGGTATGCATATTTTTTTTGACATACTCCTTTTTATGTACGTATATAAAGGTATTTATAAAATACACTAAAAACTATGGACTTCCTTGCAATTTTTTCGTGTGGTTCACATTGGAGTATCTTATAATTAGTATATGAGTATACCTAAAGTGATAAAGGAGTATTTCAAGTTTGTTTAGGTGGTATATTAGAGGTGGGTGTAATTACACCCGGGAGTAAAAGGTATTTTATATATATATGTTGACCATAAATGACTTTGGCACTTTGCACAGTTTGGTCCAAAGTTTTCTTCCTTGAACTCTGTCTACCACCGTTTTCTAAAAATCCTCCTCCTGGTCACCCTGCTGGTCAATGTAATAACTGCGCCTCGAAGTTGCAGAATATCATATATTTAAAGAAGAATCTATATGGCTACAAAGTTTTATATTTGCAATAGGAGAAAGTATATCTCGTATCAAAATTGGCAAAACTCACACATAACCGTTGCTTATACGTACACAATACTCAAATGTGTTCACCGACGATAGCCACAGGAATTTGTTTTGTGTTTTTTGCATTTATTTTCTTAGTTATCGTTTTATGAGAAGAAAAGAAGCACGTAGTATTCTTTTTTGCTCATGTCAGATTTTGTTTGACCGAGTGCGACTACGAAATGTGAATTAAGTAATGTAGAGAGTCAGTGGAGAAAGGTCAGTATTAACGAACGTGATGCATACTGGCACCAGATTTAATATACTGATAAACATGACTAGCATGCTTGCTAAAAAATTAGACAACCATTTAGTTATGATGTTGCTTTCGTACGGAAGGTATATATTCCTGTGTAAGCGTGTTGTCATCCTAAAAAAATCATTTTTTTAGCGAAGGAAATCACACAAAATATGATATCTTAAGATGATTACCAACTGAGCTAGAGCTAGCTGATAAGTAGTACAAGGAACTTTCCTAACAGGATTTTCCCGAGATTCAGTTGGATCCACAGGGCTTTTATATCTAATACTTAAAAGAACTAGTTAGTGGTTGATACGTTTTTAACCTTCCCCTCCTCACATAAACAAAACATGCTGACATATGGGCCCATCCCCTATCACTCCTTGCCACATGTGACTAACTCCATGCCAATCGCCACGCCACACCTTCGTCCTCCCCCACCACTTTTCCCCGACGCTAGTGCTGACCCGTTGCCCCTTCCCTCTCGCGAGCTCCCCTCGCTCATGCCCTCCCCCCACCCCCCCGACCGCTGTGCCTTTCTCCCCTTCATCCGCCACTAGAGGAGGTGCGGAGACTCCCACCGCCGCCAGCACCATCGGTTGTGGAGTTTCTAGGAGGCTGCCACTTCCATTGGGCGAGAAGATGTGGAGGCCGTCGACGCCACCGGTTGAGGAGAGACAGAGGCCGCTAGCGGTGATGAGGACATCTTTTCCATAGATAGAACTGTGCTAACTCCACAACAAACTTAACAAACTGAAACTATGATACAAGGATCAATGACTCGAGCGCGAGCACGTCAACTTAACCATCAGGTGAATGTGTTCCTAAGTTTGCATATAAATGTTTCAAAGAATGACATACTACTTAATTCTTGTGATGATTTAATTGTCCTTAGGAACTATGGGGAAGAACTACGTGAGCTCAAGTATAGAAGTGGAACCATCAAGCGCAATCCAAGTCCTGTTCGCGAGTTCGACTTAGATTCGGCCTTTATAACAACGTCTACTTCAAACGGCCATAGCTTTTGATCTAGAAGGCTTCTCAGGGCCCGTGAGTACTCGTTGAAAAGCTCTTGGAGTCTACTTTCAGATGGATCTGGTTTCACCTCCAAACTCCATCCGAGCAGATCAAAAACTGTGAAGCAAATCACGTCACTTTTCCAGTCCGAGTCAAAGTGGGGCCGAGGGCCTTATATCACCACTTAGGCTATGTGGGCCGGTACTGTTCACGCTGTACTGTTCACATGAATAGTAATTATGAATAGTACCACACCCATTTTTATTAGATAAGTGTGGCTTCCCCTTCTCTATTTAAGGAGGTCGTACCCCTTTAGTTTTCCTCGGATTTTTCTTAAGAAATTATTTTACTTAGCAGTTTCAACGCATGTTCGGTTGAGGAAACCCAACTTGTGAACTTAATCTTTATTCGCAATACAATTTTAAATTGCATCTTGAACTCTCTTGCTTGTGTTCTCGATTCGCTTGCAGGAGATAGCCTTCTTGGCGAGGTCAACCGTGTTCGGCACGATTGATAACCAACGGAGCAGTGGTGTAGTGATTGCGAGGGGTTCGATCTGTTTTGGTCCGAGCCTTTGGATCATCAATGTCGAGTTCTCCACAATCGAACTATCAGTACGTTTCGGAAGATCGGGCCATCGTCACATTAAGCGGCAGATGAGAAGACCCTATGCTGCCATTGATGCTTCCATGCCCACCATGGAGGAGCCCCCCATGGGCAGGTGATTGTGTTTGGATTTTTTTCATTTTTGTAGCCACCTCCCGATTCCTTTCACCTCCCCAGCATGCACCTCCTCCTCCTTTGTCGCCCTCCCTTCCAACCTCCGTCGCTGGCTCACCCCACCCTTTGTCATGCCAATAACCCACCGCAAGTGCTACCCTCCTCCCAGTCTCCCTCTGGCCCCTCTTACTGCTCCCTTCCTCAGTTGCCCCCACCATGCCTCCGCTCGATCCTAGGCATTGCCACCTCCGACCTCATCTTCCTTCGCTTCATCGAGGCCTCTCCAAATCCATCGTCCTTCCCTCCTCTTCTTCCTAACCCTTCTCCCCTTTACGTTTTCTCTCCTCCATGCTACGTGCGGGTGTACTTCTCCTCTCTAGTGTGCCTCATTGATTTGGCTCGCCCATGTACTGATTTGGGTGCCCGATGCTGCGTCTACAGTTTGGCTAGCCGATTGATCTGTGGGGCGCCACCAGCGACGATTGATGTGGTCCTCTTCTCCATGGTGGCCCATGATGATTTGGGCGGCTAGCAGTGTGCTTAGGGTGTGGCCGGGTGGTCAGCTAATCTACACCCCTCTAGCAGTGGAGACCATTAGGTTTACTCGATCTGACCTTTCATCACGTGATCTCATCTCCTCTTTCTATATTTTTTGGCCTGGAATTTTAGATTTGATCCTAAAATGATTTTGGTTTTTCTAATGTAGTCCAGGGGAGGCTTCTTCCTTTGTTAGTTTGATTAGTTCATTAATTGTTTGGTTACTTCAAAGCCCAGGTGGTGATATACGAATCACAAATATTGGTGTACTCACATTGCTACATACAATCATCAGTGCAATCAGGGGATCAGTTTCTTTCAGCTTTGATTTCATCAAAATTTCAGATATGGTTAGCTTCTACCTTTATCATGCTGGTTTGTTCATGTTCAAATGAATAGCGTGAAGTTTTCACTTGAATTATTTAACAAAATGTAATGCTATTCTTTCATCTATTGATCAATTCTTCCTTTTGGATTAAGTTGAAATTGTTGGTCAGTCATCAATTTCATAGTATTTGTTCCTTAAATAAGCATATCTATTTTTAGTATTCATGTTTATTATGGTTCACTTTTGGAGCAATTGAATCTATCTGCAGAAGGGATATCTACAAAAGGATAAAAGGATGATGCGTGGGGCTAAGATAATGTAAAGTACACATGCCTTTCCATGCAGAAAAAGATTTCAGCAATGGCTGCCTTTATAGGTAATTGTTTTAAGCTCTGTAGTGTTCTAGGCAGCCCAAAGATATTACATATTAGAATGGTTATACTGTGTTAGATGGAGATGTAAAATCAGCTGTGTGTAGTTATTACTTCCTCCATTGTAAGAATCACTTAGGAATTTCAGACCTGTAGCTACTAATCTAATGTTCAACATGTAGGTTGCCGGATCGTCTATCAATTTCTTGGTAAAATGGCTAAACTAAGCAGCTCATAAGAAATTTTTGGAAGGGTAGGTATTTTTGATGTTTAGGCCAATGTAGTTTTACCGCCTGCTACCAGTGATGAGATAATGGGGTTCCAATCTTTCGATGAGAAGATAAATTCAGTAGAAGTCGTTTAACTCTCATGATTCTGGCTACAAACTTGCAAGGCTCGAAACCACGCAATCGCTGAACCGTTCGACAAGTTATTATCAATCGTGCACAAATACCCAAATGACCTGATCACAAATATCAATTCCTGCATACATCAAAGAAGCACACAAGAACAAGGTAAAACATAATTTAATGTATTGCAAATATGGATGAAAGCAATGATAATGTAAGATTCCAAATAAATATCTTGACCAGGTAGTCTAGTTGACACACGCAGAAGATACAAGTTGCAATGAAAGCAAACTAAATATGAACGAAATCCTAACCCTAAAGTGTAGCACATATGAGACTATATGAGGATGAAGGCCTGAGGGTGATGGCTACGGGGTGGGCTGTAGAGACCCGAATATGCAAATCCGGACTCTCCTGTGTATTCTGCACTAGTCCAGGATCACGCTAGTGCACACAGTATTAACAAAGATGAAATATCGAACATATCACCATTTACTAAGAAAAGACTCAAATATTATTAATAATTATCAGAGTGCGACCTTATGGCCAAGCTTACAATAGACTAGCCCGAAGGGCTTAACAAAAACTAGCAGCGGAAATCCAAAAGGAAGCGCAGCAGCCAAACGACAAGCCCACAGGCTATCGAGTGGAGAACGAAGCCTAATCCGCGAAGACGTCGAAGTACTCTCCTTCTGGAACCTCCTGCTGGTGATACTCCTCCTCCTCAACTGAGCAACAGGGGCATAAAGCCGTGAGTACATTGGTACTCAGCAAGTCGTTTGTAACAAATGAATGCAATATAGTGTGCAGGGCTTAACAATGGATAGCTGAAAGGTTAACTTTGCATAAAGCAACGATTTAAAGTAAATACAATAAATAGATTGAAAAGCGACTTTAACAAAAGACATTAAATAAATAATCAAAGGAATTGAATATAACCACAAGTGAACTAACCATTCACTCCCCAGCTCAAACCAACCAGATTTCATAAAGACTCTACCCCTCGTGTGAAATCACCGAGCATTGTCCATGACCGAGGACACGGCTATTCGAATAGTTTTACCCTCTGCAGAGGTTGCACAACTGTACCCACACGATGTGATAATCCTCACGTTAAAGATAATCACAACAAGGCTTTTACAATGATCCATCTCCACCCGATCCCACTCGCTAAGGATTCGCCGTCGAGTAGGGTAACCCCCTAGTCGATAATTGCCCCCTCTTGCGCCACAACAACATCAGTAGTAAAACCAAAGTGGAGACTTCACAAATTATTATGCCAGGTCTATCCCATACTAGACATGTGGTTTGCACGATAAAGCTCAGATCAATGGCGCACAAAGTTAAGTCCTTAAGAATTACCCAGGCGAAGCATCCACATCCCAATGTGCAACCAGCACCCCCTTTACTGCACGATCAATCGCCCAAGTGAAAACCAATTTTGTATAACCAACACCAATGACACTACCCATGCCATGGCAACAAGTTTTATAACCGTGGTTAACCACCACATTCAAGTATATCATTAAGTCAAGATTAATTAACCACATGTGATGATGAACCCTTTCGCAAAATAAGCAAGGCTAAGCATTCTAATCGTACCAACCCAATGTGACAAATAACATAGCATCACTAATTAAATTCCCGACCTAAGTTCACAATGGCATCAAGGTATTCCAACATATCAAGGAGGGAAATAACCAATTGGGACGATAACTACCAATACAAGGGTTTGACTAAAAATAGCGATGCAAGATAATTTAAAACAAAATAATTAAATAATAGATTGCAAACTGGGTTCATCATGATCAAAGGACACGACTTGCCTTGGCCTTGCTCAGTTGACAGCTCTTGATCTTTAAATCCAACACTGCTTGATGCTTTTTGAGCCAATCCATACCCAGAATTACATCCAAAGACTGGATATTTAGCACTACCAAATCAGCGGAGAACTCTATTCCTTGGATGGCTATTTTAACTCTAGGGCATCCTAGATTGGTACTCATCTCAGAGCCCGGGGATTGAACCAGCAAAATAGAACCAAGAGCAACAACTTCCAATTTATGCTTTAGAGCAAAACTCCGGGAAACAAACGAATGTGAAGCTCCAGAATCGAACAAAACTGTGGCAGGAATTGAGTTTACTTGAAACTTACCGATCACAACATCTGGTGCTGCTTGAGCTTCCTCCATGGTGACATGGTTCACCTGGCCGCGCAGCACGGTCTGCGATCCTCTGTTGGGTTGACTTGATGTTTGCGGTGCTCCGCGTCCTGACCCTGCTGCGGGAGTCCGATCTGGGGTAGAGCCCAAGTTGAAACGAACTGGTGTCAAGGCTTGATTCTACGGGCATTTGTTGGCATAATGTCCCGTTTCATGGCATTTGAAACAGGTAACTGCTGTCATGGGCTTGGTGATCCTCTGCTGTTGGCTTCCAACTAGAATTGGCCTTGGTCCTGATGAGAACTGGCGAGGAGCTGGTGCAGGTGTTTTGAATCCTGACTGCTGTGGAACACGAGCGGGCTGAAACGTACTGAAGCGGGTCCTCTGAGCCTGGTGCATCTGTGATCCATGCTGCATCATCCTCCGCTTGCGGGATTCCTCTAACTCACGACGACTCTCCTCAATGAGCATCGCTTTGTCCACCATGTTTTGAAAGCTGGCGTAGTCATTTCCCACTACTTGAACTTTCAGACCGGGGTTTAGTCCTTTCTTGAACCTCTTTTGACGGGCATCATCTGTAGCGACATCCTCCGGGGCATAACGGGCTAGCTGGGTGAATTTATTGAGGTACTCACTCACTGACATGTTCTTCTGCTGTAACTCCCGGAATTCCTCCTTCTTCATCTCAATCACTCCGTCCAAAACATGGGTATGACGAAAAGCTGCGGCGAACTCCGCCCAAGTGATGCTATCTTGATCTTCATGAGCAGCACAGTAGTTTTCCCACCATTCAGCTGCAGCGCCTTCCAGCTGGTGGGCGGCATACAAAACCTTCTCGCGGTCCGTACACTGGGCAAGATTAAGCTTCTTTTCTGTTGAGCGCATCCAGTCATCGGCTTCCAAAGGCTCTGAAGATCGTGAATAAGTGGGTGGCCTTGTCCTCATGAATTCTGCAAATTTAGACTGTTGACGAACTGGTTGGGGCATTGCCATTTCTTGATTCTGCCGATTCCTCATTGCGTTCATATTCTGCATCATGGTATTCATTAATTGGGTCTGGGCAGCCATAAACTGACTCAAGGTCGGATCTAAACCAGCCGGATTCGCATGCTGCTCTGGAGTTGCTTGGTTTCCATTACTGCCTTCCGGATCCTGGTTCATTTGACCGCGTCCTGCGGAGCTCCGGGTGTCAACCATTTCTGCTCTGTTCTGAAGGAAAAGACCATTTGTTGAGAACTGACTCTTCAAGGCTCAATAGGTAAGAGGGAAAAGCAAAGGTAAGTGGTAAACTCGTCTAAGGGGGTAACTAATGGCAATCCTAAAACTAAGCAAACACTTAGCCGAAAAGGCTAACAAAAGAAGCAATAAACTCCACAAAAAGACTTTTGACATGGCTGCATCATAATGCTAGAAGCAAAACTGCAGCTCACATCACACCCAACGGCGAATAAGAAGCAAGACGATCTACACGATACTAAAACTATAACAAGGTTCAAAGCTAATGGTTCCTAATCTTCCCGGAAATTTCCAATCTTTTCTTGACATATTGGATGCTTCCTTGATCCAAACTTCACAGCACAGCCTGAAGAATTCCATGCCAACTTTCACTTTGATCGAGGGACGCTCGAGACATCTATGGACATTATGGGGATAAGAAGTCAAATTGAAATTCGAAAACACTGTTTCAGAGGAGGCAAGGAGAAAGAATCCTAAGAATGAAGTAAGAATAAAGAATTACTATACAAACATTTGGTTGATTTGATTTAGAAGATAAATTTTGAAAACTTGACTAATTCGACCATTCTAACTAGAGCTTCGTCCTACAGTCGATATGGCTCTGATACCATCTCTGAAGAGACCCGAATATGCAAATCCGGACTCTCCTGTGTATTCTGCACCAGTCCAGGATCACGCTAGTGCACACAGTATTAACAAAGATGAAATATCGAACATATCACCATTTACTAAGAAAAGACTCAAATATTATTAATAATTATCAGAGTGCGACCTTATGGCCAAGCTTACAATAGACTAGCCCGAAGGGCTTAACAAAAACTAGCAGCGGAAATCCAAAAGGAAGCGCAGCAGCCAATCGACACGCCCACAGGCTATCGAGTGGAGAACGAAGCCTAATCCGCGAAGACGTCGAAGTACTCTCCTTCTGGAACCTCCTGCTGGTGATACTCCTCCTCCTCAACTGAGCAACAGGGGCATAAAGCCGTGAGTACATTGGTACTCAGCAAGTCGTTTGTAACAAATGAATGCAATATAGTGTGCAGGGCTTAACAATGGATAGCTGAAAGGTTAACTTTGCATAAAGCAACGATTTAAAGTAAATACAATAAATAGATTGAAAAGCGACTTTAACAAAAGACATTAAATAAATAATCAAAGGAATTGAATATAACCACAAGTGAACTAACCATTCACTCCCCAGCTCAAACCAACCAGATTTCATAAAGACTCTACCCCTCGTGTGAAATCACCGAGCATTGTCCATGACCGAGGACACGGCTATTCGAATAGTTTTACCCTCTGCAGAGGTTGCACAACTGTACCCACACGATGTGATAATCCTCACGTTAAAGATAATCACAACAAGGCTTTTACAATGATCCATCTCCACCCGATCCCACTCGCTAAGGATTCGCCGTCGAGTAGGGTAACCCCCTAGTCGATAATTGCCCCCTCTTGCGCCACAACAACATCAGTAGTAAAACCAAAGTGGAGACTTCACAAATTATTATGCCAGGTCTATCCCATACTAGACATGTGGTTTGCACGATAAAGCTCAGATCAATGGCGCACAAAGTTAAGTCCTTAAGAATTACCCAGGCGAAGCATCCACATCCCAATGTGCAACCAGCACCCCCTTTACTGCACGATCAATCGCCCAAGTGAAAACCAATTTTGTATAACCAACACCAATGACACTACCCATGCCATGGCAACAAGTTTTATAACCGTGGTTAACCACCACATTCAAGTATATCATTAAGTCAAGATTAATTAACCACATGTGATGATGAACCCTTTCGCAAAATAAGCAAGGCTAAGCATTCTAATCGTACCAACCCAATGTGACAAATAACATAGCATCACTAATTAAATTCCCGACCTAAGTTCACAATGGCATCAAGGTATTCCAACATATCAAGGAGGGAAATAACCAATTGGGACGATAACTACCAATACAAGGGTTTGACTAAAAATAGCGATGCAAGATAATTTAAAACAAAATAATTAAATAATAGATTGCAAACTGGGTTCAACATGATCAAAGGACACGACTTGCCTTGGCCTTGCTCAGTTGACAGCTCTTGATCTTTAAATCCAACTTCCGCTCCTTCGAACGCGTGATCTAACGAGAGAGAACGCAAATCGTAACACAAAATAAAATCAAATAAAATTCAAATGAACTCCAAAAATTCTCAAACTTGAACCAAAAGATAGAGCTCAATTTTAGATGAATTTAGGAAAAAGAATCGGGTCAATCGGAGCTAGGACGAGGGAGAACCGGCTCTGGGAAGTTTTAAATCGGAGAAAAAGATTGTCTTCGGAAACCAACGTGGTCGGAGAAAGAGTTACGACCACGGCTATCGCGGTCGGGAGGGTTACGACCACGGCAAACGCGATCAAAAGGGGTTACGACCACGTAGTCCGGCCTGCGACCACAGCTGACGAGTACCCGGTTATTTACGACCACTCGGATGGAGCTTACGACCACGTAGTCGCTCACGACCACGGTCGAAATTACGACCATGAAGTCTTTTACGATCACGTTACCGTTTACGACCACAGAGAATGGCTTACGACTACTACGTAGAAGACTTTCGACTACGCAGAAGACTTTCAACTACGCAGAAGACTTACGACTACGTAGAAGACTTTCGACTACGCAGAAGCTAACGACCACGTTGAATTGAGCGACTGAAACCGAGAGCTGCTACAGGTCATACGACCACGTAGTCGAGCACATGACTACGATCACTCAGCCGAGATTACGACTACGTAGTCGAACCTACTACTTCGACCACACAGAGCAATCTACGACTACGACCACACGGGCGGCTACGACTGCACAGCGGCTACGACTACTCAGGCAGACTTACGACCATGAAGTCGTTTACGACCACATGATCGAACTTACCGGTGGCTTTACGACTTACGACTAAGGCTCTACAACGTAGTCGTAGAACCTTACGACCACACGGATCTACGACACACGGATCTACGACCACGGATGGCGGCGGGATCTGGTTGGCGGTGACTAGGGACGGTGACGGGACTCACCAGCGACGGCGGATCGGCGAAGGCGAAACGACGGCGAGGACGACACGACCTCGGGCTCCGGCACGACCACGGCAGCGGCTACGCGTACGACCATGGCTTTGGCGAGGCGCACGACCACAGTGGCGGCCGGCACGACTTTGGTTTGTGGCTCAAGTCGGAGGCGAGGCTTGACTTGGGACGAGGGAGACACCAGGGGTTCGGGCCCTTTTATACCCGGTCGTAGAGGTGTCCTGGTCGGCCAGGAGTACGAGTCCGGGTGGGATACGACCTGAGAGTCCCACTCGTATACGAGTACGACTTGCTAAAAGCGGGCGGCTGCGATGCGGGGGCGGGGTTCTGGATGGCTGACACGCGGCGGGGGCGGAAGCGGTTGCGGCTCGACCGACTGGTTTTTCTTTTTCCAGAAATTCAAACAAATCATTTTGAGCTCTAGAAAATAGCAAATAAATCCAGAAAAATCCCAGAAAAATCCAGAAAATCCCTTGAGACTCAAGGAACTCAAATAAAATACTTTTGGCACATTTTAATGTTTAACTTAATCATATTAAATCCTTTTAATTCATAAAGATTTCATTTAAGCTTTAATTAATTCCAGAAAAATTCAAATGGTGAATTTTATTTCGAAAGCTTCAAAAGGCTCTGAAAGTCAGGATGTTACATGGGCACACGACCCTAGGATTACAAGGCCCATGGGCCCAAGCGGCGGTGACGTAGCACCAACCTGATTTAGAATCAGGGACAGCAATAGACTATTTTGCAGATTGCATCATGCTTGAAAGGAATTTAGAGGTGAGTCTAGATTCATTAGAAAGAGGATGAGATAGATTTCAATCAAGTACTCATGGAGCTCAAACGGAGTTCGTATGTGAAAGTTATGCTCGTTTGAAGTCGCTGTTGTCTCCGAAGGCCGAATTGGATTCTAGAACGTGTCTAACTTGAACTCTTGCTTGGTTTGTACAAAAAGTGATGTGGTGCTACACAAATATACATTTTCATCATTAGGTAGTATCATATAGTTCATATAATATAAATACACATATAAAAATGAGCTCACCTGATAATTTAAGTGAAGTGTACGAGCTCTTGTAATTGGAATAGCAAGTATAGCAAATATGGTTATATCCTTTGGGATCATGTCCTCATCAACCAGTTTAAGCTATTTCTTTTACTACGCATAATCGTGGGTTGATATATACTATTCATGGATTGACTGTCTTCATTGTGTACAAATTTGGGTATAATCGATGGTGTCTGATTGTTTGTATTGTTAAATGGATCATTCTTGAGGGATGATAAACATGAATGACAAATGTTTCTAAGAGATCACTTCTAATCATTTAGGCATGGAATTGCTGTTTCATATTGATCACACACATTGGAATGCTACAACTCGCATTTGGCTTTTTTTTGTAGTTCCTATAATATGCAAATATTGATATAACCATACCTTCTGTACTGATTTGATAAGTATATTATTCAAGTTTCTAAAGTGTGCATGTAGCACTCAAAAAAAAGAAAAGAAAAAAGCAAAAAATATAATAATAATAATAACAACAACAACCCTAATCTAGATATGGCTTTAAATGGAGGACCTCTCTATTCTTTTCTGTATGTAGCTTTTTTAGATCCAAGTTTTTTCCCATCTCTTATCATTTCTCTCTCTTTCTCTATCTCTCTCTCTCTCCTATGTACGAGGCACTGGCGGCGTCGGTGGCGGCGGCACGTGGCCCTGGGCGTGGAGGCGGCCTGGTGGCACGGTGTTGGCGAGTGGCCCGCTGATGGTGGCAAGCACGACATGCGCACGCGCATGCATGCACGGCCATGGCGTGAGGAGGCCTCGCATTGATGATCTCTTCAATCAGCTTAAGGGTGCTAAGTTCTTCTCCAAGATAGATCTGCAGTCTGTTACCATCAAGTGCGGATCAAGGCTTCTGATATTCCAAAGACGGCCTTTCGCACTCGATATGGTCTCTTCGATTTCCTGGTGATACCATTTGGGTTAACCAATGCTCCAGCAATGTTTATGGACCTGATGCACCAGGTGTTTCATGAGTATTTAGATCAGTTTGTCATTACTTTCAGCGATGACATACTAATTTATTCTAGTACCGTGGAAGAGCATGAGAAACATCTTCAGATTGTATTTGACCTTCTTCGGAAGTAGCAACTCTCTGGTAAATTGAAGAAATGTGCCTTTTGGCTTTCCTCTGTCAGTTTCCTTGGGCATGTCATTAGTGGTAAAGGACTTTCTGTGGACCCTTTCAAGTTTGCAGCAGTGGTGGACTGGCCGAGACCCAGCAACGTGGTGGAGATCCGCAGTTTTCTGGGGTTGGCCGGGTATTACCATCATTTTGTTCATGGGTTTTCTTCCATCTCCAAGCCTCTGACCAAATTGACTCAAAAGGGGTAGTGGTTTCTTTGGACGGAGGAATGTGATTCCAACTTCCAGACCTTGAAGGAGCGTCTTATTACCGCTCCTATTCTTGCTTTGCCCGAGGAAGGGAAGAAGTTCACTATCTATGCTTCCTCATACAGGAGGACAAGGTGATAGCCTATGCTTCTCGTTAGCTTAAGAAACACGAGCTTAATTATCCTACTCATGATCTTGAGCTGGGGGCTGTGGTTTTCGCCCTCAAGATTTGGTGCCACTATCTCTACGGGGAGAAGTGTGACATCTTCACTGATCACAAGAACTTAAAGTACTTTCTCACCCAGAAGGAATTGAATTTGAGGTAGCGTCATTGGTAAGAATTGATCAAAGACTATGACCTCACTATCCATTACCATCCGGGCAAGGCTAATGTGGTGGTGAATACCCTTAGTAGGAAGCGAAATGATGGCGTATCTGTTTCCACATCAGTATAGGAGGAGTTGGAAGATATCCAAACCACACTTTATTTTGCCTTTTCAGCATTATCTTTGATGAAATCAGTAACCTCCTCTCCTTTGTTAGATGCTTTGCTTGAGGCTCAAGCTTCAGGGTCGGAGACTCGACACTTCCGTGGAGAGGTTATTTGGGCTAGACCATGTGGGCTAGACTTTCCTATTGATAGTAAGGGACTGTTACGATTTTGAAACCGCATTGGGTGCCTTCTGACTCATCCTTGAAGAGAGATATTCTTTGTGAGGCTCATAAAACGCCTTATTCCATTCACCCTGGTGAGACTAAGATGTTCAAGAATTTTCAGTGGTAGTTTTGGTGGTTGGGAATGAAGAAGGATATAGCTAAGTTTGTGTCACAATGTGCTGTGTGCTAGCAAGTAAAAGCAGAGCACTGCAGTCCTGCTGGAGTTTTGTAGCCTCTGGAAATTCCTAAATGGAAATGGGAGGACATTGCTATGGATTTCGTGGTTGATCTTCCTAGGTCGCCCCAGCATATGGACTCTATCTGGGTTATTGTCGATCATCCACTAAGACAACTCACTTCCTTCCAGTCAAGACTACTTATTTCGCCAGTGATCTTGCAACCATTTTTGTCAAGGAAATTATTTGTCTTCATGGTGTTCCTAAGGCCATTGTCTCAGATCGTGACACCAAGTTTGTTTCCCATTTCTAGAGGAGTTTGCATTAGAACTAGGCACGAAACTCAATTTCAACACTGCTTTCCACCCTCAAACTGTAGGCCAATCTGAAAGGACCATTTATACACTGGAGGACATGTTGCTTTCTTGCAAACTGATATGGAAGAGTAATTGGAAAAATCACTTACCTCTGGCAGAGTACCCCTATAATAACAGTTTCCTATCCAGTAGCGGCATGGCTCCTTTTGAGGTGCTTTATGGCCAACCTTGTGACTTCCCCTCCATTGGGATGAGGTTGGAGAGAAAGAGTTACTTGTACCTCAGCAGGTCAAAGATTGGAAGGAGCAGATCAATCTCATCAGGAATAACTTGCTTTCCACTTAGAATCATCAGAAGAGTTACACCGATCATTCTCGTCGGCCGCTAGAATTTGAAGTGGGCGATCAGGTTCTCCTAAGGGTCTCCTCGACCAAGGGCGTGGTTCGGATTGAGGGTAAAAGGAAAGTTGAACCCTCGCTATGTCAGACTATTTCCTATCACAAAGTGAATCGGGAAGCTTTCTTATCGTCTTGAGTTGCCTACTTCCCTAGCTGGTGTCCATAACATCTTTCATATCTCTATGTTGAGGAAGTACCATAACGACCCTGATCAAGTTCTCGAGTTGCCCACATTGGAGGTCTCAGAGGACCTGTACATCATGGCATGGCCGGTCCGTATTCTGGAACATTCAGAACGTCAACTACGACGTCGGACTCTTACTTATGTTAAGGTGTTGTGGTCCCATCAAACTGAGCATGAAGCTATGTGGGAGTTGGAGTCCCAAATGCGCATGAAGCACCCCGATCTCTTTTCTCCAAGTCCGGTTCCCTTGTTCTCCTCCTAGTGATGCTCCATTCTGCAAGTTTAAATTTTTTTAAGTTGTCGATTCGAGGCTGAATCTCTTTTAAGGGGGGGTTGAGTTGTAGCACTTAAAAAAAGAAAAAAAAATAAAAATATAATAATAATAATAATAATAATAATAACAACCCTTATCTAGATATGGCTAAAAATTGGGGGACCTCTCTATTCTTTTTTGTGTGCAGTTTTTTCAAATCTAGGGTTTCCCCATATCTTATATTTTCTCTCTCTCCCCCCTCTTGCGTACACGTCACCGGTGGCGTCGGCGGTAGCGACATGCTACCATGGGTGTAGTGGCGGCCTGGCAGCGCGACGTCGGTGAGCGGCTCAGCGTGGTAGTGGCGCCCGCGCACGTTGCCATGGTGGGCGACAGCCCGGCGTCGCGCGGCAGTGGCTTGGCGGCGGCGGCCGGTGGGTGGCGATGGCAGTGCGAGGCAGCGGCGATGCTAGGCATGGCTGCATGTAGCCGCATGCAGGCATGTGGCTTTGTCGGTGGTAGTGTGGCGACGGCAGCCGGTGAGCGGCGGTGGCCCATGGCCGGTGGAAAGGCGCGGCTAAACGGCCGTTCACACAGACGAATAAGGTTTCGCACAGTCGAATGGCTGTTCATTCGGCCGAATGGCGTTTTGCCCAGTCGAACAGCCGTTCGTGCGGCCGATTGCGGTGTCACACAGCCGTGGGACTAGCGAACCCGTTTTTTGTCCAATCAAGTTTCCCCATGCCGTTCCTTTTTATCAAATTCATCTATGCTTGATTGGTTGCTTTCTATTTTATCCTGTAGGTTCGCGCGCAGCTGTTGATGGAGAAGTTGGGCAGTTGTGCATTTTAGACCCATCGTGCAGGGTGTCCGTCGAGCGTGCTCAAGGCAAGTACCTCGCGGCCGTAACATGTCCTCTTCGCATTACTGTTTTGTGATTAGCTGTCACCATTAGCTTAGTATTTGATTATTACATTGTATTGATTGTCAGTTGTATGCTGTTTGTATATTGGGTAGATTCTGATGCGCTGGTCTCGTTAGTGCTCTACACTTGTAGTTAGTATAGTGCTCAATTATAGAATTCATGTTTTAGTTAGGGATTAGAATAGATGCTTAAATTATTGATAGGGGTAGCGTATAAGCATGTTCAAATTTAAAGTTAACCACTAGTAATCTTTTAACATTAGACGACTTATTTATATATCCTACTTGCATGGCCCTTTATTTGTACATTAATGATTGTGAGCCTCGACTGATTTATTTATGGTACCATTAATCTGATTAATAATCACTTATCATGTAATAAAAATTGTATTATTAACAACCTTTGTGTGTCTTATTTTAATACCCTCTTTAGAACATGGTTTACTACACTATCATTAGGCCACCATTTCCCATTGCTTTGTATCACAAATCTTGTCCCTCCGTTCTCAATTATATCAACCTTTTACTCTCATAACTTTACCTTAGTTCACTCCCGACATTTTAATTACATTATGGATAATTCACTAATAAAACAAATGACAGTTACCTGGCCCGGGATTACTCACATATAGGGGATATTTCCACCCACCTGGTAACGTACGGGGGCCGTACATTCTCGTTACATAGGATATTACATCCCATTGGTGGTTATCCAGTCGAGGACAAGGATGTGCCTAACTATTCTCATATAACCATGTCGTAGGGATGGCCCCCACCTAAGCCAGCAGGCCTGGTAGGAGATTATAAGGCCCAGAATAGGCCATGTGTAATGACATAACTGCCCCTAGAGGGGATAACCAGATGTAAGGGTATAACTGTAAAAGCACTCCTCAATGTGTAGGTATATATACGAGTAAGCCATGGGGAGAACCCAGGCCATCACACTTATCTTCATCACTCTCCACTACCATCTCTCTCTCTGTTTGGTCTGTAGCCACAACAGTTGGCGCCGTCCGTGGGGAGGACGGGGACAAGCCTGAAGACCGAAGAAGAAGGATGGCACCGAAAAAAGCTTCTTCAGCGGCGGCGAAGGGAAAGAAGGCGGCCGGGCCGGAGCGTCGTATTAGTACCAGGGCTTCGGCATCAGCAGCGGCGGACGCGGGCGCCGATGCAGGCGCGGTAGCCGGAGACGTCGACGTTCGCGCCGCGACGACCAACCCCGTCATCGGCGCCGCGACGACCCACCCCGCCACCGGCGTTGCGGGGACGGGCCCCGCGGTCGAAGACGTCGGCACGGGTGCGGCGACAACCGACCCCGCCGACGCAACGACAGCCGACCTCGCCGCCCCCACTGCAACCCTCGCCGGCGGCGCGAACCAGGCGGTTCGGGGTAGCCACGATGGAGCGGCCGGCAGCTCGGGACCTCGCGACGCGGTCGTCCCCGCGCCGACCCGCCCGTCGGGGCTACCGACGACCCCGCCTGCACCGGCGATGGAAAGTGCCCTGCTGGCGGCTCTCAATGCATTCCAGCGGGAGCTAGGGGACCTTCGCGGAGCCGTCAGAGATATGCAAGAGGCTCGGAGTCAGCAGGCCGCGCCAGTGGTCGCGTCCGAGCCCACGCCGGAAAGGGCGGACAGTCGCGAAGCCCCCGCATCCAGCCGCGTGCCGCTGCGACGCGTGGATCCGGAGTCCCCGCTTTCGGCGGGGCTGCAGCAGGCGGCATGGCCCGAAGACTTCAAGTTTCCGAGCGCCATCGACTCGTACAAAGGCGACACGGACCCCCGTGAGTTCGTGCGCGTGTACGAAACCGCGATCTAAGCCGCGGGCGGCGACGACACCACGAAGGCGAAGGGACTCCCCCTCGCGCTACAAGGAGTGGCGCTCTCTTGGTTCTTTACCATAGAGCCGGGCTCCATCTACGCGTGGGAACAGCTTCGTGTCCGCCTTTACAACAACTTCCAAGGAAACTACGTTGACCGAGTCGACGCGGACCAGCTCTTCGCCGTGAAGCAAAAACCTTCGGAGAAGCTCTGGGACTACTTCAAACGCTTCGCCAAAATTCGATGTCAAGTGAAAGACGTCAACGAGACCACCATCGTTAATGCAGCCATACATGGCCTTCGTCCGGGCCCGATGGCCGAGTACAACGCGTGAAAGCCAATCAAGACGGTGGCAAAGCTCTTCGACAAGATGGAAGAATATGCCAGGGCGGAGGAAGATGCGCGGCGCAGGCAAGGTGACGACTCCGACACCAACCAGGCCGAAGCCTCGGCAAAAGCCGAAGATCCGCCGAAGGGCGGTTCTTCGAAGGGAAAACGTAAGCAGGAGTCGTCCCGGAACGCGCCCGACCGCAGGGACAACCCGCATAAGGAGTCGTCCGATCAGCCCAACGCGGCCAGCAGCGGTCGAGGTGAAACCGGTACGTCCTCGACATAGAAGGCGGGTCCGACGAGGGTGCTCCAGCGGGCCGAGGCGGTCGGGGGCGCCGTGGCCGGGGCCGCGGCCGTGGCAGGGGCCGCGACGATAGGGGTCGTGGGGATTACGACGACCAGCATCAGGGACTGTAGTGCATTATCCACGGCCGCGGCAACCATGATACCCACGCCTGCACCTCCATCGCGGCGCTCCGCGACAGCGTCGCTAGGGACAGGAACCCGGAGGCGTGCCCGCCTGCGGTGGCCCACGTCCAATTCCCATACGAGGCCCCCATGCAGGTACAGGCGCAAGGGATGCAGGTACAGGCGCAAGGGATGCAACCCCAGGAAGGCGCCTTACGGATCCAAGCTCACGTACAGCAGCCTCGGGAGGGCCTCCTGTCGTTGCAGGCCCCGGACGCAACCTACCGCAGGGTCATTAACGTCATATCCGGAGGCTCTGCACTGGAATTCGCCTCAGCACGGCAACAGAAGGCCTACGCGCGAAGACTACATCACGTGGCGGCATACCCAGCGCAAGCACCGCCGGAGTGGGCGCAGCACGAAGTTACATTCACACCCGATGATGCCCAAGGTGTGGACTTCCCTCATCAGGACCCCCTGGTCATCCGGGTCACCATCGCGGTATGCGACGTAGGGCGCGCCTTGGTGGACGGTGGTAGCTCCGCGAACGTATTGTTTGCGGCGGCCTTCGACCAGATGGGGATCCCTTGAAGCCGCCTGGGGCCCTCAGGAATCCCACTGCAGGGCTTCGGGGGACAGCCCCTGCGGGCGCTGGGCCAAATCGGCCTTCAAGTCTTCTTCGGCCGAAATGACAATGTGCGGACCGAAGATGCCACCTTCGACGTGGTCGACCTTCCGTACCCCTACAATGCCATTCTAGGGTGCCCAATCCTCAACTCCTTCGGCGCGGTACCACATCACGGCTATCTGTGCATGAAGATCCCGGGCCCCCGGACCATCATCACCGTCCGAGGCGACCAGGATATGGCCCGGCGCATCGAGCCAGGCACCAGGTGCCCGCGTCGCGAAGCCCAACGACGCTCTTAGAGCTGGCGTCACAGCGCGGAGGTCCGCGGGGTCACCCATAGGCGCCTGCGCGGGCCCTGCAGATGTCTAGCGACTAGAGGCTGCGGCCGCACCAAGGGCAAACGGTCAGTATATCCGCACTTTGTAGTTGCCCACCCGCGCAAACGGGGATGTAATGCAGATCGCCGTTTGCCGCTAATCTTTCTTCGTCACACGCAAGCACGCGGTGAGGGCGCGCGCAGGCTTGGCCAACGCGCCCGTCCCCGCAGCGTAAACCAAAGACGCACGTTCGCGTGTGCACTCGCCGTCGCCAGGGGGGCGGGACTGAGTATAAACCAAAGACGCACGTTCGCGTGTGCACTCGCCGTCGCCAGGGGGGCGGGACTGAGTATAAACCAAAGATGCACCGGGGGGACGCCCTCGCGCGCACAAGTCTCCGGACTATAAAGAAGACGTAGCGTCGAGCCTAGCTCCGCACACACTAGTCCACGGACTTTAAATAAGACGTAGCGTCGAGCCTAGCTCCGCACGCACCAGTCCACGGACTTTAAATAAGACGTAGCGTCGAGCCTAGCTCCGCACGCGAGAGTCTGCGGACTATAAATAAGACGTAGCGTCGAGCCTAGCTCCGCACGCACCAGTCTGCGGACTTTAAATAAGACGTAGCGTCGAGCCTAGCTCCGCACGCACCAGTCCACGGACTTTAAATAAGACGTAGCGTCGAGCCTAGCTCCGCACGCGAGAGTCTGCGGACTATAAATAAGACGTAGCGTCGAGCCTAGCTCCGCACGCACTAGTCCACGGACTTTAAATAAGACGTAGCGTCGAGGTCCGCCTCCGCACGCACTCTACGGAGTATAAATAAGACGCAGCGGGGGGACGCCTCCGCGCGCACTCTAAGGAGTATAAAGAAGACGTAGCGTCGAGCCTAGCTCCGCATGCACCAGTCCACGGACTTTAAATAAGACGTAGCGTCGAGGTTCGCCTCCGCACGCGCGAGTCTCCGGACTATAAAGAAGACGTAGCGTCGAGCCTAGCTCCGCACGCACCAGTCCACGGACTTTAAACAAGATGTAGCGTCGAGGTCCGCCTCCGCACGCGCAAGTCTCCGGACTATAAAGAAGACGTAGCATCGAGCCTAGCTCCGCACGCACCAGTCCACGGACTTTAAACAAGACGTAGCGTCGAGGTCCGCCTCCGCACGCGCGAGTCTCCGGACTATAAATAAGACGTAGCGTCGAGGTTCGCCTCCGCACGCGCGAGTCTCCGGACTATAAAGAAGACGTAGCGTCGAGCTTAGCTCCGCACGCACCAGTCCACGGACTTTAAATAAGGCGTAGCGTCGAGGCCTGCCTCCGCACGCACTAGTCTACGGACTTTAAATAAGGCGTAGCGTCGAGGCCTGCCTCCGCACGCACTAGTCTATGGACTTTAAATAAGACGTAGCGTCGAGCCTAGCTCCGCACGCACTAGTCTACGGACTCTAAATAAGACGTAGCGTCGAGGCCTGCCTCCGCACGCGCGAGTCTCCGGACTATAAAGCAAGGCAAACCGCGGCGGCATCAACACACAGCGCATATCTTAAAATGCCAGGACGTCTGCATACCGGAAGAATCACATGTACAAAGGCCTGGCAACATCCCGGCCGCTCTAAGCCGCTACCCCGCGGGTTCGTCCTTAACACGCGCTAAAGTTGGGGCCTCGCTCGAAGAAGGCCGGCTCGCCCAAAAGTCCAGCGACTCTTCGGCGCTTCGCCAGCGTCGCAGGCGTCGCCGGGTTGAAAGGTCGGCCGCGCGAAGCCGGTCCCAGCAAGGAAGCTGCCCGGGAGGTAGGTGAAGGTTAGAATACAAGTAGTAAGTGTGTACTTTATTCGCAAAGACAAGGAACAGTACAACACACGCCTACACCTAAGCACCACGGCGTCAGACCTGCGGGTTCCCGGCGCCTTCGGAGGGCCCAGCGCCACCATCGTCGCGTCGCGGGATCCCGTCCAAAAATTGGCCGAGGCTCCCCGTCCCGTAGAGCGACTTCTGCAGCTCGATCCGCGCAGCATCCGCCCCGACGTGGCTCCAGATCCGGTCGAAGAAGGGCCTGAGGGCGAGGCGAGCGGAGCGGATGGCGCCAAACATCACTCCGGCCCCGCCAGGCATCTCCAGCTGGGGATCATCCAGCGCGGCGACGTGCGTACAACCGCGGTGCTGCAGGAGCGCGCACACCAAGCATGCCGACGTATACGCGCAGTGGGTGCCGAAGGACGTCGCCGCGTCGCGTGCGACGTTGGCGGCATCCCCGACCCAGCGGAGCGTCCGGGACAGCTCCTCCGGACCGAAGGCGCGTCCCGGCACCTCCGCTACCAACCCTTGAAGATGGCTCTCCAGCGCTTGCATGGCGTCCCAGGCAACCACCGAGGCGTCGCCCAGCGTCCGGTTGCGCTCCGCTAGAGTCAAGACGAGCTCGCCTTTTTCCTTCTCTAGCGCGGCGACCTGCTCCAGGAACCCGTCCCACTCCGTCGTGAACTTTTGTTCGGCAGCTGCCGCGGCTGACTCCTGCGCCGACGCAACAAGCCCCTCGGCGTGCGCCCTCGCGTCGGCGCATTCCGCTTCCAGCTGGCGGATGCGGGCGTCTTGGGCAGAGCGGGCGCCAGAGGCTTCGCGCAGCTCCTCCTCGGCGGCCTGCAGCCTATCCTCGAGCGCTTTTTGGCTACGAGCATAGGCCGTTTGCAGGGCCTGCCCCAGCACAAGTGTCTGTAGAAGGGAAAAGACTTAGCAAACCCAGCTAAACTCAGGCGCGGTCGCAGGAGCACTTACCCTCACCCCAGACACCTCGAAAGCGTCCTCGAGGTGCCCCGCACCGTAGGCCTGCAGCACTTGCGGGTCGACGCTCGTGGCCGCGTCATTCACAATCCCGCGCCACGCCCTCAGCGTCTCCGGAGGCGGCGCGAAGTCCGCAGGGCTCACGTGCTCGGAGGCCCCGTGTTCCGTAGGATGCTCCCCCTACGGAATGAGCAACGCTGTAAATAAGGATACAGGTGACCACCCCAAGGCATAAAAGCATACACCAGAGTAAGCTAAGTCACCATACCTTCGGTAGCAGAAGGAATGGTCCCGCCGCGAGCGGAGGCCTCCGCGTTCGGGGAGGACGACGGTTGTCCCTGCGCGGCGGGCGGTGTGGCCAGAGGGGCCGAAGGCGCATAGGCCACGGGGCCCCCGGCGCTTGCGCTGGAGTCCCACAAGCTTCTGATGCCCGTAGCCACGACGAACCCCCGCGGTGTCTGGTGGAACTCCGGCCGCACACATGGCCGTTTGGCCGGGGCAACCAGCAGCGCCACCGCCCTCGCAGCCGTGGTTGGGGAAGACCCCACGGCTGCTGCGCCCGGGGGCGAAGGTTCCACGGTGGCAGTCGTCGAAGGGGGCACCTCGGCCCCCGCAGTTGTTGGTAAAGACAGCACGGCTACGTGCGCCCCCGCAGAGGGCACCTCCGGCACCACAGCGGCCGCGGTCGAGGGCTGCACCTCGGCATCGCCGGTCCGCACGGGGTCCGCCTCGACGACTTCGGCGGGCGGTGAGGCTTCCCCCCTCCGGCTGCCCGCGGCAAACCCGCCGTCCGGGACGCTGGCCGAAGACACCTCGCCTTCGGCGCCCACGCCACCCAAGCCCGAATCGGCATACTTCGCCGAGTCTAACCCCGCGTCCGCCGCGCCCTCGGAAACACTAGCAGCAGGCGCGGCAGGCGCCCCGCTGCGGCCCCTCTTCCGAGATGAGGTCTTCTTCTTCTTCGCTCCACCATCGTCTGGAGCGACACGGTCCGGCACGGCAAGGCCCAGGACCTCGCACACGCGGTTTATTCGCCCCAGCCCCGCCTTGGCGGTAGCAGACGCGCGCTGCTCGTGCTCCCTGGCGGTGTATGGCCCCAGGAATACGCGCGCGGCTTGCTCCGCCTCCTCCAAGGAAATCCCTGAAGCAAAGAAGAATAGCATCAGCATACAACGCATTTCGCGTCAACCAAGGAGGGACGCAATCGAGGCTTACGGGGGCTGGGCGGCGCCGGTAGCGAGCAAACCCACGGCGAAACATTGTCGTCTCGATGCCTCTCGGCGGCAAGACGCCAGTTGTAGGCAAGCGGTGCCACGCCGTACATCACGTACTCTTCGGCAAGGTCGCGCATATTGAGGCGGGTGGCCACGCCCACGAGCCGCTTGACCCTCCGCTTGTCCTCATCATCGAGCGTTCAGCCGGGCGAGGGCTTGAACGCGATTGGTCGGCCTGTGCACTCAAGGCCGCTCTCGCTCTCCACACGGTGGTAGAACCACCGCTTCATCCAGTAAGACTCCCACTTCCCGCGAGTTGAGTTCGCAGGGAAGAGCTTCTTGCACGACGAACGAAGAATAAAAGAGACGCTACCGAAGCTCGACAGCGTCCCGTCCTTCCGGCCCTTCGGCTGGCATCGCGCCTCGTGGAGATAGGCGAACAGCGACGCGCTGGGCCAGCACGCCCCCGAGCGCAAGGCCCAGCTGTACACCGCGAGCCGGGCCACGGCGTTTGGAGTCAGTTGCGCCAGCTCCAGCCCGAAGGTCCGCAGCACGTCGCCCACCACGGTCGCCGCTGGGATCCGGAGCCCCGCGTCGAAAAAGGCAACGAATACGACCGCCTCCGACCTCTCGGGATGCGGTTCTGTCTCGTCGCCGGCGGGCAATCGTACGTCCTGCTGCCTGGACAACTTCCCCGCGCGCAAGAGCCCTTGGATCGTCTTCTCGGTCACGAGCGAGGGGCCTAGATCGCCGGAGAAAGTGCCTCCCTCCTCCGCCACCAGCCGCTCCTGGTCAGCTGCCGACGGGTCGCGCTCCTGGAGCGCGTATTTCACCTCCAACGGCGAGGATCGCCGGCGAATGGCAGGGTCACCAACCGCCTGGCCGCGCTCGCTACTGGAGGCCATCGCCTCCCACGACGAGACTGAAGTGGCGAAGATAGCGCGAAGGTGCGGGAACGCTGGTATGGGGGGGCTATTTCAAGCCACCTCGCACGTACTGCCGCTACCGAAGCGTCGCAACGATACGCGTGCCGGATGCAACCGCAGCGGTGTAAAGGCCCGCCCCACACGATTCCCCATAATTGAAAGCGAAGGGTCGCGGCGGTCTGGGCACGAGGTGCGACCACGGTCGTACAAGCGCCCATCCAGCGCAATGCCCCACCCAGCGCTGGAAGGTCACGAACACAGGCGCCATTTACTGCCTGCCCCGTGTCCCCCTTCCCTAAGGAAGAGGCGAGCGGCTGCAAACACGCAACCATCCACATCCCGCCGCCCACCAGTCATAGGCCGCCGCGTGCCCCGGGCGCGTTGGGTCGCACGGTACGGGAACCTAACCCTGGCAGACCAGGGGCCGGCGTGATTCCAGGAACCCGTACAGCGCAAGGCCGCATCAAAGACCCCAAGTCACCACCCACGCGATGGTGTTCGCAGGGCAAAGGCGCCAGCTTCGCTGCCACCCGGGGGGCGGAGCACGCGCGCCTACTACGACTTAGGCGCCAGCTTCGCTGCCACCCGTTCGAAGGGTAGGGGATGGAGCGCGCGCGCCTACTTCGACTAGGCGCCAGCTTCGCTACCACCCGTTCGAAGGGTAGGGGACGGAGCGCGCGCGTCTACTTCGACTCGGCGCCAGCTTCGCTGCCACCCGTTCGCCGGGTAGGGGACGGAGCGCGCGCGCCTACTTCGACTAGGCGCCACCTTCGCTGCCACCCGTTCGAAGGGCAGGGGGCGGAGCGCGCGCGTCTACTTCGACTAGGCGCCAGATTCGCTGCCACCCGTTCAAAGGGCAGGGGGCGGAGCGCGCGCGCCTGCTTCGACTTAGGCGCCAGCTTCGCTGCCACCCGTTCGAAGGGTAGGGGACGGAGCGCGCGCGTCTACTTCGACTCGGCGCCAGCTTCGCTGCCACCCGTTCGCCGGGTAGGGGACGGAGCGCGCGCGCCTACTTCGACTAGGCGCCAGCTTCGCTGCCACCCGTTCGAAGGGCAGGGGGCGGAGCGCGCGCGTCTACTTCGACTAGGCGCCAGCTTCGCTGCCACCCGTTCGAAGGGCAGGGGGCGGAGCGCGCGCGCCTGCTTCCACTTAGGCGTCTGCTTCGCTGCCACCCGTTCGAAGGGTAGGGGATGGAGCGCGCGCGCCTACTTTGACTAGGCGCCAGCTTCGCTGCCACCCGTTCGAAGGGTAGGGGACGAAGCGCGCGCGTCTACTTCGACTCGGCGCCAGCTTTGCTACCACCCGTTCGCCGGGGAGGGGACGGAGCGCGCGTGCCTACTTCGACTAGGCGCCAGCTTCGCTGCCACCCGTTCGAAGGGCAGGGGGCGGAGCGCGCGCGCCTGCTTCGACTTAGGCGCCAACTTCGCTGCCACCCGTTCGAAGGCTAGGGGACGGAGCGCGTGCGCCTACTTTGACTAGGCGCCAGCTTCGCTGCCACCCGTTCGCAGGGTAGGGGACGGAGCGCGCGCGTCTACTTCGACTAGGCGCCAGCTTCGCTGCCACCCGTTCGAAAGGCGGGCGGAGCACGTGCGCCTACTACGACTTAGGCGCCAGCTTCGCTGCCACCCGTTCGAAGGGCAGGGGGCGGAGCGCGCGCGTCTACTTCGACTAGGCGCCAGCTTCGCTGCCACCCGTTCGAAGGGTAGGGGACGGAGCGCGCACGCCTACTTCGACTAGGCGCAAGCTTCGCTGCCACCCGTTCGAAGGGCAGGATGCGTAGCGCGCGCGCCTACTACGACTTAGGCGCCAGCTTCTCTACCACCCGTTCGACGGGCAGGGGGCGGAGCGCGCGCGTCTACTTCGACTAGGCGCCAGCTTCGCTGCCACCCGTTCGAAGGGCAGGGGGCGGAGCGCGCGCGCCTGCTTCGACTTAGGCGCCAGCTTCGCTGCCACCCGTTCGAAGGGTATGGGACGGAGCGCGCGCGCCTACTTCGACTAGGCGCCAGCTTCGCTGCCACCCGTTCGAAGGGTGGGGGACGGAGCGCGCGCGTCTACTTCGACTCGGCGCCAGCTTCGCTGCCACCCGTTCGCCGGGTAGGGGACGGAGCGCGCGCGCCTACTTCAACTTGGCGCCAGCTTCGCTGCCACCCGTTCGAAGGGCAGGGGGCGGAGCGCGCGCGCCTGCTTCGACTTAGGCGCCAGCTTCGCTGCCACCCGTTCGAAGGGTAGGGGACGGAGCGCGTGCGCCTACTTCGACTAGGCGCCAGCTTCGCTGCCACCCGTTCGCAGGGTAGGGGACGGAGCGCGCGCGTCTACTTCGACTAGGCGCCAGCTTCGCTGCCACCCGTTCGAAAGGCGGGCGGAGCACGCGCGCCTACTACGACTTATGCCCCAGCTTCGCTGCCACCCGTTCGAAGGGCAGGGGGCGGAGCGCGCGCGTCTACTTCGACTAGGCGCCAGCTTCGCTGCCACCCGTTCAAAGGGTAGGGGACAGAGCGCGCGCGCCTACTTCGACTAGGCGCCAGCTTCGCTGCCACCCGTTCGAAGGGTAGGGGACGGAGCGCGCACGCCTACTTCGACTAGGCGCAAGCTTCGCTGCCACCCGTTCGAAGGGCAGGGGGCGGAGCGCGCGCGCCTACTTCGACTTAGGCGCCAGCTTCGCTGCCACCCGTTCGAAGGGTAGGGGACAGAGCACGCGCGCCTACTTCGACTAGGCGCCAGCTTCGCTGCCACCCGTTCGCAGGGTAGGGGACGGAGCGCGCGCGCCTACTTCGACTAGGCGCCATCTTCGCTGCCACCCGTTCGAAGGGCAGGGGGCAGAGCGCGCGCGCCTGCTTCGACTTAGGCGCCAGCTTCGCTGCCACCCGTTCGAAGGGTAGGGGACGAAGCGCGCGCGCCTACTTCGACTAGGCGCCAGTTTCGCTGCCACCCGTTCGAGGGGCGCGCGTCCACTTTGACTAGGCGCCAGCTTCGCTGCCACCCGTCCGAACGGTAGGGGACGGAGCGCGCGAGTCCACTTCGCCGGGGCACAGTAAAGACGTGAGTCTTGTCCTGCGAAATCTACCTCGTTTTCCTTAACAGACCACCTAAAGTGCATCAACATATAAGGTGGTGCCGGCGGGCTCCCTCAGGAACACCGACTGTAGGTAGGCCTATTAAGAAAAACAGGGCAGACCTCGCTGCCACCTACGGAAGCGCGGTGCGGGGTCAGGAAGCGCGGCTGGCTGTCGATAGCCGGCGCTGATCAATCTCCCAGGAAAAATAGACCTCCTTCTGTGCATCAACATTCCCCAAGCCGCTCAGCGTCACCCAGGAATGTTGATGCACGGCAGGGGCCCATTTTAGGGGAACAGCTTCTATCACAATATACGCAGGAGCAACGCCCCACCAGCGCCATATATATACCCCCATCAGCAGGGGAGCCAACCGGCGGAAGTCCAACCGCCGGAAGTCCGCCGCCATATTAATGGTCACGACGCCTCAACGCCCGCACCACGCCAAGCACGCTGCACCACGTGGACGCCCGGAAGTCCGAGCGTCGCAGCAGCGCGCACGTCTGCTTCGGCTACAGCGCAGCTCCGGAAGCTTGGAAACGTTCACAGGCCGCGGGGACGGAGGGGGCCAAAAGACTCGGCAACATGGCTTCGGCCTTTTGAAGCCCTTTACCATGAGAGGCTCCTGTCGTAGGGATGGCCCCCCACCTAAGCCAGCAGGCCTGGTAGGAGATTATAAGGCCCAGAATAGGCCATGTGTAATGACATAACTGCCCCTAGAGGGGATAACCAGATGTAAGGGTATAACTGTAAAAGCACTCCTCAATGTGTAGGTATATATACGAGTAAGCCATGGGGAGAACCCAGGCCATCACACTTATCTTCATCACTCTCCACTACCATCTCTCTCTCTGTTTGGTCTGTAGCCACAACAAACCAGGTACGTGAGATGTGATCGCTGGTGTCGTTACTATAACTGCTGTAACTTGCTAAATAACAATGATCTTTAATTACACTGTTTTTGCGATCTCTATCTCTGATCTATATCAATGTTTTCGGTAACATAGGTTCATGGCAGTTAACCCGTGTCAATTACTTACTTACATTGCTTGTCATTTCACATCTTGCTTACATTGCTTGTCCTTCACAAACCTTACTTGCATTATCTGTCCTTTACTCACTGTGTTGAGACCGTTGTTGGGTACTTACTGAGATTTCCAAATCTCACACTTGCTCTTTCCATTCTCAGGTAAAAGGCCAGTGGATTGATGGCAACATGCATGGGTGGGAGCACTCGAGTTATCAGCACTGTGGCTTGCCACTATTTGTGTCATTTTATTTATTCTTCAATTTGTTAGAAGTGGACTGGTCATATGTTTCAAACATTTATTTCAGCTTCCGTTGATTTTAATAAAGTACCTTTAAGATTTTAATTTTCTTGTGATTTCTATTATTGTTTTTATTATTTATTCTTTACTTCGGCGATAACGTTCTATAGTAGTATCCCAATTGGTTGTATGTGGGGTGCTACAGTGAAAATGTCTTCTTTGATAACCATGATCTGAAGCCATGTGCTATGTGCTTATTGGACTAATTTTATTGTCAATGATAGAATTGACTGACTGATATCTCTTTTACTTAAAAGAGAGAGTTGGTAAGTAGTACGCTCATTCCCCTCCCATCTCTCCTCACAAAGTGGTGGTGCTGACATGTGGGCCATGCCGCTCGCGTGATGACTCCCTTTCCTCTTTCGCGATTTCGTTCTCTACTGTACACTTGCACTTACCAGATCTCAGCCCCCATCCTCTTCTTTCTCTCAAATCGATTCGTTTAACAAAACTACAATAAACTTGTGATATTTCCTCACGCTAATCTTTGTCACCTCTCATCCCCATCTAATTCCTCTCAAAATCTCTCCCTTTATCAGCATCAGCAAGCGCTTGTGGACATGTTAAGTGGAATAGCCAAACCGTCATCTGTGCTTAGCACAATACCACCTATGCCAAATTTGGTGTCTTGGAGATGGGACTCGTGGTCAATTCTAGCCTTGATATTGATATGTTTGTGTAGGTATGATTATTGGTATGTATGTAAACCCATTTTACTTGGTTGTCTTCTTAGCGCAATAATTTTGTTTCCACTAAACATGCATTTCTGGGCGCTCGCCTATTACAATATCCACATAGAGAGAAAAAACACTTTAGTTTGTTCCCGCAAAATTGAGTTGGTTGAGAGTGGTGTGATAGAATAGCAATGCAGGTCTGACATGATAGCATGATCGAGAGTGTGGCGCAAGCTAGGTGTCAATGGCGGAGGCGTCACACTTGCCATAGCAAGGTCTGTCTGGGTGTAGTAGTAGAGCTGAGGGCGTGATATTGGCTAACCACAGCATGTGGATGGACTATGCGGGACCTAGCAAAGTACGATGTGACATAGTTGTCGGACTCAGATTTTTCAATCCAGAATCCTCTGTGATTCTCCGCACTATTCCTTGGATTAGAAGATAGTGCACACAGGTACATTGCTGCATCAACTCATACATCACACGAAACATAATAAACCATAATATTACAGAACAGAGTTTAAATTACACCTCGTTGGGTGACAGTTTTACATAGGGGGCCGAACAGGCCAAATGTCTACATTGCAAAAATAACAGTGGAAGCAAAAGCCAAGTAAGACCATCATCCACAGGCCAGCGACTGAGGGGTAATGTGTGTAACATATATCATCTAAACCTAGGTAATATATGTGCACATAATCTCCGTTAAGTCTACTTGTCTAGGACCCAAAATCGAGATAGCCACCCTAGTTTCCTTCATTGTTTCCTCCATCCGCGGTAGGGATATCATCATAAGCATAGTGGTCTTGGGTCCCCGTTTCTGATTTGGTAATGCGAGTGTGAGCATAAATCCACCATGCTCCGTGAGCCAACACACGGTATGCAATAGGTAACATGCATGGCTTATCAAGAAAAGGCTCAGGTTATTTTATTTGCTATAAATTGCTTTCAAATATGCTACATATAAATTTTCTAAGACCTAGCAGTTTGAACTTAAAACATAATGTGAGAAAGAAGGCAATAATAATAGTGAACCAGATACCATCCACCGTTACATAGTTTCTACACCATATGCTAATCTTTTAGCGTTATAACCGCTTACATTATCACTGGGATGACACCTAGGGCAACACAAATCAGAGTTTCCACCACCCTCTACTTTTCCAATTCCACCTACAAAGCTTTTGAAATAGAATTATATTTGGTAAGGTTCCCATGTCCGCCCTTGACCGTAAGCACGGCTATTCGAATAGTTGTGACTCTGTAGAGTTTGTACACTTTATCCACAGGAGACAATCCACTCGTTGCTCTACATGATTCCTTAATCATGTGGTTGAGTAGACCATCACAGTAACCTTTCAAAGTACCTAGCCCCTTTTAACATCTCACTCTATGGGCCGCTCCCACTTGCAGTGGGTCCCATACGTTGCGCGGGATGTAACCACGGATACTAGTGTATTCAGACTCCACTCTCCACAATACTAGCACGACTGGTTACGTCACCCTCCACTCGGTGTCCCTTTAGGCCTCCTCTTGCCCTTGCAATATTCCCCTCCTTTCCACTACCGGTGAGATGAGTCTGGGGATTTCGATAGTTTTACTTAGCTAGGTTGCATTTTGCAGACTTGTGATTGTACTATTTTACATAGGATATCATGACAAGATTCAGTCATTAAGGTTATCTGGGTGGTTCTACCACATCCCATACAATGTGCTTCCATTGCCGCACAGATATTTAAGCAAAATTGGGGTTTGTGGGAGCATAAAATAATCATGTCGAAATACACCCTTCATTTCCACTATAACCTCCCAAATCAGTTCCTCATGATTAAAAAGTGATGCTTGGGGCATTTTGGTGCCCCAGATTTTCTAAGAGTACTAAGCAGTGGCGTATAATTACGGACTCAATTTCAAAAGTCATACCATTATAATTTTTGCTAAGGTGACAGGGCTTAGATATTTAAGTATCCAATTGAGTGTAATACTAACAAGTTCAGTAATGGGAATATAACTATAAGCTAGAAATCAACGTAAATTTTATACACAAAATAACAGCTTACAATTTGATAATTTAAAACGGAATTAATTTGCAATATAGGTTCAACATGATCAAACTATCGACTCGCCTTGGTCACAGTTGTCCTGGTCTTGATTGTCGAGGGTTGCTTTAGCTTCAGCTTCTTCTTCCTGGGCCTCGTACACTATTTTCACATTGTGTGAAAATTGGGACAAAAATTAGCAAACCAAACAAATTCTCACAAAAATTCAAATGAGCTTCAAAAATTATAGTTTCAGTTCCATTGGATAGAGGTTGAATTTAGATGTATTTAAAATTTTGTTTCACTCAATTGGAGTTGAAATGAATAAGTTATGCCCTTTTAAGGTTCTCAGTTCCGAAAAATAAATAAAATCTGATAGGTGGGACCCACAGCTGGTTTTTTATAAAAATTTTCTTTTCTTTTTATTATATTCCTTCTGTGTCTATGACAGGTGGGGCCGGGTATTATTTTATTTTAAAAGGCATGGCCCACATGTCAATGAGTGATCTGCATTAACTATTCACAATTAGCATTAATGACCTGTCTTAACCATTATTAGTGTTTGATTATGTCTGCATTAACTATTCACAATTAGCATTAATGACCTGTCTTAACTTGTCGGCTGAGGAACGACGAGCTCGCCACTGGCGTAGGAAGCAGCGGCTGGCCATGAACATTCCAAAAATGGGATGCTCATGCCCACGCGCACATCTGGGCTCGGCCCCACCGGCTAATCTGGCGGTGGCAGTGATCGGTGGTGACCGAGGGCGGCGACAGAATAGGGGAAGAGGGGTTACGGTGACGCACGGCATAGAAACCCAATTAATTCCTAAGAGAGCATCTCGGCGAACTCAAGAAGCTACCTCGGGTGTCGGCGCTTCTCGGGAGTGGCAGTGGTGGTCCGGCACATGAGACGGCGGTGAGCAGAGGAGGCGCACGGTGCGGGCTCAGTTTGGGCGGCGAGAGGTCCGGCCGACGGCGGGGATGGCGTTGCGGGGCTCCGAGGATGCTTCGGTGGGGCAGAATTGGACCACGGTGGCGCCAATCGGTGGTTCTCCCCTCAGTCGGCATTGAGAAAGAAGAGGTTCGCCAACGAGCTATGAAGCGCGGGAAACCAATTCGTGGAAGTGGAAGATTGAGGGCAGATACAGGCGTGACTGCACAATGCAGTGACAGGGGCTTGGCGTCGCATTGGCCGAGGCTGACGCGACGGGGTGGAAAACTATGGGCGGCGGCGAGAGAACTGTGGGCGACGGTGGTTCTCCCAAAGCACCGACCGGGGCGACGCGACAGGACAGAAAGCTGTGGGCGGTGGCGGTGGAGACTGTGGGCGACGGCGAACCCGGAGCTCGCTAGGCGCGGCGAGGCGAGGCTGTAGCTCTGCCGCACGTGCGAAGGGAGAAGAAAGAAGTAGTGGGCCGGCTCGGCCAAGCCAAAAGCTTTTCTTCTTATATATATATGTGTGTGTGTGTGTACATATGTGTGTGTATCTATCTATTTTCATATTTTTGTCCATTTATTTATCTACTTATTTACTTATTCTTATTTCTTTATTGCTAGCCTCATCATTGTATTTATTTATTCATTTAGTATGGTATATATATATATATATATATATTATTCATATACCCTTGTTTATTGTTATTATTATTACTAAGCCCAAAGTGAATTTCTTAAATTTTTGATTCAAATTACGCTCCTCCCTGTTGATGGATCATCTTTTCAGATTCGATTTTTAAAATACAAATTTCTATTATTTTCACATTTCCTTTTTGGCTTTCTATTAGTTTTATTTTTCATAAATTTCTTCAATTATTGGAACCTCAACCAAAATTCAAGGTAAATCCATTAAAATCCAAATATCGAGAAAATATGTTCCAACATAATGCAAGGACTATATATTTCCCAATATTCAAAATTTCGGGATGTTGCAACAGTACAACGGCTTGACGTGCTATGATAATATGATTTTTTTTATCCATAGCAAAGCACGAGCATTCAGCAAGTATAATCTCAATCAGATATATGAACCGTAGGAAACAATCGATCTACAAAATTTGATAAACATAACTACCCTGCTTTTTAATATTACCGTTGAACATTTCTTGCAACAAAAGAAATATAAATTCACCAGAGAGTCATCCCAGTTCGAAATATGAAAAGTGACAATTGATTATTCTAGGGGAAATGGAGAATTTCTTAATTATCCATAGATGTTGCAATGGATTATGATAATCTCGTTTGGTAGAACCACTTCACACACTTTTGTGTTTGCATTTCTTTGTGTAGATAACATTGCAAATGGATAGTATTGTGTTATCAAATAACATAAGAAGATACGGTAGCAGTTATCATAGAAAAATAAATTTGCCAAGTTTTGAGTTGATTTCCCGAACAGAACACTAGAATTTCTCAATATGTTTCCCGGTATTACTTTCGGCCACATTTGCACACAGCAATAGCACAGCCACCTTGAACTAGACCTACTCACACGATACATATAATTAATCTCTACCCCTATAAACCACCGGTTAAAATTATCCTACATCCACCCAACAATTACCTGTTCCACAGTCATGACCTTAACTACATCCACACCACAATATGCACCCAGAAATACACCATCCTAAAAACGTCCGCACCAGATTAACTCTCCTCCATTCTCTCTCCTTACTCAACCATATCCGACGGTCATCCTTCAATGGATCTGCAGTACCCCCTCCCGCGTCCCTCACGCTCGTGGCTCGCATGCATGCAGGTCGGCGACGGTTCGTGTCCTGGATCGTCTCCTGGGTAGACGCGGCCGCGGGTAGACCTGAGACGCGGCGACGCAGCGGCAGGGGACCTGGACCGCGCGTTCCTCCTGGGCTTCGACGGCGCGGCCGAGATCGTGGTGCGGCTTCGACGGCGTGGCCGAGATCGTGGTGCCGTCGGGCGTCCTCCCGGCCGCGGCCTCCCGCGAAGCGAAGCGAGGACCCGGCCACCGCCTCCCGCACCGGCCGCCGCCTCCCCCGAAGCGAAGCGAGGAATCCCGGCCGCCGCCTCCCGCGAAGCGAAGCGAGGACCCCGCCGCCGCCTCTCGCGCCGGCCGCCGCCTCCCCCGAAGCGAGGACCTGTGCAGAAATGCTGGTGCCTGGCTTGTGGTTGACAATACCTATGAGTAAGTTAATCTGATCAAATGAAATGCTATAGATATGTTCTTTTTTTTGTTCTTGCTAAAATTCCTCAGTCCTCTCTCATATTTAAACTTTTTAAAGAAATGTAAATATGAAACTTTTTTCATGAAAGAAAGAAGCACAAATGGATATGATCACCTTAATTATGGTTATAGTTTAATAGGAAAGATCATTATAAGCAATTAAACAACCAA
The DNA here is from genome assembly GCA_017311315.1 of Dendrocalamus latiflorus. NCBI lineage: Eukaryota > Viridiplantae > Streptophyta > Magnoliopsida > Poales > Poaceae > Dendrocalamus > Dendrocalamus latiflorus. The sequence goes on along the minus strand of CM029626.1, from coordinate 23,534,460 downwards.
TCCTGATTTCTTGAAATTGAGTCCAGGGTGACATCCTTTCTAATAGCTCATACAAAGAGGAGCTCTAGAATACATTTTGAGGCATTAAGCCATTTAGCAGTGGCTATACACAGATGTACAAAAGGTAATTCATCATTAACCATATTGATAAAGGCTCTGGGTAATGGTAATGCTGAAGAACAGAGCATGTACCTTTAGGACATCTCTGTTGCGTAAGGGTTTGTCAAATGTAGCTACTTCTACTGATCATATTATTGGCTCGGAAAAAGTCCTCCTTTTGTCCTCAACTCTAGGATTTGGTCCAATTCAGCCCCTTAACCTTTTCAAGGCATCTTTTAGGACCTCAACTTTGGGGGTGTCCAAAATATGCCCTCTGAATCACCTACATGAGGCGTAAGAAAAGTTTAGGGGTTAAAATAGACCTGAGCCAAACGTTGAGGGATTATATTAATAAAGGATTTTCCCTTTCACCGTACAGAAACCAATCCAAGAATTGTCTTACTTTCCGAGCAGCCTGGTGACCACTAAATGGCGTTGGAAAGAACAGGATCTGTTTTTAGTTCTTGATCCGGCAATCAATAATTTTTGATTTCACAATAATGTAGCCTCTCTATGTTGCACATCATGTCTAGCTTTTCTTAACTGACTCAAATGGATGACTAATGAAATTTGATCTTAGTTTTGCCATTCCATTTCTCTGATGTTGATGTTGAAAAGATGCTATGATCTCGTTCTGAACTGCACTGATAAATATAAGACACATAAACTGCCATATGCTATATTTTGTTACGGAAGAGTTTGGCATCTGTAACTCTGTAAAGTCTGATATAGAAAACTGTCATATGGGAAAGTTCAATTCTCCTATTGATTTTTAAAACAAGCTAAATCTTGCAGTGCATGTATAGGAGTCACATCCAAAATGGTAGCATAAAGAATGAAATCCGAAAATGTTGTGTTAATTTGTTATCTTTCACAATGGTTTTAGACTTAAATGAATCACATAAAGTGGATGATCTTTTACTTTCTGTACATTAATTCTACATGCTGCTTGTAATTCAGTTATGATAAGCCTCGCACTGTTGCACAGGCCTGAACAATGCAGAAAATTATTTCTGAAATTTGTCAAAAAAAACTTGCTTTCTGAGCATAGGATAAGTTGATTTTTAATTGTCAAGGCTTCTGATCACAGAATTTGTTTATTTCAGCTTATCCAATGCACTATTCTAAGAAGTAATGTTCAATTCAATTGGGTTGCCAATAGCATTGATTATTTGCTGACTGCTATCTGTGTCCTTATTGACAAAAGGGTTACTTATCTTTCGCCCCTAATTTCTTGCCTAAATATATGTACTACCTCTTTCTGTGTGCTGTTTATTCATGTCATTTTTATCTTGATAGTAACAGCTAAATATGATATTTACAACTTATTATTTCTGTATGATCAGCAAAAAAATGTTCTTGTCATGGTTGGAGCACCCAAGTTTTGAGTCCTCGTCGGCTTTATATTTATATTTGCAGCTTTCAGTTTCCTACGGATCCAAATCCAATACAGGAATTGAATTTAAAGTGTTTTTTAATCTGTTGGATATAGCAAAGCAAGGTCATGATTGCATTCTCATCTAAATATGATAATTTAAAACTGTTGCGATTTTAAACATTGGTGATTGCATCTTCCTCAGGTTGGTTTTGCATGTTGTTGGCTGGTTAAATAAAAAAAAGGACATGTCAAAGCAGAAAGCAGAGCGCACTGCTTTAGGCGAGATAACAAACAACAACACAGGTATGAGCGCTTCCTCGGCTGTGACGGAATTGCTTTCGATATTTTTATAACCTTCTCAGTTTTAAAATCACTTGCAGCACCTGTGGATGAGGCTGAGCGAAAGAGGGAAGAGAGGAATAGAAAACAACGAGAATACCGAGCAAGGATAAAGGCTGAGGAATCCACCGAGCAAAGAGAAGAAAGGAATAAAAGGCGCCGGGAACAACGAGTATTGAAGAGGACAGAATCATCAACACATACTATAGGACCTGATCATGGTATTGCTTATTTATTATTTAACAATGGTTCCTTTGTTATTTGAAATGTTACTCTTTATTAAGCAATAATAATTATGTCCGGACAATGAAAAATTAATGTTTCATCCTGCTCCATGATAGGTCAACAAGCACCATATGGAGCGTGCTCAAGTATTCTCCGAGCATCAAACGATGAGGACAAGGAAAATGTCTGTCCGGATAACAACATGGATTGGCTACATAGATGTGGATATTGCTACAACATTACTGGACGAAAAATGAAAATGGTGAGTGCGATATGCTATGTCTTTGATTTCCAATGTACCATATGCTATTAGTTTCACTAATGTCAGTAGGATACAATTTATTTAAACATTTATGGGAGCTCATAAGCAAATAGTAGAAAGTAATGACATTAGGTGGAGTATAGATTATACTTATTACATTTTCCATAGCTCAGAAGGATTTAGGATTGTCATACAATGAGCCACCTGGGGCATCTGGTCCAAATCCAATCCTCTCTTCATTTCGTCCTTTTCCGTTCCGTTACAAAAAGCTTTGCTGATCACTGGCTTTTTAAGAATTCTTTGCCACAAGATGCATATGTTTTAAGTAAATTTCTACTAATGCAATGTTCTTCATCTTTATTGCAGATCTTGCCCTGTTCTCTGCCAAAGGAGCACCAACAAATCTAAACCACACATAAAAAAGGTGGGTAGTGTCAGACCAAGCTCCATCACTTTTATTTGCTTTGGAGACAATGAGGTATTGAAATTTATTCTATCCTACGAAAGTTTTGCATAAAACTAAAACTATTGCTAATGCAGGAGAGAGCGGCCAGTTCTTTTGAGGGAGATGCGAGATGCTAGGATGGAAATAACAGAATTCTTTTAAGATAACTAGCATGTGCAGCATTGACATTTCTTATCTGTTCTACTTCCTATTTATCTATTGCTCACTATCTTTGTGATGTAAGGGGGATCACCAAATGAATGCTTTTATATTGTACTATCGTAGATATATTTTGCTTCCTAAATACTTCTACGCAGCAGCACTGCCCGCACGCCGGTGTAGCGCGTGAAACCTATCTAAGGGCAGCTTGTTCCCTAAAATAAAATCAAGCCATTTTAGATCAAGCGTAAAGTAGGAACTCTAAATCCAAACTATGTTCTAAATATTAAATGAACATGATCGCTATGTTCAACACCTGCGATAGCTAGAAATAGCAACATAGGATCACAAGGATAATTTGTGAAATGACACAAAAAAGTTTGATCGCTTATGAGAACATGTTTTGCTTGATACATGATGACGTGAGATAAAATTGATATTTATTATTCAATTTGAGATCATATTTTATAGTATGTATCGTTTTTATTTGGTACTCCGTTGCAACGCACGAGCTCTTTACTAGTGAACATTAATTTGTGTGTCGTACTTCGTAATTGTTTTCTGCTGCCAACAACGAGAGAAAAGATCTACTCCTGATTCTACTATTCATAATCATCCCACTGTGAGTGATGCCTATATATATTGACGAATACCATGGAAATGGAGGAACCATGAGAAAACAACAAATAAGAAGACATGAAATGAAACTAGTCTAGGTTCTTGTCCTAGTCTAGGTTCATTCAATTTAATTAGAGCTACGATAGCTTCGTAAAACTATTAGCAGGCCTTTTAAAACAACCATCGTTGCTGATTTGATGCCTTATAGCGTCTCTTTTTTTTAAGTTTGTAAAAACTGTTTTTCAATTTTTTTAAAGTAATTAGTTTTTAAATGAAGTATCTTTTTAAAACGAGGTTATAGATTAATTATAAGTATACACGGTATCGCCTTTATTTATATCGATTAAAATTACACATAAATTTCGATTACTTCGTACTTTTTATCACGAATAGCCTAAAAATCATAAACCGAAATAAAAAAATAACATGTGTATATATATATATATATATATATATATATATATATATATATATATATATATATATATATATATATATATATATATATATATATATATATATATCATCACGTGTCCTTCGCGGAATTTCTGTACTACTAAGTTCTAAGCAAGCAGTCTGTGCAGTGGCAGTGGCAGATCAGAGCAAGGCTAATAATACAGCCTTCAGCTGGCTGTATGGACACTTACAGCCCACTTATCAGCCTATTCATATAGGGCCTGTTTGGTTGCCTGGATACGGGTGGCTCGCACCAGCGCATGCAGGGAGATGGTATTTGGTTGACTGCGGAGAGGAGAGAGCCTGCACGAGCGGATGCAAAAAAAAACAACTAGAGCCAGGCTGGGGAGGAACGCGGAAGCTCCTCAGCCTGGCCACGCTCATGCAGCCTGCATCAGCTCATGCAGGCAACCAAACAGGCCCATAGTAGTTTAGGGCCTGTTTGGCAGAGCTCCACCAACTCCAGATCCACCAAAAACAGCTCCACTCCACGAATTTTTACCCAAACGCTCCAGTTCCACGAAATCTGGATCTACCAAAATAATGAATCTAGCTCCAGATTCATGAAATCCATGGAGCACCTCAAGGGGTGCTCCACGAAACCTTGTTTCGTACCTACTCGTGGAGTTGGGTGGTAATTACCCACCTTTTGCCACTGGTTACACACCCTACCCCATACCACCATAAAACCCATGGGCAAAACAGGCTATTCCCACCAAAAACTCAGTTTCGTGAATCTAGAGCTGCTGTGCAAACCAAACAGTTTTGTCTATCTCCATAGTGGGATTCCAGATTCACAGTGGAGCTGTTTTTGGTGGATCTGCTGCTCCAGATTCATTTTTTCAGTGTTGGAGCTCTGCCAAACAGGCCCTTACAGCCAGCTGAAGGCTGTATGACCCACCCCTTTCTCTCACAAAGTTTCTTGATTCTTGTGCTTCAGCTGGCTGTAAACTTACAGCCCACCTCTCTTCTCTCTCCTCCTCTCTCTCTCGTTCACCTCAGCATACAGCCTACTAATAACCTCTTATTATAGGTGGCGTGGCAAAAATGGTTGGGACCCACGCCTCGAGTTGCAGGTGCATTGTAGCACAAGACACGTCTAGATGCACGCACTTATTCGCCGGCTGCGTCCTGCGCTACTCGGTAGCCGCGCGGCCACTGCGTGCTGCACATGCTGGCTACGGATAGTTACGTTCTACTTTGGGAGTTGACAACAGTGTTTAGAAAGCGGTTCACGATCGCGACACAACGCAAGCGAGCTCGCAGCCGTCTCGTTGAGCAGCACCTAACTTCACAGCGGTTGTACTTATCTCCACTATTATATAAAGAGAAGTTAGTGGTTATCGGTATATTCTTCTCTTTCCTCTCTATAGTCATTCGATTTGATCTGAATCATTTATCTCTCTTCTTCTCTCTTAGGATACAACCGTCTACCCTTTTCATTTTCCTCATCTCCTCGTGCATTCAAGTCATCTTTCTATCTCTGTCGCTTACTCTCTAATGTTTGATGTGTGAAATTGATCAGATAATAAGTTTTATCTTACTATTTTTATGACTCCGTTGTAATACATGAGCCTCTAACTAGTTTGTACTTAAGTTTTTAGTTTTTAGCTTTTTAATTTTGTTTTTTAACTTTTTGGTTTTTCAGATCTTTTTGTATTTTTTTATTATTTCTTTGTATTGTCTATGATGATATAATCTTTTTATTTTTTAATTTTTTAAAAAATAATTACGCTAAAAAACTATCAGTATAGGTACAGTACAAAAAAACTGCTACAGCATAAAAAAAACTAGAAGCTTGAGTTTCAAAAGCCTAAATGAGCACCTGTATAGAGAGCTATATATAAGGATTGTCTATACATTTTAGTTGACTTATTTCATCCTCACAAATCAGCCACTTTCTTGACCCATTAGACGAAGATCCAACAACGCAGATCCAATCGCTAATTCTATATACCCTCACCTCCAGATATCCAACCCTGTCGCCGATTTATCCATCCCCGCCACCACGGACCTCATTGCCTCCTCACCACCATCCAGCGTGCCACAACGCAAAATTTTTTAGTTATTCATGTGTATGGAATGGTATTTTATCTATGTTTTTATTGTCTGTACTAGTGTGATCTTAGACTAGTGCAGTATATATAGATGATTTAGATTTACATATTCCGGTTCTGACACACCCCGCAAAAATTTTAGCTTGTTTAGTGGATGTGCATGCATATGTATGTGTGTGTGGCATGCATGAGTGGGCTGGGCAGAGTGATGCACGTCCTCCATGTTTGCAGGGAAAAAAAACAAGAACATCTTACCGCACAATTAAGCCCTTTAGAAGTGCTACGTGAAGTAGCATGAAGGCACAAAATAATTGAACCTTATGGCTTTGATGGTGCACCATGCAGCTCTTTTGTTGTACAACGGTGTGCCATCAGCTACATATATAGGTACCAGAATGGGAGGACCTGTAAGACAATTAGAAAACAATAGTGCGTGAAATAAGAATGGGAAATCAGCACCGTGCTAGGCTGCTAGCTATTGTTAGCAAACTACGTACGTAGTTCTAGACATTCTACGGCCCCAAGAGAACCCAATCTCGTGAAAAAAAAGTATAAGGCCTAGTTGGCCTATGTTCGAGTTGCAAATAACTTTGAACAACCATATATAGGGAGTACTTTTTTCTGTCCATACTAATTATTTATTGTGTTTCAGGAATTCTCCCGTTATAAGCCACACAGAAGGCATGTTACGGATGCATATAGGGCCTGTTCTTTTAAGGCTGCGGCTTATAATTTTTGACTGTTCATGTGAGAGATTACAGAGTAACTAAAATTCACGTACGATTTTTGCCGATATAAATGAAGTCGGTACATTATGTACTATAATTAACTAGTATATCACATCTTAAAAAGACACTTCGTTTAAAAGCTAATTACTGTAGAAAAGCTAAAAGCTGAAGCCAAAAGTCACTTAAAAACAGGGCCATATAGCTAGTTGCTTTTCCCTTCTGTCCGAAAGGAACAACAGTCGAGGTCTTCAATTCATGAAATGCATCTGGTATGATGACTACTCTCTTATGGCGTATTGGTATCATATTGGTTCGTATAGTTTTCGAACGTTGTTCCTTTCGTGACGTGTTGGATATATATTTGCTTGCCCTAGGGCAGGCATCCGTCGCCTTCTCGTATCATGATCACAAAAATGAAAATGACACAAAGGTCATAAAGCAGATGTGATTTATAATGTCCAATATATAAAATACGTAAACGTTGACCAAAAGATGCGCTTAAATATTCTACTTTATTTCCTTAATCTTCAAAGGTTATGGTCGAAATTGCTAACCTTGATGTGGTGTGATGATACCGCGCGCTGCCAATAATAACGTGATTCAAGTGGACATGCCTGTGATATTGGGATTTAATTAGTTTTTGAGAGGTGCTTTTATGCTCTTCTTAAAAGTGATTTGCATGATTTTTAAAGTATGATAAGTAGTGCTTTTATGTTTTTCTCTTCAACAAGAGGAGCATTAATCTTAAAGCAAATGAAGAGGTAAGTAGCATATATCCATCATTCATCTTGCTTTAAAAATTGTGCAAATCATTATTAAGAAAAATATAAAAGCACCTCTTCAAAAACAAAACCTAGTAATTTGGACTATTCTTTTGGGCGAAGTGGATGCATGGATGATACATAGCCTAAGCAAGTCACCCTATTTATGCATGATCTGTGTGAGGATATTTTGTGTCCTATGGTATTACCAATCACTACTAGAGAACGAACCAATCGACAAGGTAGAAAACCGTCAGAAACATGAGTAAGACCATCAGGAAATATTTGTCCTCATTTTTCTGACGGTAACTGTCAAACAATATATGTCAGGAGAAGAGTGAAACAAACTGAAAAGTAAAAAAAACAATTTGAATCTTTTTTTATTTTGATTTCTTTTTAATCTTGGCCTAAACCTTCACACATCTCAGCCGTTCATGTCGTGAATTTTCTGCCAATTCTGCCACACCGCTGCCGCACCTTCCCAATTCTGCCACACCGCTGCCACACCACTACAAATTGGTCAGTCTATACTCCCATGTCTTTCTTGCCCTGACACCCCTTAAATGCCTTTGGCCGCACATTGAGGGAGCCAAGGTAGAACTCGCCTGCTGCCACTCTGCTCCCTCTGCTCTATCATTGTCAACTAAACTCACCGTACTATGCCTCTTAATTGTTGCGAACCTCACCTAGACAAGCCGCCATAGCCACCTCTCACCACCGCCGCCGACCTCTCTGCTCTCTCTGTGCCTCCCTCTCATAGCCGACCTGACTTGCCCTGCAACCTTTTGACCACCATTATGCCATGTCCAAGGAAGCGCAAAAATTTGCATTGCTAGCCGCACCGCGCTCTCCCGCACCTTCCCAATCTAGCCATGTGCCACCTCACCACTAGAGCCGCTCCTGTGCTGAACCACCATAGGATGGCTATAAAAGCTTGAGACCACCTCCCAGACATTGCATTGGTGTCCAGTGAGTGACCCCACACCTCAATTGAGCCCTCGACCGCAGCTTCGTCGACGATCATCAGAAAACCCCAAAGTAAGCCGATTTCCAATTCTTATAATCTAGTCAATTACGTTTCAATGGCTTGCACCCGTAGCACCCTTATGCTCCCAGGAACACCACCGAACCATTGCCAAAGCTTCCCGAGCCCCCTTCTTCCCAGTCACCAAAGTTCGTTGCCCGGTTGAAAACCATCATCGTGGGCAACCTGACTCGGAGATCCCTGACCCGAGCTATCACTTCCCTAAGCCTCCACTAACCCTAGAGATGCTTAAACCCTAATTCTATTGTCCTCTTAGCCCGCAATTACCCTCTATGCCAAAAGTCCTGAGAAGGGATGACCTCACCGCCGGCGATCACCTAACTTCCAGCAGCTTTCGAGCCCAAAAAATGGAATCCTTGTAGCACTAGGAACCACCCATGGTCGCCAATTGTTGTCTTCGACCATGAATCCTCCAACCACTCCGTGCCTTGGAACGTCGGACTGCTCGTCCGCTTGGAATCCCCGACCACTTTGTAATTGAAAGAAACTTTAACAGTATCGCTTCAAGTCCTGAGCAACCCCACTCGAATGCCATCCGATGCTCCCAAGCTGCTCGAACACTGTCCGATGCTTCCAAGCTGCTCGAATGTCGTTTGATGCTTCCAAGCTGCTCGAACGTCGTTCGATACTTTTAAGCCGCTCGATCGTTGTCCAATCTTCATAGCTACTTGGACGTCGTCCGATCTCCGTCGACTTCACGCATGAAGTCGAAGCTCAACCATCTGTCCGACCTCATCAGTCATACATGAACACACCCTAGTACTCAAGACTCCTCTGTTCTCTGAGTCGGCGATGACAACCTGATAATGACTGTAGCAACCAGACCCACTGTATGCAGTAAAAGCCCATGATGAATAGTAAAATACCCGTTATGTTCACCCATACCCAAAATTACAATGTATATCCATTTCGATTATTTCGAGTTCATCTACCCTATTCCCAGCTTTGTTTTCCCATATCAGACATCGATAAAACCCAAAACCACTAAAACACCATTCCAAACCCTAAACCTAATTCGGTTTGAACTCTTATCACTCACTAAGACCCTAAAAACACACACATATATATATACCCATTTTGATCATCTTGAGCCCATCTACACCCTTCCCAGCTCCGTTCCAATATCTTAGAATCCGACAAAACTCCAAACCATACAGATGATATCCCAACCCAAAACCTAACACCATCCATACCCATGGTCATTCGCAGAAATCCATATAACACCTATATATCTCTTTGACCATCTCGAACCCCATCTTACCTAATCCCAACTCCGTTCAGCCAAACCACACACTGCCTAAAACCTGACCTCGAACCTAATTTCTTTATATCTTTTGGTTATTTTATTTTATTTTGTTCTCAGCTTGCATTCTACAAACTAAGAATTCATTTGCATTCATTTTCCACGCTAGTATTCGGACCCAATGAGTTGGTCAGTAGAAGAGCTACAGGAGCAATTAAAGAAGTCAGTATCCAATCTGAAGACTACAATAAGATAATCAGAGATTATTGACTAAGAGGCAAATCACATGTTTTTGATCACATTAAACCTACATTTCTTTAATTATTTATTTATCAGTATTTTCATTATGTTATTTGTGCATTGTTATTTTATATACAATAAATGTTTAGAATGTCATGATATTAGTTATGTCCTACCACTTGAAAAGCCCGGTTCAATTTGATGGCCATAGTCACCTAGACAAGACTTAGTATTATTATAAATACTACTTAAATAGTCATGGTAAATCAGGAACTCAACTTTTTATACTACTAAGGGACTTGGCACTTTGTCAGTAGAATTTCAAAAGTGGTTCTAGGGTATGGAGATATCATGGGAAGCCACTAGATAGAAGTGTCCCATAACCTTATCCTAGTGTGGAGGCTTAGACTGGAAAGGTGGTAGTGCTAATGGGCACTAAAACAAGGGTTGTGGATGAAAGTTGTCTCGGTGAAAATATAAGGACTAGAACCTTATGCCAAGTAAAGAACATAGTGATTGCTCAACCACAAGCATTGATTCGTCAAACTTGGTTTAGTAGCTGTTCAAGTTCGACTGAATATCTACAAATGGTGAAGATAGACTGAGGGAGTTTTTGTGGTATGGGAGGGGGAAAACCATACTTAACAATAGTAGATCCGCTTCGAATCGGGCGAGGCCGCGGGCTACTCGAGTTTGTTGAAAAACAACATCTACTGGGTAGAGGATATATAAAAAATTGGGCAGTGAAAATCTTTGTTTTCTTAACTTTGTCACGGTAGTTAAGAGATCTTATGGGTAAAGCTGAGCAACTCTACAGAGTTAACCATAAATGATATTCGAATATGCCATGCTTCTGGTAAATGAAGTTGTGTTTAATAGGCGATTCCAACTACGAAGCATAAGTAGATTTAGAAATGATTTGGAAATGTTGAGATCAGGTAATCGAGTTTTCAAACCCTAATTCCTTGAGAAGTTATTGCTATTTTGTGTTTAAAAATATTTATAAATAAAATTGCATCCACAAATGCTTTAATAAAATCATTATATCCCCACCTCTTCAAAATCCCTGGCAAGTAGTTATTTCCTCATGTGACTTATTGAATACAGTTGATTGTACTCATTCTTATTTATTTTCCACCAGCACAGATGTCAGATGAAGAAAGGTTGTTACAAGATTGCGTGTTATGGTTATAATTGCACTTAAGCGTTCCTGTGAGAGTTTTCTTCGGATCTTTTTATTGTAAGTTAAGTTTTGGGTTTGGACACCCTTAAATATGTTAAAATTAACCATTAAGTCTTATTTTAGTCAAATTAACTCTTTCAAAATGTTCGTAAGCAGGCATAATACTCTTTCTATCCGCAGCTGAACTCTTAAGCTGTTGCGAGATGTATGACGGCCTTGTTCCAAAAAACGGGGTCGTTACAAGGAGTGCCGTGGAAATTCATTTTGACTGATGGTCAACCAACAGGAAAATAGTTTTGACGGTAACGCTCACAACCATCGATAGGAAAATGGTTGGTTGTTGGGTTGGTGTCCATGTCGCTGACGAGGAACCGTCAGAGTAATCCGTCGCAAAAGTCTTCCATGTCGGTTCTCGACTATCAACATATTGATTGTTTGGATCAATTTTTCCGGCGGGCAACCGTCAGAGTTATTACTAGCATTTCCGCAGCAGTTTGAACCCATCAGGGAAAACAAATTCGAGACTGCCAGTGAAGATATATAGGTGCCTATGGATGTGGTTACCATCAGGAAAATGAGACAACCGTCAGGAAAATGAGCTATGTTTTATCACAGAAACTGGGATCTGAACCAGAATAGGAATTCTATTGGTACTCTGGTAGTGAGTACAGTACGTATTATCGGTGATTTTAATAAAGTGTTAACAATTATCAAATAAAATAGTTTACAAAGATAGATTAGCATAAACAAATCAGTTCTGACAATAAAAATAACCAAATAAGATTATGTTTCAATTTAAATACAATGCTCATCTCTTTTTTAAGTAAGTGGCCTTTTCTTCGGCAGAAAGGGCCATGTCATTTTTCATTACAAAATATTTGTACCATGGGAAATACGGTGAAATAAATTGTCTGGAACATGGAACTGCAAAACATAAAAACTTATGGTTTGGTTGATATTTGAGATCAAAACACTGAATTTGTATAAAGTTTTGTGATCATCAAATTCATCTAACTAGAGGATGTCGTCCAATAATTCCAGAAAGAAAATAAATGCTCCAACGCATCTGGACGTATTAATGTGCTGCCTTGAACATAGTTTAAACCTGAATTTGTTTTTAGGTCGAACATAGTTTAAACTAATTGTAATTTGCCTTTTTTTAAGACACAACTTTGATAACTAATCTTTACAATTACATTTCATTCAAAGGCTATAAATTGTAATATTGTATTTACAACAAATACAGTCTCAATATATAATTTTCCTGTTCCCAATATTGGTATTTAATTTTAAATATATTGTTTCTCATAGCGTCAAAAGCTTGACCGGTTAGCACACTAACAAAAACAATATAAGTACATTTTTTGCACTGGAAGGTTAGTTACAATTGGTAGGCATACTAGAAACTCTCCAATATGTGCATGCGACCCCACTCGTTTCGGCTTTAGCTTCTAATTTATTTTTCACTATTCGTAAATTTCGTCTTTTTCTGAACTTTTGACTTTTTTATGAGCTTTTTTGCCGGTTCTTTTTTTCTGTATTCGTTTGCGTTGTCCGTGATGAGCTAACATATTTTTCTATTTTTAAATTTTTTTGAATTTAATTACGTCAAATAAGCCACCTTCAGCTACAGCGAAATTTTAACCACTACAGTGTAATTTCAGTCATAAGCCATAGCTTTTCAGCCCAACCGAGTGTGGCCAAATATAAACAGTGTCCGGCCGGGGTCTTTTCCAGGACAGCCTGACATATGCTTCTCTTTTGATCATTTTTATTCTCGTGAGGGAAGAGAACAGCCGGCCTACTGTTAACTCTAGATTCGCAAGGGCACACACTGACTAGACAATGACGAATGGAAAATACATAGGATATAGTTGTCAACTTTTGCCGCGTCACCAGCAACGGTGAAGGTTTGACGCAGTTGGATCGCGACAGCCCATGACCTTTATCCTTTGCCGGCGTATTGGACTCGATGGCTATGGAGGAGAGAGAATCTTGTGTCATACTGTCCGTCTGTCATATTCTTATTTTTTAAATGGGAATCGATCGATCATGTGTTTATTTTATGATAAGTATGACGTACTAAATTCTGCCCAATGCTAATGAAAAGTGAACGATGATAGGAGGAGACTTTAGGGCCATCATTTCCATTTCATCCTAATAATAGTGGGCATGAAAAAAGCTCAAACGAATAGAATCAACCAGTTGTTGCTCCCGTACACGTTACGGGCTACCCAAACGGCTTTTAAGCCGCTGCTTTGGTTGTGGTGGCTCCAAGTGAACTGTAGTAGCTGTTATTTTTTTCTAATTTATTTAATTAAAAATTAAAAAAGAAAAAACCGTTACATCGTTATGGACAATACAAATGAATAAGAAAAAAATAAAAAAAAACAAAAAACCGAAATTAAGAAATAGACGTGTTTCAAGTGATTTTTGGCTTCTGAAAATTAGAAGTTAAAGCTATTTAGAGCAATGCCAACTTTTTCTGGTTTCTCCTTTAACAGACCATGATGGCATGACGTGTGCTCACTACCACAAAAAGGGTTACCACAGACGGTTCAATACAATTATTACAAACGGTTTCTGAACCGTCTGAATTTATGTGGTGGTTATCACAGATGGCTCTCAAACCGTCTATGATAAGTTACAACATAGACATTTTTCAAAAAAACAGTCTGTGATATGGGAAGCTACCAGATCAGAATTAGACAAGTTACTCAAAGCAGTCTTTATAAGAGAAGTCGATCACTTCGAGTTGTTGGATAACCTTGCAATAGTAAAGAAGTCTAATGGTAAGTGACATGTGTGTATAGACTATACTGATTTAAATAAAGCTCGTTCAAAAGATGATTTCTCGCTTCCTCGTATTGATCAATTGGTTTACTCTACCGTTGGTTATGAAATGTTAAGTTTTCTATATGCATACTCTGGTTATCATTAGATTAGTATTTCAGAAGATGAAGAGAAAACTGCATTTGTTATGCCATTTAGAGTGTTTTGCTATGTCAAAATGCCATTTGGCTTGAAAAATGCTGGTCCGACTTTTGTACGTTTGATACAATTGACTTTTGTACGTCAAATAGGCTAAAACATGGAAACCTATGTTGATGATCTAGTTGTAAAAGTATCAAATGACTTAATCATATTTCAGACCAGTAGAAGACATCAACAACCTACGAAAGTATCGCTTGAAACTCAATCCCGAGAAGTATGTGTTCAGAGTTTCCTTAAGAAAATTGCTCAGATTCCTTGTTTCGGCAAGAGGTATTGAGACAAATCCTGAAAAGACCAAGCCATCGAGCATATGCACCCTCTGACCACTAAGAAAGAAGTTCAAAAACTCACCACATACATGGCGGCTTTAAGTCGTTTCATCACACGACTGGGGAGAGAAAGGGCCTCCTTTCTTCAAGCTTCTAAGGAAACACGAGGGTTTCGAGTGGTTCAAAGAGGTTTACAATGCCTTCAAGAATGTCAAGAGATATCTCACGAGTGCTCCTATTCTAGTTTCTCTGAAACTAGGTAAGACACTCTTAGTATATCTACCTGCCATGCCACAGGCACTAAGTGCAGTACTAGTCACAGAACACGAAGGCGTTCAACAACTGGTCTACTATGTAAGCGAAGTCTTACATGGGCCTAAGGAGCTCTACCCTCAGGTCCAAAACTCTTATATGCCCTCTTTATATCTTTGAGGAAGTTGAGTTATTATTTTTTTCAGGCGCACAAAATTATTATGCTGTCTGAGCTTCCCTTATGAGTGGTCCTCTAGGATAGGGAAGCAGCGGGTTGCATGGCCAAATGGTAGGTTGAACTTGGGGTGTTTGACCACCATTTTGTGTCATGAACGACCGTTAAATCCTAGATCTTGGTAGACTTTATCGCCGAATGGAGAAATCCTGAACCTATTCAGTATCCCCAGTACACTTCCCATGATCAGTAGATGATGTACTTTGATGGGTCACTTATGATTGGTGACTTGGGGCTGGGGTGGTCCTGGAATCTCCTACGAGAGAGACCTTAAAGTATGTCATTCAACTACACTTTCCAGTCACTAATAATGCGGCTAAATATGAAGGTTTGTTAGTTGGCATATGAGCCATGAAAGCGCTCGGGATTTGTCGACTACTTGTGAGAGGAGACTCTCAACTAGTCATAAATCAGGTCGAAAAAGAGTATCGATGCTCTAGTTCGACCATATCTCAGTACTTATCGAAAGTCAGAAAGCTTGAGAAGTAGTTTTTCGGTTTCAAGTTACAGTATATCCCTCGAAAGTATAACTTTCTCGCTGACCAATTAGCTCAACTAGCTTCTTTCTGATCACAAGTAACATCAGGAACCTTCTTAGAGCAACTCTAGAAACTATATCTGGTCGAAGAACCGGAGGCAACTCCTAATGAGGTAGCCTCTCTAGAGTAGGAAGTACCTAGATGGCTCCCATCTACGAGTATCATCAGAAAGGTTTAGTACCTGACGATGATCTCGATGGAAATTGTTTATCCCACAAGGCCAAAATGTATACTTTGGTCGATGGGGTACTCTATAAATGTGAGTACTCAAGGGGTTCTCATGCGATGCATATCATTGAAAGAAGGATTACAACTCCTTAATGACATACATGGGGCATCTGTAGAGCACAGGTTCTTACAGAACACTAGTCGAAAAGGTCTTTTGACAAGATTTCTATTAGACAACACCCTCAATGGCGCCAAAGAGCTAGTCAAGAAGTATATACAATGCCAATTTTATAGCAGGCAAATACACCAACCAGCTCATGCTCTTAAAAAAATTTCTCTATCTTGGCCTTTTGTGACCTGAGGTTTAAACATCCTAGGATTGTTCCCAAGAGCACCAGGGGGTTTCGAGCTCCTTTTCATGGCTATTGACATGTTCATGAAATAGATTGAGGCCGAACCTATGACTAGGATAACAATAGAAACCACAAAAAGGTTCATGATGAGAAATGTGATTACTCAATTTGGAGTCCCAAGTCGAATAATTACTGACAATGGTAAGCAATTTTCGAGTGCAAACTTTTATGGATTTTGTGACAATTTAGGTACCAAACTTTACTTTGCCTCCGTCGCCCATCCCCAAAGCAATTGGGCAAACGAGCGAGCGAATGGCCAGATAATGTAAGAAATTAAGACTCAAGCCTTCAACCAGCTTATAAAGTACTCAGGAGCTTAGGTGCAAGAATTACCTTCAGTATTATGGGCAATTCGCACAACTCCTAGTCGGGTGACAGGAGAGACTCCATGTTTTCTAGTTTTTAGGGCCGAAGCCATGATTTCCTTGGAACTAAAGATCCAGTCGCCAAGAGTCAAGAATTTCGGTGACTCCAATCATGAGCAAATTCGAGCGGATGACATCAATTTTCTCGAAGAGAAGAGGAATCAATCTTTGATCCAATTAGTAGTCTATCAGCAAGCCATGCGTAAGTATTATGATCGTATTCGATCCGTTTTCACCCCTAGCCTAGGCACACGAGTTGCATATGGGTTGTGAGCCTATGAGAGGCTATATATGGCTTCATAACCCTTTTGGGAAAAGAACATGTTCGTCTAGCGGATAATCGCAGAAGCAATGAGAAATTTTAGCTATCTAAATGCATGTGTGCCATGTGTTGCTGATCATCAAATATTACAATTGCAGAACAGCAAATATTTTGCTATTGTGGGGGTGACCCAGCCCCTCATGACTTGGCCTTACAACAGGTCCAATAGTATAAAGGAATATACCAATGTATCCTCACCTTTTGAAATTATTAAGAAGTAAGATGAAAATTTCTCATTCTATCCCATTCATATGTATGAACCTCCAAAAGGGGTATGAGATGGTCAGATCCACTCATTTTACACTAGTTCTGTCTCAGTCGGTTGGATTTAGCTCTCTTAGTTCCATATTCCCTAAGGAGAAATGGGGTACCCTATACCCACTGTTTTGTTTGCTTTGATGCTTTGATTTGCGTGTTTCGTGCCCACACTATATTGAATTGCATGCACCAGCTAGTTCTCCTAAAAGGTTAAGCTGATAAGGAAAGATGAATAATTCACTTATACTTCAACACTCCTCATATATAGGCTCTCTCAAGTCTAAGACGTAGAATGGAAGTAAGTTACAATTATTTTTTTAATTGTGCCAGTTGAGTTTTGAACTTAGGGCATCTGGTGGAATAGACATGAAAAAGCGTACAACTCACTTGTATTTAACACACTAAACTATACACGTACGGTGCCCAGAAAAAAAATTATTCTCTACAGTTTGGTCGTGAAGACGACAGATCAACCAAGAGAAAGTACCAGGGAGCTTTATACAGTTCAGGATTCTTTGCTATCGTCTAACTCGAAAAAGGACACATCAATACGTTTCCTCTCCCGTTCATTTTCATTGATTAATCTTCAGGATCACGGACGTTTCCTAGATTTTTATTTTTGAATAAAAATTAAACTATGCACTCTTGTTATTTCAATATTAATTTTCAGACGGTTTATATTTCATTTTTAAAAAATATTGCCATATTTCCTAGTCATTTTTAATGTTTCTACTGACACGTTGTTTTCGAATTTTGCGATCTTTTCTTAGTTTGGGGCCTCCCTTGGAATGTTGCAAAAATATCATATAAAAATATCAACTCACGAATAAATATAGAAAATTCGCCGTTTCAAACGAGCCTTACATATTAAAAGGTAGCACACCATAATTAACCCAAATCTCCTTGCCCTAAGGCCCTGATCAATATGGCTTCAGCTTCTGGCTTCAGCTTATTTTTGCACTATTCATAAATTTCGTCTTTTTCTGAACTTTTGGCTTTTTTTGAGTTTTTTTACCGGTTCTTTTTTTCCTCGTATTTGTTTACATTATACGTGATGGGCTAATATGTTTTTTCTATTTTTAAATTTTTTTTAAATTTAATTATGGTAAATAAGTCTCTGTCAGCTACAGTGCTTTTTTCAGCCAGCTACAGTGTTTTCAGCCATAAGCCATGAGGCTTTCAGCCGAACCGATCACCACCTAAGATGGGCATCTTGATATCTCTCTCTGCGCGAGGTTTTTTCCTTCTTTTATTCAAGTGTAGAAATAAAACGTAGTAAAAACTTTTGCGCCAACTGCTTAATTATAATTAAAGTGTAACTATGAGATGATAGGAGGCCAGATTCTGCGTTTTACCGATCGTAATAATAATGGGCCCTAGTGAGCTTAGACTGCTGAGCTACTGGTTGTGGCTCGAGTACTCATTATTTGGCTTCAGCTTTTATGCATGGATTATGGTATTATGCTTTTTCGTACTTTCTAGCATAGCTACAATACATTTTTATAGGAAAATTCACTATGCATCCTTGTGTACTCAAATAAAAGCTTTCTGCTGAGGCCACATGCAACTCGGCCTGAGTAGCAATTCGACAAAGATTCCAAAGCATCGGTCATGGGCATGAAGACTTGGCAATAACACAGGAAGAGTGCCAAATGAAGCTAAGGGCCTTATAGGCCATCATTAGGACTTAAGCCCATGTAATTGAAGTGATTGCGGCTTACCAGGTCTAGTTTAGTGGTCATGGCTAGCCAAGATTGCTTGTATGGGGAGAGCGGACGAAAAAAGTAACGAGGATCTGAGGGCCTGTTCTTTTCGGCTGCGACTTATAGTTTTTGGCTGAAATTTTTAAATTTTAGCTGTTTACGGTACAGATTACAGAGAGACAGATGCTCAATTGTGATTTTGGTTTGTACAGATATTGGGCTTTTAACGTGTAGATCGTTTAACTTGTAGACCCCATCTTGAGAAAATACTCCGTTTGAAAGTTAGGTACTGTAGCAGAAGCCAAAAGCCGATTTCAAAAGCCCAAAAGAACAGGCCCTGAGTTCCCCTCTCCTCCAGGTTTCCCAATCATCTCTGAATTCCTAATTCCTACCCCAAATTCTCTTCTGAAATTCCTAAATAGTTCTCGGGAACGCAACAAATTGGTATCAGAGCCATCCGTTGCCAACTTTGCCTCCCAAAAAGAATTTTGCTCGAAGAGAGCATGACTCAAGCCATGGCATCGATGGAGGAGAAAGGTGACACAACAACAAAGATGATGAAGCAGGTCTACGACTGGCTCAACGCCTTCAAGACCCAAACTGAGGTGGTGCTAGTGCAGATTCAGAGCCGCATGCCGGCCCTGAAGAAGAAGGAAGTCGAGCCGGAGCCCAGATACTACTGGTAGTGCCCAGCCCATAAGCATTGCCTGTAGTGCCGTTCCCAGTGCTCCAGGGATCACCGTCATCAGGCGACCGCTCTCTTGGGCTTCATGGCCACTGTGAAGACGTAGCCCGCGACAACACTAATGGGCTCAACAAAGTTCCTTAGTTCGCCCTAGTCATTGGCATGTTTCTTGCAACCAATCACGCTCTCCAAGTGTTTGATGAAAGGCGCACAGAGAGTATGAACCCTGGCCCAGGACATAATCCCATGCCTAAAATGGAGTTCCCAAATTTCAACGAAGAGGATCCTAGGTTGTCCAGGCAGAGGTTTCAGAATTATTTCAAGGTGTTTGAAATGTAGGAGGTGCTTAAGACTCAGTCTGCAATGTTACATTTTGTAGACACCATAGCCCAATGGCGGCAAAAGGTGGAGGAGAACGGTAGGATAGAACAATGGGGGAGATGTGTAGGATGGTCAACACTCGATTCACCAAGGACAAATACTAGCAGTACCAGCGCCAACTGCAAGCTCTCAGGCAAACCACGTATGTGCAAGATTATACTGACCAATTTGAGCAGTTGTGTCACCACCTGTGGTTGTATAACCCCGCCCTACATGAAACTTTTTTTGTTCATGAATATTTAGATGGTCTAAGGGATAATATTCGTTATGCAATTTGGTTACATCGCCCTCCTGACGTGGATACTACTAGTGCTCTGGCTTTATTGCAGGAAGAGGAACCGGAGATGGGACCAAAATGAAGCTTCGGGCGAGCAGATCACATGGAATTTGGCAGAGACCCAACCAGGTTCAATCCCTCCTATGAGAAACTAAAGTCTTTGATGAAAGGGGACAAGCATAACTACCCACCAAAAGACGACCATAAGAAATCAAATGATGTCTGAATCAAAGAGAAATTGACAGCACTAAATACGCATATGGTGAGAAGTGGAGCAATAACCATGACTATCCGGATAAAGTTTCACTTCATGCGGCTGATGAATTTCTTGAAGCCTTGCATTACCTATCAGCTTCTGATGATAGTGATAGTGAGGATATGCCAGAAGGGGTGCTTATGATGGTCAACAAACCTCCAACAATGACTCAACGCAAGTGATGCACTCTTAGATTTCATGGAAGTATTGGCAAGAAAGAGGTCTTGATCCTAGTGGACTCCGGCAGAGTGAGTTTTTTTGTGAATGAGTAGCTGGTACAACAACTTCAATTAACAACACAATGTATTGAAGAGACTCATTTTGTGGCAGTTGATGGGGGGATCTTTGAGTTATACAAAGGCAATAGCACAACTAGAATGGTTTGTGCAAAACCACACATTCCGCTGGGACATGAAGGTTCTTCTCTCGGGTGCTATGATATCATTCTTAGTGTCAATTGGTTGGAAGACCACAGCCCAATGTGGATTCATTGGCACGAGAAGATTATGCGATTCACCCACTGCGGAAGACTTATTCCATTACAAGGTATCTATGACAGGACTATGGTTGTAGACCTATTAAGGGCAGAAAATTGAAGTGGCTACTCAAACGCAACGCCATCACACATTGTGTTCAAGTGCGGCCTAGCACATGTGGGGACCCGGATTTAAGAATCCAAATCTCTCGTGTATTCCAAGCTAGTCACTAGATTAGTAGCTAGCTCACACAATAACATAAAAAATATCACATCCATACATAAGAATAAATAAAAATGAGTACTTCATATTACATAGGCAGCCTGCCATAAATAGGTCTTATGACCATGTTTTACATAGTGGGCCATCAGACCAAATGAGATTGTCCATAACAAAGTAGTGGAATGGTAAGTAAACCATAAGGGGCCTTCATATCTTGCCACAAAAAGTCAATTAGGGCTAAACCTAGTCTTGCCCTTTGACTTCTATGTCATAAAGCCAGAAGCTTGGGTGAACTTATACACCAAGCTATCACTTTCGTCATCTAAAACCACATATTAAGCAACAATGAGTATAATGGTACTCAGCAAGTCCCTATAGCAGATTGAAACTACATATAAATTTACATGCAAGGCTTGTCCAAGTGAAGGTCTAATGTCTCTTCTTAGCATAAAGCCAATTTGTCAACAAGTACTATAGCACCAACCACCGAGTACCTACCTGTTACTGAAACAATGACCACTAACTAGTTACTGCCACTTTCGATCGGTCCACTGAAGCTCATGACCCCAACCATTGTAGTCGAAGCCTACCAACTACCAACCATAGTCCATTGTATCTTGCGGCCAATTCACTATATCATACGGCCGGTTCACTGTTCAGTATTATTGGTTCCTCATAGCAAACGATTGATTCACTGTAGCTATGACTGGTTACATTATTGCATACGACCAGTTCTCTTAGCTTACAACCATTGACCGGTTCACTGTAGCTATGACCAATTTCTCTGAAACCTCCAACTCCTGGGTCTTCGACCTCTGTAACTGCTCTCCGATTCTAGAGTTTTTTACTCTTCTAAAAACTCTGGATTGAGGTCATTCCGACGCGGTCATTCATCTTTGGTCATTCTGCCTTGCTTGACCTGCCGTGGTCGTCCTACTTTGGTCATCTACTGTGGTCAATTGTTGTGGTTGACCTACCTTGGTCATCTACCATTGTCAACTGTTGTAGGGGTGGCCCAACCCCCCGTGACTGGGCCGTGCAACTAGTCCAACATGTAATAGGCTCAATAGTGTAGAGGAATATACCAGTGTAAATATACCAATGTACCCTCATCCTTTGTAAGTACTAAGGGGTAGAATGGAGATTTCCCATTCTACCCCACTCATATATATAAGCCCCTAGGAGGGGCAAAGGGGGGACATCCTCTCATTCTCACCAACTCTCCTACAGATCTAGCTCTCCTCTTCCCCTTCTACTAGTCCCCTCTCTCTCTGTCTGGTCTGTAGCCACGACACCAACCTACCGTGGTCATCTGCCATGGTCAACTGCCATGGTCGATGCCTGCCGACCAAAGCTGCTATCCTGAATACTCCAGCAACAAAAGGACATCGACCAGACCTTTCACAAACGCAAATTCCAATAAAGCTTAAATATCAATTATTCATCATCACTAAATGCATGACCTAACCATATTATCTAACAGATGTAAAATGTGGTAATGTATTGTGACCCCTATTGTAAATGATATGCGGCCAAAAGCAGGTCTTGTATTGCACTTCTTCTTGTTGTTCACTTTTTTGTATGAGTTTTTGGTGAATTTCTAAAGGGTTGCAACCTACTCAAGTAATAGTAGTGCTGAGTAGGAATGTTTCCTGCAGATGGCAAGAAGGGTCACCAAGGCTTAGGCACAAGCTAACCTAGAGATGCAAGCCAATCTCAACCTATATGCCAATCCAAAAGCACCACCCACTGGTCGTGGGAGAGGTCGAAGCTATGGAGCCGATCTTCCTCCTCCACTAGTCAATCCCACCATTGCGCAAGTCATAGCACAATAGACTCAAATTCTCCAAGCAATCCTTATTGGCTAGCAAGCAAGTGCTAGCAATCGCAGCTCCATGTTGGCTAACTTCTTAAGGACTCAGCCTTTGACCTTCTCCTCAGCTAATCGGCCACTCGAAGCTGAAGACTGGCTATGGGATACTAAGAAGAAGTTAAGGCTTGCAAGATGCGTTGATGAAGATAAAGTAGTCTTCGCTACACATCAACTCAACAGGGCAGCTGTAGCTTGGTAGGAAAATTACTTAGCTGCCTGAGGTGAAGAAGATCTTGAAGCCAAAGAAGAGGAAGAGGAGGAAGAGCAAGCAGAAGCTGAAGAAGAAGCAGAGGAAGAAGAGGAAGGAGTAGCTAGTCAAGTTGGCTAAGCCATTCCATGGAGAGAGTTTAAGATTGCTTTCCGAGCCAACTTGTGCCTACTGGGATAATGCAAATGAAGAAAAATGAGTTTGTGCCTTGAAGCAAGGAAATATGTCAATTGGAGAATATTTATCAAAGTTCAATTAGCTTGCTCGATATGCTCCAAAAGATGTAGCAGATGATGAGGAAAACATTGATCGCTTCTTCGAAGATATGAATGAATAATTGCATGTGCAACTGATCATACAAGACTTCTCTAGTTTCCATCACCTGGTCAATAAAGCTTTCAGCTTGGAGAATGAAAGGAAGAATCTGGAGGCCAGTTGTAAACGTAAACAAATTGTACCAAGTCCATAAGGGTGATTCATTTAGAGGTTTTTCAACAATCCCCTGCACTAAGACCTAAAGGTATCAACAGCCAAGAGCTCTAGCACCATGACCCAGTGGTAGCACTTTTTAGACTCTGCGCCCTACCAGTCAACCTACTGGATCAAATCCTATAGCCAACCTCAACTGCTACTATTGTGGAGAAAAGGATATTTTGCCTACTGGTGCCCACAAAAGCAAATAACCCTAGTGAAGTTTAATCGGCGACTACACCAGTTTGTGGACAAACCTCAGCGGCAGGAAAAGGATTCCTGACCCCATAGGTAAAAAAGGAAGCCTCAACACCCAACCGTGGCTGTGTGAATCATATCACTGTTAAAGAAGCACAAGAAGCTATAGGAGTTTTGATGGGTACGTTTTCTATCAAAACATTACTTGCACATATTCTTTTTGACTCAGGGGCTTCACATTCTTTCATAGCCTAGAAATATGTGGATAGACTTAAGTTACCCACATATAAGTTAGAGAAACCAGCGATACTGGTTCACCTGGAGGATTTATCACTAATACCCTAGTAAGCCTCAGGAAACAAATTACTATGGAAGAATTTGGATTCCTAGTAGATCTGATCGTGTTGAACTCCTAGACCTTGGATATCATTCTAGGAATGGATTGGTTAGCAAAGCATCAAGGTGTGATAGACTGTGCCACTAGAAGGATGAGCCTGACCAAATGCCCAGAGCTAACCATCGATGTTAAGGTAGACC
Organism: Dendrocalamus latiflorus; assembly: GCA_017311315.1. Taxonomy (NCBI): domain Eukaryota; kingdom Viridiplantae; phylum Streptophyta; class Magnoliopsida; order Poales; family Poaceae; genus Dendrocalamus; species Dendrocalamus latiflorus. The sequence goes on along the minus strand of CM029626.1, from coordinate 23,510,120 downwards.
GACCTTATAGGCGGGGTCATGCAATCTACCATTTGGGCAATATGCCCTTAGAAGGCATGCTTGTGGTATAGGATTATCCTAAAGTTTTTTCTGAAAGAATTACTAAGCATGCCACCTGATCGAGATATAGTGTTCATTATTGACATGAAACCTGGGATAGCCCCTATCATCAAGCAACCATACAAAATGGTAGCCAATGAACTAGAGGAATTGAAGAAACAAATTGGTGAGCTACAAGAAAAGGGTTTCATTAGACTAAGTTCCTCTCCTTGGGGTTCTCCAATTTTATTTGTAAGGAAGAACGATGACACAACCAGAATGTGTGTATATTATAGGTCCCTGAATGAGGTAACTATTAAGAATAAATATCCACTGCCCTGCATAGATGATTTATTTGACCAGCTTTTTGGTGCCTCCGTATTTTCCAAAATAGTTTTGAGGTCAGGGTACCATTAGTTGAAAATCAGGGCAAAAGATATTGCCAAAACAACATTCACCACTCGATATGTCTTGTATAACTTTACAGTCATATCTTTTGGACTAGCAACTACTCTAGCCTATTTCATGAATCTTATGAATAAGGTATTCATGGAGTATTTGGATAAATTTGTGGTGGTGTTCATTGATGACATTCTTATCTATTCAAAGAATGCTAAAGAACATGTTGAGCCTCTGCTGTTAGTATTGGAGAAACTCAAGGATCACCAGCAATATGCTAAGTATAGCAAATGTGAATTCTGGCTATATGACATTAGTTTTCTTGGACACATTGTGTCAGCTGGATAAGTAGCAGTTGACCCAGCAAAGATAGAAGCTATACATGAATGGAAGCAGCCGACTTTAGTGATGGAAGTATGGAGTTTCCTTGGTCTGGCTGGATATTATTGACAGTTTATCAAAGGGTTTTCCAGAATTGCCAAACCTTTGACCCAGTTGCTCAAAAAGGAGAAGAAATATGATGGATGGAGTCATGTGAAAGAAGCTTCCAGGAGCTGAAGAAAAGACTAACCTCTACCCCAGTGTTAGTCCTGCCTGATATATGTACGAACTTTGAAGTATACTGTGATGCCTCTCGACAAGGGTTAGGGTGCATGCTTATGCAAGAAAAGAAAGTTGTAGCCTATGCATCAAGACAACTTCGCCCATATGAAGAAAATTATTCCCACCCATGATTTAGAATTAGCCTCGGTAGTGCATGCCTTAAAATTTTGGTGGTATTATCTTATTGGAAACCATTGTGATGTATATACCGATCACAAAAGTCTTATGTATATCTTCATCCAATCAGATGTCAATCTAACGCAAATGAGATGGCTGAAATTAACCAAGGATTATGATATGGGTATTCACTACCATCCTATGAAAGCCAATGTGGTGGCTGATGCCCTGAATTGCAAAGTGTATTGCAACAATGTAATGGTACAGGAATAGCAACCAGAACATTATAAAGAATCGAGGGCACTAAATTTGGAAATAATAGAGCAAGGTACTATTGCTGCAATGGAGGTACAACCAACTCTTCAAGACAAAATCGAGGCTGCCCAGAAAGGAAATTCAGGAGTACAACAATTCAAACGCCTGATGGCAGAAGGAAAAGCACCCAAAATGATTGAAGATCAGCAGGGGATTCTCTAGTATGGAAAGCATATATTTGTCCCTCATCATAACAAACTTAAAGAATTGATATTGAAAGAAGCCCATAGCTCGTCCTATTCTCTGCATCCCGGAAGCACTAAAATGTACCAAGATATGAAGAAATGGTATTGGTGGTATCGCATGATGAGAGACATAGCTGAACTTGTAGCATGTTGTGATGTGTGCCAAAGAGTTAAGTCTAAACATCAGAGACCAGCCAGATTGTTGCAACCCCTCCAGATTCTCCAATGGAAGTGAGAGGGAGTAGGAATGGATTTTATCACTAGCTTGCCCTGAACCAAGTTAGGTTATGACTCAATATGGGTCATAGTGGATCAACTAACAAATTTCACTCACTTTATCCCAATGAAAACAACATTTAAAGGAGATCACTTGAAAGAGTTGTACATGTCTTGAATAGTGTTCTTACATGGGGTACCCAAGAAGATAGCCTCGGATCGAGGTTCTTAGTTTACCTCATATTTCTGAGCTAGTCTTCATGAAGCTCTAGGAACACATCTAAACTTCAGTACCGCCTATCATCCATAACAGATGGACAGACAGAGTGAGTGAACCAAATTCTTGAAAACATACTCCGAGCCTATGCCATAGAGTTTACTAAAGATTGGGAGAAGTGTCTGCCATATGCTGAGGTTGCTTATAATAACAGTTACCAATCTAGCCTAAAGATGTCTCTATTTGAAGCACTTCATGGCAGAAAATGTTGAACAACTTTACATTGGACTTAGGTAGGGGAAGGATATGTCTTCAGACCAGAAACATTGAAGCAAGCTGAAGAAAAATTCGACTAATTAGAGACATATTACAAGAAGCCCAATCAAGACAAAAGAGTTATGCTGACAACCGAAGAAGAGAACTGAACTCTGAAGTTGGCGATCATGTCTACTTGAAAGTATCACCACTACAAGGGACAAAAAGATTTAAAGTCATGGGCAAGCTAGCACCAAGATATGTGGGACCATTTCCAATCATCGCAAAGAAAGGAAAGGTTGGCAACCAACTAGAATTACCCACAAGTCTAGCTGGTGTACATGACATATTTCATGTATCTCAACTCAGGAAATGTCTGCGAGTACCAGAGGACCAAACCCCACTATAAGAAATCGAGTTGTAGAAGGATCTAGCCTACCAAGAATGCCCCATCAAAATCCTTGATGCGGTGGCAAAGAAGAGAAGAAATCAAACCATCCGCTTATATAGAGTCCAATGGAGCAACCACACCAAAACAGAAGCTACGTGGGAGTGAGAAGATCATCTTAGAAGAGACTATCCCTATATGTTCTCAGACTATACTGAATCTCAGAGTCGAGATTCTTTTTAAGGGGGTAGGCATGTAACATCCTAAAAATCAAGAGGTCAAAAATCTGTAATTTTTAAAACATTTTGGAATGGATTCCATTTGGCAGTTGGTCTTGTTGAAGTGTTTCTAGTTTGCATTTGGATTTGTCGGAGTTTCCTTGGATGTGATAAAGGTTTCATTAGAAAAAGTAAGACCCTGGAAATAAAAATTCCATCAAGTAAAGCAAGAGAATATACAACATATATATATATATATATATATATATATATATATATATATATATATATATATATATATATTCAAATTATAAAATCTGAATATGAAAAGACGATCTAACAAGTTGGGCTAGAAATTTTACCATATATAAACCCTACTGTGAAAATGCCAGTCCAAGGTAATGACAAAATAAATCACCAGCATGGTAAAAATGCATCTTGAAATTTGTGTCCCAAAAGGATTAAGAGATTGGAAATTACAGGGAAGAAATGAAGGTTAAATTATAAAATAAATAAAGTTGATAACAATAATAATAAGCATGTGAATATATGTCTACACACACACATATCTCTGTGTGTGTATGCATGTGCTCATAAATTCCAAAAAAGGCATTGTGTATGTGGATAAGAATACATATGCATTTATAAATAAAGTTTACATAAAACAGGGAAAGACCATAAAAGACAATGTAAAATTTGAAGCAAAAGATTAAATTAGGGAATTGGTGGAAAAGAAAATATATATATATATATATATATATATATATATATATATATATATATATACATACTAAAAATTAAGTATAATAATAATGTTAAAGTCAAACCAAAATACAGAATAAAACAAACTAGTGACTCAAATTAATAAAATGAATTGAGAAATATAATGCAAAAATACTTGCAAAATAGGAAAAGTAATTTGGCCCGACCCATTATCTCCCTTGGCCCGCTAGCCCATTAAGCCTGGCCCATCTCCTCCCCTTCCGTGTCTTTGGCCCACTCAGCCAGTGCTAGAGCATGCCCCAACTGCATCCCGACCACTCTGCCGCACCACCGCCCGAACCCAATCACCATCTGGTCATGCCTGATCCCAAATGACGCGTGCACCAAGTCTGCCTCATCCTCACCATCCAAACTCGGCAACCACCCATGCCTGAGCCGGCCTCCTCATGTGCCGCACCGTGCGACGCACCACCAGCTGCAACGTGCCAAGGCCCAGCCACAACTTTTGACTGGTGCAATGCCACACCTTTTCGCCCCCGTTCACACCATAGTACACTGAGTCATTGGGCTGCCTTAGTTGCCCTCTAACATCCCCACCGCAGAGGCCTTGCTCGGCCACCTCACCCCTTAACTGGCCGTAAGGAGAGCCCCGCCAGCAATGTTGCCTTGCCTCATCAGCCGTCCGGCCTCTTGCGCAATGTCACCTCAAGCTATCCACAACTTTCCAGCATGATTCCGGTTGCCATTCCTGCTCCTCTCTCACCGTCTTGTCCTGTGACTGCGGCGCCTTGATTGCCTGAGAGAGCCGTCCGCATTCCATGCTGCCGAACTCCACCTACCACTTGACCACCTGAACACCATCGCCTCCAACACCCTGTAGCCATGCCCTCACCCACACCAGCCATTAAAGCCGCTGAGATGCTTCCTTGCCACTGTGAAGACTGGTCCATGTTGCCAGGCCCCCTCATGGCCTATAAAAGCGAAAGCATGCATCCATTGAGTTCACCACATCCCACTGTCCCTCCCCCTCCACTGAATCACCTTGCCATCAATCGTAGCTCACCGGAGGAGTCCTTCATCTCCAACTCCAGTCGATTCTGTCCACATCACCTCGATGAGAAATTCTTCAATTTATTTAACTATAAGCATCATTGGTAGTCACTAATCTCTTCCCGGCCCTATAATTGAAGCCCAGATCTCTATAGACCACTGACACCGTGCCTCATCCCGCACCGTCGTAGGTCGATGATGCCAAGCTACCACCGGCATTCCCAAACCACACCACCGCCTCTGATAGTCTTCTGGTAGCCACTAGTTGCTCCCTGTCCATTGAATTAGCTCGAGAAGTTGTGTAGCGCTTAATTGCCCTCTACCTTGTTCCGTCGCTGGCCTCCACTCCAGCCAAATTGGCCAGTGGGACTTTGCCCCGAGGTGCGTGCAGACACGAGCAACCCATTTTGCTAATGCTCACGTCTAGCCACCACTTTGCCGACGATGAGCTTCTCTCTTGCCGGTGGGAAGAAGCTAATGTAGAGAGGAGATTAAGATTTAAAGTCATGATTAATAAATGCTAATGACGTTGTTAACCCTAAATTGTCACTAACATGTCGGCCCATCCACTTAAAAATTCTTTTAAAATGAATTAGTACGGTTTGAGTCACTGAAATGTGGGCTCAGGACTACTGTTTACACAATAGCTGGACCTACTTGTCAGTCAAAGTGGAGAATTTCCAATTCAAGAAAATTCCATAAAAAAATAAAGTCGTGGGTCCCACCGATCATACACAGTATAAATACTGAAAAGGCAAATAGAAAGAAAATTAAAATCCCTATGGGACCTACCTCTTAGTGAGAGAATTCTCTCTCTTCTTTTTATTTTTGCGATTAAATTGAAACCTAAATGTTGAAATAGCATAACTTCTTCACTTAAGTCCAAATTTGGTGAAACAAATTTCTAAGTTTATCTAAAATCAAAATCTATCTAATGGAACCAAAATCATGAATTTTTGAGTTCATGTGAATTTTTATTAAAGTTTAGTTCTAATTTACTTATATTTTTATCCAAATTTTTGTGAAAATAATCGAATAGTGTACGATGCACAAGAAGAGAAAACCGAAGCGAACCAAGATCTGCAAGACCAATTGACGAGTGAACAAGGAGAGTTAGCACTTTGATCATGTTGAACCTACCTTTTTACACAAATTATTTCAATTTGAATTATCAAATCGCATGCTATTGATTCATATGCAGAGTACGTTCGCTTTAAAATTTTAGTTACATACCCATTGTCATTATGTGATTATATTTCTGTTCCTTAAAATAATTGTACCATTATCCATTGTTGCCTAGCAATTAATAATATTTATAATAATTACATAATGTGTTTAAAATGCCATGAGTAACTTTGTTTGGCTATTCTGGGCCATTAAATTGGCGCATTATCATTTCAACATGGAACTAGTTTTTGGGAGAATAAAGATGGAAAATGGCTGGTATATTGTAGCTTGACTATTTTATGCTTCCAAAAACCCCGACTTGCTTAAATTATCTGGGCAGATGGTGTGGTGGTATGGTGCAGTAAAGGCACAAGAATAAATGGGTTGTGGTATAACCGCCCAGATAGTCCTAAGGACTGAATCCAGCTCTAAACTCCTAGTGTAAAATAGTACAACCAGAAACTGGCAAAGTGTAGACAATGCTAACTAATTTGCGTACTCCCAGTGTGGTTACGTGAAGGTATGCACACGTGCAAATGGAAGGATGGTCTCATCCCCACCTTTGCCGTGACGGCTCAAGTGGCGACTTCTCGAGAGATGGTCTCATCCTACAAAAGGAAAACCTTAGTGGGCATAACCACACTTGGTGAATGCATTGCAGCCGCCTTGTTATGATTACTCAGTCGCACACCTAAGAAAGTGTGTATTAACCGATATTGTGAGATAATCATATCCTGTGGGTAAAGATATACAACCTCTGCAGAGTAAAAAACTGTTCAAACAGTTGTGCCCACAGTCAAGGGTGGATTTTGGGAACTTATTTGGATATAGTTCTATTTCCAAAAAATTTTGTGGAAGGAATTGGGAAAGAAGGGTGGACAGTGGTTGCCCTAATTTGAGTTTCCATGGATGTCTATCCCAGTGCTGGTAGAAAGAGGTTATTAACACTGAAAAAAATCAAATGGTGCTGCTATAATAGTCATTGTCACATTACAAATTTTGATTTGGTTAAAACCTACTACGTCCCAGGAATTTGTATATATGGTAATTTAACATGGCATTTAGCAAAACAAATCTAACTCAAGCCATTCCTTGAAATGCCATGCATAATAATATAACTTTATTCTGTGTATTGACTCACGGAGCATGGTGATTTGTGCTCACACTCGTTATCTAAACAATTCAGAAACAATAGAACAAGTTCATTATGTCTATGAAGATGCACCCAACCAGGATGAAGGCAAAGGCGATGGAAATTAGGGCATATTTTAATTAGGCTTTAGTCCTAGTTAAGTAGGCTTTGATGGAGATTGTGTGCACATATATTATCATGTATTGGGTAATATCTGCAGTTGATAATTTACCCCTAGTCGCTTGCCGTTAGGGTCCTACTTTTGAGCTTCTCCTACTTATGTCTCTACTTTTGGGTATTGTAAGTATTTGGGCTGACTGGGCCTTTATGTAAACTGCCATCGGATATGTTGTATTTGAACTCTGTAATATTAATGTATGGTTGGTTATGCGATGTATGAAATAATTTAGCAATGTATTTGTGAGCACAATCTACTGATGAAGGGAATAGTACGGTGGAATCACAGAGGATTCTGTATTATCAATCCGGGTTCGGCACTGGGTACCCTCAAATCAGGGTCACATCAGTGGAAGAATACAAGATGACATCCAAAACTCAACACATGCTATATGAATTCTTGGTGATGCCCTGGTCTACTGAGTTCTTTTTGTTATGCATTGAAGTATTTACCAAACCTCTGTGTTGCTTCCAATAAAATGGTATGTTAAACTTGTACAAGATAAACAAAGATCTTCTGTTCTTATTGTGCACCTGCTATTTGTTAAGGACAATGATTTTGCAAACCACAAATTACAAAATATAAATGATGCCCAGATAGTGAGCTGATGGAAGTGTGTGATCAGATAGTCCACATTGATGCTTCTCTGGAATCCGCCATTCTTGTACTAGACTACTAGCTAGCACTTGCTCTTTTGAAACATAATGGTGTGCACATCGCATGTATGAACCCAATGCTTAGCCATGTGGATCTATCTGCGTAGATGGTTTTCCATCCATTTTCGTAGTATGTTAGTTTTGCTGTGTTCATAGTGGTAAAAAAACATTTATGTTTCTTTATGATTAAATGGTTAACCCCTTTGCAGTGTAACAAAACTCACACTACATAATATGTCTTCTTTATCAGAAGTTTTCCCCTGGATCCAATGGTAAAATGACTACTATGGATGTTTATGTGCTTGATCTCCTCCTTGGTCAGGTATATCTCTTAAACTTTGCACCCATTTCTGCCATTAAATAGAACAGTGTGGTAAAGTTGCTATTACAGTGTCCTTTAGTTACCCAACAACATCCAAGGGCATACATCATACTATTTTCTGAACGTAAATGCAATTAGTCTTTGTTGAATCACTCACATGTTGATTTGGCATATTGAGTGAAAATTTCAATTGTGGAGTTGCTTTAAGAGACAACATCTCTGCCACCAGTAACCATTTCTTATAAGGTTTGTCAAGATATGTTTACTCAAATGTTTACTAAATGATATGTTAAATGAACTGATGAACAATCACATCATGGTTATGCTAAAATACCTAGATAGCGCCGTATATACCATGCCAATATAATTGCTGTTTCCTTACTTTCCAACCTTGTTTGAAGAAATCATGCATTTTATCTAGGACATTGTTACTGTTGGCTTTACATTGCTGCTAGATGATCTTAAAGTGTCAGAAGAACACACAAAGATGCAAATTTGTTCTATTTTCAGAGGTTTTAGGTGCTTCGTGAAATGTTTGCTTTATCTAGGCCTCTGTCCTTCAAGACTCCACCAATATTTTTCTATTGAATGTTCAGTTTATGTTTACAGAATTGGAGGATAGTGAAAATTACAATTAAATGTACATGTTCTCAATTTACTTCCATCAAGTCTATACATTAGTAAGAACCTTTGTTTACGGCATCATGTATGTCACCTGTGACAACAGTGCACATAACATCGACTAAGGTGCCACTCGGTTGGGCTAAAAAAGTGGCTTATGGCTGAAATTTTACTGTAGCTGGCTGAAATTACACTGTAACTGATGGTGGCTTATTTGGCCTAAATAAATTTAAAAAAAATAAAAAAATAAAAAACAGGTTAACCCATCACGGACAATGCAAACGAATACGAGAAAAAAGAATGGGCAAAAAAGCTCAAAAAAGCCAAAAAAATCATAAAAAGATGAAATTTATGAATAGTAAAAAAATAAGCCAGAAGTCAGAAACTGAAACTGAAATGAGCAGGGCTAAGCATGTTCATTTTGTTAGGCAGTGGTTGCGGGAATCAGCATCGGCAGAAGTGCCATGTGCTGGCCAGCGACAACGGTGGCCACGTGGCTGCCTGCACATGCCTTCTAAAAGGTGATATCCCTCACCCAACTGCTACTCTCTCTCTCTCTCTCTCTCTCTCTTGGTTACAGTGGATGGCTTTTGTTTACTTTATTTGATTCATCAAACCGCCTAGGATTAATTCAAACTTAAAGTTATTTGTCATTCCATTGACAGGCTAAAAAGTTCAACCATACTCACTGATAGTGTTTAGGGCAACTTTAAATATATCTATCCACTTCAAATTCTGGCTTAATCTACCTACCATTTTAGGCCATCTATCACTGATGATTTCTATATGTTCTTTTTTCCAAATCAAGTTTAGTATTCTTCTTCTTCTTTTCAAATAAGCATGAATTTGATGGTTTCTCAGGTGTAAGAGATGTGAAGCGTAGATCATCATTCTGTATAAAGAACAATGGCTGGATAATTGGACTAGCTATATAGATGTTTAGCATGCTTTACCCACTGTATTTTGCCACGATGTGATCAAAGGATACATGTTTTCATGATGGTTATTATTGGTTTTTTTAATGTAATCAGCTTTATAATTGACTTTGGATGTGGAGTTTTATAGAGAAGCTGAAGAAAATGGAACTTACTCATGATTAGTGCAATCATCTTATTTTCTGATGTGTTGGAGCATGTAAGCCTACAAGGAATGCAATTTTTTTAACAACTTTTTGTGGAAGTGCATTGTCTGGCCATTCTATAGCTAGCAAATTTACAACAGGGTATCATCCTACTGATGCTCATAACACTTGCTATCATGTTATGATTTTACCTTGGTTGTTTTTTTTCAGTCCTTCATGGATGTCCAATTCCCAAATGGGCAATAAACATATGCTGCTGGTGAGGGGATAATAGCAAGTGGTTTTTTCCTAGTTTCTGGTGGATTGCTTCAAGCTCATGGAAAATGTCTCGGGGAAACAAAACTGAGCTTCTCCTTCAAGGCTAGTTGATGCTATGTGCATAAATTTTGTTTGCATTTGTAAATTTAGAAATAAATAGTATGAACCAACAACAAGATACATTAATCATGTTATTTTATGATTTATATCAATTTAACATTACTCAATCCTCTTGCAATCTGTTCCTAACTCTTTCACTTCTTTTTTTAATTTACTACTACTTTTCCTTTGAAGAGCAAACAAGGCATAAGGTTTACCCCTATGTTTCAATGGCTTGACAATTCTCTTTCATTTGGAGTTACCCAGGCGTACCATGGAAAAGGCCTGGCCTTATGGTGAGGCCCAGCATCCAAGTCAGGTAGGTAAATATAAACACTTGCTCAAAGGTATAATTAGTGTCTCAGCTTAGTAAACGGTGGATTGATGTTCATCACAATGCAATGTATATTAGTTGTAGGATCGGTGGCCTTATTGATTTGTTGTCTGAAGCATGTGTGCATTTATTTGTTGAATAGATTGTCTGGGTTTATCATTAAGCACCTTGGCAGCAACCATCTGGTGGGAAACTTGCTTATAGATTCTGCATGTTATTGTCAATTGGTTAATAGTAAATGTTACTAAATGAAACAATGGCCAAATATACGGATTGAATCATGCTTAATGTGTTGTTAAGCATATTGCACCCTGCATGATAGTATTCATTGGTTCCCATATGATGGTCTATATTGCTTGAGTTATTTTCTGTTTTTGGAATCAGGAGAAAATAATGGTACCTAGCAAGGGATTAAACTGCTTTGATTGCTACTTTTGTGAAAATCCTGGCCACAATTTCTTTTATTTGCATAATCTGTTTTGCACCTCTGAAAATAATCTCAATTTGTGGAACTACTTGCACCAGTGTTTGCCCCAGTATTCCTTTTGACATATCCAAGTTTGAAATGAATGCTTCCTTGAAGAGGAGAAGGGTGAAATATGTGCTTGAAGTAAATGGGGAGCATCCTAAGAAGCAGGTACCTACTAACTAACTACAATGTATTCATATTAATAGAGGAAGTGTCATGCATTTCTAAGTTTTCTTTGTGGACTTTTCGTAGCATTCATTCAAATTACTTGTCCCTTAGCAGCTCAATTATTCTGAGATGTAAATATTGTCTCTTTGAATGCATTTGTGCATTCATGTTGTCACCTTAGTGGTTTCACCCTTTTCTTCTTTTAGTTTTGTTCAATTTAGCTCCCACTAAAGAAAATATTTTACACACATGCAGGTTGGAATTATTCCTGACATTGAATATTTTCGACATGACAACATCAAGCCAAAAGCATTGGCGTTTACAAATGGCGTCTTAACATCTTCAAATAGGAACAGTTCACCAGATAAGTTTCAAAGTTTTATTCTAAATGGTTTGATCTATAAGCATACACCGTCAGCCAAATGCTCTACAACCAGTGTGTTTCTTAAAATTACAAAAACCACTATCATGATTCAGAGTTAGTCCTTTGCATGTTGTGTTTTTTTGTGTTGCTTTAAATAGGGCTTGTTTATCATTAGTTAGTGCAGTAGCAAAAGCATTGACGTCTACAAATGGCACGTATTAAAGAGGGAATACTTTCACGGAGAAGCACTGGTTGCACCTAACGTAGTGTGTGAATCCTATCTAGTGTCAAACGACACTTTTTGACCAGAGAGAATGTTATAAGTACCAGTCAGACCATATTCTATTTACTATTTACTTTTCATTCTAGTCATACGTTATATAGTATTTATGATTTTCATGCCTTAAGAAAATCACCTAACCACAGTTTTCTTTTCATGCAGTTAGGTTGCCCAGACGCACGAGTCGCATATGGCTTGTGAGCCTACGAGAGGCTATAAATGACATTTGGGGGGGAAAAAACCATTTTCTTCTAGCGGACAATCGCAGAAGCAACGAGAAATTTCAGCTATCTAAATGCATGTGCCATGTGTTGCTATTACAATTGCAGAACAGCAAATATTTTGCTTTGACGCACTATACTATACACGTACGGTGCCCAGAAAAAATTATTCTCCTGAGTTGTCATGGACAGTTTGGTCATGAATATGACAGATCTACCAAGAGAAAGTACCTGGGAGCTTCATGCTGTTCAGAATTCTCAGCTATCATCTAACTCGAAAAAGGTCACTTCAGTACGTTTTCCTCTCCCGTTCATTTTCATGGATTAATCTTCAGGATCACGTACGTTTCCGAGATTTTTATTTTTGAACAAAAATTAAACTATGCACTCTTGTTATTTCAATATTAATTTTCAGACGGTTTATGTTTCATTTTTAAAAATTGCCGTATTTCCATGTCATTTTTAATATTTCTGCAGACATGTTGTTTCTTTTATTTTTGCGATTTTTCTTCGTTTGGAACCTCCGTTGGAACGTTTCAGGAATATCATATAAAATATCAATCACGAATAAATTGTAGAAAATTCACATATTTCAAACGAGCCTTACATATTAAAAGGTAGCACACCATAATTAACCCAAACCTCCTTGCCCTAAGATGGGCATCTTAATATCTCTCTCTGCAGCCCACTAGCCCAGAACATATTAGGCATCGTCGACGACTTTGATTATATAATAACTTTTGCGCCAACTGCTTAATCATAATTAAAGTACTATATAGTTATGACAGGACGCGCACACTTCTGTCGTATGCTAGTTAATATAAAGTGTAACTGTGAGATGATAGGAGAGGACGTTTAGGGCCAGATTCTGCGTTTTATCCGATCGTAATAATAGTGGGCTAGTGAGCTAGGCTGTTGAGCTACTGGTTGTGGCTCGAGTACTCATCACATATATGAGATCATAATCACATGATCTTTCAGTATGTATGTATGTATGTATGTATGTATGTATGTATGTATGTATGTATGTATGTATGTATGTATGTATATGGTGTGTGTATGTATATACATGTATATGGTGTGTGTATCACCAGATATGTAGTATCTAATAATGCATTCACGGATCTAATAGGTAATGTTAAGCATTTTATGCTCGAGTAGTTTTTGAGGAAAATTTTCTTTGTGAGGGAGTTTGGGAAGTGCTTTAGTGTACAATATTTCTACATGCTCTTGGATGCATTATTATTTTTTAATCTCACCGATTAAATCAGAGTGTCTCCCTTCTATTTAATCGTGAGTATTTGGAGGATGAATTGATTTCCATAGCTCATGTCTACATAATTCATTAACAACCCCCAACAGTCGTTGTAAAAGAATATCATTGATCAATTCACCAGTAAAACCTGGAAGTACTGATCCAAACACTATATATGTCATCAGCTCGCACAGTACTACTAATGCCACACCAAACTTGGTTGCCATGTCAAGCTCCATGTGAGATTGCAGTTGGCTTGGGTTTTCCGGTTAATGTTGCTACACTCTTCCATGTCTTTTTAAGTTCTTCTGAAGGGTCCATATATAGCTCGAACTGACCTTTCTCCGTGGCCTACATAGCGCGTTCTTATGTTTCACTTTCACCAGCATTGCAAGATACCTCTAGATCCAGTTGGCCATGATGTATGTCTCTAGATAAGTTAGATCTGACCGTCATATCAGTAAGCAACAGCCACCCAATTAAATGTGTTCAAATCCAAACATTGTTTGTCGCAAAAAAAAAACCCTCAAATATTGTGTTATTTGATGCACTGTTTCTAAAGGCGTTGAGGTCAACTTGGAATTTAACTAAACTGTTAACCGTAGTCGATGGTGGATCATAACCGTGGCCGCAAAAGTGTAACAATGGCTGAAACTCGGAAAGACAACGAAAACGGCGATTCATCGATGAATACTGCAAAACTATGATAAGGTACGACAACACACTCTTGTCACTAAAATTATACTGTTTTGTAATACAGGAGGGGAGGTGTGAAAACTGTTGGATTTTTTAGGGTATCATGGTAATTTCCTAATTTAAGAAAAGGAAAAAAGGAGAGGGGTCTCACCGATCGGTGGGACGAGGCCAAGGGATAAGGCTAGAGAGTCTCTAGCCCGATCCTCTCTTGCACGTGTGGCCATTCGGCTGGATGGCTATGGTGGTGTGGAGATCGAGCGAGCGACGACGGCACAGGAGGCGCTAATTGCCCTGGCATTCGGCGTCGGGGTTTAGCAGCAGCTGCATCGGGCCATTGCCTCTTCTCCATTTTGAAGGGATCCTCTTCTCCTCTTTGGCCGAGGTGGAAAAATCATTAGTGAGTTCCCCATTCACTGAGTGTTCTAATCCTCGACTAATCTTGGCTTTGAGTTCTAGGCTATAGTGTTGCCAGTTCCTTCACGACACTGACAGCAGTGTGGCCCGGTCTTCCTCTCCGAGGACATCCCATATCGATTCCTTGCACTATCTCGTTGGAGAGACCTGGGAGGCATTTTTGGATTTTCCGTATCTGAGGGTTGAATTCGGCTTGTAGTGAGGATTGAGTCGGGGTGAAGAACTTGGATTTGATTCTTGGCATGCTCAAGTGTTCTTGGCTCGAACACTTATGTGTGTCTTGTGCGGCATTCCTTGCACCTCAGCCTTGCAACTTGGTATGTCCCAATTTGCAAATTTGGGCAATGTATCTCCGACGACCTCGTCCGTTCTACGTGGCACAGCGGGGTGTTTGGTTTTCTGTAACGGTGCCTTGTACGTGCCTTGCCTGGTCCTCTTCTCGATGGCTTTGAGTGCCATCTGCATCGTGAGTATCTCTTGGTTGTGGGCAATATCTGTTCAAGTGTGCTGTACTAGTAGTCTTATTTCACTAGCTAGTACTGGGAGACTTAAATCATTCTGTTGTGGGCTCGGTTTATTGCTCAATGATGAACTGGTGTCTATACTAAGATTGAATATGACAATTAGGCACAATTCAGTCTTGAGCTAATTGAGTACTTGCTATTTTATCTCTAGATGTACAATTAATGAATGCTCTCTATATATAATCTTTACAGTTTGTTAGATACTTATGCTTTTGATTCACTGTGTCAATGTTAATACTTGATGATTACTGGACATAACTGTGATTCATCTTGTTATAAACTTGCGCACTGTCTTGATTTGCTAAATTGAAATCTTCAGTCGATTTTGTACAGTGTTGATATCAGTAGATGGTTATTTATTGATTTGCATGAATTGTCTTAAAGCAAAGTTATGGTTTATCTCAAGGCCTAATTTATCCCAAATAATTGTTTTATTCAATTGTGATTAAATTTGGCAAAAGCGCTGTGAGGGCTAGGGTTAAAGTCGATCTTGAGCGACACGACCTCTGAGATCTCACAAACAAACAAGTCAAAACTTGAGCAATATGCTGGTTTTTATTGCCTTCCTGTTCTACATTTTGAGTATATTGTCCTGCTTAAATGACATAGGAGATTTACATGTTTATATGTCAATTCTTTTATTTATGTGCTGCTGGAAATATACTTTATTTATGCTGATTTTAGATATTCACATGATATATATGCTGGGCATAACTTTCTGCTTAGATGACTTAAATAGTTTACATGTGTATGTGTTGATTAAGTCATTTATATGCCTCTAGAATCTTGCTTTTATCTTTGTTAATTATGTTAGAGTTAATTCTGAATATTTGCTAAAACTGCAATATTTACAACAAAATCCATTGGATGTATAAAATAAAGCATAGACTTGACGGTACTATAGGAAAGTATAAGGCTCGTTTAATGGCTGAAGGTTTCACGCAAAAGGAAGGAGAAGACTATTTTGATCATACTCTCCTGTGGCTCACTTACCCACAATTCGGGTGCTTTTAGCACTAGCTGCCGCATACAAACTCTAAGTACATCAAATGGATGTAAAGACCACATTCCTAAATGGAGACTTAGATGAGGAAATTTATATGCAACAGCCCGATGGTTTGTGGTTGAAGGGCAAGGGAAGAATGTATGTCGATTGATTAAATCCTTGCATGGTCTAAAGCAAACTCGCAAGTAATGGCATGAGAAATTGATAGTACTATGATCTCGGTCGGCATTTGTATAAACAAAGCCGATAAATGTGTCTACTATCATTTTAGTGGGGGGAAGGTTTCATTTTCTGTCTATACATAGATGACATATTGTTTTTTTGGGACCAACATGGTTGTAATCAGTAAAACAATATCTTTTCTCTCTCAGAATTTTAATATGACAGATCTGGGTAAAGCAGATGTTATCTTAAACATCAAGCAAATAAAGGATGAGAATGAGATTATTCTTTCTCAATTCCATTATGTGGATAAAGTCTTAACTAGATTTGGATTGATGGACTGTAAGCCAATAGCTACACCCTATGATCCAAATGTTAAGCTGCATAAAAACACTGGACATAGAAAAACCACCTTAAATATTCTCAAATAATTGGATCCTTGATGTATCTCTCTCATATGTTGTACGTAGATTGAGTTATTATACGGCCAATCCAGGAGATGATCATTGGATAGCATTAGAGAGGGTACGCAGATACTTAAAAAGGACCATAACTTGAGAATACACTATTCTGGTCATCCAGCAGTCTTGGAATAATTCAGTGACTCTAATTGAATTAGTGACTTGGATGATATGAAGGTTACTAGTGGCTATGTGTTCACTCTAGCAGGTGGGGCTATTTCGTGGAAGTCTTCTAAACAAACTATACTTATACGATCCACCATGAAGGCTGAGCTGGTAGTGCTTGATTCAGTGGCTGTAGAGGCAGAATGGATTAGAGAACTCCTTTCTGACCTACCTGTGTTGGAAAAGCTAATTCTAGCTATTTTAACCTACTGCGACAACCAAATCATTTTGGTTAAGATAAAGAGTAGGAAGGACAATATGAAGTCCTCAAAACATATAAAGAGGTGACTTAAATCAATAAGGCCTGCCAGAGAGATATGTGTTATTCTGTGGAATGTATCTAGTCTGAAAGGAACTTGGCAGATCCTTTCACAAAAGGATTGGCGTGCAAGGCCATCCTTGTAGCATCAAAGGGAATGGGGCACATACCTATAAAAGGCTCACATTGGTGGTAACCTATCCTAAAAGATCTGAGATCTCGTGAACTAGGCTCTAGGATAACAAACTGTGTGGTATTAGAAAGCACATTTTAACAGGTCCCATTAGTTGTAGTGCTTTTTCTGTATGGAAGGTTGAGCAATAGCTCTTAATGAATTTGATCCTATATGGGATTGGGAATCGTCCTACAGGATTCCCTAAAGAATTCACCTACTTGAGTATGATCGTAAGGTCACGATCAAAGGAAGATAAGGGTATACTTTCTTAAGTACTCATGAGCTAGATATGGGAATATGGCCTTAACGTCCTAACCCAAGAGGGAAAAGGACAAGCCGCCCAGTATAGAACATAACTTGGTCAAAAATTCTCACACTAAGGTATAGGATCAATGCAAAATCCTCCTTTGTCTATGTAGAGTCGCAGTCCTTATTACCAGGCTTGGATTCAAACTCACAAGGCACCCATCGTCGAACAGTTGTATATTAAATAAGACATTGAACACCTTTTATCAAATTGATAAATTGCTGAGGACTATTGGATTTTTGAGGGCATTGTGGTAATTTCCCAATTTGAAAAAAGGAAAAAAAATAAAGGAGATGGGTTCCACCAGCTAGTGGGACAAGGCCAAGGGATATGGCTAGAGACCGAGTTTCTAGCCTGATCCTCTCTTGCGCGTGCGGCTGTTCAGCTGGACGGCTACGATGGCGTGGAGTTCGAGCGGGTGATGAAGGCATAGCAGGCACTAACTACCCTGGCGCTTTGACGTCTGGGGTTAACAGCATCCACGTCTGGCCATCGCCTCTTCTCCATTTTGAAGGGATCCGCTTCTCCTCTTTGGCTGAGGTGGAAAAATCATAAGTGAGTCCCCCAAGTGTTCTAATCCCCTATTGATCTTGACTTTGAGTTCTAGGCACTAACAGCAGTGTGGCCCTGTCTTCCTCCCTGAGGACATCCCAAATCAATTCCTTACACTATCTTGTTGGAGAGAGACCAGTGAGGCATTTGGGATTTTCCGTATTTAAGGGCTGAATCCGGCCTGCAGTGAGGATTGAGTCGGGGTGAAGAACTTGGATTTGATTCTTGGTGTGCTCCCTGTACCTCAGCTTTGCAACTTGGTGTGTCCCAATTTGCAAATTTGGGCATTGTATCTCTGCAACCTCGTCTATTCTACTCGGCACAGCAGGGTGATTGGTTTTCTGGGATAGCGCCTTATGCGTGCCTTGCCTGGTCCTCTTCTTGGTGGCTTTGAGTGTCATCCGCATCGTGAATATCTCTTGGTTGTGGGCAATATCTCTTCAAGTGTTTTGTACTAGTAGTCTTATTTCACTAGCTAGTACTGGGAGACTTGAATCATTCTGTTATGGGCTTGGTTTATTGCTCAATGATAAACTGGTGTCTATACTAAGATTGAATATGACAATTAGGCACAATTCGGTCTTGAGCTAATTGAGTACTTGTTGTTTTATCTCTAGATGTACAATTCATGAATGCTCTGTATATATAATCTTTATAGTTTGTTAGAGGCTTACTCATTTGATTCACTGCGTCAATGTTAATGCTTGATGATTACTAGACATAACTGTGATTCATCTTGTTATAAACCTTCTCACTATCTTGATTGCTAAACTAAAATCTTCAATCGATTTTGTACAGTGCTGATATCAGTAGATGGTTATTTACTAATTTGCATGAATTGTCTTAAAGCAAAGTTATGGTTTAGCTCAAGGCCTAATTTATCTCAAATAATTGTCATATTCAATTGTGATTAAATTTGGCACAAGCGCCGTGAGGACCAAGGTTAAAGTCTTAAGCAACACGGCCTCTGAGTGCTCACAAACATACAAGTCAAAACCTGAGCAATATGTTGGTTTTTATTGCCCCTCCTATTCTATATTTTGAGTATATTGTCCTGCTTAAATGACATGGGAGATTTATATGTTTATATGTCAATTCTTTTATTTATGCGCTGCTGAATATATACTTTATTTATGCTGTTTTTAGATATTCACACAATATATATGCTGGGCATAACGTTCTGCTTGAATTATTTAAATAGTTTACATACGTATGTGTTTATGTTTGTTAATTATGCTGAAGTTAATTCTGAAATCATGCTGAAGTCATTTATATGCCTATGGAATCATGCTTTTATCTTTGTTAATTATGCTGAAGTTAATTCTGAATATTTACTAAAACCATAATATTTACAACAAAATCCATTGTTTGCCAAACAATATTTAAAAAATGTCTACAAGATTAAATTACCGATGACTGAATTGTCAAGTTCAGATGGCCAAATTTTAAAATGTTTTGTTTTTAGAAAAATCGGATTTGCATTCTTTTCTCTCCTGTAAAATTATTTTAGTTTGTTTTTAACTATGGAATTAACATGAGTATATATTGTCTTGAAAAATGTTTTCATAAATATTACACCTTTATTAGGTTTTACAAAAATATTGGGATGCTAATTTAGTGGCCATGCACAGCTAATGTCAAACGACACTTCTAGATCAGAGAGAATATTATAAACACCAGTCAGACCATATTCTATTTATTATTTACTTTTCATGCTAGTCATACGTTATATAGTATGTTATTTTCATGCCTTAAGAAAACCTCCTGACCACAGTTTCTTTTCGTGCGGTTAGATTGCCCCGACACGTTGCATATGCGTTGTGAGCCTACGAGAGTGTGACACCTCAAATTTTGGGTTTTTTAAAATTTAATTCCAAAGTAATTATTTAAATTATTTGGGTTTTATTTAGATTTTATTTATAATCTTGGATGGTGATCTCATTTCCAATTCTAATTCGAAATCCGAAATTCCAAATTTCAGCTATCTAAATCCAAATTTCCGTCTTTTTCTAAACTTTTGGTATTTTGTTGAGCTTTTTTGCCGGTTCTTTTTTCCCGTATTTGTTTGTATTATACGTAATGGGCTAACATATGTTTTTTATTTTTTTGAATTTAATTATGCTAAATAAGTCTCTGTCAGCTACAGTATTTTTTCAGTTAGTTATAGTGCTTTTCAGCTATAAGCTAAAAAAAACCCAAATGATCACCACCTATATATATGACTTAGTACGTATCCCTTTTGGGGAAAAAAACATGTTCTTCTTGAGGACAATCGCAGAAGCAACGAGAAATTTCAGCTATCTAAATGCATGTGTGCCATGTGTTGCTGATCAACGAATACTACAATTGCAGAACGGCAAATATTTTGCTTTGATGCTTTCGTTCGCGTGTATCATGCCTGCACTATATTATACACGTACGGTGCCCAGAAAAAAATATTCTCTTGAGTTGTCATGGACAGTTTGGTCATGAATAGGACAAATCTACCAAGAGATGGTACCTGGGAGCTTCATGCTGTTCAGAATTCTCTGCTATCATCTAACTCGGAAAAGGACACTTCAATACGTTTTCCTCTCCCGTTCATTTTCATGGATTAATCTTCAGGATCACGTCCGTTTCCTAGATTTTTATTTTTGAACAAAAATTAAACAATGCACTCTTGTTATTTCAATATTAATTTTCAGACGGTTTATGTTTCATTTTAAAAGATTGCCGTATTTCCATGTCATTTTTAATATTTCTGCAGACATGTTGTTTCTATGATTTTTGCGATCTTTCCTTCGTTTGGAGCCTCCGTTGGAACGTTGCAGGAATATCATATAAAAATATCAATCACGAATAAATCGTAGAAAATTCACATATTTCAAACGAGCCTTACATATTAAAAGGTAGAACACCATAATTAACCCAAATCTCCTTGCCCTAAGATGGGCATCTTAGGCCCTATTTTTTTGGCTGAGATTTATGGTTTTTGGCTGTGACTTGTGGTTTTTGGACTGTTCATACGAGAGATTAAAGAGTAACGAAACTCACGTACGGTTTTTGCCGATATAAATAAAGTCGGTATAATATGTATTACAATTAATTAGTAAACTCACTTAAAAAATATTTCGTTTAAAAGTTAGTACTATAAAAAAATTAAAAACTAAAGTTAAAAGCTTAAAAAGAACATAGCCTTAATATCCCCTCTCTCTCCTGCAGCCCAGAGCTGCATAGCATATTAGACATCGTCGACGACTTTGATTATATAATAACTTTTAGCTTAAGCATAATTGAAGTATTTTATAGTTATGACAGGACGCTCGTGCTTCTGTCGTATGCTAGTTAATATAAAGTGTAACTGTGAGATGATAGGAGAGGGCGTTTAGGGCCAGATTCTGCGTTTTATCCGATCGTAATAACAGTGGGCCCTAGTGAGGTTACACTGCTGAGCAATTGTTTGTGGTTCGAGTATTTATGGATGGCTTCTTTTTTACTTATAATTTATGAGTTATGTTTTACGCTATAGTAATTAATTTTTAAATAACGTATTTTTATAAAACAAGGTCAATGAAAAGATTATGGGCCTGTTCTTTTTTGCTGCAGCTTATGGCTTTTGGCTGCGGCTTATGGCTTTTGGGCTGTTTCTACGAGAGATTACATACTAACAGAAACTCACGTGCGGTTTTTGCCGATATAAATGAAGTCAGTAAAATATGTGCTACAATTAACTAGTAGACCCTATCTTGAAAAAAATACTCCATTTAAAAGCTAGTTACTGTAGAAAAGCCGAAAAGCAGCTTTTAGAAGCTGAAAAGAACAGGACCTATAGTAAAAATGTACTGAGTTTACCTATACTAGTAAAAATTGCATATGACATTTTTCCTGTGCGTACTGCTTCTCGCAAACTACTAGAATTTAAAATTTTAAGCTATAAACTACAGCCTAAAGAACCCACCTAAATTTGGCTTCAACTTTTATACGTGGATTATGGTATTATGCTTTTTCGTACTTTGTATCGTAGCTACAATATACTTCTATGGGAAAATTCACTATGCGTCCTAGTGCAATCGAATAAAAGCTTTCAACTGAGGCCACATGCAACCCGGCCTGAGTAGCAATTCGACAAAAGATGCCAAGGCATCTGTCATGGGCGCGAAGGCTGGGCAGTAGCACACGAAGAGCGCCAAATGAAGCTAAGTGCCATGTGGGCCATCATGAGGGCTTACATAGAATCGATTACTGCTTACCAGGTCTAGTTGAGTGGTTTGGCCCATCGCTGGCCGAGCTATTGAGAGCATCTCCAATAATGTCCTCTAAATCTTATCCCCTAAATCACTTTTTAGAGGACACAATCTAGAATATAAAAGACTAAAAATATGTAACCTCCAACAAGTCCTCTAAATATGGTCCCCTAAATTAAAATCTAGGTCCACAAAAACTACCAATCAAAGAATTTAGGGGATCGGACGGCGCAGGAGCGTTGGGGCCGATTTAGGGGATGGTGTGCGTCCTCCATATATGGGGGACGAAAAATCAGGGATGGAGTCCTCTATATTTTTGGGTACCACTTAGGGGATCTGTTGGAGCCTTTTTTTACCTTTTCTTCTAAAATATAGGGGATATGAGCACTTTAGAAGATTTGTTGGAGATGCTCTGAGACATGGCTAGCCAAGATTGCTTGTACGGGGAGCGCGGACGAAAAAAGTAATGAATTGTGCCAAAACGAAATATGCTCCAAATCATGTAAGGAATTCATTCCTTTCAGTTTCTTGACGATTCGTTCCTTCGTTTATCTTTTATCTTGTTCGTTTCCAAATCGACTCAAAACTAAATCCTACGAATTCGAGTCTGTTTCTATCTCCTCTGAGCCCTAATATATGACCCATGACCTCTCTCAATCCTTTCTAATCTTTGCCAAGCATCTTCGAACGTCAGAACACCGCCGTCATAGAGAGCCCTCCGTTCCCAAAATTGTTTGTCGCCCTAACTCACCTTCCAAGCACTCCAGTGAATTTCTTCGAATTCCTTTCACGTCACTTCGTGTCCCCGAGTATCTTGCACTCTCATGTCTAGTTAATTTATTTTTTGTGCAGCCGTTTGATGGGGATCGAGTTTTTCCCAAAACAGATCTACTACATCCTCCATCGTTAACTCATCACCTCTAGTGAGCGAAAACCTAATTCTTTGCTTCTGCACGATCACCATCATCTACTGTACGTATTCCATACCTTGGTTCCTGTTGTGGTTACAGACCAAATAGAGAGAGTGTGTGGTATGGTAGTGGAGAGTTAGGTGAGCAATGCTTGAGGCTTCCCCCCATGGCCTGGATGGTGTATATATATATTTCCATGGGGAGTGTTTTACAGTTGTGCCCTTACACTCAATTATCCCTCTCAGGGGCATTTATGTCATTACACATGCCCCATTTTGGGCTTTACTACCTTTTAACAGGCCGGCTGGGCTTAGGTGGGGGCCACCCCTACAACAGGAGCCTCTTATGGTAAAGGGCTTCACGGGCTGAAGCCATGCTGCCGAGCCCTTTGGCCCCCTCCGTCCCTGCGGCCTGTGAACTACTGCATTGTTGAATGGGGTGTCATTTTCTGGTGTTGTCCCCACCTCGCACCGAGGATACAATGTCGAGCGGGTTGCCGAAGCCGTCCTTGACCACGGGGCCCTTCTGTAGTGGAGTCGATGTCGAAGCGGAGACGGGCTCATGCTGCGGACACAACGAGGCGCGGGGCAAGTCCACCTCCCGTGCACAAAGTCGCGACCGAGGGCGGGGTCTCCCCTCGGAGACGGGTCCGAAGCGAGCTCGTCGCGGAGATGCTCTCCGAGGTCACGCTACAGACGCGGAATTGACATGCAGCCCGACAGCTTCGCGGTCCAGAGTCGACATCTTAATGGCAACGAGAATCGCGCTGACCCCTGAGGTGTCAGGGTCAGGTGACTTCGGTTGGACGCGTTGTCCCAATGTAAAGGTGCACGCGGCGGGACGCAACCGACGCGTCGTGTGTTGCCAGCGATAGCACGACTGCGGTCGCGCGTTCCTTCCCAAGAGGGGGGAACGCGTGGCAGAACGCGATTGGCGCGTCGTGCGCTGTCAAGCAGCCTGTAACCGCGCGCCCCTGGCTACCAGCGGTTGCGTTTCTCGATCATGGGGAGCCAAACCGCTGGGATACCGCCGATGCCCTCCCGATCGTGGGGGAGGTTAGAGGGCTTTATATACCTTTGCAACCGGCCTGCGAGCGTTCTTCCCATTTGCTCATTCACTCGTTTTCCATTGTTTCGCTCTCTTTTGTCCCTGCTTGCTGGAACGATCTACCTCTGCCCCTGTTCACTTGGCCTTGCCCTTTGGAGGAGAATAGCTTGCCGTGAAGATCCCGCTCGCCGGCTTAGTGGTAGTGCCTCGTCTAGCCATCGTGGTTTGACGCCACCACCGGCGGAATATTCTCTAGTGGTTCGCGAGTCACCGCAGGTCGACAAGCGGTGGGAGGCTATGGAGAAGTCAGGAGGCTGCTGCTCCCATGTGCTATGGCGAAGTCTCACTACAGAGGAGATGATCCGGACTCTCCTTTGGGAGAATAAGCTAGAGGAGCGTGCAGGGGTTCGTCTGCCTACCTGTGATGAGATAGAGCTGCACCCGGAGGAGTCGGAGGCGATTGTGTTAGTCAAGTTTTTCGAGGCTGGGCTCCGGATGCCCACAACGCTCTTCATCAGAGAGGTCCTGCGGGCTTATGGGCTGGAGCTGGCGCAGCTAACCCCGAACGCGATAGTTCGCCTGGCTGTGTATGCCTGTGCGGGACGAACAGAAGGTGTCCGATCCAGTGCGAACCTATTCGCCCTTCTTCATGACGCGCGCTGCTAGCCGAAATGGGTCGAAGGGGGGCGCTATCGAACTTCAGCAGTGTCAACTTCGTGCTGAGGTCGCACTGCACAAAGCTCTACCCCTCATTGGCGACGCGAGGGAAGTGGAAGTCTGGCTGGATGAGATGGTGGTTGTACCACCGCGTGACAAGCACCAGCGGTCTTTGGTGCCGAGGACAACCAATGTCTTTCAACAGTTCGTCGGGTGTGAGGCCGAAGGGCGACGACGGACAGAAGGTGTGGAGGCTTGCCGGTATCGCCCTCCGGTTCAACATGCGCGACCTCGCCGAGGAGTTCACTATGTACGGGGTGTCGCCACTTTCCGGCCGGTGGAAGTACGAGCGAGGTCGCACCCGGCGAGATGGCGTTCACTCGATAGTATCCTCCCTTCCGAAGCCCTCCGCTCCCTGTAAGTTTTTCGGCCATATGCTCTGTACACACGTATATAAATGTATACATGTATGTGACTTTACGGACGACGCCTCGCTCTGCCTGTAGGGCTCCGGCTAGAGGATGCGGAGCGCGCGGTAACTGCGTTCCTTGGGCCATACATGGCCAAGGAGCACGAGTTGCGCGAAGCCACGACCACCTCGGCGAAGTTGGGGCGGATAAACTGGGTATGCGAAGCCCTGGACATCCCCGTTCCAGAGAACGCGGTGCCGGCACCAGTCCAGAATCGTCGTCGCGATGGTGATGGCAAGGCGGGGGCATCTCCGTCCCGGTGCAGAGCCCGATCCGATGCCGTCGTATCCAGCCTGTCGACCGTGTCTCTGGCGGCGACCGTCGAGACCGGTGGTATGATCGGCATTGGGTCCGAACCCACCGGCTCGGAGGAGGAGGACATTACCCCCTCCGAGGGAGTTTCGAGAGGCGCTGAGGAGACAGGTCGTGGCCCTGACGCTCAGGTGGGCGAGGTCTCATCGCCTACACCGACCGCCGTGGCCTCATTACCTACGCCGACTGTCGCGGCCGCAGAAGCGGCCGAGGAAGCGTCCCCGAAGTCTCCGAGGGCAAAGCGCCCCCGGATACGATCACCGTCCCCCTCGAAGGAGGATTTCAACGTGGTGGGCGGTGTCGCCAGGGATTTGGAGTCCGATGGGGAAACCCTCCAGGCCGAGGAGGAACTCACCACCCCCATTGCAGATGAAGCCCCCGCGGCCCAGCTTGAGGTGGGGCAGACACCCCCCGTGCCATGGAGCCAACTGGGGTGGGGGTGGCACCCCCCGTGCCCCAGTTGAGGACGTCGAAGGTAGGTGCAATTCTTTCTCCTCCCGTGACTTCGCGAAGCTCTCTCCGATTTGCTCGCTCATTCCGTCATCGACATCAGGCGAGACAAGGTCTCCTGGACACGGCCAAGGATCGAGCAACGGGGACGACCGTGAAGTTCTCGACCTTCCTGCCCAGGACGCGATGTCCACACCTGGTGCTATCGAAGTCGCTGGCGCGGAGGCTCGGTGGCCGGCCATCTCCGAATTCATTCCCCAGCCGGAGATGCTTCGGGTCTTTCACGAGGTCGCAGAGTGTGCCGACTCCAACCTAGATCAGTGGGCGCTGTCGAGGTGAGGGGCCGAGCTCCTGGCAGGCGCATTGGAGGCCTCGGAGATGAGGGTAGGTGCTTAGGTTCATGACCTATGCCACAGTCGAGGGCTTGACTAACACCTGCACTTTTTACATACCCTTGCCCTTGGCCGAGCCCTGGAGGAAGCATGTATCCACGAGTGGAGGATGCTGGAAGGCCAGCTCCGAGCTGCCGAGGAGGTCCACGCTGCCAAGGATGAGCACATCCGCTTACTGGAGATGGAAAGGGCAAGGGCGGTCTCCGATGCGCAGATACTCATTGCGGAGGCACAGTGCACAACGGCGGAGGCGCAACATGCTGCCGCGGAGGCCCAGCATGCAGCGGCGGAAGAGCGCGATGGCCTACTCCAGCAGATTGCAGCGCTGGAGGAGGAGAAGGCCCAGCTTGCCGCGTCCCTTGAGGAGAGGAACCCGACCCTGGGAGACGCGTCGGTGGCGGTGTGGGGGGCGATGGAGTCCTTGGAGAGTGCCCTCGCGAACCTTTTCGTCGACGTGCCAAACCTAAAGTTCGGTCCCGAGGACCTGGTGTGAACACTACGGCGAATCGGAGAGGGTTTGGGCCTCGCCCTTTGTCGACCACTGCGGCTTCGCCAGTGCCTGCGTTGCCTTTGCCATGCTCCACAACTGGGGGTGTCAGCATGTCGCCGAGCTGGAAGACCCCCAGCTGGAGCTACCAGCCAGAGCCGGGGTGATGTCGAGCGTTGTTCGCGCCGTCCGGCCCGCCATCCGGGCCTTCTACGACCGGATCTGGGGCTACGTCGGGGAGGGCGCAGCCAGGGTGGCGCTGCGGTGGACGCTGCATAGGGAGGGGAACTTTGGCCAGTGGCTCGACGAAGTCCCCCGGCGCAACGAAGATGATGCCACCGCTCCTGGGCACGGTGCAGACCCGCAGGTGTGAGGCTAGGGTCCGGTATGAAGGCGTGCGTCTGTTTTTGTAAGCCAGTGCCCTGTGGCCCGCTCCCCTTCACATGAATGAAATGGTATTGCCCTGAACGTTCTGATAATGCATAATATTTTTGCTCCGGGCAGATGTTGGATAGAGGCTGATTAGTACTTTCAGACCACATGATTCGACGGCATTTTCGGCATTGGGCATGGGCGGAGGAGGCCTGGGACTTCTGAGCGACCCGTACTTCAACAGGTGATACTTCGACGCAGAAGCACGTGAAGGCGGAGCTGGGCGAGTAGCGAACTTAGGCGGTCAGAGGCACTTGTAAACCTTAGCCCTTCGTGAATGTAGCAATTGAATCCGTGTAATTGTTCCCTTATGAACGCAATAAAGGCTGGTTGGGGTACATGCCTCTACTGCCTATCGCCATTGCACCTACTCCCTGTCAACTCACAGGACTAGTGTTCCGGAAATGCCCAAACATTAGGTAAACGCTCGAGCGCTCCGTCCCCTACCCTACGAAGTGGTGGCAGCGGAGCTGGCGTCTAGTCGAAGTAGGCACTCGAGCGCTCCGTCCCCTACCCTTCAAAGTGGAGGTAGCAGAGCTGGTGCCTAGTCGAAGTAGGCGCTCGAGCGCTCTGTCCCCTACCCTTCGAAGTGGTGGCAGCGGAGTTGGTACCTAGTCGAAGTAGGCGCTCGAGCGCTCCGTCCCCTACCCTTCGATGTGGTGGCAGCAAAGCTGGCGCCTAATCGAAGTAGGCGCTCGAGCACTCCGTCCCCTACCCTTCGAAGTGGAGGCAGCGGAGCTGGCGCCTAGTCGAAGTAGACGCTCGAGCGCTCCGTCTCCTACCCTTCGAAGTGGTGACAGCGGAACTGGCGCCTAGTCGAAGTAGACGCTCGAGCGCTCTGCGTCTTATTTATACTTTGAAGAGTGCGCAGGGACAACATCCACGCGTCTTTTTTATACTTCGGAGAGTGCACAGGGACAACATCCGCGTCTTTTTTATACTCCAGAGAGGGCACGTAGGGACAACATCCACGCGTCTTTTTTATACTCCGGAGAGTGTGCAGGGACAACATCCGCGTCTTATTTATACTCCGGAGAGTGCGCGTAGGGACAACATCCACGCATCTTTTTATACTCCGGAGAGTGCGCAGGGACAACATCCGTGTCTTATTTATACTCCGGAGAGTGCGCGTAGGGACAACATCCACGCGTTTTTTTTATACTCCGAAGAGTGCGTAGGGACAACATCCGCGTCTTATTTATACTCCGTAGAGTGCGCGCGGAGGAATCCCCCCGCGTGTCTTATTTATACTCCGGAGAGTACGCATAGGGACAACATCCACACGTGCGCGGGAACAACATCCGCGTCTTTTTCTTTTATGCTCTGGAGAGTACGCGTAGGAACAACATCCACGCGTGCATGGGAACAACATCCGCGTCCTTTTCTTTTATACTCTAGAGAGTGCGCGTGGAGGTGTGCCTCCGCGCGTCTTTGTGCGGAATGAGATAGTTGCAAACGATTGTCTTTATTGAACTCCCATTTGCGTGGGCGAGCGTCTTACAACAGGCAGGGTGCTAACCTTGCGACAGGCTCCCCTTCGTCTCTAGACATAGTACCTCCGCAACATGTCTGCATTCCATGTGTGGCGAATTGTCTGCCCTTCCAACGTTGCGCGGCGGTAAGCTCCCCGTTGCAAAGCTACTATGACAATGTATGGGCCCTCCCACTTGGATTCCAACTTACCGACAGTCTCCGCGTGGAGCGCCATTTTGAGGACAAGGTCCCCTGGCTGGAACTCTCATGAGTATATGGTGCGGTCACGCGTGTGCACCATTTGGCGCGCGTACTTCACGACGTGCTGGGTGGTGCTTACTCGATCTCCATCAAGAAGATCAAGGGACAAGTGGCACTCCTATGCCGGTGCCTGGACGAGGACCCTCCTCGAGCCAGCCTTAATTTCTTCGGGCGTCACTGCCTCATCGCCAAAGAGGAGTTTGAACAGCATGAATCCTGTCGGATGTGTCACCATTGTGAGGAGGGACCATAGTATGCTGTGGAGCTCATCTGGCCACTTGCCCTTTGGTAGCCCGACGAGACGCTTCTTGACTCCAGCGGAGATGGCGCCATTCGCGTGCTCGACCGCTCCGTTGAATTGTGGGTGCCCAACTGAAGTAAATCGGAGTGTGATGCCCATACTGTCGCAGAACTCCTTGAATGGGGCGGAATCGAATTGCAGACCATTGTCTACAGTGAGCTCCCTAGGTACTCCGAAGCGGCATATGATGTTCTGCCAAAGAAAACGCTGCATGACCGTGGAAGTTATCCTAGCCAGAGCGACAGCCTCTGGCCACCTGGAGAAATACTCCAGGGCGACTACAACAAACCGGAGGTCCCCTGGGGCACAGGGGAGTGGGCCATACTAGAGGGATAGGCTGCAAGCTCGTCGGGGGTCTGCAGATGACCCTCCCCATCCATTGACAGCCTTGACATCGGCGCACGAGGTCTTGGGCGTCAGCAACGGTGGTTGGCCAGTAGAAGCCTTGCCTAAATGCCTTGCCGACTAGCGACCTCGGTGCCAAGTGCGAGCCACAGAGCCCCGCATGAATCTCGGCAAGAAGGCTCTTTCCCTCATCGCGCGAGAGGCATCGCAGGACCTGGTGCACTGCTGTAGGCGTCGGAGCTCCAGGGGATCGTCTGGCTCCGCGATGCCCTGCAAGAAACTGTAGATAGGCTCCCGCCAGTCGCGCTACCATGCAATTTGGTGGACGAGGGCGCATCGCGGTTGTCTTGAGCGATGGCTGCCGTGGGCAGGACTTCGTAGAATGCTCCTTCGGGAAGGGGAAGCTGTTGGCTGGCGGCCTTCGCGGGGACATCGGCTTGTTCATTATCCGCGCGAGGGATGGCCTTAACCGTGACGCCCACGAAGTGTTGCTCCTTCGCTCTTACGGCTGCCAAGTACTTGGCCAGCTTAGGGTTCTTGGCTTGGTAGGATTTATCGACGTGGCCCGCCACCAGCCGTGAGTCGGTGCGGACAAGGACCCGTCGTGCGCCAAGTGCCCTGAGCTTGGTGAGGCCGAAGAGCAACGCTTCGTATTTGGCCGTGTTATTGGTGGCCGAAAATCCGAGGCGCATCGAGTACAGCAGTCGGTAAGCTCCGTCGGTGTTAAGCATCCATTGACTCTTTTGCTGCTGCTGTTGTTACTATCTATATTTGTTTTGTTTTTTTGGAGTATGCTGTGAACTGGCATTTTCAGAGAAAGGCATACATGTTAAAAGAGCTAGGATGAACATACTGAAGTGATGATTTACCTCTATCTTCTTTTAATAAAAAAAATTGGGAGGCTACAACAATATTTTTTCATTTCTTAAAAATCGGTCCATCATCAAATGTTTTCCTTTGTTAATATTTCATGAACTGCCAGACATATATTTTCTCTACATATCCATGTCTGTTGAATGTTTTTGTTCTGTAGCAATGCATGGGCACTCAACTAGTTTCCATTAATTGCATGTTTTCAACATGTATTGTCTAACTACATGATCCTCCTGAGCCGCTCCCACGGGTGACTCATGGGGCGACCCAGTCTGCGCCGCCAAAGGCCCCGTCCACTGATGTCCCCCATTGCCACCATTGCCATCGGCATGACGACAAAGGCAAGCCCCCAACTGCAACTCCCCTCCCTCTTTTTTTCTTCTCCTTCCCTCCCTTTTTTTCTTCTCCTTCCCTCCCCATTGTTCCAGATCTAGAGCCTCTTTTGTCTTTTTTTTTGCCACCGATGACGTTGATTCGTTTCTACATCTACGATAAGCGTGGCAACACCAGCAGCATGAAGTGGACACGAACACGTCGGTCACTGGGGTAGGCCCACCAACAGCCCCACATCCAACCGAATCTGTTGTGGCACCACCAGATCTGAAGAAGAAGAAGAAGAGCATGACGCCGCCGACTTCTTGTTGCTGCTTAGCCAGTGCATCGTGTATGAGGCGGGAGCAATGAGGGAGTGTTTGTGCGGCACCATAGAGAAGGACATTGAGAAAAAGTACCCCAGCGGCGCCTTCGACCCGCTCGGCTTCTCCAAGGACCCCATCAAGTTCGAGGAGTACAAATCAAGAACGGGCAACTAGTGATGCCTGCGTTCGTTGGGTTCTGCATGCAGCAGTCAATGTACCCCGACATCGGCCCGCTGGAGGACCTGGCGGACTCGTGACACAAAAACAACATCATCGGCGGTGAGGGCTGTCCCCACATCTAATCGAGCCATGTCACAGCGATGGCATCGCTGGATCTGGATGTGAGCCTGCTGTCGGCAAAGCCTTCATCACCCTTCATCATCTCCGATCATTAACCGTAGCTTGCCGTCACCTAGGAGTCTGCCCCGCCACTGGAGTCATAGCCCACCGTTGTCCTCGCCCAGGAGTCTTTCTCTCCCTGCCTTTCCTGGAGCATTCTTAATCCTCTCCTTTACCTTCGTTTGTCATCACTCGGGAGTCCTCTGCTGATTGGCCTGCTCACGGAAGGCATGGATTCCATTGATATTCGTTGTTGCTAGGAGTCTTTCCTCGCTGTCAGACCGTCCGCTGACGGATCTATAGCCGTCCGCTGCTTTGCTCACTGGCGGGCTCATGATCAAGACCTAGCCTTGCTGTTGTTGTTGGAGTCCTCGCCCTGAGTACTAAGCCGATTTGTTTTGAAGAGGCCCAAAGAGCAGGGCGTTCAGCCGTTTGAGTCATCGTCCTAAGTAGAAACACTGCTTTGGAGGCCCATGTTTAGCAGTTTTGGTTCGGTCTTGTGACTAAGCACGCCGCTGTTGGTGAGCCATGTGGGAGGAGGGGGAGTAGTGTCAGACCTATCGGCTTCATTTGCATGTCGTCCACCATCGTCACCTAAGCAGAAGGGCCACTTTCTCGCAATCTTCGTTCTAAAGTTTTCTATTAATTTTCCTATTAGTGTATGATACTTACTGTGGTTCTTCAACCGTGGTAGAGCTGTGATTAACCTTCGTGCAATTGTAGTCCTCTGCATCTAGCTTGAAATTCAGTTAGAAGCTTTAGCGTGTGGGGAGATAGGGTGTGTTGTTCTTCCCTTAGTAACATGGTGTGCTATGTGTGAGAGTTGTTTGGTATAGTACTAGTGGCCACTTGCCTGTGGAGTGTCCCTAGCAGGGCAACTGTTATTTTTCTTTTCTTTTTTCTCCCCCTTTATCAATATATCATGCAGCTATCGCTGCCGATTGTTCAAAAAACATGGATTGTCTACTTTCTTCTATATTCGCCGTATGCGACAAACCCACTTCTTTTTATCCTCACGCTGGCCGTGCAGACGCGTGTCTACCCGGGTATCTGTACGTCGTCTTTTTTCTCATTGCAATCTTCTCCCATATCTGCCTTTCTAGTACTGCTATGCTGCTGTAGCTCTTTCATTTTTTAAGTCAACATGCAGGCATCGACACATGCAACAGGACGTGTAGTTCTGAACCGACGATGCGCGCCACTTCTTCCTCCTTGTAGGTCAAGCCTAAATCTGACAATTGAGAATAATCCCTGAGGGCTTCTTCCGCCTCGCCGTATTCTCAACTTCCTCGTCTGTCCAAGCGGCGGCCACCCGTGCACCGGCCGGCGACGATGCCTCATGTGCTTAGCGCATCCCTCCATTGATCTTTTCTCTCTCTCCACCGTGGCGCTCGGCCAGTCGGCCGCCACGCGGTCTGTCAGCGTTCGCCATTATCAAGTTGCAGCGCTGCTATTAATTCTTCTTCTGTGTTAAGTGTGCGTTAGAGTCTGGACATGCTAACACAAATTGTGTACGTCCGTGCATGTCGCTAGAAGTGTGGCCTGCGTGTTTGAGTTGCACGCTATCCAGTGGCATGAGAATAGATGTTAGTTTTGCATACACTGCAAGCATGCATAGTTGTTAGGTTGTTACTAGTTAGCAAGTCCTGAGGAGAAGTTGGGTCTAGAGCTAGGAGTTAGACCGTGTCGGCACAGCATGGCCTAGGCCCATCAAGCTTCAGGCTGTTTCATGCCATACCGGTTTGGCCCAGTTATCTCGCCATATAGTGCCGTGTCGGTCCATCTTGCCTCCGGTCAAACCCAAGCACGGTCCAAAGCCCGACGTGCTGGCATACATGTTGTGTCAGCCCAAGCCCAGTCCGAAATAACTATACACAACAAAGGTGACGGCGATGATGGTGACGGCGGCCGCCATCTTCCTTTTCTCGTACCCGCCTCGTTAAAAACTAGTTGAAATTGAATTAATTGCATTAAAACATGGGCACGCAATGACCTGAATATTTCAGAAAAAAGTGGAATTTCCTTTATATTTTAATAATACAATGTTATTGCCTCGTTAAAACCTTACACCCCTGAGTGGAGTTCCCTGAGTAAGGAAAAGAGTACAATAACAATATATATACATACTAACTATAACAACATGTGTACATAGTATCTACTCAACAACGTCTAGGCAGTTCATGCGTTCGAGGTTAGCGTACGCCTACACGATTTCAAGATCCTCCAGTTGATGCTGTTGCCGCTCTTTAGCTAATTCCTAGTCTTTAGCGCATGTGATTGCCTCGACCATCTTGCGTAAGCATGCTTTCTAGTGCCGGTTCAAGTGCCTTGTCCCTATAGATGTACGAGCAGTTAATTTAGCATTGCAACAATTACAAGTTGCGAAGAGGGATGTTGAAGAAATGAGAGATTGAATAGCTTGTGAAGAATGAGAGAAGAGAAGTGAATTTATAGACATCAGCTCTCAAACGTTGCTCTCTCAAACGTTGTGCTCGAACGTTTTTTCCGATTCCTAAACGTTGATTCTCAGTTCTGACCATTGTGTGCATCTTTCAGAGACTACACTCATCATTCTAAGAAAATGGTTCTCTTCTCGAAGACAGCCATCTTCAGATGCTCCTAAGTCCTAACTCTTATCTCTCTCTCTAACTTTATTCTCTCATCTCTCCTCCCTCTCTCACACGTTCTCTCATCTCTCCACTCCACTCTCTCTCAGCATCTCGCATCTCTCCACTCTCCTCCCTCCAGTCCCCTCCCCGCAGCCACCCTCTCCACCCCGGCACCCCTCTCCTATGCCCCTGGCTGAATCCCTCCCCCCACCCCGGCCTCCCCCTCCCCCTTGGCCCCTCCCTCCCCACCCTGGTGCCCCCTCCTCCCCGACCTCCCTCCCCACCCCCACCGGCCACACCCCTCTCCCCACCCCAATGCCCTCTCCTCCCCCGGCCGCCTCACTTCCCTCCCCCCCCGGCCCACCCCCACTCTGGCGCCCCTCTCCTCCCTCCAGTCCCCTCCTCACTGCCACCCTCCCCCACCCCCGGCGCCCCTCTCCTCCCTCTAGTCCCCTCCCCGGCCACCTCCCTCCCCCACCCCGATGCCCCCTCCTCTCCCAGCCTCCCCCTCCCCCTCGGCCCCTCCCCACCTCGGCGCCCCTCCTCCCCCAGCCTCCCTCCCCCCCACGTCGACGCCCCTCCTCCCCCAGCCGCCTCCCTCCCCTCACCAAGCGTGCGCTATCCCCGACTCTCTACTTCTTCCCCACCACCAAGCCACGCTTCTCCCATGGCCCCACCCTATCCGCTCGTCCCTAGCACCGCGACAGCCGAATTATGTCCCCAACCGCATCGACGGTCCCAACTACGCCTGCATCTTCAACACCACCCTCCCCGACGATGAGCAGTCCCCAGGGGCCACCATGACCAGCGCAGAGATGCTTGTCATCACGTGCCAGCTCACCCGCCTTGGCGTTGACATCTCGAGGCAGGCTTCCTGGCATCCCCTGACTAGCTCGAAGAGCATAGATAATGCACCGCCACCATTTCTTCGGCATCTTGCAAAGCTCGTTGGCTGCCACCACCGGCCTCCCCTCCAGCCCCCATGGCCGATGGCCGACAGCTCCTCATCTTGGCACGACCCCCGTGGCACGTCGCGATGGCTCCTCCAGTGATCGGTATACTCCTTCGGTCCTTCACCTCTACTCCCTCTCTCTGCTATGTAATGCTTTGTAATGGCTTGTGTTGTGGAGAATTGGGGATGACCGTGAGTCATGGGATGATGATGGGAGGGCGATGAGAGGCAGGACGCGAGGCTAAGGCGGTCGCCGATGCTGGTGTGCTGGCCGTGCCCCCCGTGCCGGCCGAGCTTGCTAGGCCAGGCCAGCTTGAGCACGACACAGCACGTCGGGCCGTGTCATGCTACCCATCATGCTAACTTTCCAAGCCCAACCCAGCCCACCATTTGTGTCGTGCCGGCATAGCCCGCCACGTATCGTGCTGGGCTATGCTTGGGTCGTGCTGGGTCGACCGTGCATTGGGCTGGCCTGAAAAGCACAGACCGTCTCCCACCTCTAGTTGGGTCATCACAAGCAAAGCAGATTGGTAGTAGGGCACTGTAGGTGTGCATTGAGTCTTTATAAAGCATTGGAAGCACTTCTATCCTAGTGGGAGAGAATAAAAGAAGACAAACACAAAAAAACATCGTAAGTAGTTGCACAACACCAAAACTCGGTGTACTATGTTTGTTCGTGTTCTGCACCAATATTTGGTATTAGAGACTAAGTTCTTGATCCATGTACACCCAAGATCTTGCCACACTCTCTGGAAAGTAGTGTCATCAGTGATGAGGCTATGTCGGGTGCAACAGTGCAGGAGAGTTCCACCATCTCGTTGAATTAACTGATACTCATGATGAGCAATTATACAACCTGATCAATCAAGATGAAGGTTTCACTAATGTAGAAAAGGTCATCACAGATAGTTCAAAAATAACATCATAGACGTTTTTGTGAGCCGTCTAAGCTTATGGGTCAGTAATGATATGATGTCATCACAAATGGCTTTCGAACCATCTGTGATGCAGACTTTCACAGATGGTTTCTACTAAAAGCCATCTGTGATAGTTGACTATCACAAATAGTTTCTAAAACCGTTTATGATATATTACTATAACAGATGGTTTGTAGTAGAAACTATCTGTGATAAATCATATATCACAAACGGTTTCTAGTATAAACCGTCTGTGATAGTTGACTATCACAAACGGTTACGAGTTAATAACCGTCTATGATATTTTTTTTCTATTCACAAATCTATTTCTATTAGTTGGCTAGCCTTAGGAAATGCTAGCCATGCCCTCTGAAACAAGCAGATCAACACAGTATATATACATCCAATTCACATCCATTCATTTCAGAAACAAGAACATCTATATCACAAATCAATTAACTGAAATAAAATAAATCATCCATCCATGAACAAATACACATATGAATAATTAAGCTCAATCTGATCCAGTGAAATGTATTCTACATTGTGGAACTCCCCATTTTTCTTTTATGACTTTAGACAACAAGAATTATGCACACTATCCTCGAATCTGTTTGAGGTCAGCCTGTTTCAATGAAGTTGCAGTGATGGACACAACCTGTCAGTAGGAAAATCAATGTCGTGCATACATATAAATTGATAAGTATGAAATAATTATCACAAGATTGACAAACCTGAGGATCAATATTGTTCTTCGCAGAATCGAGGAGTAGTTGCATATTGTGGCAAACATAGAATCCACAGGTGTTGCCTGGCTGCTACTGTTGGCACTGTAAAAATATAATTTGTTAGTTCGAGAGGCTAATACTATGAAGTGTTATATAGGATTAATGTGTACTAGTGAATACCGGAAAATCTAGATCACGTCACAGGTCGTCGATCCCTTCATTGGATTATCCTACCTTTGCAACATATGTCACAGATGACATACGTGATTCCAAAAGATTAGCCTTAGTCATTAGGAAGGCAGAAAAGACTACAATAAAGTTATCTATGGAGAAAATGTATTTACCTGTCGATTGATTAATTATTGGACAACTGTGTACTTGGTTTTATTCTTCTTTAGGAAATCAAGGTATATTATCCTGTTCTATTTTGGTATAATTACAATTAGAATCTAGTGGAACCTACATAGGTATGTCATGGTTATTAAACCTAAGTTTGTATTGCTTATAAAGTACAATCAACATGTATAGCAACTAGTGCAGCACTTACCCCTGGTTGTAGGGCATAAGTATGAATTCCTTGTCGCGATGAGCCTCCAATGCCTTCGTCATGTAATTCTCGATGAAGAATGCATCCTTCTCGATGATATCCAAGGAGACCAAGCGTGGGTCGAGAATACCAACTGGTAATTTCATTAATTTGGCTTCACTCACCATGTATCTATATGTATACATACAAAAGCAATGAGTTATATATGACATTTATCAGTATTACATGAACATGGACCATAATTGTACACACTTACAGTATCCAGCATCGAATAAGTAAGGCATTGAGGGCATCGAGTGTGAAGAGAAAGAATAAGTCCTCGAAGGTTACTGTGAAGATGATCCAGCTTGAACTTGACGGTGAGACCCGAGCACCATTGTTCCTCCGGCTTGTTGGCCTATTTCATGTACCATGCATGCAGTCTCTGGCAAGCCAATCCTAGGGTTAGGAGGCACTCTTTCTAGATGACCAATGGCTCGTCTAGCACGAATTTCTAGGCTAAGGGCAAGTAAGGGATTTCACCATCGGTCTTTCTCGATTTGCCCTTGCCGCCTCGGCTGTAGGTCAACTTCATAGTGCGGGAGCCTCCAAGTAGATATCCCTTTTGGGTCACTGGATGAATATTCCAATGGCTTATCCTAGAGTCATGACCTCGTTGTTGGGGGCATCTGCAGTGGGATGACCTCGAAATTGGCATGAACACCGTCTATATTCACTGTTGCAAAACCTGGCACTAGAGTTACACTGTGCACCAAGGAACCGGGCCTGGATGGATACGCCTGGCTCCAAGCAGTGAACAGGGCAACAAAGACATATCTCACTTGGAGTTTGCACTTCATAGCCACCTACATAACGACATAAAATTACCTACTCCAACTGGCCTATTAGTGGATTGAGCATTCTGTAGATAAAAATTATTACTAGAATGTCATCGACAGAAAATTGGTAGTCGCTTTCCAAGGTAGGGTTGGACGCATACCTACTCCGATGGTTGGGGGCTACCTAGCATAGGAGTGGCGGAGGCTTCATGCTGATTTGAAGGGAGGTCGTACCTTTCCATCTGATATCTAACATACCTTTGCATCTCATCTTTAAGGGATGCCATAATGTCCTCTCGTAGCTGTGCCTCACGCTCAGCTTTGGCCCTCTTCCTACTCTAATATGTTTTGGAGTCCTTTGAGAAACCATGTTTTCAAGGAACATAAAGACCAAGGCATCTCGTGTGACCCAGGTGCTCCTTGTTTCCTAGGGCCACAAAGAGTATATCTCTCTCCCTGACAGCCTAGAATGAGCCTTCGGAAGATTCTACACTCAGTGCTCCCTGTAAGAGCTCGACATGTCATTTCACTTCTTATGAAGTTATGGAGTAATTACAAACTAGGTAGTTCGATATCTTACCAGATAGCAGGACACTTCCTTGTCTGCGAGGTTTCGAAAGGAGATGGCCTCCGACAATATGGTAGATCACCTCGCTCTTATCCAGTTTTGAGTGCGCTCATCAAGGATCTTGGCAAATGGCGGGGAAATGCCCCGTAGGATTGCTTGCTCGTCCTCTATCGGACCCGGATTTTTCAATCCAAATCCACTGTGATTTTACTGCACTATTCCCTGGATCAGTAGATAGTGCTCACAGATTACAGTTCTGAATATCAAAGTAAATATCATGCGGAAGCGTAAATAAAATAGTAGACTTACTCATGGGCCGATTAGGCCGAAATCAATAAATTGCAGCAGCGGAAGAACGAAGCACACAGGTGGGACCTTCAGGACATGCCCATATGCAGCCAACTGGAGGTGCGCGACCTAGCCCTTGACATCTTCATCTTCTCTGCTAGTATGTCCAATCTTGTTGTTGAGGTGAGGTGATTTGATTCCTGATGCTGAATTTTGTCGCAAAAGCGAGTGTGAGCACTCCAACCCCGTGCTCGCAAGCCAACACACAGAATGCAAATACATATAACATGCATGGCTCGACAAGGGAAAGACATAGGGTTATTTTGTTTTGCCAAAGAGTGCTTTTGAATACAATTACTTAAAATTCCCTATGACCTAGCAGGTTTGAAATCACATTTTTAAACCATTCGTTGTAATAATCCATGTAATCATTGTTTTCCATATTTATGGCATCCCACCATATCCCATTCTTGGCATCACACCAAGTGTTGCATATGACATCGCACCATATGCTTATTGTGGCATCACACCAACTAACCTTATGGCATCACACCGAGGGTTGCGTATGACATCGCACCATACGCTCATTGTCGGCATCGCACCAACTATCCTTATGGCATCGCACCATAAGTTACCCCTTGGCATCACACCAAGGGTTGCGTATGACATCGCACCATACGCTATTTGTCGGCATCGCACCAACATTACATATGGCATCGCACCATATGTTGCTTATGGCATCACACCATAAGTTACCCATTGTGTTCATAATAGTTTGAAGGATATTCCTTGGGGCATTAGTGTCACCCCAAGTATCTAGCATTCCTAAGCATGCCGTATAAGTAAGGACTTATTTTGTGAAATCATATGTTAATTCTTACTATGGCGACAAGGTTCACATTTCCAAGATTGGCAAGGAGAATAATATACACAACAGCAACAACAGGATTTAACTAACTTGCTGAAATCAACATAACATATTTCATGAAATAATAGCATGCAAGTTGCTAATTTAAAAGGAAATAGCTTTGAAATACTGGGTTCAAAATGATCAAAGTGTTGACTTGCCTGGCGCGGTTTACCGCGATCTTGAGTTCACACAATGCTTTCTCTTGGGCTTCTGGTCTTTATCTTCAATTTGCTCTTGATCACACCTGATCCTTTGATTCTTCAGGATTCCCATATCTAATTACGTGCTAAATAACTGAATACAAATAAAGGCAAATAACTCAAAAGATCCAAATAAATCCGATTAATTTAAATGGCCGATTTAATTTAATTTATACATTTTTATTACGATTTGAGAATAGAAGGATGATTCGGTTTAGTGTGTTGCAAACACAGTGGTAGCCGGACTTGAGAGAACGAGTTATCTGAATAGCTTTACCGTGAGGGAAAATTTTAGGATAATAAGAGATCAAAAGTGAGGAAGTATCTACAGGAATTATTTACTTTGGAAAAGAAGTGGCCAAACGTAGCCGATTGGAGAAAGGCGAGGTACGATCTTTTTATTATTAACTTCTATTATTAGATTTGCATTTTTCAAGGAAGTTCCATGAGTCGGGTTAGACCTATAGACTGGTGCAGGAGTTTAGTGTCCAAATTTTATCTTTTGGGTATGCATTCCTTGCAACTCAGGTTATGGTAAAGGCAAACTGGACTGATGGATGAGATCTGTACTTATTCTATAAATCTTTTAGTCGAAGGTATTATAACATTTGGATATCTTTATTGAGTTTTTAGAATAATCTCTGATATAGGCTTTTACTTATTAATTAGGTTAAGATAAATAGCAAGGGCTCAATATTTATTCTTTATATGGTAATTAATTAGAATTTAAATCTCTAATAATCACATTATCATATTTTATGTATCTTCATTCATAGCTAGGCTAAATTTAAGTTGAATTAGGATCCATTCATATGGGCCCTAACTTGTTATATATATAATTATGCTTAATACTATTATGTACTAAAGCTAGTGTCAAGATTTAATTAGTGGTACTATTATCATTTTATTTGCACCTTTGTTATTATTAAGCTTAGCTTTATTTTTAATTTTTATTTATCTAGCAAAGCTTGTCGTACAGGGTTATATATTAGTGTAGCTACTTAATTAAATCTATTAAGGGAGTTTGTTTTAATGATGACATGCTAGAGCATATATGTTAATTATAATTTGAACATTTAACCAAAGTGTTTTTCTTTATCCATGCCCTTAACTAATATTTAGTCTTTTAGATTATAGCTCAAACCATATTAATTAATCATATATGAACTAACCCATATTTAAATATTAAATAATCTCATTCACATCCTAATTACTTTATTAGATTCTCTGAATTATTCTCTAATTTTTCTTGATTTTTATTAATTAAATTGGGTTACAAAAATTAAAACAAAAATAGGGAAGAGAGGTGCGGCCGGCTGGAATCGAACTCGGGTCACTGCCCTGAGCGTGCGCTCTGGTAGCCAGTCGAGCACGCGGTGTTTCTTGACTTACCAGGGAGAAGATTGTAGATGAGCCGAGGCTTCAACGTCCAGAAACAGAGGAGGCTCGGGGCAGCGGATGGCCGTGGCGTCGCTGGCGAGGTGCGGCCGGGGAGGCGCCAGCGACCGGTAAAATGGGATGCGCGGAGCACGGGGAGGATAGAGGTGGCGGAACGGTGGCCGGAGCGGCAGCGAGGCGGGCGGGCGGCTACTCGAAGTGGCCGGCGGCGAGGTGGCTACGGAGCGGCGGCGCCGTCGTGGGAGGGGGAGAATCCAGTGAGTGCACAAGCAGAAGGGGGTGTTGAGGAAGCTTACCCCGCTGCTGGTCGGGCCGGGGAGTGTCTACGGTGGACCGGCGGCGATGGCCATGGGCGGCGCAGAGGAGGTTCATGTCGCCGGCGCGCTACGGTGCATGAAGGAGCGGGGCGGTGTTCGGAGAAGCTCCGTGGCGGCGTGATGATGCCTCTGAAGAGAGGAATCGAGCCGTGATGCCCTGGAGGAGCAGCGGCAGAGATGGAGGTGTCGGCGGCCGACGGTGAGGAGGAAAGCGATTCCGGCGAGCTCGGCGCATGAAAATCCAATTGGGTGGAAGGGGAAGGAGAGGAGAGGTGGGGACGCGATATGGCGCGGTGCACTTGGCCGGAGATCGCCGGAGCTGCCGGGACGGCGCAGAGGCGTAAGCGGCGGCGGGTGCGCTCAGGCAAAACCGGCAAAATGGGAGGAGGGGAGGGAGAATGGCGCGGAGGGCTTCTTATGGTCACGGAGCGTTGCAGAGAAACCGTGGGCGACAGGGAACAAACCGTGGGCGGCGAGATTGCATGGATGCCACGAGGAGGTCAGGAGCTGAGCTCCACAGAGGAAAGAAGAAAAGTGGCGCTGGCGCGGGCGCACGAGAGAGGAAGGAGAGAAGAAAGAAAGAGAGACGGGAGAACGGGCGCGGTGCGGGGCCACCGGCCAGAGGGAGGAGCGGGAGCGAAGCCGGGCCCGCTGGCAGCGGCGGAAGGAGATGCGGGCGGGGAGGGCCCGCGGTCAGGGAAAGAGAGCGGGTGCAGGGGCGGGGCCCGCTTGCCAGGGGGCGCGCACACGCGCGCGTCGCGCGGCTGGACCGTGCAGGTGCTGGGCCGGGGTGATGGCCGGCCCGGCTCCTTTGTATATTTTTATTTTTTTTCTCTTGTTTTTGTTGCTTTATATTTCTTGCTATATTTTGAGTTAACTTGGGTACAAATTCAAATATAAATTCCATATTTTATCTTAAGTTCCTCCCTCCTATATTCTGGATCATCTTTTCAGATTCTAAATTACAATTTGAATTTACCTTCTTAATTGTATATTTTCTTTTTATTTCAAACTTTGGGAACCTCAACCAAAAATCTTGAAGAAACACCATGAAATCCAAATCAAAAATAGAATATACTGCAAAGTGTCTCAAGGGCTCCACATTTTACAAAATCATATTTTTAGGTATGTTACATCCTCCTTCCTCCATTGTGAGATTTTACTTGCATACCCAATGGTGCTGAGTTTGTGAGGGTGCATGTTTTTTACCTGAAGGGCCCTATGGGCCACACTTTCACTCCTAAAATTATCTATTGTCTTCATTGCCACAACTCTTACCATGCGGTTCTAGGAATGGATACTTGTGGAAGGGTGTCATATCCTTCTCCACGTGTGACAAGCAGGCTCTTGAAGTTCTTCCATACTTTGCATGCCGCTAGCAACGTATGTCATTGCGCGGAGGCCTTGTGTTCTTTTGGGATCTTGAACGATCGAAAAACTTCCGTCACTAGCTCACTTTTCTGAACTTTGTTCACCTTCTGTGAGACCATGTGGAGGTCACCCCATGGATGTGGTGAGTAATTGACACTTAATATAGAGAGATTGAGTTTGGTTTTTGAGGATTAAGCAGTTGTTAGCTCTCTGTCTGATGGCCTTCGAGTTACTGCTGTAAGTGATCGGCTTTGACTTACTGTTGTGAGTGATTGGAAGGTAGTCTTACGACCATGTGGTCGGAAGGAGCTGGTACGACTTTGGTAGTCGTAGCCAGCGGTTAGTGGTCGGGAGTGTCAACCACTGCGGTTGGTAGTCATAGCGATCGGGTGCAGAAGTCAAAGCCTGTGTGATCGGTGATCCTAGGCGACTGATTGGTGGTCGGTTAAGGTCGTTAGACCTGGTGATTGGCTTGGTAGTC
Source organism: Dendrocalamus latiflorus (assembly GCA_017311315.1). Lineage (NCBI taxonomy): Eukaryota > Viridiplantae > Streptophyta > Magnoliopsida > Poales > Poaceae > Dendrocalamus > Dendrocalamus latiflorus. The sequence goes on along the minus strand of CM029626.1, from coordinate 23,466,354 downwards.
GTGGAAATCGACATGGTGGTCGGCTAAACTTTACGACTAGGTGGTCGTAAAGGCTCGTGATTTGGTGTCTGGCTCTACGACTTGATAGTCATAGGAGTTGATACGACTTTGTGATCGTAGCGACCAATCTTGGTTGTCGGTAGTCGTAGCCGCTGTGTGGTAATCGTTGCAAGCTTGCGATGGTCGTAGCTTGTGTTTTGGTGGTCGTAGCAGCCTAGTGAGTGGTCGTAGGCTGCTAGCCTTCTTGTTGTATGCATTCAACTGGTCGTAGGTGGTTTACGACTAGCAGGGTTGATCTTTGAGTGTGCCAATTGATGGTCTGAATGTCTGGTGCGGTGCTATGTGATGGTTTGCTTGTCTGTGTGGTTGCAGGACTTCGAAGCTATTTCATGGTGAGGCGTGGGAGGACTAGGCACAGGAGGTGTTGAGGTCCAGACGATCGGAGGCGCCAAAGATGATCGAGGCTGGTGAAGTGATTGCAAACCGGGGAGACGAGGAACCGGAGCAGGAGCTGCCGGAGGTGGACACAACGGGCAACGGCGAGGTGGACCGGGACTAGGCTCAGGGAGGAGTTGAGATCCAGACGGTCAGGAGGCCGGGTGCGATCGTGCGCTGCGAAACGGACCGGGACTAGGCTCTGGAGGAGTCGGAGGTCCGATCGGTCGGAGGCAGGCATGGTCGTGCAGTGGACAGGAAGCTTTCAGGAAGGTGCGGGGATGGCATTTTGGAGAAATGCGCAAAGCATGCAAGGTGGAAGCGGATTCTGTTGAAAAGCTCGGGTGCGGTGTGCGCTATCGTGTAAAGCGAGGAGTCTGTTGGAGTTAACAGACAAAGCACTAGGTTTGTTGGTGTTACTGGGTAAAGTGAGAAGTAAAACCCAGTGTTAGTTGGGGTTAACGGGTGATCCCCAGTGCGGACTAATGGGTGGATCCATTAGGTCAAGGTTCGCATGTGAGCCTATAAAAGGAGAGGGGAGGCAAGTGTTAGACTTGAGAGATAGTTGGCCAAGCCGTGGCGGCCGGCACCTCTCCCTCCCATGGGAGTCTATCTGTGTGAGTGTAGCTCTAGGGTTAGAGTGTGTACTCCCAAGGGGAGTGGCTGTTGGGAGTGTCTGTGAAACTTTCATGTATGCAATCATTCATCTCTCTTCCTCTATTTGAGTTGTGTTCTCTATTTATTGCTTGGATGTCTTGATTGCAGTTTCTCCCCTTGTCCTCTTCTCTGTGTTCTTGGATATCTCTCGTTCTTGGCTTGTTCTTATTGATTGTTCTGAATTGCAGTGACATGTGGGATTGTGCCCCAAGATAACTTGGCTAGCTCTGACCCATGAGCGGTTCTATTCAGCAACTTCAGTTCTTGAACTTGGTTTTGCGCGTTTTTGATCAAATCGTGAAAAGGTCTCAATCTGATTGATAAGATTTTAATTCAAGATTGGAATAGCTTCTTGAGACCTTAAGCATTGTGCACACAAAGTTTCTTGGCCAGACAAACTCTTAATTGAAAGATATATGAAGTCTGGCTTTTTCAGTTTTGCGCCTTTCATTTTCCTCTGTTTCTTCTTCGACTAAGTCGTTCTCATCGACCACGGCGAAAAAGCTTTGATAGCCTTGTTATTTCTTAGCCAGAGGATGTTATTTTGCACTGTTTAAAGTCTCTTGACCAATCAATTCGTGAATCAAAAGATATTCGGAAAACCGAATCTTGCGATCGAGCGCTCCACTGGCCTCCTCTGTTTTGTTTACGATCACGTTCTGTTCGGCCGCCTCTCTTTTCGAACGGTGAAGACTTAGATCGCTTGCTTTCTTTTGCACTGGTTTCCGAGTGCTTGATGGTTGTAGATCTCGTGGTCATGTGCCCCCACGGTCTCATAAGGTGTCTGGGACCGCAGTCGGCTTCTAGTGCTAGTCGATGTTCGACCACATTGATCGTACGACCATGCCATTGGCTTATGACCACGTCAGTTCTGACCACACTCATCTTTCAATCTCGTCAGTCTTGATTTGGTGGTTATCGACTACAATGAATTCTGTTTGATATTCAATTTCCTACCAAGTTGCTTTTCGGTCGAGTGATCGAAGTTACGACCACTGTGCAAGCTATCGACCACGTTGTCAAACTTACGACCATGGTGTAAGCTTCGATCACGTTGACGGGTTTTCAGTTCTGGTAGTCGTGCGTCTTCTCTGGTACCTCTAGCCATTTACGACCACACTTGCTTTCTATCGCTTCATGATCTTAAGTCGTGTGGTCGCTCAACTTCTATGCAATCTCTTGTCGCTCGCAATTGCACGGACGTTTTCTACAGTGGTATTGACCAGACAATGGTCTTTGACCACGTAGTCTGAGAGCAAGTCGAACGCTTTGATTAGCCGTGGTCGGAAGTCGGCAGTCGGGTCTTCAACCACGTCTGGAAGTCGGCAGTGTTCAACCACATTATCGCAAGATGCAATCGAAGTCGAAAGCGGGTTATCGACCACGTTGGTTACGACCACGTCGGTTTCGACCACGTAGTCGGTTTTCAACCACGTTGTCGGTTTTGACCACATAGTCGGTTTTCGACCACGTAGTCAGTTTCGACCACGTTGTCGGTTTCGACCACATAGTCGGTTTTCGACCACGAGGTCTGTTTTGACCTCGGTGTCTGCTTTGACCTCAGTGTCAGTTTCGACCAGGTAGTCGGCTTCGACCACATTGTCTGTCTCGACTACGCTATCTGTTACAGTTGGACCGAAATGGCGACAGAAGGGGGGGTTGAATGTCGACTTAAAAAATATATATATCCCCCTAAAACTTACTTCGAAAACTCTCCTCCAATAGCTATGGAAAACTATGAAGAAGATAAGCTAGACTCTCTGGAAACTCGAGCACTTAGCGGAAATAGGTACTGCAAACAGAGAGACCAAAAGGGGCAAAAACTCACAAAAAGAAACAAGCAACACAAGAGCTGCAAAAGGGGGGCCGGTCAGACCGCCCATGTTACTCCGGTCTGACCGCAGGCCGCAGGCCAGTCTGACCGCACCCTGGCCGGCGGTCAGACCGCCCAGGCCACACCAGTCTGACCGCCCCTTCAAGTCCGGTCTGACCGCCCATGTTACTCCGGTCTGACCGCCCAACGAATTCAGAGCACAGTAAGGGCTGAAAATCAGACAACAAAAGTGCAGTTTTTGCAGACTTTCAACAACAGATCAATTTGAGTTTTTCCCGTGATCCTTTTGGCCCAAAAACAGCAAGGAGACTACCAGAATAGCCAAAGGAACTTAAGTAATCAAGGGAAGCCAACAAGATAGCAAGAATTTCAAATTATGACAAAAATCTGAAACTTTGCAAGAACAGGACCAAAACTCAAATTACTCCCCAACCTTTGATCCTTTGGCCATGAAACTTTGAGGATAGCAAGTTAATAGCATCTGGGCTTTACATGCCAAGTTTCAAGCCATCTCAAAGAGGGAAACCAGATTTGCACCAAAACCCTAGAAGGCACAAGATGAACAGGGGAGGCCCAAAAGGCAAAAACTGAAATTAAACACTTGTCTCTGGGATTTTAGCTGACCAAATGGTCTAGAATCATAACCCCATCACATAGCAATCCCTTTTAGCACTCCCGAGCAAGAAACAACAAAAAAAGAAAATCTCAAGAAATCATGCAAAGAGGCATCAAAGGAAAACAGAGAGCACGGGAGAAAAACTCAGAGATTTCATTCCCAAATCAACAAGGATTACAAGGAGTCCCGATACCCCGATTGGATACACGAGGAATGATTACAAGACACTCAATCCATCCTCTCCCTCTCCTCTAGTCTCAAGAACACACACCCATACATGCTTGCTTCTTGGAGAGGAACACACCCAGACACAGAGACAACGAAGGGACACACTCTGCTGCCCTCAACAACTCCTCACCAACTAAAACCTAAAGCCAAAACCACCTCTCAAAGGTTCTTTTGACTCTAGCAAACCCTAACTCTCTCCCAAAGCCATAGGAATACATGCAGCCACCAACACCTATTTATAGCCCTTGGCTAACGGGTCTCCAACCCGTTACGCCCGCTAAACCCGAACGGAGCCCTCTCTCGCTTGTGTAGCCTCGTGAAATTACCATTTCGCCCCTCCTGCACCTTCCGGGAAGCTTCCGCGCTCCTTGTCATCCACGACTCGCAACCACATCGAATCTCCGCCGTCTTCGACACATCCGACCGTTCTGACCTCGACACCGCCTGTGTCTAGTCCGGTCACCTCGTGTCTCACCATGACTCCGCCTCGACGTCCTGCAGCCAACACAGACAAGAAACACATCAAATAGCACCGCTCGACACATGAAAGTATAAATAGCATAATACTTACCCATGAAGAAGTCCAAACCTGTCGAATCAAAGACCAAGTTTGACCAAGTCCGACCGAGCCTGATTGCACCATGCAACGTCATGGTCTGAACCAACCAAATCAAACTTGACTTACCTAAACCGATGTCAATTACTCATCACACACATAGGATGACCTTCACATGGTCTCTCAATCTCCCCCTTGATGAGTATATTGACAAACCCAGAAAAAGCATGAAGTTGAGTTTGAAAAGAAAGTCAAACATGGTCCAAAGGAAGAAAATGAAGCTAATGACCATGTCGACACAAGAGGCAAAAGAAAGAACATGTTTTCCTCAAAGCTCCCAAAATGGCTTTTTCTACCACTATTCTCCCCCTTTTGGCAATAAACACATGAAGGACGCAAAACAGAGAATAAGACAAAGATATGGATGAAATGGCTGAAGTTTGTTTATTTTAAACATTTAGAGCCATGAGAATTATCCAAAATGACCATTAAGTATTACATTAAGCCATAACTCAATAGAATGCTATCTAGATCATGACAGGATATATATAAGCCAGCTAAACCAAATAGATGACAATCTGAAATTTAGTGCAATTTGTGAGCATGTCAAGTCATCCATGATCAAAGTCTAGCTAGAGGTATCCAAGGATGATGCAAACCATGTCAATAAGCTAAGCGGAACCAAGAAGCTAGTATTGAGTCATATTAGAGTGTTACAATCTCAAGAGTGAAACATTTATTTAAGTTCTTGTAACCTTTGAGATTTTAGCAAATTGAGCACAAATGACATATTTTTCTTTAGAAATCTCATGATTGTTGCCAACCAGATTTTTGTTTTGTCAAGTGTTAGATCTCAAGCCTTATGCGACCACTCCAAGCAAGAAGCTTAAGAAGATGGTCTAGGTCATCCAAAACTCCCCCTGAGTTCATACCTAGTGCAATGGCAAGCAGTCTCATGAGATCAGTTTTTTCGCACAAAAGAGATCTTTTTGCATTCTTAAATAATTGTACTAACTCATGCTTCAACAAGAAACTAGCATAGCTCAATCTAACGCTCAACAAAGATTCAAGACTCAACTCAGCCTATTTGACATGGCATGAATCATAAGACGATAGCTAGAGAAAGACTAATCTCGAGAGCTAGCATGACAAGTTTTAATTCAAGTTGAGCAATTTTAATGAACTTATCATGGCAAAAGCTGGTCTTACACAAATGAAGTCATGATAGATCTAGCAAATAAGCACAAGTCATGACAAGATGTAAAGCATTGTAAACATGTCATAAAAGGATAATAATCAAGGCTCCATGCAGTTATATGACAATGCAAAAATGCTGAAAATGCAAAAAAATCCAGCTCCCTCTCAACATGTAATGCAACTTTTAGTTCAAGTTGAGTTAAGTCAATATTAAGCTCCAGAAGCTCCCAAATGAACTCCCCCTGAACCAAAGCAATAAAATCGAGAAGCTTGCAAGAAAAACCAAAAGGGCAGTCCTTAAAGCATAGATGAGATGAAGAAGATACTATGGCTTAGACTGACTCTCATCTACCCCATATGACTCTAGGACTATCAACTGGACCTTCAAAACACTAAAGAGCAAACACGTACCCTGTCTACCCGAAGGTGGCCCGACCTTCGCTAGAACCTATAAGTAGTGAGTGAGCTCAACCTAGTGAGAAGAGAGACAGCTAATAAGCAGCATCCTAGAATCACAAGATAAGAGTAAGAAGTCTAAGCAGCTAGGCAAGAGAACCACTCTAACCTATGCTAGTAGGACTAACCCCAATGCACCCCGAATCCAATGCAACAGAAAGGAGCAAGAGCATAATTAATATAATAAAGCAGTAAAGCACAAATCTCCCCCTCACAACAGTCTGTAAGGACAAACCACCCCAAGCTCTCCCCGTAGAGCTCAAAACCTAGAGCTATCCAATGGTTTGGTAAAGATATCAGCCAACTGGTGGTCACTCTCCACGAACTGGAGCACGATGTCACCCTTCTCTACATGGTCTCTAAAAAAGTGATAGCGAATATCGATATGCTTGGTCCGAGAGTGCTGCACTGTATTCTTAGCAATGTTAATCGCAGAAGTGTTATCACAACAGAGTGGAACATTGTTGATAACTAACCCAAAGTCCCGCAGGGTCGAGACCATCCAGAGCACCTGGCTACAGCAACTGGCTGCAGCAACGTACTCGGCCTCTGCGGTGGACTGTGCAACACCGGACTGCTTCCTAGAAGACCAGGAAACGAGAGAAGTGCCAATGAATTGGCAGGTGCCAGAAGTGCTCTTCCTATTTATCCTACAGCCAGCAAAGTCTGCGTCCGAGTATGCTCTCAAGGAAAGACAAGAAGAGGAAGAGTACCAGATACCATAGTCAATGGTAGCTCGAAGATACCGAAGGATGCGCTTCACCGCCTGGCGGTGAGATACGCGAGGAGAAGCCTGAAAGCGAGCACAAAGACACACAACAAAGTGTATGTCCGGTCTCGAGGCAGTGAGGTACAAGAGTGAGCCAATCATGCTGCGGTAATCCTTCTGATCAACTAGCTCGCTGTCCTCATCTGGGTCAAGTGTGGCGGAAGATGCCATGGGAGTTGACACGGGCTTGCCATCACTCATGTCAAAGCGTCTCAGGAGGTCGCGGGTGTACTTGCCCTGATGCAAGAAAGTACCCTCCCGAGTCTGCTTGATCTGGAAGTCAAGGAAGAAGGTCAACTCACCCATCATGCTTATCTCAAACTCGGTGCTCATGACATCCGAGAACTGGGAAACGAGAGCATGAGAAGAGCCGCCAAGGATGATGTCATCCACATAAATCTGGACGAGTAGAAGATCAGTGCCATGCCGGCGAATGAACAAGGTCTTTTCTACTTTACCCATCTCAAACCCATGACTCAACAAGTAGGACTTAAGCCTCTCATACCAAGCTCTAGGGGCCTGCTTAAGTCCATACAGCGCTTTGGAAAGCTTGAAGACATGGTTTGGGTATTTGGAGTTCTCGAAACCTGGAGGCTGTCTCACATAGAATTCTTCCTCAATAAAGCCATTGAGGAAGGCACTCTTGACATCCATCTGGTAAAGCTTGAAACCCTTAGAAGCTGCAAAGGCAAGCAGGATTCTAATGGCCTCAAGTCTAGCTACAGGGGCAAAGGTCTCCTCGAAATCTAGATCCTCAACCTGGGAGAACCCCTGAGCTATCAGTCTAGCCTTGTTCCGAATGACAACCTCATTCTCACTCTACTTGTTCTTGAACACCCACTTGGTCCCAATGACATTGTGACCTCGAGGGGGCTCAACAAGCGACCAGACCTTGTTTCTCTCAAAATTCTCTAGCTCCTCATGCATGGCATTGACCCAAGACTCGTCAGACAGAGCATGACTAACATCCTTGGGCTCAAAGGTGGCAACAAAAGCAGAATGGAGATAGAAATGCGACATACCAGACTTTGAACGAGTGACTCGCTCAAAGAGGTCTCCAATAATCTACTCAGAATGATGGTCTTTTTGGATATGTCTAGGAGGTACTAGATGAGATGAAGAAGTGACCTCTACCTCATGAGCTGAAGAGGTAGGAACAGAGCCACTAGCTCCAGAAGAAACAGAAGGCATGGGCTGATCGCCTCGAGGTGCGGTGGAAGAAGGCACCTCAAGGGGTGGATGAAGGACTGGATCGGGTAGACAACCCTCATCTCCATCGTCCTCATCATCCACAAAGATGGGCTCGGACTGCTCTAAAGAACCTGAGACATCAGGCTTAGTCGCCGGACTGGCCTCGTCGAAGGTCACCTCACAGGTCTCTACCATTTTGCTAGACTCGCTGTTCCAAACCCGATAAACCCGCGAAGAAGTCGAGTAACCTAGAAAGATCCCATCACAAGAACGTGACTCGAACTTGTCTAGGTTCCCGGACTTCAGAATAAAGCACTTGCAACCAAACACACGAAAATGAGATACATTGGGCTTTCGCCCATATCTCAACTCATAAGAAGTGCGGTGCAGGTGTGCCTGAAGAAAAACTCGATTTGAAATATGGCACGCGGTAGCTATAGCCTCATCTAAAAACATCCGCGGTGTAGAGTACTCATCGAGCATCGTCCTGGCCATCTCGACCAAGGTACGGTTCTTCCTCTCCACGACGCCATTCTGCTGTGGGACGTGCGGAGAAGAGAACTGGTGCTCTACACTCGTCTCATCGCAAAACCTCTCAAAGTAGGAATTCTTGAACTCCATGCCATTGTCACTACGGATCGCTCGTAAGGCACCCGGAAGCTCAACAGAAAGCCTACTAAAAAGACCTCGGAAATGTGTAAACATCTCATCCTTCGAGGCTAAGAAAAACACCCAAGAGTACCTCGAGAAGTCATCAACCACGACAAGGATATACCACTTCCCTCCTGCTGACTTCACTCGAGCTGGTCCAACTGTATCCATATGGAGCAGCTGTCCTGGTGCATCGGTCATAGTAGCTGTGACCGGAGGATGGGAAGCGGCAACCATCTTGCCGTGCCGGCATGGAGCACAAACTAGATCTTTGACCATCTTGAGTTCCGGCAAACCACGAATGAGGTCGTGGCCGCTAACTCGGGTCAAATGGTCAAATCCAATATGACCAAGTCTCCTATGCCAAAAAGAAAGGTCGCGGGACGCAGAAGCAACTAAACACCTGAGAGGATCACCAGAAGACTCAGAAAAATCAGCACGAAAGATCCTCCTAAAACGAGAAATCCAGCAAACCAGACTACCCGAAGAATCAAGAATTTTGCAAGCATTTTTCTTGAAGCTCACCTTGAAACCGTCATCGGTAAGCTGAGAAACGGAAAACAAATTATACTGCAGCTTACTAACCAAAGCAATATCTTTCAAAATGAAAGAATCATTAACGCGCACTGTACCTTTGGCGATGAAGCGCCCAGACGAAGCGTCTCCGAAGGTGATCGTCTCATCACCTGGAGCACGGGCAAGGAAAGAAAACCAACGGGAGTCTCTGGTCATGTGTCGAGAACACCCGGAGTCTACGAGCCAAACCTTTCCCTTCCCTGCCCGGCGAACCTGAGTCAAACAGAGAGTAAAGTCTCAGTACTGGGGTAAATCAAGAGTGATTTTGGCACCCAATATTGAGTAACACGTTGAGCAGATGAAGTAGTCAAACACGACTGACCTCTATCTACCCTACGCTCTCTGTCACTCAAAGAAGCAGAAGGTCTACGTGTAGACCTAAAGCTGTTGCTGGGTCCGACTGCTATGGGAGAGTGTCGAGACCCGAATATACAAATCCGGACTCTCCTGTGTATTCTGCACTAGTCCAGGATCACGCTAGTGCACACAGTATAAACCAAAGATGAAATATCGAACATATCACGATTCACTAAGAAAAGACTCAAATATTATTAATAATTATCAGAGTGCGACCTTATGGCCAAGCTTACAATTATCAGCCGGAAGGGCTTAACAAAAACTAGCAGCGGAAATCCAAAAGAAAGCGCAGCAGCCAATCGACACGCCCACAGGCTATCGAGTGGAGAACGAAGCCTAATCCGCAAAGACGTCGAAGTACTCTCCTTCTGGAACCTCCTGCTGGTGATTCTCCTCCTCCTCAATTGAGCAACAGGGGCATAAAGCCGTGAGTACATTGGTACTCAGCAAGTCGTTTGTAACAAAGATGCAATATAGTATGCAAGGCTTACCAATGGATGGCTGAAAGGTTAATTTTGCAGAACGCAACAATTTAAAGTAAATACAATAAGTAGATTGAAAAGCAAGCTTTATAAATGATAATAAATAAGTAACCAAAGGAATTGAGACCAACCACAAGTGAACTGACCATTCACCCAAGGAATCCACCATGAACCAAGATCCATGAAATGAACACCTGTGAACTAACCATTCACTTCCCAACTTAACCCAACCAGGTTTTTATGAAAAACTCTACCCCTCGTGTGAAATCACCGAGCATTGTCCATGACCGAGGACGCGGCTATTCGAATAGTTTTACACTCTGCAGAGGTTGTACAACTTTACCCACACGATATGATCATCTTGTAATGTCACCGGTATAACATGCTTCCTTTGGCATGCCGACCAAGAAGATCACAACAAGGCCTTTACAATGTTCAATCTCAACCCAGTTCCGTCTCGCTAAGGTTTCGCCTCTCACCCCCTCTTGCGCCGATGTGGGTTCATGGCCACGCCAAACCACACTCATCACAATGACGGAACCGAAATTGAAACATCCCAAATTAATTAGCCAGGTCCATCCCATACTGGACATGTGGTAGTACGGTAAGGCTCAGATCAATGGCGCACAAAGTTAAGTCCTTAAATTTACTCAGGCGAAACATCCACATCCCATGTGCCTCTCGCACCCCCTTTACTGCACGATCAATCGCCCAAGTGAAATCCAATTTGTATAACCAACACCAATGACACCCCAATGTCATGGCACACACATTTTATCAATGTGGTTACCACCACGATTCAATATCTCATTAAGTCAAGATTAATTAATCACATGTGATGATGAACCCTTTCACAAAATAAGCAAGGCTAAGCATTCTAATCGTACCAACCCAATGTGACAAATAACATAGCATCACTAATTAAATTCCCAACCTAAGGTGACAATGGCATCAAGGTATTCCAAAATATCAAGGAGGGAAATAACCAATTGGGACGATAACTACCAATACAAGGGTTTTATAATAAAGTAGCAATGCATGATAATTTAAAGCAACATAATACATAATAGATTTGAAAACTGGGTTCAACATGATCAAAGGACATGACTTGCCTTGGCCTTGCTCAGCTGAGGACTCTTGATCTTCGAATCCAACTTCCGCTCCCTCGAACACGTGATCTAACGAGAGAGAAAGCGCATCGAAAAGACAAAATAAAATCAAATAAAATTCAAATGAACTCCAAAATCTTTCAAACCTGAACCAAAAGGTAGAGCTCAATTTTAGATGAATTTAGGAAAAAGAATCGGGTCAATCGGAGATAGGACGAGGGAGAATGGGCTCTTGGAAAATTGGATCTAAAGAAAATCGGGGAAAAATAGGAAATTGCACTGTGCTGTGGACCGGGCGCACAGAAAGCTGGGTCCACGGTGAACCCGGTGCACGAAACAGTGCGGGGCGGCGGCTGCTTGCGCAAGCGGCTCTGGCTGATGTGGCGCTGACGGGGCTGGCTGACGTGGCACAGGGCGCACGGGACTACGGGGCTCGTCTGACGGGCGGGCCCCACCGGGCAGAGACACGGCCCACGGTGGTCCGGGCGCACGGGAAGGCGAAAGGGCGCGGCCTACTGACGTCAGGGCTGACGTGGCGGCGCGGGGACCGAGGGGACGCGGGGCGCGGCCGAGGTGCGGGCGGCGGGGCGCGGGCGGGTAGCGGCGGCGGCTGGCCGGCGAGGTCTGGGACGGCGGCGGGGTCTGGCCGCCGGCGACCGAGGTGGCGGCGGGACTCACTGGCGGCGTCGAACGACGAGCGCACTCGGCGGCGAGCTCCGGCGACGAGCGGCAAACGGCAAGCGACCGGTGGCGCACGGGCGACGGTGACGCACGGGCGGCTCCGGCGATGAGCGGCGGCGGAGGCGGCGGCTCGGGACGAGGGAAGCCGAGGGGTTGCGGCGGCTTTTATGCACGCACACCGAGGAGTTCGGCTCGGAGACGGCGGAGGAAAAACGGAAGGCGGCGGCGGTGTCCCGATCGGAGACGAGGACGGAGAGTCCGGGTCGGAGACGGTTCCGACAGGTGGGTCCCACCTGTCGGTGGCCCAGGGCGACGGATGGCCGGGATGCGGGGCGCGGGCGCGGCACAAGCGCGGATGACGGCCACGCGGCGACCATCGCGCGGGTCAAGGCGGGCGCGGGCATGGATGCACGCCACGTGGCGCGGGCGAGGGCGCGCTGGGCCGAAGCGGCTCGGGCTGGGTCGGCTGGGCCGAGCCGGCTGCTGGGTTGGACCGGGCCGGTTTAGGGATTTTGGGGGGTTTTCTAATTCCAGAAATTCAAATAAATCATTTTGAGCTCTAGAAAATAGCAAATAAGTCCAGAAAAATCCAGAAAAATTCCAATAAATTCCTTGAGACACAAAGAACTCAAATAAAATAATTTTGGCAGATGTTCATGTTCAGATTAATCATATTAAATCCTTTTAATTCATAAAAAATTCATTTAAGCTTTAATTAATTCCAGAAAAATTCAAATGGTGAATTTTATTTCAAAGGCTTCAAAAGACTCTGAAAATCAGGATGTTACAGAGAGCGAGTCGGAGCACCGGCAACATGCTGATCACGCCGCGGGTAGCCATCTCGATGGGGAAAACGAGATTTACCCTGAGAGCAGCAGAAGTCACAACCAAAGGGAGCATGAGAACGAAAACCAGAAAACTCGGAAAAACCAAGTCCTCGATGCTGCCCAAACCCATCAACAGAAGCAAGCCTTTCTTTCTTCGCAATCAAGAACCCGCGTGCACGTGTCATCATCGATGGAGGAAGCTGCAACAACTTGGTGAGTTCTGATTTGGTCAAGAAGCTTGGCTTGACCACGCGACCGCATCCACATCCATACCATATTCAGTGGTTAAATGACTCTGGAAAAGCTAAGGTAACGCAAACATGCCGAGTCTATTTTTCCATTGGTGCTTATGCTGATCATGTTGATTGTGATTTGGTTCCCATGCAAGTATGCTCTCTTTTATTGGGTCGACCTTGGGAATTTGGTAATGATGCTTTACACCATGGTAGTAGTAACAAATACACTTTTATGCATAAGGGAAAGAAAGTTACTTTACTGCCTTTGACCCCAACTGAGATTATAGAGGCCGATAGGGAGAGAGTTGCTGCTGCTAATGATACAAAGGAACATGATAAATCTGAAAAACAGCAAGTAATCCATTTCAAAAATTCTGTTATGCTTGCCACAAAATCAGACCTTGCTGAAATTGATGATGTTAATGATACGTGATATGCTTTTGTGTGCAAAGATGCTTTATTTTCTCTGGATAATATGCCTTGCACTTTGCCTGCTCCTGTCACTAACCTTTTGCAGGAGTTTAGAGATGTTTTCCCTGATAAGATACCTCCAGGACTTCCACCCATTCGAGGGATTGAACACCAGATTGACTTGATCGCTGGAGCGAGTTTGCCAAACCGTGCGACGTACAGGACCAATCCCGAAGAGACTAAGGAGATTCAGCGACAAGTCCAAGACCTTTTGGACCGTGGGTACGTACGTGAGAGCCTTAGTCCTTGTGTTGTTCCTGTTCTTTTGGTTCCCAAAAAAGATGGTTCTTGGCGTATGTGTGTAGATTGTAGAGCCATTAACAATATTACTATAAGGTATCGTCATCCTATTCCTAGGCTAGACGACATGCTTGATGAGTTGTGTGGTGCTATAATTTTCACAAAGATTAACTTGCGTAGTGGATACCACCAAATAAGAATGAAACTTGGCGATGAATGGAAAACTGCTTTTAAAACTAAGTTCGGCTTGTATGAGTGGTTAGTCATGCCTTTTGGTTTAACTAATGCACCTAGCACTTTCATGAGATTAATGAACGAGGTTTTACGTCCTTTCATTGGCAAATTTGTGGTCGTTTACTTTGATGATATCTTGATTTATAGCAAGTCCATGGATGAACATTTGAATCATTTACGTGCTATTTTTAATGCTTTGAGAGATGCACGTTTGTTTGGTAACCTTGAGAAGTGCACCTTTTGCACGGATCGGGTCTCTTTTCCTGGCTATGTTGTGACTCCATAAGGAATTGAGGTTGATAGAGCCAAGGTAGAGGCGATATGGAGTTGGCCCACGCCCACAACGGTCTCCCAAGTGCGGAGTTTTCTTGGCCTTGCAGGATTTTATCGCCGCTTTGTCAAGGAATTCAGCACCATTGCGACACCGTTGATTGAGTTGACAAAGAAGGGTGTCGTGTTAAATTGGGAGCCATCACAAGAGGAGTCCTTTAATCTTTTGAAGGACAAGCTTACACACGCACCATTGCTCCAACTTCCAAATTTTGGTAAGACTTTTGAGCTGGAATGTGATGCTAGCGGAATTGGTATTGGTGGTGTTTTGATGCAAGAAGGCAAACCTGTTGCCTACTTTAGTGAAAAATTGAATGGTCCTGCTCTTAATTATTCCACGTATGATAAACAATTGTATGCTCTTGATCATTCTTTAGAGACGTGGCAACACTATTTATGGCCTAAAGAATTTGTCATTCATTCCGATCATGAATCACTTAAGCATATTCGTAGTCAAACCAATTTGAATCATAGACATGCTAAGTGGGTTGAATTTATTGAATCTTTTCCTTATGTCATTAAACACAAGAAAGGGAAAGATAATGTGATTGCTGATGCTTTGTCTCGACGCTATACCATGTTGTCTCAACTTGATTGTCGCATTTTTGGTCTTGAACCTATTAAAGCACAATATGCTTTTGATGCTGATTTTAAGGATGTGTTGTTGCATTGTAAAGAGGGACAAGAATGGAATAAATTCGTGATCAATGATGGCTTTTTGTTTAGAGCTAACCGCCTATGCATTCTAGTTGGATCCGTTCGTCTTTTGTTGTTGCAGGAGGCGCATGGAGGCGGTTTGATGGGACATTTTGGTGCTAAGAAGACGGAGGACGTTCTGGCCACACACTTCTTTTGGCCAAAGATGAGGCGAGATGTTGAGCGGTTTGTGGCTCGCTGCACTACATGTCAAAAAGCTAAGTCTCGCTTGAATCCACATGGTTTATATATGCCTCTTCCTGTTCCTTCTATTCCGTGGGCAGATATTTCTATGGACTTTGTTTTAGGATTACCCAAGACTAAGAGGGGGAGGGATAGCATTTTTGTTGTTGTGGATCGCTTTTCTAAGATGGCTCACTTTATACCATGTCATAAAACCGATGATGCCGTTCATATTGCTGACCTCTTTTTCAATGAGATAGTTCGTTTGCATGGTATGCCTTCTACTATTGTTTTAGATCGTGATGCCAAGTTCTTGAGTCACTTTTGGCGTACTCTATGGAACAAGTTGGGTACAAAGTTGTTGTTCTCTACAACATGTCACCCACAAACTGATGGCCAAACCGAGGTGGTGAACCGCACATTGTCTACCATGTTGAGAGCTGTTTTGAAGAATAATTTGAAGCTGTGAGAAGAGTTCGCATATAATCGAGCGGAACACTCCACCACCAAGGTATGTCCTTTTCAGGTAGTGTATGGATTCAATCCCCGTGCCCCTATTGATATTTTACCTTTGCCTACTAGTGAGAGAGTTCATAATGATGCTAAGGAGCGTGCTGATTTTATTATCAAAATGCATGAGACTACTAAGGCAAACATTGAAAAGATGAATGAAAAATATAGGATTACTGGTAGTAAAGGTAGAAAGAAAGTTAAACTTGAACCGGGTGATTTTGTTTGGTTGCACTTGAGAAAGGATAGATTTCCTGAGTTAAGAAAGTCAAAATCGATGCCTAGAGCTGATGGTCCTTTTAAGATAATTGAGAAGATAAATGATAATGCATATAAACTTGAGTTGCCTCCCAAGTTTGGGGTTAGTCCCACCTTTAACATTTCAGATTTGAAGCCATACTTGGGAGAAGAAGATAAGGCTGAGTTGAGGACAACTCCGCTTCAAGAGGGGGATGATGATGAGGACATCACTTCTCCGGATACACACAACACTCCTCCACTTGACATTCAAGGACCAATCACTAAAGCTCGCGCCCGACAATTGAATTTACAGGTGAGCTCGTTCCTAAGTACTTCTTTTTGTAAATTTGAGAATCGATTGCTACCTAATGATTTAATTATGATTAGGAACCATGGAGAGGACCTGGAAGTACTTGGAGAAGGGCTACGAAATGCACAAGTCAAGCAAGGGCGGTCGAATCATGTTGGAGGCCCAACTCAAGCCGACTTCGAATCCAATTCGGAGTCCGGGACCAGGCCGCACTAAAACGGACGCCCAGATCGTATCCGGGCTCCGTTTTGGACGTTCTACATATGGATAGAAATCTGAGAAGACTAACTTTCCAATGGATCGAGTACCATGTCAAAATTCCTTCTGAGTCAACAGGAATTGTCGAAATAAATGGGCATTCAGAATCTGTCAGGGTGCTGCGTCACCGTCTTTTGGGCCGTTCGGCTTTGTATCGTGTTGGAGCCAATTAGGGCACGTCCAGGGGTTTTGCACGCCCCTCAATCCTTTATATCCAGCCGCCACCCCCACCATTAGGGTTTGGGTTGTGCTTAGATTAATTCTGTCTTTTAACAGTTTCGTCGTTCATCGGTTTGTGAGACCCCAACTTTTGAGTGCTAAATCAATACATCTGCAATTCAGTTGTGTTGTTCCTTGTTCTTGCTTGTGTTCTTCGATTCGCAGGCAAGGATTAGCCTTCTTGGCAAGGTCAACCGGCTACGCACGGTTGATAACCTGAGGAAACGTGGTGCTGCGATTGCGGGGTTCGAAACGTGTTGTTCGGAAGCCGGATCGAATTGTGTCGCGCCTCCACCAAATCGAACATATCCAGAACCTGTTAGAAGATCGGGACCCCGTTCCTATCACTGTCTTTCCATCCCTCCTCCTCTTGTAAGCATGGGAGAATCTCCGAGCTAGGAGGGCTAACTGCTCATCCGCAAGTTGCTCTAACTCATCATCAGTTATGTCAAAGAGAGCAGCAAGGGAGAAAACACACAGCGAATCAGAAGAAAGACCAGAAGCTGAACTGGGATCGGTAACTGAAGGAATACGCGCATGCTACGAGAGCAGAAAACAAAAATTTCTACCACGCACACCAGGACATCATGCTAAGGAGGGATCATGGATCGTTACCACTAGACGCGCAGCGCAGCGGAAGAAGAGTTGGAGAAGCTGATCCAACCACGCACATCGAGGTAGTAGTGGAAGTAGCCGATCGTCCCGAACAGATCGTCTCCTCCACGCGATCAACCACACCACGAGCAGATCCAATCTGTAGGTTGTTAATGCCGATCAACGCCGCAACGAGCAGCGCCTCCACCGGTATCCACACGTCCGGGGCTGAAACGCCAATCGCGAGTGTACTAGCACTCGCGAGCGGCTAGGGTTTGGCTCGGGAGGTGGCGGCTAGGGTTTTGCTCGGGAGGAACAGAAGCATGCATCCCTCAGCCCCTCGCCTCCATATATATATACCTCCTCACTTGGGCCTCGTGGACCGAGGCCCAATAGGAGTCTATCCGGATCTCTATCCGAATTGAGCCCACATTCGAATCACATTCGAATTAGTGTTCCAACCCGTTAAGTGTGCGACCCTGTAGGTTCACGTATACTTGGTCGCGACCCGGAAACGCCTTTCCGGTCACCCTGTTAATAGCGGCCTCTAGTAAGACATATTAACCCCAAAGTATACGTAAAGATCATATCGGCTGAACCTATAATGTTCTCATATACGAATCCCTTTCCCTCACGATATAGATTAAGCTCAAGGCGAGACCTGTGTCATCCTCTTAATAGCTCAATCACTCTCTCGATTCCGTGATGGATTATAAACTCGTGATTGACTCCTCAATCACCTTAGCATGGCCATGCACTTTCATAATCCATTACATCGAGGGGCCCAGAGATATCTCTCCCATAAGGAGGGGCAAATTCTATCTTGATCATTCACATCCCACTACATGTTTCATGGCAAACCCAAAGACTACTTTTATGACTACCCAGTTACGGAGTAGTGTTTAGTAGTCCCAAAATAAGCTACTACGCATGTTGGGAACCATGATGATCTCAAGTCTAAGGATTCCACATAAACACTACTTGAGACCAACTGATGACACATAGAATCTCTGCAGTGTCTCATGGTGGGTCTATCCAACATATGTTCACTAACACATGTCCATATTATTGATTTGGTATCTCCATACCATGATCCATGAGACATGATCATCAATCAATACATATGCTGATCTTTGAATCATATTTGTTCCTCATATGATATATAATCAGGGATCATTTAGAAATAGCAACATTTTGGCATTAAGAGTCTCATGAATAAGTCACATACTCATTGATCAATAATGATAATGTCTATTTCAAGGAACAAACTAATGCATCATAAACATAGTATGTGATATATATAACATCTCCATGTTGCCTCTAGGGCATATCGCTAACAGTAACTAGAGCCATCGATTGTGACTTCGACTTGCGAGAGACAATGTCAATCTCGTGAGTCTTGAGGCGTGAGTACAACGCATCAAGAGTCAAAGTCGAGAGGTCCGTGGTGTCCTTGATGGTAGTCACCTTCATCTCTCAAACCCACAAGTCAAGTGCAGCGAGCATCTATCAAATGTTATCCGAGTCGGGGTATGTAAGACCAACCGCTCAGAGGTTGCTCAGAATCTTGTGAAAACGCGCAAAGCACTCATCAAGGGACTCGCCAGCGAGCATTTCAAACTTGTTGTAATCTCGCTTGAACTGGTCCTGTCGCACCGTCTTTATTTGAGTGGTGCCCCCATGGTAAGTGAGAGACCATGTGGACATGCCCCATGTTTGTGATGAGTGATTGACGGTTGCTTTTGAAAGTTTGAGTTTGATTTGAGTGTTTTCTGCAAAGTCGTAGCTCTTTTGCTGTGGTTATAGGTCTTCAAGAGGGCGTACGACCGGTTTTGACCGTTGTCGTAGCTCTCTGGCCGTGGTTGGAAGGCAGCAGCAATCGCTACGACCACACTAACCGTGGTCGGAAAGCACTAGGAGCTATTACGACTGGTTTTGCTGTGGTCGAAAGTCAGTCGGAGTGCTTATGACCACTTTGGCCGAAGGCTGTACGACCACGTTGTGGCATTTACGACCACTCTGGCTGTGGTCGTAGGTCACCAGGGAAGTTTATGACTGGTTTGGCCGTGGTCGGAAGGCAATTCGACCATGTTGGCTGTGGTCGAAGCCTGTTATGACCATGTTGCTCGCGGTCTGAGGTCGTAAGTCGAAGCTACGACTGTTGCGGTCAGAAGTCGGCGCTCGAGTGAACGACCACGTTGGTCATGGTCGAACGCTGCTACGACCACGTTGGTCGTGGTCGAAAACTTGGTTCGCAGTTTACGACCATGTTGTGTTGTTTACGACCAGTCTGGTCATGGTCGAGCGCACTTACGACTACGTTGGTCGTGGTTGGAAGTCGTTAGTCGGAGCTTCGACCGCAGCGGTCGAAAGTCGGCGCTCGAAGTTACGACCATGTTATCGTAGGAAGAGGTCGGAAGCGCTCGGGTGAAGTCGTAGCGCGGTCGGTTGTGGTCGGAAACCCATTCGATCACATTATAGACTTAGGCTGAAAGTCGTAGCTTCTGTTGTCTGGTCGTATGGCTTCCAGAAGCAGTCGTATCAGCTGGGAATCGGTCGTAAAGACTTATGAGGTGGTCGTAGACCTTGTGCATTATTGTTTAAGTGATTTCGACCGGTCGTAATGTATGTACGACTGTGTGGAGTGTAGTTTGAGTTCTGTTTTCGATGCAATTGGTTGCTACCCTTGTGTTGTACGGTGCTATGAATGTTTGCTTGTCTGTGATGGTTTGCATGACTTTGAGACTAGTCGTGGTGAGGCATGGATGGTCGAGACTAGGCACGGGGGTGCTGAGGTCGTGAGCGGCCGGGAGATGCCAAAGACGACGAGGTCTATGAGGTGGTTGCAAGCGTGATCTGCAAGGCAGGAGGAAGCTTCCGGGAAGGCAGCGGAGTGGCATTTTGGAGAAATGCGGAAAGTTGCAAAGGGAAGCTGTGTCTCTACCAATGCACAGGAGTTGTTGGCGCTAACGGGTAAAGCACTGGAAGCTTGTTTTCGCTAGTGGGTAAAGCGAGTGGTAAAACCCAGTGTTAGGTGGGGGTTTACGGGTTCTCCCCCGGTAGCAGAAGGCTATAAATAGAGAGGGTAGAGCTCGGGTGCTCGGTGAGGTTGTTCCCGAGTCACTCTGAATTTTTCGTTTCTATTTGTGTGAGTTGTCTCTGGATAGAGCACGGTTGCTCTTGTACCTCCGATGGAGTGGCTGTAGAAACCTCCATGATCAATCATTCATCTCTTTTCCTCAAGTTGACTTCTGTCGTTATGAGATGTTGTGATTGTTTTGTTTGCGATCTGTTTTGAGAGCTTGTTCTTCATGC
Organism: Dendrocalamus latiflorus; assembly: GCA_017311315.1. NCBI lineage: Eukaryota > Viridiplantae > Streptophyta > Magnoliopsida > Poales > Poaceae > Dendrocalamus > Dendrocalamus latiflorus. The sequence goes on along the minus strand of CM029626.1, from coordinate 23,445,896 downwards.
TATCCTCTTCTCTCCTCTCTTCAGTGTGAGTCTGCGTTCATTTTGGTGTGCTTCGATTTGCTCAGAACTGGGAATCTGTCTCAAGGCCACTTGGCCAGTTCATTCCCGAGAGCAGGAGTCGAATCAGAGAAGTTCTCTTTGCTGAATGGTCGTGCGCCTCAAGTCCTCTGTTTCGAGTTCGACCATGTCGCTCTAGCCGACCGTAGCAAAGACTTTAGATTTTCTTGGTATTTTCTCTTCCAGAGGTTGGATTCTGTCAGTGCCTCAAGTTTGAGGACCAAAAGACCAGAGAGTCTCAGTTACTCGGAAATCTGGCTTTGCGAGTCCTTCCGCTATCAACCCCACAGTATTCACTATTCTCTTTCTTTTGTCGGTTCGAGTAAGCTCTTGACTGGGGTCGGCCTTCCAGTAAGCTTTTCAACCCGAGACTTCATTGCTCAGTGGCTTTTGGAGAAGTAGGGTTGTTTGGATTCTTGGGGCAATTTTTAAAGGGCTCCATTCACCCCCCCTGTCGCCATTTCCGATCCAACAATTGGTATCAGAGCCGGTTAGCTCTTCTCAATAGATCTTAACCGGTCTCTAAGAGCCATGGTGACGGACAAGTATTCCACCAAGCCGCCCGTCTCTGATGGCATCGATTACCCCTTCTGGAAGAGCGGAATGGAGACATACATCCAGGCTCAGGGGTATGCCATCTGGCGGAAGGTGAAGGTGCGATTTGTTGTTCCTGCCGATGAGAACATCAACGCCGGGAACATGGCTGATGTTGAGGCGAACGCTAAGGCAAGGAACATCATAATCCAGGGGTTGAGCCGAAGCGAGTTTGATTGCATCTCTCATCTCACGTTGGCTTTCGACATCTGGGTGACCCTCGACGCATACCATGAGGGCACCACCCAGATCAAGACTGTCCGACAAGACCAATTCAAGTGAGATTACAACAAGTTTGAAATGCTCGCTGGTGAGTCCTTAGATGAGTGCTTTGCGCGCTTCCACAAGATCTTGAGCAACCTCCGAGTAGTCGGTCTCACATACCCCGACTCGGATAACGCTCGTCAGATGCTCGCGGCTTAGATGAAGGTGACTACCATCAAGGACACCACGGACCTCTCGACTTTGACTCTTGATGCGCTGTACTCGCGCCTCAAGACTCACGAGATTGACATTGTCTCTCGCAAGTCGAAGTCACAGTCGATGGTTCTAGTCACCGATCCCAGTTCGGTTTCAGGTCTTTCTTCTTCTGATTCGCTTTGTGGTTTCTCTCTCGCTGCTCTCTGTGACGTAACTGATGATCAGTTATAGCAGCTTGAGGATGAGCAGCTGGCCCTCCTAGCTCGGAAGTTTTCCCATGCTTACAAGAGGAGGAGGGACAGAATAAGAGGAGGACATGTGATTTGCTTCGAGTGTGGTGGCCCCAACCACATTCGGGCAAACTGCCCCAAGCTGGAGAAGGCCAAGAACGACTACGGCGGTTCGGGCAAGAATGACTACACCGACAAGAACAGCAACAAGAAGCCTCCAGCGCACCCTCAAGGCAAGAAGAAGTTCCGCGACTTTGGGAAGGCCAAGAAGCTCTTCCACCGCGTCCTCACCGCCTTCGATGACCTCGAGCTCAGCGAGGTGGAGGGATGGAGCGACGACGACGGGACGGGTGACCAAGAACCCAAGAGCGGCGACGACTTCTCCGGCATGTGCTTCATGGCCCTGGAGGGTGAACTGAGCGACAGTGAGCTGTACTCTGACTCGGACGAGGTATGCCCCACCTACGACCAGCTTAATCATGCTTTTCTTAAGCTAGGTGGATTTCATGCAAATGCTAGGGCTAGGTGTACCGAGTTAGAGAAGGAAGTAGAGAGCTTGTCACGGGAGCTTAGTTCACTTAGATCTGCTCCCTCCCGTGATGATTGTGATGTTTGTTCTGCTTTGCTGGATGACATGGAGAAACTAAGGACCTTGCATGATAGTGTGTCTTCTGAGCTAGACATGATTAAGGTGGATAATGTTAGTCTTCTTGCTGAGCTTGAGATGAGTAGAGTAGCGCCTATTTCATCTGCTGTTGTTGAGACTACATCTTGCACCTCATGTGAGGATAAGGACAATGCTTTTAAAGGTCTTTATACCATGCTTCTTGATTTGCCCGAAACTTGTGAAAGTTGTAATAATTTGAAGATGAACCTAAAACGGGCAGATCATAAAATTTCTGAGTTGTATGCTTGGTTGCTTGAGCCAGCTGCTTCATGCTTGAACTGTCGTAGATTAACTGCTGAACTTGAATCTGTTTCCAAACAGTTTCAAGAAATGATTGACAACAACAAGAAAATGGCTCAGTATGCGACTAAGAAACATGTTAGCTCACCATGCATTAGTTGTGATAAACTAAAACTTGAACTCGTTGCTTTGAATGAACAATGTGTGAAGCTAACTAAGGATTTACTAGAGAAGCCATCAACTCATTGTGATGTGATTGCTGAGGTGGGGGAGAAGCCCCAGGGTAAGGTGGAGACGCCTAGCGACGTGAACCAACTGGCTAGTAGTAAGTCTGTCCCTTCAGAGTCGGTTGTGCGTGCACAAGCCATTCTTTCCTCTACTATTAGTTCTTCTTCTGCTCCCTTACCTTCTGCTGTCTCTTCTTCCCCCTGCTCTTCTTGCACCTCTCTCTTTCGGGAGTGTCAGTACCTTATGAACACTCTCGAGAGATTTGTAGGCTGCAAGAAGAAGCTTAATCTTATTCTAGACCAATCCAAGATTTACAAATTTAATCAAGGTCTAGGATACGATTTCTATGAGGACATGAGGAAGCATCCACCTGCTGTGCTCAGACCCATAGCACCAGGTGTGATCGAGACTGAGCCCAGGACCGAGAAAGTCCAATTTAAGTCAGTGGGTTTTGTCCAGGGGATTTCTGACAGCAAGGTGATTCCACCTGCTGCTTCGGCCTCTCAGAAGGCGAAGCCTCCCCGTGCTACTTCTACCTCTCAGAAGGTGAAGTATCACTGCACCTTCTGTCAGAAGGATGGACACTCAGTCGATCAATGCTTCAGGCACGCCAAGATCGCGTGTAGAGACCGTGTTGAGTATCTTAGGCGCATTCAGGGTCAGCCCCAGACATTGAGTGCACCTAAGACCAACACGAGGTCCAGGTTTGCTTCTGATGGGTTTGGGCAGCATCGAGGACTTGGTTTTTTTGAGTTCTCTGGTTTTCGTCCTCATGCTGCTCTTGGTCGTGACTTCCGCCGTCCTAAGGGTAGCTCTCGTTTCCCCCGTTGAGATAGCTACCCGCGGCGTGATCAGCATGTCGCTGGTGACATGACTCGCTCCTTCGTAGCAGTCAAGCCCAACAATAGCTTCAGGTCTGCTCACAGACCTTCTGCTGTTTCAAGTGACAGAGAGCGTAGGTTAGATAAAGGTCAGTCGTGCTTGACTACTTCATCTGCTCGACGTGTTACTCAGTATTAGGTGCCAAAATCACTCTTGATTTACCCCAGTACTGAGACTTTACTCTCTGTTTGACTCAGGTTCACCGGGCAGGGAAGGGAAAGGTTTGGCTCGTAGACTCCGGGTGTTCACGACACATGACCGGAGACTCTCGTTGGTTTTCTTCCCTAGCCCGCGCTCCAGGTGATGAGACAATCACCTTCGGAGACGCTTCATTTGGGCGCGTCATCCCCAAAGGTACAGTGCGCGTTAATGATTATTTCATTTTGAAAGATGTTGCCATGGTTAGTAAGCTGCAGTATAATTTGCTTTCCGTTTCTCAGCTTACCGATGACGGTTTCGAGGTGAGCTTTAAGAAAAACGCTTGCAAAATTCATGATTCTTCGGGTAGTCTGGTTTGCGGGATTTCTCGTTTTGGGAGGATCTTTCGTGCTGATTTTTCTGAGTCTTCTGGTGATCCTCTCCGTTGTTTGGTTGCTTCTGAGTCCCGCGACCTTTCTTTCTGGCATAGGAGACTTGGTCATATTGGATTTGACCATTTGACCCGAGTTAGCGGCCACGATCTCATTTGTGGTCTGCCGAAGCTCAAGATGGTCAAAGATCTAGTTTGTGCTCCTTGCCGGCACGGCAAGATGGTTGCCACTTCCCATCCTCCGGTCACAGTTACTATGACCGATGCACCAGGACAGCTGCTCCATATGGATACAGTTGGACCAGCTCGAGTGCAGTCAGCAGGAGGGAAGTGGTATGTCCTTGTCGTGGTCGATGACTTCTCGAGGTACTCTTGGGTGTTTTTCTTAGCCTCGAGGGATGAGACGTTTACACATTTCTGAGGTCTTTTTAGTAGGCTTTCTGTTGAGCTTCCGGTTGCCTTACGAGCGATCCGTAGTGACAATGGCACGGAGTTCAAGAATTCCTACTTTGAGAGGTTTTGCGATGAGACGGGTGTAGAGCACCAGTTCTCTGCTCCGCACGTCCCACAGCAGAATGGCGTCGTGGAGAGGAAGAACCGTACCTTGGTCGAGATGGCCAGGATGATGCTCGATGAGTACTCTACACCGCGGAAGTTTTGGGCTGAGGCTATAGCCACCGCGTGCCATGTCTCAAATATAGTTTTTCTTCGGGCACACTTGCACCGTACTTCTTATGAGCTGAGATACGGGCGAAACCGCAGCGTCTCTCATTTTCGTGTGTTTGGTTGTAAGTGTTTTATTCTGAAGTCCGGGAATCTAGACAAGTTTGAGTCACGTTCTTGTGATGGGATCTTTCTAGGTTACTCGACTTCTTCGTAGGCTTATCGGGTTTGGAACTGGGAGTCTAGCTGTTGGATCGGAAAAGGCAAAAGAGGGGGGGTGAATGGTGCGTTTTAAAATCGCCCCCAAAAGTATCCACGAAAAATCTCTACTCTCCGATAGCTATAAAAAGCTATGAAGAAGAGAAAACAGAGGTCACAGAAAATCAACAGAGATCAAAGAAGTTGAGCGGAAGTCATAGCACGAAAACAGCAGAGAGTTGCTACCACGGCAAGGAAATATGCTGCCACGGCTGCCATGGCAAGGAAATCACTAATTTTGCTACCAGCCGACAGCCAATCCTGCTGCAGCCCAAACACAACCAGAGAGTCAAAGAACTGCAGTAAATAGCAAGAAAAACAGCCAAAACAGCAGAGAGTTCCTACCACGGCAAGGAAATCTGCTGCCACGGCTGCCACGGCAAGGAAATCACTGATTTTGCTGCCAGCCGAGAGCCAATCCTGTTGCAGCCCAAACACAACTAGAGAGCCAAAGAACTGCAGTAAATAGCAAGAAAAACAGCCAAAACAGCAGAGAGTTGCTACCACGGCAAGAAAATCTGCTGCCACGGCTAGGAAATCACTGATTTTGCTGCCAGTCGAGAGCCAATCCTGCTGCAGACCAAAACTGAAAATTGGAATGGAGAACATTACTGAAGACAAGATAAAAACAGAGAAAACAAGCGTTTGCTTCCAATCTTTTTGTCCCAGAGAACCACCACTATATTCCAAATAGCAAAGAGGGCTTGGAAAACTAAGAAATCACATCAAGAGACAAGAATTTCAGATTATGGACAAAAACCTGAAAAGTACAGAGAGTTGCCCAAAAACTCAGATTCCCATTTCATCTTTGATCATTTGGCTATGAAAATTTGAGAATAGGTTAGCAATAGCCTCTGGACCTCTCATGCCAAGTTTCAAGCCATCTCGTGAAGGGAATCGAAAATAACACCAAACCCTAGAAATTCAAAAAAGGGCTAAATCCTGAAAACTTACAGAGACTCCACCAAAAATCAAATTACTCTTCAATCGTTGATCCTCTGGCCATGAAATTTTGAGGGAAGCTAATTGATAGCCTCAGGACACTAGAACCCATGTTTCAAGCCATCACACAAAGAGAATAAAGAACAGCACTAAAACCCTAAAAATGCAAATGAAGAACAGAGGAAGACCAAGAGTAAACACTGAAATCAAAAATGGGTTTTTGGGATTTTATCTGATCAAATGATCTTGAGGCATCATCCCAATATAGAGCAACCCATTTTGGACCTTCCCAACAAGAAACAACTCAGGAACAAGAAATCAAGAAATTGAGCTAAGAGAGCATCGAGAGCAATAACAACAGAGAGACTGGGAACACAAACAAACTCAAATGAAATCATCTTGGATTGATAATGAGGAAGAGAGATACATGATTGCATAGAGAATCAACTCTTACCATCCCTACAACCCCATACATGCTTGAAAGATTAAGAACCCATCTCCTATCTCTCGAGAACACGCACAGAGAAAAGCATCGAAAGGGACACAGCCCTCTGCCTCCTCCACCCACTCTCACCAACTAAAGCCTAAAGCCAAAACAAACTCACAAAGCTCATTTTGACTAAAGCAAACTCTAAAATCCATGAGGAGGCATGCAGCCACCAACCTCTATTTATAGCCCTTGGCTAACGGGTCTCTACCCCGTTACGCCCGCTAAATCAACGGAGCCCGCTCCCGCTTGTGCAGCCTCGCGAATTTACCGATTCGCCCCTCTTGCACCTTCCGGGAAGCTTCTGCGCTCCTTGTCGTCCACAACTCGTAACCACATCGAATCTCCGCCGTCTTCGACACATCCGACCGTTCTGACCTCGACACCGCCAGTGTCTAGTTCGGTCACCTCGTGTCTCACCACAACTCCGCCTCGACGTCCTGCAGTCACACAGACAAGAAACACATCAAATAGCACCGCTCGATACATGAAAGCGTAAATAGCATAAACACATCATACTTACCTATGATGAAGTCTAAACCTGTCGAATCATCAGAATATGCAACCTAATCCCATACGACCAAGTTTGACCAAGTCCGACCGAGCCCGATTGCACCACGCAACGTCAAGATCTGAACCACCCAAACCAAACTCGACTTTCCTAAACCGATGTCAATTACTCATCACAAACACGGGATGACCACCACATGGTCTCTCAATCTCCCCCTTGATGAGTATATTGACAAACCTAGAAAAAGCGCAAAGTTGAGTTTGATTTGCAAAGTCCAACATGGTCCAAAACAAGAAGAATGAAGCTACTGACCATGTCGACAGAAGCTCTAAAATGATCCCGACTTTTGCAAAGTCCTATTGTTCTCCAAAGCTCTAAAATGATCCCAACTAGCTTTTTCTCCTCTATTCTCCCCCTTTTGGCAATAAACACTTCAAGAATGCAAAGGAGAGAATATGACATGTCAAAGGATGACTATGGCTGAAGTTTGTTTATTTAAGCATTTAGAGCCATGAGAATTATCCATGATGACCATAATGAATTACACCAAGCCATAACTCAATAGAAGGTTATCTAGATCATGACAAGATATGTATAAGCCAGCAAGAACATATAGTTGACAATCTGAAATGAAGTGCATTATGTGAGCATGTCAAATCATCAATAAGTAAAGTCTAGCGAGAGATATCCAAGGATGATGCAGGCCATGTCAATAAGCTAAGCGGAACCAAGAAGCTACTATTGAGACCAAAAAGAGTGCTATGCTCAAGAATGAAACATTGGTTCAAGTACATGGTCCTTTTTGTGTAATTTAGCAAATTGAGCACATAAAACATTGTCTTTTTAAAACTCATGGTCGTTTCCAACCCATTTTTTGTTGTTATGTGCTAGATCTCAAGCCTTATGTGACTACTCCAAGCAAGAAGCTTAAGAAGATAGTCTAGGTCATCCAAAACTCCCCCTGAGTTCATGCCTAGTGCAATGGTAAGCCGTCCAATGAGAAAGAATTGGTGAAATCAGTTTTTTCGCACAAAAGAGATCTTTTTACTTTTTAAACATGTTGTACTAACTCATGCTGCATCAAGAGACTAACAAAGCTCAATCTAAGGCTCAATAGAGATTCAACGCTCAACTCAGCCTATTTGACATGGCATGAATCATAAAAGGATGGCTCAAGAAAGACTAAACTCAAATGCTAGCATGACAAGTTTTAATTTAAGTTGAGCAAGTTTAATTAACTTATTATGGCAAAAGCTAGTCTACACATAGGAAGTCATGATAAATCTAGCAAATAAGCACAAGTCATAGCAAGGTGTAAAGCATTGTAAACATGTCATAACAGGATAATAATCAAGGCTCAATGTAGTTATATTACAATGCAGAAAGCTGAAATGCAAGAAAATCCAGCACCCCCTCAACATGAGATGCAACTTTTAGTTCAAGTTGAGTTATGTCAATATTAAGCTCCAGAAGCTCCCAAATGAACTCCCCCTAAACCAAAGCAATAAATCGAGAAGCTGGGAAAGGAAACAGCAAACAGGCAGTCCTTAAAGCATAGATAAGATATAGAAACAACTATGGCTCAGACTGACTCTCATCTACCCCATATGACTCTAGGACTATCAACTGGTCATCTAACAGACTAAGGAGCAAACACATACCCTGTCTACCCGAGAGTGGCCCGACCCTCGCTAGAACCTAAAAGCAGTGAGTAAGCTCAACCTAGTAAGAAGAGAACAGCTAATAAGCAGCATCCTAGAAACACAAGATAAGATCAGGAAGTCTAAACAGCTAGACAAAAGACCACTCTAACCTATGCTAGAAGGACTAACCCCAATGCACCCAAAATGCAATACAACAGCAAGGAGTAAGAGCATAATTAAAATAGTAAAGCAGTAAAGCACAGAGCTCCCCTCACAACAGCCCATAAGGACAAACCACCCCAAGCTCTCCCCGCAGAGCTGAAAACCTCGAGCTATCCAAGGCTTGGTGAAGATATCAGCCAACTGGTGGTCACTCTCCACAAACTGAAGAACTATATCACCCTTCTCTACATGGTCTCTAAGGAAGTGATAGCGAATATCAATGTGCTTGGTCCGAGAGTGCTGCATTGGGTTTTTAGCAATGTTAATCGCAGAAGTGTTATGACAAAAGAGTGGAACACTATGTATGACTAACCCAAAGTCCCGCAGGGTCGAAGCCATCCAAAGCACCTGGCTACAGCAACTAGCTGCAGCAACGTACTCGGCCTCTGCAGTGGACTGTGCAACTCCGGACTGCTTCCTCGAAGACCAGGAAACGAGAGAAGTTCCAATGAATTGGCAGGTGCTAGAAGTGCTCTTCCTATCTATCCTTCAGCCGGCAAAGTCTGCATCCGAATAGGCTCTCAAGGAAAGACAGGACGAGGAAGAGTACCAGATACCATAGTCAATGGTAGCTCGAAGGTACCGAAGAATGCGTTTCACCGCCTGGCGGTGAGATATGCGAGGAGAAGCCTGAAACCGAGCACAAAGACACACAGGGAAGTGTATATCCGGTCTCGAGGCAGTGAGGTACAAGAGGGAGCCAATCATACTCATATACTCCTTCTGATCAACTGGCTCGCCATCCTCATCTGCGTCGAGTGAAGCTGATGTAGCCATCGGAGTGGACACCGGCTTACCATCACTCATATCGAAGCGCTTCAGGAGGTCTCGAGTGTACTTGCCTTGATGCAAGAAGGTACCCTCCCGAGTCTGCTTGATTTGGAAGCCAAGGAAGAAGCTTAACTCGCCCATCATGCTCATCTCAAACTCCGAGCTCATGACATCGGAAAACTGGGAAACGAGAGCATGCGAGGAGCCGCCAAAGATGATGTTATCCACATAAATCTGGACGAGCAGCAGATCAGTGCCATGCCGGCGGATGAACAAGGTCTTGTTTACTTTACCTATCTCAAAACCATAGCTCAACAGGTAGGACTTAAGCCTCTCATACCAAGCTCTAGGGGCCTGCTTCAGTCCATACAACGCTTTGGAAAGCTTGTAGACATGGTTAGGGTATTTGGGGTTTTCAAAACCTGGAGGCTGTCTCACATAGATTTCTTCCTCAATGAAGCCATTAAGGAAGGCACTCTTGACATCCATCTGGTAAAGCTTGAAGCCCTTAGAAGCCGCATAAGCAAGCAGAATTCTAATGGCCTCAAGTCTAGCTACGAGGGCAAAGGTCTCCTCAAAATCTAGACCCTCAACCTGGGAGAACCCCTGAGCTACCAGTCTAGCCTTGTTTCGAACAACCACCCCATCCTCACTCTGCTTGTTCTTGAACACCCACTTAGTCCCAATGACATTGTTACCTCGTGGGGGCTCGACAAGCGACCAGACCTTGTTTCTCTCGAAATTTTCTAGCTCCTCATGTATGGCATTGACCCAAGACTCGTCAGATAGAGCATGACAAACATCTTTGGGCTCAAAGGAGGCAACAAAGGCAGAATGAAGACAGAATTGAGACATGCCAGATTTTGAACGAGTGACTCGCTCAAACAGGTCTCCAATAATCTGCTCAGAAGGATGGTCTTTTTGAATATGTCTAGGAGGTCCAGGATGAGAAGAAGAAGTGGCCTCTACCTCATGAGTTGTCGAGGTAGGAACAGAGCCACTAGCTCCAGAAGAAGCAGAAGGCATGGGCTGATCGCCTCGAGGTGCGGTAGAAGAAGGCACCTCAAGGGGTGGATGAGGGACTAGATCGGGTAGACAACCCTCATCTCCATCGTCCTCATCATCCACGAAGATGGGCTCGGACTGCTCTAAAGAACCTGAAATATCGGGCCTAGTCCCCGGAATGGCCTCGTCAAAGGTCACCTCACAGGTTTCTACCAATTTACTAGACTCGCAATTCCAAACCCGATAAGGCCGCGAAGAAGACGAGTAACCTAGAAAGATACTATCACAAGAACGTGACTCAAACTTATCTAGGTTCCCGGACTTCAGAATAAAGCACTTGCAACCAAACACACGAAAATGAGAGACGTTGGGCTTACGCCCATATCTCAGCTCATAAGAAGTGCGGTGCAAGTGTGCCCGAAGAAAAACTCGATTGGAAACATGGAAAGCGGTGGCTATAGCCTCAGCCCAGAACTTCCGCAGTGTAAAGTACTCATCGAGCATCGTCCTGGCCATCTCGACCAAGGTACGGTTCTTCCTCTCCACGACGCCATTCTGCTGTGGGATGTGCGGAGAAGAGAACTAGTGCTCTACACCTGTCTCATCGCAAAACCTCTCAAAGTAGGAATTCTTGAACTCCGTGCCATTGTCACTGCGGATCGCTCGTAAGGCACCCGGAAGCTCAACAAAAAGCGTACTGAAAAGACTTCGGAAATGGGTAAACGTCTCATCCTTCGAGGCTAAGAAAAACACCCAAGAAAACCTCGAATAGTCATCGACCATGACAAGAACATACCACTTCCCTCCTGCTGACTGCACTCGAGCTGGTCCAATCGTGTCCATGTGGAGCAGCTGTCCCGGTGCATCAGTCATAGTAACTGTGACTGGAGGGTGAGAAGCGGCAACCATCTTGCCATGCCGGCAAGGAGCACAAACTAGATCTTTGACCATCTTAAGTTTCGGCAAACCACGAATGAGATCGTGGCCGCTCACTCTGGTCAAATGATCAAATCCGATATGACCAAGTCTCCTTTGCCAGAAAGAGAGGTCGCGGGACTCAGAAGCAACTAAACACCTAAGAGGATCACCAGAAGACTCAGAAAAATCAGCATGAAAGATCCTCCCAAAATGAGAAATCCCGCAAACCAGACTACCCGAAGAATCAAGAATTTTGCAATTGTTTTTCTTAAAGCTCACCTCAAAGTCGTCATCGGTAAGCTGAGAGACGGAAAACAAATTATACTGTAGCTTACTAACCAAGGCAACATCTTTCAAAATGAAAGAATCATTAATGCACACTGTACCTTTGGCGATGACGCGCCAAGATGAAGCGTCTCCGAAGGTGATCGTCTCATCACCTGGAGCACGGGCAAGGAAAGAAAACCAACGGGAATCTCCGGTCATGTGTCGTGAACACCCGGAGTCTACGAGCCAAACCTTTTCCTTCCCTGCCCGGCGAACCTGAGTCAAACAGAGAGTAAAGTCTCAGTACTGGGGTAAATCAAGAGTGATTTTGGCACCCAATACTGAGTAATACGTCGAGCAGATGAAGTAGTCAAGCACGACTGACCTCTATCTACCCTACACTCTCTGTCACTCAACAAGTCAGAAGGTCTACGTGTAGACCCGAAGCTGTTGCTGGGTCCGACTGCTACAGGCGAGCAAGTCGGAGCACCGGCAACATGCTGAATACGCCGCGGGTAGCCATCCTGACGGGGGAAACGAGATCTACCCTCAGGACGGCGGAAGTCACGACCAAAGGGAGCATGAGGACGAAAACCAGCAAATTCGGAAAAACCAAGTCCTCGATGCTGCCCAAGCCCATCAGAAGCAAACCTGGACCTCGTGCTGGTCTTAGGTGCACTCAGGATTTGGGGCTGACCCTGAATACGCCTAAATGCCTCAGCATGGTCTCTACGCGCAATCTTGGCACGTCTGAAGCATCGATCGACTGAGTGTCCATCCTTCTGACAGAAGGTGCAGTGATACTTCACCTTCTGAGAGGTAGAAGTAGCACAGGGAGGCTTCGCCTTCTGAGAGGCCGAAGCAGCAGGTGGAATCACCTTACTGTCAGAAATCCCTTGGACAAAACCCGCCAACTTGAATTTGACTTTCTCGGTCCTGGGCTCAGTCTCGATCACACCTGGTGCTATGGGTCTGAGCACAGCAGGTGGATGCTTCCTTATGTCCTCATGAAAATCATATCCTAGACCCTGATTAAATCTACAGATTTTAGATTGGTCTAGAATAAGATTGAGCTTCTTCTTGCCTCCTACAAATCTCTCGAGAGTGTTCATAAGGTACTGACACTCCCGAAAGAGAGAGGTGCAAGAAGAGCAGGGAGAAGAGGGAACAACAGAGGGTAAGGAAGCAGAAGAAGAACCAACAGTAGAGGAAAGAATGGCGTGTGCACGCACAGCCGACTCTGAGTGGACAGTCCTACTACTAGCTGGTTGGTTCACGTCGCTAAGCGTCTCCATCTTACCCTGGGGCTTCTCCCCCACCTTAGCAATCACATCACAATGAGTTGATGGCTTCTCTAGTAAATCCTTAGTTAGCTTCACACATTGTTAATTCAAAGTGACAATTTCAAGTTTTAGTTTCTCACAACTAATGCATGATGAGCTAACAGGATCCTTAGTCGCAAACTGGGCCATTTTCTTGTTATGGTCAATCATTTCTTCAAACTGTTTTGAGACAGATTCAAGTTTAGTAGTTAATTTAGGACAGTTCAAGCATGAAGCAGCTGGCTCAAGCAAACAAGCATACAACTCAGAAATTTTATGATCTGCCCGTTTTAGGTTCATCTTCAAATTATTACAACTTTCACAAGTCTCGGGCAGATCAAGGAGTATGGTATAAAGACCTCTAAAAGCATTGTCCTTATCCTCACATGATGTGCAAGAAGTAGTCTCAACAATAGTAGGTGAAGCAACAGCTATCCTACTCATCTCTAACTCAGCAAGCAGACTAACATTCTCCACCTTAATCATGTCTAGCTTAGAGGACACACTATCATGCAAGGTCATTAGTTTCTCCATGTCATCCAACAGAGCACAGCATGTATCACAATCATCACGGGAGGGAGCAGATGTAAGTGAAGTAAGCTCCAGTGAGAGTTTATCTACTTCCTTCTCTAACTCGGTACACCTAGCCCTAACTCTAGCATGAAATCCACCTAACTTAAGAAAAGCATGATTGAGCTGGTCATAGGTGGGACATACCTCGTCGGAGTCGGAGTACAGCTCGCTGTCGCTCAGTTCGCCCTCAAGGGCCATGAAGCACATGCCGGAGAAGTCGTTGCCGCTCTTGGGGTCTTGGTCACCCGTCCCGTCATCGTCACTCCATCCCTCCACCTCGCTGAGGTCGAGGTCGTCGAACGCGGTGAGGACGCGGTGAAACAGCTTCTTGGCCTTGAGGGTGCGCTGGAGTTTTCTTGTTGCGGTTCTTGTCGGTGTAGTCGTTCTTGCCCGAACCGCCGTAGTCGCCCTTGCCCTTCTCCAGTTTGGGGCAGTTTGCCCGAATGTGGTTGGGGCCACCACACTCGAAGCAAATCACAGGTCCTCCTCTCTTTCTGTCCCTCCTCCTCTTGTAAGCATGGGAAAACTTTTGAGCTAGGAGGGCCAGTTGCTCATCCTCGAGCTGCTATAACTGATCATCAGTTATGTCACAGAGAGCAGCAAGGGAGAAACCACAGAGCGAATCAGAAGAAAGACCAGAAGTCGAACTGGGATCGGTGACTAGGGCCATCGACTGTGACTTCGACTTGTGAGAGACAATGTCAATCTCGTGAGTCTTGAGACACGAGTACAGCGCATCAAGAGTCAAAGTCGAGAGGTCCATGGTGTCCTTGATGGTAGTCACCTTCATCTCCCAAACCCGCAAGTCAAGTGCAGCGAGCATCTGTCGAGCGTTATCCGAGTCGGGGTATGTGATACCGACCGCTCGGAGGTTGCTCAGAATCTTGTGAAAACACGCAAAGCACTCATCGAGGGACTCACCAGCGAGCATTTCAAACTTGTTGTAATCTCGCTTGAAATGGTCCTATCGGACTGTCTTGATTTGGGTGGTGCCCTCATGATAAGCACTGAGGGTCTCCCAAATCTCGAAAGCCGACGTGAGATGCGAAATGCGGTCAAACTCGCTACGACTCAAACCTTGAATGATTATGTTCCTTGCCTTTGCATTCGCCTCAACATCGGGCATATTTGCCACATTGATGTTCTCATCGGCAGGAACCAGATAGCAGACCTTGACATTCCTCCAGATGGCATATCCTTGCGCCTGGATGTAAGTCTCCATCCAGCTTTTCCAGAAAGGAAAATCAATGCCATCAAAGATCGGAGGCTTGGTCGAGTACTTGTCTATTGCCATGGCTCTAGAGACCGGTTAAGATCTATTGAAAAGAGCTAACCGGCTCTGATACCAATTGTTGGATCGGAAATGGCAACAGAGCGGGGTGAATGGTGCGTTTTAAAATCGCCCCCAAAAGTATCCACGAAAAATCTCTACTCTCCGATAGCTATAAAAAGCTATGAAGAAGAGAAAACAGAGCTCACAGAAAATCAACAGAGATCAAAGAAGTTGAGCGGAAGTCATGGCACGAAAACAGTAGAGAGTAGCTACCACGGCAAGGAAATATGCTGCCACAGCTGCCATGGCAAAGAAATCACTAATTTTGCTGCCAGCCGAGAGCCAATCCTGCTGCAGCCCAAACACAACCAGAGAGCCAAAGAACTGCAGTAAATAGCAAGAAAAACAGCCAAAACAGCAGAGAGTTGCTACCACGGCAAGGAAATCTGCTGCCACGGCTGCCACGGCAAGGAAATCACTGATTTTGTTGCCAGCCGAGAGCCAATCCTGCTGCAGCCCAAACACAACTAGAGAGCCAAAGAACTGCAGTAAATAGCAAGAAAAATAGCCAAAACAGCAGAGAGTTGCTACAACGGTAAGGAAATCTGCTGCCACGGCTGCCACGGCAAGGAAATCACTGATTTTGCTGCCAGTCGAGAGCCAATCCTGCTACAGACCAAAACTGAAAACTGGAATGGAGAACTTTACTGAAGACAAGATAAAAACAGAGAAAACAAGGGTTTGCTTCCAATCTTTTTGTCCCAGGGAACCACCACTATATTCCAAATAGCAAGGAGGGCTTGGGAAACAAAGAAATCACATCAAGAGACAAGAATTTCATATTTTGGACAAAAACCTGAAAAGTACAGAGAGTTGCCCAAAAACTCAGATTCCCATTTCATCTTTGATCATTTGGCTATGAAACTTTGAGGATAGGTTAGCAATAGCCTCTGGACCTCTCATGCCAAGTTTCATGCCATCTCGTGAAGGGAATCGAAAATAGCACCAAACCCTAGAAATTCAAAAAAGGGCTAAATCCTGAAAACTTACAGAGACTCCACCAAAAATCAAATTACTCTTCAATCGTTGATCCTCTGGCCATGAAATTTTGAGGGAAGCTAATTGATAGCCTCAGGACACTAGAACCCAAGTTTCAAGCCATCACACAAAGAGAATAAAGAACAGCACAAAAACCCTAAAAATGCAAATGAAGAACAGAGGAAGACCAAGAGTAAAAACTGAAATCAAAAATGGGTTTTTGGGATTTTATCTGATCAAATGATCTTGAGGCATCATCCCAACATAGAGCAACTTATTTTGGACCTTCCCAACAAGAAACAACTCAGGAACAAGAAATCAAGAAATTGAGCTAAGAGAGCATGGAGAGCAATAACAACAGAGAGACTGGGAACTCAAACAAACTCAAATGAAATCATCTTGGATTGATAATGAGGAAGAGAGATACATGATTGCATAGAGTATCAACTCATACCATCCCTACAACCCCATACATGCTTGAAAGATCAAGAACCCATCTCCTATCTCTCAAGAACACACACAGAGAAAAGCATCGAAGGGGACACAGCCCTCTGCCTCCTCCACCCACTCTCACCAACTAAAGCCTAAAGCCAAAACAAACTCACAAAGCTCATTTTGACTAAAGCAAACCCTAAAATTCATGAGGAGGCATGCAGCCACCAACCTCTATTTATAGCCCTTGGCTAACGGGTCTCCACCCCGTTACGCCCGCTAAATCCAACGGAGCCAGCTCCCGCTTGTGCAGCCTCGCAAATTTACCGATTCGCCCCTCTTGCACCTTCCGGGAAGCTTCCGCGCTCCTTGTCGTCCACGACTCGCAACCACATCGAATCTCTGCCGTCTTCGACACATCCGACCGTTCTGACCTCGACACCGCCTGTGTCTAGTCCGGTCACCTCGTGTCTCACCACAACTCCGCCTCGACGTCCTGCAGTCACACAGACAAGAAACACGTAAAATAGCACCGCTCGATACATGAAATCGTAAATAGCATAAACACATCATACTTACCTATGATGAAGTCTAAACCTGTCGAATCATCAGAATATGCAACCTAATCCCATACGACCAAGTTTGACCAAGTCCGACCGAGCCCGATTGCACCACGCAACGTCAAGGTCTGAACCACCCAAACCAAACTCGACTTTCCTAAACCGATGTCAATTACTCATCATAAACACGGGATGGCCACCACATGGTCTCTCACTAGCAAAATGGTAGAAACCTGTGAGGTGACCTTTGACGAGGCCAGTCCGGGGACTAGGCCCGATATCTCAGGTTCTTTAGAACAGTCCGAGCCCATCTTTGTGGATGATGAGGATGATGGAGATGAGAGTTGTCTACCTGGTCCGGTCCCTCATTCACCACTCGAGGTGCCTTCTTCCACCGCACCTCGAGGCGATCAGCAATGCCTTCTGCTTCTTCTGGAGCTAGTGGCTCTGTTCCTACTTCATCAGCACTTGAAGTAGAGGCCATTTCTTCATCTCATCCTAGACCTCCTAGACATATCCAGAAAGCTCATCCTCTTGAGCAGATTATTGGAGACCTGTTTGAGCGAGTCACTCGTTCAAAATCTGGCATGTCTCAATTCTGTCTTCATTCTGCCTTTATTGCCTCCTTTGAGCCCAAGGACGTTTGTCATGCTCTCTCTGACGAGTCTTGGGTCAATGTCATGCATGAGGAGTTGGAAAATTTCGAGAGAAACAAGGTCCGGTTGCTTGTTGAGCCCCCTCGTGGTCACAATGTCATTGGGACCAAGTGGGTGTTCAAAAACAAGCAAAGTGAGGATGGGGTATTTGTTCAAAACAAGGCTAGACTGGTAGCTCAGGGGTTTTCCCAGGTTGAGGGTCTCGATTTTTAGGAGACCTTTGCCCCTGTAGCTAGACTTGAGGCCATTAGAATTCGGCTTGCCTTTGCAGCTTCTAAGGGTTTCAAGCTTTACCAGATGGACGTCAAGAGTGCCTTCCTTAATGGGTACATTGAGGAAGAAGTCTATGTCCGACAGCCTCCAGGTTTCGAGAACCCCAAATACCCAACCATGTCTTCAAGCTTTCCAAAGCTTTGTATGGACTTAAGCAGGCCCCTAGAGCTTGGTATGAGAGGCTTAAGTCCTATTTGCTGAGTCATGGTTTTGAGATGGGAAAGGTGGACAAGACCTTGTTCATTCGCCGGCATGGCACTGATCTTCTGCTCATCCAGATTTATGTGGACGGCATCATCTTTGGCGGCTCTTCCCATGCTCTCGTTTCACAGTTCTCGGATGTCATGAGCATCGAGTTTGAGATGAGCATGATGGGGGAGCTGACCTTCTTCCTTGGCTTCCAGATCAAGCAAACTCGGGAGGGTACCTTCTTGCATCAGGGCAAGTACACTCGTGACCTCCTGAAGCGCTTTGACATGACTGATGGTAAGCCAGTGTCAACTCCTATGGCGTCTTCTGCCACTCTTGACCCAGACGAGGATGGCGAGCCAGTTGATCAGAAGGAGTACCGTAGCTTGATAGGCTCCCTCTTGTACCTCACTGCCTCGAGACCGGACATACACTTCGCTGTGTGTCTTTGTGCTCGGTTTCAGGCTTCTCCTCGCGGTTCTCACCGCCAGGCGGTGAAACGCATTTTTCGGTACCTTCGAGCTACCATTGACTATGGTATCTGGTACTCTTCCTCATCCTGTCTTTCCTTGAGAGCCTACTCGGACGCAGACTTTGCTGGCCGAGGATAGATAGGAAGAGCACTTCTGGCACCTGCAATTCATTGGCACTTCTCTTGTTTCATGGTCTTCGAGGAAGCATTCTGGTGTTGCACAGTCCACCGCAGAGGCCGAGTACGTTGCTGCCGCCAGTTGCTGTAGCCAGGTGCTTTGGATGGTCTCGACCCTGCGGGACTTTGGGTTAGTTATCGACAGTGTTCCACTCTTTTGTGACAACACTTCTGCGATTAACATTGCTAAGAACCCAGTGCAGCATTCTCGGACCAAGCATATTGATATCAGATATCACTTCCTTCGAGACCATGTGGAGAAGGGTGACATCATGCTCCAGTTTGTGGAGAGTGACCACCAGTTGGCTGATATCTTTAACAAGCCTTTGGATAGCTCTAGGTTTTCAGCTCTACGGGGAGAGCTTGGGGTGGTTTGTCCTTATGGGCTGTTGTGAGGGGGAGCTTTGTGCTTTACTACTTTATTATATTGATTATGCTCTTACTCCTTTCTGTTGCATTTATATTCGGGGTACATTGGGTTTAGTCCTTCCAGCATAGGTTAGGGTGGTCTTCTTGTCTAGTCGTTTAGACTTCTCGCTCTTATCTTGTGATTCTAGGATGCTGCTTATTAGTTGTTCTCTTCTTACTAGGTTGAGCTTACTCACTGCTTGTAGGTTCTAGCGGGGGTTGGGCCATCCTCGGGTAGACAGAGTACGTGTTTGCTCCTTAGTATGTTAGATGACCAGTTGATAGTCCTAGGGTCATATGGGGTAGATGAGAGTCTGTCTGAGCCATAATTGTCTCTATATCTTGTCTATGCTTTAAGGACTGCATGTTTGCTGTTTTCTTTTCCAGCTTCTCGATTTATTGCTTTGGTTCAGGGGGAGTTCATTTGGGAGCTTCTGGAGCTTAATATTGACATAACTCAACTTGAACTAAAAGTTGCATCACATGTTGAGGGGGAGCTGGATTTCTTGCATGTCATTCTGCATTGTAAATATCTACATTGAGCCTTGATTATTATCCTTTCATGACATGTTTACATCGCGTTACATCCTACCATGATTTGTGCTTCATTGCTAGATTGATCATGACTTCATATGTGTAGACTAGCTTTTGCCATGATAAGTTAATTAAAATTACTCAACTTGAATTAAAACTTGTCATGCTAGCTCTCGAGATTAGTCTTTCTTGCGTTATCATTTTATGATTCATGCCATGTCAAACAGTCTGAGCTGAGCGTTGAATCTTTATTGAGCGTTAGATTGAGCTATGCTAGTTCTTGATGATGCATAAGCTAGTACAATCTTTTATGAATGCAAAAAGATCTCTTTTGTGCGAAAAAACTGATCTCACCAATTCTTTCTCATGAGACGGCTTGCCATTGCACAAGGCTTGAGATCTAGCACATGTTTGAAAATTTTAGTTGAAATCAATCATGAGCTTCAAAAGAAAATTTATGACAAGTGTGCTCAATTTGCTTAATTACAAAAGAACCAACTACTTTAACAAATGTTTCACTCTTGAGCTTGTAGCACTCTAATATGACTCAATACTAGCTTCTTGGTTCCGCTTAGCTTATTGACATGGTTTGCATCATCCTTGGATATCTCTAGCTAGACTTTGATCATTGATGACTTGACATGCTCTCAACAATGCTCTACATTTCAGATCGTCATCTATTTGCTCTAGCTAGCTTATACATATCTTGTCATGATCTAGCTAGCATTCTATTGAGTTATGGCTTGATGTAATACCTGTTGGTCATCTTGAATAATTCTCATGGCTCTAAATGCTTAAAATAAAACAAACTTCAGCCATTTTATCCAATTCCATGTCATATTCTCTCTTTTGCTCCTTGATGTGTTTATTGCCAAAAGGGGGAGAATATTGGAGAAAAAGACGTTTGGGGATCCTTCTAGAGCTTTGGAGAACAATTTGCTCCTTCCTTGTTGCTCTAGTGTTCTTTCTGTCGACATGGTCATTAGCTTCATTATCCTCTTTTGGACCATGTTGGACTTTTCAAAACAAACTCAACTTTGCGCTTTTTCGGTGTTTGTCAATATACTCATCAAGGGGGAGATTGAGAGACCATGTGGACATGCCCCATGTTTGTGATGAGTGATTGATGGTTGCTTTTGAAAGTTTGAGTTTGATTTGAGTGTTTTCTGCAAAGTCGTAGCTCTTTTGCTGTGGTTATAGGTCTTCAAGAGGGCATACGACCGGTTTGACCGTTGTCGTAGCTCTTTGGCCGTGGTTGGAAGGCGGCAGTAGTCGCTACAACCACACTAACCGTGGTCCGAAAGCACTAGGAGCTATTACGACTGGTTTTGCTGTGGTCGGAAGTCAGTCGGAGTGTTTATGACCACTTTGGCCGTGGTCGGAAGGCTGTACGACCACGCTGTGGTGTTTATGACCACTTTGGCCGTGGTTGTGGGTCACCAGGGAAGTTTACGACTGGTTTGGCCGTGGTCGGAAGGCTATTCGACCACGTTGGCTGTGGTCGAAGCCTGTTACAACCACGTTGCTCGCGGTCTGAGGTCGTAAGTCGAAGCTACGACTGCTGCGGTCAGAAGTCGATGCTCGAGTGAACGACCACGTTGGTCATGGTCGAACGCTGCTACGACCATGTTGGTCATAGTCGAAAACTTGGTTCGCAGTTTACGACCATGTTGTGTTGTTTACGACCACTCTGGTCGTGGTCGAGTGCACTTACGACTACGTTGGTCGTGGTTGGAAGTCGTTAGTCGGAGCTTCGACCGCAGCGGTCGAAAGTCGGCGCTCGAAGTTACAACCACGTTATCGTAGGAAGAGGTCGGAAGCGCTCGGGTGAAGTCGTAGCGCGGTCGGTTGTGGTCGGAAACCCATTCGATCACGTTATAGACTTAGGCTGAAAGTCGTAGCTTCTGTTGTCTGGTCGTATGGCTTCCAGAAGCGGTCGTATCAGCTGGAAATCGGTCGTAAAGACTTATGAGGTGGTCGTAGACCTTGTGCATTATTGTTTAAGTGATTTCGACCGGTCGTAATGTATGTACGACTGTGTGGAGTGCAGTTTGAGTTCTCTTTTCGATGCAATTGGTTGTTACCCTTGTGTTGTGCGGTGCTATGAATGTTTGCTTGTCTGTGATGGTTTGCAGGACTTTGAGACTAGTCGTGGTGAGGCATGGATGGTCGAGACTAGGCACGAGGGTGCTGAGGTCGTGAGCGGCCGGGAGATGCCAAAGACGACGAGTTCTGTGAGGTGGTTGCAAGCGTGATTGGCAAGGCAGGAGGAAGCTTTCGGGAAGGCAGCGGAGTGGCATATTGGAGAAATGCGGAAAGCTGCAAAGGGAAGCTGTGTCTCTGCCAATGCACAGGAGTTGTTGGCGCTAACGGGTAAAGCACTGGAAGCTTGTTTTCGCTAGTGGGTAAAGCGAGTGGTAAAACCCGGTGTTAGGTGGGGGTTTACGGGTTCTCCCCTGGTAGCAGAAGGCTATAAATAGATAGGGTAGAGCTCGGGTGCTCGGTGAGGTTGTTCCCGAGTCACTCTGAATTTTTCGTTTCTATTTGTGTGAGTTGTCTCTGGGTAGAGCACGGTTGCTCTTGTACCTCCGATGGAGTGGCTGTAGAAACCTCCATGATCAATCATTCATCTCTTTTCCTCAAGTTGATTTCTGTCGTTATGAGATGTTGTGATTGTTTTGTTTGCGATCTGTTTTGAGAGCTTGTTTTTCATGCTATCCTCTTCTCTCCTCTCTTCTATGTGAGTCTGCGTTCGTTTTGGTGTGCTTCGATTTGCTCAGAACTGGGAATCTGTCACAAGGCCACTTGGCCAGTTCATTCCTGAGAGCAGGAGTCGAATCAGAGAAGCTCTCTTTGCTGAATGGTCGTGCACCTCAAGTCCTCTATTTCGAGTTCGACCATGTCGCTCTAGCTGACCGTAGCAAAGACTTTGGATTTTCTTGGTATTTTCTCTTCCAGAGGTTGGATTCTGTCAGTGCCTCAAGTTTGAGGACCAAAAGACCAGAGAGTCTCAGTTACTCGGAAATCTGGCTTTGCGAGTCCTTCCGCTGTCAACCCCACAGTATTCACTATTCGCTTTCTTTTGTCGGTTTGGGTAAGCTCTTGACTGGGGTCGGCCTTCCAGTAAGCTTTTCAACCCGAGACTTCATAGCTCAGTGGCTTTTGGAGAAGTAGGGTTGTGTGGATTCTTGGGGCAATTTTTAAAGGGCTCTGTTGTGGTTACAGACCAAACAGAGAGAGAGATGGTAGTGG
Organism: Dendrocalamus latiflorus; assembly: GCA_017311315.1. NCBI lineage: Eukaryota > Viridiplantae > Streptophyta > Magnoliopsida > Poales > Poaceae > Dendrocalamus > Dendrocalamus latiflorus. Next base: position 23,423,203 of record CM029626.1, on the reverse strand, counting down.
AGAGTGAGTAATGGCTTGGGTCTTCCCCATGGCCTGCCTTCCGTATATATACATGGGGAGTGTTTTTACAATTATACCCTTACACTTGAGTATCCCCTCCAGGGGCACTTATGTCATTGCACATGGCCTATTCTGGACCTTATAACCTTCTACCAGGCCTGCTGGGCTTAGGTGGGGGCCACCCCTACAACAGGCTCCATTCACCCCCCCCCCCCCCGGTCGCCATTTCCGATCCAACAATAAGTGTCGAGGGTCTCCCAAATATAGATATGCGGTCAAACTCGCTACGACTCAGGCCCTGGATTATGATGTTCCTTGCCTTAGCGTTTGCCTCAACATCATGCATATTTCCAGCATTGATGTTTTCATCGACAGGAACAACAAACCGGACCTTAACCTTATGCCAGATGGCGTACCCCTGAGCCTGGATGTATGTCTCCATTCGACTCTTCCAGAGGGGGTAATTGATGCCATCAAAGACGGGAGGCTTGGTCGAGTACTTGTCCGTCGCCATGGCTCTAGACAGCAAGGAGACTACCAGAATAGCCAGGGGAACTTAAGTAATCAAGGGAAGCCAACAAGATAGCAAGAATTTCAGATTATGACAAAAATCTGAAACTTTGCAAGAACAGGACCAAAACTCAAATTACTCCCCAACCTTTGATCCTTTGGCCATGAAACTTTGAGGATAGCAAGTTAATAGCATCTGGGCTTTACATGCCAAGTTTCAAGCCATCTCAAAGAGGGAAACCAGATTTGCACCAAAACCCTAGAAGGCACAAGATGAACAGGAGAGGCCCAAAAGGCAAAAACTGAAATTAAACACTTGTCTCTGGGATTTTAGCTGACCAAATGGTCTAGAATCATAACCCCATCACAGAGCAATCCATTTTAGCACTCCCCAGCAAGAAACAACAAGAAAAAAATCTCAAGAAATCATGCAAAGAGGCATCGAAGGAAAACAGAGAGCACGGGAGAAAAACTCAGAGATTTCATTCCCAAATCAACAAGGATTACAAGGAGTCCTGATACCCCGATTGGATACACGAGGAATGATTACAAGGGACTCAATCCATCCTCTCCCTCTCCTCTAGTCTCAAGAACACACACCCATACATGCTTGCTTCTTGGAGAGGAACACACCCAGACACAGAGACAATGAAGGGACACACTCTGCTGCCCTCAACAACTCCTCACCAACTAAAGCCTAAAGCCAAAACCACCTCTCAAAGGTTCTTTTGACTCTAGCAAACCCTAACTCTCTCCCAAAGCCATAGGAATACATGCAGCCACCAACACCTATTTATAGCCCTTGACTAACGGGTCTCCAACCCGTTACGCCTGCTAAACCCGAACGGAGCCCTCTCCCGCTTGTGCAGCCTCGCGAAATTACCATTTCGCCCCTCCTGCACCTTCCGGGAAGCTGCCGCGCTCCTTGTCATCCACGACTCGCAACCACATCGAATCTCCGCCGTCTTCGACACATCCGACCGTTCTGACCTCGACACCGCCTGTGTCTAGTCCGGTCACCTCGTGTCTCACCACGACTCCGCCTCGACGTCCTGCAGCCAACACAGACAAGAAACACATCAAATAGCACCGCTCGACACATGAAAGTATAAATAGCATAATACTTACCCATGAAGAAGTCCAAATCTGTCGAATCAAAGAATAGGCATCCTAATCCTATACGACCAAGTTTGACCAAGTCCGACCGAGCCCGATTGCACCACGCAACGTCAAGGTCTGAACCAACCAAATCAAACTCGACTTACCTAAAAAAATGTCAATTACTCATCACACACATGGGATGACCTCCACATGGTCTCTCAGTTACGACCACGGTATATTGCGGCTGGGTGGTCGTATACGACCACGTTGTGCTTCCGCTGAGTGGCTGTAATTCGACCACACAGTACTCTGAACCAGTCATAAGGTGGTCTGTGTTCCTCTGTTTTTCAGTAGACCTCATGTCCTAATCTTTATAGCTTTGTAGCTAATGAACAAAAAGGATTATGTGATTATTTGGAGGAAAAATCTTTAGGCACCATTCACCCCCCCCCCCTCTGTTGCCTCATCTGGTCCTACACCTTCTTCCACAAATCAAACATGGTCTTAATCCATTCCTGTGCAACTATTCCAACTATTCTCTAGAATGTCATAGTAATTGCCACTGACAGCCAGCATAATGAGATTCTAAATAAATTTAATCCCCCCCTTAAAATAAATTGAAACCCCTCACGAAGTGCTTCCTGTTTTGTGGCAAATTACTCTTCAACTAGCAATTTGTACTTTGCCAGCTTATCTTCTAGGGTGTTGGATGCATATATTATTGATGTTCTAAGGTCCAACAAGTTTAGCGATTGGGATCTTGGTGCCCTGCAAAAGATATTCTTTCATGATTAAGTGGTACTGAAGGATTTATGGATTTGTGCAATATTTCCTTTCTCTTACACTCATTATCTATATTCTGGTACTTTCAAATTCATTTTCCATTTTCTTCATAATAAGAGTATTTGCTTCAGTTTATTTGTCATGGAACAGGTTCGTTGCGTAGCTACTACATTTATCCTTTTTAAGAAAGAAAACTAGGTCACTTTTTCCATCAAGATTTGGGGTTTGTCATCCTACTTGAATAAATGGGAAGTGCTATTAATCTTATAAATTGTATAATTTCTGCAAGCAGCAGCTGCAATTCATGGAGACATTTGGTGCATCTTTACTTCAGGTGACACATATGCATCACACTTTAATTTTTCTTTGCTTTTATGCTGTACTAACAATCTTTAAAGTCATTTTTCTTTAGTGCAATATGTAACTTTAGTTTGAACTCAGTTCCATTTTCCGTTATGCAGGCCAGTGTGCAACGGTTGCTATTTGTAAAGTTCATTGGAACATAACACAGTCTTTCTTCTGATTATTGGCAGAAAATTCCAATGATGTACAATTATTTATTTTTGTTATGGGACATTGAACTAACAACACTAATAAGGACACACTGTATATACCACCCTGAATTTAATTTGAACCCTATCAATCTACTTTACAAATCAACATCAAAATTAGTTCAACTTGTCTTGTCTCTTGGTTCCTAGTACTTGTTAATTAACTGAATGGAAAAAACATGTTGAAATATAGAGAAGCATTTTTTGAAGAAATGAATAAGCTAGGATGGATTTTGCAATGAGGCAAATAAACATAGTAGGGAAGCCGTTGAATTAGCATTTAACAAGAAAATACCGTAGACAAAGAATTGGCCTCATTTTTCTGTAGTCCTCTATGGATCAAGTTATTTAATTTATGAGATGTAAATCAAGTGGAAATATTATCATTCAGTGTGGCTATTTTCTTACTGCCTATGGCCAGTCTGTGATCTGATTTGATTTTCTACTAAAAGCTAGCATGCCTATCAACAGGCTACATGTGCCTTTATGTGGCATATGAATCATCAATTTATGGATAATCTCATTACTGAGCTTTCTCTAGCTTGTGCATAGCTGTGCATATTCAGGTTCTTAACTGATCACTTTCTAATTGCAGAGTCAAGAGTTGGGGATAGCCCTATAAGTATAATTAGGTCATGGTTAGATTGAATCTTTAATTTGTCAAGAGTTGGTTTCATCTGTCATGCCAATTTGGGAATTGGATGTCATCTTTTCTATTTAGTTGATTACCTTTTTTTGGTTTTATGTGTTGTTTTGTTAGTGAAGGTAAGAGCGAGAACTAAAGAAATTGGTGGTGGCAGAGATTTAGATGGATGTGGCAAAGCTCCATCCCTGGGGTCCCTTGGCGGCTGCAACTCCTGTAACATTCCAAAATTTTGCTTTCTAAAAAAATTAATTTCAAATTAATTATTTTAAAAGTGTTTGGATTTTATTTGGATTATTTGTGTAAAACTGAAAGAAAATATCAAAATCCCAATTCCAATCCAAAGTCCAATAAAAAATCCCAAAGGGTCACCCATCATAAAATTGCCATAAGCTAAGCATGCTTAACGTCAATGTTCCAACAAAACCAGCCATCAGTAAGCCTTCTTCTTTGTTGTGTGTTCCTTCCACCTTCCTTCTTTTTATTCTTTGGCCTGATTACTGTTCATCTTCTCCAAATAGCCAAACAGACAGTGCGTAGCAAAATGAAACTCACGGCTTCCAAGTTAACTCTCCATACAAGCTTAATCTCCACCGCCCAAACGAAAAACCATCCTCATGACTCAATCAATTAGTTCATATATGTTTATTAGCCATTTAATCAACCACTTTCAGTTTACAAAACTTTTGAACCGAGAAACCGACATTGCTTTATTTCAGCCATTTTCAAATTTAGTGCCCAAAATCAACGCCATTGATTCCCCTCAGTTTTTCGTCGAATTCCTTTCTTCACCCAAGCCTTAGATTGGAATTCTGTGACTATGTCACCCTTCTTTTTCCTCAGCATCTTCACTTGGAAACTACTCAATTTGTGCTAGCAATCAATCTTTCCTTTCCTTCGCGCGCCCTTGAATACCAAAATGATCGCACAATGCCATAACCTCCGTCAGTTTCCTTTCTTTGTCGAAGTTATAAATCAGAGCACTGTGTTGCCTTCCCTTTCATCTAGCCAAAATCTTCCCTCCTCAGAGAAGTCTCCGAGGCAACGTCGAGGCCACTGATGACACCATTGGCTTCACCGCGCTGAGACGATGTCGCCAACCGCTTCACTGTCCAAGACCGCCACCAAAGCCATTCCCTCACCGAAGCACTCTGCTGCCACCGTCTTTCACCATCGCCGACCAATCTCCAGCTATCTCTAGTAAACCCCCCTACCTGTTGAAAACGATCGCTCCGCGTGCGACCACAAGCGACGGCCATAAAGCAAGTACTGATTTGGCTGGTTTGAACATTCTCCACTACTCTTAAGCCCCGACTACCCTAAGACCACAGCAACCCCATCGATCTCAGCCACTTTGACCGCTCCCAATTGCTCCTGAGTTCCGACCATTCTTTAAACTTCCGAGAACTTTAGCTTTGACTATTGTCGTTTCTGACCCCTCTTGTTTTTTATCACGGTCACTTTCGGCCACGACTGCTTCTGACCACGGTCGCTCACGGCCGCAATCATTTTCAACCGCAGCCACTTTCGACCATTGTCGCTTTCGACTGCAATCGCTCGTGACCATAGCTATTTTTGACCATGATTGCTCATGACCGCAGTCGCTCACAACCATGGCCACTTTTGACCACCCTCGTTTTCGACCACTCCTAGCCTCTTAGCCACTTAGTGTTGCGATCGCCCTGGTTGGTACGACATCCTCATCGACTACAACCACTCCGGGCAATCCAACAATTCTAGGTTTTGATCACTTTGAAGTCTTCGACCAGTTCTAGTCTTCTTGGACCAATTCTTGTAATGTTTGACTTGTAATGGTTCCGACCTCTCCGAACCTTTCGACCACGTTACATACTTCAACCACTTCAAACTTTTTGACCACTCCTTCCGACCACGTATCGACCATCAACCACTCACAGCCACTTCAACCACCAACCACGTCTAAATTTTTGACCACATTCAGCCATCTGATCACAACTATTCAACCACCCAAGCCAATCGATCCCTTTGATCGCTCCAAGCCGATCGATTCTTTCGACCACTCCACACCTCCCATTCCTTCGACTACTTCGATCCCTCCAATCCTTTTGACCATCGCTCATGACCGCAGTCGCTTTTGACCATGTTCTATCCTTTGACCACGTTCTAGTCTTCGACCACTCCTGGTCTCTCGATTACTCTTTAGTTTCCAATCACCGACCACTCTATGTAGCTTTCGACCACTCCTAGCCTTTGTTCGACCACTACAGTCTATGACAACGGCAAACACTTCTAGAAGCATGTATTTCTTCATCCTAGCTCTGTTTGAACTCATTCAAATTTTCAAATTCATCTAAAATCGTAAACATCCTTCTAGTGTGTATATATATATATATTGTATTTTGTGACTTTGTTTGTGTTTATTTATTTATTTGGGTTTCTTGTTTTTGCGCATAGAACCCAACGTTGCAGAAAAGTTTTCCGATCCGCAGCAGAAGGTCCAGACAACGTGCAGGAAGGCAAGTCTTCTTTGATCATCTTGTACCTATGTTTTCAAAAATCATTTTATTATTTCAAATTTAATTGCATTGCTATATTACATAAAATGTTAATTTATGTCTTAAGGTTATTAGCTAATCCAAATTTGTTATATCCTCATTTGAAGTTGACAACCATGTACCTATCACCCTAGACATAACTCAACTTGAACTAAAAGTGCATCACATGTTGAGGGGGAGCTGGATTTTCATTTCAAACATTCTGCATTGTAATATAACTACATGGAGCCTTGACTATTATCCTTATATGACTTGTTTACAATGCATTACATCTTGCCATGATCTGTGCTTAATTGCTAGATTTATCATGACTTTATATGTGTAGTCTAGTCTTTGCCATGATAAGTTGATTAAAACTGCACAACTTGAATTAAATCATATCATGTTAGCTCTTGAGACTAGTCTGTCTTTAGTTATCCTCTTATGATTCATGCCATGTCAAATAGGCTAAGTTGAGTCTTGAATCTTTATTGAGCTTTATATTGAGCTATGCTAGTTCTTTATAACTTCTTGCACTAATTTCAGCAAAAACAACAAGATCTCTTTTGTGCAAAAGAACTGATCTCACCAATTCTTTCTCATGAGACTGCTTGCCATTGCACTAGACATGAACTCAGGGGGAGTTTTGGTTGACCAAGATCATCTCCTTAAGCTTCTCGCTTAGAGTGGTCGCATAAGGCTTGAGATCTAGCACATGACTAAAATTTTGGTTGGAAACTACCATGAGTTTCAAAAGAAAACATGTCAATTGTGCTAAATTTGCTTAACTACAAAAAGAACCAAGTATTTGAACAAATGATTCATCCTTGAACTTGTAGCACTCTAAATTGACTCAATTCTAGCTTCTTGGCTCCACTTAGATTATTGACATGACTTGCATCATACTTGGATACCTCTAGCTAGACTATACTCTTGGATAACTTGACATGCTAAGAAATTCATCTAAATTTCAGATTATGACTTATTTGGCTTAGCTTGATTATATATGTCTTGTCATGATCTTCATAGCATTCATATATGTTATGGCTTGGTGTAATACTCAAAAGGTCAATTTGGATAATCTTTATGGTTCTAATTGCTTAGATTGAATAAAATTCAGCCATTTCATCCATGTCATGATTTATTTTGCCTCCTTTCTCCTTGATGATTTTATTGCCAAAAGGGGGAGAATAATGAAGAAAAAGTCATTTCAAGAAAAAAAAACTAAAGCCATTTCAAAGAAAAACTGGGAGCTCTTGAGGAAAACTTGCTCTTTCTGTTTTGCTAATTTTCTCAACATAGTCTTGAGTCTCCTTGTTCTTCTTTCAGACCATGTATGACTTTCAAAACAAACTCAACTTTATGCTTTTTCTGTGTTTGTCAATATACTCATCAAGGGGAGATTGAGAGACCATGTGGAGGTATCCCCATGTTTGTGATGAATAATTGACTCGTATTCTGGAAAGTTTGAGTTTGATTTGGTCGGTTCGCACCAAGTCGGTGCATGGCGCGGTCTAGTACGGTTGGGTGTGCTTAGAACAGTTGTTCTCTTTCTCGATCGGTTGTTCGGGCTTTTTGTGTTTGAGAATGTTCTATTGTGGCCAATGTTGATTATGTTGTTTCGAGCGGTGCTATGTGATGTTTTCTTGTCTGTGATGGCTGCAGAACTTCGAAGCTAGGTCATGGTGAGGCGTGGGAGGACCGAGACTAGGCACAGGAGGTGTTGAGGTCTAGACGGTTGGAGACGCCGAAGATGATCGAGGCTGGTGAGGTGGTTGCGAGCCGGGAGACGAGGAATCGGAGCTGGAGTTGCTGAAGGAGGACACGACGGGCAACAGCGAGTGGACCGAGACTAGGCTCAGGGAGGAGTCGGAGGTCCAGACGGTTGGATGTTGGTTGCGGTCGTGTGCGACGGAACAGACTGGGACTAGACTCAGGTGGAGTCGGAGGTCCAGTCGGTCGGAGTGAGGTAGACACGACGGGGAACGGCGAGGTGGACCGGGACTAGGCTCAGGGAGGAGCTGAGGTCCAGACGGTCAGGATGCCGGGCGTGGTCGTGTGAGGACAAGAAGCTTCCAGGAAGGTGCGGCATGGGCATTTCGGTAAAATATGCAAGGCTACAAAATGGAAGCGGATTCGGTTGAAGATAACGGGTTGGAGACCCGTTAGTGGATAACAGTAGAGAGGTTAGGTTTTGGAGTGGTGTGCTTGTTTCCCTCCAAAATTTGGTTGTGCTGTTGGGCAGTGAAGCCCTTTGACCTCTTGCTTCTTTTGCGTGTGAAGCATGGAGTGGAGTTGGGACTGCAATTCTTGATTTGCTATTTGAGAGGGTGAGCTCCCTCTATTTAGCAAAGGGGAGTTGGCAGTGCAGCATTTTACGAAGATGAAGAGAATGGGTGTGTTGCTCTCGTGTGTGGTTTGAGCCCAGCAGGTGGACCATGTAGTGAGATGGTTGTAACCCTTGTGTAATCATTCATCGGAATGAATTCCTTTTTAGAGTCCCTAAGTTTGAGTTGCTATGGTTTCAGTATCTCTCGGTGTCTGTACCTGTTCTTTTTGCATCTTTGTTGTTCTCTGTTCATGCTATATTGAGTTGAATCTTTGATTGAAGCTGCAAAATGATTATCTCTGAATTGGGAATAGTTCCTCAAGGCCTCTTGGCTTGCATATCCCTGAGAACTATTAATCTGCCAGCTGATTCTTCTCCAAGTTTGATTCTTTGAACTTCCTCTGTTTGCATCCCTCTAAGGTTTGAAGGCAGGGCATGTTTGAAGCTCTTGTTTACCCTTCATAAGATGGCTTCAATTTTGTGCTTTCTCATTGTGAGAACATTTCCTGCTGAAATGCAAAGGCTCAAGATGAAAAGATTAGAGAATCGCAAGCTTTTGGAACTTGGTTTCATTTTTGGTTTTCTTTCAGCATCTTGAGTATTTTCTGTTCTTGTTCCTTTTTAGTTGCCCAGATTTTCTTCTCTCTAGTCGGTGCTTATTCTTGTGACCTGATCTTCTTGGATCTTTTAGGTTTAGTCGTTCTATTCCTAGTCTAAATCCTCTAGTTAGATTTGTTATTGGCTTCTCTACTGTCAACTCGGTACTGTTTCTTGCCGAGTTTCAACCTCTTGGTTTTCAGTTTCAGTCGAGTTTCAATTTTCGGCAATCACATGTCTCCTGCTCTACCCTTGCTGCCAGTCTGTTCGTTCACTCTGCATTTTCTCTTCCTGAGGATTGGTTAGCTATTCAGTTTGAAATCCTATTTCACTAATCTGAGAAGCCCACTTCATTTTGATCTTGTCTCTGTTGGTTCCTTCTTTTCGGTATTTACTATGCTGTTACTCTCAGTTGGCTGCAGTCTGTATTTTCTGCATTGTCTGGTCTACATTTCATTGCTCTGTCTTCTCTGCAGAAATTGTTGTACTCGGTTTTCCTTTTGCTGCCGCTTTCTCTGATTTCTGCTCCCTGTCGGCTGCTTCTATGCTGTGACTGTATTCGGTTAAATCCTCTCAGAACTGTACTAATTTCAGTTAGCGATGTGTAGGTCTGTTCTCCATTTGAACCCAGTTGAACCGAATCATTCCTGGAGTTCAGGCCGTGTGTGCACCACCGGTCAGACCGGGTGCTCTTCCTGCGGACAGACCGATTGTGTATTCTGCAGTCCTTTATTTGTATTTTGTCCAGTCTAGTGTCTTCAAGCTTTTCGGCAGTCAGCTTGTTTTTCAGTTTTGCTCTTTTGTCTGTTTTTGTTCCACTTCATCTTTGTGTTAAGTCTGCATGTATCCCTGTTCATGTACTCTCTTCTGTCTAGCTATTTTTGCAGCAGCCGGTATGCATCAGTTTTTAGGCCATTTCAACTGGTAGCTTCTGGTTTTGGTCTTCAGTTGAAATATTGTTGTTGTCAGCCTTCGGTCAAATTTGTCTTAGCAGCTTCTAGTTCTTTTGGTTCAGTTAAATCTGGGTCTGCTCGTTTGTCGGTCTAGCTTTTGGCTCCTCTGTGAGTATCTTTGATCTTTTGGCAAAAATGACTTTGGCTTCCAGTGAGCAAATCTCTTCAATCTTCACAGCTTTTGTAGCCATTGGAGAAGAAGTTTGTGTGAGAATACTTTGGGGTGATTTTTGAAGGCACCATTCACCCCCCCCCCCCCCCCAACCCTCTGTTGCCATTTCCGATCCTACAACTAGCTTTAATCTAGGACTAGTGCAGTAATACACAGAGGGTTTGGATTTGGAAATCCAATCCCAACAATTTCTTTGCCCCGCTGCACCATCTAACCAGGCGGTGGCTCTCTATTGTTGATGCAGAATGGGGGTTATGTACATTGCACACAGTATTCATAAATTAGTATTTGTTCCTTGCTCTTCTTCCTCATATCTTACCAGCAAGACATTGGCATTGCTCTGCTGTAATCATAAGGCTACACGCGAGTCGATCGTCGACGACGAGAACTACAACAGCAACATGGCTGGTGGGCAAGGGAATAGGGTGGCAAGGGAAATAATTCTCATGGCATTATTCCTTGCTGCCAAAATGATAGAATGTTGCATGCTTTTATACAGACATTATGTGCTTTCTTGGACACATGTTAAAATTTTATAGAAATCTCTACTACTTAAATAGGGGAGTTGGTGATACATTTGTCTACCTTGAATTTTATAAGTAGGTCATATAGTTAAGTAAAAACAAACTTCTATTCCTTTCAGTAAGAATATATAACTGTAGTATAATATTTATGACTAAGTTTCATTTTTGACACTAGAAACTTTACGTGACTTGGCTGGTTAGCCCTACCACCAGGATTTGAATTCCATCCAAAATATACTAACTCATTTCTCTCTATCTGAAAAAAAAATAATTTGATGTTATACCAGAGGTGGATATATGCAAGCATGAACCATGGGATTTACCTTGATCACTTTGTAGCAATTTGTTTGATTAGTGTAGAGTGGGCTTCACTTGATCGCTTCTGTAGCATTTTGTTTGCTCAGTGTAGAGTGGGCAGCATGAAAATGTTGATTGCTAGTGCGAGATTTATAGAACTATAACCGACTCACTGTGATTTAAAATTGATAATAAAAGCATCAGATGGTTAGGTTTTATTGATATTATGAAAAAAGAAGCAAAATGACATATCAGATTTTTCTTCTTTGATTATGAATTGACAAATTAGATTTTTCTCCTTTGATTATGAACTAGATGATGGGGTCATATTAAAACATGTTTTCTGGACAAATAGTATCTACAGAAATAATATGCATTGTTTGGTGATGTTGTTTCTTTTTATTTTACATATGGCACCAATCGGTATAGCCTCATTGGGAACTTGTTTTGTCATTCATCTGAAACTATGTTTAAGGACCATTTCATTTATGTATAAAACTTACCTAGGAGTGAAGTCATCCGAAATCTTTTTAAGGAGCAGTTCAATTTATTCTGATTTGTAAAGAAAATTAGCAGAAGGTGATATATGACTACAAAGGAAATTAACATAAGGAAATGATTTAAAAAAATCTTGTTTATGGAACACTATCCCACTAGAGAGTGCAAGGACATAATTTTTTATTCATAAGATCTACACACTGATTACCACAGCTTATTGTATGTTTTCAGTTGAAAGAAAAGCATGCTAGCCTTCTTGAATGGCCTGATGACGATATCTTCTTTTATTTGTTTCACCACCATTAGGTCCATTACTATATTAACGCATGTTGCGGTAGCCCTTGGTTTCTAGAATTGATTTTTGAGGAATCAGATCATTGCATTGAAGTTATATTTGTACACCCACATGATGAATGCATGTAGCATGGATATTAATTAGTTACCAACGCGCTGGCACATGACTAGTATTGTTTTTAATTAACAGATTAATACATGCCACCAAAACACGATAAATTTACTAGGTAGAAGGATTACAAAATTCATAACTCGAAATCTATCCATCCGATTGACATGAATAAAAATTCTATAAAATGTTATCAAAATCATCTACAACTCTTTAACAGATAAAATTCCCAAATTACGTCCATGCAACACCAAAATTCACAGGACAACAATACCACATAATAAATCGATCTACTAATCGTTCACTCTAATAAATACGCACAACCTCTCCCTCTAATCTAGATTTTACTCTTTAATTAAATAAACGATAATAGAGAATATTACACAGATCATTACCCACGCTACGAACACAAAAACCCGATCTGATCCTCGCTTCTCCTCCCCTTCTCCCCTCTAGACTTCACCCTGCTACTAATCTTTCTTCTTTTTTTGTGTTGGCGTACAGAAAGTTTCGGGGCTGCACCACGCGCGCTTGGTGGCATGGCAGCTAGGGGTGGAAGGAACCAAGCCTCGGACTAAGTGGGCTATAGCTCAAGACAAACCCTATAAAGAATAGTGATTTGAATATGAAAGGCTAAAAATGAAAGCTCATATTGGTTTAAACCCAACTGGTCTAATCCAGGGTTTGAACTGAGCCTGGTTTGGCCCCTCATAGCAGCAGCTCTCGGCACAACGGCGCGCGGGAAATCAGTAGCACTAGCGCGGAAACACGCTGACGCGTGGCTGGCGAGGGACGAGCGATGCGCGCGGGCGACGAGGCTCACAGCGCTGGCGGGCAGCCGGGCATCAGATCACCGAGCAGCGCCCGCGCAGGCGACCCAAAGTGAACGGGCAGCCAGAATCACGCGGGAGCGTGGACGCGACGAGGGCAGTGGCTTGGCACGCGGCGACGGCTGGACAGAGCGCTGCGTGCGCGTGGCAGCTGCGCCGGTGAAACGTGCAGGCGCACGCGGGCAAACAACGGCGCACCGGAGCGGCTTCGGCGAACGCATGCGACACTTGGTGACGGCAGACGGCACTTCGATTGGCTTCGTTGACCGGTTCCTGCGCAAGGTGTGGCCGATCTCGGTGGCAGCGGATTGGAAAGAAAAAGCCGAAAGGAATAGCGGTGGACTTGGCTAGGGGTGGCGCATTGGGAAAAGAAATAAAGCTAGGGCTTTAGGTTCCACCTCTCCTAGATCCTTTTATCTCGGCACCACACTCGTCCCAAGGAACAACTCCTCTAAATAACCAACTTCACATTTTCATATATCTTTTTTTCTCTATTTACACACAGGTTTTTAACAGGGATATTCCTAAAATATTACATTCACTAGCAAAACTATATGTTTGTTGTAATTTTAAGAGAGTATTTTGAGTAGCTGCACTTTAAGAGACCAATTTCTCTAAAAAAAATACTACAACTTCGTCACCGTCTTGACAAGCTAGGCCTACATATCATACACCCATGTGGTGCTGTGGCCGTTACTGGTTGCCACGCAAGAGCCAACCGAGACGCCACGTAAGCGCTAATGTGGCTCACATATCAGTGACACAGAAGTTGCAGTTTATTGATAGGCTTGATAGAAAAGTTGCGTTATGCAAAACTCTTTTTTTTAAAGTGAAGGTTAACATGTGGGCCTACTAGTGCGATTGGTTTCTTTTTAACTCATTTTTAAACCAAACCAACATATGGGCACAGAGGAGGCATGGCCACGCGCGCCGGCGAGGTCGCTGACATCGGCCGAAGCGCTGCAGGTGGCGGCGATGCCAGGGATGGGAAGAGGGGAAGGAGAGGATCCGTTGGGTCGCAGAGCCTCAACATGACAGGGCAGAAGTGCAGAGGATGGACTGTCTGTGACGGAGTAGTAGTTTTTTGAAAAATTGGTCATTTAAAGGTACAGCTACTAAAATCCTCGTTTAAAGCTGTAGCAGAAGCGTTGGCACAACAAGCAAATGAAGAATGCTAGAAACTAGCTGCATATAAGCGCGGCGCACGCCGCGCTAGCTACCGTGTAGACCAAAGTAAAAGAGACGATAATTCGCAGGGGTTTAATAAAAAAAATCGAGGACGCATGCGTAATTTAGGAAAAACCAAAGGTTTTTTCGTAAAAAACCGAGGACTTGTAAGGACCTGTACGTAAGTAAATAAGGACCTATACGTAATTCTGGAAACCCGTGGGGCGCTATCAAAAAATTTTTTAGGGGAAAAAACTTCGCTAGCTACCGTGTAGACCAAAGTAAAAGAGACGATAATTCGCAGGGGTTTAATAAAAAAATCGAGGACGCATGCGTAATTTAGGAAAAACCAAAGGTTTTTTTCGTAAAAAACCGAGGACTTGTAAGGACCTGTACGTAAGTAAATAAGGACCTATACGTAATTCTGGAAACCCGCGGGGCGCTATCAAAAAATTTTTTAGGGGAAAAAACTTGCAGGGATTTTTTTGAAAAATCCAGGGACCTTTTCGCGAGGAAAAAGGACCTTTGCGTAATTTCAAAAAAACAGGAGGGAATGGCCTCCTCCGGCCGTACCGAAATGGCCCCGCCACGCGTCGGCCGGGGGGCGCGGGCGGGGCGACGTGGATGCCCTGGGGGGCCGGAATCCCCCCAGGTTTGTTATCTGTACTAGCTGCATATAAGCGCGGCGCACGCCGCGCTAGCTACCGTGTGGACCAAAATAAAGGAGACGATAATTCGCGGGGAGTTTCATAAAAAAAATCAAAGGACAAATACGTAATTTCGGGAAAATCAAAGGTCTTTTTCGAAAAAAATTGAGGACTTGTAAGGACCTGTACGTAAGTAAATAAGGACCTATACGTAATTTCGAAAACCCGCCGGGCGAAATCCAAAAATTTTTTGCAAAGAAAAAACTTGCAGAGACCTTTTCGCGAGAAAAAGGACCTATACGTAATTTTCGCAAAACCGGAGGAAAGTGCCTCCCCCGGCCGTACGGGAAAACCCCCGCCACGCGCCGGCCGGACGCGCGGGCGGGGGTGACGTGGGCGCGCGAGGAGGCCGGAACTCCCCCGCTAATATAGGTTCTGGGGATGATCCGTCTGGTTCAAACACCATGACGAGTTCCTTGCCTGCCACAAACCACGGTTAGCTGAGGAACTGTTGGACCAGCAGATGCAAGAAGCTCAGATCGATTTCAAGGGCATACAACTACTGACATTTACCACATCAAGGTGTGATGGACTTCCAATACACCGTATGGCTTGCAAAATCGCATTTGCAGATGGAACGAAAATGTTTATTTGTTATTGAAGAGAACCTACTGCTGAGTAATCAGTGAAGGATTACAACTTCCACCGGATAGAGGCTCCCATCTAAGGTGACCAATGGAGACGAAATGGACTGCCAAAGGAACTTAAGAACAGCAATAGGAACATACGCCATCTACATATCAAGTTACTTAAATCCAGAAAATGTCTAGGAAAAAAGAACTTTACAACTTGCACATAAAAGATCCTCGAAGACTCCACTAAAAGAAATCGAATTCAAGATAATTGTCTGAACCTTTCTCGGCTGCCGGTGTAGCCTTTTGACTTGTTGAGGCTGCTGGCCGAGGGATCTCAACAGGCTTGGGAATATCTGGAGGAGTAGCACACCTTATCAATGCCCAGTTAACACCTTCAAAGAACGGATGCTGCTTTATTTCTGTGGCTCCACGCTTATACGCCAATCGATGCTGTGGCTCCTTAATGAGCAATCCCCTTATAAGATCCCTTGCAGCAAAACTCACAACAGGTGATTCTGGGAATCTGAGGGGCTGTCCAACAACATTGAATAGTGTTGCCCTGTTCCCCGAACCTTTGAATGGAGTCTTGCCGAAAAGAAGTTCATACAAGAATATGCCAAAAGTCCACCAGTCCACAGCACTCCCATGCCCCTCGCCCTTTATAATCTCAGGTGCCAAGTACTCATGGGTGCCAACAAATGACATTGACCTTGCATCTGTGGGCTCTGCAACAAGCTCAGGAAGTGGTCTGACCTGATTTGCCATGTCTGCTTTCGTCTTCTTCTCCTTCTTGGACTTGGAGGAGAAAAAGCGAGGAGAGAAGCATGTGGTTGTCGTAACACAAGCAGGCTGGATACAGGCTGGTTCAATGCAAGGCTGTACACAGTAAGCTGGATTGCCCTGTTGGTGAGAATCTGCACCAGGGTTGGAAGATTTGAGGAGGGTAGGGCTCACAGCGCAACGGAGGGACAAATCAAAATCCGACAGCATGATGTGGCCGTCTTCTCTCACAAGAACATTCTCTGGCTTAAGGTCCCGATATATGATACCAAGCATGTGTAGGTATTCTAGAGCAAGAAGCACCTCACCTACATAAAATCTGCATAAGAATTTAACAGCAACATCAGTTCTTAGACATAAGCAGGGTTTGCTACAATCAGCTCATGATAAGAGAAAGCAACGCAACCTATCATGCTAAGTATCAAGAAGAGCATAACAGTAATGCATATCTTCAGGCATAAAACAGATAAATAATTCAACTATGTCAAAATAAATGGAAAAGTAAAGAGCCATTTTAAGAAAGAGAAAGAAGAAGTTCGTTTAAAATTATCTGTCCATCTAATAGCAGATAATAGTGAAAAAAAAGCAAATACATTAATCACAAGAACCTCAATACTAATCGGAACCACATTGATTAAACCACAGCATATACTATCGGGTGAAAGGAAGTTCAGCATAAGACATAAGTATATGAGCAGTTGTAGTTTAAAAGGTTCTGTAAGTTCACTACACAGTCCATCTCAAACACAATAAGGATCAACAACAAATCACGATGTTAGGGGACAGAAGGACAGTTTGTCTAGATTATAAAATATAATAAGATTTGTTATTGAACATGATATGTGGACACTAGTGCCATGAAAAATTAAGAGTGCAGCGGGATTAGACATTAGATACACATATTCAAGAGTGAAAACATATAAAATGCAGTGGACAAACTATGCTAAAACATTCCTGTGCATTTATGTGGGTAAACGAACTAATTCCCCAAACAGTAGAAGACAATGAACATTAGTGATATAGGAATTCATAAGTGATAGTAGACCAAAAATGTTTCCCACATACTGGAGCTATTTTTGTTTATATGTCTGCCAATACAATTTCATATGCCCATATTCAGTCAATTGATAGGTCTTCACCATAAAAGACATGGCAGTCATGTCCACTATCCAAAGCAAGCTTGAAAAAATGGACTCGTAAAACAAAAAAAATACATAGTTAAAACTCCACAAGTCCACAACCAAGATGTTAAAGTAGGCGGTTAACTCCACATACTCTCATGAGCGAAGAAACTCAATTGAACATTTCACTTCAAATACATTGCATAAATAAAGGTACCATTATGTATCATATCACATTTCCTATCTCAATAAATAATGCTTACAGATATGCACCTCAAGGCCTATGTAACTAGATATTGGACATGGATGTGCCGAGGAATTTTTCTTTATACACTGGGGCTGCCAATATCATATAGGTTGTTACAAAGCATTGAGAGTGCAATCATTTCACAAAGGAAAAAAAGGAAAAGAAATAGCACAGTTGCAAGTTATCAAATATTCAAATTTGCCAAAGCAAGCAAACCTTGCACAGAAGCCAAAAAGATTTGAAAAGGTGTTAAGGCATAGTTTGGTTGACTATTCAAATAGTTTGAAGACTTGAAGACTTCAAAAACAGGAAAAGAATTGTCAAAAAACAAATCATTACACCCTAATCAATGTGGTACTTAACAGGTAAAATCCAATGAGTCCCAACAACCCCTAAGCAAATGCGGTAACATTTATAGAAGCACTTCCATGAGAGCCTCCCCTAATAATTTCATCTAACAACAGCATCATTGCCACCTCGAATGCTGACATGTCTACGACCAATGACAAATAACATATGACTCTTGAGCTACAGATTTTAGTATTATTGTGCTCCCAAGATTCTACAGTTATGAAATCTATCTGAAATTTTCATCCTTCTAAATACAAAATGAAACTTGATCAAGTGCTCAAGTTTTCATCCACTACCAGCAACAATTCAAATTTCCAACATTCCTTGCTAACATTAAACAGAAAAACTCCCCACGAAGCAAACATCAAAGATAGTTGTCAACAATAAAAAGAGCCCAAACAAAACAATACATGATACTGTTAAAATTAATAAAATACAGGATGACCTACGGTCCATAAAACCAAAAAACGTTTATTCAACATTTTAGCAGCAAGATAATACTACGCGCCAAGAACATAGACAGAACATGAAAGGAATCTGATTTTATAATAAAAAAAAGTTAACATCAATGATATCGAAACAGTGGACATACAATAAAAGTTCAGGACCAATAAACATATGAGAGATGGATCAGATGATGATGATTTCGTCTTGTCTAAATAAATAAACATTAAGGATATAATTTACATAGGATGATCCTGAAATTTGTTGACTTTGAATCTTGAAACTTGAAAGAGCTTCAAATATATTCAAACCGGATGTTTTAGTACTTAACAACCAGATGCTTTATCAAAAAAAAGGGTTGCTAGATCATGAATGCGATGACATTTTATATATAGCACTCAGTAAACAAAAGATTAGAAACAAAGCACTTACTTGGCAGCTTGTTCAGGGAAATACTTCCCAGGTTGCTTTTGTCTTAGGGTATGCAGGTCTCCTCCAGGGCAAAACTCCATCACCAAACATGAGAATTTATCCGTCTCAAAGTGAGTGTACAGAGTTGGAAGAAAAGGATGGTCCAGACACTGCAATATCTCCCTTTCAGTCTGGGCTCTCAGCAGCTTTTTGCGGCTTGCCAGAGATGCCTTGTCCATAATCTTCATAGCAAGGTAGCATTTTGTGCCACTGAGCTCTGATAAATAAACACTGCCAATGTCACCACATCCAAGCCTCTTAAGTAGCCTGAAATGACCCAGTCCTAGCGAACCTTCTTTGGTTCGGATCGCCTGAATCGCTTCCCACCTTGAATCATTCGACTTGTGAGGTTTGCTGACACTGCTGCATATACTGCTGCAGGTGCTTTCATCACTCACATCACTGCCAGCACTGGCCCGATAGACACTGCTCTTCCCACTCTCGACTAAATCAGTAGCATGGTCACTGACCTTCATGCTCCCACTAGCCTTTTTCCAGCTGCTTGCTCCGTCGCTGCATTTAGCAGAAACCGAGCTATCCTTAACGCTCCCTCGCATCGAGTTCTTCTCAGCATCTTCACTGCCATCCAACTTCACAGAACCATCAACAGAATTGCTATCCTTATCTTGTTCTTTTACCCCACTATCCTTAACGCTCCCTCGCATCGAGTTCTTCTCAGCGTCTTCACTGCCATCCAACTTCACAGAACCATCAACAGAATTGCTATCCTTTTCTTGTTCTTTTATCCCACTAGATGTAGCCATATCCCTCGGCGTAATTCCTCCTGGTGAAGCAGGCTCTAATTTACTTCCTTTCACAGTATGTTCTTCGGACCGCCTCCGAGAAGGAGCCGCCTCAGAGGATTCGGCGACGGTCTTATCGCATTGCTTCTCGGCGATTACTTCAGGAACAGCCTTGGAAGCCATCGCAACTAGGAACCAATCAACAATTCCCTGGCGGTACTACCACAACCCCCCTCCCATCGCCGCGATAGACCAATCAATCAAGAACCGGGGAAAGGGAATCCGAAGCTGTCACAAAGATTGCTTTGAAATTAGATTGGGGGAAAAACGAGACGTATCAAGCGACTGAACAACCGCTCAATCAAGAAACAAGAATTGCCTAAATATTAGCCGGATGGATCTGAGACCGACCGAGAGGACCCCCTCGCGTAGGAGAAATCAGGTTGGGGGATGGGGAGGGGGAGGCTGCTTGCCTAATGATTAGCCCACGCGTCGGAGGAGGTCGCCGTCGCCGCTCGCCGCCTCCGGTGAGTTCGGGAGGAGATCGAGGAGGGCGCTTCCCTTCGCTGGAGGTGGGGAGGATGAAATGAAATAAATGAGAAAAACCTAAAAAAATGAGGAACGGATTAAGTATGCCGGGTGAAAGATGCAGGGCAAGCCACTGACAATGTTTTAGGCCCGTTCGCAATGCAGTATTTTCACATTAACTTTATAGAAAGCAGTTTAATTTCTGTACGAATCAGAAGGAGTTTTTTTTTACTTTTTCCAAACTAGGCTTTTAAGGATGAAATTACTATCGCTCAATAGTAAAGTTTTTAGCAAAAAAAAGTAATTTCGAAAAGTGGGTCTAGGTGAGTGTCATAATAGTATATAAACTTTATAACTTAAACAGTAATAGGAGAAATAGAAATGAAAAAAGAGATATTTTGGACAAGCCATAAATTAATAAGGCAAGGGGAGAGATATAAGCTATTATTTTAAATCTCAACATTTACGAAAATTAGGGACCATTTAGTATTACAATAGATTATGATAATCTAACTGTCTTAATTATTTTATTGTTCGGCTAATTAATTTTTTTCTAAATATGCAAACGGAGATATTGTTACCCTCCAAATAACCAAAGATATCCAAGTACTTAGCTAAGAAAAGAATCATATGGCAGGGACTATGCAAGGATGAACTCATTTGGGCTTATTTTTGGTGGCTTATGGCTGAAAAGCACTGTAGTTAGCTAAAAAACAGTGTAGCATAATTAAATTTAAAAATTAAAAAATATAAAAAATATGTTAGCACATTACGTATAATACAAACAAATACGGGAAAAAAGAACCGGCAAAAAAGCTCAACAAAAAGCCAAAAGTTCAGAAAAAGACGAAATTTATGAATAGTGAAAAATAAGCCAGAAGCTAAAATCTGAAGCTAAAACAATCACAGCCATATATAACCTGATTAGCCAAAGAGTGTACTAGATTTTTTAAAAAAAAATTGGCAAGAGCTCTGGCGTTTAATTAGAAAGAAGGTAGGCAACCAAGTAGCGCTCGGTTCCTCTACTAGATTTTTCACTACTGCTTTTCCGCAACGGCCGTAAAAAATAACCGCAGCACATAATTAGCCGCAAACTAGCCCTCAAATTTAAAACCAAATTAGAAGATCACCTGGTGCTCATGTTCTCAAATTATTTTTTTAAAGCTTTTGACAATATTTTCTGCCTAAGCAGCCGTGTATACACTCCTACAAGAAATGAGTTATTCGGGATGGATTTTTTTTCCCAAGTATGCTGTGTGTAAATCTTTTCTTTCTGGTCAGATATTTGCTGCCTGAACAGCCGGGTATCTGGTTTCAAATAGATGTGCACCTTTTGCTTGCTTTGCTTCGATATTTGTCCTCGAACCACGTAACATCAATTTGCCACTCAAAACATATGGGCTCAACAAAATACCACTCAAAAGGTTAAATTTGACGATTGCCACTCAAAAGGTTGAGCCACCTACGAAATGCCATTTTCATCGCTTTTCCTCATTTCTTGATTTTTGGGCCCATTTTTCCCCTCGCATGACTTGGCCATTTTGCCCTTGGATCCGATCAGCCCCAACTTGGCTCAACCGAACCAAGTGCCAAACCATGGAACCTTCCTCCTGCCCGACCCTTCTCATCATGGTTTTTTTTTTTTGCCAAAAACCGGCCAGTAACCAGTATTACTGGGTTTACCATGATCCTCGGTAGAAATCCAAACCAGCTTCAAAAAATTCGTTTTGTTTTCTCAAATTTAGAAGGAATTCATACCGAAATTTATTTAAAAATTTTTGACCAATTTTTTCAACCGATTTTCGGCCGGTTATCAGCGATAACTGGTCGGTATGAATTTAAATTTCAAATTTTATTTGAATTTTTTGTACCGAATTTCTTCGAAAAAACCGAAAACCAGTTAAACTGGATTTATCGGTCCCCTCCAGTTAAAAATAAAAATCGGTAAAAATAAACCCTGCTCTGCGCCGACACACCTTCCTCTTGCTCTATGTCGCTGCCCCACCAATCCCGCCAGCGTGCCGCCTCCCCCTCGTGCACCTCTCCCCCATGGCTGCTCGGGCAATCTTAAGTCCCCTGTTCATAGGAGTGAAAACGGATCGGATAGTTTCCGATCGATTCGGATGAAAACGGATACGGATTGTGTCGGATCGGATTTTCTTCAGATAATTCTCGGATCTGATACAAATACGGATTTTTTTGTCGGATATGGATACAAACACAGTAGGCCTGATATCCGACGAATACGGATACGAATACGGATTATCCGGATAATACAAAAACGGATATCCGGAATTTCAGCCCAACATTGCCCAGCCAGCCTCTCCCATCTCCTCTGCCACCAGCCCACTAGCCCAACCAAGCCATAAGCCTCCATTACCATTAGGCATTAGGTTCCTCAGTCATATTAACTTATAAATACCACTAGCAAATATTTATGTTTATTAAAAAATAAATTTAATATTGCCAGTTGATTAAAATTTGTACCGATTAAATTGATGTACTCTCGTTTAAATCATTTTGATGCAAATTTAAATACTTAATTAATTTATTAGTCACATGTAAATGGTAGAAATCCATTAAGAATTATTTAGGACTTTAGAAAAATTAACTGTCACTTGAAGATTTAAAATATGTACAACAGTATGACTATTGTGGATAAAAATACTTATGCTTGTTTAGATTTCATGAATGTTTTGACAAGATAAATTATTTATGTGTTTTCATTGATTTGGATGTATAGTTTAAGGGTTTTTTCATGTCTCGATAAATATTCGTGACCGTATTCGTTTCAATTCGTATTCGCTCCGTATCTGTATTCAATATTATTCGTGTTTGTATTCATATCCGAGGTATCCGTATTCGTATCCGCATTCGAGAAAAAATATGAAAATAAATATAGTAGAGATATTATCCGTCTGTATTTGATCCGTTTGCATCCCTACCTGTTGAGACGAATTGCATACTTTTAAATTGGGAACTTTGGGGGGGGGGGGGGGGGGGGGATTCGCTCAACAAGGGATGCATCTTGTGTGTGTCCACGGGATTGCGCTTTAGGCGGCCCCACAGGAAGAGCCGAGGTGAAAGGCGTTTGGACGGGAGCAAACGATGCAGCTGGCCCTTTTTTCTATAAATCGTTTTGGTGGTTTTTGCCCTTGCTCGTACAAGGGGCATGATAGTCAATTCACGTAGGGAAAAGGGGTCTAAAAGACTAGAAAATGAGGAAAAGCGATGAAAATGGCATTTTATAGATTGCACAACCTTTTGACTGGGAATTCATCAAATTCAATCTTTTAAGTAGTGTTTCCTTAAGACCACATGGTTTGAGTGACAAATCCTCAAATCTCCCTTCATTAGCTATGGCGTTGCCTACTGTGGTTTTCTATGGCGTGGGTTTAGCTATTGAGGTAGGCGACAAAGGAGGAGACTCGCTGACAAATTAGTAGATAGGGATGGAAACGGATCGGATACGATCAAATAGTCTCAAATACGAATACGAATTCATATTTTTAAAACGAATATGAATATGAATCGAATGTCATAACGGATAGAATTCGAATCGAATATGTACTTAATTCGGCTGAATACAAATATCCTCCTACAACTTCTGTAACAACTCTCGGTAGAACAAATTCCTATCGATTTTGCCAATTTTTCACCGGTTACCGGAACAGTTACCGGTTTCAAACCGTCCAAATTCAAATTTCAAATTACAAAATTCGTCTGAGTTTTTCCCGGGTTCCGGAAATGGATCGAATACGAATACGAATATTCTCGAATACGAATGTGAATATGAATATTCTTAAATACGGATACGAATATTCTCGAAAATGAATACGAATATTTTTAAATATGAATATCAGATAAAACAGATTATCCATACCAAATCAATATGAAATTTTTTGATGATCTAACCTATAGTGTCTTAGCACTCATTAAAATTTCAACCCCAAATTCAAAATGTATTAGAAGAAGAAAAAATGACATATTTGCTGTGAATGCATTTGTATTTCCTTTTCCTTTTTGCCTGTTGATCCTAATCAGGCATCCTGACCAGTCTCAAGGGTAATGACCATTAGGAAGTCGTCCTCTTTAATGTCCGTTCATACGTTGAAAGCAATGTATATCCCACAACATGTGCACTTGAGAGTGACTTACGAGTCGAGGAGGTGTTCAGAAGAACAAATCCTCCAGTGTTATATATTCTCTGCGTACTTGCTGAGCTCTTTATATTGGATCTGAATTCCCAATAGTAAACACGGACAAATGCAATGGATGCAACATGTTCTCATTTATTAGCATCACATGTTCAAATCAGGACTGATGCAAGGAAGATTCGCTTTACAGATCGAGTAGACTATGCATGACAGGGAGCTGAAGAAATAAAGTTGATCCGTGTAGCACATTGTGGCGGTGCTCTTAACTATCTTTTGCCTTAAATCTTTTAGATGTGGTTTTTGCCTTTTAGCTAAAATTAAATTTTAGTGGCCGTTAGTTTTTTTAAGAAAAAATAAGAAAATTTTGAAAAAAAATCGTTATATCATCATGGACAATACAAAGGAATAAATAAATAAAAAATAGGCAAAAGGCTCAAAAAAAATCAAAATAAGCCAAAATAGAAAACGATGCGTTCTAAGTGGCTCCTGATTTAGTAAATCTGAAAGTCAAAAAAAAACCAGAACCTGAACCCGTTTAGAGCAGAGCCACACCAAAATAAAGTTACACCGTGCTCATATCATGACCTAAACCCAACATAAACCAAACATAATATAAACCTTAACTGTTGTAATTATGTTTGCTCTTCTTTTTCTACTCTTTCAAATTAGTAAATACATTTCTCGAAAAAAATTAGTTCAAGTATTTCTTGAGTACTTTTGTGTTCTTTTACAGCTGCCATCCACATATAAGAATCACAAAAAAAATGAAATTGGTATTATACATTCCTTTTCTCCGGCCAATAGTTGCAATCCCTTTCAAAACAACCAGCCTAGAACACACATTGCTACAAGCAAACGATCTACGACATCATAGCAATGCGTATTATTTTAGCGGCTAGCTATATAAATCCACTGGAGAACCTATCTTGGAGCGGCTCAATGCCACTTGACATACCAATACAAAATTTGACATATCAATACAAAATTTGAAGGACCATGTGAGAACATCTCATGATGATTATAATGAACAATTGGCAAAGTTTATTGAGTTGGTTTTGTTGAAGTTCTTGTGTTCTTGTTTAGTTCGGACCATCCAAACAATTTGGACTATATGGATCGGACTGTTTTACGGAGAGGGTGCAAATGTGTCTAGGGCCAGTCAGACCATCCAAAATAGTTTAAACCATTTGGTTTGGACTATTCTCGAGAAAGTGTGTAAAATAGAGCAAAGGCTAGTCAGACTGCCTAAGCAATTCAGACCATTTGATTCGGACAATTTTTTAGAGTGTGTGTAAGCTGGAGTTGAGTCTAGTTGGACCGTCCAATGTGGGTTTCGATGGTCCAAGCGATTGGTCCATGCTTCTTAAGAGAGTTTTTGGGTGTTTCATTGGTGTGTTGTTCATGGGTCACAGCATATGAGTTATATGATGCAAGTCTTGATTAGTATGGGTCAAGTTGTGAAGAACTTATGTCCAGACACGGTTTCTTGGTCTTGGATATACAGGTGTCTTGGAGTCAACTATGATTAACAGCGAGGAGAACAGGAACATGATTGAGGGGACCAAGGTCCATAACAGTCAAAGATGGTAGATGAGATGGTTGAGCTGAAGCAAGACGCATGGCGGATAAGAACGTGGAAGACAAGATTTGAGTGGCAGGTTGCACCAAGCTACTTGGTCGGTGCAAATGTGGTGGCAGTCCTGTTGGAACTAGAATGGGACAGACTTGTCGACGCGAGGCAAGCAATTAGTGAACCTACACGAGTCAAGTATGAAGATTGCTTGCAAGTGAATAATATGACCAGATCAAGACAAGGGTACTTTGGTACTTTATCAAAAACCATGAAAAGTAAAGATGCCAGATTGCAGCACTTGAAAAGGTTGTTTAGGTCATGGAGAAACCCGGGACATCAAGAGGATCATGTCTTATTGGATTCAAGTTTATTACTTTGAAAAGCACGCATAATATGTGAGTAAATGAAAAACTCGTTTGTGTATGGGTTTGCCAGCTTTCCCACATGTAAGTGGATAGTCTCCACTAATGGTTTATATTAGGGTCCAATTGCCTCCTCTATATAAGGGAAAGGGGAGAGGGATACCTCTGATCTCTTCAAGCTTTGTGTGAGTAGTTTGTAATAGGTGTGAGGAAAGCTTGGTAAAAATGTTGTCTTTGGGGCTCTAATCCTCCTAAGGGATTGGCTGTAAACATTCATCTCTACATAGCAATAGATCCATCAAATTCATGCAAGAAGTTGTGTTTCTGTTTTGTGATGTTACTTTTTTATTATTTGAGTAACTTTTGCCTTCTCCTCACCTCTTCTTAGGTTTGTTGTGTGCCAAGGATGTGTAAGTGCAGGAGATACTTCTAGGAGGCTATATCTGTAACATCCTGAAAAAATGTAAATATGAAGCTTTTGAACTATTTTTGCAATATGTTTTATTTGAATTTGGATCTTATGAGGTTTTGTCTAAAAATTTGGTGAAGGATTCCAAAAGATAAAAATAATCAAGAAGGAACAAACATATTTAATAATAGAGAATTACCAATTTAAATTAAGAATCTGAAAAGATGATCCATAAGAGTAAGGGGGACAATTTGATTTAATCATAAAAATCTCATTCCTAAAAATAAATGGTATGAATAGTAAAGGAATAAACAAAATAAAAATGCTAGCATTTATGGATATATATATATATATATATATATATATAGGAATCTATGCATAATAGGAAATTGGCACTTATAGAATCAATGTTAAAAATAATAAATGCAGAAAATCTGGGAGAGCAAGGAAAAGAACAAATAAAACTTGGATTATATATATACACACACTCAAAATGCTTAAAACAAAAACAAAAGAAAAGGAAGAAATAAAAAGGAAAAAGCCAGGCCGGCCATCACCCCGGCCCAGCCCATCTCTCCCCGCGCCTCTTCCACTGCGGCCAGACGGCCCAGCCGCCCCGCTTCCACCCTCGCGGCCCAACCCCCGCGCGCGCTTCGCTCGCGGCCCGCTTTCCCTGCTCTCCCCACTGCCGAGTGGCCCCGCCCCCTCGCGCTCCCTCTCTCTCTCTGGCGGGTGGGCCCGAGCCGTCAGCACCTTCTTCTCCTCTCTCCCTGTTCCTCCCCCGTGCGCTGGATCGATCTCCTCCGCGCAGCACCGGTCAAAAAGGCCGAGAGACCCGGGCGCGACACGACCGACGTGCGAGGCTTCGCAAATCCCGCGGCCATACCCCGCCGCCCGCTGTCGCCGCTGACGCGCCGCCTGCCACCGCCATACCCGGCCGCACCGCTGTCCCCCAAACGTGCGCGCACGTCTTCCGCCGCAATTGGTCATGCTCCGTCGCCTATAAAACCTGGGACTTACCCCATCTGCATTGCCACTCTCTCCTCCTCTTTACCCCGAAAGCAATCGAGCTAAAACCCCCTCAACCGCCGGCGAGCCGGACACCATCCCCAACTCCGGCGAACTCCGATCGGCCGATCCAAGCCATTAGGGATCAATCCCTCGCCATCACACCATCCCCGGCCCACCGCAAAGACGACTCCGGCCTCTCCTGAGCTTCCCATCGCCTGTACACCGCCATCACCGGAGCTCCTCCCGAGCCACCGCTACCGTACGCCGCCGACCACTCTCCGGTGCTCACCGCTCCCCAACGACCACACCATCGGCACCCCCTCTGCACCAGGGTCACATTTTTGGACATCTCCGCACCCCTCCGGCCACCCCTCGCCGCCAGCACCATCGCCACCGTCTACCTCTGCTCGGCCCCTTCCCAGACCAACCTTAAGAGGTATATTTACCCTTATAGGGTAAGAAACACCCGAGAGCTCAGACGGTTATCAGTGCTATCTCTTCCTTCCCCCGGTTCAATCGGTGCGCGTTCGAGCCCCCGGCTCCGCACGCTGAGGTTGAGCCTTTCTTTTGGGTTCATGCGCTGACAGCCGGGTACCGTTTGTCAGCGACCGTCTGTCTGCGCTAGCTGCTGACATATGGGCCCGCCTGTCAGTGCAACCCGCTGACCATGTGGGCCCTAGTGGCCATAGACACAAAAAGTAAATAATAAAAAGAAAAGGATAAAATGTAAAATATGACATATGGGACCCACCTGTCAGAAATTTAACAATTGTTTGGATTTAATAGAACTGAGATTTTCAAGTGGGCATAACTTATTCATTTTAACTTCAAATTGAGTGAGACAAATTTCTAAATTTATCTAAATTTAAGATCTACCCAATGGGACTAAAACCAGGAATTTTAGAGCTCATATGAATTTTTGGTAAAAAATTATAGATAATTTGGGAATAATCTAGGGAATGTAGTAAATTTAATTAGGAGGTAAAATAAGGTTACTTAATATTTAATATCTAGTTATTTACTAAATGAACAACTAAAATAGCCTAAATAGTTAATTGAGATTTAATTATCAAATAAAAGCATGAATAAAATAACATACTACAAAATACTATAAACGTGGACTCTACAGAATAATTCGATTAGCTAAAAAATTTATATCGCGTATATACTCTGAATATTAGCACTGACAAAATAATACCCAGTTAAATCTGTACACCAATACATAGGTCTAACCTAACTCATGGAACTTCCTTGATAAATACAAAAATAATAAAAAGTGATTATACATAAAAGATCAAGTCATCGTACCCTACCACAGATCTTGCCTCAAATCACTCGAATCACCCATTAACTTATAATAAATCTAAATTGAGTTTATTCGGAGTTATTTGGATCTTTTGAGTTATTTGCTTTTATTTGGATTCAGTCGTTTGACGCGTAATTAGAAACTGGAGTTCTGAAGATTCCACGGATCAAGCATGGTCAGAGCAAGAGAAGACAAAGAATAGAAGCTCAAGAGAAAGCATCATGTGAGCTCAAGTCCGCGGAAAATCCGCGCCAGGCGAGTCAATACTTTGATCATGTTGAACCTACATTTTCTGTAAATTACTTTGGTTTAAATTATCAAATTGCATGCTGTTATTTTATATGCAAATACATGATAAATTCAATATTCTAGTTATATGCCTATTATTCAACTTGATTAATATTACATCTCCTTTGGAATATTTGAATGTGTGAACCTTGTCGCCCTAGCAAAATTATATCAGTAACCCTTCAAAAATAAGTCTATAATTATACGCCATGCCTAGTACTGCATAGATACTCGGGGCGCTAAAATGCCTCAAGCATCATTAACATTTACAATCGTGAGAAACTGGTTTGGGAAGTCATGGTGGAATGACTGGTATATATTTGGACATGATTATTTTATGATCCCAAAAACCCCAACTTGCTTAAATATCTGGGCAGATGGTTCCATGGTGTGTGTGTGTGTGTGTGTGTGTGTGGTACAGTGGAAGCACAAAGTGGGATAGTGGTAGAACCGCCCAGATACCACTAAGGACTGAATCTTGTCATGACCTCCTGTGTAAAACAGTACAACCACAAGTCTGTAAAGTACAACTTGGCTAAGTAAATCTATCGAAACCCCCGGACTCATCTCACCGGTAGTGGATGGAAGTGGATACGCAAGGGCAAGGGGAGGCCTAAAGAGCCACCAAGTGGAGGGTGAAGTTTCCCAGCTGTTCTAAGCATTGCGGGAAGTGGAGCCCGGCTGCGTTAGTAACTGTGGGGAATATCTCGTGCATAGATGGGACCCACCGCAAGTGGGAGAAGCTCATAAAGTGAGATGACAAAAGGGACTAGATACTTTGAAAAGTCACTGTGATGGTCTGCTCAACCACATAACTAAGGAATCGTGTGGGGCAACGAGTTGATTGTCTCTTGTGGTGAAAGTGTACAAACTCTGCAGAGTCAAAACTATTCGAATAGCCGTGCCCACGGTCAAGGGCGGACATGGGAACTTAACTAGATATAGTTCTATTTCAAAATGCTTTATGGATGGGTTTGGAAAAGTGAAGGGCAGTGGAAAGCCCTGATTTGAATTGTCCTGGGTGTCATCCCAGTGGTAAGTTAAGCGGCTATAACGTTGAAAGATGCTATATGGTGCGGATGACATGTAACGGTGGATGGAATCTGGATCACTATTATTATTGCATTCTCTACACATTATGTTTTTGTTCAAAACTGCTGGGTCTCAGGAAATTTCTACGTATTATATTTCTGAATAATGTTAATACATCTCACAAAGTAAAATGTCAGGAAGAATTGATAGAGTCGTAAGAAAAGTAGATGCTTCATTGTGTTAACCGTATAAAATTGTTGGTGGATTCATATCAATCATAAAGGTGAAAATGATAGTGCGGATTCTGGGATAAATAAATTTGTGGAGCCTAAATGAATATATAGGCTAGATAGATGAATTAAATAATTTTTGGAGAATTAGGGAGTGCAAAGGTATTTGCTGGATTATGACACTGATAATTAATATAAATTCTTGGGAGATATTGGCGATAATGGAATTAATAGGCTTTGATCAATTACTGGATGGACGAATTGAATTTTTGGGAATTTGGAGGTATGATAACAATTATTGGAGTATAAACTTGATCAATGATATTCTTGGTGGATGAATACTAGTGAATCGTAGACTTGATCAATGATATTTTTGGTGGATAGTTAGGGATAGATGATGGGAAAATAAGGTTGATTATTGAAAGAGCAAACTATGGTTGTGGATCAACAACAAAAAGGATTGGATTGTTAGGAATTTGGAATACAAAAGATGTTGGTGGATTAATTAAATGATATTAGATAGATGATGTCACTCACTGCTTGGAGCCTTGGCATCAATGAATGTATGATCGGTGAATTAACTAAATGTTGTCACTTGTTGTTTGGAGTTTTAGACAACACTCAATATAGAAAGAGTATGTTCGGTGGAATCAGTAAATGATGGCACTAGCTATTTAGAGTTTTAGACAGCAAACAATAAAGAAAGTGTATTTTCGGTGGATTAAGTCAATTATGGAAATCGTTATGTGGAGTTTAGGTAGCAACAATAACACAATGATTAAATATAATAAAGCTACTAAAGGCGATTTTTGCAAATAAAATAACCTGAGCCTTTCCTTTGATAAGCCATGCATATTATTAACTTGCATTCTGTGTATTGGCTCGCGGAGCACGGTGGTTTGTGCTCACACTCGCTTTCACAATAAATCCAAAATCAGGAATCAGATCACTACGCCTCAGCAACTCTATTGGTCATGATGGCAAAGAAGATGAAGATGTCAGGGGCTAGGTCGCGAACCTCCAGTTGGCTGCCTGTGGGCAAGTCCTGAAGGTCCCACCTGTGTGCTTCGTTCTTCCGCAGCTGCAATTTATTGATTTCGGCCTAACCGGCCTATGAGTAAGTCTACTATTATATTTACGCTTCTGCATGATATGTACTTTGATATTCAGAACTGTAATCTGTGAGCACTATCTACTGATCCAGAGAATAGTGCGGTGGAATCACGGAGGAATCCGGATTGTAAAATCTGGGTGCCTGACAATATCCCATCAACTAGGCACTCACTATAGCAATTCCTTGAAGTTGCTAGGGTTTTGCTTGGAAAAGGTGAAAATTGGAGTTCCTTTTCTCCTAGGATTATGGCTTTGGTTTCTCTTGTTATTAAGCTTGCTAGAACATGTGGGAGTTTATCCAAGTTTATCTTGATCATACTTTACCCACAAGAAAGTCTTAATCTTAGTTTTGGTTTTTGGCTTAATTTTGGAGCAACCTTTCTTCAAATAGAAAAATACTGAAACTTTGGCAGTGATCTTTAAGATCATTGATTGGAATAGGTTCCTAAGGTCTTAGGGAAGTTGTGTGCCAAGTTTCATTAAATTGGGGGTGTTGTAGGGGTGGCCCAACCCCCCGTGACTGGGCCGTGCAACTAGTCCAACATGTAATAGGCCCAATAGTGTAGAGGAATATACCAGTGTAAACATACCAATGTACCCTCATCCTTTGTAAATACTAAGGGGTAGAATGGGGATTTCCCATTCTACCCCACTCATATATATAAACCCCCAGGAGGGGCAAAGGGAGGGACATCCTCTCATTCTCACTAGCTCCCCACAGATCTAGCTCTCCTCTTCTCCTTCTACTAGTCCCCCTCATTCCTGTTTAGCCTGTAGCTACAACAGATGGCGCCGTCCGTGGGGACGACTGGAAGTTCATGTATGGAAGGGATTTCTGGAGCACTCATCATAGGTCCAGATCTGGCAAATCTGGTTGGAGGTGTTTAGGCAGGAAAGTGGTGTCCTGGATGACTTGGCGGCAGGATTCTTCCGGCCAGAGGCACACTCCGCGTGATGGATGGAATCCCGTATGCGGCGGCTCCGTGTGGTGGATGGATCCGCGACGTCGATTCCTCCGTTGAGGTCCCCGCCACGCGAGACCTCGCACGCACGACCTTAGCCTTCGCTCGGACTTCGCATGCGCGGTGCTCGACTCCGCGTGCGAAGCATCGACCTCCGCTGGGCACTTCACATACTCTCAACAAGAAAATACACTCGCACTGTGCATTCCCTTCGGCCTTCATGCTACGTGAGTCTGGGTTGTCTTCGACTCCGCGCCTTCGCTACGACTCCGGGTTGGCCAGGTCCTCACCTCGGCGAAGTCCCTGCGTGAGTCCGCGTCGGCTTCGACCCCGCGCCTTCGCCGCGACTCCGGGCGGCCAGGTCCTCACCTCGGCGAAGCCCCTGCGTGAGTCCGCGTCGGCTTCGACCCCGCGCCTTCGCCGCGACTCCGGGCCGGCCAGGTCCTCACCTCGGCGAAGCCCCTGCGTGAGTCCGCGTCGGCTTCGACCCCGCGCCTTCGCCGCGACTCCAGGCCGGCCAGGTCCTCACCTCGGCGAAGCCCCTGCGTGAGTCCGCGTCATCTTCGACTGAGCTCGGCAACACCACCCGCACCCACACGCTCGGCTTCGACGTCGACGTGGGCAAGCAGTGGACGTCGCGCCCGCCTTATCCCTGTGCTCGCCGCCTCCACGTCGACCTCGGCCGTCGCCTCGCCGAAGTCCGAGCCAGGCCTTCGTGCCATGCCCCGCGTCGAAGACGTCCCAGCGAGACCTCCTCCGCATCTGGCGCATCACCGCCCCGGACAACAATGAGGCCGGCGCCGCCGGCGCTGGCAACTCCAACACCGGCTCCGTCCGCTCTGCAGGCAGGCGTAAGCGGCTACGTCGACCTCGCCTCCACACGCCGCCGCGTGGCCTTCGTAGCTGCCACGTCGACCTCGCCCCCGCGCGCCTCCGCGTGGACTTCGCAGCTGAGGCGTCGACCCCGCCTCCGCGCCCCTCCACGTGGACTTCGCAGCTGCGGCGTCGACCTCGCCTCCGCGTGGACTTCGCAGCTGAGGCGTCGACCCCGCCTCCGCGCCCCTCCACGTGGACTTCGCAGCTGCGGCGTTGACCTCGCCTCCGCGTGGCTCAGCATGGACTCCGCAGCGGTGGCATCGACCTCCCTCTGAACGGGTGCTCACGGCCATCCTCGGCGACGACGGCGGAGGACGGCATCTGTGTATGCATGCACGTGCAGCTCCTGAGATGGCCTCGTCTTGGACGCTGAACACGTCCTACCCTGCAACAACCCCTGCGGGACGCGCGCCGTGGTGTCAAGCTCAATCGAGGAGGCGTCTTCGCCCATGTACGCCCCGGAGTCTTCGCCAAGCCGCCCTGCTGCGCCTTCGCATCACCGCGTCGCCGCCGTGAGCCGGAGTTCGCATCTCTGTCGAGCTCTCCGGAGTCTTCGCCGAGCCCCCGGGGTCTCCGCCAGTGTCTTCGGAGACTTCGCCACGACTGGAGTGGTCTTCGCCGAGCGGTCCACGGGCTTCGGCACCTCCGTCGTGGGATCTGTCTTCGCTCATTGGGCGCCGCGTGGGCAGCTCCCGCAGCATCAGTGCCTCGGGTATCGTCTCCGACCGTCGGACGTCACAAGAAAATAGCCATGCTGCACGCGGGAGAGACCAGGCGTATGTAGATGAAGCATAAGCATCCATTGTGTGTGCACACTCAGGCTACGTGGCAAGGACGGCACGCATGGCTCATGCATGGGTACATCGCATGCGTATCGTCCGCCTTTGCTTCGGCCAGGCATCCGCGTCGTCCCTGATCTTACAGCGTTTGGCGCCAGGGACCGGGGGTCGCCACCGTCTCGCCTGGTACGTACTGCACGTGATTACGTGCGAGGCTTTTTTAATCGCCGCTGCATTTCTTGCGTGCATGGCTTTAAGAAAATGGTTATGCAGCATGTTATTCATTGAGACCGCAGTTCCATTCTGGGAGCACTCGGTTTGGTCGTGCTTGCTTCTTCGGTTTTGGCCTGTTTTGGGCTACCGTAGGCTTTTCCAGTACTGCACTCTGGAGCGTTTTGTTGTCGCAAGTCTTCGGCCATTTCTTTGATGCCTTTGTTTTGGTCCTCGTTTTTTATTTAAATCGCACGACGGCCGGGTGCCTCGGCGTAGTCTACGGACTCTAAATAAGACGTAGCGTTGAGCTTGCCTCCGCACGCGCCAGTCTACAGACTTTAAATAAGACGCAACGGGGGAACGCCTCCGCGTGCACTCTACGGAGTATAAATAAGACGTAGCGTCGAGGTCCGCCTCCGCACGCGCGAGTCTACGGACTTTAAATAAGACGTAGCGTCGAGGTCCGCCTCCGCACGCGCGAGTCTACGGACTATAAATTAAGACGTAGCGTCGAGGTACGCCTCCGCACGCACCAGTCTACGGACTTTAAATAAGACGTAGCGTCGAGGTCCGCCTCCGCACGCATGAGTCTACGGACTATAAATTAAAACGTAGCGTCGAGGTACGCCTCCGCACGCACCAGTTTACGGACTTTAAATAAGACGTAGCGTCGAGGTCCGCCTCCGCACGCGCGAGTCTACGGACTATAAATTAAGACGTAGCGTCGAGGTACGCCTCCGCACGCACCAGTCCACGGACTTTAAATAAGACGTAGCGTCGAGGTCCGCCTCCGCACGCGCGAGTCTACGGACTATAAATTAAGACGTAGCGTCGAGGTACGCCTCCGCACGCACCAGTCTACGGACTTTAAATAAGACGTAGCATCGAGGTCCTCCTCCGCACGCGCGAGTCTACGGACTATAAATTAAGACGTAGCGTCGAGGTACGCCTCCGCACGCACCAGTCTACGGACTCTAAATAAGACGTAGCGTCGAGGTCCGCCTCCACACGCGCAAGTCTACGGACTATAAATTAAGACGTAGCGTCGAGGTACGCCTCCGCACGCACCAGTCTACGGACTCTGAAAAAGACGTAGCGTCAAGGTCAGCCTCCGCACGCAACAGTCTACGGACTATAAATAAGACGTGACCGTCGAGGCATTCCTCCGCACGCGCCAGTCTACGGCCTCTAAAAAAGACGTAGCGTCGAGGTCCGCCTCCGCACGCACTCTACGGAGAATAAAAATTGCGACCGACCGAGACACAAGGGAGTGCCTCGCTTTAAGCGGCGCACCACTAGGATATCGCGCACTCGTGCGCGTTGCACCAGGGAGTGCACCGTGACTTTTTCGAGGTAGGGGAACGGCGGCGACGCCTCCCTACCTCAGCGTGCGTAGCGCCCTCGGCCTACGCCGCAAGCGCCCGCTCTTCGCGGGCACCCTTTTTCGAGGTAGGTGAACGGCGGCGACGCCTCGCTACCTCAGCGTGCGTAGCGCCCTCGGCCTACGCCGCAAGCGCCCGCTCTGCGCGGGCACCCTTTTTCGAGGTAGGGGAACGGTGGCGACGCCTTCCTACCTCAGCGTGCGTAGCGCCCTCGGCCTACGCCGCAAGCGCCCGCTCTCCGCGGGTACCGTTTTTTGAGGTAGGGGAACGGCGGCGACGCCTCCCTACCTCAGCGTGCGTAGCGCCCTCGGCCTACGCCGCAAGCGCCCGCACTTCGCGGGCACCCTTTTTTGAGGTAGGGGAAGGGCGGCGACGCCTCCCTAGCTCAGCGTGCGTAGCGCCCTCGGCCTACGCCGCAAGCGCCCGCTCTTAGCGGGCACCCTTTTTCGAGGTAGGGGAACGGCGGCGACACCTCCCTAGCTCAGCGTGCGTAGCGCCCTCGGCCTACGCCGCAAGCGCCCGCCCTTCCCGGGCACCCTTTTTCGAGGTAGGGGAACGGCGGCGACGCCTCCCTACCTCAGCGTGCGTAGCGCTCTCGGCCTGCGCCGCAAGCGCCGGCTCTCCGCGGGTACCGTTTTTCGAGGTAGGGGAACGACGGCGACGCCTCCCTACCTCAGCGTGCGTAGCGCCCTCAGCCTACGCCGCAAGCGCCCGCTCTCCGCGGCCACCCTTTTTCGAGGTAGGGGAACGGCGGCGACGCCTCCGTACCTCAGCGTGCGTAGCGCCCTCGGCCTACGCCGCAAGCGCCCGCTCTCCGCGGCCACCCTTTTTCGAGGTAGGGGAACGGCGGCGACGCCTCCCTACCTCAGCGTGCGTAGCGCCCTCGGCCTACGCCGCAAGCGCCCGCTCTCCGCGGTCACCCTTTTTCGAGGTAGGGGAACGGCGGCGACGCCTCCCTACCTCAGCTTGCGTAGCGCCCTCGGCCTATGCCGCAAGCGCCCGGTCTGCGCGGGCACCCTTTTTCGAGGCAGGGGAACGGCGGCGACGCCTCCCTACCTCAGCGTGCGTAGCGCCCTCTGCCTACGCCGCAAGCGCCCGCTCTCCGCGGCCACCCTTTTTCGAGGTAGGGGAACGGCGGCGACGCCTCCCTACCTCAGCGTGCGTAGCGCCCTCAGCCTACGCCGCAAGCGCCCGCACTCCGCGGGCACCCTTTTTCGAGGTAGGGGAGCGGCGGCGATGCCTCCGTACCTCAGCGTGCGTAGCGCCCTCGGCCTACGCCGCAAGTGCCCGCTCTCCGCGAGCACCCTTTTTCGAGGTAGGGGAACGGCGGCGACGCCTCCCTACCTCAGCGTGCTGTCGGGCCCCCGGATTACCAAACCCGGACCCTCTGTGTATTACAGCACTAGTCCTAGATCAAAGCTAGTGCACATAGTTAAACAAGAATGATTACATCACCCATCACGCTTTATTACAATAATAAAGAGTACAGACCGAAAGGTCTCATTATTACAATGAGGTTTCAAGACCTCGCACACAAGAATTAAAGCGGAAGCAAATGATAAACTCGATGACGACCCATCAAAACGCCACAGGCAATGACTGGGGAAGCGCGACCTAGTCCTCCGGGAAAAATCCATCACAGCCACAAGCGAAGCAGTAGTCATAGTCCCCTTCTTGAGCTTCAACTTCCTCTGAGATTTTATTTTTAAGTGTAGCATGTGAGTACATAAAGTACTCCGC
Source organism: Dendrocalamus latiflorus (assembly GCA_017311315.1). Lineage (NCBI taxonomy): Eukaryota > Viridiplantae > Streptophyta > Magnoliopsida > Poales > Poaceae > Dendrocalamus > Dendrocalamus latiflorus. Next base: position 23,385,932 of record CM029626.1, on the reverse strand, counting down.
AAGTCTTGGGAAAAATGCATAGATGCAAGGCTTAACAAAGGAAGGCCATATGGTTCTTTTGCACAAAGCAATATTTGAAATCTCAATTACTACTAATTATTTTCGAAGGCATTAATTTAATGAAGTAAATGTTTTAACAGAATTAACTTTCTAGTGAAGGTTCCAACTACCAACACTAGCTAACCAATTACCATTGGTCAAGTTTTAAACTGTGGGTTCCATCCACCCTCTCTGGCTCCATCCGCCAGGATTCCCTTCCGAGAGTTCCCTCCACTCTCGGAATACAAAACTTTTGATTTTTAAAACAAAACCAGAAATCTACCATGTGCATGCATTCTTTGCCCGCCCTTGACCGTGGGCACGGCTATTCGAATAGTTTTACACTCTGCAGAGGTTGTACAACTTTACCCACAAGAGATAAATTATCCTAAAAGTCAACACGCTTCCTTTGGCATGAGACCCAGATAAAATATCACAAAGCTTTTACCTTACTCTAATCTAGCTAGATACACCCGCTGAGGTTTCACCGCAGGTAGGCTAACTGCCCGAACCGAAGCCCCCTCTTGCGCCATATGAGTACAGTAAATCTCTGTCCCTCACTGTGGATAACCAGTCCATCCCTGGCACCCACTTTCCACTGGTGGCACCTAAACTAGACTATCATAAGTTAGTCAGTTAGGTCGTACCCATATAGACTTGTGGTTGTACGGTTAATGCTCAGTCTGGACAAACACAAGCGTCGGTCCTTAATTGACTAGGGTGGAACATACACATTACAAGTTCTCGTGCTTCCTGCACCAATCCAAACCAACCATCCACCCTAATCTAAACCAACTTTCACATTTTATTTTATTTTAAAATCACAGTGACAACTCCAATTGCCACTTCCTTAACAAACACAAGGGTTCAACAATAAATCATAATTTTTCCCATTTTCAAGATTTTCCAAAGTTATTAGATAGCATGACTAAGCATTATCCTACCATTATACTATTCACCAAGATTAATATTAATCTCATTATTGAGACAAAGGGAGTTCTAGGGTGACAAGGTACATGGCAATCAATGTCAAATGAGGGCATAACAAAGTTGGAATAACTAATTCCTAAAGATTTGAACTAGTGATTTTATGTAAATAGCAATGCATACAATTTAAAATAATTAAAACATTTTCAAAAGCATAGGTTCAAGATGATCAAAGGAGACTTGCCTTCTTGCAGGGTTTCTGGGTCTTCTTGCTGCTGTGAAGAGGGATCGTCGACAATGTTGGAATCTACGCGGGAAAAAGACGAAGCAAACAAAGCAAATAAATACAAACGAAAATTCAAATAAAATCCAAAAATTCAACAGAGGCCATAGTTGGATAGGTTATGATTTTAGACGAATTTAGGAGAAAGGATCAACGGATTCGGAGTTCGTATGAGGGAGATCGAATATCTGGAAGATTGGTGGGGAAAAGAAATTACTGAGACAATATTTGGACCAAGGAAAATAGAATGGATTTTATGGAGATTTGAAAAGATTTGAATTTGAATTTTGAAAGTGCACAGGAAATTTGGAATGGAATTGAGGCTTTGAAAATAAACTAGGAATTGGAATTTGAAATTTAAATATTTGAAATATCAAATAATTTCAAATATTTCAAAGAATTGAATAAATGGATAGTTTGGAATTTTTGATGAATTTAGAAATTTGAATGGGCTCAAACGGAGTTAAAACGAGGGAGAACGGGCTCCGGGAAGTTTGAAAAGAGAGAAAATGGAAAAGATTGATTTCTGGAATTATTTTTCTACTGAAAAAGGATTTATGACGTCAGCAGGGATTAAAGGAATTATTTTCCTGAAAGAAACTCGGATTTATGGCGTCAGCCCTGCCTCAGAGGGACTGACAGTGGGCCCGATCCATGTGGACTGAGTCCATGGACTCGGGAAACCGGTGAGGTGGCACGGGTGGGGGCGTGGCGCTGACGGGGCTCGGTCAGGGCGAGGTGGCGCTGGCGTGGCGCCAACTGGGCGGGGGCTGGCTGAGGTGGCGCGGTCACCGGCGGGAGCGCACGGGCCCCTAGGGTCGCCGGCGGCAGAGGCCACAGTGGAGGACGGCGAGGGCACCGGAGGCAAGAGGAGGGTGAGGGCAACTCGGGGGTAGCCAGCATTTTACCAGAGGGGGCCGAGGTTGCGCCGGCGGCGAGGAGAGGCGGCGGCGTGGCTCGAGCGTCGGTGGCGAGGGGGCTCCGGTGGGGTTGCGGTCCGGCTGAGGAGCGAGCGAGGCCGAGGGCGATGCGGCGAAGCTAAATGCGGCATCGGCGAGGCTCGGGAGCGACCGGAGCGGTGAGGGGAGCTCGCCGGAGTTGGAGGCGACGGTGGCGACGAGTGCGCACGGCGCGGGGGCGAGGGGAAGCTCGGGAGAGGGAGAAGGAGGTGGGGCGAGGAGAAACGGGGCCGGGGAGGGGCTTTTATAGGGGCGGAGGAGGGCGTGGCCGCGGGGATTCCTCGCCGGCAATCGCGGGCGGCGGGGATTGAGGAGAGGCGAAAAGAAGGCAAGGGCGGCCGCGTAAGGAAAGAGATCGGGGGGGCAAGGATGGAAGGGGCGCGGGTCGCACGGGCGGCGGAAAAGGAAGGAAAGCCGGAGGGGCGGCGGAGATCGCGCGGCCGGGCGGGAGGAGGAAGAGGGCGCGCGGTCGGAGGTGGGAGACGAAGCTGACGGGTGGGCCCGGGCGGTCAGCGGAAGAGGGAGAGGGGCGCGGCTGACGGGCGGGGCCCGCGGGCAGAGACGGAGGCGGCGGGGAGAGGCGCCGACAGGTGGGCCGGGGTGAGGAGAGAGAGGAGCGGGGGCACGGGTGGCGCGGATGTGGCCGCGTGGTTGAGGGCGGGGATCGGGCGGCCGAGAGAGGGGCGAGGCGCGGACGGGTCAGATGGGCCGGCGCGCGAGGGAGGGGAAATCCGGGCCGGCCAGGTGGCGAGCGGGAAGGAGGGGGAGGCGGGATCCGGGTGGCGGCGTGGGCGGCAATCCAGCCGTCCACGTGGCGGCCAGAGGGAGGAGGAGGGATTCTAATTTTTGATTTTTGATTTCAGATTTTTAGAAATGGCCAGAAAATCCAAATAAGCTCAGAAAAATATGAAAATACTTCCAAAAATTCCAGAAAAATTCACAGAAGCTTCTGGAGATATTTTGATCTTAATAAAAATACTTCCAACTAATGTTGGTATTTAATTTTCATACTTGAAATACTTTTTATTTTCAAAAATACATTTTTAAACTCCAGAAAATCCAGGAAACCAAATAAAAGCCAAATAACTCCAAATAATTAATTTGAATTAGGATTTTTATAGAAATTCAAAATATCTTTTTATTTAACAATATTTTAGGTTTTACTTAAAATACTTTTCAAATCTAGCTTTTCAAAAACAGAAATTCAGGGCAAATCCAAATAAAGCTCAAATACTTTAAAATAATTAATTTGAAATTAATTTTTCAGAAAGCAAATTTTTGGGATGTTACACGTGCGTAGCGCCCTCGGCCTACGCCGCAAGCGCACGCTCTCCGCGGGCACCCTTTTTCGAGGTAGGGGAACGGCGGCAACGCCTCCCTACCTCAGCGTGCGTAGCGCCCTCGGCCTACGCTGCAAGCGCCCGCTCTTCGCGGGCACCGTTTTTCGAGGTAGGGGAACGGCGGCGAGGCCTCCCTACCTCAGCGTGCGTAGCGCCCTCGGCCTACGCCGCAAGCGCCCGCTCGGCGCGGGCACCGTTTTTCGAGGTAGGGGAACGGCGGCGACGCCTCCCTACCTCAGCGTGCGTAGCGCCCTCGGCCTACGCCGCAAGCGCCCGCTCTTCGCGGGCACCCCTTTTCGAGGTAAGGGAACGGCGGCGATGCCTCCCTACCTCAGCGTGCGTAGCGCCCTCGGCCTATGCTGCAAGCACCCGCTCTTCGCGGGCACCCTTTTTCGAGGTAGAGGAACGACGGCCGTCCGCCTCGTAGGCATCGCCTCGGCGGGACGGCACGTCCTCGGTGCTCGACGACACGTCTTCGGCGCTCGGCTTCGCCGTCCGCCTCATAGGCATCGCCTTGGCGGGACGGCACGGCTCCGGCGCTCGACTCCGCCGTCCGCCTTATAGGCGTCGCCTCGGCGGGACGGCGCGGGATTCAGCGCAGGAGCTCACTGATTTCTTCGAAGGCATTGCCTCGGGGGTCTGCAAGCTACTAGTTGCAGCGTCTCACCACTCGGCACCCTCGCGCTTGCTGTCGGGGAACGGGGGGCTGGGGTGGTTGATCGCGTCAGCTCGCCCATCGGGACCTCAGCGCTTGCTGTCGAGGAAGTACTGTTGTAGGGGTGGCCCAACCCCCCGTGACTAGGCCGTGCAACTAGTCCAACATGTAATAGGCCCAATAGTGTAGAGGAATATACCAGTGTAAACATACCAATATACCCTCATCCTTTGTAAATACTAAGGGGTAGAATGGGGATTTCCCATTCTACCCCACTCATATATATAAACCCCCAGGAGTGGCAAAGGAAGGGACATCATCTCATTCTCACTAGCTCCCCACAGATCTAGCTCTCCTCTTCTCCTTCTACTAGTCCCCCTCATTTCTGTTTAGCCTGTAGCTACAACAGGGGGCAATGGAAAGTTGGGTCGATTTAAGGTTTTAAAATCGTGTTGCATGTTCACCCATTGTGGATTGGACAGTCCTATCTCTAGTTAGACCATCCGACTGGATGTGATTTGGTTCGACTATCCAAATGAAGGTTAGACCATCTCTCAATGCAGCCTCTTTGATTTGTCCCATGTTTGAGACCGTATTTTCGATGTGGATGTTTGGGCTTTGATCTTCATAGTTTCTTGTAACTATTGGAGTAAAAAAATTTGAAATATCTTAAGAGAAAATTTTGAAGGCAACAATTTCCTATTGTCTGTTTGCTATACCGATCCTACAAAATTAAGATAGCCAAGGTATAATCGGATCATAATTAGCACACTTGGAACCCGGAATGGCCGAATCTTTGGGCATTGCTCTCGAGTGCAAAGGAAGTGTGCTGGCAAATCAAGCCCTGGCTTTTCTACAGTATTAGCTTTTAAATGGAGTGTCTTTTCAAGACAAGGTCTACTACTCATTTGTAGTACACACTGTTGTGAGTTCATTTATATCGGCCAAAATTGCATGCAAGTGTCTCTCTCTCCAAGCTTCTTTGCAAGCTGTTACTATTTGTAAACTAAAAGCAAAAGCAAAAGGCAATATGAATGGCCCTCAGAAGAGTCGAGCATGGAGATTGGCATGCAAAAAATATTTAGCAGGAGAATAGCAACCAAGATCAATCATTTTTTTTCTTTCTGTAGTGTGAGTGTTTTGACTTTTTATTCAAAGGGGTTTTGTCATCTCGAGGGTTGCAGTTCTTCGTAAAAAAGCATTGTTTTTTTCCTCTTAATGCATTGGTGTCCAAACCTTCGAGAAAAAACCCTTCTTGCTTGCCCCAATCTCAAGCACTCAACTGTCCAATTTTAAACCAGAAGTTCATGTGCCCAAGAAGACACACTAATGTCCTTGAGATTTTTTTTAAATAATATCTGTGATTTTATTTCTCACAAAAGTAACCCCTGCCACCCAACTGTTGGGTGATTAGATCCTGTTGTCCAACAGTCGAGCGACATGCAGGCAATCGTCGAACCATTGGACCACATGAATGCAGTCACCCAACGGTTGGATGATTGGTGCTGTTGCCGAACGGTTGGGTGACAATACCTCCTGTCGCCCAACCGTTTGGCGACTGGATGGCTTTATAACTCAGCGCCCGAGCGAGTTCACTGTCGATGCCAAGCATGAGACCAGGGCTTACGACCGTCTTTCCCGATTGGGGCTGAGGCCCAGACACCCAGCGTTGAGGAGGAGGCCCAAGTGGGGCCGTACGGGAGGACGCAGACTTGGAGTGGGACGTGGTGACAAGGGAGGGGTGTTGTTAGAGGGAACTAGTACGGGGCTGTCTACCTGCGTTAGCTGTACTTTTGTTGTTTCTATAATACTTAAATTTCATACTTACTATTTCATGTCATTAATATTGTTGCATTCTTAGTTGTACTCCTTTGTATGATGTATGTTTATTCAATACATATCGATGCTCTAGCTTAATTCATGCGACATAGTGCTGGAAATGTCCACTCAATAAATAGCAATCGCAATGATGCATCCACCATTTAGTTACATGCTTTAGGAGATTAAACATAATCGCGTACAACAGGGGAGAGTACCATGGTACAAACTTCTCCGGACATGGCTATTGGTAGAAAGTGTCTGGCGCTACCCACATAGAGTGTTGTAGAGGGGGCACCTCGGATGTGGTTAGCCATCATTGTAGTGACATGCACATATGCGGCTAGGGTTCACGCAGCAGCATATGGGATCATAGGAACTTTCTATGTTAATGACCTCCTTGTTGCCCCTCTCGTGTTGCATCTGTTGGCGGATGTTATCATTCTGCTCATTGAGATTGTTAATCTGCGCCTTAAACTCTGAGATTCGATTCCACATGTATCCATGTATGTCACAACATGCGTTCATGGGGAGGATCGATCCAGCTGATAAAGTTGTATTTCGCCATCTGCTAGAAAGGAGCATTAACATGGAAGCTCGATTAGCAATAACAGAAAATAAATTATTAGCTAACTATACCACAAAGTGTGGGCATCGGAAGAAATATCGTCCACCTTCAAACTGGCCGTCCAAGACCTGCATGATCGCGTCGTCCCTGTGTCTGCATTGCGGCCATACCAGTTGAGCATGCTTAGTTGGCATCAAGGGATAGTTAAGGCCAAAGTCCTCCCTCGTTTCAAGGGGGAAGGTCTTGCTTTAGCGACCTCGGTTGGACTAGCCCCTCGCCGTCTGCCATGGTATGTTACTGTATGACGGAGAAGGTTCTTCTTCCTATGGTTGGCAAAGTCAAGTGCTCCTACTTTCAAGTGGTGGGGTGTGCATTTTATAGCCAGTAGGGGGAGGCAGCGTGTTTTTTGACACAGCGGGTCATGTTTTAGCTTGTAGAGTGATGACATCACCTCCATCATCAGAGCGGGATGTGGCCTACCTCTCGAAACGAGACAACTTTGTGCACCGACGTGACCTAACGAGGTAGCTTTTCGCACTGACGTGACCCAACGAGCTAGATTTGCACACGATGTGGCCCATTTAGCCAGCTTTCCGTAGGGTCGTGACATGACTAAACGAGCCATGTTTGCATAAGATGTGACCCAACGAGCCAGCTTTGCGCAGGCTGTGAACCCAACCAAGCAGCTTTGTACTGCGACATGACCCAACGAACCAGCTTTGCGCAGAACATGACCGAATGACCCAATAAATTAGTCATACTGCTCCGAAATACATACTATCCAGATTACCAAAATAACTAAGTGCTCAATAACATACTATCCAGAATAACCAATAGATTAGTCATTGTATCCAAATATAACTTCCTTATGGAGCTTCTATAACGACAAATTTGCTTCAACCGAATTACGCTCCAACCGCATTCGTCGAACCACATCACTACTTAAGAACGACCCCAATGGGGTACTCCTGCATTACGACTACAACAATACCTCGCTCAAATGGAGAACCAGTGGGATGAGATCTGCGGGCTCGCAAGGGCTGCTACAGCCTGCGACGAACAAAGAGTGTGTGCAAAAAGGACACCTCCCCGCAACGACACCACCTGTAACAACAACCCCTACCTGAAAAGTCCATCCGAGCACTCGCCGCAAGAACTGCCTAAGGGGGAGACGTCGCCCCTTTGTTGGTGCAAGGACAGATGCAAGTTGTGCAAGGACAGATGCAAGTTCTTCAAATCCAAGCAATGGCTCAATCTTGGCATGCACTACCTGAGTTGCGCAAACTACGCATGGGAATATCCTGACCACCGTTGGGATATGTGCCGCTACCGGCAACCGGTAAGGACCTGCTACAACTTATTCCCGTAACATTTCTCTCCGCAACTACGCACTAACAGCCTCTCCCGTCTACTCGTATTCTCCGGATTCGCTATGTGCCTACCGCAATTGGATCGACCGAGAGATCCATCTGCACGACCAGTGGTCTTGACTACAAGGAGTGGGATGCCAAAACCCAACGCAAGAGAATAAAGAAGTGCCACCGCAACGAAGAGCGCGGCGACTGTATCTGGCAGGAGACGTAGGCTCATCTTGAGGCATGCAGGCGTAGGGAGCGCGAGGCTCGCCAGGAGGAGCACAAGAGAAAGTGCGAACTGGCAGCCAAGGTAAGGGCAACGGGAGAGGAGTACAACGCCGAGCTCGCAAGGAAAGGTAAATGGTTGTGATCCATGCAATAGTTCGAGGCATTCCGTAGCAACCCCCTACCATCCATACTATTCCTTTATGTACATACATGTATTCTAGCATTAGTCCGATGCTTCTATCATAGTGTACCGTAGTAATATCGATGTTTACTTACGCAATTACCGGAAGCACTATGCCATGTAACCACATCGTATGCGCGTCGGTTCACGGACTCTAATATATTACATGTTCTTTGTCTCCCAACTTATCTTTGGTTGGAACATTTCATCACACTTATACCTTCTGGTGTATTCCCACTGCATAGCAAGATTTGTATGCATTATATTTTTTATCCAAAAATTTCGAACTGTGATAACGAAATTGATACTCAAACTCTACTATATTTATTTACAAATTAAAACCTCAAACGATAACTTCTTTGCCATATGACGTACAACGGGTTATCTAAAATATTCTTAACTATCATATAGCACTGCTTTATAGTCTAACCATCATTAACAGACGTTCAATCTCACATCCGAATTAAAAATATATTATTTACTCTAGGTTGTACTCACCCAACTGTTATGCGCAGCACCTAACGTCCGACTGTTCCCTGTCGCCCAACGGTTGGGCGACTGCCTGCGTGTCGCGTGGCCGTTGGGTGATAGGTCCAGTCGCCTGATGGTTGAGTTACAGGGGTTATTTTGTAAAAAAAATAAAAATACAGATATAATTTTATATTTTTGAATAAAAAATTTATTTAAAAAATTCATGTCCTTGAGAGGATGCACCCGGTGCCACTCGATTTATCAACAGAGGATCCAAAGCCGCTGATGAGATGCACATGTGCAGAACGTACTTCAGTCTTCAGTCGCAGTGCTCGCAAGTGGGGCTACAGAAGTGTCTGAAGGGAGGCAAGTGGGGCCATGGTGACAGTGACACAAATCCGAAGGATCTCTCCAGGATAGACTTGCACAGTTCTGCGAGAGAGAGAGAGAGACTATTATTTAGGGAGATTAGTCACCGTAAAACTGACCCAAATCATCGTTGAAGTTCTTCTTGCGATGTTTTGCAATTACATGACGTACTTTCTCCGTTTTTTGGGAGACCGTGTGATCTCCAAGATTTGACTACTAATTTCAATCATAATATACTGATAAAAATATAAAAATACATTACCACGAAAATATGCTTCATGAAGAGTGCACTTATGTGATTTTCATGTGTCTTCTTTAATGCAATTACATGCAAAACTTTTGCATATTCTCGAAAAATGTTATTTCCATAATATCAATTTAGATGCTTTGACATGGTGATTTTCCATACTGTTCAAAGCTAGAAGTTTTCACTACATGCTATCCAAAAAGAATTAGAACATAAATATTACAAATTCAAATATTCTTAATTTTGGATTCGCAACTAAAACTTTTATATCCTCAAAATTTGAAAGCTAAAACTTCAAGCTTCTCAAATTTAATACTTTAGGTTTACGAAGTTATGTTTCAAATTTGGTTTTCCAATTTCAAATTTCCAGAAAAAATGTTAAGATTAGCCGGGACTCTAAATATGACCCACTGGCACTAATTGCCGGTTCTTTTTTTTCCCATATTTGTTTGTATTATACGTAATGGGCTAACATATTTTTTTTATTTTTTATTTTTTTTTTAAATTTAATTATGCTAAATAAGCCTCTGTCAGCTACAGTGCTTTTTTCAGCCATAAGCCACGAGCTTTTCAGCCGAACCGATCACCACTTAATATAGTCACTGGTCGTAGAACCAATCCCCGATGAGACAGTTTTACATCTCTTGGTAGAAACTTATATGTGGTATTTCTTACGGTATGGTACCTAATTTAAGTGAACAATTCAAATTTAGTTATATTTTTCCGAAGTGGTCGTCTTTGGGTGGTACGAAACCAAATTTACCCTTTTTTGTCTTTTGGGTGTACCATAGAAATACAGCAGTATTCTAGAGGCAGACGGCTTCATGGCACAACTGTTTCCTATTGCTTAATTTTCAATCTATCAAACCATCCTTACAAGTTTCTACTCTACAGAACCCAGCTTATGGGAGGCTATTCTCCCCATACAGTGTATTGGGAATACTAGAAGGTTAAACAAACACTAGCACAGCAGGTGATGCCAAATAATCCAAAAACCAACGAAGAATAGCAGGCAATACCCCTTACAGTAAGCAAGGCAAGCAGCTATTGATCACAAATGCGCAACAGACAATTAACAATCCGAATATCATGACACAGCTAACAATACATCCGCCTTAGCACTACCCCATAAGATTCACGAGCAGCAAAACCTAACAGCTTCAATTCTTTAATAGATGATTGGAATGTAAGAAACAAAACGAGTCACCAACAATGATGATTGAAGACATCGACAAACCAAACAAAGCACTGATTACCATCGCACCAGTTCATAATTTTTGTCTCGGAACATGGTCTGGCAGTAAATTTAAGTTCAGAAAATATCACGCAGTACCATAATTGGATGCATCCCACTTTAAATTCTTTCAATAAACAAACGCAGGAGATATCCTGATTCAACATTGTAGCCGAAATCTACTACCAAACATGACTGCAGTTTTCAACTGCTCAGGGGGCAACAACAACTCTACCAGCAACCTGATCAAGATCACGCCTTCCCTGGGAGGTGATGAGCCTTCCACTGCAACAAAAGAGCCAAAAAAGGTGTAAGAGAACAACAGTTCCCAGCAAAAAAAATTAACAATGTATAAACATAAGGAAAGCATAAGCAGCTGCATTACCCCTTGGGGTCGACATCGATGATGCCCATCTTCTGCAACTGCTGGAGGATGTTGCGAGAAACAGCACCACTGCTCTTGCAGAAGTGCGGGGGGCGCGAACCATTCCTCTGGCGTCCACCGTAGATCTTCTGGAAGCCACCCACACCAATACCTTGCCTAAGGTAGATCTTCCTCGCCATCGAGGCTATGATACAATGCAAATGACAGATCAAGATTAACAAGTGCCCAATTCCATTATTTATGTTATTGCCAAAAACAGAACAGGATTCCTCACCAGCCCTGGTGTAGTACCAGTCAGGGTCATAGGGTGGGAGCTCCTTGAACCTTGCAGTCTTGACAATGTCAACCCACTCCGGAAGCTCCATCTGTAAGAAGAGTACAAGTCATTTCAGTCCTCAGAAATTCTGGTAAGCAACGTCAAAAGTAACAGCAAGCAAGCTCCAAATGATTCATCGATGCTAAAATCACGTAAAAAAGGTCTGCTTGTTGTAAGATTGTAGTGTTGAAACTATAACTCAAATCACTCTTCCAAGTAGACTTCTCTTGCAAACATTGTCAGGAAACTTCAAATGCAACAGAACATTACATTTTTGGGTCACAGACAGCTAGCGATACCATTGAAATGCAACGATTCTTCCTATCTCTGAAATAAATCAAACGTATAATCTGCATTGTTGCCATTCACCTCTAGGCCCCCGAGCTAAGCAATACTAGGCAACAATGACAATCCACTCTGATCAATCATTTTAGTAAAGAAGAAAGAAATTCCTACACAATCAGACGCTCATCACTAATTAAGTTAAATATGACAGTCGCAAAACTAATCCTCATTCACAGAGACGGGTGGGTAAACACCAAACGCCCTTTCGCAACCGAAATAGCATTGCAACGGGAAATCCACCAGCAACAAGGCAGTTTTTCACAAGACAACCATGCCGGATCACTCGATTGATCAGTTTTTCACAAGACAACAGGCAGCACAAGTACATGCACAATAGTCTCAGTACTACTAGATGCACAACTAATACACATCCAAGAAATCAACAGTAATCCCACACAAATTAGACTTGCAACCAACACTCCGAACCAGCCCCTACAACACAGAAATTTCCCCCCGCACCGAGCGGTGTTCGCCTAAACGTAGCAACCCAAATCCACCACGTTCCTACCGGAATCCGGAATCAACAGATTAGACGCATGACACTGAAATCATTCGCATCCACAGCGAGTACACGCTATGCGAACCAAGAACTGAAGCGATGCCACCAAGATCCTCGCAGAGGCGGGCTACTGCTCCTACCACCCACCTACTCGAAGCTACTACCCTAGCGTGGGTGGGATCTGAGGGAGCTGGTGTGTTACCTTGCCGGAGCGCTTGAGGTGCGCGGAGTAGGCCTTGACGAACTCGTGGGGGTCGACGTCTTTCACCGTACGCGCCGTCGAGGTCGCCATCCTGTCTGCCGCCGCCGCCGCCGGGGTGAGGAAGGAGGAAGTGAGGAGGGCTAGGGTTTTGTGGAGGCGTGCGTGCGAGAGCGGAGGCCGAAGAGAATTTATACGGGGTGGGTTGGGCCAGGAGGCGTGCCGGGGCAGACATCATGTCACTCGGCCTGGCACTATGGATCTGGATACGACACGATCCTATTTTAGTTCGGTATGGCTGGGCTGAATAATTATTATATTGACTCATGTCTCGTTTTCTAACTTAATCGTCTAGTTAAAAAGGCCATCAAATAGATCAGATTATATCAGACTAGTCTAAGCATATTTAGTTAAAAAGGCCATCAAATAGAGAGAGCGCACTGGGCGTAGGGGTTTAGGGCTATGGGAGGAGGGAGGGGCTCAATTGGGTTTTCGTTTTCCTTTTTTCATCTTTCTCATGAATGCAAATATGTCATCCTTATTCTCCTGTAGTTTATTTCTCCATTACATCGTTTCGTCTTCTTGTTTAAAGAAAATAAGAAGATATCATATTTCCAGTTTTTCCCTCTAATGTTTAACGCCGGTATATAACACAATAATTTCATAGAATTTTGACAGGGATTGAAATTATTCCTTTGTTCCTTCCCTGTCCCATCAACTCATCCGCAATTACTAGTGGCTCTGATCACAAAGGAGGCATGTTTGGAACGTAGCAATTTCACGTGAATTTCACAGAAAACAACTCAATTCCTCCTACAATCAGGTGAAATTGCTACGTTGAAATGGCGCTAAAGTGCCACTTTGGATATTGATACGATCTAAAAGCGAAATTTGATCAATAATTTATATTGTAATATATTCATAAAACCTAAAAATAATATTACCAAATTACTTTTTGAGACGTAACTACTTATTTCAGTTTTACATGATTGACTAGATATTTCATTATGAAAAGATTGGCCAAAGTTAAAATAGTTTAACTAAGCATGTTCTAGGACATCACTTATTTTCAACTAGGAGTATGGTGTCTTGTGTTGTGGGCTAGGTTCCCTTCTTCAAAATTTGACTAGATGATAAAAGTAAGTCAATGATTCAAACATTTTAGTTATATAATTTCTTGCCCATTTTGGTTGGTGAGTCACTTCTTTCCACCAATACTCAAGCATAAGTGTTATCAATGTATCGCTAGTCATCCACATGCTTGAGGAAGGCGCTGGGCGTCAACAGCCCTGCTATCAACTCCACTAACTGCAAGTTCACAATAGAGTGGTGGAGGGACAAGGGAAGCAAGAGAGAGTAGGGAGGTTTGAGATGCCTCATGGGCTGGCGAGGCCATCTTTTCACTTATATATTTCTTGCTTTTTTTCCTCTCTACTTGCTATTGCATGCTAGCTTGCCTCCAAGTAAATTTGAAGTGTCAGGTTTATCAAATGTGTAGAATCGACATATGATACTTAGTTCCATTTCACCTTTTTAACTATCTTGAAAGCTTGAATTCAATTCTGAACTGCCAAAACATTTACTGACACCCCATAGCAATCAAAACATGTGCAAATAACCCCCAAGTATGGATTTCTTGTGGTTTTACCATTTTTGCAGCAACCAGATGATAGGTTTTGCTATGTTGGCAAGTGAATCTTTGGTCTTTGAAAGAAGTGAAGCTTTTGTGGTATCCCAATTATTGATAGTAAGCAAATTAGAAATAAAAACACAAATTCTACCACACGTCCATCTGATCTGGTTGGCGTTACCCCAACCTCCACTGGTCCACCCAATTCCTCTCATCTTCCCCACTCTCCAAGTCCACCGACACCACCACATCCTCTCACTCTTCTACCTCCTCCCAGCTACTGCTTGCCCTCACTAGATCTAGCGATTGCAACGCTTGACGCCCACATCTTCACTGCCGGAGAGGTCCCACGCATCGCATGACGCGAGGCAAGGAGGCGCTGCTCCCCACCGCCATCCTCTCCACTCCTTGTTTCTCCTACCTTCTCTCTTTAGATCCTGGTCTGCTGCCAGTGCTACTGCTTACATATTCGTGCCTATGAGCTTTATCACATCACACGGGGTGAGGTGTGCCGGTGGTGTCCTTGATTTGTGTTGATTTGTCTCACCAAAATTAGCATGGCAATCAGAGGGAGGCCATTGAGGGATTTCATCGGCAAGGGCACGACAATAATAGGGAAAAAAACACAAGGCAAGGCATTTGTCTTGCCTGTTGCCACACGTGCACAAGGCTCTCCTGTTCATGAGGCACCACTGTTACCTCACCAATTTTGGAGCGATTAGTTTATTTGTCTCACCAATTAGCCCCCTCTTTTTTTTTTTTTTGCTTGGATCTAGCCAAATTCGTGTTTGATTAGTTTGATTTGGGGTTCTCTGAGTTCATTCTCTTAGATGTAAAATATACTTTAGTTCATGGATTTTTCTAGGTTTAGTTTTTTGATGTAAAATGATATTAGACCTAATCCACAAGTTAGGAGACCATCTTGTATTTTATTTTCATGGAGAACAGACGATGCTAGACTACTAGTAGCTTCGACTTGTAATTGGTTTTCTATTCTTAGATGCATAGTTTTGTTTGGTTCAATATTGTTAGCTTAAAAGTTTAGTTTAGTTAGGTTCAATGCATGAAACCATTTGATAGGCTACTTTCATAAAGTCATATTTTTGCTAGCTATAATGAAACCTAAAGCTAATGAGTAGTTACTCTCTGTTATTATGTGCTTGAGCACAATGGGCGGCGTAAGTTGAGGCTCAAGGTGCATCCACGGCGACACCAACTCGTTGACCACCAACTCTTCCTTACCTTCTCAGCTGCCATTGCCATGTTCAAATTCGCCTCTTAGCCTGCTCTCACTCACCAAGGTATGCCCCACAAGGACCTTCTAATACAATCCATTACCGCAAGGTTGGGTGGAGCGGATGGTGGAAGGTACATATTGTCCACACGGGTGTCAGTGGCCAATGGTCAAGGGTATGAGGCATTTCATCCACAAGGGCACCAAAGGGAGGCCATCTTGAGGTGAATGCTCGTTTTTTTCTTCATGTGAGTAGTGGAAAGGTGCTGCAATGTGTATATTTAGTGGAAAGGTGCTGCAATGTGTATATTTTCATAGTCGACAAAGAGGACATGTGTTGTTTTTGTCCTTTGCTTTGCATTTTTATAGCTTTTTCTACGTTGTTGTATTCAAAGACATACCTTAGTATACCATCAGTAGTATCAACTTATAAGAAACTACAAGATAACATTTGGTTATAATGAAGATAAGTTTTCAATGAACCACAAGTTTGGTGAGAAGATAACTTAAGTAAGCAAGAAGGATAACTTTTCAGATTGGTGTATTGTCTAAAGTCATTTTCCGATAGATATCCATGTATGGTGTGGCCAAGTTACTCATCTTTGCATTTTATTAGCATAAGTAGTCAGCAATGTTCAGTATCCTAAGGAGATATTTAACACAGTTCGTTATAATTTTGAGGTGTTAGCTATAGCTAATGATTGAAAATAATCTGTTAATAGTTCAAGCAGCATTTGAGGTGGGATAATAGTAAAGTTGGGACTGATGATAATACCTAAATTGAGCTACAAAATCTAATTTCTCAAATAAAGTGGCGGGTAGGTAGAGGTAGAGAATTTTATCCAATGGGGGCTACTAATGCATGGTACTTACAAGAATGTATAAATAAGTCTTGTTAGTAAATTATGAAAATTTATGCTACCAACGAAAAGGTGGATGTAAACTTATATATATTTGGGCAGTAATTTGTTGAAAATGCATATAGTAAGTTAGGATGCAACTAATGGTATTTTTTGAACTTACAAATGAACAAACTGATGGTATTTTTTGAAATTACAAATGAACAAACTGATGGTAATGTTTAACTTAGATTGGTAATTTATTGAAACAGTAGATGTTAACTTAGTATGCCAATGATGGTAATTTTCAAATTCACTAAAATCGTGGTAGTTTTGAACTTAGAGTGGTAATTTGTTAAGAATGTAGATGGTAACATAGGTCCAATTGTTGGTAATTTTGAAATTTTACAAACTCGCAAATTGATGGTAATATTGAACTTAGGATGGTAATTCATTAAAATTGCAGATGGTAACTTATAAAGATTTGGGTGGTAATTTGTTAAAAATACTAATGGTAACTAGAGTGCAATTGATGGTAATCTTTAAACCTTTTTAGATTCACAAAAATGATGGTAATTTTTAAATGTATGCTGCTAATTTGATACAACTACAAATGGTAACTTGGAATGCAATTTGATGGCAAGTAGTGAACTTCTTACAGATTAATAAACTAATGGTAATTATGATCTAGGGTGGTAATGTGCTAAAACTGTAGATGGTAGTTTATAGAAATTTGTGAGATAATTTGTTAAAATACTGCTGGTAACTTAGGGTGCAATCGATGGTAATCTTTGAACATTTTCTTATTAATAGAACTAATGGTAGTTTTCGAACACATGCTGATAATTTGATACAACTATAGATGGCAATTTAGGATGTAATTGATGGTACGTTGTGAACTTCTTACACATTCACAAACCGATGGCAATTATGATTTTAGGGTGGTAATGTGTTACAACTGTTGATGGTAATTTGAATAACTTTTTTGTGATAATGTGTTAAAATGGATATAGTAACTTCTTTTAGTTGATTTTCGAATTCCTTAATTTATCTTCTGAATTTGTATGATTATTCTTTTTTGAATTTTTGATATGTTTTTGATTTGTGTAGTTGAGTGGTTCATTGTTCTTTTTTTTATCATATTCCAATCGGTCAAAATTCATCTAATGTTTGTTCTACTACATGGTTCTGATTTTGTCCTATCTTTTTTTGTACATGACAGGTAAAATTTTACCTAGATTGGCTCAACACAATTTAGTCAATTTGACTGTTAAAAAGTGAGAGAAAGCATCTATACATAGCTAGGAGTAACTTGATTGAAGCTAGCCAGTCAAAAATTATGTACATGAAACGATCATGGTAAAAAAGGTGAATCTCGAATGGTATTGTGTGAACTACGAAGCCATACAATGCGGATACGATGAAATTGTATGGTTACGAGACGTTTACTTCTTGATTATTTTTATTGTATTTTTTCCTACAATATTTTCGCTGGGATGGGCTGAGTTTTGATAATACGATAAAACGTCCAGACACATATATGGGCTAGAGTAGAAGATAGTAAAAAAAAAAAAAAGCAGATGGCTTTGTTAGAGAGCTAAAACGCCTGCAGCCTGAGCGCACGCGGAAAAAAAATGAGCCAGGGCGTCGCGCGTTAAGGCTATTGCGACGCGTGGTGCGTAACATCCGCATCAGGCTCAAGTCCTACGGCAAACAAATAACAGAGACCGTAGCAAAACGTGGGTAAAAACACAAGGACTAGCCCGGAATTAACATGAACGCACGCCCGCTAAAGCATTATTATGGCATCATTTACCACCAACGATCAGACACCTTCTCCAGCACTTGACATGCCATCTAGGGCTGGCGCATCTTGCCAGGAAACAAATAGCTCGAAAAATAATCCAAACACCTTCTCCAGAATTGCGAATAGGGTAACAAGACGCAGTACAGACAGTGATCAAGGGTTCGACAAAAGTATGAGCGCAGTATTTAGATAAGCGAAACAATGCGACAGACAACCAGCCAAAATTTTCACTCAGCCAAAACCAGAGGCTACAATCTGCTCTAACAAAAAGGAAAAGTATGCAGATCTTCCTTCTCTAGGCCTTCCTGGCTGCAATCTGAGACTCGGGCTGCAGAACAGAAAAGATAAATAAAAAAAAACCTCAGAAGGGATCACAACAGCAATGACCACAAAGCGTTTAACTGTGAGATCATCAGGTACAAGTGATCAGTGCACAGAAGCACATACCTCTTTCTTCACGGGCTCTTCCTTCTCCGACAGGA
This sequence comes from Dendrocalamus latiflorus, assembly GCA_017311315.1. NCBI lineage: Eukaryota > Viridiplantae > Streptophyta > Magnoliopsida > Poales > Poaceae > Dendrocalamus > Dendrocalamus latiflorus. Next base: position 23,367,522 of record CM029626.1, on the reverse strand, counting down.
TCAGCTCAATGTGGCACGGAGAGGACATGTAAGCTGCAACAGGTAATACGATCATGAGTCTTGAGAAATCTTCAAGGCATACTGATATACTACGAAGAGAAATCAAAGGCCAGTGTTTTGACGAACTTACGGTTGATGCGTCCATGAGCACGGTAGGTCCGGCGCCGCTGCTTCAGAGGGCCTGGTTCACTTGAATATGCGACACATAGAGAGCATCAACATCCAGACCTTTCACCTGCAATGCATAAAATGAGAAAATTGGTATGACATAACAACAGGGCAGTATGAAAAGCTTTGGCAAGTCACATTAAGGTTACAGACCTCAGCATTGCTCTCTGCATTCTTGAGAAGATCCAGAATGAATCTAGCAGACTTGACAGGCCAGCGTCCCTGCCCGTTGGAGTGGCGTGACTTAGCTTGAGCAGTACGCCCAACACCACCACAGTACCTACGGAAAGGGATGGCTTGCTTGTGCGCGATCACATCCTCAAGGTACCTTTTAGCCTTAACCAGTGGCAACTTCCTGAGGGCAAAAGCTGTCTCACGGGTGTTCTGCAATTGTGGTAAATCCAAGAAATATTAAACACTGATAGCATTACAACACAGCACAGTTAACAAATGCGTGGTAACAAGTAGCTTTAAATACTCATCATCCAAAATATGCACCTACTATATGCTGACAGACGAAAAGTACTAGAGGCACGATTCAAATCACATAGGGGCTGTTTGGTTGTCTGCATGTGCTCATGCAGCTGCATGAGCGTGGCCAGGCTGAGGAGGGAAGCTCCTCAGCCACGTTTCTCCTCAGCCTGGCTCCAGTTGATTTTTTGCATCCACTCGTGCAGTCTCTCTCCTCCATGCAGGCAACCAAACACCATCTCCCTGCATGCGCGGGTGCGAGCCACCCGCATGCAGGCAACCAAACAACCCCATACTGAACAGGATTCCCCAGCTTTGAACACATTGAAAAACATTTTTAACACTACAGTGGAAAAATTGACACAAAATGTGCCATCATTTACTGAACCAATAGACATGGTAGAGTCCAATGGTTCACCCAATAATGATGAACATGATGTTCCTAAAGTTTACGGAGAAACTGCTTGTAGAGAGCACAGGATCCTGCTTTTTTTCTTTAGGGTCCTTACAAAAGAAGCTGCAGCATTAGTGCATTACAACTAAAAGTCACCACTCACTGATTTACTACAAAGCACAACAAAATCAAACCTAATTATCCTTAAACACACAATAATTTCCTCAAAAACCAACTACTTAAACTGATACACTAAAAATCTACTGATGCAGTTCAAAAGAGACCACACACAGAACGGTAAATGGGGGAATACTTACACTAAGAATCCACTTCCACAGTTGAAAAGCAGAGTTCACGAGCAAAACAAGAAGCTAAATAACTGGAAAAGTATGTAACATTTTGATATATAGTCAAATAGGTATAACCGAATAAAAATGTGTCATCATTTACTGAACCAATTGACATCAAGCTGTGTCAACCGGTTCACCCAATAACAATGAATATGATGTTCCTAAGGTTTATGAGGATACTGCTTATAGAGATAACAACATCCTGCTTTTTTCTTTAGGTGCATATTGCCTAACCAAACCACCTGTGGTATTACACAAAATATGCCAGACAATTAGAAGCTGCACATAAATTGGCCTTCCAAATATGAATGACCACTAAAGTAGCATAGCTTTATCTTTGCAGTAAAACTAAACTCCCATCAAGTATGCTCTCCAAAACCATAGACATTAACAGCTGATACGCTACAATTATACTGACATGTTCGAAAGACACCACACCAAGAACAGCAAACGGGGGAAATGCATGTCATACTTTACAGTTTACAATACAAATCTACCTTGACGATTGGAACAGAGAGTGCACTGCAAACTAAGCAGCTAGATAACTGCAAATGCATCCGATATTTTGTAACCAAAACTAAAACAGAATAAAAATGTGTCGTCATTTACCGAACCAATCAACATCAAGCTGTGTCCACAGGTTCACCCAATAACGATGAATTTGATGTTCCTAAAGGTGGATACTGCCTACAGAGAGGAAAACACCTGTTTTTTTTAGGTATATTGCCTAACCACAATAACTGTACAAGCATTACACTTACAAGTTGCAAGTACCGATTTAAATCTGAACACAAATTGGATCTTTCAAATTCCTAATGACAGCCAAACTAGCACAACTTGAGCTTTGATGGAAACCTAATTTTTACACACAACTATGCCACCAACCCAAAACCTATACAAGGACTGATACACTAACGGTTCTACACGCAACAGTTGAAAATACACCACACAAAGCAGCAAGAACAACCAAGGGAAAACAAAGCGGAACATAATTAGATGCACCACTGAATATTTAAACGGATGTATGACTAGCGACCAATCTATGCTTCAACACTATGGTTTACAACAAACAACCCACTAAACAGTAGCAGAAATCTATGAGCAAACTTATCTGCAAGATCTCGTAAAGATTAAAATGCGTCCTTGGGAGTTGACTTGGGAGCTCACCTTGAAGTGCACACGCAAGTCCCGGCCCATGGCCTTCGCGGCTGCAACGCACCACAGAGAAATGCACAAATCAGAAACCCGCAGATCTACACAAATCATCATGCAAGACAGCGACATAAAATTTGCGACAGAGGTATCTCATCATGCAAGCAAGCTTACACTTGGTGGAATTAGTGGGCTCCCTCGAGTACTTCACCTGGAAATCAAGAACAAGAAACGCACCATACGAGTCAGAACAAAGCCACCAAAGCGATGTCGCAAAAAGATGATGAGAGGGAGAGGGAGAGCTGACCATGGCTGCAGCCGGCGACGGAGAAATCCCGAGGAGGAGAAGGCAGCGGCAGCGGCAGCGGAAGCGGCGTGAGCGAGGTACGGAGGATGAGGGGGCGGCGGCGCAGGGGAACGACTTACGTAGGAGCAAGCAAACCTAGAAGCACAGCCCTGTCGGGCTCGTAATAAGCCGAGGTGTGCTCGCAGCCCAACGGGGCAAAGATACGGCCCAATACCGAAACTTCACACAAGTAATTGATCTTGGACCGAATTGGCTCATTGCTATTTACCACCTACTATTGCAAATATAAATTCACTTTAGAATGCATTCTGATTTAAAAATTTTATGTTTTTAATCATCAATATATACAGTCTTATGAAATTGGTATTACTGGATTCGTAATAAAATATAATTTTATACTCCCTCTGATTAAAAAATATCTACGAGTATGCATTGGATGCATCACAATTTTCATATGATCAATCTAAATTATACATGTCCCCTGAAAGTTAGAAATTTCAAAAATAATTATTGCACAATGTATAAGGTGTTAATTTATACATGTCCCCTGAAAGTTAGAAATTTCAAAAATCAAAAAAATTATTAGCTGGAAGTATGCAGACTATTTGATAGAAAGAAGTAAAAATACTTAGTGTGTTAGAAAATAATAATTATGCATTGTGTAGGGGTTGATTTTTACATGACCCCTAAAAGTTACAAATTTTGAATATTAGAAACATTACTACTTGAAGTGCATGAAATATGGTATGGTAGTTTACGGTAAAATAATTTGCATGCTCAAAATAAAGTGCTTGCATTTGATGAAATCATCAACCAAACAAAAAGGATGTCTTCAATATGTTAAAAATGAGAAGCTACATAATGAAATATTGAATTTGAACTTAATAATGTGTAAAGATGATGCGGTAACAATAGGATAAATCCGGTTGATGTACGATAGCAGCTATTACATGGGACGATCATTGCTTATCGTATGCATTAGCATCCTCTCCCTCTACTCATAGTCTCCGGATCCGCTATGTGGCTACCGCACTGGATCGATCAAGAGATCCACCCACACAACCAGTGGCATCTTGACTGTGAGGAGTGGGTGCCAATAGGGACCACGAGAGGAGGGAGGAGCGGCACCGCAACAAAGAGCACAACAAGCGTATTCGACAGGAGTGTAAGTTCAAGCTCCATTAAGTTGGTTTTAGTGATAATGACAAATGCAATTGTGAGACTAATGTGTTTATTAACTAGGTATTACCTAGTCTCATTTGGATATGATTAATGATAAATAAAAATGCGAGACTAACTCGTTTGTTAATTGTGATATTGCTTAATTCTCATTTGAATGAAAAGGTAAAAATCATGGAGGTATACATTCGACATCATATTCTTATATCTTAGTACATTCGTTGGATCTAAAATATAGATTGAACTCCACCAAAAATTCAAGATGAATATGTGCATATGTTTTAATTATATATTCATGTATGCACACATTTAGGGAGAGTTCACTATATGTTTTGTGGTTTCATTAGTATTGATCCATATTTTCCCTTTCAACACATATTAGGATATATAGTTTGAAATGCATCCTTTAAATATATAAAACTTATGTAGTTCATATATACTCTTGATTGATTTAAACTCAATCATTTGCAATTGGGTTGTCATCTAGTTCCTCCATTATATGTTAATGGTTGAATGATTAATGATAATTAGATGTGTAAGCTTTGCTAGCAATTAATTTCAAAGATAAACACTTCCATTCAAATGAGTTAATTGTATAGAAAGTTTATTCTAGAGTATATAATTGTTGTGTACATATTGTATACTCATAAATCTTTTACTTTATTATTTGTTAAGATTGTCATGAATTACCAAAAAAAGAAAGATTGTAAAATCCAGTCCCTCCAATATGAGTTAATGGTGAAATTTTGGTAATTGGAGGCAATTGATTTGTGTACTAACATTTTCCATGAGTTGAATGAAGAGGTTAGGTTCCATAAATGAGGATGACTTAGAATGACTTCATGTGTTGAATATCATCAAGTCAAGATGCGGGATGGAAGATAGTTGAAGCTTATGGTATGAGGTTTATATTTGTAAATGTGTTTTGCAAATGGTTAAAGCTCATATATAATCCTTGTAGCATGTGACTTAGGTTTGCAAATGTGTTTAACAAACATGTTGAGTCCATGTATATATACCCTATGTCATGATTCCAAAAGTGTGCAAATATGTTTTGCAGCTTGTTGGGAATCATGTTTGATCCTCGTGTGCATGATACTAAAAATTGTAAATGTGTTTTGCAAAATTTGTTGAAGTATATGTATTTCTTAGGAAAATCGAAACTACCACTATTGTTGCGCGATACTACTGCTGGGCGGAACTACCAGTGTTGGGATCACGGTACTACAACGTCAGTTGGTGGTCGAACCCAACGTGGTCGAAGAACCAGCGTGGTTGAAACAAAGTGGTCAAACATGTGAGGTTGAAGACCAAAGTCATTGAACCAATGTGGTCAATGACCAGTGTGGTCGAATCAATATGATCGAAGATCAGAATGGTCAAACTAGTGTGGTTGAACTAACGTAGTTGGTGACCAGCGTGGTCGAACCAATGTGGTCGAAGACTTGTATAGTCGAAGACCAGAATGGTCCAAAAACTGGCGGGGTCCAACCAACGTGGTCAAAAACCATTGTGATCAAACCAATGTGGTCAAAGACCAGAGTGGTCGAACCAGCTTGATCGAACCGACATGGCTGAAGATCGACATGGTCAATGTGATCAAGACCTATGTGGTCAAAACCGACGTGGTCAATGTGGTCGAGGCCTATGTGGTCGAAACCGATGTGGTCAAAGATCGACGTGGTGGTCGGAGACCTTTGTGATCAAAGATTGATGTGTTGAAGATCGACATAGTGGGAGGTCTATGTGGTCGAACTAGACAATGTGGTCGAGGACTAGTATGGTCGATGATCAGTAGTACCGGCTCTATCTGAGCTGTACGACCAGTGTTGCGGCATGCCTACTTGTGTAGCGGTACGTTGTTTCCATAGGGACATCTTTGTGGGAGTTTTCTCCTCCCCAGTGAGAACAGTAGTTCCGCAGTGTGGTGTGGTACTACCACCGAGCAATAGTACTGGCCAGTGGTCGATGGTACTACTGATTCTAGTCTATAATGGCTAGTTTTTTAACCATTATAGAGAGGAGCGGTAGTACCGATCTTAAGCCGACGGTACTACCGAAAATTCTAATTTTTGTTCCTAATGGCTAGTTTCACAATGTGGGGTATAAATACCCCCTTGTAGCTGGTTGGACATGTTATTGTTGTACTCCATATCACTCTCTTGAGCTAGTGTAAGGTTCTTCTCTCAATTGTACATGTGTTACACCTTGTGAGTAAGGAAAAGGCTCTAGATTGCATTTTTTTACATTTAAAGGTGGATTTCATATCCACCTAAGCTTGTGCACTCATTGCACGTGGTGAGAGTCAAGCAAAGGGCCTGACTTATTGCTCTTGGATATTACCGACTCCTAAACAGCGTTGGAGGTATCATGCGCGGTGATTTTCTCAAAGAAGGTTGTGAGAAGACCCGACAAGTTGTGAAAGTTGGGGCTCACCTACCCAGAGCGGGAAAGAGCTACTACTTGTGGATTGTGGTGTTTGACTTAATTCGTTGAGCTGGTCCAATTAGTTTGGGCATACCTCAATGTGAACTAGAGGAGATTGGCAAGTCTCCGAACACCACAGTAAAAGGGAATCATGTTTTTGTGGTTTGTTTTCTTGTGCTCAATTTATATTCAAGTAATTTACAGTGGTCGAAGATCAATGTGGTGGTCAGAGACCTTTATGCTCGAAGATTGACATGGTCAAAGATCGACGTGGTCGAGACCTTTGTGGTTGAAACTAACGTAATCGAAGATCGGCGTAGTCGGAGACTTGTGGTCGAATCAGACAATGTGGTCGAGGACCAGTGTGGTCGACGATCGGTAGTACCGGCTCTGTGTGAGCAGTACGATCGCTTGTGTAGTGGTACATTTTTCCAAAGAGACACTTTTATGGGAGTCTTCTCCTCCCCGATGAGAACGTTAGTTCTGAAGTGTGGAGTGGTACTACCGCTGAGCAGTAGTATCAATTTGTGGTTGGTGGTACTACCGATTCTAGTCTGTAATGGCTAGTTTTTTTACCATTACAGAGAGAAGCGGTAGTGCCGGTCTTAAACCAACGGTAATACCAGAAATCCTTATTTCTGTCCCTAACGGCTAGTTTCGTGGTGTGGGATATAAATACCCACTTGTAGCCAGTTACAGATGTTGCTGCTATACTCTATATCACTCTCTTAAGCTAGTGTGAGGTTTTCCTCTCAATTGTACGTGTGTTGCACCTTGCAAGCAAGGAGAAATGTTATAAATGCATGTGTTGCATCTAAAGGTGGATTTCATATCCACTTGAGCTTATGCATTCGTTGCACATGGTGAGAGTCAAGCAAAGGGCTTGACTTGTTACTCTGGCCGACTCCTAAACGGCGTTGGAGACGTCGTGCGCGGTGATCTTCACAAAGAAAGTTGTGAGAAGACCAAGTAAGTTGTGAAGGTTGGAGCTTACTTATCCTGAGTGAGAAAGAGCTACCACTAGTGGATTGAGGTGTTTAATTCGTGGAGCTGGTCCAATTAGTTTGGGCTTGTCTCAACGTGAACTAAGAGAGACCGGTAAGTCTCATAACACCATGGTAAAAAGGAACTGTATCTTTGTGATTTATTTCCTTGTGCTCAAACTACATTCAAGCAATTTATGTTCGTTGAATTAAATTGATTGCTTATCATCCTAGAATTTTTAAACTTTGACATAGACTTAGGGTGTTGGTGCACTTAGGTAAACCTAATTGATTTAAACCTTGTTTGTATTAAACCAAATTGATTTACACTTCCGCATTATAACTTGGTGTTAGCCAAATAAATTAAAAGGAAATTTTAAAATCACCTATTTACCTCTTCTAGTCGGCCTCCTCGATCTTACAAGGAGACGTAAGCTCATCTCAAGGAATGCATGCGCAGAGGTGCAAGGCTCGCAAGAAGCGTGAGAGAAAGCGCGAAATGGTGGCCAAGGCCAAGGCACCTGGTAAGGAGTACAACATTAAGCTCACAAGGAAATGCAAAGGCCCCAATCCACGCACTAGTTAGGCCATTCCGTAGTACTCCCCATCCTACCTGCCATGTTTTTCCTTTCTCCTGAAGACATGCATGCTTACATGGTCTGAATAATTGTGTCACTATGTACCGAAGTAGTAGCGAGGTTGACAGAAGCAATTAGCCGAACCGTCATGCCATGTAATCACGTGCAATACGCGCATGTTTGGGGACTCTAATATATTTTAAGTTCTGTGCCTTGCAATTTAGCTTCAGTTGGAACATTTTATCACTTTGCTACCTTTGAGTGTATTTGTAATCTCCAAGCCCCGTAGCAAAATTGGACTTCGTAGTTACTACAACAAGATCGCAACAAACAAAATACAGTAATGACGTTTTGAATCATCTATATCGAGACTTTTACAAATTTTCGTTTTCCATCTTCTTTCAATTGTCTTCTCCACAAGTTTTATTTGCAAATGTGCCAACCAGTATTCTGGCCAAACAACGCCAGAGTCCAGACCATGTAAGCCAGTAGGGCCTGTTTGGCAACGGCTGCGGCTTATGGCTTTTAGCTGAAATTTTTGAATTTTGGCTGTTTACGGTACAGATTACGGAGATAGAGATACTCACTTGCGATTTTGGATGGTACAGATGTTAGGCTTTTAACGTGTACATCGTTTAACTTGTAGACCCCGTCTTGAGAAAATACTCTATTTGAAAGTTAGGTACTGTAGCAAAAGCCAAAAGCCGCCAGCTTCGGAGGAAAAGAACAATTCTTTCAGCTGCCGCGGCCTGCCTTTCCTCGACGTTGTAGGCTAACAACCAGTATTCTTTCAACTGTCATCATCTTTGTATCCAACAACGCCAAGCAATCGTGGGTGGCACGATGTGCGAGCGCGGCAAGATTTGAGGAGCATCGGGGTCACAAATTCTTCAATTGAGTGATAAACAAACGGCTGGTTTTCGCCGACTTTACGTACCTTAATAATTACCAGTTAAGCATTGACAGCAAAATGTTACTGGAATCTGTAATGGTTGCTAAAATTAACTAGATTCCATAGCGCAGTACACTGCAAGCGCACTAAAATTACAGGCTATAAATCATCCCATGCCAAACTAAACCTAAGACGACAATGAAGATGAGAACACACAGCAGTGTCGATAGTATAACGCTGCTGTGTGTCGATAGTATAACGCCATACCTCACACCCTAAACAGAATCAGCAAGTCAAACCGAAATATCGTCCATAAAATCAGCTCCTCCTTCCCGCCAAACCACATTGGTCTCTCATTGACAATGTTACATTATCCAAAGTCCTGTATCTTAATTGAAAATCCATAGCTGACACAGTATTACATTATGCCCCCACTCAGCCTAGTCTATGCAGTGCAATTTTTTTTCCTGACTTGTAAAACAGAAGAATAGGAAAAAAGACTATAGTGTTGAATTCAATACATTAAAATTCAATACATTTCAAGACTGACAAGTGCAATTCCATAGCCAAATTTAAAGCTATAACAATGCCATGGTACATGTATGATGTTGTGAAATTGACTTTAAAACGGTAGGATCGTAGGACTTCAATTGACTTGTAGTATACAGGTCAGGGTTGCTACCAAACAGCCACCCAAAGAATAGATTGCGGTTGAAATAAGCCAACAGGATCATATATGCTGTTCATGTAAAATGTAGATAACACGCATTCAAAGCGTCCTGGAGGTCTATTACTGTGGTCAGCACTGAAACTGCATCTGCAATCCCAATGACAATTACCAAATTATTGCTGCAGTAACCCAACGAGATCATGTACGCTGTTCGTGTAAAGATCTGGATGGATGTTATTTGAAGTATCCTGGAGTTCTGATAAGGTAGTCACACCTGCAATTGCAACGCCAAGCCCAACGCATTTGAGCACTTCATTGAACACAAGAAAGAGATTGTCCAGCACATCTGAATAAGAGCAGAGTTTCTCACCAGACAGGACAAGGAGGGTCTTGCAACCAGTATTCTGGCCAAATAGTATGTCTGTGTCCAGTCTATCACCAACCATGCACATTCTTGATGTTTCCAAATTGAAGCTGCAGCAGTTGCGACAGCCAGGATTTAAAGATAAATCTCTAATCAGAAAATTGTAAATAAATACAAAAGAACGTGGTTGTCCTCACCATCATTTCACTGTGTTTAGCAAGATGAGGATGCGTGTAGGGAAAAGTTTGCAAAGCCAATTAGATAATATTTCCTTTCGATTTTATGTCTACTTCATGTGTAGCTACAAACTTAATAAGGATAAAAGATTTTAGAAACCAAGAAGATAGCCTTCAGAACATCATGAAACTGGCTGTACATATGGAAGAAACTGTGTTGAAAGGGTAAGTTCAGAAGCTCCACACTGCTAAGAAATAAAGAGTTGTAATGATCTAAAGCAACAGGTCTCACTCGGTTAGTTACAAAAACAGTTCCTAATTGAGTATATCTGCTTTGCATGTGTTCCTTATCGTTTTTCATGAATTAAATTGGTTTGATATCTAAGATTTGACAAACCTTTCATAAAAACAATATTAAAATAGTATTATTCAAACAAAATAATTACTTATTAATATATGTTTCTGCAATTTGGCTTTCCATTTAACACTAAATTCAAATATATGACTTCTTGCCAACCCTTCCATTGTTGTGAAATACCCAATTTATGAATTGCATGAGCTCCTGATTTCCCTCTCAAAGAATGAAAAATCTAATCTTTTGGTGACAAATGCTGCTTTTCTTATATGTGCACTTAGCAAACCTTTTCAAGAGGAAGTCCATCAAAAAGCTTGAAGGTTTTCCAACAACAATGGGCTCTTTCTGCACCGAGCAACTTACTGCAGCAACCATAGCTCCAGCTCCTGTAACTAAATGTAATCAGGAAATGAACCAATACAAATAGAAGCTCCAAAAAAAGGATAAATAACATTTCTCAATAGCAGAACCTGGCCATTCTTGGGTGGACGTCATATGTCCAGTCGGATCACGGTTGGTTGCAATGAAAAGGCAACCTGGATTCTCACGAATACACAAGCTTGCATACCTGCAATAACATTACTATGATTTGATACTTACAAAACTCAAATTTTAAAAATGACAGGAATTTGGACAGAAGGAAAAAGTAATGTAAAAAATGGGAGAAGAGATACTTTAAAATAGGCCCATTACTTTAAATGTAGTCGCAAGGAAATCTTGCCAACAATAAACTAAAAAAAGGAGCTGTGAGATTGCATGCGTCAAGTTATAAAATAGTAAAACAAGGTGGATAAAACATTATATCTGTAGAGTTGCTGGGTTAAAATATGTTATAACTGAGTTTCTGGCTCTTAGTTCTAAACTATATCCGAAATATTCTTTTAACAAATTTGCAAACAGCTAGTAACAATTTGCAAGAGATGCTAAGCAGCAAAATGAAATTTATTCAACTGAATTGAATGAGATAGAAGCTACTAATTGAAATGAGAAAAGGAACCGCAAAAAATATCACAAAAATTGTGAAGGTCACTTTCAGGTTCAAAATTTGTGAATGTCCTAAATAAAGGGAGGACGAAACCCAAACTATCAGCTGCTGTAATGATCCTTGCGTGTAATGATCCTTAGATCATTACGGGGGTAAATACCGTTCAGAGAAGAGCCAGCACGGCTCGGCTGAAGGAGAGGTCTTAGGAGAGAGGAGAGACCATGGACTTGAGAGATGAACTCTTTTTTTTTCGAAAACGCAGGAGAGCTGCGTATCTTTGTATTATAGAGAGGAAAAAGCGGCCTGTATACATTACCAACTCATGCCAAGACCATACATGAGAAGGTTGGAAACACTTTACAACACGATTACTCGAAAAAAACTTTTAACGACCAAACAGCAAGGCAAAGACTCATCCAAAAGCTCCCACCCTATCCAGGCCGAGAGCAAGAAGTTTCTTAGCTCCGGCTAGGCACCAAAGCTTATACTCATCTCTAAACTGTCGCAAAAGCTCACTAACAGAAGGGGAGTCTCCATCAAAAACACAGGCATTACGGTGCTTCCAAAGCAACCATGCAATCAAAATGATGAGAGAATTTGCTCCTTTCCTGTGCTCCTTACTGAACATGCGGATTATCTTAGCCCACCAAACAACAAAACAAAGATCATTATGTCCAGGAGCTTGGCTTCCCAAATCCAAGGGCGACAAAATACTGAACCAAACTTGTCGAGCAAACACACAACCAGTAAGCAAATGTTGAATCGTCTCCTCCTCTTGATCACACAAAGGACACCTCTCCGGGTGTGACAATCCTCGGCGAGCAAGGCGGTCTGCTGTCCAACAACGATTGCGAACAGCAAGCCAGATGAAAAACTTACACTTTCCTGGGGCCCAAGATTTCCAGATTCGACGCCAAGGTTCAAAAGTCACTGAACCAATGAAATAAGCTCTATATGCTGATTTAGCTGAGTAAACTCCTGAAGCATCAAATTTCCAAACATGTTGGTCCTCCTCCTCAGACAGCCCAACCTCACGAAGACAATCAAAAAGCCTGAAGAACTCCATAAAGCCAATCATAGTTAGCCCGCCCTGAATATCAATCATCCAGGTATTATTCTCCAAGGCTTGGGCTACAGTGCGCTTGTTTTTAAGACGGGGCTGCACAGTTGCTACAACTGTAGGTGCTAATTCAGCAATAGAACACCCATGAAGCCATCGATCTGTCCAAAACAAAGTATTGTTCCCATTTCCCACTTGAGATATCGTGGCGATAGAAAATAAAGCCGTAGTGTTAGCATGGCACGGCAGCTCTAAATCTACCCATGGACGATCTGCCCGGGTTTTTCTGAACCACTGCCATCTCATCTGAAGAGCCCAGCCCATGATCTCAAGATTATGAATACCAAGCCCTCCAAGCTCAATCGGGCGTTGCACCTTCTCCCAAGCTACCAAGCAGCAGCCCCCATTAGCATTTTCCCTGCCCTTCCATAAGAATCCTCTTCTGATTTTATCTACTAATTTGATAAACCACTTTGGAACATTAATAGCGATTAGAAGATAGACCGGGATAGCCAAGAGCACAAACCGTACCAATGTAGCACGACCAGCCCTATTCATGAGGGCGGCCTTCCAACCTGGAAGCTTATCTGCTATCTTCTCAATCCAAGGCATTGAGTCTGCCTTGCGAAGTTTTTTGATGGACATAGGAAGACCCAAATAAGAGCAAGGAAATTCTGCAGTTGGACAAGGTAAAATGTTTGTAATCTCCACCATAGTCTCATCACTACACTGGATCGGGATAATGCATGTTTTACCAAGATTGGTTTGCAGCCCCGAGGCATGCCCAAATATGTCTAGAATCACCCTAGTAATATGTAGCTCCTCTTCCAAGGGCTTGATAAATAGGGCAACATCATCTTCTTGCTAAATAGGGCTTGATAAATAGGGCTTGAGAGATGAACTTAGGGGAGACTAGATTAATTCTTCTTGCTTAATGAGAATAGATGATAATGCCGTTCTTATATAGAGCCAGTCCTAACGAACACAATCTAAATCTTCTAACTAATAGATATAGCATTCCAACTAATAAAGATACTATTCTATCTTCTAAAGATATCAATTTGCTAATCAAGTTGATACTATTCCTAATATAATCAGCTAGCCTTAAGAAGATGCAGTTGTTGTTTTCATGCGTGAACAGTACCTCTGCGCACCACCGGAGGCGTCTCAAATTTCACAAACATCGTGTCTCTCCTATCCTCGTCACTTCTTGTGGCGGGAAGCACGCTACTACTGTCCCACACCGATGGCCTTCACTATCAGCAACTTCCTTGACATCGGGCAACATTAAGGCCCTCACGTCTTCGCCATCAACACCATCCTAAGTTCCCATGCAAGGCATTGCGATTGCTCACCGAAGTAGGGTTACCAGGGTTTGCAACCATGGCCACCACCACAACTCGAGAACGAGCTGTCACAGAGGGAGAAGTTGTTATGTGTAGAGGTACTGTTCAGTGACAGTGCGCGGTTACTATTCAAGCATGGAAACATTAGCTGTACCTTCCTAAAACTGGCTGATTATATTAGGAATAGTATCAATTGGATTAGCAAGTTGATATCTTTAGAAGATAGAATAGTATCTCTATTAGTTGGAATGTAATCTCTATTAGTTAGAAGGTTTAGGTTGTGTTTGTTAGGGCCGGATCTATATAAAGACAGCATTATCATCTATTCTTATTAAGCAAGACGAAAGAGTTACATTCTTGTCTCTTCCCCCAAGTTCTTCCCCCAAGTTCATGATCTCTCCTTTTTCCTAAAGCCTCTCTCCTTCAACCATACCATCCCAGCCATCTTCTGTATGGTATTTACCTCATTACAATGGTATGATTAGTGCCTAGGGGGCCTATGCGAGGTCTAGGCGGCCGAATTAAAAATGAGGACAGCAGGCGAAAATAAATGATCATGTATATATATTTGATGTTTAGATTGAAAAAAATTGTTACCTTGAGCAATAATGATATCTCTCCATCCATTTATGTTGCTTTAAATCTAGAGTGTCACATGTCCTAGATTTTAATAGCTAATCATCCAAGATTTTAATAGCTAATCAAACATAAAAAAATTTGGCCCATTCAGCCGGCCCCCAAAACTCCTAACCCTATTCCTTTTCCTCAAACGCCGCCACTACTCCCTCTTCCTCAAACACCGCTGCTGCTCCCTCTTCTCTCTCCCCATTTTCTTTTCCGCCGCTACTCCCTCTTCGCTCTCTCCAATCCTCGGTCACGCTGGCCGATCTCCCCTCCCCTCGATCGCGCCGACCGATCTCCCCTCTCCTTAGTCGCGCCAGCCAAGCAAGCAAGTAGATCGGCCGTAGGCGAAAGGGAGGGGAGGCGGAGGAAGAAGCTCACCTGGGAACAAATCTGGTGAGGCAGAGGAAGAAGCTCGACCAAATCTGGCAAGGTGGATGGTGGATGATGGTTCGGCGACGCGTGGGAATCACTGGAGGCGGAGGCTACCTAGCTCTGTAAGTCTTTCACAAGTCACAACCCTAACTCTTCATCTTTATTTTGCCTTCCTCTTCTTTATCTTGTCAAATACACGCACCTAGGCGCTGCGCCGCCGCTGTGCCAAGCCCGCCTCTGCCCGCCTTTGACCGCCGTGCCGCCTAACCGCCCAACCACCCACCGAGGGGCCAAGGCGTGGCAGCTTGCTACCACCCAACACCTAAGCGCCGCCTAGGCGGCCGCCCAAGTTGCCTTTTAGAACAGTGCCCCATTATGATCCAAGGATCATAACAACTTGTTACGTGCAGAGGTACTGTCCATGTGAACAATGCGTGGTTATTGTTCACGCATGGAAACAGCAGCTGCACCTTTCTAAGGCTGACGGATTATATTTGGAATAGTATCAACTTGATTAGCAAGTTGATATCTTTAAAAGATAGAATAGTATCTCTATTAGTTGGAATGTTATATCTATTAATTGGAAGATTTAGATTATGTTTGTTAGGGCCGGCTCTATATAAAGACGGCATTGTCATCTATTCTTATTAAGCAAGAAAGAGTTATTCTAGCTCTTCCCTAAGTTCTTCTCCCCAATCCATGATCTCCCCTCTCCTAAAGCATCTATCCTTCGGCCGTGCCGTCTTGGCCATCTTCTGTACGTTATTTACCCTGTTATTATCTAAGGATCATAACATCTTGTTATGTGCAGTGAGATTGTTCACGTGAACAGTGCGTAGCTACTGTTCATGTATGGAAACAGCAGCTGCACCTTTCTAAGGCTGACTGATTATATTAGGAATAGTATCAACTTAATTAGCAAGTTGATATCTTTAAAAGATAGAATAGTATCTCTATTAGTTGAAATGTTATATCTATTAATTGGAAGGTTTAGATTGTGTTTATTAGGATCGGCTCTATATAAGGATGGCATTATCATCTATTCTTATTAAGCAAGAAGAAATAGTTATTCTAGTCTCTTCCCCAAGTTTTTCTCCCTAGTCCATGATCTCCTCTTTCTCCTAAAGTCCCTCTCCTTCCGTCCTGTCGCCCCGGCCATCTTCTGTACAGTATTTACCCCCATTATGATCTAAGGATCATAATAGTTGCATAGAACAAGGGTGGTGTATCCAACACAC
Organism: Dendrocalamus latiflorus; assembly: GCA_017311315.1. Classification (NCBI taxonomy): domain Eukaryota; kingdom Viridiplantae; phylum Streptophyta; class Magnoliopsida; order Poales; family Poaceae; genus Dendrocalamus; species Dendrocalamus latiflorus. Next base: position 23,351,431 of record CM029626.1, on the reverse strand, counting down.
ACAGAAAGAAAAGGTGGGAAAAGACCAATGGTCCTAATGGGGGAAATGAAAATCTACTCCTAATGGGCCTGAATATTCATTTTCCATTTTTCTAGAGGTGAGGTGCGACACTAAAGCAACTATATCCTAAAGAAGGGAAGGAATATGATGCTAAATTCAATTTGAGAAATTATACATGCAATCGTAACAAGTTTTGAGGTCTTGAACTTGGCATGAAAAATAACAATTTGACAACTATCTCTCATAAGAATGTTGATCTGCTAGCAAAGAAACGAAGATAATATTAGAGACAACAAGGTAAGAGGCCTCACTGCATTTTGTAATAGTTGAAGTACTGATCAAGTCCAACAATGACAGCTCCAACCTGGAATAGATATTTCATTAGCTTAGACCACATTGGTTTTCATATGTGAACTAAAGGCTATTAAAACTCTCATGGACCGGTTTGACATTACACTTTTGTCGTGGTCAAAGTAGAAGTTTGCCTCCAACGTTATGTTTTTCTTGCCATCCTCCTGCAAAAAAAATAACATTTGTTAAAAAGTAAGGCGAAACAGAGGTAGGGTATCTCTGGAAGAGATATATCTGTTTTCAAGCCTTCAGCAAGTATCCCTTAAAAGAGTTAAGATGGATCAAAATATCACAATACGATGATTTTGATTGGCTGTGTGATGTGTGGCACACTCCTCTGGCCATTGCTTGGCATATTAGTTGTCCAACTGTGGCTGTCAAAAACTCAGTTATGTGTAATAACTTCTGGCGTATTTTATTTTCAAATAACACAGATGACAGATCAAAAATGATTGCTCCTTTCTCTATAGAAAACCATAGGGAGTGGCATGCTGCACCTTTGGTCAATCAGCAAGCAAACGTCCCATGCAATGATCCACTATATTCCTTTTTTCTCAATATGAATATAGAAATAAAGAGTTACTATACATCAATTCGTAGGAGACAAAAATGAACAATGGTCCATTTTTATGGATTATCACTAAAACTATATTAATATTATAAATTTTGGAATTAATGCTGGTGCATCTTTTACTTTTAAGGCACTTTAAGAAAATGGAAAAGAGCTAGACGGCTAACAAAAATCTTGAATAACTAGCATTACAAGAAAAACAGGAGATCATAGCGAAATTAGAGGAGCCTCCACTGCAAACTTGCCATTGAATAAAAGCAAAATAACAAATTGATGGTTAGAGAACATGTAATTCGGAAAAGAAAAGGAGTAAAGCAGACCAAGCATGTCTCACCGGACCACCAAAGCATTCAAAACCAGCTAACTTGAGTTCTTCCAAAATGCCATCCTCACCAACAACATAAACCTTAAAAGTAGAGGATGTTTCGACTATAATCAGTATTACATTCATGAAAACAAGAGAATGAAATCCATGAAATATTTTCATTTTGCAGCAAATTAACAGATATTCAATAGCAGACTAAGTTAAATGCCCAGATAATACGAAAACATGTATCAAAAAACATCATATGATGAATAAGTCCCTGTACTGTGGTCTTTGTGGGGCTGTAGTAGTTTTTGCTTTTTGACTGCTTTAGGACAGCATCTGCTTTTAGGACAGCATCTGCTTTAGGACAGCATATTGACCGCTTTAGGACAGCATCTAGGATAGCATCTTAGCATATGCTTGGCTGGTTCTCAGCCTATAAATTTGTATCCCCAACCCCTCAGGTTGGCATGGCATTGTGTGAGCAATAAACAAGAAAACTTGCCCCATCTCCTAGTGTCATCCTCTCCATGAGAGTAAGGATCTTGCTATCACCAAGAGCAAGAGTCCAGCGACTAACAAGTGGTATCAGAGCCTTAGTATCCTGTAGCCTGAGCATCTCCTGCTCATCTCCTTCTCCGGCCTCACAGCAGCCCCAGCCGGTAGCAGCAGCGGCTCCGGCTGTCCCCGCACACTCCTCTCCGGAGACGGGCAGCATCTCGTCAGAAGCAGCCCTCTCTCCACGCAACAGCCCCCCAGTAGCGCGCCATGTCCGCAGGGCAGTCTCAGCGCTCGGTCGCCTCGAGCACGCGGCGTCAGCAGACGGCCGAGCTCGCCGCGGCAGAGACCGCTGCGGCGGCGGAAAGGGCGTCAAGACTGGCAGCGGCGGAGCTGGCAGCAGCCAGAGCAGAGGTGGAAGCAGCGGCGGCGGCAGATGCAGCGCGTGCGGCAGCAGCAGAGGTCAAGGCTCTGCGCGGCAGCAACAGCAGCTCCGGCTCTGTTGATGACAGCGCCGACGCAGACCCTCAGCTGCTGGAGAGGGAGGCAGCGCAAGGGCGAACGGCGCAATGGGCAGCCGCGCACGCCCACGAGCGCGGCGGCAGCCCAGACAGGCGCGGACGCGCCGGCGGCGCTCCTGAAGGAGGCACACACTGCGGTGGCGCTCCTGGAGGAGGCACGCACGGCGGCGGCGTACGGGTCGACGGAGAGCGCGGCCCTCACAGGCAACGCGGCTCTCTCTCCCCGGTTCGGTACCGTGGTCACCACGAGTACCAGGCTGTCGTCAGGGACGTCGGCCCCGGCGGCGGGTGGCCTACCCTCACCAAGACCAACTACGTCGAGTGGGCTGCGGTGATGAGGGTAAAGCTCCAGGTGCGGCATATGTGGGATGCAGTCCGGTACGGCGACGTCGACTACGACCAGGATCGACGGGCGCTGGATGCTCATCGCTGCAGTCCCGCCCGAGATGCAGTTCTCGCTTACCAACAAGCGGACTGCCAAAGAGGCTTGGGACGCCATCGCTGCAGCACGCATCGGCAGCGACCGCGCCCACAAGTCTACACTGCAGGCACTACGCACGGAGTGGGAGAACCTGGCCTTCAAGCCAGGTGAGGACGTTGATGACTTTGCTCTCCGTCTCAACACTCTGTTGCAGAAGTTAGTGCAGTTCGGTGACGATACCTACGGCGAAGAGAGAGCTGTGGAGAAGCTCTTCCGCTGCGTCCCCGAGAAGTACAAGCAGATGGCCCGCTTGATCGGGTCTCTGCTGGACCTCTCCACGATGACCATCGAGGAGGCGCTGGGTCGCCTCAAGGTCGTCGACATCGATGAGCCACAGCGCCTCTCGGGACCCGTCACCATTGGCGGGAAGCTCCTCCTCACTCGGGAGCAGTGGGCTGCCGGCCAAGGTGACAGGAAGAAGGGGGAGCCTTCTTCCGCGGCAGGCGGTCGCAAGCATGGCAAGCGCAAAGACGCCCAGGCAGGGGCACGAGGAGGCGCCCAGGGCGGCGATGCTGGCAAGCAAAAGCCGGCACGAGACGACTCTTGCCACAACTGCGGCAAACTTGGTCATTGGGCCAAGGAGTGTCGACAGCCACGACGCGGCCAGGCCCACGTCGCGCAAGCGGAGGAGCAGCCGGTCCTATTCATTGCTCATGCGAGCATCGAACTACCTCCAGCGGCACCGGCCGTAGTGGCTCTCCTCCACCTTGACGAGCCAAAAGCACACGCCCTCCTCGGCGACAGTTCCGGCAATGACAAGACCGATGGGTGGTGCCTCGACACCGGCGCCACCCACCACATGACCGGGCGGCGGGAGTTCTTCTCCGAGCTCGACTCAGGCGTTCGAGGCACCGTCAAGTTCGGCGACGCCTCCGCCGTGGAGATCAAGGGCGTCGGCTCTGTCGTCTTCGTCGCCAAGACTGGCGAGCACCGGCTGCTCACCGGCGTCTACTACATCCCCGATCTGCGGAACTCCATCATCAGCTTGGGACAGCTGGATGAGAACGGCTCACGTGTCGAGATCGAGCACGGGGTGCTGCGGATTTGGGATCTTCGACACCGCCTTCTTGCCAAGGTAACCAGAGGCGCAAATCGACTCTACAATCTTCACGTGCAGGTGGCACAACCCCTCTGTCTCGCTGCTCGTCGGGACGACGAGGCGTGGCAGTGGCACGAGCGCTTTGGGCACCTTCACTTCGAGGCCCTGAAGCGGCTCAGTGCCACGGAAATGGTGCGAGGCCTGCCGTGCCTTGACCATGTGGAGCAGCTCTGCGACGTCTGCGTGTTGACGAAGCAGAGGCGACTCCCGTTTCCCCAGCGGGCGAGTTTCCGAGCCAAGGAGAGGCTCGAGCTCGTACACGGGGACCTGTGTGGCCCGGTGACACCGGCCACACCGGGAGGACGACGCTACTTCCTGCTGCTCGTCGACGACCTCTCCCGCTACATGTGGGTGATGGTCCTCGGTAGCAAGGGAGAGGCTGCGGACGCCATCAGGCGCACGCAGGCTGCTGCGGAGGCGGAGTGCGGCCGCAAGCTGCGCACAGACAACAGCGGCGAATTCACGGCGGCTGAATTCGCGTCGTACTGCGCTGATGAGGGCATTCAGCGCCACTACTCCGCGCCGTACAGCCCGCAGCAGAACGACGTCGTCGAGCGGCGCAACCAGACGGTTGTGGGGATGGCTCAGGCCCTCCTCAAGCAGAGGGGGATGCCGGCTGTCTTCTGGGGAGAGGCGGTGGTGACGGCCGTCTACATCCTCAACCGCTCGCCTACCAAGGCGCTCGACGGCAGGACGCCGTACGAGGCTTGGCATGGGCGCAAGCCGGCAGTCTCCCACTTACGGGTCTTCAGCTCCCTCGCGTTCGCCAAGGAGCTTGGCCACATCGGCAAGCTCGACGACAGGAGCACTCCGGGAGTGTTCATCGGCTACGCGGAGGGCTCGAAGGCCTACCGCATCCTCGACCCTGTCACACAGCGCGTCCGCATCTCGCGTGACGCTGTGTTCGACGAAGGGCGAGGCTGGACGTGGGACAAGGCGGTGGACGACGGTTCGACTTCGACTCTCAGGGACTTTGTTGTCGACTACGTCCACTTCGAGAGAGCCGGGGGAGCTAGCAGCTCGTCTTCACCGAGCTCGTCCACCTCGACACCTTGCTCGCCACCAGCTCCGGCGAGTGCTCCACCACCTTCGGCACCGGCTACGCCCCACTCTTCACCACCGGCTCACCACTCTCCTGCACCGGCGACCACACCACCGGGACCGGCCCCAACAGTTTCGGTCCACGACGAGCAGCGCATGATGGAGTTCGCTACTCCGCTGTCCCACGACGAGGACCGCGTCGACGCCTACCACGACGACGAGCCTCTGCGCTATCGTACCATGGACAACATCCTCGGCGAGCTGCCCGTCCCTGGACTGGCGCAGCGCGACTGCGAGGCTGAGCTGCACTTGGCATGCGACGACGGCGAGCCCCGCTCCTTCGCTGAGGCGGAGGGAGACGCGGCGTGGCGTGTCGCGATGAAGCAGGAGATGGACGCCGTCGAGCGGAACCGGACGTGGGAGCTGGCGGATCTTCCTGCCGGTCACCGCGCGATCACCCTTAAGTGGGTGTTCAAGCTGAAGCGGGATGAAGCCGGGGCCATCGTCAAGCACAAGGCTCGCTTGGTGGCACGAGGCTTCGTGCAGCAGGAGGGGGTCGACTTCGATGACGCCTTCGCACCCGTCGCACGGATGGAGTCCGTGCGACTCCTCCTTGCGCTAGCTGCCCAGGAAGGCTGACGTGTTCATCACATGGATGTCAAGTCGGCATTTCTTAACGGCGACTTGAAGGAGGAGGTCTACGTGCATCAGCCGCCGGGATTTGCGATCTCCGGCAAGGAGGGCAAGGTGCTCCGCCTGCGCAAGGCCCTCTATGGCTTGCGACAGGCACCGAGGGCGTGGAACGCCAAGTTGGATTCCACGCTGAAAGGGATGGGCTTCGAGCAAAGTCCGCACGAGGCGGCCATCTACCGGCGGGGCAGTGGAGAAAATGCCCTGCTGGTGGGCGTCTACGTCGACGACCTGGTGATCACTGGCACCAAGGATGCGGAGGTGGCGGCATTCAAGGAAGAGATGAAGGCCACCTTCCAGATGAGTGACCTGGGGCCTCTCTCCTTCTACTAGGGATCGAGGTGCACCAGAATGATTCCGGGATCACGCTTCGACAGACCGCCTACGCCAAGCGCGTCGTTGAGCTAGCTGGGCTCACCGACTGCAACCCAGCTCTCACTCCAATGGAGGAGAGGCTGAAGCTGAGCCGCGACAGCACGACGGAGGAGGTGGACGCTACGCAGTACCGGCGTCTTGTGGGGAGCCTTCGCTACCTCGCCCACACACGACCGGACTTGGCATTCTCCGTCGGCTACGTTAGTCGGTTCATGCAACGACCGACGACGGAGCATCAGCAGGCTGTGAAGAGGATCATCCGCTACGTTGCGGGGACTCTTGACCACGGCCTCCATTACCCGAGGTGTCCCGGCGTGGCACACTTCGTCGGGTACAGCGACAGCGACCACGCGGCGACATCGACACCAGCAAGAGCACAAGCGGGATTCTCTTCTTCCTCGGCAAGTGTCTCGTTCACTGGCAGTCAGTCAAGCAGCAGGTGGTGGCCCTGTCCAGCTGTGAGGCCGAGTACATAGCGGCTTCCACCGCTTCGACTTAGGCACTCTGGCTCGCTCGACTGCTTGGTGATCTCCTCGGCAGGGACACTGAAGCAGTGGAGCTCAGGGTGGACAGCAAGTCCGCTCTAGCCCTGGCAAAGAACCCCGTTTTTCATGAACGGAGCAAGCACATCCGGGTGAAGTACCATTTCATCCGAGGCTGCTTGGATGAAGGAAGCATCAAGGCAAGCTACATCAACACCACGGATCAGCTTGCGGATCTGCTCACCAAGCCTCTTGGAAGGATCAAGTTCCTTGAGCTCTGCTCCAAGATCAGGATGGTTCAACCCTCCCACAAGACGACGCACAAGACTTAGGGGGAGAATGATGAATAAGTCCCTGTACTGTGGTCTTTGTGGGGCTGTGGTAGTTTTTGCTTTTTGACTGCTTTAGGACAGCATCTGCTTTTAGGACAGCATCTGTTTTTGCTTTAGGACAGCATCTGCTTTTAGGATAGCATCTGCTTTAGGACAGCATATTGACCGCTTTAGGACAGCATCTAGGATAGCATCTTAGCATATGCTTGGCTGGTTCTCAGCCTATAAATTTGTATCCCCAACCCCTCAGGTTGGCATGGCATTGTGTGAGCAATAAACAAGAAAACTTGCCCCATCTCCTAGTGTCATCCTCTCCATGAGAGTAAGGATCTTGCTATCACCAAGAGCAAGAGTCCAGCGACTAACATCATAAACACATGGAAAGATTGTAAGGAACTAGAAATCCTACCAGAACTCAATCCAGATAGAGTTGAACCAATATTGATTTTGATCAAGCCTCGATAATTTTTTCCTTAAGGTACATGGTGTTCTTGTTAATATCTTTTGGGGAACTCATAAAAATATATCGATTATTAATCACATAAAAGAGATACTTTTATCAGTCAAACCAGATTTAGTCAAGAGCTTGAAATTCTCTGTTTTATAAAGAGTAAAGAGAACTTTTTATAATTGAGGCTAGCAAACAGCTAGATGTTAACTGAGGCTTCCAATTTCCATGAAACCATAGGTCAAAGTATGCACAATATTCTTGTTGTACAAACGAAGAGCAATTGGCTCAAGTGAGAGCCTTTTGGTTTGTCTTCTAGCAGGCTGCTGTTGTGTTACTAAGCTTCTCGCATATACAAGTCATGTCGTTCCTAACCCAAGGTTCTGTTAAAGTGTCTTCATTTTTTTCTTGATTATAACATTAGTAACTATCAGATACAGCAGAAATTGTAAATCATGTATATAAAGCAGAAAAAACAAAGAGAAAAAATCACCTAAAAATAAAAATTAACCAATATGAAAATAATTCATGATACCTTCTTTTCTGGCGAGAAATTATTTAACTTCAGGAACATGGCTGCCGCAAATGATGATGTAAAAATCTCTTCCTGAAGAGAAGATAACAAAGAATTACAATACAAGAAACTATCGTGGCAGGATAACAAAGAATTACAATGAAACTATCATGGCAGGAATCTGGTTGTATAGAAAACTACCTCAGTAACTTCAAGTCCAAGTGCTCTGAATTTCTTTGAATACTGCCTTCTCGACTTTCTAGAATTGTTTGTTACAAAAACTAATTTCTTGCCCTGCACCAAGTAAATACAATAAAATGCTTAGGACTCTTATTGGGGCAAGGTCTACAGGAGGAAAGCAAAAGTTCAAAGTGATTTGACTTCTTGAGAAATTCGTTTTAGAATCATCCGTAGCTTTAGTATATTTCTTAGATTTTGTTAAGTATTTCAGTTGGAGTTGTATTCCGATAAATACTAGTATGGTAATGATATGAATTGGGTTTGATCGCAGGTTGTATCGTGGATGGGCAGATGAGCGGAGGTGAGGGACACTCACCGGGGAGGTGCCGTGATGGCACTTCCCAGACTCAGTTGAGAGGAGGGGAAGCGGACGAGAGAGCAGAGCAAAGGAAACAGAGGGATAAGCAGAGCTTGCCTTCTCGTTAACCAGTCAATCCTCTTATAACCCGAGGTTGCCTTCTTATCCAATCAAAAGCAAATCTCAACTAACAAAGGAAATAATCAAGCCAAAAGGAAACTAACATTACCAAGCCCAAAGGGAAACTAACTCTCAGTAGATGGAAAGTACTATTCCTTGTCCGGCACACGTGTAGCGGCTTGTCCTCCGGCCAAGGTTCGGTTTCCCGACGGTTACTGGCCGGTAACCGCCAGTAACCGGAAATCCCGGATGGGGCCGGGAGAAAAAATACCGGCCGAGTTTTGAAATTTGAGGCTGCAGCATGTAGGGTCCTTTGGGGATGGGAAAGTGGTACTTTTCTGCATGTGGGGGAGAAAGGGCTGCTTTTCTGCATGTGAGGGAGAAAGTGTGAGGCTGCAGCAGTGCCAAAATTATTGAGAGTAGCAGCAAAAGAGCACAGCAGCAGCTTTTGCTTTTGCTTTTGCTTGTGAAGTGTGGTGTTTTCTGCATGTGGGGGAGAAAAAGTCTAAGGCTGCAGCGGTGAACCACATTATTAAGACTTTGAGAGCAGCAACAGCAAGCAGCAAAGCAGCAGCCTCAGACTTCATACTTCATTCCACCGGTTTTATCTGGTTTTCCACCGGTATTTCCGGTAACCGACCGGTTACCGATCCGGTTACCAGTCCCCTCCCGCCCCACCCAAAACTTTCATTTGACAAAATTCAACCCGTTTTTATCCTGGATTTCCGGTAACCGGCCGGTTACCGGTACCGCCCGGCGGTCGGGATTTGCCCCGGTTCCGGTTTTTCGATCCTTGCCTCCGGCTGCACTGGCACCCATGGATGCTGCTGACGCCACCTTTGCCCTACGTTGGTAGACATTCCCAAACCGTTTAGTTATAGTGTCCACAACAGGCAATCGGGGTTAAGAGTTGTAATCGGACTTGGTTCTTAGTGCCCTTAAATAAGCTCCTGCGTTTGGACAGAAGCTGGGAAAGAAATAAAGAAAAGAAAAGAAAGAAGAAGAGCAATTCATTTCCCTCTCATCTAGATCATCACGGCGAGACGCGAGACGTCGAGCTGAGCGAGCGAGCATTCTAATTCTGGAGTACCTCTGCATGGCTATAACTTAAGGTCCCGAAGCAAGGAACGCAACAATTTGGTATCAGATTCCATGGCTTCTGATCTCACGTCCGAGCTGTGCAAATTGAAGGAGATGCTGGCCCAATTGCTTAAACGCCAAGCTGATTAAGCCAATGCACATGAAAATCTCCAGCCAGTGTCTTGGAACTCCAAGGCCGAGTTTCTGCACCATTAACCTATCTGGAGAATTCATCTTCACATCAGGTTCCAGACGCATCTCTTCCTGGCCGTTACTTCAAAGTTAATTTTCCGATCTTCAATGGACATTTGGATCCATTAGAATGGCTCACATTGTGATCAATTCTTTCAGGGTCATTGTACATTGGAAGAAAAGGTATGGTTGGCTTCCTATCATATGACAGGGATTGCGCAGCAATGGTATTTTAAATTGGATCGCACCGATAGTATTATTTCATGGGCGCGATTCAAAAGTTCCTATCAACTGCGATTCGGGCCACCTTTTCGGTCAAATCCTGTTTCCGAATTGGCTCTTCTTCAGCAAACCAGTACTGTTGAAGAGTGCACATAAGCCTTTTACAAAGTCCTGTGTCGTGCCGGCAACCTATCACCATAGCATGAGGTTGGTCTCTACCTTGCTGGGTTAGGAGAATTGATCAAATCCGATGTATAGATGCAGAACCCTTCTTCGCTGGAAACTGGCATCTGTCTTGCTAAGGCATCGAAGCAACACTACAATTTGCTTTCCCAGTCAGGCATTTTGATTCACTAGTCACAACCATCCCTCCATCAGCAAAGTCCGTCGCAGTTGACTCTGCCAAAGCCAACACTAGTGATACCCAAGCCCATATCAACATCGGCCCCTTCTCCACCGACGATCCATCTGGCTCCTACTCCTCAGTGAGCTTTTCGTCGCCTTACACCTATGGAGATGGCCAGCCGACGTCAAAAAGGTCTGTGTTTTAATTGTGATGAGCAACTTGCTAGAAGCCATCGCTACAAACGCCTCTATTGGGTGGAAATTCTGGACGAGGAAGATATTGCCGCGAACTCCCGTGATGACCTAGCACCACAGATATCCCTGCATGAGCTCACTGGATTTACACCAGGAAACACCATGCAACTGCGTATTTCTATTGATAGTCACCGGTTTATTGCCTTGGTCGATTCAGGTTCCACGCATAACTTTATCAATACTTCGACAGCCTGTCTAGCATCCATCCCTTTTATTCCAAGGCGGGGTATTCAGGTGATGGTGGCTAATGGTGACAAATCACCGTTCAGTTCACCAGCTCTTCTTGTCAAGAAAAAGGATGATTCATGGCGTTTATGTATCGCTTATTGAGTCCTCAATGCTCAAACTATAAAAGACAAATATCCGATTCCAGTGGTTAATAAGCTTTTGGATGAGTTAAAGCATGCTAAATATTTTACAAAATTGGATTTGCTCTCAGGCTACCACTAGATTCGCATGCATGCTAATGACATCAACATGACTGCATTTTGGACTCATCAAGGGCGCTACGAATTCTTGGTGTTGCCATTTGGTCTATCCAATGCTCCTGCGACCTTTCAGGCCGTCATGAATGCAATTTTGCAATCTTAGCTTTGCAAATTTGTCTTGGTATTTTTTGATTATATATTGATCTTCAGTTCTGCTTGGGCTGAACATTTGTCATATTCGAGCAGTCTTTTCATTTTTGAGGCACTATCACATTTTTTTTTGAAACAATCCAAGTGTACTTTTGGATCTTCTGTTACATATTTGGGTCACGTTATTTCCAAATCTGGAGTTTCCATGGATAAATCTAAAGTACAAGCTATTTCCAAGTGGCCAACACCAACTTTACCACGACAACTAAGAGGATTTCTAGGTTTAGCAGGTTATTACAGAAAGATCCTACCAAGCTCCTACAAAAAGATCGATTCTCTTGGTCTTCGGAAGTAGATCTGGCTTTCAATTCTCTGAAAAAGGCCCTTTGTTCATCTTCCTTTCTCGCCTTGCCGGATTTCTCCAATTCATTCATTATAGATTGTGATGCTTCTTGTAATGGTTTTGGTTTTGATGCTTCTTGCCGGATTCTATCGTGAGTGATAAGAGATACCATATTTACTAGTCAATTCTGGAAAATTATTTCAACTTCAGGCGTACAACTCAATATGTCTTCTGCTTTCCATCCCCAATCGGATGGTCAATCAGAGATTGTCAACCGTACTATTGAGATGTATCTTCAGTGTCTGCGTGGCGATCGCTCTCGCCAATGGGTTCAGTGGCTTCCTTGGGTTGAATTATGTTACAATTCCTCTTATCATTCGGCTCTATGTGCTACACCTTTTGAAGTTGTATATGGACAACCTCCTCCGGCCCTCATTCAATACAACGTTGGATCATCACGTCTTCTAGCAGTTCATGATCTGATGCGTTCCCGTGATATTTTCCTAGCTGAAATACGTGAACGTCTCCTTCAAACACAACAAAGGATGAAAAATTATTACAACATTTATCATCGAGAGGTCGAATTTGAGGAAGGTCAATGGGTTTCACTCAACTTCATTAGAGACAGGCTGTGGGCATCGTTTCCAAGACTTCAAAATTGTCTCCCAAATACTATGGACCTTTTCAGATTTTGGCTCGAGTTGGCAAGGTTGCACATCAATTACAGCTTCCTCCTTCTGCCAAGATTCATGATGTTTTTCATCTCGCTCTTCTAAAGAAATTCATAGGAATTCCTCCAACCTCAATTGCTACTTTACTTGACTTATGCCATGGACGTGTTATCCCTCAGCCCTCAACTATTCTTCGTTCCAGATTATTCAAAGATCAGTGGGAACTTTTGGTTCGTTGGGCCGATCGTCCAGATGTCGAGACATCTTGGATATCATTGGATGACTTTAAAGAATACTATCCGTTATTTTAGCTCGTGGACAAGTTGCTTCCTCGCAAGGGGGGAAATGTTACGAATTCTCATTGGGGCAAGGTCTATAGGAGGAGAGCAAAAGTTCAAAGTGATTTGACTTCTTGAGAAATTCAGTTTAGAATCATCTGTACCTTTAGTGTATTTCTTAGATTTTGTTAAGTATTTCCAGTTGGCGTTGTATTCGGATAAGTACTAGTATGGTAATCGGAGTTAGAGTTGTAATCGGACTTGATCCTTAGTGCCTTTAAATAAGCTCCTGCATTTGGACAGAAGCTGGGGGAGAAATAATGAAAAGAAAAGAAAGAAGAAGCAGAGCAATTCGTTTCCCTCTCATCTAGATCGTCACGGCGAGACACGAGGCGTCGAGCCGAGCGAGCAAGAGTTCTAATTCTGGAGTAGCTCTACACGGGTATAACTTGAGGTCCCGAAGCAAGGAATGCAACATAAAAGCATCATTACTTAATCTCCATATAATGGCATATTTATGAACTAATCTAGAATTGGTGATGCACTTTGAATTTATTTTAAGTATCAGATCAATGCCCTAAATAATGGCAGTGAATATTATTACTTTGTTAAGATGGATGTTGTGCTATTCCTCAACTAGCATTCATTAGAATATAGAGATAAGCTATAAATTTGTCCATATGATTAACACCAGAATGATGTTAGAGCAACACCATGTTGCATGAGCAAATGCAAGTAATTCATTTTTATTCATTACAAAGCTAGAAGGCATGGCATTGGCATGCAACGATACATATTGATAGTTGATGCATAATGGGGAAGCATATATATTTACTTATGAGTCATATAGCTACTTTAAAAAAAACGGTGGTGTAAAATTTAGGAAAAATACAATAGGGAAGGTAAGAATAGCAGAAAAAAAGTGTCAAGTTGGTAGAAGAAGAAACATTGCTATCTTTTTTAGACAGACAGACATCCTTCCCCTTCTCCCTCCCAACTTTCTTCCGTTATTCTTCCCTAATTCTAATATCTTTTTCCTATCCTCCTCCTACCCCTCTAGGCTTTTGGTTTCCCCTAAAGCTTCGCCTAATTTTCATAGATGTACTATACAATGTTTATATGCTTTTGTAAGTATCAGAAGAAACAGTGAACGTACGTGGCGCAAACATGCAGAACTTGCATTTTTTTTCATCTTATGAAGAATCTAAACAGATAGATGAAATCTAAATATTAGCCATATCACCCCCCTAGCCATGAATTTGAAATTCTACTGTATCTTAACCAAAGACTTGTCTCACACCTACTGTATCTTAACCAAAGATTTGTCTCACACCTAGGTCAAGGCTGGTGTACTACGGAGAGAGCAAATGCATATTTACTTCCGTAGTCTTAAGACTTTCAATTTAGCTATAACTAAACGCAATTCTTGATGAGGCTAATAAGCTAATCATAAGACTCCACCAAGCACGGCTAGCTCTTACGATACACGGGGGAAACAGAGAAAAAGAACTGACATGAAAATCCTTTACCATCCCGGTATAATTGACCGCCTATCTTCATATTAGTCCCTGAGACCAACTACATACAACCAAGTTTACAATGAAGTTAAAGCGTGATTAGAAAAGATGATTTTATATTAAAAGTTAAGCTAAAACTAGACATTTCTTCTCACCAGAAGCTTCATGTGACGTGTTCCGAGTAATGGGCCACTAACACAATTATAACCATATTTTACTATTATCGACGACTCCAAGCACCAAGAAAACCAAAAAAGGGGGAGAATTAAATTCTTAGCCATTTTGTATTACGACAAACTAGAGCGATGTTCTTGCTACCAGCACATTCATCGATGAGTTCGATGTGCGAAGGCAGAGGATTCGAATCCCATTCGATGCGGCATACCATTTTTCGCAACAACTCCATCGTCTCGGGCACCCCATCGATGAGTTCATCCCCCTTCCAAATCACCCCTACAAAAGCATAAATTCAACGCAACAGCAAGAAGAATCCCTAGTCAGAACCGCGCAGGGACCAAAATATTGGAGAAAATTCCAAAAAAAGAGAGAGATGAAAAAAGGTAACGAATCGGAGACCGTCGCAATCGAAGAGGAAGGCGTCGACGGAATCGACGAGGGATCGGGCGGCGTCGGCGGTGAGGAGGCCGCAGGGAGGGTTTGGGAGCACGTTAGCCATGGCTTCTTTCTTCTCGGCTGCTGCTCCGTGCTCCGTCCGCTTTCTTCTCGGCTGCTGCTGCGTGCTCCGTCCGCTGGTTTTGGAATTGGATGCGAATGTTTCTCCCCCTTGGGTACGTTACTTTGGGTTTTTTTAAAAGCGCCGTCTTACACAGCACAGAAAAAATGCTGGGTTCGGAAGTGCTTAAACTTCGGCTTTAATTTTGTTGATGTAGTAATTAACTTTTAAATATATATTTTTTAAAATAACGTCTATAAATATATAGTAGACATAATATTGAATTCAGTTATATTATGTAATCATTTTTCTCTATATATTATCTCTCACAAACAGTTAAAATTCAAAAATAAACCAAAAGTCACAACCATAACACAAAAATACACACCAAGACATCGGCCACAGCACAAAAAAAAAGCCAATCCAAAGGCTAATGTTTTTTTTTCTTTTTGCCTCTACCTGTTTAATACCCATAGCTGTTGTACAGCTCGTTAGGTTGGCAGGACCAGCTAAAAAAATTCACCAACCCTCGTGTATCCTTTGTTATTTCCTGGGAATCCTCGTGTATCCTGACAAAGCAATAGAAAAAATTTCAAAGAAAACGAAAGATGCCAATGCGCCACATGTCGATAAGATATCAAAGTGCATTACATATATTTGGCGTGTAACCCTATGGAGATGCCGATAATCCCCATAACGACTCAGGACAGATCAGTTATAGAAAATTGTACATGGATAAATATCAGTTTAACACATGTTTACAAATAAGAACCAAACTTTATTATAGAAATAAGGCTTAACAGACTTGTTTTGGACGCAGTGGGCGTGCAAGTTCAAAGTTAACTTACAGTACAAAAGAAACTCTCATAGGTGTACTTGAGCGTGGCTAAGATCTAAAATCATTGGTCGTCGATGAAACAGGGCCCTTCCAGATATTCATTAACAATTTGTTCATCACTGTCCCATTGACCTTCTATATATTGTTTAACAAGTAATGAATACAAATCGTACCCAGCAAGTCAAAAGAGTAAATCATACTTTTATCTATTTGCATGGGTTGCTGATGGATGGGAATATAGTCCAGGTTCTTTTGGGCTTAAAGTTGGCTTACACTTGTACTGTTTACAATAACTAGCCTTTAAATGGTGCGTTTTTTCAAGGCAGGGTCAACAGGAAAATTGTAATAAAAAGTGTACTGAGTTTAGCTGTACCAGCCAAAATAGCATGTGACTATTTCCCTCTGCGTGCTGTCTCTCACAAACAGCCGGAATTTAAATATTTAAGCCACAAGCCATCAGCCCAAAAAAAACCCACCCATATTGGTTTTATTAATGAGAGTGGATGCAATTTTATTTATAAAACATTTGTAAAGAGAAAAAAAACATAAAATAAAAAACTTCTCATGATTAGGGATTTCAACACTTGATTACTCAGCTTACTCAGTTAAAACATAAAGAAATCTAATTATGGCTTACTACTGGAATTACCCATCAAACATAGCTCCATTAATCGAGATCACAGCGTATTCGAATACGATTTGTTTCACTCTACAAAGTTACTCACATTTACCTACAAGATTCTTTAACCTTCATAACTGAGTTTAAAAAATAAGATTGTTTCACTGCTCATCTTTTTATATAGCCTTCACCCAATAGATCACCACTCAGGCCTGGGTATCTACTCATCATGCCTAACACACTTCTGCCCGTCTTGAATGGCACTTACCGTTGTTAGGTATGGTTACACCGCTCCCATACTAATGCCCCTTCATCTTTACTCCTACCTCTTGTAGAGATTCAATTAAGTTGAGCAGCTACTAAATCAAGATTAACAAGTCAACTCTTATGGTTGAGCAATTTATGTGTTCTTTACGCAGCATAAGGTTTTTGTTTTTACTTTTCACATGAGGTTTCCAACTACAATCTAGATTCTCAATGCTCGACGACACTGACACCCATCTACTCAAGCATCCTTCCTAGGGTAAGGTTGTGGACTCTATCTAGTGGCTTTCCATGATGTCTCCTTGCACCTTATCCTACAACTGTTTAATCAAATCTACTAGCCAAAAGCTAAGTAACTTAGTAGTACAAAATTTTAGATGAGCCAATCTACAATTATTTATATGACAATTAAATAATACTAATGTTATCAAGGTGAATATAGTCTCAAATTAAACAAGCCATTTTGTAGTGGTAGGATATATCTAATTAACAAGTCATTCTAAATATTTATTTTAATTAAATAACTTTTACACAAAATAACATTAATGTAAATATTGTAATTAAATAATTTAAATTTCATATAATTCAATATGATAAAAAAACTTGTAACTTACCTTACTGCCCAACAAACTCTGCTGTCCTG
The DNA here is from genome assembly GCA_017311315.1 of Dendrocalamus latiflorus. Classification (NCBI taxonomy): domain Eukaryota; kingdom Viridiplantae; phylum Streptophyta; class Magnoliopsida; order Poales; family Poaceae; genus Dendrocalamus; species Dendrocalamus latiflorus. The sequence goes on along the minus strand of CM029626.1, from coordinate 23,334,545 downwards.
TACACTTTGTTGCACGGATATGTTTCTTGGACTATCGCCTCGGATTACTCGGGGACTAACACAAACACGTAAAATAACATAAGTCCATGCTTGAATCTAATCAAACTAGGCAAATAAATAAAATAAAAAGGAGTAAAATGTAATAAAAATCAAATAGAGTTGGTTTGGATTTTATCAGAGCTTGATTTTGTGGAACGGAGGCTGGAAATGGGTTCATGGCGTTGAAACGGTCGAAATGGGGTATTTTTGGAATTTTAGGGTTTGGTGAATAGTAATGCTATAGTAGCTACAGTACTGGGCTGGCCCGGGATGAACAGTGCACGCGCGTGTGATTTAATTCAAAAATCGCCCGGAGGACCGGCTAACTTGGCCTAGTAGCGCGTGGGTGTTCCAGCCCGACTTCAACGCGCGGGTGGGCTCGGCCGTCGATCGACAACGCGCGAACGCCCAGGAAGCAGCCACGTCGCCCCCGAAGTTGTCTTCAACCTCCAGCCAGCTCTCAGCAGTGGAAGAACAGGGGTACAACCCTGATCGTGATTCAGCTCCAGTGAGGCTCACCGATGGATGCGAACGGTGCGGATAGGTTCAGCTCGAAGTGGGGGTTTCAATTTTTGAATTTGGGAGGTGTAAACACTTAATATTCTTTTGTAGCTAAACTACAAAACTGATGGAAGGCATTGGGTGCACTCAATATATGACTGGAGACCAAAAAATGTTCACCACATTTGAGGTTGAAAGTGGAGAGCATGACAATATTACTTTTGGTGATAATAGCAAAGGAAAGGAAATTGGGTTGGGTAAAATTGCTATCTTAAATGACAAGATCACTTGCTGGGATGCAAGCTATGAATAATAGGTGGGCAGGGGTACCCTGTTTAGAAAGTAGAGAGAAAGGTGGGGCCTTGTCTGTATGGTTATAACAAAAGAACCAAACAACTTTCACTTGGATAGAGGGTGGGGCCCTATACGTATGGTTATAGCAAAAGGACCAAACAACTTCCACTTGAATAAAGGGCTATACTTCTAGTGTCAACCATTTTTCTTGTCTTGTGATGAGCAGAAAATATTACCCTGCTGCGTTATTATTCTCTCCACATGGGTAAGTAATGTATCTAGGTAAAGGAAAGCAGAACTGGTATAGAGCCTAGAAGTGGTGGATCTAAGGTGTATATATATTAGCACAATGGAGTGTTGGGCGTAGGAGAGACCACCCCAACCAACAACTACTTCGAGATCGATGGGTGTCGGGGTGATGGTGAGAAACCGCCCTGAGCCATTGACTAAGAATAGTTAGGTGGAGATATATTAATGGAACTAAGAAAAATATTATGTACTCTATACTTGGCATCGCATCTAAGGGAATGTAGAAGACCCAGTTTTAAAGAGCTCAGAGTAGCTATGAGTAAAATGACAGAAGCTGAGTAATTAGGGCCTGTTCTTTTTGGCTGGCGCTTATGGCTTTTGGCTGCGACTTGTGGCCTTTGGGTTGTTTGTGTGAGAGATTACAGAGTAACAGAAACTCATGTGCAGTTTTTGCCGATATAAATGAAGTCAGTAAAGTATGTACTACAATTAATTAGTAAATTCTATCTTGAAAAGATACTCTATTTAAAAACTAGTTACTGTAGAAAAGCCGAAAAGAAGTTTTTAAAAGCTGAAAAGAAAAGGGCCTAAAATTATTGCACTACTGTTTATTTAACCTTACTACAAATAATAAGGAATTGAGAATAATAAAAATAACAAAAAAAATCACTATGGTTACCTCTTCTGCTAAATGCAATCGGATTTTAAATTTTCAAATATTTGACAAAAATATTTCGAATTTTGCCAAATGTTCACAAATTGGATCTTAAATTTCACAATACAAAAGGGAGAAGAGATCGAAGGAAGAATTATGGCTAGATGAGGGGTGCCTATTTATATGAAAAATCATCATTCTTTTGAGATTCTTTGATATTTTTTGAATTTTTAAGCCTCTAACGGCTAAAAAAGGTCAAATTTTCGAATCTTTTACTGTTATTGTGCCTTAACGGTCTTTAACAGGCCAAACGGTCATAATAGAGCCTTGTTGTGCCGTGCCGATCAGGCCTAGCCTCGCCTGCTAACCACCTGGCCGTCGCCACCTCAGCCAATTGGCTCCTGCTGCGGCATCCTATGTCATGTGGTCCTGCTCTCCCCCCCCCCGCTCAACCGCGCTGCTTGTCGCTCCTAGCTCCCTACCTCCTCCAACGGTCTAGCTGCTTCACTCCACTTGCCCCCACTTCTCTCGCCCATCCCCTGGCCAACCCACCTCTTCCACTACTCCCTCCTCCACTGGTGCATTGTCGGACACCCCACCCCTACCTCGTTCAGTACTCCCCCACCTTTCTAGCGCTTGGCTCGCCCCAACCTCTCCGACGCATCACCTCCCACTTGTCCCACTCCCTTTGCCACCCACTTCCTCGGTTCCTCCATCGTCACCACCAGCTAGACCTATTGGACCACCGTTGGCTCGACTCCCACACCGTCGAGCCTATCTGTTGGGATACAAGTAGGCTACACTAGCGTAGATTAAAATTTTTTATCACGTAAAGTAGGAAGCCATGTAAGTAAGAGATCATGGATCGTTATCATTAGACGCGCAGTGCAGTGGAAGTAGAGTAGAAGCAGCCGATTCAACGAAGAGCGCGTCGATGTAGTGGTAGTAGTCGATCGTCCTCCGGCCAACTGTCTCCTCCTTGTGATTGTCTCGATCAGCGTTGTAGTCACAACAGCGCCTCTACCAAGGTCTGCACATCCAGGAATGGAACACCGTGCATCGCGTGCTAGCACCAGTATGCAAGCAGGGGTTATAAGAGGTGGCGACTAGGGTTTCGACGTATGTGTTTTGGGATGCCTCCCTCAGCCCCTCACCTCTCTGTATATAGCCTCCAATCGGATCTTTATCCGATACGAGTAGAGATCATATCCCACTTAGAGACTATCATCCAAACTCTTATCGTTCTAGCCCATTAAGTGTGTAACTCTGTAAATTCATGTATATTTGGGCATGGGTCAAAAAACTTCTTTCCAATCCATAAGTCAATAATGGTCTCTAACAGGACATAACGACTCCTAGACATACATAAAGATCATATCGGACGAAGCTATATAGTGCTTATGTACTGATCTCTTTGCTTCATGATACCAGATCGAACTCAAGAAGAGAAGCATACCATCCTATGATAGCTCAATCCTTCACTCGAATCTGTAGTGGATTACTCAGTTGTGATTGACTCCTCAACCACATTCGGTATGGCTATGCACTTCCTTAATCCAACCACATCGAGAGGTCTAGAGATATCTCTCCTGTTATATAGGAAGGGCAAATTCCATCTTGATCGCTCATATTCCTCCGCATATTTCATAGTAAACCCGAAAGCTATTTTTATGACTACCCAATCATGAAGTAGTGTTTAGTAACTACTAAGTAAACTATTACATATGTAGAAAATAATGACGATATCAGATCTAAGGATCATACATACACTTTGTATGAGACCAACTGATGATACTTAAGAATATAACAATTCCCACAGTGTTTCATGGTGGCTCAATCCAACATCATGTTCTCTAACATATATATATTATTGATTTGATATCTCATATACATGATCTGTGAAACATGATAACCAATTATATGTGCTGATCTGTAAACCATAATTGTTCCACATAATGATATAAGATCAGGGATAATTTATAATAACATAAAAACATAAATAAAGTGTTTCATGAATAAGTCACATATTTGTTGATCAATACGAAAGACATTTATTGAAGGGATAAAATAACATATTAGTCAAAAGATTATAAACATAGAAGTAACACAATTCTCTATCATTACTTCTAAAGTATATCATTAACACTAACAGACCATACCGTGCTCACCTATACCTAGCATGGTACAATACTATACATACCGAGTCGGTCCGCTCAGGGCCGGCCCTGAGGGGGGGGGGGGCGAGCGGGGCGGCCCCCCCGAGCCCCCAAAATCCAGGGGCCCCCCATAGTGAGTATATACATGCTTCTCGATTTCCATCACGTTGCAAGCACGAGTAGTAAATTTACAATTTTTTCAGTGGTGTTGATTTCTTACAATGCTAATGCCATGGTTCTACGCTTTGAACAGGAAAACAAGCAGGGTGGAGATGATGACAGATGCCAAGGGAGAACAAGCTGAAATCCAAAAAAGCTTTGGCCATCTCATGCTCTGTATACACAGACAGTAAGATGAATATATACTACTACAGGAGTTCAAATCAACAATTGCAAAAAAGAAAGATGTGTCATTTTACGTTTTGAAATGAACTTTTCTCTGACACTGCTACCTTCTATAGTTTCAGAATACCCAACGCTACAACAGGCAGCTATTTCACTTATTCATTGAGCTAACACAGTTTATATATCGAGAAGAAATTATTGGATAAGATTGATATCAATATCATCATCAATGACTTCGCATCTAGAAATGTCAGAAGAAAATTTTAAGGTAATATCTATAAACTCTTTGATATGAATTTTTCTTTAATACATAACACATTTTAAGTGTTTGTTGGTAAAATTAGATATATATATGTGTGTGTATAGATTTATATTAGAGCCTCTATTTCTAGTTTTACCTTGGGCCCTTAAAATCTCAGGACCGGCCCTGGGTCCGCTAGGCCGAGATAGCAACAACAACAAAGCATAATACTTCGATCAGCCTAGGCTGGCAGACCTGTTTAGTTCTTATGCCGTGCCATACTTACGGACGCGCCTTCGGACCAGGGCGATCAACCGGGCCCATTGGCCACCTCCAGCCCCAAGCAGCAGCAGCAGCAGCATACGAAACAGGGGAGAGAGTGCGAAACATCTGGCGCGGCCGCCTCTGCTTTTCCGTTTACCCCAGCTATCGAGTCGCACGCACGCACGTCCTCTTTCCTTTTCCTTACCCTCCCCCGCAAAACCCTCCCACAAATCTCTCCTCTTCCCCCCTCCGCTTCTCTCTCCTCCTTCCACCCTCCCTTCCCTTCCCTTCCTCCGCTCTGCTTCCCCCTCCTCTCCTCCTCGGGATTCGCGTCCGTCCCTTTGCGCGTTCGCTCGTGTAGGAGCGGAGCGGAGCAGAGCAGGAAGGAAGGAAGGGTCCCGGCGGCGGCGGCGAGGAGTAGAAGCAGCAGTAGGAGAGGATGGCGGCGGCTAGGGTTTCGATCCCGGCGGCGGTGCGGCGGACGATCCAGAACATCAAGGAGATCGCGGGGGGCCACACCGACGAGGAGGTCTACGCCGCGCTCCGCGAATGCAACATGGACCCCAACGAGACCGCCCAGAAGCTCCTCCTCCAAGGTATCCATCTCCACCTATCCATCCTTCCCTCGATTCCGTCCGGTTTGGTTCCGTGTGGTGCGTGCGGGCTCTTGCGAGGCGTTTGCGTGCTCGGTTCCAGCGGCGATAGGGGCTCTCTCCAATTTTTTTATGGTCCAGATGGATAGGATGGATGCATCATAGCATGAATTTGACGCAAGCCTAGTTAGTGGAGTTAGCTTCATCATCACTTTTTTTTAATATATCTTTCGACGTTACAACTGCCAACGCTTAAATTCTCTAGTCTTTTCGCTGTAAGACAAGCTTATGTCTTTATATGTAGAGAACGGATCATTCTTATGTCTTATTCCTTGGAGATTATGTTGAGGTAAACAGAAGTAAATGGATTGTTTGAGGTATCCCTTTTTTGCTTCACTGCATGTCATTTTACAAATGTTTTTATTTTTAAAAATTATGCACATATGATGTAAGATGTTTTGATATTACTGTACCTTTAACGTAATCTTTGCTTATTTCAGATACCTTCCATGAGGTGAAAAGAAAGCATGACAAGAAAAAGGAGGTAAGGGGCTTCTCCCTGCTCTCATGTTTATACTTTTACTGTGACATATTGATCTCACTTATCCTTTTCTGTTCTTTTTTCTTTTAATATATGGCCTACAATAGAATTGTAAATTGGCCATGTTATGTCAGATGTGTGTCAGGTTAAATCATAAACACAATTCTATTTGATGGGCAAAGCTGCGCTATCAAGATATTGTTAGATGTTTATAACATCAAAGTGATAATGATGATAAAACTAGTTTTTGAATAAGTATTAAATGGGCCAACCTGATTGGCAGGATACGTAATGACATTTATTAAACAGGTTAGCACAACAATTTTGAAAAATATACATACGCATCCAGGAACTTGATGTTTGGTAGATTGTAAATTTTAGAAACAACTTGTTCTATCTAAGCTTGTTAGTCAATTATATTGGTTCATCACAGATTTTAGTCACTACATTTATAAGATGGGCATAAGATGTCATAAACTGCTGTGTTAGTTGCTGTCAGAGTATTTATTTCTTTTGAGAACTGCCTGAATGTCCTTTTTTTTCCCTTTGTCTTACAGAGCAACAAAGAATCTGCTGATCCCCGATGGAGGCCTGGGACGCAGGGGCAAGGTGGAAAGGGTGGTCGGGGGAACTATTGTTCACGCCAATTATCCAACTCTAGTGGTATGCTTGCATCATTCTGCAAAAATTGAAGTCCTCTAGCAAGTGCACAGATTTGGCATTCACATTTTTTAAATTTATCTGCAGCTCATGCTGTTATATTGTTTTCTTTGAAGAGTAGTTTTGCTTCTATAGTTTTTACTTATCTTGAAACATGTGGATAGTCTGATGAATTTATGTAGCTAATAGAAGTTCCGATTCATAATGTATGGCTGCTATTGCCATTTGATTTTGCCAGTGCAACTTTTGAATGTATGAATATGAATAGTACATTGAGTAGGATTAAGTATTCTCTTGACATGATAAACAGATAAGAGTCATATATCATTTTGTATCCACTTGAAAGTAGCCCAATAGTGAAGACTAATTTATAATAATTCTTGCATTTCATATACTCAAATTTTCTGATGCTTAGACCTCACTGGGAGAAATGCTTGTGCTGGAAAGGAAAATGGAGTGAATCTGAACATGGACAAATGTAGTAGCTCTTCACCTGCCAATCCAAACACAGACACCAAGACCTCGACTTCCATTTTAAGGTATTTATATTGGAAAGGAACATCATTCCACAGAGCCATAGAGGTATTATTTGTTTATTAAATTCTGCCTCTCATTTGACCTGTATATTATTTAGTTGAGAATATCGTGTGTGTGTGCTCAGCAATTCCCTTTTTGTGATCAGTTCTTTGTCTGAAAGTCATGGTCAAATATTCCTGTTAGTTATTTGTTGTTTAGAACTATGACTATATTTTTGGCTGAACTGTTTTCTTTCATTTGTTTTCTTGAAAAGGACATCTTTGGGTGGTATTCAAATGAAAAGTATGCCCTACATATATATCAATTCCTTCTAAAAGCAAGATGTGTCTGGTGTAGATTTATGTCATTCAGCTGCACAGCTTGCACCAGAACATTAATGTTAAGAGTATTACCATGTTATTTTTTCTCTTAAGAGGAAGGAATAAGGAGAAGGGAGTCAGTTTTTACTATCAAAACTTGATTATACTAGGAATTCGTGAAATATTAACAGGAATAGACCACCTAAGTTGATGTGTTGTTATATTGTGCTCCAAGGGATTGAAGAGTATTTGGATCTGCTTTGTTGTGCTAATCTGGGTTAAATCATGATTTGTGGCTTGATTCAAATCAATTGATTTTTGGGCTTCTTTTGTTATCCATTCTGCCATTACAACTTAGTTTCTTGGATCACCTTTTTTTGGAGGGTTTCTTGGATCACGTAGTATGTGGACCAGAAAAAAGGAAGACTATTTTTCTTGCAGTACTGTCTTAATTAAAATGTTTGCATTGCTATCTTTCATTAAAAGTCATGTACAAGTAGGCATGGTCCTTTTGCACCCATTTAGCCATGCAACTGACCTTTTGCCAGTTCGTCAGGTGGGTTATCCAATGGTCCATCACATCCTGTTGCTCCCATGGAGAAAAATTCTCTTGCTATTGGTCATTTGCCAACTTCAGGTTCAAAAGGACCAGCTGATGTGGAAGGTACTCCAGAAGAGGTTGTCGTGGCTTTAGGTCCAGATGTAAGCCAATCATCGATACAGCCACCAACATCTATATCAGGAGTATGTACTTCAGCGTTGGAACAAGTGCTTACTCCATCCCTTGAAGCCCACAGCAATGGTGAGATTAGTGCCACCAAATATGCTTTCGGAAGTCAGCAGGCAGCAGGAGAAAATAAGGTGGTTTCTGATGATGTATCAACAGTTCCGAAAGGTACATATATTTTTTATTTTTTCAGTTGGAACCACATTTTGGTTAGCCTTGTTGTGTTATTAACACCTTCTCATACTTCTAGACACATCTCAACCTTCTGGTTCGTCATCTATTGCACCATCTGGTAGTAGGCCATCTTCTAGCTACAGTAGTTGTTCACAGCAGTTAAATGGCTCACAAAAAGGTACTTGTTAAATTCTGAACTCTTATTTATCTTGTTAAATTCTGAACTCTTATTTATGGGTCCAATCCTTTGCATGTCTTAATGGAAAATAAACTCGACATTTAGTGTTACCATTGTTCAAAATCATGGGTTTGTAGCGTTGTTGTTGCTATTGTTATGAATAGCGTTTGTATTTATCATGAGGCCAATGGACCAGTATATATACATGTACAGGTATAGCATATATGTAGATAACCCCTTATACAATAGGGAAAATACACATCTAACACCACCTCAAACTTATGATGGATCAACAACATAATGTTTATGTTTGGAGAGATAGAATCTTTGTTGAGCCCTAGTTTGTTTCTTTGTGAAGAAGTCTGCTAACTAAAGCTCTGAAGGCACATACTGAAGAGCAACAACCTAGTCCTGCACCTGTGTCCGCATGTAGAAAGCATCAATACCAATTTGTTTTGTAAGCTCATGCTTCACCAGATCTTTAGCAATGCTAATAGCACGTATACTGTCAGACAAAAGAGGAGTTGGTATAGAAACATAAACACCAAAATCTTCAAGTTACCACCGTAGCCAAGTAACCTCTGCAGTCAACAAAGCCATAGTTTGCAACTCAAGCCTCAGCACTTGAACGAGAAACTGCTGTCTGCTTCTTAGTCTCCCAAGCGATGAGAGAACCACCAAGAAAAACACAATAAGCAGAAAGACCGGCGATCAGAGGGATCACTAGCCCAGGTGACATCAGAATATGTCTGGAGCTGTAAAGAGCTGGAGCGAGGGAAAAAGAGACGAGAGATAGTTCCGCGAAGGTATCGCAGAACACAAAGAAGATGGCTATAGTGGAGCTGAGTGGGAGCAGAAATAAAATGATTCAAGATATGCATAGGGTACATGTCAGGATGAGTGACATCAAGATAAATAAGACTCCCAACAAGATGACAATAACGAGTAGGATCAGTAAAAAGCTCATCATCAGTGGGATAAAGATGAACATCAAGCTCCATGGGAGTCTCAGCTGTGCACTGATTAATAAGAGGCATGATCAAGAAGATCCTAGATATATGTTTTGACCTAACATAACTATATGTTTTGATTTGCCAATGCATTGTTAGATTAAGGCTATTTTAAAGCAATATGGCAAATACTTTGCAGAACATTGATTATTGAGCACGCTGGCAGTCTCTATTTCTTATGATAGTTATTAAAATCTGTCCAGACCGGTGGAGGTCAGGATTCGCTCTTGGTTCACATTTGGAGGTCAGGATTCGAACGTCTGGCCTCCTGGTTCCCCCCTCGCCACGCGAGGAGATGTGGAAACCAACTGAGCTGGGCCTTTTGTGTTGTCCAGGAAGGCACTGATTATGTGGATGTATGGATAAATTGCTCTTTGGTGGATGCCCATATCCCCTTTTGCCATCAAAGCGATAGCCTCTTGCACAAATGAAGTTGTAACATTTAAGAGATTAATTCATGTAATTCATAGCTCAATTCTTCATTTCATTCCACTCCCATTTCCTCTATGTTTGCTTTGTACCATACACTATAGTAATATAGTTGACAAATGCTTTATTTTCTAACAGATTATGTCATTTTATAGTTGATAATATTTAAGTCATGGTTTTATATGTGAATGGAACATTCCTTTCTTTTTGAAAATCTTGCCTTTGCTTTACTAATTATAATGCAAATTTTGTTATCTAGGTATTCCAAATAAAGAGTGGAAGCCAAAATCAACAAACAAACCCACCCAAGCTGAAATTGTTACCCGTGATGATGTACCTGTTACTGTAGAGACTGTTCCCCAGTCAGTTCTGGTATCAAATTCCACTCATAAGGAAGATATCCTTTTGAAAGTGGACAAAAGGCTCGGTGATATGCAGTTGTCTGACAAGCAGCATGTCATTATTCCGGATCACCTTCAGGTCACAGGGTCAGAAAAATATGGGCTCAGTTTCGGCAGTTTTGGCACCAGTTTTGAACAAACTGTTGGCTTTCCAAAAGATCCTGAAAGTGAGAAGAGCCCTGCACCGCCTGCATATGAATCTTCTCAGGAGGTGGATGAAAATGTGGACGAACCTGCCGCTAGGTTTGTATTTTAGTTCATGTCTTTGACGTTATTGCAATGTTATTAAGCTGTTCATTGTGTATGTTTTACTACTGTAAGTATATTATATTTATTTAGTGAAAATGATGCCTGCAAATTATTTGGTTGTGAATTGGTGGTCCTCTTCATGTAATGAGGCAACACTGCAGCAGACGTATACTGTAGTGACACTGTAGCATGTGAGCTATTGTTCAGGTGGGCCCACCTACACATACAATCCTCCTTGAAAGTTACTTAGCCTACAAGTTATCTTTGTGAGTTTGAAATGGATTGGATTGTTAAAGGGTTAGCCCTACTCCAACGAGCTTTTGCTTCTGGTTTCTAGCTTCTTAATTTTGTTTTTTTTGGTTTTTTGGCTTTTCCCCACTTATTCCTTTGCATTGTCTGTAATAATATAACTTTTTTTTCATTTTTTAAAATTTAATTACGCTGAAAAGATAACAGTAGCTACAGTAAAAAAAACCAGAAGCGTAGGCTTATAAGCCCAAATGAGCACTATCTTAGTCTTCGGGGACAATTCAAGTCAGCTTTATAAAATGCTACACATGGTAACTTACGAGATCAAGCAAGAAGAAATAATTAGTCTTTTTCTTATGAAAATTTAGAAGTCTTCTCTCTTATCTATGGTCTATTTCTCCCTATTGTAGTATCTCGTCTCCATGTCGCACCTGATATGAGTGTGGGCTTAGTATTCCAATGGGCCAAGAGGCCAAATATATACATGAGACAATATGCAATGAGCCCCTATACTATGTGATAACTCTATAACCTTTACATGTCTAACACCCTCTCAAACTCATGGTGGATCAGATACACAGTTTGGAGAGAAACTATGGTATGCACTTGTTTGTGCCTTGGTGAGGAAATCAGCCAGCTGAATCTCGGAAGGCACATATTGAAGAGCAACCACTTGTGCCTGCACTTGTGATCTCATGTAACAAGAATCGACACCAATATGTTTTGTGAGCTCATGCTTCACTGGATCACGAGCAATACTGATTGCACCCGTGCTATCTGACAAGAGAGGAGTTGGTGTAGAAACAAAAACACCAAAGTCTGCGAGGAGTCACCGTAACCAAGTGATCTCAACAGTCAGTAACACCATAGCCCTCAACTCAGCCGCATCACTCGAACGAGAAACTGCAGTCTGCTTCTTAGTCTTCCATGCAATAAGAGAGGAACCAAGAAAGATACAATAGGTAGACCGGCGATCAAAATGATCACTGGCCCATGTTGCATCAGAGTAGGCCCGAAGTTGTAATGAGCTAGAATTAGGAAAGAAAAGACGAGAGATGGTCCCACGAAGATATCGTAGAACACGAAGAAGGTGGCTATAGTGAGTCTGAGTGGGAGCCGAAACAAACTGACTCAAGATGTGGATAGAGTGGGAAATATCCGGTCTAGTGATCCCAAGATAGGCCAGACTACCAACAAGGTAACGGTATCGAGTGGGGTCCTCAAGAGGCTCACCATCAGTAGGTCGAAGATGGATTCCAAGCTCCATAGGAGTATTCACCGTGCGCTGATCAGTGAGACTAGCATGAGCAAGAAGATCCTGAATGTACTCCTAGGAGGTATCCCTCAGGCGTAGAAGAAAACTCAATCCCAAGGAAGTAACGAAGGGGACCAAGATCATATATCAAGAAGTGCTCACCAAAACGTTTCTTCACAGATGCAATATGGTGTGGATCATCCCTAGTGATAATCATATCATCCACATAAAGAAGTGTATGACCACGAGGAGAAGTGTGAACGAAAAGAGCAAGGTCGTGATCGCTAGCGGTGAAACCAGCAACAGTGACGACAGAAGAAAAACTCGCAAACCAAGCATGAGGGGCTTGCTTGAGCCCATAGAGAGAGCAACGAAGGCGACAAACCATACAATCAGGGACAGAATACCCAGGAGGCGACTGCATATAGACCTCTTCACGCAGCTCACCATGGAGAAAGGCATTCTTGACATCCAATTGAGAGATGGACCACTGACGAACAGAAGCCACAGTAAGGAGAGTGCGAACAGTGGTCATATGAGCAACAGGAGCAAAAGTCTTATCATAGTCACGACCATACTCTTGCTGAAAACCACGTGCCACAAGACGAGCCTTGTAGCGCTCAAGGGAACCATCTGAGTGAGTCTTGATCTTGTACACCCACTTGCACGTGATAGGAGTGGTACGAGCAGGTAGGGGAACAAGATCCTAAGTGCCAATACGCTCCAGAGCAGCAATCTTCTCTGCCATCGCGTGCTGCCACTCTGGATGAGCAACAGCCTCACGGTAAGTTGTAGGCTCAGCAAGAGCAGTGGCCGCAAAACCGTAGCACTCAGGAGGCCTAATCGAACGACAATCATGAAGATCATACCAGGGAGCAGGGTTCAAAATCCCGGCGGTTACCGGCTGGTAACCGCCGGTTACCGTTTTTACCGGTGGAAACCGGTAACCGAAAAAACTGGCCGGTATCAATTTTTGAATTTTGGCCGTTTTTTTCCGGGTTTTCCGGTAACCGGCCGGTTTTTTCGGTTACCGGTTTCAAAACATCTCAAAATTCAAATTTTGATTTTAAAATTTTGACCGGTTTTCTCGGTAACCGGCCGGTAACCGTCCGGTTACCGTTACCGGCCGTCGATCGGGATTTGTTCCAGTTCCGGTATTTGGAACCTTGCCAGGGAGTAGAGATTGGAGTAGGACCTAGCAGGGACGGAAGAGGGGAAGGGGCGGAAGAAGATACAACTGAGGGTGTATTAGGGCGAAGGATGGTGAGAGTAGTGCAGCGGGAAAGGACGGACGACCTCAATAGAAGTAGTAGGAGCAAGAACAAGAGAGTCTAAAGAGGAAGGAACAAATGGAGGTGAAAGAGATGAGGGTGACAACGGTAAAGTCGGAGGAAGCGGAGAGTCAGGAAAATCAGAAAAGAAAGCGCGTTAGAAGACGCTGAACTAGTGGAGGAAGATAAAGGACGAGACTCATCAAAAGTGACATCTCGAGATATTCTCGTCCTACGAGCAATAGGGTCATAACAGCGATAATCTTTATGCTTAGAATTGTAGCCAAGAAAAACACACTCAATTGACTGAACAATCAGCTTGGTGCGCTCATGAGGATGAAGAACAAAACAGACAACCAAAACAACGGAGATGATTGTAATGAGGCCTACTAGAAAGACGCTCAAGTGGAGTACAACCCTGAAGAGCAGATGAAGGCTGTAGATTAACAAGATAAGCATCTGTAGAAACTGCCTCATCCCAGAAATGAGGTGGAACATGAGATGCAAGCATCAAAGCACGAGCGATCTCAAGTAAGTGGCGATGCTTACGTTAAGAAACACTATTCTCAGCATAAGCACCAGGACAAGAGTACTGAGGAAAAGTACCCTGGTCAACAAGGAAGTGACGAAGGGCAGTAGATAGATACTAACCAACAGAGTTAGCATGAAGAACACGATGGCTAAATTAAACTGAGTACGAATCATAGTGGCGAAAAACTGATAAATAGAAAGAACATGACTACGAGAAGTCATAAGATAGATCCAAGTATATCGAGAATAATCAACAATAAAAATGACATAATAGCGATGACCTCCTTTCGAAATGAAGGGGGTCGGACCCCATACATCAGAATGAACAAGATTAAAAGGCCGGAGGGACAGTCACTAGAATGGTATGGGAGCTGCAGCTGTTTGCCAAGCTTGCAACCCGTATAATGTAAGGAAGTGTCACCCGAAACAGAGCTGAGAACCCCACGAACTAATGAAGACAAACGTAAACCTCTGATCTGATCTGATCTGAGCCAGTCACCTTGGGGGGAAGCTACTCTTCACCGAGGAGCAATGGCTCGCCCGCCAGAAGGAGAAGAAGAAGGGGGAAGGCTCGACCTCATCCAAGGACCGCCGTCGGCGACCGCGCAAGAAAGAAAAGTCCGGCGGCGGCTGCGGTGGAAAAGGAGGCGGCGGCGGGGAACGCAAGGCGGCCCGCGACATCTGCCTAAACTGCGGTCGCCGTGGTCACTGGGCCAGGGATTGCAGACAGCCCAAGCGCGGTGGAATGGCCCACATGGCCCAAGCTGAGGAGGACGAGGAGCCCGCATTATTTCTGGCTCATGCGAGCCCAGGTCTGGGGCCCACAGGAGATAAAGGGGAGGGTGCAACCCTAATCTCCCCTCGTCCACACTCCGCGCCGCCGCTCAATTTTTCCCCTCAGACGGCGTCCACTTTCCTCCACATCGACCAGCCGCAGGCGCGCGCCTTCCTCGGCGACGGCTCCGGCGACGACAAGCTCGAAGGATGGTACCTCGACAGCGGTGCCACGCACCACATGACCGGGCGTATGGAGCACTTCGCCGATCTGGATCGTAGCGTCCGGGGCTCTGTCAAATTTGGCGATGTGTCTGCAGTGGAGATCTGCGACGTCGGATCCGTCGTCTTCGTGGCCAAGACCGGCGAGCACAAGCTGCTCCATGGCGTCTACTACATCCCGGCGCTCCGCAACTCCATCATCAGTCTCGGCCAGCTCGACGAGGGTGGCGCACGAGTGGGGATCGACCGAGGTGTACTCCGGATCTGGGATCGACGCGGGCGCCTCCTTGCCAAGGTCAGCCGCGGGCGCACCCGCCTGTATGTGCTGCACATGGAGGTGGCCCGGCCCCTCTGCCTCGCCGCTCGTCGTGACGATGAGGCCTGGCGCTGGCACGAGCGTTTCGGACACCTCCACTTCGAGGCTCTGCGGAAGTTGGGGCGCGAAGAGATGGTGCGCGGGATGCCCCGGATCGACCATGTCGAGCAGCTATGTGACACCTGCGTGGTGACCAAGCAGAAGCGGCGTCCCTTCCCTCGTCAGGCCATGTACCGCGCACAGAAGCAGCTCGAGCTCGTCCATGGCGACCTGTGCGGCCCCGTCACCCCGGCGACTCCGGGAGGCCGGCGCTATTTCCTGCTTCTGGTGGATGACGCGTCACGGTTCATGTGGGCCGTTCTTCTCGCGACGAAGGCTGGAGCTGCGGACGCCATCAAGCATGTCCAGGCCGCTGCAGAGGAGTGCGGCCACAAGCTCCGAGTGCTGCGCACCGACAATGGAAGGGAGTTCACCGCAGCCGAGTTTGCCGCCTACTGTGCTGATGAAGGGATCCAGCGGTACCACTCCGCGCCCTACATGCCGCAGCAGAACGGTGTGGTCGAGCGCCGGAACCAGACCGTCGTGGCGACCGCGCGCGCCCTGCTCAAAAAGAGGGGCATGCCGACGACGCTCTGGGGGGAGGCAGTGATGACCGCTGTTCATCTACTCAACCGATTGCCGACCAAGAGCCTAGCAGGGAAGACTCCGTACGAGGCCTGGCATGGGCGCACACCGGCGGTCGGACACCTTCGCACGTTCGGCTGCTTGGCATACGTCAAGGAGCTGAACTACGTCGGCACGCTGGATGACGGGAGTACGCCTGGAGTCTTCATCGGCTATGCGGAAGGCGTCAAGGGGTATCGCATCCTCGACCCGACAACCTGGCGTGTGCGCACGGCGCGCGACGTCGTCTTCGACGAAGGACGCGGCTGGGACTGGACCAAGGAGACCAGCAGCGACGCTGGATGACTTTGTCATCGAAAATGTGCAATTTGGAGGAGCCGGGGGAGCGGGTGGCACTGTGCCAACACCTGGCTCACCCGCTCCCGCACCCTGGATGCCATCGACTCCGCCGAGCCCGCCAGCTCCGGACCAGGGAAGCACGCCGTCGCCCATCGCCACTCCGCCCGCTGCGCCGACAACCACTCCAGCTCCCAGTGGACAGCATATGCCCATCTTCGCCACACCTCCGGAGAGCGACGAGGATCGCATCGATGCTGCACATGAGGACACCCCGCTGCGCTACCGCACCATCGACGACATACTCGGCGATCAAGCGGTGCCAGGGTATGTACAGCGCAACATCGACGCCGAGCTACACCTGACACACCGGGGAGCCCTGCTCGTTTGTTGAGGCTGAAAGCGATGCGGCCTGGCGTGCCGCAATGCAGCAGGAGTTGGACTCCGTCGAGCACAACCATACATGGGAGCTCGTCGACCTGCCGGCCGGCCACCGCCCGATCACCTTGAAGTGGGTGTTCAAACTCAAGAAGAATGAGGCGGGAGAAGTGGTCAAGCACAAGGCAAGGCTTGTCGCCCGTGGTTTCGTCCAGCAGGAAGGGATCGACTACGACGACGCGTTCGCGCCAGTGGCTCGTATTGAGTCCATCCGCATCCTCCTCGCCCTGGCTGCCCAGGAGGGGTGGCGCGTCCATCATATGGACGTCAAGTCGGCGTTCCTGAACGGCGATTTGAAGGAGGAGGTACGTGCGGCAGCCCCCCGGTTTCGTCATTGCCGGCAAGGAGGGCAAGGTGCTGCGACTGCGGAAGGCACTCTACGGCCTGCGACAAGCACCGCGAGCTTGGAACGCCAAGCTGGACAGCACGCTCAAGGAGATGGGTTTCCAGCAAAGCGCTCACGAGGCGGCAATGTATCGGCGAGGCAGCGGTCGCTCCATCCTGCTGGTGGGCGTCTACGTCGACGACCTCGTGATCACCGGCACGGAAGAAGCAGAGGTGGAGGCGTTCAAGGCTCAAATGAAGGCCACTTTCCAGATGAGTGACCTTGGCCTCCTCAGCTTCTACCTCGGCATCGAGGTGCGCCAAGACGACTCCGGCATCACTCTTCGACAAGCTCACTACGCCAAGCGCATCGTCGAGTTGGGTGGTTTGGATGGGTGCAACCCCGCCCACACTCCGATGGAAGAGCGGCTAAAGCTGAGCCGCTACAGTGAGGCGGAGGAGGTCGACGCGACGCAGTACCGGCGCATTGTCGGCAGCTTGCGCTACCTGGTACACACCCGGCCGGACTTGGCATTCGCCGTCGGGTACCTGAGCCGGTTCATGGAGCGGCCGACGGTGGAGCACCAGCAGGCCATCAAGCGGATTCTGCGTTACGTCGCAGGCACTTTCGACTACGGTCTGCACTACGCGAGACGTCCCGGTGTGACACCTCGTCGGCTACTGCGACAGCGACCTCGCCGGCGACATCGATACGAGCAAGAGCACGAGCGGAACGTTGTTCTTCCTCGGCAATTGCCTCGTAAGCTGGCAGTCCCTCAAGCAACGGGTGGTGGTGCTGTCAAGCTGCGAAGCTGAATACATTGCCGCCACCTCTGCCGCAACACAAGCACTCTGGTTGGCCCGGCTGTTGGGTGAATTCCTTGGCAAGGAGGCCGAGGCAGTCGAGCTCAGGGTGGACAACAAGTCTGCCCTAGCGCTGGCCAAGAACCCCGTCTTCCACGAGAGAAGCAAGCACATCTGGATCAAGTACCACTTCATCAGAAATTGTCTGGAAGAGGGGAGCGTGAAGGCCAGCCACATCAACACCGTGGACCAGCTCGCCGACATTCTCCCCAAACCTCTCGGGAGGGTGAAGTTCCATGAACTGCGTGCTCAAATTGGACTGGTTCACATCAAGTCGGAGGCTGCACACAAGGCTTAGGGGGAGAAATGAAAGAATAAGCTTGTGTAGTCTATGTTTGAAATTAGTGGTAGATGGAGCTCCAATCCAGGTTAGCTTTAGATAGAAAGTTCTTTTGCTTTAGTTTGTTGAGTTTCTTTGCTTTAGTCTGTTGAGCTCTTTTGCTTTAGTTTGTTATGTTCTGTTTTGGCTTTTGGGCCTTTATAATGAACCAAGGAGCAGCTGCAATTAGCACTGCAAATCCTTCACAAAATCCAGTTTCCATTGTTGAGGCTAACACTCTGTAACGGTCGGCCTGCTCCCTTTTGGCCCGCTGAAACTCAAAAGCACTAGCAATCCGCCAGTGCAGGTGACGGCGGCGTCGGGCGCAGGCAAGCGACGGTGGCGGCGGGCGCGGGCAGGCGTGAGCGACGGCACGGAGGCACCGGAGGTACAGGCGTCGGGCGCGGGCGGGCCGTGAGCGACGACACAGAGGACGATGGCCGAAGGCACAAGCGTCGGGCGCGAGCGGGCGACGACGGTCGGAGGCGCAGGCGGCCGAACGCGGCACGACGGCGGGAAGAACAGAGAAGGTCGGGGAGCTCGGATCCGGACGGATCCGACGGCTGATCCGATGGATCCGGCATCGGGGAAGATCCTGCAGCCTGGATCCAGGGCTTGGCGATGGCGACGGGGAGCACGCGCGGCGGCCCGTGTCTAGGAGGGCAGCGGCGCGCGGGCGACCTTGAGGGCACGGTGCATGGCCGGGCGGAGATGCGGTGGCGGCAGCTAGAGTTGGGAAACCCTAGCCCTCTCCTGGATTGATACCATGTTATGAGTGTGGGCTTAGTATTCCAATGGGCCAAGGTACCAAATATATACATGAGACAATATGCAATGAGCCTCCTATACAATGTGATAGCCCTGCAACCTCTACATATCTAGCATCACTGTCCCGGTCGTCTTCTGTACGATATTTACCCTATCATGAACTAAGTTTCATGACATACTTTGTATGAGTTAGTACACATTTGCTTTGTGAGGGGCCGTGGGCTACTATATTTTATTTCTGCACGCATGCTGGACTTGGACATGATTCTAGATGATTTCTTGTAGCTTACTAGTGGTACACATCTCAGGATATCAAAATAACTATTGTGGTCCTCAACCAACAATTAGTTTGTGAATTAAGCGTTTCTTGCAATCAAAGTTATTTTCTGCATGTGACTAACATTTTGTCCATGTACTATACTACGTGTAGTCAGGGAGTTAGTAGCTTTCAATTGCATATATCCTTAATTTTTATTTGGTGACTGAACTGCAGTCATCAGGATGCATCCTCTACTGGTCAAAAGGTGGCTGAGCCAGGTCTGCAGCAGCTGCCTGTTGAAATGACAGATAATATTTCGCCTGAAGTGGTGGACAGTTCGTACAGTACTCCTGAAGTTGCAGAATCAGATCAATCAAGGGATGCAGCAGCTTCACACTTACCCCAAGATTCAGTTGTTCAAACTACATCTTTCTCAACATTTGCATTGACACCGAAATCGCAAGGGAATCAGATTCTGTTACTAGAAAGTTCTGAATCTCAAGCATGTGTGGTACTTATTTAACCCATGATTTTTGTTCATGTATCGTCCATTCATATTAATATGGTCTGATTTCTTAGATGTTAGTCCACAGTACAAGGGATATTAGCCCTTTCCCCCTTTATTTCTGTAGCACCCTGAGATGTTAGCATGCATGACTGCAAAGATACTTTCATCATAGTAGATTTATTTGTAATTTTGATGTATAAGGTTGCATGTTGCATCATTTCACGTTGCTTTACCCTCTTGCTGGAAATATTGTTCCTTAGCGCACAGTAGGCTTTGTAGCTGTCCCACATTCTTAACCTTCTAGGTACATTGTTCCACAAGCCACTTGTTCTGTTCCAAAGGTCTAATATGATTGGGTTGTTGCCTTGTCGCAACCTTTTATGTTCATGCTACCCGACATATGAGGATGTTCGTATTGGCTCCTGTTGATAACTTTTGGCTATGACTTTTGGTTGAAAATAAATAGTAGTGCATGAAAGAAGTGGCTAGGAGTGGATGAGCGTAGGAGTGCTAATGGGTTGGGTTCAAATGGGTTAAATGGGGTAGGTCCATAATTGGGTTAGCTTTGGATGGGTGGAAATGGGTTGGAAGAGCGAATGGGTTGGGTTACCTCATAAAAATAGTTGGGTTGGGGTGGGGTGGGTTTAGAAATTTTGGGTTGAGATCGGGTTGTGAACGGGTTCAACCCGTGGCGTGCCCTAATGGGGTGTCACTTTGACTATCCATGGGTTTGGACTACCCATACTCAGTTATAGCTTTGTATAAAAGCATGTGAGAGCCATCAATGCACCTGTGTCCGCTAATTTGCACAGAGTAGCTCCATAAACACATAATCATTTGCAACAAATTCCTATCGATTTCGTAAAACTTCTATAGTGTCAACACGAGGTTGGAATTCTACGTACCAAAGTTTTACGAAAGCTTTCTATAAAGCATGTGACGCCCACATATGCGTCTAGCCCTGCCAATTTGCATATAGTAGATTCCCGACACGCACAATCATCTCCAATAAATTTCAATTGATTTCGAGAAACTTTTGTGGTGTGAACGCGAGGTTGAAATTCCAAATACCAAAGTTTTACGAAAACTTCCTTCATAAGCCTCTTTAACTGAACTCCTCTCCTCCCTATCCTTGTCCTTTACCCATTGGGTTGTGCAAACCCATTGGGTATACCCTTTTTATTTGGATGTGTAATATCACTTCAGATGGGTATGGATAAAATTAGGTATTGATTTGGGTTACCCATACCCTACCCAATGGCAGCCCGAGATCTTGATGAGCATGTCCCACAAGTTGAAACCCGGTTGGCTAGCTAGCAAAGGCAAGAAAAACTATCCGATCATGCATCTCCATTGCAGCGAACAGGTTGGTAAATAGGCTGGGAAGTGGGTTGAACCCAGGGGTTTGGGTTGGGTTTAAGTGGAAGGTGGTTTGGGTTGGGTGGGGTTGTAAAAAGTCTTTTGTGGGTTGGGCTATGTCATGAACCGGGGTAAACACCACCAAGCAGATGGCCGGATGGCGTCGGCGTAGAACGAGAGGGAGAGAGACTAGGGATTTAGACTAGGAAGACTGATAATTCTCTGGTTGATTACAATAGCATACGGTAGCCCCCTTATATAGATGGCTCCCCCTAACAGATAGAATCTAATTCCAATCATATCTCTAACAGATATAGTAACTAATATCATATCTCTAACATAAGGAAACTAATCTCTAACTCAAATAGAATCTAATCTCTATTTCTAATAATGGACCGGCTGGGCCCAAGGCCCACATTTATGACATTACACCCCTCCCGGACATGCAGCTCGTCCTCAAGTTGCTAGGCGGCGGTCATGGCGTCAATGGAAGACCTCCGACGCCGGTGTAGAAGACGAACGGTGGCGGGGTCCTGTAGCGGATGGAGACAACCGGCCAGATCCAAGCGGGATGAGGCTAGTAGCGCCTTCGGTATATAATGCCTGCAAATAAGTTTTATTTTTGTTATTTTTGTTGTTATTATTATTTTATTATTTTTATTTTTTTTCTTCACCAGTTCCTCGTCCTATTAAGGACTTGGTGCGGGTGGCTTGGTCTCCCGATGGAAATAGAGGCGACGAGTCCGGGCGACCCAGGGCGGGCGGGCGGCGGCGGCCTGCGAAACAGTGGCCAACGGGGCGGCCGGCGGAGCGACCAGCCGGAGGAGCGGCGCGGCGGCGGACCCGGCGGAGCAGCGGCCTGGGGGTCGACGGCGAAAAGTGGCGGGAGGAGCGGCGGCCTACGGAAGCAGCGGCCGACGGAGCATCCGGGCGTAGCAGCAGGCGGAGCGGGCGGCCTTGTGGAGCGGCGACGACGCAGCGGAGGTGGCCCGGGCGGAGGCGGATCTGGAGCGGCGGTGGTCGGGCGTCTCCGAGCACGGACCGGCGACCGACGGAGCAGCCACGAGGGAGCGGCCGGCGGCTGAGCGGCAGCCGAGGGAGGAGACGGCCACAGGCGGAGACAGCTCTGGCGGGTTCGCGACTGAGGACGGTGAGCAGCGGCGGCCGACGGAGAAGCAGCTGACGGAGCGGCAGAGCGACGGTCGGCCACGCTCGGGCGGATCCAGGGAGACGACGGCGGTGGCCCGACGGCGACAAAGACAGCAGCAGATCGGCGCAGGATGGGTGCTGCGGGAGGGCCGATTGACCGGGCGGCGCACGGGTGGCGAGAGAACGAGCTGGTGGTGGATGTGGCGGTGGTTCTTGTTTTTGTTGTTGGCGATCTGATGTTGGATGATGATGAGCCTGGCTCTTTGTCTCTTGTTGCACCTTCCTTCGATTTTACATCCCCTCCAAGATGGCATGCATGTTGAGGAAGATGTCCGCCAACTTCTTGTTGATGCTGACCATCTCGTTGGCGCTAGCTTTTATTATGGCCAACGACTCGGCAGTAGGATGAATCGTAGAAACCATGGCAGCAGAAGTCGTGGGAAGGGATCGACTGCTCTGATACCAAGTTGTCATGAACCGGGGTAAACACCACCAAGGAGATGGCCGGATGACATCGGCGTAGAACGAGAGGGAGAGAGACTAGGGATTTAGACGAGGAAGACTATGATAATTCTCTGGTTGATTACAATAGCATACGGTAGCCCCCTTATATAGATGGCTCCCCCTAACAGATAGAACCTAATTCCAATCATATCTCTAACAGATATAGTAACTAATATCATATCTCTAACATAAGGAAACTAATCTCTAACGCAAATAAAATCTAATCTCTATTTCTAATAATGGACCGGCTGGGCCCAAGGCCCACCTCTATGACAGGCTAGGGTGTGAAGTTGGCTTTGTCTCATATGGGTTGGGTTGGGTTTTAACCCATTAGTAGGCCTAGGTGAGCGGTGGAAAAAGTTGAGGGAGAGATGTGCGCGCGTGACGGGAGTGAGAGGAGTAGGGTGTGTGATGCACTTGTGACTTCGTGTTTTATCCTCAGAGCGAGATGGTAGCAAGAGAAGTGGAGAAGCCGCTTCGAGAAACCAGGTGTTCGTATTGGATTTTGGCTTTTCTAAGCAGAAACTAATACGAACAAGGCCATAAGCTCGCCAACTCCGGAATACACTTGCTAACCCACTATCCTCTGAACTATCTGTACTCTGTCTAAATGCTTCATTTCTGAAGTATAACTTAATAATTCTTAATTGAGTCTAAATAAACACTGTCAAATTTAACATGTAGGTGCGACAGCCAAATGATTTTTCTGCAAGCTATTATGCACAACTTTACCGGCCAATTGCTGATGTTGATGGCCGTCTCTCACCATTTACTGCTCCTGGAGGTGCTGTCAAGTATGGGAACATTTCAGTTCTGCCTGCTCAAACTGCCCAGACTCAAGAGGTTTGCATGTAGACCTTTTTTATTATATCTCATTATTTGGTTGCATCCCAGTGGCTGTGGCTGAGCTTCTTGATGTGGAAGCTCAGCCAATTGATGTGAATAATTTATTTGGCTGTAAATATATAGCTTACTTAGTGCACCATCATGTTTTGCTTCCATTTCCTTAACAGTTTCAGCCAATTGAGGTAGGTATGAATGGTGTCTGTGGTGCAAAAATTTAAAACATGAATCTCAGTCTGGTGAAGATAATTCGTTTTAAGAGATACACACAATGACTTGTATCCAGCATGTCTTTTTCCGGTTTTTTTTCATCTTCTTTAGATTGAATATTAGTTCGGCACTGGGTAGTGGATAATGCAGTACTATTCTTCCTATTTCCTATTTCTTATAAATCTTAAGATGATGGCTGCATGGGTTCATCTCAAGGATACAAATCTTGGAACAGGGAGAAAACCCGTCTGGCGGGCGGTAACGGTAACCGGAAAACCGGCCAAAAAATTGGTTAAACTTCAAAAAACAAAATTTAAATTTTGGGATGTTTTGAAACCGGAAAAACCGGCCGGTAACCGGAAAACCCGGAAAAAATGGTCAAAATTCAAAAAACAACATTTGAATTCAGTCGGTATTTTCGGTTACCGGTCCCCACTGGTAAAACCGGTAATTGGCAGTTACTGGCCGGTAACTGCCGGGTTGTTGAACCCTGGTTCATCTTGCCTTTAAGATGATCCTGTCTAATATATTCATGTGTATTTTCAGAATCCCTTAATATTAGGTATAGTGTATTCCCTCGCAGTGGCGGAGACAAGGGGGGGCTGGAGGGGGCCCGGCACCCCCCAACTTTTTACTAATCCTCTATTATGTAGTTAATTACATGTGTTTAATTAGTGGTTTGGTCCCTCCCAATTTAGCTCAAATGTAAAGTATGTTTAAAGCCCAGTCATATGCAGCCCAAATCCTCTTTGTTTTGTTTCTTTTTTAGCTTTGTATCTACTGATCTTTGTAAATGCGGGTTACAAGGTGGTGCGTACCGTGATCTGTAGGATATGCATGTTTGTGTTCTTAATCTTAGGATGATTAATGCAGGCTGGTGAGTTGACTAGAAGCTGTTGTAGCTAGTCATAGGTGTGATTGAAGATCACTCAAGCACTACTAGCTGGTGGAGTACATAACGCTAGGAACCTTTAATTAAAAGCCAAGAAAATGTTTTGGCCGAATTTCTACGGCAATACAATGGACATGTTCTCGTGGATTTGTTTTTTGATTTCTTCGAAAATCAAAATAAATAGAGTGTTTTTAAAGCAGTTTTTTTAAATGACTTCTCGAGTCTAAAACTATATGAGCCGTCCACGTCAATATCTTTACCGTTCACTGTGGTATCAAAAAATGTAAACAAAAACCATAAGTACACACTTCAGTAGTTGCTCTCACATCACATCTAGAGACCCTGTTTTAATCGGCTTAGACCCTGTTTTAGTCGTAGAGCTAAGTTTAAGTTAATAGAGATGTAATTTTCTTTGCATTGTAATTTGCGAAACATATTACTCTGATATGTGACTATTGGATCGGTAAATCCGGTATGATTCATTGGTTCTACTCTATTTGTTGTCCATATTGCTCCCTCTATATGCAATTCCTGGCTCCGCCCCTGCTCCCTCGCAAACAAGGGTATAGTGTGTCATCTCTTGATTTGATTATTTAGGGATATTTAGGGCTAATGTGGCCTGATGCGAAATGATTTTCTCTTGCCAGTTATCTTCACAAGATTATATATGTAACTTTGCTGTTTACTTGTGGATTTTACATTGTCTAGGTCTGGCAGTAGTTTGTTTTCTGGATAGGCTGATATTTCTGTTAGACACTTCCATTTTTGTGTTTCAGTTTGATCCTTGATTTCAATCTAGTTCACAATTGTTTTGTTTTAGTTACCACAGGCAGTGGTGCTGTCTTCATCTGGGTCCTCTCCACTTGCCACCTCATCTCCTGGAGTTGTACCAAGTTCTATTGCTATTCCACAACATCCCCTTCCTGTATTCCACCAGCCTGTTGGTGTACCTCTACCTCATTATCAACCAATCTTTATCCCATATAATCAGTATTTCTCTTCGTTCTATGCTCCACCACATACCCTTCACCATTTCATGGGTAATCCTGCGTTTCCTCAACCGCCTTCAACTGGAGGCATGTATCCACCTGTGAGTGCATCTGTTGCACCGCCAGTCAAATACTTGGCCGCTGCATACAAGCCTGATGCTAACACTGGAAGCCAGACACATGCTGTAACCCCTAGTGCCTATGGATCATATGGGTCTTGTCCATCAGTCTATACAAATAACACACTGGTGGCAAGTGGTACTTCTACAGAGACTGATGATGTCAGTGGCTCACAGTTCAAAGAAAATAACATCTATATTGCCGGGCAGCAGGTAAATGTTAATGCATATCTATGAACAAAAAGTTGTAGTTAAGTCAACTTTATTTATTAGAAAGTTTTTCTTGAAAAATTATGTCATTTACAAGTTCAACAATTCAGAAAATATTTTCAGGGTTGTTTTAGTAGAACTACCTGTTTGGTGCTGTAGTGATTTATGGAGACTTTACTTCTATATAAGGGTATTAAATGTAGATTAACTGTTAAAGTTCTTGACACCTTAAATTTATGGCTTAGAAGCTCCAAATGTGATACAATTACCAAATGTCAAGTTGCAGTACTTTAGCACAGTGGATTGAGCTTTGTGGAAATACTTCTTGCTAGTACTACTGTAAAAACATGTTAACTAGTCTCATAAACAAATGCAATGGACAATATAGTTAGGGGCTTTCTTTTGTTTTTCACATGTGGTGACTTGCTTCAATTTTTTTAGTTAGTTCAAGATCATTTGAATTTATTGGGTTCTCTTCAGATTTCCAATTCAACTAAATTCAGACACTTCAAGTTGTAGGATTGTTTTCTTCACACACCAAGTCATGTTTCTAATACTAATTGTTCATCATACCATTGACAATGAAAACGCCAAATTTAGAACAACAAAAGTGTACAAACTGATGGCCCAATGACTTCTTGAAATCTTTGGTAGATTTGTTTCTTACTGCTTGGTATATGTTGATCAGAGTGAAGGCTCTACTGTTTGGATTCCTGCACCTGGACGGGATATGTCTGGTCTCCACTCTAGCACCTTCTATGGCCTGCCTCCTCAGGGGCAGCACCTGGCATTTGCCTCTGCTCAAGCTGGTCATGGTGCATACGGAGGGATGTACCATCCAGCACAGACTCTGGCTGGAGTCACCACTGTTCATCCACTGCTTCAGCCACCGCAGACCATTGCTGGAGCTGTTGAAATGGTCGGGCCACCTGCCAATGGTTATCAGCAGCCACACCGTGCTCAGATGAATTGGGGGTAATTATTGACTACAGGTAGTGTATTCTCGCGTGTAGCCATCATTGGTTGGAAAAGAGCAGTTATTTGTTGGATGCCTGAGTGTTGGTGAAGGAAGTTTTCGAGTTTTGAGCATAGAAGTGCCTGATCTAGGGTGTATATATAATCAAGCATGGGTGATCTGCAGGGAAGGGTTGCAGATTCTCAAATGGCCTAGTGTTTTCACTGTTTGATTTGTAGTAGAAACTGACCATTTAGACAGAGGATCCATGCAGTTCTTTTGCCTTGCTCCCCTTCATTTTAAGTTTGCTGCAAGAAAGCGCGGGGTTCTTCTCTGAGGTTATAGATACTTTGGACTTTACAGTCATGAAAGTGAGCTCGTGGGATTTTCATTCTTTCCGCTGCTTTACATGTAAAGTAGATTTTGGTGCTACGATAACATGTCTGTACTGTTGTACTCCGATGTAATACAAACAGCGGTATAAACCAACCCTCGGTTGCAGCAAATAATCCTCTCCGGCGTACTCTGGTTTACAGTAATATTCTTGCTGATCGTTTGAGCCTTGTTGTATGTAACATGGTGCTACATTAAAGGCAGTTGCAATTTGCAAATCGTAAAACCGGAGAAAAATGTATGTGTTAACACTGGTGTTCATGTGTGTTTGGCTTGTGAAGAAAATAGGAGATTGTGAAATTCATGTCGTTAATATGTTAATTCTAACTATGGTAAAAAAATCAGCGGTAACCTGTATCGATAAAAGAAATCAGTCCAAAAAGTTTTAAATTTAGATTTTGAATTTAAAAAGATGTGTATAAGCTAATAATTAATGCGAGAATTCACATTAACGGTCAACGTGCGTGCTGTCAGCTCCTTGGCTCTAATACCAATGTCAGGTTTTCTCAAACCCTAGATTGATTTTGTGGAGGCTTTTCGGTCTACCATCTTTTTCTTAGTCTTTTTTTGTGATGTCGCTCACAATTGCATTAGAAGGCTAGAGGGTACGGTCATATTTGTAGACCTCACTTTCAGGTGTTACAAAGCGATCCACTTGTTTCTGATACACTATGAGACTCTTGAATCATGTCACCAACCATGATTACACATGCCAGTTTTATAAATCTAAAATATATGTCCCTAGCACACATGTGTGAGTCATGCTCCATGATCTGATTATTTATAAGATCAATTCCAATCTGATCATGTAGGTCAACAACTTACAGAGTCGAATAGTCGATCCTGCAAAATAAACACAACTATTCTGACCTATGCTATACCTGGGTATGTATGCATATTAAATTTCAGTATACTTAATAAATATATCTACAAAATAAACATATACATGTGGATCAACAGCTTGCAGAGCTAATCTTGTAAAATAAAACTAGCTATTCCGCCCTATGTTGTACCCGAGTTAAACATATGCATGCATATTAAATTCTAGTAGACTTGATTTAAATAAATATGTCTACAATTTTCCAGCACAACCGTCCTCGACACCTCGAGTTAAATTCTGCATCAAATTATTCGCTATCATTTGCATAAATAATATGAACAATTTCACATTGAGTTAAACATACAATAATCATACTAAATATTGAAAGCCATATAAAAATTCCAACAAGAGAGAGGGGGTAGTAGTCTCTTCGTGAAGACGATCCAAACCTATGACATAAGGGCATATATACAGCATAAAATACTATTGTATGAACTGTTGTCTGTAAGAAATACTTTTTTCATATCATAATTAAAAAATTATGGGGTTCATATATTGAGACAAACTTAAGAAATAGCCCGTTCTAGAAGTTATCTTTAGTTTATATCAGTCGTCTCTATTATTGCACATGCTCCAACTAGTTATGTCTTTGGAAGCACACGATATCTGGCCATCACAAAATGATCCACTTTTAGAAAAAAAAATTAAAGATTCCAGAAATGTTGTCATATCTTACTGTGTTAATCAGACTATCATGAAATGGAATGATGCATCATTTATACTTATCCCTTCCCCCACCAATCAACTACATCGATCGGTTCTTCCACATGCAGGGCAGCAGTTACCTCATATGGCGATTTCACGATGTACCACCAGTGTCCTGATTGACAACCTAGCTACCAGCTATTAAATTGAGGAAACAGATTAAGCTATATATGTGTGTACCACACCACACAGCATCATTGTGATCTTCTTATCCATACCAGCCATAGCTCGAGTTGTACTGGTAACCCTACACTTCCATCACAAAGTTGTACCATCATTGCTTCTGCTTCTGCTGCTACTGCTATTCCAGCTACATTTTGCTAACACCCTAGGATGTAGTTCAAAAAAAAAAAACACCCTAGGATGTGATCAGCAAGAAGCACAACCCCACACTTCTCTCAATATATAGTCTCCAATAGAATCCTTATCCGATACAATTAGATATTATATTCAACTCGGAGAGCCTTTGACTGTATCTTTATCCAATACGAGTAGAGATCGTGTCCCACTCGAAGAGCCTTCGACCGGATCCAATACAGCTAGAGATTGTATGCCACTCGAAGTCTATCATCCATACCCTTATCGTTCCAACCCGTTAAGTATGTGATCCTATAAGTTTATGTATATTCGGCCATGGTCCGAAAACTTCTTTCCAGTCTATAGGTTGATAGCAGTTACTAGCAGAATATAGCAACTCCCAAATATACATAAAAATCATATTGGACAAACCTATATAGCACTTATATATTGATCCCATTGCCTCATGATACCAGATCGAACTCAATGCAAGAAGCGTGCTACCCTATGATAGCTCAATTCTTCACTTGAATTTGTAGTGGATTACTTAGTTGTGATTGACTCCTCAACCACATTCGGCATGGTCATGCACTTCCTTAATCCAACCACATCAAGGGGTTCAGAGACATCTCTCCCGTTATATAGGATGAGCAAATTCTATCTTGATCGCTCACATTTCTCCACATGTTTCATAGTAAACTGAAAAGTTACCTTTATGACCACATAGTTATGGAGTAGTATTTGGCAACCCTAAGTAAACTATTACATATGTAGAAAACTATGACAATTTTAGGTCTAAGAATCCTATATACACTAATACACTATGTATGAGATCAACTGATAACACTTAGGAATATAACATTTGCCACAATGTCTCTTGTATGAGATCTGAGCCGCTAGCCAGCGAGCAGTGGAGGAGTATGAACAATCCACAGAAGCATAGGGAGAGCGGAGGTGCACAGGTGGTGGCTCGGCCAGCCGAGGAGGCAGAGAGAGTGGGACTAAGGAGGGAGTGCAGGGGCTAGGCCGCCACGGCACCACCCGCCAAGGCCCAAGGGAGGAGCTGTTGTGCCGAACTTAATTGGGTCTTAGTGAGTCAAGAAACCAATTGTGGTTGGAATGCTCCCTATTAGGCTGTTACGCACAAGACTAAGGAGATTAGCTAATGGTGACTCTTGGAGACTTAGACTCTAGCCCTGGGGAGTGAGTGGGGAGGCAGTAGACACCAAGGCAGCTAGGCACAAGTTGTAGGGACCCGGGGAGGAGACTTGATTCTGGAGGGACCGAGGGAGCAAGGCGTTGGCCAACTGGCTGAGCTAAGTGCTATGTTGAGGTCCCGAGGAAGTGAGCCAGTGAGGTACTAATTAGAAATTTAGAGTTGAGTATTAATATGCTTATGGTTTGTAGTTAATGTTTACTATTTATGAATTATGAATTTATGATGACTCATGTTGTTATCAAGTATGAACTTGTGACTTTGTCTATTCCATAGAGGGAGAGAGAGTGGGACTAAGGAGGGAGCGCAGGGGCCAGGCTACCATGCAACACCTGCTAGGGCGTAGGGGAGGAGCTATTGTGTCGAGCTCAACCGGGTCTTAGTGAGTCAAGAAACCAATTGTGGTAGGAATGCTCCCTATTAGGTTGTTATGCACAAGACTCAAGGACATTAGCTAATGGTGACCCTTGGAGACTTAGACTCTAGCCCTGGGGAGTGAATGGGGAGGTAGTTGGCATCGAGGCAGCTAGGCACAAGTTGCAGGGACCCAGGGAGGAG
The DNA here is from genome assembly GCA_017311315.1 of Dendrocalamus latiflorus. Lineage (NCBI taxonomy): Eukaryota > Viridiplantae > Streptophyta > Magnoliopsida > Poales > Poaceae > Dendrocalamus > Dendrocalamus latiflorus. Next base: position 23,303,666 of record CM029626.1, on the reverse strand, counting down.
ACCTGATTCTGGAGGGACCGAGGAAGGAAGACGTTGTTCGACTGGCCGAGCTAAGTGCTATGTTGAGGTCCCAAGGAAGTGAGCCAGTGAGGTACTAATTAGGAATTTAGAGTTGATTATTAATATGCTTATGGTTTGTAGTTAATGTTTACTATTTATGAATTATGAATTTACGATGACTCTATATTATTATGAAGTATGAACTTGTGACTTTGTCTATTCCATAGATAATTTTTAATTAAAAATTATAATTTAGACAAGGTAGCTGATGAGTGAATCAATGACTTGATGGTGTGCTACACCGAGTGAGAGATATTTATAAGCATTAATGATGATAAAAATCATAAGATGCTTCTAGACATAAAATCTTGCCAAATAAATTTTCCTTGTGATTTACGCTAGTGACTTAGTGGAATGTTTTGTTTGTTTTAAATGTTCATGATCATTTAAAATTTGTTATTATATTACTAATTTTGCTATTTTTATATGCAGATGACAGATCTCTGCTCATTGGAAGCATATTTATATATTTTCGGGATGCTCTTTTTATTACTGAGATACTTTTGTTGTATTTCTCTTTCTCTTTCTTGCTTTCATGTATGAATTTAGATTGCACAAGAGTAAAAATACTATACTTGTGTTAATTTGGCTAAGTCCTTTGAGACTCTGAGCCCACTCTCTATTGTCATCCTAACTTTGCCACTGGACGAAACCCTAGAGCAGGATGTTCTTGGAGCTGATTGATGGAAGTGTGGCTCAGCTCACAGGCTTCAACCTGGAAGACTGCTTCCCATGGTTAGCTAAGGTAGGTGTGTTCGCACGGTGATGCGTACTAAGTTTGAGAGGTTGAACAAGACATGGGATGAGTTGCTTAACAAGCTCATAGACGACCACTGTTGTAGGGGTGGCCCCCACCTAAACCCAGCCGACCTGTTAGAAGGTTGTAAAGCCCAAAATGGGACATGTATAATGACATAAGTGCCCTTGAGAGGGATACTTAGGTGTAAGGACACAATTATAAAATACTCCCCATGTGAATATATATAAGGCCATCCAGGCCATGGGGAAGCCCCCAAGCATTGCTCGCCTAACATCTCCACTACCATACTACCATCTCTCTGTTTGGTCTGTGACCACAACAGACAAGAGCAAGCTCCAAGATCTGAAGAAGGATGGCACCAAAGAAGGCTTCATCATCGGCGGCGGTGAAGAAGAAGAGGAGTACGAAAGCAGCACTCGGCAACGCTTCGGCGTCGGCTGCGGGTGCGGGCGACAACGTTGCGGCTGCCGACCTCGACGCTCGTGGCGCGACGATCACCCCAACCGCTGGCGCGGCGGTCGGCACGGGTACCGATCGGGCCGTCAGGAGTGGTGACGCCGATGCCCGCGCCACCACTTCCGCTGCCACCGCGCCCAGTGTGGAAGCGACAGGTGGCCTCGGCGGTAACGCCGGTCTCATCACCGACTCCGGAGACCACTGCACCGATGTGCTGAACAGTTCTGGAGCGCAAGCTGTGGTTGCCGCCAGCCCGACGGTGCAACCCACTGCTCCAACTGTCGCAACCACGTCGACGGTGGAGAATGCTCTACTAACGGCCATTGGCACGCTGCAACGGGAGTTGGCGGACCTCCGCGGAGCAGTGCGGGATATACAAGAGGCTCGGAGCCTACAAGTCCCGCCAGCGGCCACGCCGGAGCCCACGCTGGAGCGGGCGGACAGCCGCGACGCCCCTACCTTTAGTCGTGTCCCGCTACGGCGCGTGGATCCGGAGTCCCCCCTCTCCGTGGGCCTGCAACAGTCTGTATGGCCGGAGGACTTCAAGTTCCCCAACACCATCGAATCATATAAGGGCGACACGGACCCTCGGGGGTTCGTGCACGTGTACGAGACTGCCATTGAAGCTGCGGGCAGAGACAACACCACCAAAGCGAAGGGGCTCCCCCTCGCGCTGCAGGGAGTGACGCTTTCTTGGTTTTTCACCATAGAGCCAAACTCTATCTACGCGTGGGAGCAGATCCATGACCGCCTCTCTGTTTGGTTTGTAACCACAACAACCACATAAGCAGATAATCACCACATCAATAGGAGGAAGAGGAAGAATAAGAAAGACACTTCGTAGATGTGCTTCCATCTCTTCAACAAGAGTATGGTCTCACCAGAGAGAACATCAAGGCTATCTTGATAGTAAGGCCAACCAACATGCATGGTATAACCACACTAATTTTAATTTGTTGCTACATCAAAGAGGGAACATATAAGAGAATTGACAACACTTACCATTTCAAAATTCAAGAATCACTTCTTTGGGGAAAAAATCACTGCAAGTATCATGATCTTTGTGTGTAACTTACATGACAAGTTCACTGTTGGCACAGACACGACATACATAGTTTTGGAATTTGTTGTAACCATCCCATTTTAAGAATAGTACCATCGTGTTTCCTTCAACAACCCAGAAGTTTAGTTACAGAGAGAAATAATATCATGCCTACTTACGAATATTTAAAAAGGATTAATTTGATTAAAATGTGGCCTAATGGCCAAACTACAATGACTTTATGAGCTTCTAAGCCCAAAACTTAACTTACATTTAGAAAAATCGATAAAATCCCATGTGAACACTTAAGTGTGGTTGTAACCCTAACACTTTAGTTGAATCATCCTTCCTTCTTCTTGTATTTGTTCCGATAAAAATAAGCAAGATTGAGTACACTAGACACTCAACAAGCCACATGAGAAGGCTATTTAACTACCATGCAAGGTGTTCAACTAGATAGATTCACATGTTATAATATTATGAGAATAGATGCAAGTTTACTGGTAAATAACTTTTCACTTGAAATAGTAAAATATTATTTAATTAGCAAGGGGGTTTTATCATATGCAATTTCTACATTAAAATCCTCCAAATTCTACTTGTGCCTTGTTATTAGAATCACCCAAGAAGCACAACTCTATTGATTGGGAGCACAATGTATTTGAATACCATTTATTATACTCTATATAGTTATTCAATTTTACCTATAAGATATCTCAGACTCATAATGTCAAGCTATAGACACACAACATAATAGTGTGCGACTGAGCTGAGGTAATAAGGTCGTTTCACTGATATTTGCATTCTACTTTCCAGCTAGTAGGCTCGGAGCCTTTCAACCCTATTGAGAATTCACTGGCCAATGCGAAAAAACACGATCCGACATTGAGTGGACCTACTGTTTTGAAGAATAGCAAGTGGCATACCTAGCCCAACTTCCATCTCACCCTTTCTTGTGGGCCATCCTGAAACCATGGGATAGTGGTCTTTCTTGTAGACAATTGATCGGATCGTACAGTGTACTAGACTAGGTTGACAAGTCAAATTTGTGGTTGAGAGAGTTCTGTGTTATTTACTTCGTACAAATGTCTAGTCCTTATGAGGCTATCATTCATATACTCTGTGCACAAGGGCACCACATCACCATATCATATCAAAACCTCAATCCCAGTGTGAGGTCATGGGCTCGAACCATCTAGTGGCTTCCCACCAAGTATCCTCAATCTTAGTACCATTTTAAAGTCTATCAACATAAAGCTGAAATATTCTTGGTAGTTCAAATAAATCATTTTAATTGTACCATCTACTAATAGCTATCTATATAGTGATTAATTACGAAAGGTGTTAAGTTGAATACAACCTTTATAAATATAACAGAGCTTTTCGGTGGTAATATCTAACTATTAACCATGTCATTCTAAACTATTATTGTATGTAAATAAAAGTACTTAAATAGTAATAATAAAAGTAACAATAATGTAATAATATGGGATCAACATAATCAAAGACATGACTTGTCTTCTTATTCAGGGTCTTCGATTACTTCTTTGTAGGCTCCAGGTTTAACACCATTTATCTCTATTGCTCCATTAGCTTCTTTGTTAGCCAATTAGTAAAATCTGGATACTAGCACAAAAGAACAAATACAAATAAGTTCTTGCCTTGTAAAAATGCAAACTGGGAATAAAATGCAATAAGATATCAAAAAAGACAAAAGAAAGTGAGTTTGGGTGGATAGGTTTTAAGTGATGCTTGGTTGGGTCAAATGAAGTTGGAAATAGGTTAGATGGGCTCAAAACGATTGAAACGAGTATAAAAGAAGATATTGGGTTCTAGGTGAATAGTAACATATTGGTGAATAGCAATGGATTGGAACTATTTCTAATGAGTTGGGTTTGATGAATAGTGTTAAACCCATTTGCTGTGTTGCGGATGAGCTAAAATTAATGGGCTATACAGTGATGGGCTATTGATGAGTAGTATTTAGGCTGGGCTATGAATTTTTGTTGGCCAACTAGGCCATAAGATTGATTGGGTTGACTTTTCTGGCCCACCTCGATGGCCCAGAGAGCTCAGAGCCTAGCTCTCTTTAGAGTGAGCTGGAGTTCACTCTGATGGCCACTACGATAGTGAAAACAGCATCAGCGATGTCGAACAGCGGCGAGCGGTGGTGCGGCGAGTACTAAATGCAGGCAGCCCATTTTGGGCACACATGCGAGAGGTGGTGGCTTGGAGAGAGCTGGCGGTAGTGGCACATGGCCAAAACAGGGGAAGGTTGTGGCAGAGCTACCACAGTGCTTCGACTAAATTGGCAGTGGTTTGAGCATCAGTGGGGTGAAGGGAACTCGGTGGTACTCTTGGCTTAGCTTGGTGTGGCCTGAGGAGCTTTGGCAATGGTGACCGTGGGTGATGGAGCGGTGGCTCATGGCAGTGGCGAGCTAGGGGCGGCAATGCTAGGGCTAGCTTCGTGGTGAGCCATGGTGCTAAGGGTGTGGTTAATCTAATTAGAGATAAGGTAGTGGCGAGGAATCAAATTCGGAGCTCACCGGCAAGAATTGGGTGTCGGTGCTTTTGGCATGGCGTGGCCAAAGCGGAGGAAGGAGGGGTGGCAACAGGTGTGAGGTGGTGTGGAAGAGGTGGAAATAGTTGAGGGTCTCGGCTAAAAAGGAGGCGAGAGGCTACGACGATAGGAGTGCTACTGCAACATGCTCAGTGCATGGACGATCGTGCAGGTTTAGCGCCAGGACAATGACACGGTGATAGCGCAAGAGTCCTCGCTGATCCCTAGAGTGGGTGTGTGAGGTGGTGGTGAAGAACAGTGGCGGTGCGACCTGTCAAGCAGTTGGCAGTCGGGTTTGGTGGCGGTGTGAATCAACGCGAGGACGATGCGTCGAGCAGTTGGCGGTCGGGTTTAATGTCGGAGTGAGGTGGCAGGCGAGGTGATGTAGGCGCTGGCGTAGCTTGGCGTGGGCGAAGGTGATGGCGGATCGAGGTGGCTTGGGCGTGCGTGAAGGATGGTGAGACGCGAGGCAATGGGAACAAGAGTACATATTCGCATTTTCAATATACCACTTAAATGAACATGATATACCTATTTATCACTTTTAGTATACTTAAATACTAATTTTAAAATACTCTAATTTGATTTGGTTGAAATTTTTTTATTGAAGTCCTTTATTTTTTCTATATATCCTTTTCCACATATACAAGAAGTATATACATAAATTATGCTATAAAAAGTGGATTTTGATGAAATTTTTCATAGAACTCACTTTATAATATCTTAAAATCATTATTAAAGCATACTCAAAAGGATAAAGAGATATAACAATATCATTTAAGCGGTATATAACAAGCGGAAGTACATACTCCTAAGAGTATGAAATCATTTTCATATATATATATATATATATTCATATATATATATATATATATATATATATATATATATATATATATATATATATATATATATATATATATATATATATATATATATTTCTTTACTATTATAAAAGTGAGTTGGTGGTTGGTCCATTTTCCCTCCTCTCTTCTCAGTCATCCGATTTGATCTAGACCATTCGTCTCTCTCCTCCTCCTCTCTCTTAGGATACAACCACCCACCCACCCCCTCCACTTTCCCCATCTCCTCGCGTATTCTGGCCATCCTTCTATCTCTGTCGTTTGCTCTCCAATATTTGATGTGTGAAGTTGGCCAGTCAGTAAGTTTCGTCTCACCATTTTTATGACTTCGTTGCAACGCAGGGTCTCTAACTAGTGTATGTGTGTGTGTGTATATATATAAAAGTATTTTCTATACATATAGGAAAAATACTAATTTCTCCTAGGCGTAGTTACACCTGCTCCATCCACAACACAATTTGTTTGAGATCCGTGTGGCTTTGAGTAGGTTATGGATGCAAAACTGCAGCTCTCTTCTCAGGCAAACCTATTAGCATACCAAACATCACGGATTTTTGTGCGTTTCAAGATGAAGGGTAAGATCCCACATCAGGCTGGCAATACCCATGTATTTTCCTGGACGGCACACCAGATTTGGTCACGCGGCCGTTGACCTGTGGTGGATTGGGAGCTCGAGGATCGTCTTGTTGGATTGGAAGCTTGAGGTGCTGATGTAGAGACGACGAGGTGCCCGGAGGCGTGCATGGGTCGAGGAGATCAGTGGCCGCTGATTTCAAAATCCAACGCCGTATCCAGGACCATCCAAGTTCCAAACTACATCGGATTTGCACTTCGCAATTTGCAAGGTATGGAGTGTTGAACTCTATTTTCTTTGTTGATTTGAGACTGTTTTTTTTTTGTATCGTTGCCGCTGGACACATCCGAAGTTGCTTTCTGCCCATAATTGATTCCATTTTTCACATACTTCATACTTCCTGGCATTATATACTTAACTTTCCTCGTTTCATACTTGTTGCTAGCTAGTTTCTATATGAACAGCTTTTTCCTTCATGGAATTTCATCATCATTAAAAAGGAGTATATTTCCTTTACTAGCACATTCTTGCTTGACCTTGAATTTACCTGTTTTATTATGTTACCTTTTCACTCGTTTAATTTGCATTGTACCTTTTTGGGTGATGTTAATGGTCTCATACTCCCATTTATGGTATACTTGCCTTTTATAATCTAAATATCTCCATGTATATTAGGTGCTTGAAAAAAATTCCAGCAGTGCATATGGAGGGTGTGACCGGTGATGCTATGCTTCCTGGTTGCCACGCAGCTAACGTCGATTATTGAGCAAACATTTCCGTGGCATCTACGTTGGTAGGAGCTTAAATTCTCTCATCGGCCGACATCTCATCGGCAGCAGTGAGGGCGGCCCATGGCATCATTGCTGCTGTTGTTCAAATCTAACATCTACATTATCTTTAGCTATTTAGATGGATATACTTCTCTTTTTTCCCCCTGTATATATGCTCTTTGTCATGTAGATGGAGATACTTTTTGAGAGAGCAGTATATATGTACTACTTTTGGATTTTTCTTGTAGATCAATATACATACTCCTATCGGGTCCTTTTTTAGAGACAAGTATAGTATGTATTGTTTTTTCTAAGTCATCATTCCCATATGAACCGCCTAAATTTTGCTTTATGAACATTCTTCATATAATGAAAAGGATATACTCCCTCAACTCTCAAGTGCATGTATGGATACTCCTTAAAGTATACATACTCCATCTTCGCCAAAAAAAAAAAACCCTTCCTAAGTACACTTGTGATATAGTCCCCAAATTATGTGTACTCCCATACCGATATACTCCCATACATCCAAATCGTAAATTGTCTTATGGGTTATGCGACAGATATATTCTATTTTTTCCGACGGCATCAAAATGTAATACTTAGGGCCTGTTCGGCAGTGAGGAAGCCGGCTGGCTTTTCGCAGCCGCTACAGTACCTAACTTTTAAACGGAGTACTTTCTTAAGACGGAGTCTATAAGTTAAACGTAGTACACGTTAAAAGCCTAACATCTGTACCAGCCAAAATCGCAAGTGAGTATCGATCTCTCCGTAATCTGTACCGTAAACAGCCAAAATTCAAAAATTTCAGCCAAAAGCCATAAGCCCGGCCGAAAATCTCAGCAAGTAGGTAAAGTCTTTACTATTATAAAAGTGTGAGTTGCTGATTGGTTCATTCTCCCTCCTCTCTTCTCAGCTATCTGATTTGATCTGGACCATTCGTCTCTCTCCTCCCCTCTCTCTCTCAGGATACAACCGCCCACCCCTCCACTTTCCCCATCTCCTCGCGCATTCTGGCCACCTTTCTATCTCCGTCGCTTGCTCTCTAATGTTTGATGTGTGAAGTTCGCCATGCAGTAAGTTTCATCTCACCATTGTTATAACTTCGTTGCAACGTACAGCTCTCCAACTAGTAATCCATAATTAGTGGGTTTCGTAAGGGTGTTACTTGCATCCGCATACTCGATCAGAATGTAGGGTTCTCAGGGATGATCAACGGTATATATATATAGGGAGTAACTACTTCTAGAAATAGAAAAAAGATGTGTGTGTGTGTGTATATAGTAAAAATATTGAGGACTCCTAGGTGTCCGGACTCCTCATTCCTGTGCCGTCCGATCGCCCACGCACAGTTAGCCTGGAAAAGACGATTAACGGGTTGGGAGGCGCTATACCCGTTGTTTGGGCCAAATTGGAATCTCCTTCACTCGGTCACGCATCTTCCCCCAAATCGCGTATTTCCCCCGGTCTCGCCTCTCCCCCCAAATCGAGCATTTCCCCCGGTTTCGCCTCTCCCCCCAAATCGAGTGCGGATGCTTCACCGGAGGCCAGCTCCGTCGTTCACAACACCGAGTCGCGTCCATGTATTGGAGGCGACGGCAGACAGTGGCGGCCCGGGAGGCTAGTGTCGACCCAAGAGTGGTTGCCGTAGAAGGCGGGGACCTGAGGAGTTAGCGGCGGTGACCGCGGCGTCCGGATCCATCGGGGAGAGCTAGATCCGGGAAGGTGGTGGCGTCCCAAAGGTGGCAGCGGCCCAATAAGAGATCAGATCTGGCGAGTATTAGGGCGATCTCAACCGAAGATGGATCCGACCACAAGCCCGATTCACACCGCCGCGGCGCCTCAGCCACGACAGCTTCTTACCGCCGCCACCCATATCGTTTGTATTTGAACTATTTTAGAATTTGGGGATTTTGTCAGTTTGTTTCCTGAATTAAGTGTTGATCGATGATTTATTCCCATATATACGGAATGATGATTCTTGTCGTGGTTATAGCATTGTGAAGAGTTGTTTGATGTTTCCATGTATAGCAATGTAAATTATACCGTGGTTTGCATGTTCAACATAACATATATGAGATTCCTTTTGTCTGTCAAAAACAATTAAATATTGATTGCCATCCCTGGTCCATCTTTTGATTTGGGTATTGTGTACGTAAAACCAAATCAGGGGACATGTATCCTCAAGGATAGTTCAGACTATTGTAGAGATAAATGATTTGATACGATCCATTCACGTTGGCACTGATTTCGCTTTCCTGTTTTCGTTTGGAAGGTAAAATGATAGCTAACATATGCACGTACATGCGATCTGGTGATGCTTTTTTATTGTTGTAAACTCTGTCTACTTCATTTGTAGGTCAAGAAGCAAGAACAAATTGGTGACATTTTCTCAGGTTGATCAATGAAGTAAAGGCAGATCTCAGAGTTCATTCTGTTCACTTCATTTGATTTTACATCAGGTTTGTTGTTGCATCCAGGTTTTTAATTTGATAGTTATCGCTTCGTTTTTGTCTGGATGTGATTGGCGAGATTCTTTTATGCCATGCAGTCAGTATGCCGAGGCTACCAAGGGCATCTCTTCCTCCCCGTGTACAGCCATCTCGCCGGGCTGCTCCTGAAGTTTTTCCTTTGTATGATTCCGACGGAGATGATTTCGTGAATCCCCCCCGCAACAGAGTTGTAGATGGCAAGTTCACACCTCCAACATCGCGGTGCATCCTATTAGCAGTCTGGTCAGTTTCTAACATGCTCAGTGAAGCGAAGAAGGAGGTCGTTGGGCAAATGGGTTTTGGAGGACTTCTCGAGGTGCCTAACATAACAAATTATCGCGAATTTAATTTGTGGCTTTTATCGCGAGTTGATTGTGTAGCTCAGGCTATTAGAGTAAGCAACGGCAACCTTCTGCGCTTCTCGGAAAAAGATGTGAACAAGGTACTTGGGATACCCTGTTATGGAAGAGATCTTGTGGAACCAGAAGGTATAGAGTTAGTATATGCAAAGGAATTTATCTGCAAGTTGTTAAAAGTACCAGATGTAAAGCATATCAACAGGAAATTCCTGTATGGAATATTTCAAAAAGAACATGCAAATCCAATGTCTGAGGAAGACATAAAAGTATTCAAAGTTGCATTTGTAATCCACGTCGTTACTAAGTTCTTGGCACCACAGTCTATGCATGATAATGTGTGCGCAAGATATTTCAGAGCAGTTATTAAAGACATACTTTCAGCTGCTGAAACAGTGCAGAAAAAGCTTAACGACAATGAGAAGATTACTTACATTAATGGCTGTGTAATATTCCTCCAGGTATATCGCAATTACTGTCTTATCATTATTCCTTTTTAATTTTGCTAGAAATTCCTATTATTCAAGTCTAAAATGCACTTATCAGAGGAATACCAAGGGACAGAGATCAAGATCACAACATCTTGCATGATTGCAGAGAGAGAGAGAGAGAGAGAGAGAGAGAGAGAGAGTTAAGCATGGCACAGTGCACATGAAAACACTGCAGGAATTAACCGATTCCTTCAAAATTTAACTTCATCGATTAGTTTTTTTCCCAAAATAATTTTTGTACCTTGATCAGTTGGATTTTGCGTGTACCAGGAATTAACCAGATTCTTAGACTTTGCATGTTTTTTACTTTATACAAATATATCTAGGTTTTATACCTTGATCAGTTGGATTTTGGTGGACTGAACCTTGTGCACAACAAGCTGCCTAGAATCTCAGTTTATACGGAAGAAGAAATCAGAAAGAGGTGCAAACTAGATTTTGTTTCAAAGGGCAAGAATGAGATGTCACAGTTTGGAAAACTTCAGGTATGTGTTTACATTTATGTTTTATGTTGTCGGTAGCTCAACCTTACTGAATTAAAATCATTGAAAAAATCCACAGATCCGACCAAGCAAGGATATATGCTACTCCAGTTCACATGCAGATGAGAATTTCAACCCTTTGCAGACAGATGGTGAAATGTATGACGAAAATAAGAGGGTAAAAACCAGCTAATACCAATCAGGAAAATGTCATTTTATAAAGGTATTAATTCTTTTTAATTTTTTTCTTTTTGTGTACTGGACTTATAGGCTGCAATAGAGATGACAAATGTTGTCAGGATAGGAGGGGACAACATAAAAGCTATTTTTGACAGAGCCAAAGAAGAAGCAATGCAAGTGCTTATGGATGTCACCAAATACATCATCAACAGGAGACACTCACGTATGTACCCCCCAAGCTAAGAATGGAAATGATGTTCATGTTCCTCAATCCATAGACCTGAACAAATCAATGCATGCTACGATGGGTGAAACTCCAAGATACATTGCCCCACAGAACATATTGATTGGCATCCCTGATCCATGTTTTGATTTGGGTATTGATTCTCCCACCAAATCTGGAGATGGAGTCCTCGAGAATAGTTCTGACTCTCTTGCAGAGATAAATGCTCAGATGCGGTCCATTCACGTTGGCAATGCAAAATCAAAATTACCTAGAGGGATAAAAGGTACATATTTTGGCTTATTTTTAATCATTCAGTTTTTTCCTTGTAGTTATCGAAGTGGATAATCACCTTCTGCTCATTTACTTGTAGATGAAAAAGAAACTGTTGTTCCATCGTCGCCCATTGCAAGAATTCACTCATCTCCTGATATGTCACCTCGGTCTGCAAGTCGAGAGTATGCACAAGCTACGATTGTTGCAGATCAAATGATAACCGAAGAAAAAATGTGTCAAACTGAAGAATACCCAGCTCGTGTGAAACGTGAGCTTCCTGAATCTACAATTATTGATTTTGCACCGTCTAATCATAAACGCAGGTGTGATACCGGTGTCATCCGAGTATCACCGTTTGAGCTATCAATTAATCTCGACACTGCGAAGCCAAGCCATATCGTGACAGCAATGCACAATTGGACCAGGAACAAGCAGAGCAGCCTAACTTTCAAGTAATACATGAACTATTAAATGTTCTTATTCATTTAGCACCCACTGCATACTTACGCCATTTCAATTTATTATTCCAGTTCAAGTTGGGTTGCTCACCCCTTTCCTGCCCTTATTACTTTGTGCGGACAAAATCTCCACGAGTTCTCTAAAGTGGACGGTTTTCTTGACAACAACACTTGCTCAATCTACATAAGGAGGCTGTCCCAGATTGATCAAGAACTTCTAGTCGGATCACCAGCTATTGGGTGGCGTCACTTCGTAAACTTGGATTTTTCTGTGAGTATCAATGAGCACACACATTAGCAATGCCTTTTCACATCAATCAATTTATATATTGTACGTTTACAAACTATGATTCAATGAACTCAATTTTAATGTCAGATGCATGCTTTGGCCGATGAGGGGTTTTGGGACCCTTGTGCGTTTCGCTCTCAGTTCATATATGACACAATAAATTATGATGTATCAAAGTGCGAAATAGTAAGTTCAGTGTTATTATTAAATGAACTTACAACAGTTAACCTGCTTGCCATTTGTGAGCATGTAACACCATCATGATTCTTCTGCAGATATTTGTACCGGTCTGCAACTTACCAAGATGCTATTGCTATGTTTTCCACTTTAAGAAACAGCAGGTTCAAATTCTTGATCCACTCAATTCAAACTCGAAAGGAAATGCAAGCATTGTCAGTTATCACTCTAGTGTCCTTCCAGTAATAGTGAAAGCCATGCAACAATGCATGTCACTATTTTTTCCTGACTGGTCAGCTGACATGTCTAAGTGGGAATGTTGTATCCCAGATGGGTATATTCCTTCCATAACGTAAGTTGCTTGACTATTTTTGGCTGAAATTTGTTGCATGGTTTAACTAGCTCTTAGTATTACATATTAATTATATGATAAATTGCTCATCATACCTTCAAATTCACGATGCAGACGTGGAAGCGGCTTGTACATGCTTCATTGTATGAAATACTGGAATGGCAATTCCTGCATCAAGTCTCTAGCGGAAGTAATTTTCTAATGCTTTTCTCTTCGTTTCTCGCTAACCAATCCAATACTACATAACTTATGCTCACATTTTTGCTACACAGGACAATTTGATTGAATTCAGAAAGGAGATACTCTTCGATATCCTCCAAATCAAACCCAACTTCGCAAAAATACCACAAGCCATTGAGGAGCTGCTGAATCAGAATCCTGAAATGGAGATAGTTCAGATTGATTGAATTGAGAATCCTTTCAAGACTAGTCCTTTTTTGTGTTATTCTACATTTTGCCGTTCGGTGTAATTCTTGATGCTCTCCTGTGAGATACATTATAATAAACTATTGTGATATTTAATAAGTTGGAGGTTGACATTTCTATGCTTCACTTTATATGTGCTTTTCCTACATTGAGAAAAAAATGTGATGTCATGTTTAGTTCTGTCAAATACTCCGAAAAACCAATTCTTAGAGACGGTTATTTATAATATTTACCATACGCTCAGTCCATATGGTAGTCTCTTACAATCTCATTATCAAGGGCATGTTCCTTTCAAACTACTTGCATCGTAGCAATGGAATTCTCAGGACAAAGAACCTACAAATGATTGAATTACCGAATCATCTCTTCCATGGCTTCTTCAGTAGATCGGTTGACACTCATGTTTGGAGCTTGCCCTTGGTTACCAAGGATGGAGAAATGAACAGCCAAAGCCGATACATTCCTATTGACAATTTAAGATACCCACGTCTGTTAATTAAGATACATGTTGATAGCCTTCCATAACTCCAAAACTGATATCACTGACAAAGGTGGAAGTGGGATGATCTGGAACATGCATCAAAGTGCTAAATAGTAAGTTTAGTTTTCGGAGACGATTTTTTCCAAACATTATGATATCCTTCAAACCTTATACCTGTTCAAGTTGGAGATGATGTATCGCTTGGGGAAGTAGTATACATGTGAAGGTAGACAAGTAGTATGATACTACGCAGGTATAATACGATTGCTTAGCAAACAAAAAAAAATAATACTGCTGGATTTCTCTCAAATTTTCCTATAGAAAGAAGTATCCACATATGGTAATCCAAATTAGGGGACGGGTATCCCATAGAACATATTGATTGCCATCCCTGGTCCATCTTTTGATTTGGGTATTGATTCTCCCACCAAAGCAGGGGACGGGTATCCTCAAGGATTCACGTTGGCACTGATTTCGCTTTCCTGTTTTCACATGTTACTATATCTGCAATGCTTATTGGGTATACCCGTTAACAAGTGTATCCTATAATCTGGCAGTATCTAAATCAATCCAACGTCTAAGAAGTTAGGTGCCTGGACTCCTTGGAGTCCCATTTCGCCTTCATATATATATATATATATATATATATATATATATATATATATATATATATATATATATATATATATATATATATATATATATATATATATATATATATATATATATATATATATATATATATATCTCAAGGGCAACATAATGTCTAAGCTCCATGATTGATTTTTCATCTATGATTAAGGCTTTTCATTCTGATATATTATATATCATTGCACTTGCACGCATCTAAAAGCAATCCAAAGGCAGTGAGGCTTGGTGCTCAGACACCATAGTGTCCCATTTCAGCGTCATATTTATTTGTTTGTTCTACACGGTAACACTTTGTAATTGTGTCGATATATGCAGCTGCAGAATGTGCGAGCCCTTCTGCCCGTAAGTGCTTCATTTTATTTAAGGCGTAGCGTAAACACATCATCTGCTTGTCTCACACTAAGGCCCTAGGTGGCAGCACCCGCATTATCATGAACTTCTTGTAGCGTCTGCCAACGAAGACGGCGTTCCTGGTTTGACAAGGCCAGGCCAGTGAGAAGTGGATCTGTTTTGAGTTATCCCAGCTCTCTCTACATTCTGTCATATTTTGTGTGTGCACTTGTATAAACAATTGTAATAAGATGGCCCAGAACAAAGTTGGGCGTGTACCATGTATTTTCTGGTATGATGTTATTTCGGACACCAGTTGGTTATGTTCTGCAATTGATTAGGATCATCAACCTTGATTGTGTTTTGTATGAGTAGAAAATAATATGAATAGATCCTTTTAATTCCAAGATGTTTTGTGAAATTTTTTTTGGGCAGGATGACTAAGGTACATTTAGGGGTGGAAAGTGGATATGAATTATCCGTATTATTCGGTTACCGTATTCGATAAGATGCGAATATGGTATAAATTTCCTATCTGATCAACAATTTCTATCTTATTTGTATTCACATAAAAAATATGGATACGAATATGGTATGAATTTTTCCTATACAAAACATTATTTTATCCGGACTATCCGTATTCGTATTTGATAAAGCAATATGCATATTCTATTACAATATTGTTAGAGTACAATGTATTTGGTAGGTTAGAGTCCATTAGGGATTACCCTTGTACCATCTTGCCCTCCAAGTCTTGTACCTCTATATATACCGCCCAAGGGGCTCAATGCAATACATCCTATTCCACCCAACTCCTGTCTTCCTACATGGTATCAGAGCTCTAGGTTTAGCTCCTAACCCTAGCCGCCGCTCACTTCCGCACAGCGCGCCCCCGGGGAGATCTATCTCCACCGGGGGCAGCGCCACCGTTTTAGGCGCCAGATCCTATTGATCCGGCCGCCGCCGCCGTCGTCGTCGTCAGCACGCAGCAGATCGTCCCTCACTCGTCGCGCCGTGGTGCGGAGGCCGTCGCCGTCCCCCCCCCCCTTCCGGATCTTCGCCGCCCCGTCCTGCGCCGTCGTGGTGGCGGCCGGGCTTGGCCGCGCTCCGACCCTGAGCCGCCATGGTGGCGGCCAGGCCAGGATGCGCGCCATCTGGAGGCGGCGGCGGTCGATGACGGAAGCCGCGCCTCTTCCTCGTCAGATCCGCCGCCGCTCCGCCTGGTGAGGTTCGCCCCCATCCGCTTGGACGCCGCCGCTTCTGCACCGGCACTGCCCCGGCCTCCCCGCGCCAGATCGGTCCTCCCCGCCACCAGATCCGTCCAGATCCGGCGGTCGCGCCCGCGCCGCCACCCTTGGAGCCCTCGTGGCGAAGGAGGGAGTCGCCAAGACTGCGGTTCTCGCAGTCGCCGCCTCCCGCCTTGGTTTTCTCCGCGGGATGGTGCTTCGTCAGATCCGCCGCCTGAGGAGATCCTCCGCTTGGGGCCGCCGCCTGGAGCCCGCCTCACCCCTCCGCACGCGACGCCGACCGCCACCGGATCCGTCCAGATCCGGAAGGCGCCGCCGCCTGCCCTCTCCGCCGTCTGGCGCTGTCCCCCGCCGGCCCCTTCGCCCATCGCCCGCCCACCACCTGCCGGATCTGCGCTCCGCCGCCTCCGCTGCCAGCGCCCACCGACCGCTGTCCGCCTCTGCTGCTCAACAACCCGTGCCGCTCTGCCGCTTGCTTCCAAGGGGAGCCAACTTTTTTAAAGGAAAAGAGACAGAGCAGCCTTGGGCGGTGGGGCGTCCGTGAGTGCCCTCCAGGCGGTGGGGCCCACATCGCAGCTGCCACTGGGTTTTTTGGCCGGCTCTAGGTGTACCAGATGAGTTGCTCATGGAGGATCCACTGCTGCTGTATCTTTTCCTTTTTTTTTCCCGATCGCTGATCGGGGTTGAGTCGCCCACCGCCCGTCGACCTCGCACGAATCTACTCCGACATCGGCGTCGACTACACCGGCCTCTACCTCTTCGACTGTGCGGCCAGGCCGGGCACGCGATGTCGAGGGGACGCCTTCGCGCGTCGCGTCTCGGTCATCCCGTCCGCACGTCTTCATCGCCGGTTCATCATCGCCACCACAGATCGGGACGCCTCCACCGACTTCTTCCATCGTCGTCCCGCCTCGCGTGTACTCGGTCTGATCAGCCGATTGTGCGCGATCCACCCGGCTCCCGTGATGTTCGTCGTCGAGTACTACGCGCATCTTCTCCAAGCAAAAGGGCTGCTGCTGTGTCGCCTCCTCGGGCCGCAGCACCACCGCACGTGTGTCCCCTCGCCGTTGCATCTACATCGCCGTCCCCTGTGCATCGACGACTGTGCTGCGCAACCTCTTGTGCGCCATTTGTCTGCACATGGTCTTCGTCATACTGATCGGGCCTTCCTCGCCGACATCGAGCGCTACCGCCGCCGCCGTACCTTGCGTCAGGACTGCTCGCCTTCGCGCCAGAGCGTCCGCCCGGACTGCTCGCCTTCGGGTAGAAGCGTCCGCTCCCGCACTGCTCCTTCTTCGTCCAGCACAACCACGCCTGGTTTGGGCCCTCTACCTTGTACGTCCGGTATTGGCAACACCGGTGCGTACTTTCATCCCCGACGCGTTGCCGGGTCTGGCAAACCTGGCACACGCCTCGGCTCTGGCGGCTTGACTGCATCGACTTCGGCATCGACCCTCCCGCTCCCGTCCGGTCTGCCTCGATTGCATCGCCGTTTTTCGTCCACATCCTCGACGGCCTTGATTGCGTCGACCTCGGCATCGCCCCCCTTCCACGACGACTGCCTCGACGCGTCTCCGTCATCACCATGGCGCCTCTTTTGCGCCCGCGGCTTCATGAGCGACCGCCTCGACATCGGACTAATTAGGTGGACAACTTTTTTAATTGAATGTGAATTCGTGTTTCTTTAGGTGAAGTAAATGAATTAGAATGATTAAGCATGGTTATATAATCTTTTCATACTATATAAGTTATAAGGAAATCTGGATCCGAACGAATTGAGTAGATATTTGATTCGAATTCGTAGCAAACATTTGTCTGATCCGTATTTTGTATTCAAATTCGAGAAAAAAAATATAAATGCGAATATAGTTTAAACACTATCTGATCCATATTCGATCCATTTTCATTCCTAGATATATTATTTTTTTTATGGAAATTAGAAATACCCTCTCTTCACCGGCCCACTGGCGGCCTTGGTACCACTGTATGGTCCCAAGGAGGATGTTTGCTGGGGGACAATGGCAAAAGCAGCAGATCCGGCAGCTTGTCATGGTGAAGGAGGCCGGCAGTGGCTGTCATGGGGCATGATATTATTTGGAAACTAGTGTCGTGCCCGCGTATTGCTGCGGGTCTTTTTGGATGGTGTTTATAAAATTTATTGGAATACTTAGAAAGAAGCTGAGCTCTTTGGTAAACTCAATATATAATAATTGGTCTTGTTATTCCATAGATACACGTGAGTGGTACAAATGTGTAACGCCTCCATTTCTGAAGGTGCTAATAATCCCCGCAACTACCCAAAAATGAACAGTTGTGGAGTACTGAACATGAGTGCGCACCACAACAACACAAGCCCAAAACTATCTTACATCACAAAACTCCCAAGCGGCCTAAGCGCAGCTGAGACATAAAACCACTCTTCCTCAGAGAAGAAAAGCTCTTCGGGAGCCTCATCTTCAACTGAGGCTTCTTGATTCCATTGATTTTCTGTTGTTGTTTAGCAAGTTATGAGTATAACCGTACGCAGCAAATTACAAGGGTAAACCCTAATTTACTATTTGTAAGGATATTCAAGGGTGGGAGTATACTGGTTTTATTACACTGAGTGGATGCAGTTTTATTTACAAACATGAAAGATTAAAACAGTTCTCCTTAAGAGCAAAAGGGGTTTTTCTTTTAACTGTTGACGTGCCATACACCATTTAAACATTATAAACTCTACTTATGCTTCATTGCTAGAATCATCCAATTAACACAGTTTCATTAACTGGAAGCACAACGTATTCTAATGCCATTAATTTCACTCTGCAGAGTTGCTCAGCTTTACCCACACGATTTCTTAACTCCCGTGACAGAGTTAAGAAAACCAGGTTGTTTCACTGCTCAATTCTTTATATAGGCTCTACCCAATAGAATCACCCAAACACGGCTCACAACTAACTCTAAACACCTTTGCCCGCTCTGAGTGACCTCTATCGTTGTTAGGTATGGTTTTACCATTCCGCATACCTAACTCGCCATCATCAACACACCCACATCTGTAGAGATTCAATCGAGTTGAGCAGCTACTAAATCAGGGTTGACACGTCAACTCCTGTGGCTGAGTGGTTACTGTGTCTTTTAGTTAGCATAAAGTTCTCGTCCTTAAATTTTCACCTGAGGCACTAATCACATTCCCAACTGTGCTCAACAGCACTACCACCTTTTCCGAACCAGCCTCCACCCTATGGTAAAGTCGTGGACGAAGGTCATCTCATGGCTTTCCACAGCACACCCTTACCCTAGTACCAGTTTTCAAACCCTACCGGCCAACAGCTAAGTCACTTAGTAGTACAAAATTTTGGATGAGATGATCTACAATTATTTATAAAATATTTTAATTATTACTAAGGTTGTCAAGGTGAATGTGGCCTCAAATTTAAACAGGGCATTTTTCAGTGGTAGGATTTAACTAATTTAGTATGTCATTCTAAACATTTAGTTTAGTCAAATTAGCATTTCACAACTAATATTAATGAAAATACGTTAATTAAATAATGTAAATTTCATGGGATTCAATATGATTAAAAATTTGTAACTTGCCTTGCTGATCGGAAACCTCGACAAGCTCGTAAACTTCGGTGCTTGGGTCTGATCCTTGAACCATCGTCTCAGAGAGATCGAAACTAGCGTAAACACATAAAATTACAATATAAGTCCACACTTGAATCTAATCAAGTTAGGAAAAATAATCTAATTTAAAAAGGAGTAAAATGCATAGAACTTCAAATGGAGGGTTTGAATTTATTGAAATTGAATTTGATGAAGTGGAGGTCAAAAATAAGTTCACGGCGTCGAGACGATTAAAATGGTGTATTTTTGGGATTTTTGGGATTTTCTAGGTTTTTTAATGATTTTTCTGAATTTTCTCGGATGAATAGTGTTGGGCTCAGCCCAACCGCACAGTGCGGCCTGGCCGTTTTTCCCGTGCGGGGCCGAGCAGGCCGACCGGCCTTCGGCCCGCTTCGCACGCGACCATGAGGCCCAGCGCGCGCACGCATCCGCGCCCGATGGGCGACGTGTGAACGGTGCGGACGGCCTGGATTAAAAGAAACGCCGACGCTTCGGATGAGACGGCAGCAATGGCATGGACGACCACAATGGAGTCACGTCGCCCCACGGGGTCGTCCTCAACCTCCGTCTACTCTCTCCGACGGGAAAATAGAGCACGACGGCTCTGGCGAAGTTGCACCGGCAAAGTATCTCTGAAGAAATTGACGGTACAGGAGGGGGCGGTTTAAGCTTAGGGATCCGTTTTGGGACTTTGGAAGGCGAGAGGATGAACAGTGGTGGCTGGCGGCAGACAGGAAGGCGACGGCCTTCACTGTGGCACCAAGGTTTTCTAAGGGTTCTCCGGGAAAATTGGGGGCTATTTATCCATTTATGGAGTATCAGGATCATGATGGTAGTGGTGGTTTAGGTCAGGAAAGGCCCGGTAGGGCTGGCCACGGGAGAGGCCTTTCGGCCGGCGGTGACTTCAGTCGTCAATGCCTCCGGTGAATGCTCGTGCCCAGGCGAGTTCACCATCGTGTTAAGGGAGTAAAGAAGACTGTGTTAGAGCAAGAAATCGAAAAATGATCAACGGAAATAAGAAATGGCCGCTAGGGCTCACCGGGCGCAGAGGAGGCTGCCAGCGGCGGTGAAGCGAATTAGAGCTGAAATTGATGGATCGGGAGGGTATAGAGGACTGGTCTGAAGTATTCTGCAGTGGCCACAGGGCTTATATCGCAGTGGGTGTTGGCAGCCACGGAGAGACGATTCGGCGCGTCTCCCAGGCGTGCGAAGGAAGTGGAACTGCATCATGCAGGGGAGCAAGCTAGGTGGCACTGTGGCTCTGCAAGCTCTGGTGAAGTTCTGAAGACAGGGGTATGGCTCGAGCGGAAGAGGACAAGGAAAAGAGGTGGTTCGCTGTGGGGAAGCACGAGAGCGAGCGAGAAGCAGCGCGCGAGTGAGGGAGAGGGCGGAGCCAGAGGCTAACGAGTGGGGCCACAGTTGTCAGCTCGGTGTGAACAGGGGTACGTGCGCATCTGCAACTCTGGGCGGCGACGAGTCGACGCGTACAACGATGAGGAGAAAGGCGGTAGGGAGGCGACGATGCACGGGAGCGCCGACTCAGGGAGAAGGCAGGGACCCGAAAAAGAAAAGCGCATTTTCGGCTAACTTGCCAAATTGGGAAAGGAGAGGAATTCAAACAAAATTTCAAATAAAATTTGAATTTTCAGGTTATTTCAAAATGCATTATGATTGCCTCGTGGAGGTGTAGGTTGAGGATTACGTGATCCAAGTATACAACAATAGTAACCGCGCTTCGCTGCCGGTCCTGGCTAATCTCTTTTATGGAGGGTAGCATGAGTTTTGCGCTTACATATCTATAACTTAAAAATTTTCAACTTTGGTTTATCAAGTAAAAATTTTAAGCTCATTATGAGAATGATTTTTGAGGTAGAAATAAGTTTAGAATTATTGAACATTCTACGCAAAGTGGCATACTTAGGGGCGGACCCAGCAGTGAGTCAGGTGGGGCGCTAGCCCCTCCTACCGCTGGCCAGTTGTGTGTACCTCCTCCACCCTCACAGCTTCACGCTAGCCATATAAATGATCTTGTCGGACTTAAAAAGCCTTTGCATGATGAAGAAGATTATATTTGTAGCGATGATTACAAACCGCAAAGACATCTTGGCTCTTGGCATGGAGCCTCTCTCCCTCTCGTGTCTATAAGTCTACAACTCTACAAGGTCGAGCACGAGCTTCGAGTACCGGCCACTAATTTTATGGACTCAACCTACTTCAATACTCAAATATCAATGGACAATAGTTGACCTCCAAAAATAAATAAATCCTAATGGTTAAGGCATTTCGCATGTTGCAAGTTAATACTAGTAGTTATTGATATGAATTATGTAATGGGTCGTGGGCGTATGTGCAATTATTTCATACTAGCTCAGGATTATGCAGAATAATGCAAATAAATATTTAAATAATGGTTACATGGCAATACTAACGATAATTTGTTAGGCGAAAAGATAATATTTCTGAAAATATTTTTGAAACTGATTTTTTTTCACAAAAAATGAATATTTAACTGAATTATTCAATAAATAATTTCTTATTTTAAGGTATGTTTACCAAAAATTAGTTTAAATTACTAGCCAACGTCTCGTTCCAGGTGGTCACCATCTAGTTCTATCTAGACTGCATAACGGCGGCCGTTTTCTCCTCGACACCGTGGAGTTAGCACCGCTGCCCTCCTTCGGCAAAATATGATGTATATCATAGTTTTCAAGATAGCCCGTAATAGCCATAATAGCGTTTTTCTATCTCTCATCAGTAATGCAGCAGGCTACCATAGGCCGGCAACTTGGTATTCGACAAACTGGTCAGTAAATCTTATTAGCCCCCCTCCTAAATGTTGATCTTGGATCTGCCATTGGACATACTTGATAATGTCAATCGTCAGTACGCTGCGTAGGAATGCCAGGCATCAGGGTCAGCATATAGTGCTTTGTATGTTAAGCTGTATGAATTGTTATGCATCATGCACTCGCGTGTGCATGTTCGTAGGTCTCGTAGAGGTCAGTGTCATAGAGGTCGTTCACCATTACAGAAGGTGAGCCAAAGTCACTTTTGACATTATTACGCAGCGTATTTACAAAAATTGCAGTATGTCGAGTGTATTGATAAAAAATGTCATTTCTACCGTCCTGGGGGGCAGGCAGCAGTGTCCGCGAGGTGACACGCGGGCGCCTACCGCCCCCCACTGGATGGTAGGCAGCCTGCCACCCAGGGGCGAGGCCTGCCGTCCAGGGAGGGGGCGGCAGGTAATTAAGCCGGCTAATTAGCTGGCTTAATTACCTACCATAATTTTTTATTTAGTATTTGTTTGAAATTTTAAATATATCAAATAAGCTCAAAAAAATTCAAACATTTTTGTACAACCTCCCGACACAACATACCACACAGTTTATTTTTTTGGGATAATTTTATATATTGTAAATATTGCTAAAAAATTCATAAAAATTTGATATTTTATGAGTTTTTACATGAACAAGCTCGAAAAATTCCAAATTTTATGTGAAGCCTCCCGATACAGTAATAGTTATTATGTTATTTATAGGAATTTTATGTAGTCCGAATTTTTCATGTTTATTTGGGTTAACTTAATCATGAATTTACGAATATTTCACGTTTATTTAAAATTGTATACATTAGGAATTTGTACAATTAAAAGTAATTACAGTAGTACAAAAAATGCATCACACTAGATGCGATATGGCTCACTTATCTGAGCCACTGCTATCTTCTCGCCGCGCTTGCCTGCCCATACGTGGCCTTGTCTTCTGTCGCGCATGTGCATGTCCCGTTGGGTACGTCACTTGGTCCAGAGATTACGTATCAGGTCAGAGGAGGTATGGAGACTGTTCTATCTACTCAGTGGCCGGCGGTGATCCAGTAGGCTGAGGTACAGTAGGCTGGGTCCGGTAAGGATTGAAGTCGTCCAGCTGAGGCATGCCAAACTGCGAGCCGCCGCAATAATGTCGTGTACGAAGGACTCTAGAAATCCCCCTTGTGGTGCGAAGGAGCTCTCACCCTGACCATACGATGCAGCAGCGAAACCGGAGGAGCTCTGCCCACTGAAGTGTCCAAACCCTTGGTATGCCGAGCCGAGAACGCTGAGTTTTGCTCTGCGTACGCTGCAAACCCTGGCGCCATGCACTACTCTCTAGAAACATCTAGGAGGCCCGTGTCGTCATCAGTGGCCTCGTCGTCACCCCCAAGTTGAATTGGAGGCTGCAAGATGAAATGATATTAGTCACAACAAATATTTCAGATGTATAATGCGAATCTCATACCTCCTGAATGTGTAGCGAAGATGAATGACGGGGAGTGGTAGTCTGTGCAGGTGGTGCAGACGGCAATAGGGATGCATCTTGACGATGAACCTGCGGCGGCAGAATGCCATGGTGTTTGTGGAACGCAAGGCGTAATAGGAAAAATATGTATGTTCGTATGTAAGTTACCTCCTCGTCGGTATAGCGCACGGATGTTCGGCGGCTAGTACTATGACACCATGCAGACTTAGTAGATTGTGATGACCTGGCGGGTGAGCATGCTGCCACCACTAGGTGGCTCATGTGCGCATTGTGATCCGTGGAACGGCCACAGCTTAGGTTGTGCACTATTTTTTTGGCCTGCTTTAGGGTGAACTTCATAGTTTTCTACAGGATCGGTGGCATCTTCGAACTACTGACGGCGACCTCCGACACGCTTGCGATGCGCTGTGCCCGCTCCAACTAAAGTGACATATGAAATAGGTTCAGTAACGAGCAGTACAAATTTATTGAATGGAACGATAAGATATTTGAATTGTCTTACGCTGTCATGCCGCCGCGAAGCGCTGTGGGGATCGATGGAGCGTTCCAGACGTTCCTTGTGGGTGATGTGCTCAGGGCGATCTGGTGGAGGAATGGTCAGTCTGTTGCGTGACAGGGGTACATACCACTCCAGGTACTTGTCGTACGTCTGGATGTCGTACGGACGTTGCTCCATGATGACATCGACGTGTGCCCTTCCGTTCATGCCATCGTCCACTGCTGCTGCATTGGCCACCAGTCCGTACCATGCCGACCAACCCTCGATTGTCTGGATTTCCAGAATCATCGACGTTACATAGCAAGACATAGAAAGTGTGCACAATAATTGGATGTTGTTTGACTCACCGATGCATGGCATGCGGTAGGAACCTGCCATCCAGAGGGGGCACGACCTGGTGCAAACCCAAATGTCGTATCATGCGTTGTGGCGCGTAAGCCTCCACCATGTATGAGAACACCAGATGGTGTGTCGTTGTCCATAGCTCCCCGTCTTCCAAGCAATGCAGGGACTGCCCATGCGGCGATACACGATGCATGAAATCTACCATCCAGGGACTCCATATGATGTCGCTGTCATGCAATGACTCAAACTCATTGTGCCACAGCAAGTAGCACCTCGACGGTTTGCCCTTTGCCCACCACAGAGGGGCAGCAGTCCACCAGATGCCCAAAGTGGGCTTGTCTATCAGGTCGATGAACTCGCCGAACGGGTGCACTAGCATCACGATCATCGGACGTCTGACATGCGTCATTTTTATATATATTTAGCCCACATTTTACCCTCATATTTTTCGCATTTTGGGACCATTTATCATCATTTATACACTTTTCTATAATTAATTGCTCAATTTGGATCATTTTACATTTTTTATGCTTTTCCACAGGCCGGCACGATCTAGGTGCATAAACGACATTTCTGGATTGCTACATACAGATGTACGCGTCGTCACGGATGCGTAGGATCTTTTCGCGAAGAAATCGGACTTCCAGAGGGCCAGAACAGAAGAAATGAAATGGGAGAAGGACTTATTTGGAAACCCTAGATATTATGGGGACTAAACTGCAAAATTGCCAAAACTC
Source organism: Dendrocalamus latiflorus (assembly GCA_017311315.1). Lineage (NCBI taxonomy): Eukaryota > Viridiplantae > Streptophyta > Magnoliopsida > Poales > Poaceae > Dendrocalamus > Dendrocalamus latiflorus. The sequence goes on along the minus strand of CM029626.1, from coordinate 23,278,179 downwards.
CCATCTCCTTCATCCAGCCGCCGCCGCTGCATGTGGAGGTTTTGAGCCAGCCATTTGCTTCTTCCTTCAACCCCCCTTTGCTCTCTCCCCCTTTTCTCTTCCCTACCGGCGCCGGCGAGGGTCGCCAGACTCGCCGACGGCCAACCGCTCCTCCGCAGCCTCTCTTCACCACCACGCCGTTCGCATCACGCTACCATCACTCCGCCACCGCATCTATCTCCGCCCTCTACCCCGGCCGCCGCGCTTCCTCCCATCACCAGATCCGGGCCAAACACGGCGGCGCACCACCCACATCGGCGACGTCGCTTCTCCACCTCAACGCCTCCCCTTTCGAGCCGCCTTCTCCGGTGTGGCTAGCCTCTCTCCTCAAGCGCCGCCATCCCTCCACCAGTGCGTCGCTGCCTTCTCCTCCTTGCTCTTCCTCCGCAGCACCCGCGCGCCGCCGCACCTTCCCTCACCGGGCCACCGCGTCTCCTCTTTTCTCCACCCGTGCGCCCCCTCTTCTCTCCATCCACCGGCGCGCCACCATCACTTCTCCACTCGGACACCGCCTACTCCCGTGTGCCATCTCTCTTAGCCGCCTCTCCTTGCCCCACCTCGGCGCCGCCGCTGCCTTCTGATCCACCATCCGCCGTCTTCATCTCTCCCCTCCGCCGGTTGCATCATCTTCTACACTGACGGCTTCTTCTTCTTCACCAACCCCTACTGCTGCTACTCATCGGCCGACGCCTGCTTCCCCTTCACCGACATCAACTTCAATTCCTCCTTTGCTTCCTCTTCATCTAGGTTTATTGTTCTTCTGCTTCCTCTTAATTTTGCACTGTGATGAATGTGATCAGTGGATATGTTCATGAGACCTGTTAATTTGAGTTTTGATATTGTGATATATGTTCTGTTATTGTGCCCTGTTCTGTACTTCTGTTATTGTGATAACTGTGCAATTTATGTTCTGTTAATAGTTTAGTAGTGTTTTCATAGTGCCAACTGCGATATGTGTTGGTAGAGATTGTTATGTTAGCTTGTGGGTTGTGCTTATGTTCATCTATTGGTTAGTAGTTGTCTTTGTGTTATTGTGCACGAATTAGCGAGCCAACGACCGTTTCCCTTCCCCTAGCTGTCTCATGTCCCTCGTGCTTCTCGACCTCCCTCTTTTCTTCTATCTCGCGATCGATCGGTAGTTAAGTCGTGTAGTCGTTCCTAGTTATGTGTTTGTTGTGTTGTCATGTGCCGTCGTCGTCTAGTTAGCCGTTGACCGTTTCCTCCCTCTTTCTCTCTCGACTCCCCCAGTTCTTCTTGACTCCCTCCTTCTGTCTAGTGGTCGATAGTTAGTTAGGTTGTCGGTCGGTAGTCGTGTTATCGTTCTTGTAGTCGTTGTAGTTCGTGTGTGTTTGTTCGTGTAGTCAGTCATCGTGTCGTCCGTTCGGTCGTACGACATCCATTCGTACGGTCGTTCGTTTCGTCATCTTTCGATTGTTTAGTCGTTCGTCGTTTCGTCTTTGCGATTTAGAATTTGTTCAGTAGTTTAGTTTTCTCCCCTGTTTCCTTTGACCTAGCTTTAGCTGAGCACCGGTAGTATCAGTCTAGTCCTTGTGGAGAACACGACACTCGCCGCTATTTCAGTGGCAACCCATGCACTTGCGGGTGTGCTATTTTTGCATGTTCAACGTCCGATAGGGAAGTGCTCCCAACTCTACAGCTGTAGGAGCACGTAGCAGATGGCCAGATTGCGGTACCAGCAGTGGCGCACTGGCAAGCGTCATTTAACCCACGATATGTGGCATATAGAACCGCTGATCCCCAGCTGTATCGTGGCATCGCCTTGAACTCTGCGTTCACCAAAGACTCGATGAGGCCAATAAATTCGGTGTTGCAAATATCACCATATGTGGCTAGAAACATACTCCAACCAAAGAGCTGGATAAGGAACACGACGAGGTGTGTCCTGATGACCTCCGACATTGCATCCTGTGGGCACACAATGAAATTGTTAAGCCACATGCAGGGGACGCCACATGCACTCTCTGGGATAGGTCGGCCGAACCAGTCCGCCAGCCTCTCCTTCCAGTCGGCTGGTGCAGGAGTTGAAACAAGTGAGTCACCCCCGAGAGGGAGACTGGTCAAGAATGTGATGTCCTTCAGAGTGACCATCATCTCACCCCAATAAAAGTGGAATGTGTGCGTCTCAGGCCTCCACCTGTCCACCAGTGCCGCGAGCAGGCTGCCGTTGATGGTGAACTCGTGCATGGTGGAGATCAGCCTCGCAAAGGGCAACAAGCCCGTGGCTCACAGGGTTGGGACGTAGCGCTTGTCCAGCGCCCACGGATCCCTCCCCCCCGTCACTTGTCATCTAACATTAATTTTGATTACGACTACGGAAATAACATCGAAAGCATGCTATAAAAAATTACCTGTCTTTCGGGAGAACTAATCAACACTGTCGCGTCCTCAATGACTTATGCACTGTCTTCTCCAAATAATTAGCTACGCACTAGTAGTTTTGAGAGAACCTTACAACAAATGGAACAGATGAAATATTAGTGTGAATATTCTTAATGACAGAAATATACTACAAGTCAGTGATTACATGCGTGCGTGAATGCTTCACTAATTACCGATAATTTGATTACTCATCCGAAAAAATGATGAGCCATTTATTACCGTCGTCCTTAGCACTAACTTATTACTTACCCCGAACTAACAAATTATGGGTACCATATGTATACAAAAATAGTACAAACTATGTCTAAATTACTACAACATACTTACTTTATAATACAAACTATATTAATCATGACTAACTAAATAACACTAATTGACTACAATTACGGGAATAACATCGAAAGCATGCGATAAAAAATTACCTGTCTTTCCAGAGAAGAAATTAGCACAACCAATTTTGAGGTACGCACTAGCTTCTCGAACTAATGAGCTACACATTCCTTCTGTGACAATTACCTTCTGCGATGAGTGACTGGGACACTGCCTTCTCGAACTAATAAGCTACGCACTGGCCAAAGGTACATATTTATGCCCGAGCAAAAGGTTAACCTAGTGCACTCACCCTGTACATTGAGGACCTATTATCACGAGCAGCGCTTCGGGTGAGGGGGGACAACATCGTAACAATGACAAATGTGCAAACGAGGGAGCGGACGAGGGGCGGTGACACTCAAATAATGACATTAGTGAGAATGAGAGAGTGCGCGAGAGGGGCACATACAGAGAGAGTGACAATTGTACGAACTAGATAGCAGCAATAATATATATATGATGATTGGCCGACACATGGCACTTTGAAACATGCGTGGCGATCGTTAAATTCATAATTAAGTTAACCCAAATAAGCGTGGTAAAGTCGGACTACATAAAATTTCTAAAAAATTACACAATAACTAATACTGTATCAAGAGACTTCACATAAAATTTTGTAATTTTTGGAGCTTGTTTGCTATATGTAAAAACTCGTAAAAATATCAAAATTTTATGAATTTTTAAGCAATATTCGCAATGAATAAAATTACCCAAAAATTACACTACAAGGTACATTGTGTTGGGAGGCTATAAATTTTTTTTGTAATTTTTTGAACTTATTTGATATATTTAAAAATTTAAACAAACACTAAACAAAAACATTAGGGTAGGTAATTAAGCCAGCTAATTACCCAGTTTAATTACCTGCCATCTTGCCACTGGACGGTAGGAAAGCCTGCTGTCCAGTGAGGGAGCGGCAGGCACCTACCGCCGGCAGCAATGCCGCCTGCCACCTAGCGGGCGCTGCCGCCCGGCCCCCATACGGCAGAAACGATATTTTTGTTAATATGCTCGGCATACTACTTTTTTTTAAATACAATGCGAAACAGTGTCAGAAGTGTCTTTTGACTCTTCAGAAGGTTTGGCATCCCCCGCATGATGAATACAACGGTCGAATGATTGTTGGATCCTCTGCATGATGAATACAACGGTCGAACGATTTCAGAAGGCTTGGCGTCCTCTGCATGATGAATGCAGTAGTCGAATGATGCTCTCACCACGCAGCTGGTACGGCAAGAGGCAGCCGGAGATGGATTTCAAGGGTAGGGGAAAAGGACGTGGGAATGCATGGAGTTCGTGCTGATGAAATTGTTGGAATTGAAGTGGCAACCACTGAGACACGCCGATCGGGCCATCGGGGAAAGTTCTAATTATTCAGTAGACATGGGGAAGAAGATTTAACAGAGAAGGTTGAGCGGTTAAAAAATGTAATGGATGCGTCCCTTTACTAGACAGACAGAAACTTTGACGCAAACCCTTTAAACATGGCGGTTACAGCCGTACGTACGTACGTGACTTGTTTTTCTTCATGTGGAGGATCGCTAATTAAGCGTCCAGGATCTAAGGGGCTTAGAGCATGTCCAATGTAGGCGTTTAGAGAGATGTTTAGCAATGAAAAACTGATTTTTTTTCTTACCACATAGGATAGATAAGGTGCTTATTTTGAAGTATCGATGCTTAAATAAGTATCGGTGCTTAGTAGGTGCTTATGTGTATAACTATATCTATTAATAGATAATATAGCATCTAAGCACCCACGGAAGAGATGTTTGCATTGGAGGAAATAACTTTTGCATGGGTGCTTGATGATGTGGTTATATTCTCTCTCCTTAATCATTCATATATAAGCATCTTGCATTGTACATGCTCTTATACTCTAACTGGGTTTAATCCATAGGCTATAGTTTTAAGGGTGATGTGGCGTAATTAGGAGGCTGATTTCATTGCCATCGTACTCATTTGAGCTTAAATTTTTAGCTTTTAGCTTTTAATTTCTAGCTTTTTAATTTCGTCTTTTTTTGTTTTTTGGTTTTTCTTTTATTCTTTTATATTGTCCGTAATGATATAACTTGTTTTTTAATTTAATTATGCTAAAAAAATCTACTAACAGTTACAATAAAAAAAGTGCTACAATAACAAAAAAGCTAAAAGCCCAGGCTTCATAAGCCCAAATGGGCACCAGCACCCCCATAAGGAGGATGTTTGGGATACAGGTTGGTTCAGTTCTGTAATTTATATGGATGTCTATTATCAGTAGAAAATAATATGAGCAAAATCCTTGACAACTGGGTGGGATGGGATTTTTTTTTTCATTTAGAGATGTCCCTTGACAAAATTAGTTCGATTTGACTTTTGCGATTTTGTCGATCATGGACTGTATATTTTCTTTGGATTTAGTTGTGCCAAAGCTTCTGTTTGGTTCCAAATAGGGCGCAACAATTTTTTTCCCTTTTTTAGAAGGATATTCAAATTTTCTCTAGGGTCAACCAATCACCAAATGGGCTTTGCTAAGCGGGCGTTTGATTATTTTTTTTTTGTGTCAAACCTTGCCACGTTCAGGTTAGGCGTATTCAACTTTCTATGGCTAACGTTTGGTTGGTAACAACAGTTGTGGCTAGCCACATTTTCTTTTGGCGCTGCTCAACTTGTCATAGGCTCGTTCCACAGCTAAGTTCGTCACAAATGTGGCGACTAATTTCGACACGATGAAAAACTGTGGTTGGCCACACTTTTGGCATACGAGATGTGCCAAAGTGGCAATCAATCAAGCATACCCAAAGTCAGAAAAATGCCTTGTCGTAACAAAATTGCACGTCCTATTGGAAGAAAAATGGAAAACATTGCATATTCCACGCGTCTTTCACTCCTACGAGAAGATTTTTTATTAAATAAACTTTTTAACTTGTTTTTGAAAATAGACACATCCTAAACTTTTAATAAAACTAGCTGAATGCCCGTACATTACTACAGATTAAATACAAATTATATTATCCCATCACATCAAGTCAACATTGCCAGATTTGGCGTCGACTTGTAATGGTCAATCAGTCCGTGCCACACCCCGCCGCAATGCTTTACCTACGGTGCATCCTCGTCTCTACCGCCACTATCACGCACCGTTAAATTGAGACCTCCCAAGTTATCTACAAATATTTTCAGAAATTAATAATAGTTTTTGCAAAGGCATTAATGCAAAAAAAAAAAAAAAACAAATCGCAGCAACATTTTTAATATTTTCTATCAGCAAATAGTTGGGAATGCATTTTTTCCCTGGCCACGACAAGACATATAGCTTGCAAAAGAAATGGTTCGGGTGCCCAGCTGACTAGGCAAGGTTGGCATGCTCACTTCAATACGGTGATACAAAATTGAGTTTGCATTTGAACTTTTTTATTAAATAATTCTTTTTAAAAAATAAATTATTAATAACCTTTTGCCAATTTTATTTCTAAGTCTAATCTTTTTGGCCACGCCATTACTTATGATGTGGCAGGACAACACTGCCACGCCAATCATGAGTGAAGTGACAGTATTGTTGGCCAAACTACCACTAGTGGTGTGACAAGAATTGCAATTTAGTTAGACTTATCTCGTGATAGGGTACTATTGTCTTGCCATTTTACGCAGGGGTGGAGCCACACCCCGGGCAGGGTAGGCTTCAGTCCGAGGTGTGGAAAAATATCTAGTGTACAACCCGGTAAATTTAGTCCAGCCTAGGTAATATTTTCATGATCCAGTCTAGATAGCCTAGATCATTCCACTACTGAGTCCGAGACATAACTAAAACCTGGCTCCGCCACTGATTTTATGGGTGGTGGCGTAGCCACAAAGATCATATTTGAAAAGAAAGTTGGCACGCTGTAGGACCGAAATGGCGACAGAGGGGGGGGGGTGAATGTCGATCTTTAAAAATCGCCCCCAACAAGTATCTTCTTCTCCAATAGCTATGGAAGCTATGAAGGAAGAAAACCAGAGCTCACAAGAAAATCCAACAGCATAAAAGACACAAAACCAGAGAGCAGCGAACCAGATAAATCAAACAGGGAAAAATCTGCCTTCAGGCGGTAGTACCGGAGTGATATTAGCGGTAGTACCGCATGAGCGGTAGTACCGGCGTGATATCTGCGGTAGTACCGCAGGAGCGGTAGTTCCGGAATTAGTACCGCACAACAGGCAGACAGCAGGGTTTTAGGCTGAAAGAAATGGAACTTCGGATTTTTGGCTAAAATGAGGGATTGCTCTCAATCTCTTTGATCCAAAGCCTTACTACTACGTACCAAATAGTAAGGGGACCCTGAGAAACAAGAGAAACAAACCGAGAAATAGGAATTTCAGATTATGAGGTAAAAATCTGAATTCTTGCACGACCCGAGCCAAAAATCAAATTTCTTCCAAACCTTTGATCCTATGGCCAAGAGATTTTGCAGATATGTTAGCAATAGCCATAGGACTCTCCATGCCAAAACTCAGCCCATCTTGCAAAGGGAAACAAGAAATGCTCAAAAACCCTAGAAAGGCAAAAGAAGAACAGAGCAACCCAAAATGCCAAATCTGAGATTAAAAGAGGTTTGCTCTAGAGAAACTCGATCAAATGATCTTGAGGCACTATCCCATCAAAGAGCAACCCATTTTGGGCCTTCCCAGCAATCAAGAACTCAAAACATAGAAAATCAAGAATTTGCTCAAAAGGGAAGAACGAAGAACAGAGAGCACAGGAGGAGACATAAACTTCAGATTTTCATTCCAATTAAACAAGAGGTACAAAGAACTACGTCCCCATACGCATGGACATTCGGAGGAATGATTACATGACTCTCAAACCAACCTCTCCCTCTCAATCCTCAAGAACACTAAGAACTATATGGTTCTTGGGAGGAACACACACACACACACACACACAGAGTAACGAAGGAGACAACCTCTGTCTCACACACCCACTCTCAACCACTAAAGAGCAAAGGTGAAACCACCTCCAAAGCCTCTTTTGACTCACTAAACCCTAACTCTCTCTTGAATCCATGAGGAGGCATGCAGCCCCTCCTCTCCTTTTATAGCCCATGGCTAACGAGTCTCCAACCCGTTACGCTGGCTAAATCCAACGGAGCCCGCTCCCGCTTGTGCAGCCTTGCGAATTTCCCGATTCGCCCCTCCTGCACCTTCCGGGAAGCTTCTGCGCTCCTTGTCCTGCAAGCCACGCGGCTTCGCCGTCTTCAGCACACCTAGACTGTTCTGACCTCAGCACCACTTGCGCCTAGTCCGGTCCACCGTGGCTCGCCACGACTCCACGTCGTCTTCGACACATCCCGACCGTTCTGACCTCAGCGCCACCTGCGCCTAGTCCGGTCCTCCGTGTCTCGCCACACTTCACTCGATGTCCTGCAGCCACACAGACAAGAAACACGTCAAATAGCACCGCTCGATACATGAAAGCGTAAATAGCACAAACACATCATACTCTCACATGACGAAGTCCAAACCTGTCGAAACATTAGAATACGCATCCTAAACCTATACGACCAAGTTTGACCAAACCGACCGAACCCGTTGCACCACGTAATGACATGGTCCAAACCACCCAAACCAAACTCGATTAACCTAAACCCTTGTCAATTACTCATCACTCTCATGGGGTCACGACCACATGGTCTCTCACACGCAGTTGTGACCGCTGGCCGTGCACAATGGGGAACCTGTTGGCATACACTCCATGATGAGAAGTGTCATCATCTTTGAGCTAGGCCCGGCGCAGGCCAGGCCGGCGATGTTGGTTTGTCATGATAACGAACGGCTCCAACGCTCCATAGCATGTGCGTGTTCAGCTACATGCTGACATCGATTAATCTCGCAACAACCCTATAGTAATCAGTACAAGCATTTACATCGAGTGAGGGATGGACCGATGGAGAACCTCGTGTAGCTGGTCTGTCCCAATGGCTGACCACACCAACTTGTGCCACCGGGGGTTGTAAACGGGCCTTGCCTTGGCGACTTGACACAACCCAGGCCTCGACGCCGGCATGTGGACAACAATGCCGTGGTTGGCCTTTCTGCATGCTATCATTTGCCACTCCCCCACAAAGGTTTTTCGGCATTCGCTCAGAGATCGTTCAAAGAGGAGTTTGTTTCTTTTTAAACCTGAAGGGGAGTTTGTTAGGAAGAAAGAGGCGTGGATTGAGTTGGACTTAAAGATGAGTTTGTTGGGTTTGCTAGGAGTTTTGTTTGTTTTAGAATTTCTTTTCCTGGATCTACAAGCCGATTTTCTAGAGGAGAGAATCGTACTAGTTTGATGGGCCCCAGTGGCCTAGTTGTTTCTTCTTTGCGAATAGGACGCCGAACGAACTTAGCATTCACCATTTCTTTCTTTTAAATAGTAGAGATGGAGATACATCTACACAATTGATAGCCATACTTGCCATTTATCACTGATTTACATGTAATTTACTATAATTTCAGAATAACCTATACGCAACCAACTTTTTTCCTCTTGAGCTAACCAAGGCCTACATCTGCTAGCACATGGGCTTTTCTTTTATTTAGAAAATGTTGTAGCATGAGCACAACAATAGGTACAGGTTACCCTTTCTCCATGGGAGGAGGTAGAGTTAGAGAGAGCTACCAATAAGAGAGGGAGAGCTTGTGTGTAAAATGAGTGGATTTGACTATCTCACACCCCCTTTTGAGGGTTTATATACATCAAAGAGATAGGATGAAAAATTCCCATCCTACCCTTGATAATTACAAAAGGTAAGGGTATATTGGTACATTCCTTATACTATTGGGTCTGTTACATATTGGGCTCGTTGCAAGGCCCAGTCACGGGGGGTTGGACCACCCCCATAAAAGTACTCCCTCGACAGCAAGTGTGGAGGTCCCGATGGGCGAGCTGCCGTGATCGATTGCCCCAACCCCCCGTCCCCTTACAGCAAGCACAAAGGTCCTGAGGAGCGAGCTGATGCCACTACTAGCTCCAACCCTTAGGGGTCCGGACGCTCTAACCCTCCGAAACAGGGTTCATCTTTGACTGATCCTGACGTGGTTGTAGAGTCCCTCGACAGAGCCTGAGCCTCCACGCCGAGGTCACGCCTCGAACTTGGGTGGCGTGTATTGTAAGACCCAGATTTTAACATCCGGCATCCTCTGTGATTCCACCGCACTATTCCCTGGATCAGTAGATAGTGCTCACATATTACAGTTCTGGACATCAAAGTACATATCATACGGAAGCATAAATATAATAGAAGACTTACACATGGGCCAATTAGGCCGAAATCAATAAAATGCAGCAGCGAAAACGAAGCACACAGGTGGGACTCTCAGGACATGCCCACAAGCAGCCGACTGGGGGTTCGCGACCTAGCCCTTGATATCTTCATCTTCTTTGCCACCAAGACCAATAGTGTTGCTGAAGCGTAGTGATCTGATTCCTGATTCTGGATTTGTTGTGAAAGCGAGTGTGAGCACAAACCACCGTGCTCCGCGAGCCAAGACATAGGATGCAAATAAATTGCTTTTAGTAACATTATTCTTATTTAATCATAGTGTTGTTATTGCTGGCTAAACTCCCCACAGCGATTGCCATAATTGACTTAATCCACCGACAGTACACTTTCTTTATTGATTGTTGTCTAAGACTCCAAATAGCAAGTGACATCATTTAATTAATCCACCGAACACACACTTTCTATATTGACTGCTGTCTAAAACTCCAAACAGCGAGTGCCATCATTTACTAAATCCTCCTGAACATATACTTTCTATATGGAATGTTGTCTAAAACTCCAAATAGTATGTGTCATCATTTATTTAATCCACCGATCATACTCTTTCTATACTGATTGCTGTCTAAAACTCCAAACAGCAAATGTTATCATTTATTTAATCCACCGAACATACGCCTTCTATATTGATTGTTGTCTAAGATTCCAAACAACGAATGTCATCATTTATTTAGAATCCACCAATATCTTTCGTGTTTTGAATTCCTAATAATCCAATCTTGTAATTGCTATTCATCAACTCCTCACTTCTGAATTCTAATGATTCTCTAACATAATTACTTTCAAATCCACCGATATCATTTGTATCAGGACTTTCTTACAATTCAATCCTTTTGGTTATTGATCCAAAACCATACTTTGCTCTTCCAGCAACCAAACCTATTTTCCATTACCCATCTCTAACTAATTCCCTAGTATACATCCACCAGGAATATTATTGATCATGTCTATACTCCAAATATCATATCTCCAAATTCCTAAAAATTCAATTAACTCATCTAGTAATCAATCAAATCCTATTAATCCCATTATCGCCAATATCTCCCAAGAATTTTATATTAGTTATCAGTGTTGTAATCCAGCAAGTACCTTTACACTCCCTAATTCTCCAAAAATCTTTCAAATCATCTATCTAGCCTATCTATTCATTTAGACTCCACCAATTTATTTCTCTCAGAATCCACACTATCGTTTCCTTTTTATGATCGACATGAATCCACCAACAACTTTATGTGTTTACCACAAACAACCATCTTCTTTTCTTACGACTCTATTTATTCTTCCTGACATTTTATTTTGTGAGAAGTATTATCATTATTTAAAAATATAATACATAGAAATTTTCTGAGACCTAACAGTTTTGACCAAAAACATAATGGGTAAGAGAATGCAATAATAATAGCGATCCAGATTCCATCTTCCGTTACATGGTCTCTGCACCATATAATAGACCTTCAGCGTTATAGCCGCTTACATTATCACTGGGACGACACCCAGGGCAACACAAAACAGGGCTTTCCACTGCCCTCCACTTTTCCATTCCCACCCACAAAGTTTTTGAAATAGAACTATATCTGGTTAAGTTCCCATGTCCGCCCGTGACCGTGGGCACGGCTATTCGAATAGTTTTGACTCTGCAGAGTTTGTACACTTTCACCACAAGAGACAATCCGCTCGTTGCCCCCACATGATTCCTTAGTCACGTGATTGAGTAGACCATTACAGTGACTTTTCAAAGTGTCTAGCCCCTTTTGTCATCTCACCCTATGGGCTGCTCCCACTTGCGGTGGGTCCCACACGTTGCACGGGATGTTCGCCACGGATACTAGCGCATTGGACTCCACTCTCCACAGTGCTAGCATGACTGGAAAACTTCACCCTCCTCTCGCTGTCCCTTTGGGCCTCCCCTTGCCCTTGCATATCCACTCCTGTCCACTACCGGTGATATGAGTCCAGGGGTTTCGATAAATTTACTTAGCCAAGTTGTATTTTATAGACTTGTGGTTGTACTGTTTTACATAGGAGGTCATGACAAGATTCAGTCCTTAGTGGTATCTGGGCGGTTCTACCACTACCCACTTTGTGCTTCCACTGCAACACTCACACCCTCGAACCATCCGCCCAGATATTTAAGCAAGTTGGGGTTTTTGGAGAGCATAAAATAATCATACCAAATATACCAGTCATTACCACCATGACTGCCCAAACCAGTTTCTCATGAATAAAGGTGATGATGATGCTTGGAGCATTTCAGCGCCCCCCCGAGTATCTAAGCAGTACTAAACATGGCGTATAATTACGGACTTATTTTCGAAAAGTTACCATTATAGTTTTTCTAGGGTGACAAGGTTCATGTGATCAAATATTCCAAAGGAGGTGTAATATTAATCAAGTTAAATAAAGGGCATATAACTAGAATCTTAAATTAAACATGTATTTCCATATAAAATAACAGCATGCAATTTGATAAGTTAAACCAAAAATAATTCGCAGAAAATGTAGGTTCAACATGATCAAAATATTGACTCACCTTGCGCGGTTTACCGCGGTCTTGAGCTTACGCAAGCTTTCTCGTTTGTTGGTTTTGGGCTTCTGGTCTTGATCTTCACCTCGATCTTGGTCTCGCATGTTCCATTGAATCTTCAGAGCCCCAGTTTCTAACTACGTACTAAACAGCTGAATCCAAATAAAGGCAAATAACTCAATAGATCCAAACAACTCCAAATAAACTCAATTTTAGCTTTATTATGAGTTAGTGGGTGATTTGGGGTGACTCGAGGCAAGGTTGATGGGGGTGTGGAGTGTTGACGGAGTCAAAGTGGTTGGCGTGAAGTGGGAATTGGCAGGGGAACCTGTCAAATGGAGGTCAAAGGATAAGTCATGATAAAGGTATATTCATGAAATTATTTCTGTTTAGTACTCGGAGATGGCTAGGTATAGTTGATGGTAGGATACGGTGACCCGATCTTTTTATTAATAACTTATTTTATTATTTTTATTAAGGAAATTTCATGAGTCGGGTTAGACCTATAGACTGGTGTAGGAGTTTAGTGTATTAAATTTATCTTTAGGGTATGTATTCCTTACAACTTGGGTTATGGCATGCTACGGGGTGCCATTTACAAATTATTCGAAGTATTCTCCTAATGTTTAATTTAATAATTCATTGAAGCACGTGAGTATTTAATTATCTTATTGATGTTTAATAGTAAATTTGTGTATATTCATATTTACTACCACTTTTACTAAAGTTGCCGTTGGGACTTATTTATCGATGACGGCTAAGGGCAGGGTTTGTACTTCAAATCATGTCTCTCAAATTCTAAATATGTATTTAGTTCCAAATGGTTACGGCATATCGTTTAATTAATTTTTATAAAGTTTCTTAATTTGTCATTTAATTAAATCTACCATTAAGATGCATGTTAAATGTTATGGCATATATCTAACTACAATTAAGGGTATGCTCTTATAGGTAAACATATTGTTTAATTATTTCTCTTAACTTTAACTTGGATATATTTTTAATTAGGATCCTTATTAAATTTGGACATTAAACAAAACAATGTTTTATTAATACTTTTAATTGATAATTAGACCTCAATAAATATTCAAGCTATAGTAATTGCTCATAAAATAAATAACCAGATATTAAATCTTAGTTAATCTTATTTTATATCCTAATTAAATTTATTAATTTCTCTAAATTATTCTCTAATTTTTCCTGATTTTTCTTGCTTGATATGGATTACAGAAATTAAAACAAAAATGGGGTAGAAATGGTGCGACCGGCAGGATAGAACCCAGGACCTGGGGACTCGGTGTGCTGAGCGGGCTCTATTAGCCAAGTGGGCGGGGAGGCCTGGCTGATAGAGAAGGCACAACAAGTCTATTTATGATGGGTGTTGGCTGGCTCAAAACAGAGTAAATCGGCGCCGGCGGAGGCTAGTCTTACCGGCGGCGAGCGGTGGCCGGAGGGGAGTTGGGGACCGCTAAAATGGGTTGTGCAAGTGATTATGAACCTTGGGGAGGCAGCGCGTTGGCCGGAGCGGCGGCGAGGCGGGCGGGTGACAACCCGAGGCAGCTGGTGGTGAGGTGGAGAGGGGATGCTGGCGACCGGAAGGGCGAAAGAAGGGGGTGGGCACGTATGAGCTTCAAGAGATCAAGGGGAAGCTCACCATGTTTTTTGCTGAGCCGGAGCAAGTCAGAGCGGAGCCGGCGGCGGAAGCCATGGGCGGTGTGAGGAGGGCCGTGGCGCCGGCGATCTGGGAGGATCTTAGCTCCATCTGGTGGTGGGGTGAAGGGTAGGGTGAAGGGCTGCTCCAGTTCCGAGGAATCGAGCCGGAGTGCGGCGAGCGTGGAACGGGGTGGTGGCGGCGGTTTTAACCGGATTTTGGGGAGAAGAAGGAGGGAGGTGTCGTGGGGGTGAGGGCTAAGCAAGGGGGAGTCCTTTTATAGCACAGAGGGCAGCTGTGCCGGCAGTGGGCTGCTGACCTGGGAGCGACGCGAAGGATGGGCGGTGACGTGCGGCGCGTGGGCAAAGTGGCTGGGCGCACGGCTTGCGCAGGGCATGGGCGAGGCAACGCGATGTTGACAGGAGCGGGAGCAGCAGTGACCGAGGAATAGGAGGGAGCAGGCCGGAGTGATGCGCGCACAGGGAGGAGCAGGCCGGAGAATGACGCGACGCTCGGGTGACGAGAGCAGGGAGAAGACCGGGGCAGGCGCACGATGAGCAGCGTAGGAAAAAGGGAGAAAAGTAAAAGAAGAAAGGAGGGGAGGGGCCCGCGGGCAGAGGGGAAACAGGAGGGAGGAGGAGGCCGGGCAGGAGCTGGGGCCCGCGCGCAGAGGAAAGAAGGGGGGAAGAGAGGGAAGAGAAGAAGGGGCCCGCGGTCAGTGAAGAGAAGAGAGAAAGGGAGGAAGAGAGAGGAAAAAGGGACTAGGCCCACATGGAAGTGAGAGGAAAAAGGAAACGGAAGAAAAAGAGAGAGAAAGAAAGATTTAAGCCCACTTTTGAAATTTAGATTTTTAATTTAAATTTTAATCTGCATTAGGATATACTGATTTTTGGAGTTTTACATGACATTCACAATTTGAATTTTCAGTTAAGTTTTGGGTTCAATTTTTGGATTTATAATTCCAGTCTTGGTTCATTCCTCTATTTTTGGGTTTTAATTATTTGCCCATGGATTTTAATTTTTATATTACTTTGTTCTAAATTGTATAATTAAACTTTGAACATCCAGCCTTGGGTATTGTACGCCAGTTTAATTTAAAAGAAGAGATTTTTGGTTTAATCATCCAGAGATATAGGCTAATATTCTTTTTGGTTTCATTTTATTGGCTTGAATTTGAATTTAAGGTTTTGGTATTTTGAAGTCATGCTCTGTAATAACTTTTTTCATTTTTATTACTTACCTGATTATTCTGGATCATTAATTTGCATGCCACAAAACTCAAAAAGGTTTCAAATAACCATTCAGAAGAAATTTGAATGCTAGCAAAATGCAAGAAATTTTTAAAAATTCCATATTTCTGAAGACTTGAAATTTACGATGTTACAAACCTACCTCCCTTAAATGAATCTCGACCCCGAGATTCCGATAGAGTAGAAAGAAGTAAGTGGGGTTAAACTGGTTAGCAATGGGTTACAGAGTTTTTGTCCCACATATTGATGTTTTCCTTGGCGTAGACGGAAGGTAGAGAATCTGTATTTAGAAAAGGTCAAAAGGAAAGGGAGAGATCTTTATTCTCCGTGGCAATTTTCCAGCACTCTTGTTTATCCTTGCTACCCCCCTTAAAATTAATGTCACTAGTCATTATTTATTTCTTCTAGCTCCAAGCATGATGGGTCCTGTGGCGATTTGGAGACTCATCCGTTGTACTTCGGCTGCTTGGTCAGTAACAGGTTCTGGAAGCAATCTTTGGGGTAGTGGTCTTGTCCTTCACAGAGAAAACATGTGACCTTGCTCACAGGATATTCACCAGGTTGATGGTGGTGTGTTACACGCGGGTGGCGCGTAGACTCGGTGACCAAGCCTTACCCCAAGTCGTTTTCACCTTGTCGATGTCCAGCCTTCGACGCCGGCGACGCCGAGGCAGAGTCGTGGGTCGAGCCGCTACTCCGAGGGCGACGAAGCCCCACGACGCAACTGGAGGCACCCCGTCGGAGTTGAGCCTTCGACATGGGTGGTGCATAGAAGCAAGCGACGAAGTCCCACGCTGAAACCGTGAAGCTCGTGCTCGTTGTCCCCATTCTTCTAACAGGCGTCGGTCGGATGAGCATCGACGAGCGGGCAGAGTCATGACCACAAGGTGTCAGATAGGGGTCGACGAAGTCCTGACCACGAAGTCACGACCACGAAGTCATGACCATGAGGTGGTCTGACGGAGTCGATGAAGTTATGACCACATCGTGGTCGGGCGAAGTCGGTGGAGGGACGAAGCTCAAAATGCGCGCTCTGTCCCCCACCCTTCGGATTGGCGTCAATGAAGTCAATGGCTGGAAAAAGTCTTGATGCGCGTGCTTCATCTCCCAATGTTCGGACTTGGCATTGACTAGAAGGTGGCGAAACAGAGCCTTGAAGCGCGTGCTCCATTTCCCACCATTCAGATAGGCATCGATGAAGTCGGCGGCTGGACGAAGCCTTGACACATGAGCTCTGTCTCCCACCGTTCAGACTTGGCATAGACGAAGGCGATGGCGAGATGAAGCTTTGACGCGCGTGCTTCGTCCCCCGCTGTTCGGACAAGCATCAATGAAGTCACGACCATGAGGTGGTTTGACGGAGTCGATGAAGTTACGACCACGAGGTGGTCAGATGAGCATCAACGACCACAAGGTGGTCGGACATGTTGATGAAGTCACGACCATGAGGTGGTCTGATAGAGTCGACGAAGTTATGACGACGAAGAGATCGAGCGAGCGTCCACGACCACGAGATGGTCAAATGCGTCGATGAAGTCATGAGTCGGACAGGCGTCTACGACCACAAGGACGTCATGACCACAAGGTGGTTGGACGACATCATTACCACAATATGGTCAGACGAGTGTCTATGACCACAAGGTGATCAGACACATCGACGAAGTCATGACCGCCAGGTAGTCACCAGGTAGTCTGATGGAGTCGACAAAGTTACGACCACATCATGGTTGGGCGAAGTTGGTGCAGGGACAAAGGCTCGAAATGTGCACTTCATCCCCCATCCTTTAGATTTTTTTACTGGATGAAGCCTTGATGCACGTGCTCTATCCCTCGTGTTCAGACTTGGCGTCGATGAAGACGGTGACGAGACAAAGCCTAGAAGCGCGCACTTTATCTGCCACTGTTCGGACAAGCATCAACGAAGTCGGCGGTTAGACAAAGTCTTGACACACATGCTTCATCCCCCACCATTCTAACTTGGCATCAACAAAGGTGACGGTGAGATGAAGCTTTGCCGTGTGCACTCTGTCCCCCTCCGTTCGGACTTGGCATCGATAAAGAAGGCGACGAGACAAAGCCTTAAAGCGCGCACTCCATCTCCCACTGTTCGGATAGGGGGACGTGTCGACGAAGTCGGCGGTGGGATATGTCGATGAAGTCTTGATCACAAGGTGGTCGGACGATTGTCGATGAAGTCTTGACTCCTAAGAGGTTGGATAAAGTGTCGATAAAGTCTCGACCACAAGGTGGTCGTTAGGGGTGGCAACGAGCCGAGCCAAGCCTGGCTCGGCTCGGCTCGTGAAAGCTTGGTAGAATGGAGGCTCGGTTCGGTTCGGCTCGGTTAGGATATCAAGCTTTTTTGTGGGCTCGGTTCGGCTCGTGGTGCAGCTCGAGCCAGCTCGCGAGGGCTCGCGAGCCAACAATGAGGAGCAGCGTCGGTGGAGGTAACCCATAGAACACTCGTCATATACATTCATCAACATCAAACATATACAAGTAATACAACTAGAACATCAAACCATCAAGCACTATGGATGATGGATCCACACCGAGTCGGCTAGTTAGAGCTAGGAAGGGGAGTAAAGAGGGGAGAATGGAGTAAGCTCACCGTAGATGGAGGCGGCGGCGGCGCGCTACCACCGGCGCAACCACGGCCGGCGGCCACGGTGCACTCCCCCGGCATCAAGAACCTCCAAACCTCACATCAAGAAGAACAACCATTAGAAATCAAAGAAAATAGCAACCAATCCGTAAGAAATCAAAGAAAATAGCAACCATATCCCAGGCGCAGCCGAGCGGCGAGGAGAGGACGGTCCGGGCGGCAAAGCTCGACGAGGGGAGACGGCGCATAGGAGAGAGAGGGAGCCGGTAGGCGGTAGCGGTAGGGTAGCGCAGAGGCCGGGTCGAGGCAGGCACGTCGGTGGAGCGACGCCCGGAGGGCGGAGGCCGGAGACGCGGCACAGGGGCGGAGCCGAACCCGAACGGCGCGGTGATGCGGCGCGGGAGGCCGGGGGCCCAGGGCGGCGCCGGTGTGAGGGGAACCGGAAGAAGAGGGTGGAGCCGAGGCGGCGCGGCATAGGAGAGAGAGAGCCGCGAGGGAGAGGAAGCAGAGGGGATGGCGTTGAGGCGTCGGTGGAAAAAGGGGAGCTGGGGAGGAGAGGAAGAGGCGCTGGCGGCGGAAGGCACAACACAAGAAAAGGGGAACGGGAAGAAAAGGGGAACGCGAAGGAATGGGGGACCCCGTCGGGAGAGTTGGGCCTAACTGGGCCGAGCCAACCGAGCCGCTCGCGAGCTGGCTCGGGCTCGGCTCGTTTAGACTCCGAGCTTTTTTGCTGGCTCGGCTCGGCTCGTTTCATTCACGAGCCGAGCCAAGCCTCCACGAGCCCGAGCCGAACCCGAGCTGGCTCACGAGCCCGAGCTTTTTTGCCAGCCCTAGTGGTCGTGCACCGATGAAGTGTCGACAAAGTCTTAACTCCAAATCGGTCGGACAAATGTCGACAAAGTCATGACCACAAGGTGATTGAGCGTCGATGAAGTCTCAACCCCGAAGTGGTCAAACGATTGTCGATGCAATCATGACCATGAGGTCGGATGCAATTTTCACTCAGGGGCGTAACTATCGTTCAACACCGTTTAGCGCAGCAAACTCGCTGGTGAGATGCATGAAGCATGCAAGGCTTGCTAGGGTCATCATTAGTGCAGGGGACTCCCTAGCGGGATGCTCAAAGGAAAGGGGGTACCTCCGCGAATGCCCACACCGTGCAATTATTTATACCCCTTAGAGTTCGCGCGGAAGCCATGGACTCTGTGTGGGTATTTAGCGATCACATTGTGGTTATAAAATGCCTCATGACTGCGCTCATGATGACATGGTCGTGGGCATCGATGAAGTTGTTACATCTTTTTTATACGTTAGGGCACAAGGCCACCATGCAATTTGATTTTTTGTTCTATACTCCGTATAGTTGTTCAGGACAGCTAAGTTCTCGGCGATTTGTACTCCGTAGAGTACATCGAGACGCGAGGCCACCGTGTGATTTCTTATACTTCATAGAGTTGCCTAGGATGGCTAAGTTCCCCGCGCTTTATACTCCGCAGAGTACACCATATCGTAAGACCACCGTGTGATTTTTTATACTCTATAGAGTTGCCTAGGACAGCTAAGTCCCAAGCGCTTTATACTCCGTAGAGTACATCATTGCACGAGGCCACCATGCGATTTTTTATACTCCGTAGAGTTGCCCAGGATGGCTTAGTTCCCGGCGCTCTATACTCTGTAGAGTACACCGGGACGTGAGGCCACCGTGCATTTTTTATACTTTGTAGAGTTGCCTGGGATGGCTAAGTTCCCGCCGCTTTATACTCCGTAGTGTACACCAGGGTGCGAGGTCACCGCGCGATTTTATACTACGTAGAGTTGTCTAGGATAGCTAAGTTCTCGGCTCTAGCCTCAAACAACTAGGAAATGGTCGAGAGATGGGCCACGATCATGAAGTGGTCGTGTCAAGGCACACAACCATATCATGGTTACAGAAAGGGCCTACGATCACAAAGTGGTCATGGCAAGACTCGCGACCAAATCATGCTCGTAGAAAATTTTACGATCATATAGTGGTCGTGGCAAGGCACATGACCATAGATGTCCGTGGAAGGTGCCTACGATCATGCAGCGGCCGTGGCAAGGCGGAAGACCATAGCATGCTCATAGAAGGGGCATACGGTCATGAAGTGCTCGTGGCAAGGGCCACGACCCTATCATGTTCGTAGAAAAGGTTATGATCATGTAGTGATCGTGGCGAGGTAGATGACCAAAGCATGTTCATAGAAGGTGCCTACGATCACGAAGGGGTTGTGGCAAGGCGGACGACCATAGCATGTTCGCAGATGGGGCCTGCAGTCATGAAGTGGTCGTGGCAAGGCTCACGACCCTATCATGTTCATAGAAAAGGTTATGCATGCAATGCACAATGTGCATGCGATGCCCCGGCGCACGTTGGTCGGCGCCGGCAGAGTCTGGTGGAGATCGCACAAAGTCCGACGGAGACTGTGTGACATCGAGACTGTGCGAAGTCTGACAGAGGCCTACGATGCTTAGGCCAGTGGTGCTGAAGCTGATGAAGTCGGAGGCATGGAGCCGAGGTTGATGAGGTCGGAGGCGCGGAGCCGAGGTTGATGAGGTCGGAGGCACGGAGCCGAGGCCAACGGAGTCTCGACGCACACGGGAGGGTGAGCGGAGGCCAGCGCAAAGGTCACGGCCACCCAAAGCCCAGCCGCGCATGGTCGACGGAGTCTCGACACGCGCGGAAGGGTGAACGGAGGCCAGCGCAAAGGTCATGCTGTTGACAGTGATGCAGTTGCTGTCCTTACCATTGTCGGTGATGTTGACTTGTGTGGTCTGGCTGCCGAAGTTCACCCCAGAGTTGAGGCTATCATGTCAATCCCAACGTTGTTGCCTCTCATGTCGTTGAGCGGCACTTCGAGGCTGGTGTCAAACTCCACTATGATGAGGTGATTGGAGGTGTTGCCGTTATTGGTGGAGTCGACGAGGCCCATGAATGATACTAGTAGCACCGATGTGAAATTCTTGCTCTCGATGATCATGAAGGCCATGCAGTAGCTGCTCATGTCTTCATGCATGCCGATGATGCCAATGGCGAAGGCCATGGAGCACCCACTGCCCTTCACCTCTTCATCACCCGCAGCAACCGTGGATGCCACCACAGCCGTGACATACCATCGGCGAGCTGCCTAACACACAAGGCAAGAATAGAACAGCAACGAAGACTACTCCCAAGAGTTGTACATCTACACACATCTCATAGTTCCTAGTTCCTACTACTGCATAAAAATAGTTAGTACTGAGGTCTTCCCCCTAAATTCTTAACGGATGTGCAAAGAAGTTAAGGCCGATGGCCGAACGCGAAGTTGACGAAGCTGCATGCCTTAGTCGGCGATGCAAAGGCCTGAATGCTGTTGAAGCGAGTGGACGTGGGAGCCAGCACCACCACCAGGAAAGAAGCCGCAGCAGGTCATAGTCAAGCGACTCAACATCTCCATTAGTACCCATCCACTTTGCCATGCCCTATTGTGTGCTAAATTGATGCATGCATGCAATACAAAGGCTAAACAGATGTAACGCCACACATGGCTCACCTACAGAGTAGGTACACGCCTCTGATATGGAGTATAGAATGACTCAAAAAGATTGGACAACAACTTATCTGCACACTCACTTCGGTAGCTATTGCTAAGCCTCCCATGGTGATGGTCTTCAGTTTCCTTCCTTGTGCAGCTTCTTGCGCGGTCTCCACAGATGGCGCCAACTATTGTAGCATGAGCACAACAGTGGGTACAAGGTACCCTTTCTCCATAGGAGGAGGTAGAGCTAGAGAGCGCTAATGATAGGAGAGGGAGAGTTTGTGTGTAAAATGAGTGGATCTGGCCATCTCACACCCCTCTTGGGGTTTTATATACATCAAAGGGATAGGATGGGAAATTCCCATCCTACCCCTTGATAATTACAAAAGGTGATGGTATATTGGTACATTCCTTATACTGTTGGGTCTGTTACATATTGGGTCCATTGCAAGGCCTAGTCACGGGGGCTGGACTACCCCCACAACAGAAAACAATGTATAAAATAGGGAAAACAATATAAAGTCTGTAAGGAAAGCTTCATTGTTTGAGTATGGGCCTCGGGTGGACCAATTTATTTATTCCTCAAACAAAACAAAATGATGAGGAAATCCTCAAACCAAACATCCCATTAGTTTACTACTAAGACATGCATCCAACAAAGGGAAAGTTCTCCAAGACTCCTAGTACATACAAATGGTCAGAACAGAAGTAATAGGGAAATCAAAACCAATCCTAAAATCCCTTAGCATGGACATCTCATTATTGTGCTTCTCCAGTTATATATGTCACATACATGAACAATCAGAGAGCAAACAACACTACTACAGAAAAGGTCATCACAGACGGTTCGAAAACGTCATCACAGACGGTTTTCTGAACCGTCTGAATTTATGGGACAATGATAATCGAAGGTTATCACAGACGGTTCTCGAACCGTCTGTGATATTGATATATCACAGACGGTTTTTAGTTAAAACCCGTCTGTGATAGCTGCTTATCACAGACGATTTTTAACTTAAAAACCGTCTGTGATAGGTGATTTTCACAGACGGTTTTTAGGTAAAAACTGTCTGTAGCAATATGAAGCAACAAGCAACAAGCATCAATAATAGAATCAATAACATTCTAAACATGAATATGTATCAATTAAGACTAGCAACAAGCTCAAGTTTTAATTGATTAATTTGTGCTCTCAAATTGTAGGGTTGTACAAGATTAATCTTGGCCGTCCCGCTACTAAATCAAATACTCTTCCTTGATTGGTTATGCCAAATAATGAATTCAGTCATTTGAGCTCTAGATACAAACTCTACAATCTCAAGATCAATATATCCAGCATGCATATATTCAGACAGCAGTATTTAATGAAGCAAATCCATCCAAATACAAGTTAACTTTCACTCAATGAATTAGTCTTTAACTTGTCAAAAATTAATTCCTAACAGATCAGTATATGGATTTGCTATAATATGAAAACAGCAAGAACCGAATGGCACAAGAACAATATATCAATGTCTAGAGAATGTCTTCCAGAGTACAAACTTAATTGTGATAACAGAGTTGACAGTAATTAGAGCTCAAAGACTAATTTAACCAATCTCAATATATGATTTATATCATCATCGAGCAACAACCAATCCCACAAGCAACTATGTCTCCCAGTGCACAGCCCACACAGATTGCATACAAAAATCACAGACTCACTCACAAGATCGGTGATATTCGAAATCACCAGAAGAACAGGGGCTAGGGGAGGCGGCGGCGAGGGCTCGGGTAGGCGATGGCCCGGGGAGGCCGCGGCGGCGCCGACGGGCTCGGGGAGGCGACGGGCCCAGGGAGCCGGCGGCGACGGGCTCGGGGAGACGACGGCCCGGGGAGGCGGCGGCGACGGCTCGGGGAGGCGGCCGACGACGGCTCGAGGGAGGCGGCGGCGACGGCCCGGGGAGGCGGCCGGCGAGGGCTCGAGGGAGGCGGCGGCGAGGGCTCGAGGAGGCAGATCGGGATTTAGATATAGAATAACTGCAGAATACACAGAAAACCCTAGCCAGAGGGTATATATAGGGGATTATCACAGACGGTTCTAAGTTTAGAACCGTCTGTGATAAGCCTACTATCTCAGACGGTTCTAAACTCAGAACCGTCTGTGATAAGGTAGTTTACGAACAGTCTATGATATTAATGTATGAGATGGCGGTTATATACGAAGCGTCACGGTCTGTGATATTAATGTAAGAGACGGCGGTTATATACGAAGCGTCACTGGTGGTTTCGAATATGAACCGTTTGTGATAATGCTTATATTTGCAAGCACTATTCCATTTCTTCGATCTAAACTGTCCTCTCCCTCATCTTCTTCGATCATCACCACATTTCTCAACAATGACATCTAAAATTTTGTTCATCTCCTTCCTCTCATCTATCCATCATGAGTTGTTCGGCCGCAACCTTACACAGGCGGCCAACAATTTACGTCTTGAGCAGCTCCTCCGCTCACGCCCTGCTCTCCTTCCTCGACTCGCTTCCAATATCGTCCGTCAACTAGACCTCATCATCCGCCGTCGACGGAGGTGTCTCGTTGCTGCTCACGAAAAGGAAACCGCCCTCAGCCTTGTTCTTCTCTACAATGTCCACAAAGCGGAGGAAGCTCTTGCGGAAGTGCAGAGTGTGATAGATAACCTTTCCGATCAAGCAGAATCGGCCGATTATGTTGAAGTTTATCATGGCATCCTCTTTGAGATTATGGGCCAAGCCAATGATTTACCCAGGCTAGAGGAGGAAGTGGAGAGGGCAAGGACAATCTTCACGACATTCGAGAACTCAGCGGCTGATCCTCCAACTCCAGAAGTTGAAGAAGAAGCATATGAAGCCCAGAAGATTAAAATCTGGGAATCTCTTTTTCTCTTAGATTTGTAATAAATTAAATTTGCCTTGAATTAAAATCTGGGAATCTCTGTTTGTCGAACTTTTGTAATGAATTAAATCTGTCTTGAATTAAAATCTGGGAATCTCTGTTTGTCGGACTTTTAATTTGGAGGCCGTCTGTGGTGTTTGTGGCGGGAAAAAGGAGTATCATAGACAGTTTATGTTTAAAAACCGTCTGTGATAATTTGGAATATCACAGACGGTTTTATAATAAAAACCGTCTGTGATATTCCATTATCACAGACGGTTCAGCGGTAAGAACCGTCTGTGATACTCCTTTTTCCAACCACAAACACCACAGATGGCCTCCAAATTAAAACCGTCTGTGATTTGGCGTTTAGTATTAAGCTTTCTGTAGTAGTGCAATGGACTCTTAGTTAATACAACGAGATGACAAGCCTAAAATGCTAATGTTGTACTGAATTATGAGAACGCCAAAAGACGGAGAGGGCTGATTCGCCTTGCAAGGTTCTTTTTCAGAACCTTTTCTACTCATGCTTGCTTAAGGAGTAGTTGATCCAGCCCAATAAAATTATAGTCCTCGGTTTTCACACGTTTAATAGCTTTAAACATAGCAAGAAAAAAATAATCATGAGAAATATGTCTCAAACTATATATTTAAGATGGATATCACTCAAACTATAGTCTCAAACTATATATTTAAGATGGATATAACTCAAACTATAGTTCAAGTGATGTGACCAAAAACTTAATCTCATGATAAACCAAAAACCAAACAAACCAAAGAAAGACAACCAGTTAGCATTTAATCAAATCCATGGATCCATGGCATTAGAGATGGCAACGGGTAAATACCCATCGGGTATTGCCATTCCATACCCGTACCCGCTAGGTGTAAATTTACCCATCGGGTTACCCGTATCCGCACGCGGGTAGGAAAATTTACCCATACCCGTACCCGCGCGGGTATTACTACCCGACGGGTAACCCGTACCCGCAAGCATACCCGGTTCAACACATAAGAATATCATCAATTTAGACATTCATTAATCATACATGCCAAGCACAAAAGCGTCTAATGATCAAAATTAGTACATCACATAAACATACTTGACATGACCATATCAACATATGACAAACAAATAAACAATCAACAACAAGTAGATAGTAAAATTAACATTTGAGTGGGATGTCTAGTTGTCTAATGTGGGTATTCATTACCCGCGGGTAGGCGGGTATGGGTAGTATATACCCACACCCGCACCCGCCTACCCGGCGGGTAGAGGATTTCGCCCAATAACGTACCCATGGGTACATAAAATTTTCCATACCCGTCTCTTTATCGGGTAAAACCCGTCGGGTATTCAGGTATCGGGTACCCATTGCCATCTCTACATGGCATAATATAAGAAAATAGTAAAGAGAGAAAGTGAGGGATAGTGTGCAGGAGTAGAGACTACCGATGTATGGGTACATTTCGACAGAGTCCAAGAAGTAGATAGACGGGGCAACGGCGCCAGTCGTCCACTGCTGCCCGGCCAGTGCCATTGCCACACGCACTGCTGATGCACTGGCTCCATGTAGACGATGGACGAGACAATAGTGTAGGGGATCAGGAGGCGACATTGTAGATCTAACCTGCACTGCCACTCTTACCGCTACCTTGCTCTGTAAGTTTAAGCTCCATTAAATTGGTTTTAGTGATAATGATAAATACAATTATGAGACTAACTTGTTTATTAACTATGATATTGCCTAGTTTTGGAAGTGATTAATAACAAATGCAATTGTGAGACTAACTTGTTTATTGATTATGATATTGCTTAGTCTCATTTGAAAAGGTGAAAATCATAGAAGTTTGGATTTAACATTATATTCTTATATCTTATTACATTCCTCAGATCTAAAATATAGGTTGAACTCCATAAATAGTCTAACTTAAATATGTGCATACTTTTTATTATACATTTTTGTATGTACACATTTAGAGAAAGTTCACTCTATGTTTTATGGTTTCATTAGTATTGATCCACATTTCCTTTTCAACACATTAGGATCTTTACTTTGAAATATATCCCTTGAGTATATATAAGTTGTGTAGTTCATATATACTCATGATTGATTTAAATTAAATCAATTTTAATCGGGTTGTCATCAATCAGCAAAGGAAAGGATTGAAAATTCTAGTTCCTCCATTATGTGTTAATGGTTGGATGATTAATAACAACTAGATGAGTAAACTCTTACTAGCAATTAATCTCAATGATAAACACTCACATTCAAATGAATTAATTGCTAAAGAAGTTTATCCTAGAGTATATAATTGTTGTATATTCGTAAATCATTTTCTATCGTATTATTTATTGAGATTGTCATGAATTACTAAAAAGGGACGATTGTAGAATCTAGCCCCTCCATCATGAGTTAATGGTAAAGTTTTGGTAATTAGTGGCAATTGATTTGTGGACTAATATTTTTTATAAGTTGGATGAATAGATTAGGTTCCACAAATGAGGATGAATTGAGACGACTTCATGTGTTGAAGATCATCAAGTCAAGATACAGGATGAAAGATAGCTTCATGAGTTGAAAGCTATCAAGAAGAGGATGCATGATGAGTTCATGCATGTTTAAGAGGAGATGATCATGAATTGATCAAGATCCCAAAGAAGAGATGCATCACGTGCTGATGCACATCAAGATTCCAGGAGAGAAAATGATCATGTGTTGATCATCAAATCAAGTGAAGACCCATCATGTGTTGATGGAGTTCAAATGAAGGATGCATCATGGGTTGATGCATATCAAGACAATGATCTGGACTTGAAGTTAAGATATGCATCAAGTTTCAAGAGGATGCTCAAGGCAAAGGTATGACTAGTTAGAGCTAAAAATGTGTTCCTAGTTTTTCACCAGTCTTGGTGATTGGTTGGAAGACTAGATTGCTAATATAGGTTACCGTACTATTAAGAGGGGTCTTGTCTAGTAGCTTAAGTCTCATCATGTCTTGATAGCTCAATCTCAATTACTCTAACTCTCCGTGATATGATGCTTATATTTGCGAATGTGTTTTGCAAATAGTTGATGCTCATATGTTAAATCCTTGTAGTATGGGACTATACATTGAGAATGTGTTTTGTAAGTGTTTGAAGTTCATATTTCCTACTTCTTGTGACTAAGGCTTATACTTGTGAATGTATTTTGTAAATGGTTGAATCTCATATACAATTCTTATAGCATGTGCCTTAGGTTTACGAATGTGTTTTGCAAACATATTAAGTCTATGTACCTAGTCGTTGTGTCATGATTCTGAAAGTGTGCAAATATGGTGGTGATCATTTGGGCTTATTTTTGGTGGCTTATGGCTGAAAAGCACTGTAGCTGGCTGAAAAAACACTGTAGCTGACAGAAGCTTATTTAGCATAATTAAATTTAAAAAAATTAAAAATATGTTAGCCCATTACATATAAACAAACAAATACGGGAAAAAAGAACCAGCAAAAAAGCTCAACAAAAAGCCAAAAGTTCAGAAAAAGACGAAATTTATGAATAGTGAAAAATAAGCCGGAAGCTAAAAGCTGAAGCCCAACCGATCACCTTTGTAACTTGTTAGGAATAATGGCTTGATCATTGTGTGCGCGATACTACAATTTGCCAATGTGTTTTTGCAAAATTTGTTGAAGTATATGCATTTCTCAGAAAAATTGGAACTACCGCTGGGCAGAACTACCGATGTGTAACATTGGTGGTCGAAGACTAGTATGGTCGAATATTAACATAGTCAAAGATCGATGTGGTCAAAGACCTGTATGATCGAAGATCAACGTGGTCAATGATCGACATGGTCGGAGACTTGTGTGGTCGAAGATCGACGTGGTCGAAGACCGACATGGTCGAAGATCGGTAGTACCGGCTCTGTGTGAGCGATCAGACCAGCCTGTGTGGTGCAGTACGACTGGAGTTGTGGTATGACCAATTTATCCGCGGTATGTTTTTTCAGAGAGATATGTTTTTGGTAGGTTTTCTCTTTCAAGGAAATCGGTAGTTCTGCATGTGCGGAGCGGTATTACTGCTATGCGGTAGTACCAGACTCTGTGTGAGCGATACTACCGACATCAGGCTGTAATGGGCTAATGGCTAGTTTTCTAACAGTTATGAGGGGAGTGGTAGTATCGGCTGTTTGCCGATGGTACTACCGGATTTTCTGGTATTTGTCTTTAACGGCTAGTTTTGTTGTGTGGGGTATATATACCCCCTTGTGACCGATTGGGGAGTAGGTTGCTTGACTCCATTTCATTCTTTAGAGCTAGTGTGAGGTTCTCCTCTAAATCGTGTATGTGTTGCACCTTGTGAGAATGGAAAAAGGTTCTAGATTGCATGTGTTGAATCAAGAGGTGGTTTTCGTATTAACTTGAGCTTATGCATTCGTTGCACATGGTGAGAGTCAAACAAGGGGCTTGACTTGTTACTCTTAGAGCTTGCTGACTTCTAGACGGCGTTAGAGATGTCGTGCACGGTGATCTTCTCAAAGAAGATTGTGAGAAAACCCGACATGTTGTGAAGGTTGGAACTCACCTACTCGGAGCTAGAAAAGTACCACTAGTGGAATTGAGATATTTGGCTTAATTCGTAGAGTTGGTCCAATTCATCTGGGCTTTATCTCAACGTGGACTAGAGGAGACCAGCAAGTCTCTGAACACCACGGTAAAAAGGAACCGTGTCATTGTGGTTTGTTTTTTGTACTCAATTTACATGATGCAATTTATATTCATAGAATTAAATTGATTACTTGTCACTATAGAATTGCAAACCTTTTACATAGACTTAGGTTATTGGTGCACTTAGGTGAATCTAGTTGATTTAAGCTTTATTTGTGCTAACCAAATTGATTTATGCTTCCGCATTATAAACTTGATTTTGGCCAAATAAAATTTTAAAATCACTTATTCACTCCTGTCTAGTCGGTCTTCTTGATCTTACACCCTCGCACTGTGATGTGGCCAGATGGGGTGCGGGCAGGAAGGATGTGGACGACAACCGCACGGGCGAGCGCCACTGAGATTGCGTCAGTGCATTGGGGAGTGGGCGGAGATGGACGACAAGCCGAAACCCTAGCATCCACCAAGCCACCTCGAGCCTCGCAACCATCCCTTTCCTCTTTTGCGCATACCTGAAGCCCGACCGCCTCCCGTCCTTGTCCTCTAATAGTGGATCTTGCCTAGATCCGCTGTCATCTGACACACCATACCGAAGGAACACGACGACAACTACTACGGTAGTGGTACTGGGCGAGCGTGGCCGAGACGACGGAGGATGGAGGAAACATCTAAGGGGTGCGACGACAGCTGCGAGGTGGGAAAGGAGCGGCTGGGTCAATCCAGTAGAGCATGGATCGAGAGGTAGTCGCTTCGTTTCTTCAATCATGGGAGAAGTGGCGGATGAGATCGAGAAACGGAAGTCAATCGTGAGAGAGAGAGAGGAGACGAGAGTACAAGATGGATGACCTAGATTTTATTTTATGATAAGATGGAATGGCTATGAAAAGGAAGTAGAGACCGCAAGTACAACCAGCAACTCGTACTCTTGAGTAGTTGAGGTTAAACCCTAACTACGTTCGCATGCGCTGATGCATATACGAAACCCAGAAAATTTACTAGCAATGCCACCCTGTTACGCAGTGCAGCCTAAAAAACACTTTTGAGAAATCCTCCCATGTGCGCCGTCGCGGATCGTGGAATTTTTTGTACGGATAATCCATTTTTTAATCGAAATTACAGAAATATACCCGCGGGAAATTTTTTTACAGAAATAGGCTCCAGTCGCCTAATGGTTGGGCGACTGGAGCCTTTCGCCCAACCAGACAGCGACACAATATAAGTCGCTGCACAGTAGAGCGACTGCATTAAATCGCTCTTCCGTATGGCGACTGGCATGCAGTCGCCATCCCGTTAGGCGACTGGCATGCAGTCGCCATACGGTAGAGCGACTGCAGGTAGCCCCCGTGATTGTTATAGAATTTGTGAATTTTGTAACGTTGAACCGGTAAAAAATACGGTGAAGTTGTAATAAAAGTTTATGTTCATTGTATATTGTAGGTGTGTAAAAAATTTTTAAAATTTTTTTTTATGAAAGATTGAGTAGAGAACGATCGATACATACACTGTTAAGTGAGATAGTTTATATGCGGAAAGAGATGATAGACTTATGTAAATTTAAATAAACTTCATAATATAACTGTGAGTAACATGGTGCATGTTTTTTCATTACATTCATAATATGCAGCACGCCTCACTGGTCACCCTGCTGTGCCCCGTCACCGCGCCCGCGTCCTCCCATACGGCCTCGCTTGGCCCATAGGGCAGAACCGACGTCAGCCTGGACACAAAGACATGAAATGGTCGATTATTGAAACGACATTACCATTTGGGAATCTTTGAAATGACATGTAACGTACCGCGATGTGAGCGTTGTGCGCGAAGTGCGCGGGGTACGTGTCCGTCGGAGCGGCGACGTGTGTGGCAGGCGGGTCTACCACATATACCAGCCTGGTACGGGTCTGCGGCTGGTACCAGCGCAGGTACTCCGCGTACTCCCTGCTGTCGTACGGGCGGTCCTCCTCCACGCGGTCGTCGAGCGCACCCTGCCACTGCTCGACCCAGGGCTGCATCTTCAACGACCAGTCCGTGCCTCTTTTCACCCCCTTCGCGCTGTGCCTGCGTATAAAACCATTACATAATGTGAGATACCTGCGTATAGTAGTACGTATGTACATATTTACCACAAACAATCACTCACCCGTGCACGTGCCGCGGAAGCGATGGTCCGTCTGGTACAGGAACTGGCTGCCGTAGCCCGAACTGCCGCATCACCCGCTGGGGTGCGTAGTCCTCCACGTAGATGAGGTACACGAGCTTCCGGCGGGTGAGCCAGAAAGCCCGGTCACGCCAGCAAAGTGAGGAAAGACCGGCAGGAGCACGGGCCTGCACTGCCGTATCATCGTACGGCACCCAACGCACGTCGTCGGCTGTGATGCGGTCGAGCTGCTCCACAAACTAATTTTCTACACTACATTTTCTAAACATAATTTGAAAATTAAATTTGTAAACTAAACTTTTAAACTACATTTTCTAAACTAAATTTCTACACTACATTTTCTAAACTACATTTTCTAAACTACATTTCTAAACTACATTTCTAAACTAATTTTTCTACACTACATTTTGTAAACTATATTTCTAAACTAATTTTCTACACTACATTTTCTAAACTAATTGTCTAAACTATATTTCTAAACTAATTTTCTACACTATATTTCTAAACTAATTTTCTACACTAATTTTCTAAACTAATTTTCGACACTAAATTTTCTAAACTATATTTCTACACTAATTTTCTACACTACATTTTCTAAACTAAATTTCTACACTACATTTTCTACACTAAATTTTCGAAACTAATTTTCTACACTAAACTAAATTTCTACACTAAATTTTCGAAACTAAATTTTCGAGCGCGGCCTTATATCCCACCTTCAGTCGCCATCCCGTTGGGCGACTGCATTGCAGTCGCCCAACCGTTGGGCGACTGCATGGAAGTCGCCCAACCGTTGGGCGACTGCAATGAATCGCCCAACGGTTGGTAGACTCTCCAGCTGTCGCGGTCTGGTTGGGCGAAAGGCTCCAGTCGCCCAACCATTAGGCGACTGGAGCCTATTTCTGTAAAAAAATTTCCCGCGGGTATATTTCTGTAATTTCGATTAAAAAATGGATTATCCGTACAAAAAAATTCGCGGATCGTGAACGCCAAGCTGAACGAGCCGCGGATCGTGGGCATTCGGCCGAGAAACCGCGGCTCTCCCGAGGTCTCCCCCGATCCGAAGCTGTCCCCAAGTCCAAGATCTCCTCTTCGGTCCAGACTTCCCTTCCTTCCCTCTGATTCCGCTCAAACCTTGGAGCAAGGTGATCTCGATCCCCATGGGTGGATTCGGGGCCAACTGCAGGGTGGGGGCCGTGCTCTTCTTCTCCGCCTGGATCACGCTCGCGGCGCTCAACAGGCTGGTGCGGCCGGTGCCGAATGGCTGCGTGATGACCTACATGTACCCGACCTACATCCCCATCTCCACCCCCAAGAACGTCTCCTCCGACAGGTACGGTCTGTTCCTGTACCACGAGGGGTGGAAACAGATCGACTTCGACGAGCACGTCAGGAACCTCGATGGCGTGCCCGTGCTCTTCATCCCCGGCAACGGCGGCAGCTACAAGCAGGTGATGATGCTTGGATTGCTTTTTTCTCCTTGAAATTCACTTCACAATGAAGCATTGCTACTTGCTGGCCCCAACTATAAATTGCACAACGGAAGGGATGCTAGTAAAATTCTGAACATGAACATTATGTTGATGCACCTCATGACTCATGGGCTCATCATGGCTGTTGATGCACTGCTGTCCTAAAAGTCATAAAAAGTTTAGACCAATGTAACAATAAACATGTGCTGGATTAGCCACATATGCTGCTGATAGATTAGAGAATGGAAAGGATCTACATATTCTCTTTTGTTTTGCACCTTGTTCATCCTTAATTCCTGATGTTATTCTGCTGAGCCAATGCAGCCCGTTTTACTGGAAAAGAACATGAATTGGTCGGTTAGGTTCATACTTAAACTTGCCATAATCATGTCTGTTCTGCCCATAATGCTATTTCAGAAGATAGGCCAACTGAATGCTTAGAAAATACAGAGAGATGCTGACATTAACAAGTCATGTACTTATGACTATGCTTATTTCTGTTGTCAGTGTATAGTACTACTGTTACCGATGATATAGTGATTGTTTCTTCTATTATTATGTTGTGCTTCTAGGTCCGATCATTGGCTGCAGAATCTTTTCGAGCATATCAAAATGGTCCACTTGAGCCTACATTTTATCGGGAAGCATCTAGTACCTTGTCAGTAAATGAACTGGAAGATCTTTCACTTCCATCACGATATGGCCGTATGCTGGATTGGTTTGCTGTTGATCTTGAAGGGGAACACTCTGCAATGGATGGTCGCATACTTGAAGAGCATGCTGAATATGTTGTCTATGCCATTCACAGAGTAACCAATCCGAACTTTTAATATTGAATATTAGTATAGAGTGTAATTGGACCTTCACTCGTAACTGTCATAATTTAAGCTTCTATTATCATCCCCATCAAGTAGAAAATTTCTACTGAACTGGATTTTTAAAATATGCAATAAGATTATGGTTCTTCAAACAAATGCAACATAATTTCTTTCTTACTGCTATTAATTTATGTCTGATTGTCTGTTTTTAGCTCCCATGTACATACTAATGCTTAAGGTTTTCAGATAGGTTTCATTGAACACACCTGAGCATCATTTTGTTCAATTGATTTTATCTGCAATTGGTCTTGTGCTTTGTAGATCCTTGATCAATATAGGGAATCTCATTTAGCACGATCAAAGGATGGTGTTCAATCCTCTGGTAACTTGCCATCCAGTGTTATACTAGTTGGACATTCAATGGGTGGTTTTGTGGCTCGAGCAGCTCTTGTCCACCCGGGCTTAAGGAAATCGGCAGTGGAAACCATATTGACACTCTCCAGCCCACACCAGTACTCTCCATCTCTCTCTCTCTCTCTCTCTCTCTCTCTCTCTCTCTCTCTCTCTGTGTGTGTGTGTGTGTGTGTGGGGTTGTGGATGTGGTGTTTTTCTATATGTCGTGTTGCTTGTGACTGGGTGGATGTGTGAAGTGTTACTCATGATGTAAAATGGTTGTTTAGGTACCCTCCTATTGCACTACAGCCTTCTCTGGGTCAGTTTTTCTCCCATGTCAATGAAGAATGGAGAAATGGATACAAGACAGGAGAGTCACATACAAGCAGTCCAAAACTCTCGAATGTTGTTGTTGGCTCTGTATCAGGTGGCATCCATGATTATCAGGTATCGTTTTTTGCTGCTAGTATATTTTCATTTTATATAGTTAATTACATGCAGATTTGATTATGTCCGTGTTATCTCCTTCAATAACAAGATGGTCTGCTCTGTAAATATGTAAGATCTATGGCTGCTTGTTTGCCAATATGTGATACACCTGTAGAGACTACAAAATCCCCACAAAATTTAGAAAAAGAAGGCCATGCCTATAATATACTGGATCGAGGTTATAAAACCTATATTCATTTTTCATAGTTGTTTAGTCCCCTGTAATTTGTGATGTAGATGCTACGCCTCTAAAAAACAAGTTTCAGGGTATTTCTCATAAAGTACAATATTTTCTTAGCTGGCATTCTTAAGTATTTTGCGAATGTTTAGTTATAAAGTTATCACTTTCTATATTGAAAATCTGAAATAAAATCACTTTTGTTCTTGTGCCAAATGATAAATACGCACATTTAAAATGTGACCTTACTTCTACTGGTAATTTTCATGGCATTTTTCAATTTTAAAAATTTCATAGGATTTCAGATAATTGATTTAGCATCAAAATGATTATTGCATGGGTTTTTGTTGGATCCTTGATGTATGCATGCTTTCAATGTTTGACACTTCAACATTGAGTGTTGTTTCTGAAGTAGAGGCCAATTGAATGGTGAGTTTCCATTCATTTTGATTCAGGTTAGGTCAAGGTTGGCCTCGCTGGATGGCATTGTACCTTCTACTCATGGCTTTATGGTAGGGAGCTCCAGCATGAAGAATGTTTGGTTATCCATGGAGCATCAATCTATCCTCTGGTGCAATCAATTAGCTGTACAGGTTGAAACTGTGTGTTCATGTCAAATTCTCTTAGTACTCTACAATATGTTTCAATATTTTTCTTATGTGGATATTAACCTTGTGCAGGTTGCACACACTCTTCTTAGCATGATAGATCCTGTGAATGGACAGCCATTTTTGAGTCCACAAAAAAGAGTTTTTGTGTTTGCAAAAATGCTCCAAAGTGCAGTTCCTCAGTCTTTGAGTTGGATGACTCATGTTTCAGGTTCTCAATCTTCAAATTTTCTTCCGAGTGATAACAGGGATGCTAGTGGTACAGCTCGTTTTTTTCCTTGTTACATCATTTGCATAATTGCAAATTGATTGCGTAGAAGATGAAATATTTTGGGATGTGTCACCTTATTGATGAGCACATAAGTCTTGGCTGGGGATCTGAAATCTTGGTAAAAAAATGGCTATTTCCATATGATAAAGAGTATCATAAGATTTTTGAAAATATTGAAAGAGTATCTGGCATTTTTTTCATAAAAATAGTTTTGCTGTCTGTAAAAGTTCTGTTGTGATTTGTGACAGTAATTGTAGTTCACCTATTCTAAAATTATTTCCATGTATACTATGTGCAAACTACTATGAAGGTTTCCGTGGTCATGGTTCTAATTCAGTACTTTCACTGAACTTTTTAAGTTCATGTTTTATTTAATCTGACCTTACTGCTATAATGTGAGGGAGGCTCATGGAATTGGTAGTTTAGTATGTCATAGAGAGATTGTCAAATTGCTAATTTAGTATGGCATGGTTATATTGCATGGCAAATAGACAGTTCAATTTTGAGTTTGTCACTAATAATTTCGACATCTTTCAGCGTTTTAATTGTAGCCTGGTAGGGCATTATCAAAGTAAATGGTGTCAAAATCTCTTGCAATTCTTGTTAACATAACAGAGTACATTTTATTGTAGAATTACAACAAAAGGATTTACTTTCTTGCCCGTCATCTGTTCAATGGACAAGTGATGGCCTTGAAAAGGACCTGCATGTTCAGTCAAATTTGGTTACTGTTTTAGCAATGGATGGCAGGAGAAGATGGTTAGATATTAAAAAGCTGGTAGGTGGAACTGGCTTACTAGTTTTATTTGTGTTGTATGTTCTATTACGGAGGAGTTTAATCAAGGAAACTTATTCAAAGTTCTGTTTATTGTTCAGACACCTTATTAGAAGTTTAGATGGAACAACTTCCTAAGTGAATAAACTTTTGACTGCTTAATTGGTTTCTTGTGCTAGGGATTGAATGGCAGAGGACACTTTGTTTTTGTAACAAATCTTGCTCCATGTTCTGGAGTGAGGATTCACTTGTGGCCTGAAAAGCATCATTCATCTGAACAAAATGAAGTACCTGCCAGTAAAAAGATAGTGGAAATTACATCGAAGATGGTCCAAATTCCTGCAGGACCTGCACCAAAACAGGTAATATTTCTAATTTTCACCTCTCACCTACCTACTTGCTGACATTCTCTGTCTGTCTGATTATTGTACACCAGTTTTTTTGTTTGTGCTGGTTACACTACAGATGGTGCAAATGAATTTTGTGTTCCTATCATCACTCTGTCTTTGTAAACTATTAACTGCAATATCTGCATCTTATTTTCCTATAGTATGTTAGTCTCTAAGAAAATGGCACTTATATTTTCAGTTCTGCTAGTGGATATAAAAATAATTTTTTAATAGAGTTTGTATTTTTTATCGTGGTTCAACGTTGCACAGTTCCTCCTTCCCTTTGTCTTCTCATCTATGTGTGTGCAGTGCACTTGTATGTTTATGTAGAGTACAACAAAAAAAAATGTTGCATTAGGGTACCTTTTCCCTTTCTTTTACTTTTTTTTAATGGTGTCACCGTGTCAGTATAATACACATTTCTATTATCAAGCTGATTTGCCTTGGTTCATTTCAAGTAAAAATCATTTGTTCCTGTTTGCACATTGCCATCATTGTTGTGATAATTATGTGTTACGTTTTTCGAGCAGGTTGAACCTGGGAGCCAAACTGAGCAACCGCCTCCTGCTGCATTTCTTCTACTAAGTCCAGAAGAAATGAGTGGTTTCCGCTTCATGACTATATCAGTGGCACCTCGACCGGTATTCCCTTGTACTCCCTCCATTTCTTTTATCTACTTGTACATTGCATGTATGTACTTTGGAGAAGAAAAAGAGTTAATTCCTTATATGCCACTGGCAATTTCCAAAATCCCTGATTGTGTCACTGACACAGTGAGTGGCATATAAGGAATGATGCAAACTTTTGATGGCAAATAAGGAATTACCCCGAAACAAGGGTTAAAAAGTCTTTTAATCAATTATCTATTGTTTATGGGCATGTTCTTTATGGCTGTGGTTTTTGGCTGAAATTTTTAAATTTTAGCTATTTGTGACAGAGATTATGGAAAGAGAGATACTCGCTTGCGATTTTGGATGGTACAGATGTTGGGCTTTTAACGTGTATTACAATTAACTTGTAGACCCCGTCTTGAAAAAAATACTCCGTTTGAAAGTTAGGTACTGTAGCAAAAGCCAAAAGTCGGTTTCAAAAGACGAAAAGAACAGGCCCTATTAGTAGTTGCACATATGTCTAGTTTACTTGATTTAAGACCTGGCACTTTAAAAAGAGTAAGACACATATTTGATTTTGCAAAGATAAAATATGGTTCTGGTCCCTCTTCTTGAGGGTTTAGTTTGGTCGCTCTACTTTCAAAACTTATACATTGCTATTGCTTTTGTTAAGTGTCAGCACAACCAAATGTAAGTGTCAGCACTCTGTGTTCATTACGGATTTATGTGTCTGTCTTGAATATGACTATACAGTTCGATGCATTAATTAGTAAGGAATAAGGAGCTGTATAATGCCTATTATGTGTTATCTCCATCCATGTTGACAGCATGTAGGCATGGCAACTCTTTC
Source organism: Dendrocalamus latiflorus (assembly GCA_017311315.1). Taxonomy (NCBI): domain Eukaryota; kingdom Viridiplantae; phylum Streptophyta; class Magnoliopsida; order Poales; family Poaceae; genus Dendrocalamus; species Dendrocalamus latiflorus. The sequence continues at coordinate 23,239,978 of CM029626.1, read as the reverse complement.
TGTCCATCCCTTATAATAGAATGACCAATCTGAAGTTCGTAACGAAATTTGAAAGTAGAGGGACTAATTTGGGCAATGTTAGAGGAATGAAAATCACATTTTACTGTTCTGGTATTAAAATTTTGCACTCGCCCACCTACATTGTGAGTTTCGTCTGTTGGCTCTGCAAGTTTTACGAAGCAATGTGCAATTGAAAATTGAAAAAAAAAATCCTTTGGGCTTGAAAATGGGAGACCTTACTTTTACAGGGTAAAATGGTCATTTACTTGCCCCATTCACATCAAAGGTATGCTATGGCAAGTCATTCAAAATTTGAAATAAAAGGTGGGTATTTGGAGAAAGTATGGATTCCCCATCTTCGGCATCTTCATTATATGAATGTCATGAATGGATAGTATCAAAAGGACAAGTTTTGTTCTGGTGCATGTCAGTGAACTCAAAATAATTGACCAGTACTTTGGGAAACTATATCACATCAATTCACTAATAGTTCAATGCTATGGATTTTTTTTGCTTTTTTGTTATAAAATCTCTAGGCAACTTCAAATTTACTTTGATATCCCATTTTGTGCATCTTCCAGTATTTTTTGTGGTTATAAATTTTTATCAATGGAAGCACATTGTAAATGTTTTACTTGCTGATTGAATTGTTAAAGTCGCTGCTTGTTCTGACCTTTAGTATCCAGACAATTTCAGGCAGACCTCCCCCAGTGGCTTCTATGGCAGTGGGGCAGTTCTTTAATCCAGATGAAGGAACAAGCACACTTTCTGTTGGTAGAATTATCCACTCCAGCTATGCTCCTGAAGTTAGTGTTTATAATTTTGTCAAAATATAGATCTTGATGTTTTGTCTACTGTATGCTACCGAATGGGTTGAAACTTGCATTTCTTGATATCAGGAAATATTTTTGACAGAGGACCACCCACTGGCTTTAAACTTGTCATTCTCTGTGAGCCTTGGTCTTTTACCAGTTACATTATCACTGAGAACTGCTGGATGTGGAATAAGAAATACTGGTGACCAAATGGAAGATAAAAATAGTGAGCTGTTGCTTCTCTTTAACTCTGTTCATATACCAATTTTTCTCATAGCAATGTTTTTAGTACCATTGTCCTAGTCTTTACTGTTAACTTGGTGGTAGTAGTAATAACTAATAACAGCCAGTATACAATCTATTCTGGCCATTATTCAAGACATAACCTCTATGCCGGTCAGCAGACTGATTATCATATTAGTAACCATCTAAGACCATACATTGGCTGTTGTACCTAGGGGTGGAAAAAAAGCTCGTTAGTGAGGCTCGTTGGCTTGGTTCAAAATTGCTTCAATTATACTTGTTAATTGGTTAAACATTAAAATGAGTTGATTTCAAATGAATTTGAATTTTGCTCAATCTCGACTCGGCTCCGCTCGTTTCTAAAAATACTTGTAAATTATATGTAAAATGATATTAAATCAAACTATATCATTTTTAGGAAAAGCTCGATAAGACGAGGAGTTGGCTCGATATCCACCCCTAGTTGTTCCAGACTACCAGTAATGCTTATCAGCTTGAAGAACCTTGGTTACGCATTGTTACCACCTGATAACTTTTCATATGTTGGTATGCATTGTAGACCTTTGTAAATTGCGGTGCTTCCCACCTGTTGCTTTGGCTTGGGATTCTGTATCAGGCCTACACATTATTCCAAATATCTACTCTGAGACCCTAGTGGTTGATTCATCACCTGCTACTTGGGATTCACAACAAGGGACTGAGAAAACTACTGTGCTAGTGCTGGTGGGTTATCTGTTGTGACTTGATTTTTCAACATGAAAGTAAGCTCAGTAGTCAGTAGTGACACTGGAAAAACATATATACGGAAATTGACGCTCTAATATTTTTGGCACTTGTAAAGTTGTAATGCACCAACTGTTTATCACCCCTGCTTATATATTTTTGTTCAACTTCTAAATTGATTGCTTTAATCCCTGCATTTTATCATTCTCTTTAGCCGCCGTGCACCACCAGCCGTCAGGCCATTACCATCTCCTAGCATGTGCTCTGATTCCTCATCTGCTTCTCACTCTCATTGCTGATCATGCTGCCATCACCACCAATTTCCTGCTCGAGTCACTGACCACCTTACTGTGGTTGCCAATCACGACTGTCTACCTTCCTAGTCCCTACAGTACCAGTCTCCACACTTGCAACTCTGGTCACCCAATGAGTTTTGCCAGTTACCAAGCCTGCATTGTCAGCCACAGCACCAACTCCCAGTAGCCGTGTACCACATTTGAGCTGACACATTGACATAGAAATGTTTCTCCAACATTTATAAATTATAATATTGTAATGTGGTATTTGTTAATTTCGAACTAATATTGATTTTGGAGTCTCACACAACAATTTTGAAGTTTTGGGGTGTCAATTTGCACAATATGCATTTCCCAAGTTACCAAGCCTGCATTATCAGCCACAGCACTAACTCCCAGTAGCCATGTACCACATTTGAGCTGACACAGAGAAATGTTTCTCCAACATTTATAAATTATAATATTGTAATATGGTATTTGTTACTTTCGAACTAATATTGATTTTGGAGTCTCGCACAACAATTTTGAAGTTTTGGGGTGTCAATTTGCACAATATGCATTTCCCAAGTGTCACTGAGCTAGTTTTCTGTGTTGATTTCTTTTTAATTTATCCACTGTTATACAGAAACTAAAATACATAATTTCTCAACTTTGAACTCATTACAAAAGGTGACTTCAAATTTTGTAGGCTGACCCGCATTGCTCATACAAAGTCGTTCTTCATGCTTCACTTAGTGCTGCAGCAAGTAGATTCTTTTTATTCTACTCATCAGAGGTAACCTTGTTATGCATAGACACTTTGATCCATGCATTACTACATGCTGTTGTCCTTATTTCTGAGTTAGATTCATATTCTGAGGATGCTATCGTAATTTTACCGTCTGCTAGATCACATTGCTTATTGAAAGCTATAGCTCGGCTAATTGATCAACAGAGTAAATGGTGACTCTAATTTGACATATGTTGTTTTGTCCTTCGGATTTTTTTTTCTGAGTTGGATTCATATTCTGAGGATGATACCGTAATGCTACTGTCCGCTAGATCACATTGATTATTAAAGCTATAGCTCAACTAACTGATCAACAGAGTAAATGTCATGAATGTAGTTCATGACTGGGTAACTAGCGTACAGAGGACGGCCGGGACGGCTTGAGGGGATTAGGGTTTCTAGAGAAGGATAGACATAGACTGGGATGATAGAATAACGAGGAGAGAGAATAGTTTGATATTTCTTTCTTGATCTGAACGAAGTACACTGCCATCTTTTTGTAAGGACTTAATCGATTCCTTAAGACCTACGCTGACACTAACTCAACTGGACTTGGACTCGAAGACTTCCTATCCTTTACTGGACTCAACTTGTCCTGAACATGGACGACCCCTACTGAGTGTCCTATGGATCTTCCTCCAGATCGCTGCTGCTGCTGCTTCTGCCCGTGTTGGAATTGGCCTCCTGCTGTTGGACATCCTGGCCGGTCAGCCGTAACTGCCTGCTGCTCTTGTGCATATCCATCAATGGGCTTGTCTGGCTGCATGTGATGGCCCACGGCCATGACAGTAAATGTTGACTCTTAACTTGATGTGTATTTTATTATTTGTTTAGACCTTCTAAACCACTGTTATCATGGTCATCAAGCTGTCACCTTGGCATCCAGGTGGCCTGGGGACGGCACCATGCATGGCTGATCGCTGTGACTGGAGGGAGGTAGATCGAGAGGGAGAGAGCTAATTTCCTAGGGTTGTTACAGGAATTAGAGACGTTTGGGGCCCGCGCCGGGGGGGGGGGGGGGTGATTCCTGCCTGTTTTCTGGAGGTCAATGAAGCCTCTGGTTAGCTGCACGCATCTGGGTACTGTCTATCAATGTATGACACTAATGATCTAATCTGCAGTTGTAAGCAATAATCTTGCCCATTAAATTTAATGATATTTAGATATCATGTAGTTAGCAGTTTAAACCACTTCAAAATCCATAGGCCTTGTTCAACCAGTCAGCCTTCCACATGCATTGGTTTGTACAAAACACCTTGTATACAAAAACCTTGAAAACAAACAGCTTGTCTTGATTGCTCCTGGGCCACAATTTTACCATCCTGTAGAAGGGAGATACTACAGCTTTATCTACCTCTATGTTCCTGAATAGGCCATGCATATTTACCAGTGCAATTTTAGGAAAACATGGATTTTTATGTTTTTGTTATTGCTATACTATCAGCCCATCTTTGGCACTGGTTGTCTAGGAAGTAGGAAGTGTTCCACAGTATGACATTGACGATTATCTAATTATTATTCTCATTTTTACACCATCTATGGACTTGCAGCATATTTACATCGAACAGCTAGTTACTGTAGCCAGATAACGACATAAGATTGGCCATGGTTACTTGTTAAACTGTATTATTTTATCTTTTGCAGATTCTTGGTTTCATGGTTGCCGTAATATTTTTTGGCCTGATGCGGCAATCGTCAGCATGGGAATGTGATTCTTCTGTGCCATCTATTCTGTCAGCTATAGAGTCTAATCTGAGACTGCCAAGCCCATTCGTGTTCCTTTGCTTCATGCCAATACTTCTTTTTCTTGCCTTTTTATTTTCCACAACGGAGCAAAACCCTCCATTTGGAACCTTCTTGTTTGTTACCATGATCTGCTATATAGTTGCTAATGGTTTCACAATTTTGTTGATACTAAGTTCAAAATTGATTCTTTATGTGGCTGCAATTCTACATGTCTTCATCAAGAGACGGTCAGTACACACTAAATACTACTTTGTTCTTATTAATAACAGTTTTTATGTTCTGTTCTTTCTTTTTAAAAATGCAGTGGCTTAAGATTTGGCTGGTACTGTTCAAGTGCTAGGAGTCTTAAAATTGCTAGTTATCTTTTGAATGGAGTTGGTTCATTTGATCATTGGACTTCCTTGCTTCTTGTTTAAGTGCATATTAAGAGGACCCTTGTTGATTAAGGCCTCGTTTGGCACAGCTCTAGCTCCGAGGTCTATGCTGGATCTGTAGTTTGTTGACTAAATTAAAGTGATTTAAATATTTTTATTTAATATATAATATAAATGAAATGAGTCATGTAATGCACTTAACATGCCTGCAACTCTAGATCCAGGATTTCCTAGAGCTACAGATGACCAGCTCTAGGAAATCTGTAGATTTCCTAGAGCTAGAGCTCTGCCAAATGGGGCCTAAGTATAGCAGTCCTCAGCATCATCTTTTTAACACTTTTTTGTAAGATGTGCTGGAGCCATGTATCCTTAATAGATATATACTAATGCTATTGGCTTACGACTTCTCCATCAAGCACGAGAGCATCTGTGAGGAAGCCGGACGGTTTGATTTCAGAATTGCCCAGTATTGTTTCTAGTGCAAACTGCAAAAAGAGTAGCTATTACATTCTTTCTGATACGGGGTCGCCCGATTTTCTCGACGTAGGATGGATACTCATGGGAGTCTTGATGAATCATAATGATCCTCTAATGCCAGTGCAAAGGACGAACACTCTTTAATCCGCCAAAACACACTCGTGTTGATTTCGTCTACCACCAAGCGAAGATCTATCGTACATCCAATTCCCAGCGGAAAGGCTGAATGATCTTGATTGAAGAAGACACTCCTAATTCCCTAAGGAATTTCAGCAGCAATGCTAAACTCGAAAAATTTAGTAGATTGATTTTTCTCAAACGTGATCTGTCTCAAACAAAAGGGGATACAAGGGGTTTTATAATGCTTCCCCCGAATTCACGCAAGGAAAGCTTGGCCAAATCAATCTCTAATTCGGTCAAGGTTTTCTAATCTAATTCCTAAAATTTAGCAAGTCTGTTTCCTTCAATTTCGGGTTAAGCCCCTATCCTATTACAAAACCGAGATTTGAGGTGGATTCGGTCAGCTTTTGGGCACGCAGGCCACATCTTGCGCCCACCATGAGATTTGTGATCACGTGGCCTTCCATTGATTTAATGGCTGCTTGGTTGAGACTTTCTTGGACGCATATATCTTTCCTTGCTCGCATGGACTCTCATTCTCTTGACTCGTTACCGGTTGGACCTTCTCCACTTGATCTTCTATTGCTTCAAATCTAAGAAGGCACAACATATTTGCATTAGGTAGTATGCTATTCTCATCTAACGTAATAGAAAACTCTCTAAGAAACAAAAGCACCTGTTGTTGAAGTAATTTAGCTCTTACTCTTGTCATAAGACCTTTCGGAGCCTCATCACTAGCTTTGTTATGCACACTTGGAGTGGACGATGAATGTGTAATAGATAATAGAGATGTCCTCATCACTTTCTACTAGAGTTTAATCTACTAATTAGTTTACAGTTATTACCTATATAAAACTTTTACTTTTTTTTAAGAAGAAAATTCTTTCTTTCTTGTCCATAGTTACCTTATAAGGAATTGTTTTTTTTTTCTGAAGCAAACTTTATATGCAACTGCTGTATCTTTTACTTTATGAGTTATGCATGTTGGGTGATTGTTCCCTAGAAGGGAAAAAGTCTGAGAGAGACTAACGAGCCTTGTAGTATTGAGTTTCTGAAACTAGTCTATGCGATTAAAACCGACAATGCATCCTTTTTCTATTACTTATCTTGTAACAATGATCTACAGTTGGCAATCATGGGAGGATGGTGTTCAATCTGCGTTTATTCGCCAATTCCTCGCTTTCTCATTCTCATTTCAGTCACTGAAGGTAAGTACCTTCTGGAAATAGAGTATATGCAGGCCTGTATGTTTTGTTCATTTTTTTCTTGTTGGCTCTCATATTCAGATACTAACTGATGTACATTTGAAAAAGATTGTGCAGATGATTAAGAACAATCCAAATATAATTGTAGCATTTGCTACAATACCTCTTGTCTGCTTTCTTCATCCAGCGATCGGCCTTGGTCTATTACTTCTCTCACATGCCTTCCATGCTCATTCAACCCTTTGCAGGTACATTTTAACTTCATTGTCATTCACTAGTTCTAATTACTAGAATTCTTTATGAATATTTTTACTGGTGCCTCTTAACTAAGTGTGCCATGGCTTGTTTTCATTCTGTATGATACAGCATTTTGTGAGTGGAATGTACTTAACTTGAATTTTCTTCGGTAGTATCTTGAATGCATGAACATATGGTCATATATATCTGTTTCATATATAGTTGCAATTGCTCAGCTACTAAAATGGATGTTTTGGTCTTGTTACAGTTTCTTAGCAGCATCGTTTCGCAGTATCTCTCAGAAAAAGGACTTGTATAAATCCAAGGTGGGTGATAATCCTATTATCCTATCCAACAGTAGACCAGACGGCCACCAGCAACTTCTGCCAACGGATGGTAGCCCAACAGCTGCGAAAAGCTTTACTGATAGTCAGCTAGAATTGTTTGACTGCCGGCATGGGATCATGATCTTGCATCTTCTAGCTACACTCATGTTTGCGCCTTCACTTGTTGCTTGGCTACAGGTTTGTCATTCTTACATACCTGAATATTATTGTGCAAGTTACTCGAAGTTTCCAGTTTTCTTTAGTTGTTGGCTTGTCAGTGATGACTGATGACATGCACTAACAGTAACACGTTGAATAATGCTTCGTCATGCTGATTTTGCCAGCAGCACCAGCAACCATAGTCATCTCAATGGACAAACGGCCATTAGGCAGTGTCTCTTCCAAACCATTATACGTGTCTCTTTCTTCATGTAACATCATAGATAAAACTTGGTCCTGTAAAAATAAAAGGAAATTTATGGGGTGTTTGGTCCATCATGGGATCATCCCATGATTTTGGTGGGATGACCCCGCCCCTCATTTTCCATCAGCATTGTACTTATGAGGAATGAGGTCGTGATGGAACGACCCATTCCATTCTTTGCACCAAACAAGTAGGTTGGGTTCGGAGTTAGGATCTGATGGTCCCTTCACCGCCAGGTTCCTCAAACCAAACACACCGATGGAATGGTGTTCTTATTGTGCACTTCTTAATATATAGGCCACATATGCTAGATAGACCACAGCCATATATGCTAGATAGACCACAGCCAATCTTGTGTTATTTTCCATACCTTTTTAAATTTGAAGTTGGGACTTCTGTTTTGAAGACTGGGACGTAATTGGATAACACTTGGTAGCCAATTCCTTTTTTTGGCCCACTACTGTTGCAAAGAAACTACTGGCAGGCTTGCACCTCAGCTGCAAGCTTGTGTTGTAGCGCAATTCAGTAGACTCAGTGAGGGTGAAGTGTTTTCTCCATTTCTTTGAAGTATGATTTGGAATAATGTGTTTACATGCAATAAAATAGGAAGTGCATCTGGAAATTGTTCATTTCATTCATGAAAAGCCTTGACATGGCATAAATGTCCTCAATAGATTGTTTATGGTCAGTAATAGTGGATACTCGTTGGTGTGGCTGGTTAACAGGTTGCAATTTTCTCCCTCTAAGATCAGGCTTTGGTACATTGACTTAAAGCTAAATCACACCTTGATTTGGGATACAGATTTTTGCCAGAATGTGGCTACTGCAGCAGGATATCCCAATGAAAGCAAATCACATTCCTACCACTCTATCAAAGCTTGCCAACTGTTGATTCGAGAGCCGATATATTTTCTATTTCATAACTTGGACATTCCGCAAAACACCCCACGAAAACATTGATAGGATTCTCATTACCACCATGCTACGATGTCCTATGCTACTTAATCAGTGGTGATTTAAATCAGTTCCTTTTTTTTCTACAGAGAATCGGAATGGGGCAGAATCTTCCCTGGTTCGTGGATTCCACACTTTGTGTAGGTGTTATTCTACATGGACTTTTTGGATCACAACCAAATGTCAGCTGTATATCTTTCAAGCTACCTGGAAGGAGAGGACGCGAAGTTGGATTGAGCTTTCTCTACCTTTTAGGTGGCTATTATTCCTTTGTTAGTTCCATGGCATTGGCGCCTTATAGAGTGCTGTATGCCATGGCAATCGTTGGTTTCATCTGTCTTGCTTCCAGAATTGTTGAGACAAGAAGTAGTGATATTAGTTCTAGAAAAATTCGGAAGCATTGGCATAGACACTGACACTCATCTTGGAGTGTATTTTTTGCTATACCGTGGGATACATTAAGGTAAAATAGCAGATCTTGGTTTTCATGGTTGCAAAATGCAAAGCATTGGCGTGCTTTGTTGGCGAGGCCAGTTTTGCGAGTGATACGAGGGTAGAGTATTGTTTGCACTGTCTTGGCGGAGTTCCAAAGAGAATCAGATTGTGACGGTCTGGATATGTTGTACTTGAAACCAATAGGCGAGGTTGACGAACAGCTTTTCAGGCCCATCGTTTCACTTCGTTTTTCCTGTAACGGTTTTGTCATGAAAGATGAATCAGTGATTGTGCATTGTTGAATGCAAGCATGGTACTATAACGGTTGTCATGAAAGAGAATGAATTTGCTGTGTGTGTGTGTGTGTGGAGGTTCGGAGCAGGCATATGGGGATACTTCTGTAGTTTGGCTTGGTTTTTTTTCTTCCCCCATTGCTGTCGTTTTGTTTTGCTTTATTTACAGCAGAGGTGTCATAATAAATTACAGGTGCTTTTATAGAATGGACACATGAGAAGCAAACTAAAAATTATATACAAAAATAATCAGCGTTAGCCATGAAGTACAGGATGCCGAAGTTGCATTTGCAATTTAACCCCCTACGAACTCGGTGTATGGCAGGCAGGTATCTTTACTATTATAAAATAATAAGTTGGTAGTTGTACGTTCATTCTCCTCCAACCGCTCTATTTCCTGAACTTCTTACAATTTTTCATTCTTCAATCGATCAGAGCAACTCTTTTTTATAGCACGATTCTCTATATATTTAATGAGTTTCGTTGTAACGTACGGGTATGTAACTAGTCAAGCAAGATGAATCTTCCAACGCCATCCGAGTCAAAAACTGGTCAAATTGTTGGTTCCAATATGGTGTAAATCGGGATAAATCCTACAAACTCGGTGTTGAAACTCGCCAATATTTCGTGCACTTGCCCTGCCTCCTTCCAGTTTGACTGGTCATTTTGTAAACCCTGTTTTCACATGAGCAGGATGAAGCATAGAGTTCATCAATGAAGACCAAAATTCTCAAGAAACACTCGGCACTGCTGGAGACCGAATGAATGATGAAACATGGGCGCTTCGTTGATTGGTGAGCTATCCTAGATTGTATGATTATAGCCACTTATTAATCTCCCATCCATTTAATTACAAAAATCTATCTCTCTCAACCAGGATGCCCCTCACATCTCCCACCAAAAATGGGATGCACTGAAAATTCCAAAAAAAGAGAGAGAAAAAACAAGAATCACAAGTATCAACAAATTGGAAGCAAGGGATCAGAAGCAAGAAATCGGCCATGTATGCTCATCGTCAGCTCATCCATGGCCATGAATTGAAAGCTCCTCTTTTCATGCAGGCATGCACACTTCACTTGTTCCTCAGCCTGCTCCCCCTCTCCTCCGCCGTCCTCTCCTTCCTCGCCGCAGCGGCGGCCGTCGACGACGACCTCGTCATGGCAGCGCCCTCGGCCCGGGCGCGCTCTGCATGGTCGCCCCTCGGCCGGTGCACGTCCGACTTGTGGTCGGCGGCCGCCGGTTCGTCCTCTTTGCTTCTAGCCGCGAGCCTTGACATGGCGTCGACGGAGGCCCGGTCCGGCGCCGCAACGCCATGGCTGCCGCCCGCGCCTCCGCCGACGCCGATGGCCCTCTCCTGCTCGACGAAGAGCAGCTGCACGATGGTGCGCAGCGGCATCCGGTCGTTGGCTATCGCCTGCGCGCGCACGTCCGGCGACAGCTTCCGGCAGTCGATCATCCGGCACAGCCGCTTCTTGTCCGCCTTGCTCACATCCGGGTGCTCCTGCACGTACGCCATTGACGAACTCGATTCGATCAAATGATCTCATAAAATTTCACAGATTTCTTACGCATTTTAAGTTGTGATTAGTTTCTGACCTTGAGATAGGCGTCGATGGCGTAGTAGAGGCCGTCGTGGTCGTTTCGGGCGATGTCCGGCAAGCACTCGGCAAGATCGACGAACTTGCCTACGGGGAAGTCGCGGTCGAGCGCGATGGTCTGCAGGTACTCGTCGAAGATCCTGACCACCTTCTCCATGGCGGCGCTCATCCGGCGCCGCTCGTCGGGCCCCGCCGGCCGCTGGAACTGCGCCAAGAAGTGCTCGAGCACGGCCTCCGCCGCGCCGACGTCGTACGCCTGCGGGTCCGACGGCAGCGGGATGAGCAGATCGGCCGCCGTCGCCTCGTCGAGCTGGGACCCGGCCTGCCGGATCAGCTGCGCGCGCGTCGACGACGACGCGCCGACGTAGTTCGCCACGCGCAGCAGCCGGAGCAGGAACCGGCCGGTGACCGACCCCGCGTCGCCGGGGATCATGGTGACGATTGTCTCCAGCACGCGCCGCTGCTTCGCGAGCGTGTCCTCGGCCGCCGCGGAGGAGCTCTGCGCGTGGAGACCGCCGTTGGCGGCGGCGCCGCTGCTATTGCTGCTGATGGTGTGCAGCGGGTCCGGGAGGTGCTTGCACGCGTAGACGTGCAGCGCCTCGCCGATGAGCGGCGGCGGGAGGAGCCTCGCGGCGCGCACGGTGGAGATGACCGAGCGGAAGACCTCGATGTCCAGCTCCGAGATGTCCTCCGTCCACCAGTCCTTGGGGACTGCTTGGTGGGGCTTCTTCGTGTACCCTGGCCTCGTGTATGTGTACGACCATGTAACCTACATTACAACCAAATAACTCACGTCACATGCAGCCACCGGTATGTATGTTTGGAATAATGCGGAAATTCTATAGGAACGTTATATATATATATATATATATATATATATATATATATATATATATATATATATATATATATATATATAATCATGTGAAATTTCCATATTACTACTATGGATTTCCCATGTTCCAAACAGGGCATTTGCATCAGGCCCGGGCCTGTTCTTTTTGGCTGCAGCTTATGGCTTTTGGCTGCGGTTTGTGACTTTTGGGCTGTTTGTATAAGAGATTACAGAGTAACAGAAACTCACGTGCGATTTTTGCTAATATAAATGAAGTTAGTAAAGTATGTACTACAATTAACTAGTAGACTCTATCTTGAAAAAAAATACTCTGTTTAAAAGCTAGTTACTGTAGAAAAGCCAAAAAGCGGCTTTTAGAAGCTAAAAAGAACAGGGCCGGGGCTAGGCTCGAGCTTGGCCCAAGAGGTCAACTGGCAAGGCCAATTTTGGGCAATCGAAAACTGTACTTCTTCTATTCTTTTTATTTGATGATTTTGATTTGTTACAGCCTTCGAGGTACGGCTTTGACTATTAATTTTTTTATAACTTTACATTAAGATATATTAATAAAATTATAGTATTATGAAAATATTTTTAACGGCAAATCTAATGATATAATTTTTTATATTACCAGTCTAGATAGTTTTAAATTTATCAACGATCAAGTTTTAAACTTTAAAAAATTTAACAACGTAGGTTGTACAAAGTAAAGTAAAATACAACCAAATAACTCACGTCACATGCAGCCACCCACCGGTATGTATGTTTGGAATAATGCGGAAATTCCATAGGAACGTTATATACACACACACATATATACATATATTATATATATACACACACATATATATACATATATATAAAATAATCATGTGAAATTTCCATATTACTACTATGGATTTCCCATGTTCCAAACAGGGCATTTGTATTAGGGTGACGGGGCTAGGCCAATTTTGGGCTATCGAAAATTGTACTTTTTTTCTTTTTCCTTGACCTTCGAGATATAGTTTTGACTGTTATTTTTTTTATAATTTTACACTAAGATATACTAATAAAATTATGATATTATAAAAATATTTTTAATGACAAATCTAATGATAGAATTTTTATATAACTAGTCTGATAGTTTTAAATTTATTAACGATCAAATTTTAAACTTTAAAAAAATTAACAATATAGATTCTATAAAGTAAAATAAAAAAGAATGGAGGGAGTCACGGGTTACGTGGGTTAGGTTCCCCTGAGGTTGCCTCCCTACTCCACCGAGTGGATTTCAACACATCAAAACCGTTGGTTATTTTCCATCCATCCATGTGCTCCATCCGCGCACCCCTCCCTCCTCTTCTCCCCTGCCGGCCATGGCGTTTCTGCTCAGATTAGCCCGCTGCTCTCGGACCCAACCTCTGTTCCACGAATCCAGCTTAACCAAATCCAAACCCATCATCTGCAACGCAGCTGGGATGGAACGCAAGGGGCTGGTTGCACCTTCGACATGGAATCTTTATACGAAGGCGATCGAGAATCGTCGGCGTCATCTCGGTTGGATTCAGTACGTAGGGAGGTGGGAGACGTTGCGCTTCTCGTCGGGGCCAGCGGTCGAGGGCGGAGAAGCTGAGCCGAGGTTGAGCAGCCCACTGTGGTGTGGAGTCCTCCGATCCACCCGGGTTATGTAGTAGTTGGGTCAGGCTCACTCAAGCAGCTCATCGGAAGGACGTCAACCTTTCAAATGGTTGGCGCCAAATTGACAGTGGTTTGGCTAGGACAATGCAAAAGAACCCAGAAAGCTAGCACTGACCTTTGATGGTGGGAGGAGGATCTTCTCAACGATGGAGTCGATGCAGGGCTGGACGATGCGGTCCTCGGACCACCCGGACATCCGCCACGCCGCCTGCAGCGCAGCAATGGAGTCCTTCCACCCCTGCAGGATGCAGGACTCGAAGAAGGACTCGAGCTTCGCCACCAGGTTCCCCTTGGCGACGGACTCGGTCATCCGGAGGAACCTGGCGGCCAGCGCCGCCGGCACGAAGTTGTTGGCGCTGATGTTGATGGAGATGCCGTAGCAGAACTTGGCGCAGAGCTCGAAGGCCTCTTCGCCGCCCGGGATGTCGTGGAGGGCCACGGGAACCGGCTGGCTGCCCTCGTCGTCGGTGTCGGAGCAGAGGCGCTGCAGGAGACCGCACTTGAGGAGGAGGGGGAACTACAGGTAAAAACACCTGAAATCAAGAGGTTGGACATTGGAAAGGGAAAGGAGCAAAATTGCTGCCCTACTTCTAGTTATGTAATTACAATCAGCATTTTTTTGGTGATGCTTTTCATATTTCAAGAACTGTGCAGTCTTTGAATTGGTTCTTGTGAGCTTAGTCCTGGCAGTTTTGCTATTGCACAGGTGACTGAAATTTTTTTATGTTTCAGTCACCTGAAATTGCACTCTCAATGAACTAAAATTGTAGTCCCCCTAAAAAAACAGCTACAACTTTAGGTGATTTAGAGTGCAACTTCAGGGACCTGAAATTGCACTCTCAATCAACTAAAATTGTAGCCCCCCCTCCAAAAAAAACATGTGCAACTTCAGGTGATTCAAAGTGCAACTTTAAGTGACTGAAAGATAAAAAAATTTCAATCGCCTGTGCAATAGTCTATCCCTAGTCCTGGAACCGTGATTGCTAGTTTTTTTTGGGTTTCGTTAAACGTCATCCGGATGCTTTCTTCCTAACTATCATCTAGATTTAAGACCATTGGATTAGAGATCCAATGGCCATGAATTCCACCCTCCTTTTGAATTATACCCCCTCTTTCTTGAAAAAAATCCCCCCCTTTAAAAATAAGGGACATCTTGATTTCTAATCTAAAAGTCACAAATTTAGATGATAATTAGGAAGAAAACATCTGTTTTTTTTACAGGAAAACCATGATTTATAGTTGCTAATTGCCATTTACGTACCAAGAGGTATGATGTTATCTGAAGTTCCTCATTCTGCGTGTTCTGGGAAATCGCAAATGAATCATAGCAAATAACACTGTATTGTTGAACCAGTAGTTCCATGCATGGAACCAATAATTTGGTTCTGTACCTACAAGTGTACTTATTTCTTCCTTCATTTTTCAGAAACTAGCGAAAGCACTGCCTGTTTTGTTCTTATTTCTTTCTTCATTTTTCAGAAAGGCCAGTGCTCTAGATATTTGTTTGCATACTTGATAAGGCAGGTCGCAACCGGTGTCGTCGGTAGCAGCATTTTCATAGTGGTAACAGAGTTTTAGCTGCAAATAATGTGGAAAACAGAAAGTACAATAATTCAGACTGAAGTTCAGAGTAATTTTGCTGTAGTCCAAAGCTAGTTCGTCAAAAATTATTGTGACGTTGTAATCTAAAAATGAGATGAAATTCTAGCAAAACAGTTTGGAAGTGAATTTCTTTTTTTACAAAACTTAAGCACTGTAACACGTTACTTAGCAGGTTAGTGTCAGTGTATCACCGCTACAGTTCTACTCCAATCTCTGCTCCCTTTTCTTTTGTGTTCACGCACAATGAGCTTCTTTGAATCTGAATTTGATGCATGTTTGTGCTTCTTTATTGTCGAGGAAGTATAAATCAGAAAGAAATTAGTGCTGTCATCTTAGACAAAAACCAGGACTCATGAACAGACCTGAAGTAAGAGCACGAGCAGAGTACTGCACATCACTAAAGCCCCTGTCACCAACCATTGGGAACTACACTCAAACACTAGCCTTTCACCACTTGTGTCACTTTAGATTTTGCCAGTAAGCTACTACTATAAGTGGCATTCACGAGACGGGCTAAAGAGAACTGGACATTCTATTCTTCCAGCTTGCTTAACTAGGTTTGCATGTTATTCAGAAGAAGCTTTTGAAGCGTGGATCTGAAAAGGCCGTGGCACACATTCTTTATGCGTTTCGTTTGGTATGTGAACCTTGACAATCTTGGTAAAGCAGACCCTCAGTCCTATGAACCTAAACCAACGTAGGTTCGTCGTTGATAAAGGATGACTAAACAAAGGTAGAGTCGGTTTGAGATCATCATTAGGCTTTGATGTAAGCTAATCATTGCTAGCGGCGACTTAGTAAAGGCCCCTTGGCTCATATCATCATTAGGCCCGTGACATTTCTTAAGAAAAGAAATTGCTAAAGGTGAACATGTGAAGTGATAAACTATCAGAGAAAGATGGATCTGGTTCAGCGCCTCCCATCCTACTCTATGTCTTTCCAATATCTTAATAATTCAGAGTGTTGCGAAGGTAGTGTGGCTATCAGATTTGCAAGCCTTCACAATTGGAGTTGATGGTCGAGAATATTTTTTCGATCAACTTTGCACTTTCGATGTGGAATAATTTTTTTTTCAGGAGAGATGTTCCTCACATCGGATTAGGTGACAACTTAAGGTATTTCAGTTGACTAATGAGTTTCTATAAATACTTTTGTGTCGATAATTCCACAACAAATATATATGTCTTCAATCTTCATAAAAGAAATACTGGAAATGTAAAAGCTAAAATTACGACTATTATGTATCAGTGAGTACCTTGTGCAGTTGATACTTTGTGTTGTTGACATGTATGATGAGATCGGCAGGTACGTCTGACACTACTGACCTGCCAAGCCATAGCAAATCAAAATTGTTTAAGTAAGCACTGCATTAATTCTTGACAATGTAATGATGTATCGGCTACCCTCTCTTCTAAGATGTTACACAGAATATATGCAAATATTCACTGAAAAGATGAAAAATACTACATGGCATTTACCTGATGGCTTCTTCAGTGTAGAATGTATCAGGCTTTGTCCCAAGCTTCATGTACTTCATTGTGAAAGACTTCTTGATCCCCTGCTAACGATGCTTTGGGTTAATTACTTGAGAACATCAATATTTCAGAAAATACAAGAAGCTGAATGCTGCTACTAACTAGTCGCAATGTTCAGAATCTGCATTGAACAATAAACGGTAATCTAACTGTTAAAACTAAACCTGACCAAAACATGACCGCTTTTGTCCACTTTTGGGCAAAAACAGAGCAAAATAACTGATTTGAGTTTTTCTTCAATTATTTGAAAGAATATTGATTGAGAGATAATATTGAAGAATACTTTGGCGTAAATTTTCTCTAACTTTGTCAAACAATAACCTGCTCATTGGTTACAAACTTACAATAACCCCGAGCAGAACATTGGCTAGAATATAACAAGTGCTTTGAAAATGAACTATTTCAATCAACAAGTTCGTTCTTACGAAATTGAAAAACTTAACGTGAAAGGAGCATTAAGAAGTTATAAAAGCACAACTATAGAAACGCTAGTAGATTGGTCAAAACTTTTAGAACTCAAGAAAAGCTCCCTCAAAGCAAAACAGATGCAATGTATCATGGTAAATTGGATCGATCCATACCTTGATGAATTAAAGAGAAACTCTGAAATCTTAAGATCTGCCAGCTAAAAAGCTGAACCTCAAGCTTATGGAAAATGTGAGGGGACTGAGATGTGGCCCTTCTCCTTTAGAGGAAAGGCACAATCAGCCCCTGCCAACAACGGAGAGGAGCTTTCAGGACCACACCTTCAATTGTGTGTGTGTGTGTGTGTGTGTGTGTGTGTGTGTGTGTGTGTGTGTGTGTGTGTGTGTGTGTGTGTGTGTGTGTGTGTTCTTTCTTGATAGCTAGCTTTCGGTGAGCCCCATCCTAGAGCTCTCTAAGCCCTTTCACCTTCAGAATATCTTTGAGAAAGAAGTGCATATTATTGATGTGTTTTTTGTATGCATTTCCTTGGGGTTTATGCAAGCATGACTTCACAACTAGAGTAATACATACATATGGTGGCATTTTAGGGGTCTTTTGATTTGATTAGGCTAACTCACCTTTTGTTTAGGGTGTTGATGTGACTTGTGCCCAAACCACACACACTCATCATCCAATACAAAGACAGGGTGCCGGCCACATTACTGAGAAAGGTGTGAGAGTTAGATCAGGCCTCATTAGAGGCAGCTTTTTAAGGAAACAAAAATCCAATATGAGGTAATTAAGATTTTCCCCAAAGGAGGGAGAGGCTACTTGGTTGATGGTGAAATAATAAATAAATTAATACAATCTTTTTCAGAACGGGGAAAAATCCAAAAAGACAATATTTCTGGGAGTTTGGGGATCCCTGAAATCTGGTGTTAGTTTTGTGCTCGTGTGCCTAGCATTTTCTTGAGTGTCCAAAGCGTCAAGGCATTAAGGAAGACATATGGGGCGCCTCCGTGCAACTCATGTCCCTTGAAGCCTCATCATGCACCAAACTCCAGCTTGTAGCATAAACATTCAGAGAGAGAGAGAGAGAGAGAGAGAGAGAGAGAGAGAGAGAGAGAGAGAGAGAGAGAGGGAGGGAGGGGGGGGGGGGGTCTGTGTGCGCCATAAAAAGGTAGGAGAACAAACAGTGGTGATTGCACTAATGCTCTGTGCTGCTTTCAGATGGAATAGTGCTCACCTCAAGCAGCTCTCACCCCACAAGGCCCCATCACATGCATGACTTGTTACTTGCTCTTCCTCTCCTATTGCTGTTCTCCCTTTTCTGCACAAGATGTTGGCAACTTGGCATCATCCCAGTGTCCATTTATGTATGCAGTCCTCAGGGTGCAAATACAGGCTTGCCATGATCAGTAGTACCTATGTGGAGTTTGACTGACCACATGCAGTTACTGTATAAATTCTTTGGTTTGCTTCCAAACATATGAATAGTATCTGCAAGTTTTTAGACTGCGATGCGTTTCGGTTTTTCATAATTCTGAATGAACTCACTAACTAGTGGGATGTGGACTGAAACATCAAGTGCAGCTAGCATGAAATGTACAGCAGATGCCCAGGTTCAATGGAGGAGGGGGTTGTTGTGGTAAAGAATTGCATGATGGAAAGGACCATGCAAACACATGGATTTAATGTTTGCAGCTGGTGCCTTGGCAAACTAGTACAAGTAGTATTCAATTAACAGCTAATGCTTAATAAAAGAAATGAAAACAAAATTGTTTCTTTTGATAAGTGAACAGAAAGTGCAAAAAAGAAAAGAAAAAATAGAAGGTATTTACTAGATGTGAGTGGCAAGAAAACATCATTGTGCTTTTCCAGCATGGGTGAACTCCATGGAGAATTTTATATCTCAAAATGGCCAAAAGAAAACTATATATATGTGCCTTTGGATTGTAGACCCATGCATATTAAAGGTTCCCATAAAAACCACTAAGGTCTAGGTATTTGTTTTTCCAGAAATTGGGATGCAAGAACTAAGGAACTTCGATTTCGTGGCTAGGAAATCTTCTGTCGCGAGGAAAAGAATGAATCGACGCACTTGCGGTTTGATTTTTTGAGAAATCACCATGGATCCAAGGCCCTGTTGATGGACCGACTGATGCGAACGTGCATGCAAGCGATGGCAGTTAGTAGAGAGAGAGAGAGAGAGAGAGAGAGAGAGAGAGATCACCTTAACTAGGAAACGCGCATGCAGCTCGGAGATGTCCTCGATCACCGATCCAGAAATCTTGCTCGAGATGTTGCAGGGGTCTTGGAGGCTCTTTCTTCCTCAGGGGAGGGGGAGGGAGGGAGAGTCTGGGGATTCTCGCAGTATGAGTGCACAGGGCGCGTCAGGCCTCCATGAGTTGAGGAAGTTTTATGAAGGGGGAAAGGGGGGATGCTGACAATCAAGAGATATCCCCCCTCCCTCAAATGCCTCCCCTCTCAGATGTCCTACACAAAAGATTCTCTACTTATTGGGAGAAATCATGAGAGAGAGAGAGAGGAAGCTAGCTGTGTGGTGAAGGAATGGGCGCAATGTGGCCATGGGAGAAAGAGGAGAGAGAGAGAGAGAGAGGATCTTGTTGCCCCCACAGCTCGGCGGAGGATAGTGTATTATTGCCGTCACTAGGCATTAGCTCCCTCGACCTCTCGATAGGCAAAAAAAAAAAAAAAGCAGCATGATGAGTTCATGGGAAAACTCGAGAAAAAGGTAGGTGTTGGCCAGAATGAATGGTTTATCAGAAGTTGGATAACAGTTAGCTAAATTAAGGCTTATCTCATTAGAATTTCAGCTTCTAACTTCTTAATTATATCTTTTTAGCTTTTTTAAAGATTTTGTTATTCTTTTATATTATTTGTGATAATATATATAAAAGCTGCTATAATACAAAATAAAATATAAGCTTATGCTTAGAAAGCCTAAATAAGCACTAATTGTTTAATATCTCGTATACTAGATTGGAACTTTATGTTGCTTTATTTTCATAGGCCGGGCTCACATTGGCTTCTCTTTTTTTTTCCTAGAAGAAAACTTAGAATTAGCATATATCTACATATTGATTGTGTGATGTACGTGGATATACATGTTAGTCCCTTTTGTTAAATTAGTAGTAGTTGAAGAGGTTGGCTACATTATTTACACCAACGCCCAACCCAAGTGTCAATGAGGTGGCACTCTACGTGTCGGAGTAAAATGTCCATCTTCTCTCAGAGAGCCAGATGGTAAGAATGAACAGGCTAGTGGTCCGGCGGTAGGGGCAACGGTTATCCTTCTCATCCATCAAGTTCGAACTTTATAATTGATACGGTGTACCTTATGTAATTAGAATATATGTGTATATGTTCAGTGGTAAAATATGTGTTTATATCTTATGATACTAGAGCTTTCGTAAATTTTAAATGTATGCATGCAAATATGGTATGAGTGAGATGTATGTGTGGTATACGATCCTTCGTGTACTCTCTAAAAAAAGTTTCAGATGGTGAGACTATGGGTCATCCCAAGGTGGATCTGGTTCCTCCCGTTTAATTGTAGGCTTTCTTTTTTTTCGAGGATAACTGTAGGCTTAAATAAGATTAGACGTAAAGAGAGTGTTACACCCTTCCTCAAAAATATAATCTTATTTGCATAAACCTTTACTTAGTACAGAGTTTTTAGTGGTTGGTCCATGAAACTCATAAAAAATAAAACGGATAAAATATTTCAACAAAATTTCCTAATATAAAGAATACAAAGGAATTATAAGGCAAAAAAAAGAAAATGCTTAATTAACACACAAAAATCTAACAAAATTTATTGACATCGGAAATTATCAATTTTAAAATGTTCTCAAATTTGAGCTATAAATATTGCATTTAATACATGATGAAATTATGTACGTCGGAGCCAAATTTGTTTTGAGACCACAGGAGCCAAATTAATTTGGGATAATTGTGTTCTTACTCTTGTCTAGTAAGCCAATTGTGATTTTGCCCCTACTTTCTCAACTTTGTGTTTTTACCCCTGTTATTTTGAACTGAATGGTCCGTTTGCCCCTGCTTCTGATGTCTGTTAGATGGACATAGATTAAATGAATTAAAAAAATTCCAAATGGGAAAAACAAAGGCCAAATGACCATAGTGCCCCCTTATCCTTAACTCCATCTCCACATCGCTCAGAAGTCAGAACGGGAGGGAGGGGAAGCCGCGGCTCTCTGGCTCGGGCGCTCATTCTAGGGTTCAGGGCGGGGAGCGATCTCCTCCAGGGCGCGGTGCTGCCTCCCGGCCGCGGCTGCAGGGTGCGGGCGTGACCTTCCTCCAGGCGCGGGGAGGCCGCGGCGCCCGCCCGTGGGTCGGCCTGCGCGCGCTGGGCGGCGGGGGCGCCCTGCCGCGACTCACCGGCGGCGGCCGCCTGCAGGTCCGGGCGTCCGCCCGCAGGTCCCGGTGGTACCCAGCCGCGGGTCATCTTCTTCCTCTGCCTCCAGGCTGCGGGTCTTCTTCTCTTCTGGGCACTCGGCTGCGTGGCTGCAGGGTGCGCGCGGGGAGCCCCACGCCTTGCGGAGATCTTGCTCAGCACACAGTGCTCTGGACACCTCATGGACACCGGATCTCCCGAATCGATGAACATGGAAGAGGAAAGGTGATTTCAGCAAACCCTAACCCTTTTGTTCTGTTCTTTTGTTGCGAGATTGATTGCATTGTTGACGGCAGGGTATACGGTTTGAGTTGGATTAGCTAACTGCATACTACTTGCTGTGGTTTGTAGGCCAAATCACAGGGGTATACGGCTTGTTGTTAGAATTCGATCATTTTTCAGCTTGCCAGACAATGGTCCAAAGTCATGGCAGCAGCGTAAAACTTTGCCAACTAAAGTTGTTGATGACATACATAGCTTTGGGCTGCTGCAGTTGGTTGATTTCATAGCTGAGCATTGCATGTGGGGGTCTAAGCAATACATAACCTTATGGCGTGATCTGGAAAATGATTCATTTGAGATGAAAACTGATGAACATCTTTTAGAGTGGTTTGTACTCAATGTAGACAAGGGGGTAGCTTGCATCAATGCCCAGATAAATGATTTTGAAGGGCCACTGCAGTTTTCACCAACCAAACGTAGGTGTCATCCTAGTATGAGAAGTAGAGTACACCTAATTGAGGGGGGCACAAATGAGGGAGCCACCACAAAAGAGGGAGCCACCACAAATGAGGGAGCCACCACAAAAGAGGGAGCCACCACAAAAGAGAGAGCCACTGATTTAGCAGATGATGATGAGGGGGTAGGAGATGATGATGAGGGGGTAGGAGATGATGATGAGGGAGTAGGAGATGATGATAGGGGCATGTTCTCTGACAGCAGCTATGACACTGATTTAGCTGCATCTTCCGACTCTGATGATGATTGCTCTGACTTAGAGTTTGATCCTGATGGGGAAATACTTGATGATGTTGATGAATATGATGCTCCCATGTTTTCATATGATCCTAATGACCCATGCATTGATGTAAATGTGGTATTCCCAGATGTGGATCAGTGCAAATCTGCTGTTACACATCATGCTATCTTGCATGACCATGCTTTTAAGATTGTCAAAAAAGATCAAGAAAGATTTAGAGCCATATGCAAGAGAGCTGATAAGGGTTGTAAGTGGACTTTTTTCGCATCTACAAGCAAGAAGTACCTTGGATGCAAGGTAATTTCATCCTCTGTCCATAATGTAGTGTATTAACTTGAGATGTAATTTGCTAACAAGATGTTGGACTATCATTATTGCGTTGTAGGTGAAGACAAGTGGACCAAAGCACACTTGTGGTTCTTTCAACAAGTGTGGTGAGTCCATGGCCTCAAATAAATGGGTTTGTGATAGAGTTGTGGACTTACTGCGGGATGACCCTGAAATGGGTCCTACAAAATTGCAAGATGAGTTAAAAAAGAAGTACTCAGTGGATGTTCCATATGATAGAGTCTATAGAGGAAAGATGAGAGCACTTGATATCATATATGGGAAGTGGGAAGATTGTTATGACTTGATTCCTACTTATCAAGCTGAGCTTCTAAGGTCAGTGCCTGGCAGTGTGGTCGAATTGGAGACTGAGGAGCATAATGGTCATGTATGTTTCATGAGATTCTTTGTTGCTCTAAAGCCATGCATTGATGGGTTTTTACAAGGATGCAGACCATATATTGCTATGGATGGAACACACTTGACAGGCAGGTCAAAAGGTGCGCTGGCAGCAGCTGTTGCAGTAGATGGTAACAACCGGTTATTTCCAGTGGCATATGGGGTGATTGAGACTGAGTGTAAGGAAAGTTGGACTTGGTTTGTCCAAAACTTGAAAAAAGCAATTGGTTCTCCTCCAGGTGAGTACAAATGACTACTATTTGCCTGTTTTCCTTCAAGTTAAAATTGTTGTTACCTAACATTGTCAATTATGTCACACAGGTTTGGTCATCAGTACAGATGCAGGCAAGGGAATTGAAGAAGCTGTTGAAGTTGTCTATCCAGGAGTTGAACATAGAGAGTGTATGAGGCACTTGTGGAAGAACATGAAGAAAACTTATAGTGGCCCTCTTTATGGGAAGAATATGTGGGCAGCTGCCAAGAGCTTCACAGCTGACAAGTTCAACTTCTTCATGAAGAATATAGAAGAGAAGGATCCCACGGCACTTGAATGGTTGGATGACAACCATCCATACATATGGAGTAGAAGCAAATTCTCAGAAGACTGCAAGGTAGATTATATCAACAATAATCTTTCTGAGAGTTTCAATAGTTGGGTGTCAAAAACAAAGCAACATCAAATTGTGGAAATGCATGACAAGATAAGACAAATGATCATTGAGAAATTTGTCTTGAGATCAAAGAATGCTAGAAAGATGACTGGAAAAATAATCCCGGATATCATCAAAGATCTGAATGCTCAATCCAAGACAATTAAGGACCATGATGTCTTAATTTGTGGGCCTGGTAAAGCAGAAGTGACAGTCAACAGATTTAGGCATGCAATTAACTTGGAATTGAAGACATGTACTTGTAGGGCTTGGCAAGTGACTGGAAAGCCTTGCAGCCATGCTCTTGCTTTCATTGCAAAGCTGAGTAGAGAGGTTCAAATGGATGAGTTTGTCCATGAATACTTCTCTGTTGAAAGGTTGAGAAAGGCATATGCATGTACTTTCATTCCAATGACATCCAAAGACCTTTGGCAGCGTGTTGACATGGGCTACAAACTCCATAAGCCTAAATTGAGAAGGAAACCTGGGAGACCTAGAAAGTCTAGGTTCAAGGCATATGATGAGGTTAGCAGTAGCAAGAAAAGAAGATTATGTACTGAGTGCCATGAACCAGGGCATTTAGCCAAGACTTGCCAAGGAGGTCTCACTGCTAGTCAAAAGAAAAGGCGCATTTCTTCACAACATGGATCACAGGAGGACAGCAACCCAAAGTAATTCATGGTATACTATTTATTTCTGGATCTATAGCCATTGCTAATTTTTGCTTCATGTTTTTTTCTTTTTTTAGTGCAAGTGCTACTGGGAGGGGAATGGGAAGAGGAAGGGGAAGGGGAAGGGGAAGGGGAAGAGGAAGAGAATCAGGAGAGGGCAGCAGTGACCCAATGTAAGTCATGGTTCTATTGGTGCTCACTTCTACTTATGCTATAGTCTGATCATAGCAAATTTTGAAGTCATGTTTCCTCTCTTTTTAGTGCAAGTGCTACTGGGAGGGGAAGGGGAAGAGGAAGGGGAAGGGGAAGGGGAAGAGGAAGAGAATCAGGAGAGGGCAGCAGTGACCCAATGTAAGTCATGGTTCTATTGGTGCTCACTTCTACTTATGCCATAGTTTGATCATAGCAAATTTTGAAATCATGTTTCCTCTCTTTTTAGTGCAAGTGCTACTGGGAGGGGAAGGGGAAGAGGAAGGGGGAGGGGAAGAGGAAGAGAATCAGTAGAGGACAGCAGTGACCCAATGTAAGTCACGGTTCTATTGGTGTACTTATTTGATG
The DNA here is from genome assembly GCA_017311315.1 of Dendrocalamus latiflorus. NCBI lineage: Eukaryota > Viridiplantae > Streptophyta > Magnoliopsida > Poales > Poaceae > Dendrocalamus > Dendrocalamus latiflorus. The sequence goes on along the minus strand of CM029626.1, from coordinate 23,214,864 downwards.
ATGTAATCACTACTAACTAACCTGTTCAATGGTTTGCAGAGGGCGGGGAAGAGGAGGGCGAACAGGAGGAAGGCTAGCTAGTTTGTTAGGTCTCTAGGTGGTCCTTGAATGAGATGCTTGTAGCTTTTGTGCACATGTTGTTTCTTTTGTGGACATGTTGACATGGTGCAGTTGCTTTTGTGGACATGCTGATATGCTGTAGACCTGTAGCTTTTGTGGACATATTGACATGCTGTATGGGACATGTTGACATGTTGCAGTTGCTTTTGTGACATGATGATATGCTGTATGGGAGACTTTGATGTTCTCCATGATTTTTTTCTCATGTGTTTTATATGTGCTATCCCCTGTAATCATGATGCTAGCAAAATACAGCAAAGGTGCTACCAAAATTTTGAAATTTTTTGAATATTAATTCTGAGCTGAATGAACTGCAAGTTGTGCAAAAGATATGTAACCAAATTTAATCAATTGTGTCAACATACAATAAAAAGTCTAATTCCAAATCAGGGGTAAAATCACAAATAAGAATAAGAAACAGGGGCAAAATCACATGGGCATTTCTGTCCTTTTGAACAAAATGTAACACCGTTATGAGAGGATGACGGAGTAGGGGCAAACAGGTGCTTCGTTTTGAAATCAAAAGGGTAAATTCACAAAGTTAAAAAAATAGGGGTAAAATCACAATTTCGATACAAAACAGGGGTAAAAACGCGTTTGCCCCAATTAATTTTGGGGGCCGTACTAATTAACTAGAAGATAGAGTAGCTTCCTTTTTCCTGTGCTACTGCATCCACAAACTTTGAAGAGGTCGCAACCGCATTATTTGGCTGCTTTCTGAGCATTAGCTAGGACAGATAGGGATGCACTACCTCCTAATCTCATCAAATCATGCATACCATCATGCTCTTTCTCCTTGGCAACTCTCTAGAACAATCTGTTTTCATTGTATACATGAAACAAAAAAGGCACTAGGACTTATCAATTTCTATCATTCCCAAAAAGTTTATGCGCTTTCTTGACATTTAAGCTAGGCTACAAAGGCATCCAAACAAGATTGCAACACTTCAATGTTCTTTGTCTATGTGCCTATGATTAGCTCTATGTTTTTCTTTCCTACAACACATGAATATCTCGATGATCTAGGCAAGTGAACCCGTGATCTGCACCAATTCCATCAGCTAATCCATATATATCGCAGGGAAAATAATTCTGGTCGAAATTTCTCGAAATTCAGTTCTCTTGCCCCCCAGAAAAGCCCAACGGGCAAACATTCAGCCTATTTTAAAAATTTTCATAGGTTTGACCGAGATTTCGTAATTTTTAATATAACTGTAATTTGTATTCGTTGACTTCAAATTGCATGTTTGAATATTTCTCAATTTTGAATTTCTTGAGGTGGTCTGATAATTTTTCTGCACCAAAATTGTTTCCGTATAAAGAGAAACACAGACGATTGGATGAAGTAAAATATGCACCTTGGCCCTTTTTTTTGGGTCCGTTTGGATGAAGGAACAGTAAAATAACTCATAAGGATATCTATAACGACTCCTGCAAAATTACGAGCAGGAGTGGGGAAAATTGGATGATCCATGCGTACCTTGCCGACAATTATATTCTTATTGTCAACTATGATGGGCATGGTCATGTTCAGAAAAAGGGACTGTGATAAACTTTGTCTTGTCGACAATTACAGCCTGATGTAAGAAGGCGCTTTTTCGTTTAATGTAAGATGTTAAGATGCAGGCCAATGGGAATCTCACTGTGGTCTGCTAGGTGCATGTCCAGTCACGGGGGTGACTCTCATGGAGGGTCCACCGGTAGCCTGCAGAGCTCTAGATCGAGGCTGGCTGCTTCTGTTTACAGGGCGATTTCGCGTGATAATCTACAAATGATGTTTCTTTCTCTTCTCTTTGGGAGAGGAAAATGATGATGTTTCTAATGTACTCGGAAAATGATGACGTTTCTAAATGTAATGTACTCTTAAGTTATTAATGCGGAGATATCTAGTGCAAACGAACGATCAAGTGCAATAATGGAATCCATTTCAGTTTTGACATGAAATTAACACGAAAAATTTCTAACTTCAAATTATTACCTAACGTGCGAGTCGTCGCTTTCGAATGAGTAGATTTGTCGATCTAAGAAGGATGAGGGCCTTGCACAAAAATCAAGGCAACTTTGATCATGACAATAAAATGATAAATCTTCTCTATGAACAATACTCCAAGAAACTCCCATGTTGCTCTTCTGGGCCACAAGCCCAACCTCTAAGAGCCCCAAGCCTCCTCTACCCCCTTCCTCCTCCTCCTCATCATCGGTGCAGTGGTATGGCAGGGCCTTCCCTAGCACCAACTCCCTTCCCTCTCCCCCTCTCTTTCTCTCTTAGTTGTGGCTTTTGTTGTTGTTTCCCTCAGATCTAGATTTGGCAGTGCCCCTTCATGCTCTCGTGTTAGGACACCGACAGCCTTGTGTCCTCGCTTGTCCAGCACACCGTTTAGCTCTTTACGATGCCATGGCTGCCATCGATGTCACCCTCGCTAGATCTAGCAGGGTGGCCAAGCAAGTGAGGTGCCCAGGTGGCCAATGTTGATGGTAAACTGGTGGTGGTGGAGGTACTGTGTGACGAGGTGGTGAGGAGGTTGGTGGTGGTAGCGTAGAGGCTACTAAGGACCGTCATCCTCTGTGATGCAGCCGTGGTTGGAGAGGAAGAGTATTAGGTGGTTGAGGTACCTAGGAAGCCTCCTTCGGCGTTAAGCAAGGCTATGGTGTTCCTCGTGCAACCAAGTTTTAGATTCTCGGTGAGCAAGAAAGAGGCTGCAAGTCATAGAGGCTTTCGAGGGCTGGACTTAGGCCACGAGCATAGAGGCACCTCGACGCAGTGTGCGGCCGAGGTGGAGGTGAGTGAGGTGGCTTGCCTCTTTGCCCTGTGTCCTCACATGGCGTAGCTGGCGTCTATGTCGCAAAAAAAGGTGTGTCGGGTGGCATGTTGGCTTCGACTTATCGGCAGCATGGTGAGGCACGAGGCACGTGTTGGGCCACATAGGGACGGTGCTTCTGCCGGTTGGGGCGATGGTGCTGCCCACTTGTGCTCGCAGGCATCACGCCGATTCAGACGTCTGAGGTATGGTAGGTTTGTGCTTTGATGCGGCACGTTTCTTGGCACATCTGTGCCACTGTGTTGTGAAGGTGTGTGACTCGTCCTCATTGCTGCCCCATGCTGGACCACTTCTTCTTGGACATTCATATGTTGGTCGACGTGCTTGTAGGGAAGACTTGGTCTTGCTATGTGGTGGGGCCCTTGTTATGGTGTTGGTCGTGGTCCTAAGATGTAGGCCCACAATATAGGGGCCATGTTTAGCATCTAGTCCGAGTCCTTGAGCAGGTCGGTCTCCGCCGTTGTGCCTGTGGAGGAGGGGAGGCATGGGTGACGTCAACGTGCACGCTATCCTCTTTGTCGCGGTTTGAAGCGGAGGGGCCGTCTCCTCATTTGCTTCTTTCTGAAGCTGTCTTGCTGGTTGTTTGGTGCTTTGCACTAGCTATAGTTCCTCGTTGCTATGGCCTGTTGTCCTGGTAATTGCCGTCCATTGTGGTGTTGGTGCTAGCATAGCCAGTTAGTGTGGTGCTGTGGTGGGTTCACATTGGTGAGCTGTGGTGTTGCTATTGCCGTGATGAACATCCTCATGTTGATGACTGCACTTCAAATCCTTGCAAGTATTGTGGCCCCCTTGTTCTGCGCTTTACCTTGCAGCCAACTTGAGGCTTTGTTATTTGTAGGCCGGGTAAGGAGCATGTGTTGTTATTGCTCCATAAGATTCTTGCCTTATTGGAGCTAGTTGTGTTTGGTATAAGTTGTGTTTTGAGACTCCTTCCCTAGTGTTGGTGCTCCCGTTCTTAAGGCCGGTGTAGGTATTTGTAGTGTTCTCGTTCGGGGTTGGTGTTTATATTTCTCTCTTTTTTGAACTAAATGGTAGAGCTCTTGCTCTTCGTTTTAAAAAAAATAAAATATTGTATGCAATCCATATAATTTGTATAAGGAAAAGATGATACAATGAATTGAATTGAACATTATTTTTATGTCCCATATAGTCCACGTGCCACCACACGGTCCTTAATTAAGAAGGTTGATCACCACACGGTTCTTAATTAAGAACGTTGATCACCACACGATCGTTAATAACCTTGAACTAGGGGTCCGGATCAATACCTTAAGTTTTGTAACTAGCGCAATGTGTGCTTGTTGCGTGGCTGTGACGGCGCAACAATGAGCTCCTTAGATTATCTACTATGGTAGATCTAACTGGTTTACTAGACGCTATGCAAGTAAGGAGTGTTCGTATTAATTGCGATTGCTGTTTTTTGATTGATTAATAGTTTTCGGTTGAAAATAAATAGCAGCGGCTGAAAGAAGTGTTTTTAAAGGAAGTGGTAAGCGGTGCGAAAAGTAAGGGAGAGATACGTACGCGAGATGGGAGCGAGAGGAGTGGGGGTGTAGTTGCACCTGTGACCTCTGCCTTATCCTTAGAGTAAGATAGAAGTGAGAGGAGTGATAAAACAGTTTTGAGAAGTCATATATTTCTATTGACTTATGGCTTCTCTAAGCAGACGAACACCATCTAAGTATAATAATATAGTAAAATCACGACTAGCGAAAATAACAATTCATATGAAAAATAAATGGATGATTCCAATACAAGTAAACTGAGAAGTACAATTTATTTTTTTTCTTTCTTTATGTTTATTTGGTACTATATAAGCTAAGTTGATTCTCATGATTTCACCTAATTGTTGATTTGCACTTCATATCTCCCATTATTAAAATCCAGCTTAATTTGCGTTAGCCTTCACGCCTAGTGGAGGAGCCGAATTCAAGGTTGCGGGATCGACTCAACAACCCTTTTTAGACACACCGTTAAATATGAGAGTTAATGTGTAGAAATCCATAAAACAATACTCCTTCGTTGATTTTTACAAGGTGTGCATGTAGTTCGAGATTCAAACTATTCAATTTTTGCAAACAGTTAATTAGTCCAACAAGGTAGAGATTAGTGACAAAAAGTACCATTAAATTCATATTTAAAACTATTTTTATATGATCATAACTGTATAGTTGTTAACAATATATCGTAAAAGATATTAACGGTCACATTAAGTTTTAGATTTGGAGACCGACGGAGTACATAATTTAGATGGAATTTTATTTCACCTGAAGGGTGGCAATTAATTCTGGCCACATATATATATATATGCTGCTGATCGCGCCTAGGTTCGTGGCCACGTTCAAACTGTCTGGACTCTGCACTAGCTAGCATGTGTAGGACGACATAGGGCGGCCCAAGCCCAAGCCCAAGCCCAGCCCGGTCCAGACCAGCCCACCATCTAACTGGGCCTAAGGCTTGTATATAGGCCATTTTGCAGGCGACAATAATGTGCCTGATCACTATCAAACATGCCATAGGATGCCACCGGCCACTAGTGCACAGACACACGTTCGGCTACACAACCGTCCACCGCAGGCAAACCCTCCGCCAAGATATATTGGCCATATGATTTTGGTTACAGCAAATGACTTTTAACTACACTTTTTAAGATGATAATATGCAGTAGAGACGTCGATGACGCATACGAGAAACTACTTTAAGAAACCGTTTGGAGAAGCCATTCTGTTTATTTTGATTTTTTAAGAAACCAAAACGAAAGCGTAAAAGCATTCCAAAACCCAAAAAACAGCCCCATTAACATTGCCCAAGAAGCTTCCCTCTCATGGCAAAGTGATTCTACAGCACAACCTCTGCCAAAAGTTACAATGTGCAGCAAGTATGCAGTTCCAAGGATCAAGCATGGGCATCATATCAACGTGGAACCATGGACAAAAAGAGGAGGCCTCATGATTGATTCCCTATACAAAGGAATACTGTCCCATACAAGGGAAGGGAAGGGAAGCTGCAAGCTAGCAAAGAGCAAGCTGATTTATAACCACAGCGCTCAATTTTCACAGTTGGCCATGGTTCAATAAAATTTCACTAATTTCGTTTTTTCAGAGGGTACCGAAAGAAAAAGCATTCAGCCAAATTTTGGCCAAATTTGTTCTCATTCGAAATTTGTCTAAATTTTGATTAAATCTTGTCAAAATTCAAATGTTGTTCGAATATTTTGTCCGAATTTTTAGCCGAAATGTTGAAATTTCATTCGTTTGTCTCCTCCGAATTTTTTTTGTAAACCGAAAGATTTTCCCTGGGGGTGGGACGGGAGACCCACCACTGCCCCACGGTCCTCATCAGCTCCACCACCACCACCACCACCAACCCACTTCTTCTGCATGCAACAACACCAACTGAGACGAGCAGCAGGGATATTCCATGTCACCATCCACACCCTCCGGCCAGCTCGATCGGCTAGCGCCCCGCCGGATCACGCTGTCGGCGACACCGGGAGGGCAGGCCGAACATCGACAGCGATAGGGCATTGCCGATTCCTCCGGTTTGATATTGTCCCCTCTGCTAGCTAGATAGCCAGCCCTTTCCCCTCCCTCCACTCACCCGGCCTATATAGCTCCCACTACACTTCTGCATGCACTTGATGTGTATTTGGAAAGGTGGCTCTGATGGCTGCCAATATCCTGTCCTAGGTTAAAAGGGGATCAACGGTGGGCTGTAGGGTTAGACCAGTGAAGGCCATGATGCACTGATGATGGGTATGTTGGTGAGATCAGATCAATTCTCACCTGGAGAAAACACTACTGAAGATTGCGATAAGTGATTACGTTTGATATGTGCATTGGTAGAGTTGAAGTGATGAGGCGAGCAGGGAACTGAAATATTTGTCCAGGAAAGTAGATTCCATGTTTAGTTCTGCTTGCTGCGCGATGAACATGAGATCACAAGCGTTCGTGCCGTGCAAAAGTGTTTAGGCTTTCAGCTAGCTAGCCATGCATTGATGAGCACATTGGCAGAGAACACAACATGATATGATGCTGTTGTTGCAGTTCATTGGACTTGACGGTTTTTTTTTGTCAGAAAGGTGGGGCGAGGAACTCATGGTAAACAAGGAAGCAGTTTGCTCCTTGTGATAAAGACAGGTTTTTCTTTTTCTTCAGAAAGGACATGAACGTGTTTCCTACTGCATTTCTTGTTTCTGATGTCCGAATTCATGGCTTTTTGTAAAAAAGAAACAATGGATTAATGTGAAAAATCTGTTAAAATATCTGTGATAAAGGAACCGATAGAATCATTGCTAGAACCATTCGGTCATGCAGGTGTTTTTGTGATATGCCAAGTGCAAGGATGGGTTAAATTCATGCTGCAAGTCGTAACAAGTAGAACGTAATACTAATGTTCCATCTAGTCCCAAAAGATTAGACACATTTTAGGACACGTGTAATCAAACTTTCTATACTTTAGCGATCGATATCGAAATGAGTGACTAAGGAAATTATCTCGATCAAAGCATTATCGACCATATACTGGGTTTATTCTTTCTTTTTTATTGAGAGAGAAGCCGTAACAGTCAAACGTATTCTTTCAACTAGCTAGTTGTTGAATGCTATCTTTTAAGAGATGATTAATTTATTAATTCTCGGTTACTTGTTATAGCTTCAAGCTAGGTGCAAATACACATCAAGCAACAATGTAATTAAAAAGTTAAATTGCACTCATCTAGCTTTGCTGAAGCAATTTGCAGTGCGCCAAGGCGCTTCGGGTCTTGGCCCAGTTTTGCAGTGCAAGCTTGTCGCTGTCTTTTGGGACACACAGAGAAAGTCTGCGTACGACGGGTAAGCGGTAGTGGAACTGGCTTGGACAGTGATAAAACGATATGCTCCCGGATTGGGCTTACAAGCTGTATCCAAGCTTGTGCTGTCGATCAATCAATTGGAATATGGAATTTTTGAGCCACGATGCTTTCTTACTTTTCCTTCTTTCTCTTCTCCTTGTATCTGAGCATTTTGTCCTGTTCTGAAAAACATATATGAGTAGGAAATGGACCGGAGCAGATCGACACGCGGGCTTGGAGTTTTTGACCTGTTGTGCCTTCTTCGTTGAACATATGCACAGGTCACCATACATGTATACCCCGCGCGCACACATAGGTGCATGCGCTCTCTTAGCATATGAGATAAATGAGTGATCTCATTGGATTCTCACTAAGACTGCCTGGCTACTTTAGAAAGGTGAGGTTGAAACATTCCTATATATACTAATCGTTCTCATAGAAGGATTATTACTTCCAACTAGATGGAAACTTTATAAGACCATGAGGTGCGCCCATATATGGTGGCCCAAGGAATAGACAATCTCATCCAAAGCAAGGTAGAAGGAGTTGACGGTGCACGAGAGGATTAGAGGCTATATTATTCTATAGCACTAGATTCAAGGATTCAATGGTCAAAAAAGTTCTACAGGGTTGTGAGAGGACAACAATCCCTTGTACTCTTTTGATGTTGTGCTTAAGAAAATTTACGGCCGGCTTTATCAAACCTTTTCCACGTTGTGATTGTTTCGTTGCTATTATTTTGGTTATCTCTATGAGATTCATATCTTTTCCTCTTGATACAATGCACACTTGTGCTATATCTCACAATGTCAGATTCGATCCATGCCTCCTATGCATAAGAAGAGATATCATAGTATAACAATCTTCTCTTTTTAAGCAATCATATTCTAACAAAATAATGGATCTATTCTCAAGTAGTAGAAAAAAATCAGAATTCCCTACCATTTATTAGGCCAATTTTGAAAACTAAAAAAAGCAACCAAAAGAGTATAAAATTTTCAATAAAAAATCTTTGGAAGTATTTCAAAATTTAATTTTTCTGACATGTTTAAAAATAATAAATTAAACACACATATATATATTTGGATTTTTGTAGAAAATCATTGTGCAAATTAATATAATTTCCCAAATATTGATCAAGCTGAAAAAAAAACTAGCCAATTTCCCACATAATTGCACGGCTATATATTACAATTAATTCATATATTTATATCAAAACATAGAGTTATACTTTACAACTCTAATACTTACTGTAACATCTCTTGTATCTATATCTCTTAATATGCAGTGCTATAATCTAGGCCCATAAAAATTGATGGTGTAGCTCTTTATCTTTTTTTGTCCAATTAATGTGGTAAAATATAGCTTTTGAGAGTGAACATGATGCCTTTTTATTTATCATTTTGATAATATAATAGATAAAATAATCTCAGGTATTTTTGATATTGTGTTCAGTTATTCGATCCACCACCAACGGCACATAAAGAAACCAAGATCTAATTTCAAACTTGACTTGAGCAAGATCCAAAAGCTGCATTCAAACATACTTTAAATTTACTAAAGGCTTCTGACTGATCATTTGACATATCCGACTAAAAGCAGAATCTTGAACGCTGCACTATTAAATATTCCCCAAACATATTTTTTCAGATATTTTTCGTACTTTTATATTAGTTCATGGACGGCTCTTTTTCCTCAGTCCATGAACTAACAATGATCTAGAAGAATAAAAAGGCACTGACTTTTGGAATGGAATCGATTCGATCGATTGCCCATTTTGACCAGTGAAAAGAAACATAAAATCCGACCTCCTACTTTTGGCCGCTCGACTGCAAAGCAAAGAGTGATGAGGAACTTCGTATTACATCCATAGATGCAAAAGCGCCAATCTGCTTTCAGATAAGTCTTAAGTTTCTTAATATTTTCCGTGCAACCATTAGCTCATCTCCTGCTTCGTGTGTAAGTTTCGGGCATCAAATTAAATTTGATGCGATGCTATTTCTTTGTGGCAAGAACAATGTAATAATTAATGTACAATGTGCAATGAAAGATCACAATCGTGCAATACGAGCAATAGAAAAATCTACACTGAGGCCCTATTCAGAATACAAGAATTTCACACGAATTTACAACAACATTGCTGGGATCAGTATATTTCATCCAAAATATCTTGTCGAATTCCTTCGTTCTTTAAAACTTTGTTCCTTTGCCGGTTTGTTTTTTCCCATATGGGAAAAACTATTTAGTGCAACTATGAAAATTTGAGCAACAAAGAGACTATATTAAATATCCAGAAAATTAGCCAAAACTTTCCCGGTGTGAAAATTAGTTTAATTATGTTTAGTCATGCAACTCCGATAATATACCTGTTAACTACATGTGGTTGCCGGAGTAGTAAGATGTTTGATTGCTTGCCAAATTTGCCACACACAGATAAGTTTTACTTTTGTTGTGTAGTGTTCGTTTTATGTGCATAGTTATAACTTACCACGCTTTCTTCGCTCCTGACCTAGTTGTCATAAAACTCATTACAAGCAAAAACTTGTTGCAATTGCAGTGAACGATTTTGCCGAGACAATAATTGTGGCTTGCCACACTTTTGACACAAGAGGTGTGGCAAGCAACCAAATACCCTAACTCCTCTCTTTGAGTTGAGATGCCCTACTTTCCACTTCTCTTTGCTACTGCCACGTTTGCAATCTTAAGATCTTAAGACCACCTTTTTTTTAATTATTATTATTATTAATACTACTACTACTACTACATCACCATTTTCCATTGCTATTACAACACCCTTTTCTTTCTGTCGAAACAATGCACAATTGCAACATAGTTTTTCAGCATGCATATCCTCATACACCGGATTCGGAGCCACGGAAAACTACTATTTTCCAACCTCCAGTCCAGTCATAACTAAACATATATAGGCCTAGTCGATTCCTACTAAGTGCGTGATTTATATCATGATCCCCTAATTTATCATGAAGAGAAAAACAATTGAGAGTGCTAGGAAAAAGAAAAGAGAACTTGGAAAAAGGAGAACAAGAAACAAAGTAACCATCCAGGAGTGGATTTGGTCATATATAGGCCTAGTCGAGTCCAATTTGGAACTGATGGGCACAAAGTTCGGCCCATGATGGGCTTTACTACGTATTCTAAGCCCAGCCAGCCAGAAGCATTGATGAGCACAAGGCTGCATAGTTGCATATACACTGCCAAGGCGTCCATGCAACACAAGGATTTATATGTGTGTGTGTGTGTGGGGGGGGGGGGGAATGCTTGTATGCATACGTACGACGGGACAAAAAAAAATCGGATGCCCTATTGGCTCACGATCTAACACATCGATTCAAACAGAAATATCAACCACTGTGCCAGCGACGCATTCTTCTTATCCATTCATCCTATCCAAGTCAGAACCATGAGTCTACTACCCACCTCTCTTTTATGTCTCTCTTTCATCAAGTGATTACTCCACTGCTCTCACGATGATGAGATCCAACCGAACCATCACCATCGAGCTCTTTGGCGAGCTATGGCTGAGGACCTCTCTTCCAAGTGCAAGAACGTGATCTCCTTTCACTCTCTCCATAAATAGCTAAGCTTCACCTCTTTTTGCCAACAGGCACTGTTGGAGCGTCGGATGCGACCTCAACGACCGCCCCTCGGGGCATGCCAAGCTTGACCGCCACTGGCCGCAGCCTTGACGAGCACCATTAAGACTAGCCTAGATGTGCAGCTATTGGGTAAAGTCTTGAAGTCCTTTCCCTGACACTACAGAAGGCTCCTAGCTACCAGTGCCATCTCTTATCTTAGTACTAGAGAGCTTGGCTCCTTGCCACCGTCACCACCTTCTTTGTCACAACCCAGATGTCTATTTCAAATTTTCAATGAAAAAAATAATAAAATTAATTTAATTTAAAATAAAATCAAGTGTTATTTGGTTGCTTGATTTTTTGAGATTTTATTTGCCTGCTTTCAACTTTTAAAGGCTTCTTCTTAAAAGTAATTTAAGTAAAAAGGCATAAATATTATTAACTAAAGGGTATTTTGGTGTACGTATCATCAACATCTCCATCTCTTTACAATATTCGTCAACACTAGAATTACAATGGCGTAGTTATTGTAGCCAGTTGTACAAGGTCGTAGTGTAGTGCGCTGGAACAAAACGCCGTCTCGAAATATTCTTCAATTGTACCTAAGTATCCAGATGAGCTCCTATATGGCACAATTGGTTCCATCAAACAAGAGCATGTTTGGTGAATTCAATTGTCACCAAACAAATCTTCTTGTCCTCAGTATAGTGATGGCTGTTAAAAATTTGTTCGACGCTCATCTCCCACTCCAAGTACTCCTTCGGTTCAGCTTTGCCATTAAATGATGGGATAGAAATTTTTACCCACCTAATACCATCATCCACAGCAACACACTGAGCAAACCCAAAACCATCACGCATGCCTTGATACGGGGTCACCTGATCTTCTCGACGTAGGATTAAGATACTTACGGGAATTTGAAGAATTATAGTGATCCCCCGATGCCAATGCAAGAGTTAGCACTCTATAATTCGCCCAATCACGCGTGTTGAACTCCATGACCACCAGATGAAAATCTATCGTGCTCCCAATTCCCAGCAGAAAGGTTGAATGACCTTAATTTCGATGAACACCCAATTGATCGTGCAAAACTGCACACCCGCAAGTGCACGGGCTGCCGCTAAGATAGCAGCGAGATGTCGTGTTCTCCACAGGGACTAGAGTACCGGTGGCACGAACTTAACCAAAGCTAAGTCGCACGAACAGGGAGTTGAACACTAATTGCAGAACCCGGACAACTAAAGACCAGAAAACAGATCTGCAAAAGAAAGAAAGAAAGAAAGAGAAAGGAAGAGCTAGGGAGCTGCGACCTAAGAATTACTGGACAGAGAGGAGGAAAGAGGGGAGTAACCTGAGAAAATAACTCTACTGCGAGAAGGAAGAGACTAAGGAAGAAGACTATCCAGAAATAACAGAAGGAAAGCTAAGGGGAAAGAGAGAGAGAAAGAGAGAGAGAGAGAGAGAGAGAGAGCAGAAGAGAGAATAAGGCTAGGAGAAGGCTAGGCTAGCAGAAGAGGAAAAGAAAGAAGACAGAGATAAGAAGATAGTGCGGAAGACTAGAAGACTAGAGAAAAGATTTACTGTTAGAGAAAGACTTGAGGTGAGAAAGAGACTAGAAAAGAGAAGAGAAGAAAGATGGCTAGGAGACGGCTAGGCTAGAAGACAAGAAGGATAGCAGAGAACTAAAGAGGAGCGCTTGAGTTTAAGATAAGAGAATAAAAGGGAAAGCAACTAGGAAGGAGAAGATAATCAAGGAAGGGGAAGGAAGACAGAAGAGAAAAGAAGAGATTCGAAAGCTACTTCTACCGAGATTAAGAGAAAAGAGCTAAGGGGAAGGGAAATAAGATTGAGGTAAGAAGAGAACTCAAGAGACTAACAAGACAGAAGACCTACGGAGGACTAAGATCAAACTAGATAAGAAGGGTATAGCACAGTCTGGGGAAGAGAAGTGAGGAAAGAAGAGAGAATAAGAAAACTGAGAACTAGATGAGAAGAGGACAAGACTAATTTAGCACTACAGACAGAAAGAGAAAAGGAACTGAGAAAGAAGGGGTTGGCTAGAAGAAGATGAAGCAGCTACCGAGGGAGACCGCAGAGCTAATGAGGCGCGAGCATAAGTGAAGAAAGAACTGGAGAGAAAGAGAGAGAGGAATCTCAGGGGACTACCGGAAGGAAAACTCTAGCTATACCACTAATCCCACCCTTCACAACAAGCAAGCAAACAGACTACTACCAGATAAAAGTCAAGACGATAAGCAAACTTGCAAACTTAACTACTGCAAGAAACAAGGAAATAAATCCCAACTCAAGATCTACAAGAAACAGCAGATTTAAACTAACTAAACATTTTTTTCTTTTACTTTTCTACTGACGGAACCTAACAAAACATCAAGCATGAAGTAAACCCTAACAGAGATATTAGATACAACACGACAGAAAATAGCACAAGTATCAAAGCATGATATTTAAACTACTAACATAATCAAGAAGTTATAAGAAACTACTACAGAATCATGCGCGAATCACAAATCTAAACCAGCAAATATCATCCACATAATCATCTCAGATAAGCAAGCACAATAACAATACTACAAGCTAACAGATCTACAGAATATAACATATGCATATCATTCATCCAACACATAGCATCTCAGACATAGCAAAAATAAGACAAGCACATCCAAGTATCCAAATCCACTCAGAAATACATGCATATCACAGATCTGACACAGTAGCATCTCAAGCAAGCCATTACAGTACTAAAGCAAATGTCTGGAGAAGAAACAACCCATAAAATGCAGATCTGAGCCGAAGAAGAACGTTTGTAGTGGATGCAGGCAGGGGATGTAGATCCGCCCGAAGAAGTAGAAGTAGTAGCAGATCTGGACGTGGGGAAGTAGATCCAAGCCGATGAAGCCGAGGAACTTGTAGATCTGTGCGCAGGGTTGCAGATGAAGCAGATCTCACGAGGTGAAGAAGCCGTAGACGTAGTAGATCGGAGAAGAGGAAGCAGATCCGCGCTGGCCACCGTAGAGGAAGCAGGTTGAGCCAAAGGAGTCCAAGATTCGGCAATGGGGGATTTGAGTGGGGAATGTAGAGTGCACGGGCTAGGAGGAGCAGGGGGAAGTGAAGCTCGTCGTCGGCTACGGCCGGTCTCCGACGACGGCCATGGGAGAGATGGTGTTTTTGGTGGCGTTTTCTGGGAGAAAGGCGAGCGGACGGGGATCTGGATCTGGGCTAGGGCTGCTAGGTGTTTGGGTCCTCAAGCTCGGTGGAGAATCTGTGGAGGCTCCGGAGGAGATGCCATGGGGTGGCTGGGTGTTGGAGATGGGAGAGGATCGGTGGTGGCTGCTCGGTGAGGAGAGGTGCGGCGCGGTGAGGAGGCGGTGCAGAAGGAGAAGCGGCTTGGGATCTGGTTAATGGAGGCGATGGAGTGAGGCGGCTGGGTTTTGGAGTGTGGTCCAAGGGCAATTGCGGCTAGGGTTTTCGGGTGTGGGAATGACCGGCTCCCCCTGGGAATGAAGCAGCTGGGCTTAAATAGTTGCGGCGCCCTAGGGTTTCCATTGCGCGAGCATGGGGCGTGGTTAGGGTTTCTGGTGCAGCTTTGCACTCCGATCCTTCCTCTTTGGCTATTTTACAACTCTAGCTCATCCCATGCTGATTTCTGTGGAGTTTGCGCCTAATTCGCGCCGACCTGCAAGGAAGTTGCATAACCATGTAAAAAGTCCAAACAGGAGGCAAAATTTATATAATTCATGAATTTAAGGCAGTTTGCATTACTAATCACAGGATAATGATATAAAAGTTTACTACAAATATGATGCATATCATATACCCCCAAGCTTAAACATTTGATTGTCCTCAAGCAAATGATATGATAAATTTCGAACCCAGGGAAACCAGAAAACAAGAAAGGATATAAGTGAAGGCTTGCAACTAGTCAAATTGCACTCAATAATTCAAATGAGGCTGACTGATCTACTTTTTACAAGCTGTTCAAGATCAGAACTAACAATCCAGCAAAGACATCAAAGTGATACTAGAGTTTTTGACCAAATCAAGTTACTCATAAGTACCGAATCGCACTATATGATCACATGGATTTAACCAGAATTGAAAAGTAATCAAGACTAGATATCACAGTCAAGAATAAGCATATCCTAGAGTCATTCTTAGGCATTTACTATTGTAGATGAAGAGGCTAATGCTCGCATGAAGTTTATGAAAAAGCCCACACTTGAGCCAAGATACTTTACTTTTGCTGATTTTTAACAGGCTTTCAAACACACCATGGGCACAAGTGCCACTTATTCCAACTCTTGGGCATGCTTGCCACTTATTCAGACATTCAAACTTCACTTGGGCAGATCTGCCACTTATTCAACACCCAATGTGACAAAGTCACTTATTCAACTCACACTTTGCAACCCAAAACAGAAATAAAGATCTTTTCTTTCTTTTCTTTTCCCTTTTTTTAGCATCATTAACCGGTTTTCATTATCCATAAGATCTAGATAAATCAACCATGTTATTGGCTCAAGATAGGACTACCACTTTCACAAACTTTTCATTCAAGCAAAAGCATCAACGTCTAAAATAAAATACTATGCCCAAGCATGAATCCTAGGATATGATCATTCTAGAAGTGATAACTAGAATCAATACAATCCGCAAAAGGTAAAGATACATGCGTAACTTGCAATGAATCAAAAACTTTAGTATCACAAGATTTCTAAGCCATCAAGGTCAATTAATATATTTCAACTTATACAAGATTAGGCCAACTGGAGAAGAATGCAGAATTGATAGGAATCCCAGCTGACCTAAACAATTTTCAGTGTGATAACTCTGAATTATACCATGACAGCCACATATTACTTGTCAAGACATTAAATTAGCAGTCTATTACAGCTCATGATAATGATCAGGACAGCCACATATGATCAAACAGATTTCTAGCATGAGATTTGTACTGGCCATAAATCATCAACTACACATCATCATCAATTTCAGTTCCCAAGAGTATGACAAAAGAATCATGCTAAAGCATTCCTCGTCAATAGACAGATCCCTCCCCCAAGCTTGAATTAAGCATACACTAAAAAAAATATAGACATTTAGTGTTGGAAGCGGCTCACCAGGTGCAAAAGCTGAAATAGGCAGTCTCAGATCAGTCCTTAAGCTTCCTGCCAGGCTTGATTGATGGTTCTGCAGGTGCCTGAAAGTGGAAGAAACAAAAAGGAAAAAAAATGAACCGACACAAAGGTAAAATAAAAGAGAAAAACTAAAGTAAAACAGAAAGAATAAATAGCCCAGGTTGCCTCCTGAGAAGCGCTTGTTTTAGGTCTTTAGCTTGACCACAAAATGAACATCACGTTGGCTCAAAAGAAATTGGAGAATCACAGTCAGGACTGACTTGATCTCCACCATTATCCTCATCATTAATTTCAGGAATAGGTTCCCCAACGAAATAGTGTTTCAATCTTTGCCCATTAACTTTGAAAACACCCCCAGATTGACTCTCAACCTCGAAAGCTCCACTACCTAGCACTTTCTTGACTACACAATGCCCAAACCATCTAGACTTAAATTTCCCAGGGAACAAATGGAATCTTGAGTCAAATACTAAAACAAGCTCTCCAGGATGGAGGTCACGCCTCAAAATGTGACGGTCATGAATCTTCTTAGCTCTCTCTTTGTAAATTCTTGAGCTTTCATAAGCATCTAGTCTCAATTCATCAAGTTCACACAGCTGCAGCTTCCTATGTTTTCCTGCTAGACCCATGTCCATGTTGAGCTTTCTAATAGCCCAATGTGCTCTATGCTCAAGCTCAACAGGGAGATGACAAGCTTTACCATAAACCAACCTAAAGGGGGACATGCCAATAGGTGTTTTGCATGCTGTCCTATAAGCCCACAATGCATCATAAAGCTTAAGGGACCAATCAGTCCTAGATTTGGACACAACTTTCTCAAGAATTTGCTTTATCTCTCTATTGGAAACTTCAACTTGCCCATTAGCTTGCGGATGATAAGGTGTGGTAACCCTATGATTATGGACTCCATATTTGGCTAAGAGGGCTTCAAATTGGCTGTGATTAAAGTGAGACCCTCCATCACTAATCACAACTCTTGGAATCCCAAACCTAGGAAAGATGACTTGCCTAAACAACCGGCACACAGATTTTGAATCAGCATGAACAGTGGGTATAGCCTCAACCCATTTGGACACATAATCCACCGCAACCAGAATGTGCTTGTACCCTTGAGAAGAAGGCAAAGGTCCTATGTAATATATTCCCCAAACATCAAAGAGTTCTACCTCAAGAATACCATGCTGTGGCATCTCATGTCGTCTTGACATGTTCCCTGCATGCTGACAGGGATCACAAGACTGAGCATGAATATCCTTGAACATGGTAGGCCAATAAAATCCAGCTTGAAGAACCTTTGCTTGGGTCTTGGCAGTACCCGCATGACCACCAAAAGGAGCAGAATGACAGTGAAAAATCACATTTTGAACCTCTTCATGAGGAAGGCAACGTCGAATAACCCCATCTGCACAATGTCTATACAGATATGGGTCATCCCAAAAGAATTTACGTGCCTCATGAATAAACTTCCTACGCTGCTGGTAAGAGAGACCAGAGGGGACTGCATTGCATACCAAGTAGTTCACAATGTCTGCATACCAAGGAGTTTTAGACTGAACAAGAGAAACTTCTGAAAGTTGGTCTCCAGGAAGAGAATCTTCAATTGGAAGAGTAGAGACTAGACCAGAATGGGGTAATCTAGAAAGATGGTCAGCCACTAAGTTCTCAGCCCCCTTTTTATCCCTAATTTCCACATCAAACTCTTGCAGCAAAAGAATCCAACGAATGAGGCGAGGTTTAGCATCCTTTTTACTCAAAAGATACCTAATGGCTGCATGATCTGTGTACACTATGCATTTTGAGCCAACTAGGTAAGATCTGAATTTGTCAAAGGCAAATACTACAGCTAGCAGTTCTTTTTCAGTGGTTGTGTAATTGATCTGGGTGTCATCTAAAGTCCTGCTAGCATAGTAAATGACATGCAAAGCCTTGTCGTGCCGCTGCCCCAAAACAGCCCCCACAGCGAAGTCACTTGCATCACACATAAGCTCAAAGGGAAGATCCCAATCAGGAGATTGCACAATGGGTGCAGAAATGAGGGCAGCCTTGAGCTTACTAAATGCATCCATGCAAGCCTCATCAAAAACAAAAGGGACATCACAGCCCAAAAGATGAGTGAGAGGACGAGCAATTTTAGAAAAGTCCTTAATGAATCTGCGATAAAAACCAGCATGCCCCAAAAAACTGCGAACTCCCTTCACATTAACAGGAGGGGGCAGGCGCTCAATTACCTCTACTTTAGCTCTATCCACCTCAATGCCTCTAGAAGATACTAAGTGACCTAGGACTATCCCCTCTCTTACTAGAAAATGACATTTCTCCCAATTAAGGACCAAATTGGCCTCAAGACAGCGCTGTAAGACAGTTTCAAGGTTGGTCAAACAGCTCTCAAAGGTCTGTCCATAAACAGTGAAATCATCCATGAAAACCTCCATGATTTTCTCAATAAGATCAGTGAAAATGGACATGACGCAGCGCTGGAAGGTCCCTGGGGCATTACAAAGCCCAAATGGCAGCCTACGGTAAGCAAAAGTCCCATAAGGGCAAGTGAAAGTGGTCTTTTCCCGATCTGATGGATGTATAGGAATCTGCAAGAAACCTGAATATCCATCAAGATAGCAGAAATAGGAATGGCGGGCAAGTCTTTCAAGCATTTGGTCAATGAAAGGCAGAGGGAAGTGGTCTTTGCGAGTGGCTTTGTTGAGTTTTCTATAGTCAGTACACATGCGCCAGCCTGTGGTTGTCCTTGTGGGAATTAGATCACCTTTTTCATTTGCAACCACTGTTATGCCCCCTTTCTTAGGCACAACATGAATGGGGCTGACCCACTGACTATCTGAAATCGGGTAGATGATGTTAGCACCTAGAAGCTTAAGAATTTCTTTCTTGACAACCTCCTGCAGATGAGGATTAAGCCTACGCTGGTGCTCACGTGTTGGCTTAGCATCATCCTCAAGGTGAATGCGATGCATGCAGGTGGCTGGATCAATGCCCTTCATATCATCAATTGAATATCCAATGACAGCTTGATATCTACGAAGGATCACAAGGAGTTGTTCAGCCTCTAAAGGAGTCAAATGGTCACTAACAATAACAGGGAAGGTCTGATCTGGTCCAAGAAACTCATATCTAAGGTGTTTTGGAAGTGGTTTTAGCTCTACCTTAGGGGCTGTGGGCTGTCTAAGGTCTGAGATTTAAGAAGGCTCTACAGGAGCATCAATGAGTGCCACATGATAAGAATCTGCAGCAGTACACTCATTATGCATAGTAGGCTTCTCTCCTCACTTGATGCTGCATTCTCAGCTTCATATGTCTCAATGACACATTTGTCAACCAAATCAAGTGAGAAACACTAATCTGGACAGTGAGGAAGGTGAGTGGGGTGCCTCATATCGAATGCTAGCTTCTCTTGACCAAATTAGAGAGTAAGCTTGACATTCTTCACATCTATAACAGCACCTGCAGTAGCAAGGAATGGTCACCCAAGAATGACAGGTTCACTTCTATCCTCCATCTCTAGGACAACAAAGTCTACAGGGAAGGCAAAAGTGCCAATAACCACCGGGACATCCACTAAAATTCTAGCTGGGTGACGATATGTGCGATCAGCCAACTGCTGTGTCATTGCTGTTGGCTGCAGATCTCCCAAAGGAAGCGCATCACACACAGATAGAGGGAGGACACTGACACTAGAGCCTAAGTCACAAAGAACTCTAAAGTTCTTGGGGCCTAAAATGCAAGGGATGCAGAAGCTACCAGGATCATCTAACTCAGGAGGTAGCTTATTCTGAATGATTGCACTACACTCCTTAGTTAGAGTGACCACCTCAAGTTCATCCATACTCCGCTTCTTGGTAAGCAGCTCCTTAAAGAATTTGGCATACATTGGAACATGAAGGACAGCATCTAGTATAGGAATGGTGATCTTAACATCCTTCATCATCTCTAGGAACTTAGCAAACTGCTTGTCCTCATTTGACTTTTCTAACCGCTCAGGGAATGGCAATTTGGGTTTTTGTAACAGCCCAGGTTTTTATTAAAATAAAATAAATAAAGAAATAAATAAAAATCAATTAAAATTAAAATGTAATCTAAAATAACTAGTTTTCTTGCCTAAAGTTTAAATTTGGATTTGCCTTGAATTTCTGTTTTGAAAAAGCTGGATTTGAAAAGCATTTTAAGAAAAACCTAAAATTATTATTAAATAAAATGATATTTTGATTTTATATGAAAATCCTAATTCAAATTAATTATTAGGAGTTATTTGGCTTTTATTTGGTTTCCTGGATTTTCTGGAGTTTAAAAATGTATTTTTGAAATTAAAAAGTATTTTAAAGTATGAAAATTAAATACCAACATTAGTTGGAAATATTTTATTTAGTCCAAAATGTCTCCAGGAGCTTCTGTGAATTTTCTTGGGATTTTTGGAAGTTATTTGGTATTTTTCTAAGGCCAATTGAATTTTCTGGGATTTTCTGAAAATCCTAAATCAAAAATCAAAAATAAAATTCCCCTCCCCTTTCCCCTGGCCGCCACGTGGACGGCCAGATTGCTGCCCACGTCGCCCGGCCGATCCCGCCCTCACCTCTCCCCCGCCTGCCACCAGGCCGGTCCGGATTGCGCCACGCCGCCCCCTCGGCCCATCTCGGCCGCTCCCGCTCCCCCTCTCTCTGCGCCCCGACCCCACCAGTCAGCGCCCGCGCCTCCTCTTTCGCTGCACCGCGGGGCCCGCCTGTCAGCCCTTCCCTTCTTCCTCCCGCCCTTCTTCCTCCTCCCGCGCGGCCGCGCCTTCCCCGCCGCCCCTCGCCCCGCACGGTTCTTTCCTTTTCCGCCGCCCGAGCATTCCGCGCCCTTCCCTTCTTCTTCCCCACGCCCAAATCTCGCCATCCCCGCGCCGCTGCCCCCCTAATCCCGCCATTTCCGCCGCCGCCCCGCGCCATCTCTGGCGAGGAATCCGGCCCGCCTCCGCCCTCCCCGACCCCTATAAAAGCCCCCACCAGCCTCCCCTCCTTCCGCACTCCCTCCCCCTCCACTCCGCTCTCCCTCTCGGGTGCTCGACCGCCGTCGCACCGAAGTGCCCCGCCGCCGCCCCTTCCCGCTCGCCGCCGACCTATCTCCGGCCGCCTACGGTAACCCCCGCATACACCCCCGAGATCCCCGTCGCCTCCTCTCCCTCCTCCGCCCTTCGCCGGCCGTCGCCGTGCCCCGGAGCGCCGGCGAGCCAGGGCTCCCGATCACCCGCCAGCCACCGTGCCCCGTCATGGCGCAAGTGCCGACGTGGCGGCCACCTGGCGGTCCACCTCAGCACGACCCGGGCACGCGTGCGCCATCTCGGCCACGTCAGCGCCACGCCACCCTCCGTGCCACCTCACCACTTCCCCTCCTCCGTGGGCTCGGTCCATGGACCAAGGCCCACCTGTCAGTCGGCCAGTCCCTGGCTGATGCAATGCTGACGCAGTAATCTGGATTTTTCAGTTGAAAAATAATTTGGCTGAAATTAAAATCCCTGCTGACGCAATAATCCAGGATTTCCTTTAGGAAAATAATTCCAAAAATCCTGATTTTCCATTTTCTCTGAATTTAATCTTCCCGGAGCCCGTTCTTCTCCGTCCTAGCTCCGATTGAGCCCATTCAAATTTCTAAATTCATCAAAAATTCCCCTCTATCCATTGCTAGCCTCAATTCAAATATTTGAAGTCAATTTGAATTTAATTTGAATTTGGTGGGTTATTTTCACGTGTAGACTCCGACAATTCGGGAAATTTCAACGACGAAGATTCAAACCAAGTTGAAGAGCAAGGCAAGTCACACTCCTTGACCATGTTGATCCCAGATTGCAAATAAAATTATGTTGATTTAAATTATATTGCATGCATAATTTTTATTCAATGTATTTCAATCCAGTTTTAACTTTAGTTAATACCTGTTTGTTAATACCTCCTTTGACCTTGCAAATCCTTATACCTTGTCACCTTAGAATCAAACTCTAGTTAGTACACTAGTATGGGCTAGAGAATTTTAAAACAAATGCTTAGACATGCTTAGATATGATCTTGGTTTTGGGATACCTTTTCACATAAAATGATAAACTTTTGAGATGTATTCTTGACTTCAGAGAGTCAAGAAGGATGATAAAATATTTTGAAACAAAATATAAAATCTGGTTTAGACTTAGGCTAATGGTTAGGTGGTGGGTGCAGGCATGCACTGTTGTTCGGAGACACAGTGTTGATTGTCGTGCACAGGGGATATGTGGTTGAGCCTCAGTCAATTAAGGACCGGTCTGTGAGCTACTGTTGCAAAGCCCTAACGTACTACCACAAGGCTGGTATGGGACAGCCCTGGCTGAATAATTTGCGGGTCCCAACCTGAGCCATTTCGTAGGTTGAAAGTGAGCGTGGCGTAGGCCATGAGAAGTCTCACTCGGCTCAAGAGGGGGTCCCGGTCTGGTGGATTCCTTACTGGGGTGAAACCTTAGAGTTGGCTTGGCCAGGTTGAAGGCTTTGCATTGTAAAGGCCTTGTCACGACTCCTCGCCGCACACCGAAGGAAGTGTGTAAACCGGTGGAAATATGGGATGATCGTGTCTTGTGGGTAAAGCTGTACAACCTCTACAGAGTGTATAATCTATCCTGGATAGCCGTGCCCACGGTCATGGGCATGCTGAGTAAAAGTTTTTCATGGATTAGACTTTGTTTTTCAAAAATATTTTTGAAAACCTTGTGGATGGATGGAATCCACGAGAGATGAAAACCTTGCGGATGGATACGTGAGCTTTTGGAAAAGATGGTCCGGGTGGGATGCCCATGGATAGGTTGGTGTTTGGTCGGAGCCTGCACTGACGGTAATATTTTCAATTACAAATACTGTCTTTACGTATTGTATTAAATTCAGCATTTTCAATCTATTTATTATATTTCATTAAATGCTGTTTTATGGAAACTAACCCTATGAGCCTTCCATTGAAGCCTTTATCATTATATTGCATTTCTCCGTGTGACTTGCGGAGTACAAGTTTGTACTCATTGTTGCTATCTCCACACAGAGGAAGACGACGTCGACTACGAAGAAGATCAGAACGAGTAGGCCACGTCTTGCAGTTGTTTGCCTTTGGGCAGGCTTGGGCTTCATCTTTTCAGCTTCGCTTCCGCAGTTTCTTTTGCAGTTATTTTTGCCAATGTGCGCTGATGTAAACGCTAGCCATAAGGCCGTACTCTTTAAATTAAATAAATGTCATTTTTCTTGGTATTTATCTTTGTTGTTCACTATGTGCACTAGCTGATCCTGGACTAGTGCGATTTACACAGAGGATCCAGGAGTCGTTGCTCCGGGTTCCGACAGAGATGGTATCAGAGCCTTAATGACTCCAAGACGTGACCGTAGGTAGAATAGATTGGTCAGACCATAAGGACTTATTTTATTAATCAGTAGTTTAAAAAAAGTTTTGCTTAAACCTTACCTTTCAAATCTTTGCTGATCCTTATCTCTCAATTCTTCCTCACCTTTGTATTATCATTCCAAAAACTTATTCCTAACTTACCTCTCATTCAAACAACTGTAGATGAATACTTATGATGATGCACCCAATGATGGATGGAGTATGGGTCTTTGTCGACTGCTTCGTCGTTTGAGATTTCAACGTCGAGCTATCTACATACATAAACAAGATCGCCATGGAGACCGGATAGTGGGACATCGCTTCACTCTACTCATTACCAAGCAAACTGGACAAGGAAGTCTGCGTCTCCGCTTCAAGGGAAATGGATATTCGTTTAACAGAGCCAGACAAGAAGCCGCTCGTAAAGCAGTCCTTCGTCTATGCCACCTCTTCAGTCTCCGCATTGAAGGAACTCGTGTTGTATCTCGACCGCCACGAAGGATGACTCCAAGACGACCCTTGGCCCTTTAGGATAAGTTGTTAGGCTACTTAATAAAACGTTGTTATGAGCTGTCAGTTTTCTCTTTTGTTGGCAGCCATAACTATTAATTAATAATAGGTTTTTGTTGAGTTTCGTTGGGTTGTGCAAAATATCCCCTATTCCCCCTTTGCCTTGAGTCTCCTCTCTCCTAATTCTTGAAAGCACCCAGCAGATGGTTAACACAAGAAGCAACAACAACAACAATGTTCACGACAACAACACTACTGGCAACCAGGCTGCACCTATCCCTCCACCACCTCCTGCCAATGGACCGGATTGGGCTCAGATGATGGCCAATCAGAATCAGCTTATTCAACTACTGGTGCAGACCATCAATAACCCTGCACAACCTGCTCCACTGGTACCAGCACAACCTCCCCAGCCAAGCCTGGCTGAATTTATGAGATTGCGTCCCCCGACCTTCTCCAGCAGCGCTGACCCCATGGATGCAGATGACTGGCTTAGAGTCATAGGCAAGAAGCTGGACATCATCCAATGCAGTGACCGAGAAAAAGTCTTATTCGCTGCTCATCAGTTGAACGGACCAGCGTCAGAATGGTGGGACACTTACACCGCTGCTCATGCCAACGCACAAGCCATAACATGGGATGAGTTTGTGCGGAGTTTCCGCAAAGCCCATATTCCAACCGGCACCATCACTCTCAAGAAAAGGGAATTTCGAACTCTGTGCCAAGGAAGCTGCACCGTGAATGAATATCTACGGAAGTTCAACCAATTGGCACGTTACGCGCCAGAGGACGTCGCTACCGATGAAGCTAAGCAGGAAAGATTCCTTGAAGGACTCAATGATGACCTGTCGGTTCAACTTCTCTCCAATGACTACACTGACTTCCACCAGCTTGTCAGTAAGGCGATTCGCCAAGAGTCCAAGCACCAAGAAATAGAGAATCGAAAAAGACGGATGAACACCCAGCACCTGAACACCAGAAGCTTGCCTAGGATCAGAAGGACACCACCACAGGCCAACAGATTTCTGTCTTCATCTTCAGCCGAAGAACAAGTCCAGACCAACACTTTCCCCAACAACGATGATAACAAAGCTTTGGCAATTGACTTCCCAAAGGACTCAAACCCTGCAGCAGGAGTCACCTGTTTCAACTGCCATGAGACAGGGCATTACGCCAACAGCTGCCCCAAGAAGCAACAGGTAGTGAAGAATGGAACACAGGGAGCACCAACTGCCAACCACCTTCAAGCAGGAAGAAAAAGGCCCCAGAAGTTCATGAAAGGACGTCTGAACCAGATCTCGGCACAAACCATGCAGAGTAAGATCCAAACCCATTTCTTTGCTAGCCCATGCGAATCTCGGGGACGGGATTCTTTTTAAGGGGGGTAGATTGTAACAGCCCAGGTTTTTATTAAAATAAAATAAATAAAGAAATAAATAAAAATCAATTAAAATTAAAATGTAATCTAAAATAACTAGTTTTGTTGCCTAAAGTTTAAATTTGGATTTGCCTTGAATTTCTGTTTTGAAAAAGCTGGATTTGAAAAGCATTTTAAGAAAAACCTAAAATTATTATTAAATAAAATGATATTTTGATTTTATATGAAAATCCTAATTCAAATTAATTATTTGGAGTTATTTGGCTTTTATTTGGTTTCCTGGATTTTTTGGAGTTTAAAAATGTATTTTTGAAATTAAAAAGTATTTTAAAGTATGAAAATTAAATACCAACATTAGTTGGAAATATTTTATTTAGTCCAAAATGTCTCCAGGAGCTACTGCGAATTTTCCTGGGATTTTTGGAAGTTATTTGGTATTTTTCTAAGGCCAATTGAATTTTCTGGGATTTTCTGAAAATCCTAAATCAAAAATCAAAAATAAAATTCCCCTCCCCTTTCCCCTGGCCGCCACGTTGTCGGCCAGATTGCTGCCCATGTCGCCAGGCCGATCCCGCCCTCCCCTCTCCCCCGCCCGCCACCTGGCCGGTACGGATTGCGCCACGCCATCCCCCCGGCCCATCTCGGCCGCTCCCGCTCCCCCTCTCTCTGCGCCCCGACCCCACCCGTCAGCGCCCGTGCCTCCTCTTTCGCTGCACCGCGGGGCCCGCCTGTCAGCCCTTCCCTTCTTCCTCCCGCCCTTCTTCCTCCTCCCGCGCGGCCGCGCCTTCCCCGCCGCCCCTCGCCCCGCACGGTTCTTTCCTTTTCCGCCGCCCGAGCATTCCGCGCCCTTCCCTTCTTCTTCCCCACGCCCAAATCTCGCCATCCCCGCGCCGCTGCCCCCCTAATCCCGCCATTTCCGCCGCCGCCCCGCGCCATCTCTGGCGAGGAATCCGGCCCGCCTCCGCCCTCCCCGACCCCTATAAAAGCCCCCACCAGCCTCCCCTCCTTCCGCACTCCCTCCCCCTCCACTCCGCTCTCCCTCTCGGGTGCTCGACCGCCGTCGCACCGAAGTGCCCCGCCGCCGCCCCTTCCCGCTCGCCGCCGACCTATCTCCGGCCGCCTACGGTAACCCCCGCATACACCCCCGAGATCCCCGTCGCCTCCTCTCCCTCCTCCGCCCTTCGCCGGCCGCCGCCGTGCCCCGGAGCGCCGGCGAGCCAGGGCTCCCGATCACCCGCCAGCCACCGTGCCCCGTCATGGCGCAAGTGCCGACGTGGCGGCCACCTGGCGGTCCACCTCAGCACGACCCGGGCACGCGTGCGCCATCTCGGCCACGTCAGCGCCACGCCACCCTCCGTGCCACCTCACCACTTCCCCTCCTCCGTGGGCTCGGTCCATGGACCAAGGCCCACCTGTCAGTCGGCCAGTCCCTGGCTGATGCAATGCTGACGCAGTAATCTGGATTTTTCAGTTGAAAAATAATTTGGCTGAAATTAAAATCCCTGCTGACACAATAATCCAGGATTTCCTTTAGGAAAATAATTCCAAAAATCCTGATTTTCCATTTTCTCTGAATTTAATCTTCCCGGAGCCCGTTCTTCTCCGTCCTAGCTCCGATTGAGCCCATTCAAATTTCTAAATTCATCAAAAATTCCCCTCTATCCATTTCTAGCCTCAATTCAAATATTTGAAGTCAATTTGAATTTAATTTGAATTTGGTGGGTTATTTTCACGTGTAGACTCCGACAATTCGGGAAATTTCAACGACGAAGATTCAAACCAAGTTGAAGAGCAAGGCAAGTCACACTCCTTGACCATGTTGATCCCAGATTGCAAATAAAATTATGTTGATTTAAATTATATTGCATGCATAATTTTTATTCAATGTATTTCAATCCAGTTTTAACTTTAGTTAATACCTGTTTGTTAATACCTCCTTTGACCTTGCAAATCCTTATACCTTGTCACCTTAGAATCAAACTCTAGTTAGTACACTAGTATGGGCTAGAGAATTTTAAAACAAATGCTTAGACATGCTTAGATATGATCTTGGTTTTGGGATACCTTTTCACATAAAATGATAAACTTTTGAGATGTATTCTTGACTTCAGAGAGTCAAGAAGGATGATAAAATATTTTGAAACAAAATATAAAATCTGGTTTAGACTTAGGCTAATGGTTAGGTGGTGGGTGCAGGCATGCACTGTTGTTCGGAGACACAGTGTTGATTGTCGTGCACAGGGGATATGTGGTTGAGCCTCAGTCAATTAAGGACCGGTCTGTGAGCTACTGTTGCAAAGCCCTAACGTACTACCACAAGGCTGGTATGGGACAGCCCTGGCTGAATAATTTGCGGGTCCCAACCTGAGCCATTTCGTAGGTTGAAAGTGAGCGTGGCGTAGGCCATGAGAAGTCTCACTCGGCTCAAGAGGGGGTCCCGGTCTGGTGGATTCCTTACTGGGGTGAAACCTTAGAGTTGGCTTGGCCAGGCTGAAGGCTTTGCATTGTAAAGGCCTTGTCACGACTCCTCGCTGCACACCGAAGGAAGTGTGTAAACCGGTGGCAATATGGGATGATCGTGTCTTGTGGGTAAAGCTGTACAACCTCTGCAGAGTGTATAATCTATCCTGGATAGCCGTGCCCACGGTCTTGGGCGTGCTGAGTAATAGTTTTCCATGGATTAGACTTTGTTTTTCAAAAATATTTTTGAAAACCTTGTGGATGGATGGAATCCACGAGAGATGAAAACCTTGCGGATGGATGGAATCCGTGAGAGAGTTGTGCAGTGGAAACGTGTGGATGGATGGAATCCATATGTGAGCTTTTGGAAAAGATGGTCCGTGTGGGATGCCCGTGGATAGGTTGGTGTTTGGTCGGAGCCTGCACCGACGGTAATATTTTCAATTACAAATACTGTCTTTACGTATTGTATTAAATTCAACATTTTCAATCTATTTATTATATTTCATTAAATGCTGTTTTATGCAAACTAACCCTATGAGCCTTCCATTGAAGCCTTTATCATTATATTGCATTTCTCCGTGTGACTTGCGGAGTACAAGTTTGTACTCATTGTTGCTATCTCCACACAGAGGAAGACGACGTCGACTACGAAGAAGATCAGAATGAGTAGGCCACGTCTTGCAGTTGTTTGCCTGTGGGCAGGCTTGGGCTTCATCTTTTCAGCTTCGCTTCCGCAGTTTCTTTTGCAGTTATTTTTGCCAATGTGCGCTGATGTAAACGCTAGCCATAAGGCCGTACTCTTTAAATTAAATAAATGTCATTTTGCTTGGTATTTATCTTTGTTGTTCACTGTGTGCACTAACTGATCCTGGACTAGTGCGATTTACACAGAGGATCCAGGAGTCGTTGCTCCGGGTTCCGACAGTTTTGTGGAAGGGACAGCTGCTGTAGTGCATGATGAGGGAATATCATGTGTTTTGGCTGGTGTTATGGAACTGGGTTGGTGCAATTGCTGCTGTTGTGAATCAGGATTTACTTGCTGGACAGACCTAAAGACAGGGGGCACATACAAGGGTGGTGTAGGAAGAAGTGGGTCTGATGTGGTTTTTCCACTCCTAGTAGTGATTTCTCCACAATGGCCACGAGGATTGACCTCAGGCTGTGCAGGAAGCCTCCCAGGTGTGCTGGATGAAGCCTGTGATGCTTGCAAACTCTCCACACGACTAGCCAAATCAGTTAATTGAGTCTTTGCATCATTGTATTGAGCTTCCATCTTAGCTACATGTGATGCAAGGAGCTGTTCAATTCTGGTCAACTGATCTGATTGAGAAGTAGTAGGTGGAGGGTTAGGAACATGCATCATAGGTTGCTGAAATGAGGCATGTGAAGGGGTTGCTGCTGCCTAAACCCTTGAGCTGAAGTACCCATAGGAAATGAGGAAACACTTGGATTAGTGTTCTTGTAAGACAGATTTGGATGACGCCACCCTGGGTTGTAGGTTTGAGAATACTGCCCATGTGATTGAGCATAGTTCACTTCAGATGATTCAGCTGTGGAAGTTAAGGGGCACTCAGCTGGAGTATGCCCTTGAGATCCACAAATCTGGCATCCAGTGGCTATATAGGCTGAAGATGAGGGCATGAGCTGAGCCATTTGACGAGTGAGAGCCTGGATTTGGGCTGATAATGCATCTTGAGAGCTAACCTCATAGATTCCAGGGCGTGGAGGAGCAGAAACTCGCTCACTAGACCACTGAAAATGGTGGGAGGACATACTCTCAATTAATGTGAAGGCTTCATCTAAAGTTTTGTTCATTATGCCTCCACCTGCTGCAGAATCTACAAAGGCTCTTGTGTGGTGAGTAAGGCCTTTGTAAAAAATCTGCAGCACCAACCACCTTTCAAGACCATGGTGGGGGCACATCCTAAGCAAGGTTTGATACCTTTGCCAGGCATCATACAAACTCTCACCCTCAAACTGAGAAAACCAAGTGATCTGGTCACGCACTTCTGCTGCCTTGGAAGGAGGGAAATACCTCTCAAGAAAGGCCTGCAATAGGTGTTCCCATGTGTCCTTAAGATGCAGGGGCAGAGAATGCAACCAAGTCTTAGCACCATCTCTAAGAGAGAAAGGGAACAATGAGAGCCTAATGGCATCAGTTGTGACTCCATTGCACTTCAAAGTGTTGCAATAATCTAAGAAGGCGCGAATGTGTTCATTGGGATCCTCAGTGGGAGAACCTCCAAATCTGGTCTGCTGGACCATGGTGATTAGTGCAGGTTTGAGCTCAAAATTGTTTGCCTGAATGGCAGGTTGGACAATTCCAGGGGCTATACCTTGGTCTCTAGGAATCCAAAGGTCACGAAGAAGAGGCTGGGGGTTCTGATCACCCATTTGCTCTTGATGGGGAAGTTGATTTTCTCTCTTAAGCTTATGAAATGTTCGCTCAATCTCAGGGTCAAAAGGAGCTAACGAATGGTCTCCACTCCTACACATAAGCTGAGAAGTCGGGCCAAAAAGGGAGGAAGGAAACTAAAGAAATGACTTAGTCTATGGTCTAGCGCGATCACCAATATCTAGTCCCCGGCAACGGCGCCAATTCCTTGATCGTGCAAAACTGCACACCCGCAAGTGCACGGGCTGCCGCTAAGATAGCAGCGAGATGTCGTGTTCTCCACAGGGACTAGAGTACCGGTGGCACGACACTTAACCAAAGCTAAGTCGCACGAACAGGGAGTTGAACACTAACTGCAGAACCCGGACAACTAAAGGCCAGAAAACAGATCTGCAAAAGAAAGAAAGAAAGAGAAAGGAAGAGCTAGGGAGCTGCGACCTAAGAATTACTGGACAGAGAGGAGGAAAGAGGGGAGTAACCTGAGAAAATAACTCTACTGCGAGAAGGAAGAGACTAAGGAAGAAGACTATCCAGAAATAACAGAAGGAAAGCTAAGGGGAAAGAGAGAGAGAAAGAGAGAGAGAGAGAGCGAGAGAGAGAGAGAGAGAGCAGAAGAGAGAATAAGGCTAGGAGAAGGCTAGGCTAGCAGAAGAGGAAAAGAAAGAAGACAGAGATAAGAAGATAGTGCGGAAGACTAGAAGACTAGAGAAAAGATTTACTGTTAGAGAAAGACTTGAGGTGAGAAAGAGACTAGAAAAGAGAAGAGAAGAAAGATGGCTAGGAGACGGCTAGGCTAGAAGACAATAAGGATAGCAGAGAACTAAAGAGGAGCGCTTGAGTTTAAGATAAGAGAATAAAAGGGAAAGCAACTAGGAAGGAGAAGATAATCAAGGAAGGGGAAGGAAGACAGAAGAGAAAAGAAGAGATTCGAAAGCTACTTCTACCGAGATTAAGAGAAAAGAGCTAAGGGGAAGGGAAATAAGATTGAGGTAAGAAGAGAACTCAAGAGACTAACAAGACAGAAGACCTACGGAGGACTAAGATCAAACTAGATAAGAAGGGTATAGCACAGCCTCGGGAAGATAAGTGAGGAAAGAAGGGAGAATAAGAAAACTGAGAACTAGATGAGAAGAGGACAAGACTAATTTAGCACTACAGACAGAAAGAGAAAAGGAACTGAGAAAGAAGGGGTTGGCTAGAAGAAGATGAAGCAGCTACCGAGGGAGACCGCAGAGCTAATGAGGCGCGAGCATAAGTGAAGAAAGAACTGGAGAGAGAGAGAGAGAGGAATCTCAGGGGACCACCGGAAGGAAAACTCTAGCTATACCACTAATCCCACCCTTCACAACAAGCAAGCAAACAGACTACTACCAGATAAAAGTCAAGACGATAAGCAAACTTGCAAACTTAACTACTGCAAGAAACAAGGAAATAAATCCCAACTCAAGATCTACAAGAAACAGCAGATTTAAACTAACTAAACATTTTTTCTTTTACTTTTCTACTGACGGAACCTAACAAAACATCAAGCATGAAGTAAACCCTAACAGAGATATTAGATACAACACGACAGAAAATAGCACAAGTATCAAAGCATGATATTAAACTACTAACATAATCAAGAAGTTATAAGAAACTACTACAGAATCATGCGCGAATCACAAATCTAAACTAGCAAATATCATCCACATAATCATCTCAGATAAGCAAGCACAATAACAATACTACAAGCTTACAGATCTACAGAATATAACATATGCATATCATTCATCCAACACATAGCATCTCAGACATAGCAAAAATAAGACAAGCACATCCAAGTATCCAAATCCACTCAGAAATACATGCATATCATAGATCTGACACAGTAGCATCTCCAGCAAGCCATTACAGTACTAAAGCAAATGTCTGGAGAAGAAACAACCCATAAAATGCAGATCTGAGCCGAAGAAGAACGTTTGTAGTGGATGCAGGCAGGGGATGTAGATCCGCCCGAAGAAGTAGAAGTAGTAGCAGATCTGGACGTGGGGAAGTAGATCCAAGCCGATGAAGCCGAGGAACTTGTAGATCCGTGCGCAGGGTTGCAGATGAAGCAGATCTCACGAGGTGAAGAAGCCGTAGACGTAGTAGATCGGAGAAGAGGAAGCAGATCCGCGCTGGCCACCGTAGAGGAAGCAGGTTGAGCCAAAGGAGTCCAAGATTCGGCAATGGGGGATTCGAGTGGGGAATGTAGAGTGCACGGGCTAGGAGGAGCTGGGGGAAGTGAAGCTCGTCGTTGGCTACGGCCGGTCTCCGACGACGGCCATGGGAGAGATGGTGTTTTTGGTGGCGTTTTCTGGGAGAAAGGCGAGCGGACGGGGATCTGGATCTGGGCTAGGGCTGCTAGGTGTTTGGGTCCTCAAGCTCGGTGGAGAATCTGTGGAGGCTCTGGAGGAGATGCCATGGGGTGGCTGGGTGTTGGAGATGGGAGAGGATCGGTGGTGGCTGCTCGGTGAGGAGAGGTGCGGCGCGGTGAGGAGGCGGTGCAGAAGGAGAAGCGGCTTGGGATCTGGTTAATGGAGGCGATGGAGTGAGGCGGCTGGGTTTTGGAGTGTGGTCCAAGGGCAATTGCGGCTAGGGTTTTCGGGTGTGGGAATGACCGGCTCCCCCTGGGAATGAAGCAGCTGGGCTTAAATAGTTGCGGCGCCCTAGGGTTTCCATTGCGCGAGCATGGGGTGTGGTTAGGGTTTCTGGTGCAGCTTTGCACTCCGATCCTTCCTCTTTGGCTATTTTACAACTCTAGCTCATCCCATGCTGATTTCTGTGGAGTTTGCGCCTAATTCGCGCCGACCTGCAAGGAAGTTGCATAACCATGTAAAAAGTCCAAACAGGAGGCAAAATTTATATAATTCATGAATTTAAGGTAGTTTGCATTACTAATCACAGGATAATGATATAAAAGTTTACTACAAATATGATGCATATCATATACCCCCAAGCTTAAACATT
Source organism: Dendrocalamus latiflorus (assembly GCA_017311315.1). Classification (NCBI taxonomy): domain Eukaryota; kingdom Viridiplantae; phylum Streptophyta; class Magnoliopsida; order Poales; family Poaceae; genus Dendrocalamus; species Dendrocalamus latiflorus. The sequence goes on along the minus strand of CM029626.1, from coordinate 23,181,234 downwards.
TGATTGTCCTCAAGCAAATGATATGATAAATTTCGAACCCAGGGAAACCAGAAAACAAGAAAGGATATAAGTGAAGGCTTGCAACTAGTCAAATTGCACTCAATAATTCAAATGAGGCTGACTGATCTACTTTTTACAAGCTGTTCAAGATCAGAACTAACAATCCAGCAAAGACATCAAAGTGATACTAGAGTTTTTGACCAAATCAAGTTACTCATAAGTACCGAATCGCACTATATGATCACATGGATTTAACCAGAATTGAAAAGTAATCAAGACTAGATATCACAGTCAAGAATAAGCATATCCTAGAGTCATTCTTAGGCATTTACTATTGTAGATGAAGAGGCTAATGCTCGCATGAAGTTTATGAAAAAGCCCACACTTGAGCCAAGATACTTTACTTTTGCTGATTTTTAACAGGCTTTCAAACACACCATGGGCACAAGTGCCACTTATTCCAACTCTTGGGCATGCTTGCCACTTATTCAGACATTCAAACTTCACTTGGGCAGATCTGCCACTTATTCAACACCCAATGTGACAAAGTCACTTATTCAACTCACACTTTGCAACCCAAAACAGAAATAAAGATCTTTTCTTTCTTTTCTTTTCCCTTTTTTTAGCATCATTAACCGATTTTCATTATCCATAAGATCTAGATAAATCAACCATGTTATTGGCTCAAGATAGGACTACCACTTTCACAAACTTTTCATTCAAGCAAAAGCATCAACGTCTAAAATAAAATACTATGTCCAAGCATGAATCCTAGGATATGATCATTCTAGAAGTGATAACTAGAATCAATACAATCCGCAAAAGGTAAAGATACATGCGTAACTTGCAATGAATCAAAAACTTTAGTATCACAAGATTTCTAAGCCATCAAGGTCAATTAATATATTTCAACTTATACAAGATTAGGCCAACTGGAGAAGAATGCAGAATTGATAGGAATCCCAGCTGACCTAAACAATTTTCAGTGTGATAACTCTGAATTATACCATGACAGCCACATATTACTTGTCAAGACATTAAATTAGCAGTCTATTACAGCTCATGATAATGATCAGGACAGCCACATATGATCAAACAGATTTCTAGCATGAGATTTGTACTGGCCATAAATCATCAACTACACATCATCATCAATTTCAGTTCCCAAGAGTATGACAAAAGAATCATGCTAAAGCATTCCTCGTCAATAGACAGATCCCTCCCCCAAGCTTGAATTAAGCATACACTAAAAAAAATATAGACATTTAGTGTTGGAAGCGGCTCACCAGGTGCAAAAGCTGAAATAGGCAGTCTCACATCAGTCCTTAAGCTTCCTGCCAGGCTTGATTGATGGTTCTGCAGGTGCCTGAAAGTGGAAGAAACAAAAAGGAAAAAAATGAACCGACACAAAGGTAAAATAAAAGAGAAAAACTAAAGTAAAACAGAAAGAATAAACAGCCCAGGTTGCCTCCTGAGAAGCGCTTGTTTTAGGTCTTTAGCTTGACCACAAAATGAACATCACGTTGGCTCAAAAGAAATTGGAGAATCACAGTCAGGACTGACTTGATCTCCACCATTATCCTCATCATTAATTTCAGGAATAGGTTTCCCAACGAAATAGTGTTTCAATCTTTGCCCATTAACTTTGAAAACACCCCCAGATTGACTCTCAACCTCGAAAGCTCCACTACCTAGCACTTTCTTGACTACACAATGCCCAAACCATCTAGACTTAAATTTCCCAGGGAACAAATGGAATCTTGAGTCAAATACTAAAACAAGCTCTCCAGGATGGAAGTCACGCCTCAAAATGTGACGGTCATGAATCTTCTTAGCTCTCTCTTTGTAAATTCTTGAGCTTTCATAAGCATCTAGTCTCAATTCATCAAGTTCACACAGCTGCAGCTTCCTATGTTTTCCTGCTAGACCCATGTCCATGTTGAGCTTTCTAATAGCCCAATGTGCTCTATGCTCAAGCTCAACAGGGAGATGACAAGCTTTACCATAAACCAACCTAAAGGAGGACATGCCAATAGGTGTTTTGTATGCTGTCCTATAAGCCCACAATGCATCATAAAGCTTAAGGGACCAATCAGTCCTAGATTTGGACACAACTTTCTCAAGAATTTGCTTTATCTCTCTATTGGAAACTTCAACTTGCCCATTAGCTTGCGGATGATAAGGTGTGGTAACCCTATGATTATGGACTCCATATTTGGCTAAGAGGGCTTCAAATTGGCTGTGATTAAAGTGAGACCCTCCATCACTAATCACAACTCTTGGAATCCCAAACCTAGGAAAGATGACTTGCCTAAACAACCGGCACACAGATTTTGAATCAGCATGAACAGTGGGTATAGCCTCAACCCATTTGGACACATAATCCACCGCAACCAGAATGTGCTTGTACCCTTGAGAAGAAGGCAAAGGTCCTATGTAATCTATTCCCCAAACATCAAAGAGTTCTACCTCAAGAATACCATGCTGTGGCATCTCATGTCGTCTTGACATGTTCCCTGCATACTGACAGGGATCACAAGACTGAATGTAAGCATGAATATCCTTGAACATGGTAGGCCAATAAAATCCAGCTTGAAGAACCTTTGCTTGGGTCTTGGCAGTACCCGCATGACCACCAAAAGGAGCAGAATGACAGTGAAAAATCACATTTTGAACCTCTTCATGAGGAAGGCAACGTCGAATAACCCCATCTGCACAATTTCTATACAGATATGGGTCATCCCAAAAGAATTTACGTGCCTCATGAATAAACTTCCTACGCTGCTGGTAAGAGACTAGTTGCATTGCTGAATTAAGCAAACTCAGCCTATCATTGGCACGCAGGCCCGCAAACTCCTGAATTGACAGGTTCGGTTTATTTTCTTGGCCGAGTGACTTATGGGCCTCTTCTTCTAGTCTTGGGCTGCATGGAGCTTCCCCTCCTTTTAACATGTGATTGCATGGGCCTCCTCCCTTGTGGCCGCATGGCTCTCTTTCTCCTTGGGGCTGGCCAATTGGTCCTTCCCTCCTTGTTATTCCATTGCTTCAAATCTGAGAATACACAATGTATTTACATTAGGTAGTATACTATTCTCATCTAAAGCAATAGGGAATTCTCTAAAAAACAAAAGCTCCTGTTGTTGGAGTAGCTTAGCTTTTACTCTTGTCATAGGGCCTGTTGGAGCCTCATTACTAGCTTTATCATGCACACTTGAAGTGAAAGATGAATATGTAGTAGAGATGTCCTCCTCATCCTCCCCCTCTTGAAAAGGAGTCGACCTCGACTTTGTATAATCTTATCCAAAGAAAGGTGATAAATCAGCAACATTGAATGTAGTACTTACCCCATAATCATCTCCTAGAAGCTCAATCTTGTATGTGTTGTCATTGATCTTGGCAAAAACTTTAAAAGGTCCATCACCACAGGGCATCAATTTGGATCTACGCTTCTCTGGAAAGTGTTCTTTGCGAAGGTATATCCACACTAAATCACCTAGTTCAAAAAACATTTTATTTCTAGATTGTTAGCTTCGAAAGCATAAGCACATACCTTCTTTTCAATTACCTCTTTGGTTGTGGCATGGAGCTTTTTCACAAAATCAGCACGTTTGGAAGCCTCTATATTAGCATGTTCTTGTAGTGGGAGTGGAAATAAATCAAGTGGCGTGATTGGTTTGAAACCATACACCACCTCGAATAGACACAATTGAGTTGTAGAATGTACCACCCTATTATATGCGAACTCCACATGCGGTAGACAATCTTCCCACTCTTTCAAGTTCTTATCAAAGTACGTAGCAACATTGAAAGTGTCTAGTTCACCACCTCTGTTTGTCCATCTGTTTATGGGTGACAAGTCGTTGACAACAACTTTGTCGCAAGCTTGGCCAACAAAGTCTTCCAAAAGTGGCTCATGAACTTGACGTCGCAATTAGATACAATGGTTCTTGCCATTCTAAGAAATCTCACAATCTCCCTGAAAAAAAGTCTTCTACATGCGATGCATCATCGCTTTTGTGACATAGAATAAAATATGTCATTTTAGAAAACCTATCCACAACAACAAAGACTGAATCCCTCCCCTCTTGGTCCTAAGCAGTCCTAATACAAAGTCCATGCTAACATCTTCCCAAGGAGCACAAGGAACCGAAAGTGGGGTATACAAACCATATGAATTGAGTTTTGACTTCGCCTTATGGCATGTGATGCATTTTTGAACGAACCTCTCGACGTCTAGCCTCATCTTTGGCCAATAGAAGTGATCAGCCAATATCATGTAAGTCTTCTCTCTCCCAAAATGCCCCATCAACCCTTCTAAATGAGATTCAAGCAACAATAACAAACGCACAGAAGAATCCAGAACACATAGCTTATTCATACGAAAGAGGAAACTGTTGTAGGGGTGGCCCAACCCCCCGTGACTGGGCCGTGCAACTAGTCCAACATGTAATAGGCCCAATAGTGTAGAGGAATATAACAGTGTAAATATACCAGTGTACCCCCATCCTTTGTAAATACTAAGGGGTATAATGGGGATTTCCCATTCTACCCCACTCACATATATATAAGCCCCCAGGAGGGGCAAAGGGGGGATCCTCTCATTATTCTCCACATATCCTCCTTGCGGTAGCTCTCCTCTCCTTCGACTAGTCCCCTCTCTCTCTCTGTTTAGCCAGTAGCTACGACAGATGGCGCCGTCCGTGGGGACAACGAGAAGTTGCGTATGGGAGAGATTTCTACAGCATTCAACGAGAGGCCATCGGCAGCAGATAAGTGGTTCGTTTGCTAGAGATTTAGGTATCTCGATTGTGGAGGTGTATGGGCTCTGCTTGCAAACTTCTCTTTGTTTTGTAGAGGCAGTATCGAATAGATCCAGTCGAATCTACGCGCTTCGCTACATCGGAGATCTTCGCAATGCCTCTGCACGCTGGCCGAAGGCTCCGCGAGGCGCAAAGCCGGCGAGTGTCAGATGACGTCGCACGGCCGGGCGGAGTCGCGCGGAGAGGGGCGCGGAGCCGGTGATGCACACATGCCTTCAGAGCAAGGGAGGCACCCAGACTTTATGTACCCATGCATGCGTATCCTTCCAGGCATGCATATCCATCCTGTTATATGTTCATGCCTGCGTATCCATACATATGCATGTGTATCCGTCCATGCCTGCGAGGAATATTAGTTTGCTGGCTAGTAGCAGCAGCAGCAGTGCCGTGGCGGCGAGGCAGAGCCCGCAGCTCGACGTCGGCCTCCGCACGGCCCTCCGTGCCCTGGTGTCCGACTCCGAGCGACGGACTTCGCAGGGGTGACGTCGGCTTCCGCACGGCGCTCCGCGATCTAGGCTCCGACTCCACATGGCAAACTTCGCAGGGGCAACGTCCGGTGACTACACTCAGCGTTTACGTGCGGCAATCCGTGCATGCGCGAAGTCTCCGCCCGAGGCCTCCAACTCGAAGAACTGCAGCCCCCGTAGTCAGGCGGCGGCGGAGTCTCATTTCCATTTATGCACGCATACAAGTCACCCCATCACGTTCTTTCACGCATGCATGCAAGCCATCCAAATATCCATTCACTCTCTCCACGTACGTCCACCATGCATGCTTAAATACAAAACTTCACATGTACGTCCATGCGTGGAGTATCCGTCTACCTGCAAGCACAGCCGCCCAGACCTTGGAAGCTACCTCCGCTGCCGCTTTACTTCCGGTTGCCTCAGCGAACGTCGTCGTCGACCTTCCGCGCTCCGGCCGCGAGTACGCGGGGTGCTGCTCTACACAGGCGAGTGCTACTTCGTCGGCAGGAGGCTCGCGCTGCTCTGACACTTCAAGCTGGCGCGCATGCCGGTGGCCTCAGCTTACGCGCTGGACCGCGCCTCGCCGCAAGCGCCGGGAGGGGTATGTCGGGCTGCTGTGCAGGTTACGGCCCCGCCTCCATGCAACTCCGTCGACCTCGCCTCCGCGCCATCTACACCCGCGCCGCTACACCGGACAGATCGACATACCCGCTTGGAGTTCGTGCCGAGTTCGGCGCGGGGTGCAAGGGACGGCGTGCCGGTGATCGCGAAGGTGTTCAACAGCACGCTGGGGAAGCGCGCCTACTGAGCATGCGGTGGACGAAGAGCGGCGCAGGCTCGCCACGGCTCCGCACGCCGGGGCTCCGTACGCCCTCGACGAGGTCTGCGCACGTGGCTCGGCTGCCACAGCCTCTGCCTGCGTCGACCTCCGCCTGCCGAAGTCTGCGCACGCGGCTCCGCTGCCACAGCCTCTGCCTGCATCGACCTCCGCTCGAGGTCTGCGCACGTGGCTCGGCTGCCACAGCCTCTGCGCGACAACTTCTGCGTCGAGCCAGCCTACGTCAACCTCCGCCAGCTCTCCGTGTTTGCCGAACGATGCTCACTGTCATGAAGGCAAGCGATGCGCTGGACCGTGGAGACGACTAGCTTCGCGCATTGTCGGAGTCGGCGCTGTAGGCCTCCGCTTGGTGACTTTGCGCAGCCCGCGAAGTCCCCTGGCGCCGAAGATGCGGTACTCCAGGCGTCGACCTCCGAGGTCTCCCGCGTCGAGGTCTCTCGCGTGCGAGGTCTCCGGCGTCGAGGTCCCCTCCGCGCGGGCACAAGCGGGTGGGATCCGCCCATCTGGCCTCCGATCATCGAGTCTTCGCGCGCGGCGTAGGCCCTCCGCGCTGCAGGTCTTCACGCCTCTTCTCCAAGCTTCCGCTCTTCGTCGAGTCTCGCGCGCCAAGCCAACGCCGAGCTTGCGCTCCATGTGGAGGTCTTCACGCCATCGACCAAGGAAGTATGACGTGCATGGCACATGCACGTTGTACATGACACTGCATGCATGGCGCTCCGGCTAGACTTCGCCGGCCTCCGCGTGGCCCTCCCGACATACCAGCAGTGGCACGTGCACTCTCCGCGTAGCCAAGGGTGCGGGTCTGAGTATAAACCAAAGACGCACGTCCGCGTGTGCACTCTCCGCAGCCAGGGGGCGGGTATGAGTATAATTCGAAGACGCACGTCCGCGTGTGCACTCTCCGTCAAAGACACGGGTATGAGTATAAACAAAAGACGTGTGGGGGGACGCCTCCGCGCGCACTCCACGGAGTATAAATAAGACGTAGCGTCGAGCCTAGCTCCGCACGCACCAGTCTACGGACTATAAATAAGACGTAGCGTTGAGCCTAGCTCCGCACGCATGATGTCTACGGACTTTAAAAAAGACGTGACCGTCGAGGCATTCCTCCGCACGCGCGAGTCCACGGACTATAAATAAGACGTAGCGTTGAGCCTAGCTCCGCACGCATGATGTCTACGGACTTTAAAAAAGACGTGACCGTAGAGGCATTCCTCCGCACGCGCGAGTCCACGGACTATAAATAAGATGTAGCGTTGAGCCTAGCTCCGCACGCATGATGTCTACGGACTTTAAAAAAGACGTGACCGTCGAGGCATTCCTCCGCACGCGCGAGTCCACGGACTATAAATAAGACGTAGCGTTGAGCCTAGCTCCGCACGCATGATGTCTACGGACTTTAAAAAAGACATGACCGTCGAGGCATTCCTCCGCACGCGCGAGTCCACATACTATAAAGGAAGTCGTAGCGTCGAGGTCCGCCTCCGCACGCATGATGTCTACGGACTTTAAATAAGACGTAGCGTTGAGCTCAGCTTCCGCACGCACGACTCTACGGAGTATAAACAAGACGGAGACTCTGATCTTACGCTCTCTACGGAGCATAAATAAGACGCAGGTGTTGTCCATGCGCAAGTCTACGGACTATAAATTAAGTCGTGCGCTGAGGTCTGCCTCCGCACGCGAGAGTCCAAGGACTCTAAATTAAGTCGTGCGCCGAGGTCTGCCTCCGCACGCGAGAGTCCGCGGACTATAAATTAAGTCGTGCGCCGAGGTCCGCTTCCGCACGCACCAATTACCCTCACGCACTCTACGGAGTATAAAAATTGCGCGATGGCCGAGACACTAGGGAGTGCCTCGCCCTAGTGATGCGGCACCAGGATGTCGCACCTTCGAGCACGTTACACCAGGGAGTGTATCACTCCTTTTTCAAGGTAGGGGAACGGCGGTCTCGCCTCCCTACCTCGGCGTGCGTAGTGCCTTCGGCCTACGCTCCAAGCGCCCGCTCCCCGCGGACACTCCTTTTTGAAGGTAGGGGAACGGCGGTCTCGCCTCCCAACCTCGGCGTGCGTAGTGCCTTCGGCCTACGCTCCAAGCGCCCGCTCCCCGCGAGCACTCCTTTTTGAAGGTAGGGGAACGGCGGTCTCGCCTCCCTACCTCCGCGTGCGTAGTGCCTTCGGCCTACGCTCCAAGCGCCCGCCCTCAGCGGGCACTCTTTTTGAAGGTAGGGGAACGGCGGTCTCGCCTCCCTACCTCGGCGTGCGTAGTGCCTTCGGCCTACGCTCCAAGCGCCCGCTCCCCGCGGGCACTCCTTTTTGAAGGTAGGGGAACGGCGGTCTCGCCTCCCTACCTCGGCGTGCGTAGTGCCTTCGGCCTACGCTCCAAGCGCCCGCCCTCAGCGGGCACTCTTTTTGAATGTAGGGGAACGGCGGTCTCGCCTCCCTACCTCGGCGTGCGTAGTGCCTTCGGCCTACGCTCCAAGCGCCCGCCCTCAACGGGCACTCTTTTTGAAGGTAGGGGAACGACGGTCTCGCCTCCCTACCTCGGCGTGCGTAGTGCCTTCGGCCTACGCTCCAAGCGCCCGCTCCCCGCGGGCACTCCTTTTTGAAGGTAGGGGAACGGCGGTCTCGCCTCCCTACCTCGGCGTGCGTAGTGCCTTCGGCATACGCTCCAAGCGCCCGCCCTCAGCGGGCACTCTTTTTGAAGGTAGGGGAATGGCGGTCTCGCCTCCCTACCTCGGCGTGCGTAGTGCCATCGGCCTACGCTCCAACGCCCGCTCCCCGCGGGCACTCCCTTTTTGATGGTAGGGGAACAGCGGTCTCGCCTCCCTACCTCGGCGTGCGTAGTGCCTTCGGCCTACGCTCCAAGCGCCCGCTCCCCGCGGGCACTCCTTTTTGAAGGCAGGGGAACGGCGGTCTCGCCTCCCTACCTCCGCGTGCGTTGTGCCTTCGGCCTACGCTCCAAGCGCCCGCCCTCAGCGGGCACTCTTTTTGAAGGTAGGGGAACGGCGGTCTCGCCTCCCTACCTCGGCGTGCGTAGTGCCTTCGGCCTACGCTCCAAGCGCCCGCCCTCAGCAGGCACTCTTTTTGAAGGTAGGGGAACGGCGGCCTCGCCTCCCTACCTCGGCGTGCGTAGTGCCTTCAGCCTACGCTCCAAGCGCCCGCCCGCAGCGGGCACTCTTTTTGAAGGTAGGGGAACGGCGGTCTCGCCTCCCTACCTCCGCGTGCGTAGTGCCTTCGGCCTACGCTCCAAGCGCACGCTCCCCGCGGGCACTCCTTTTTGAAGGTAGGGGAACGGCGGTCTCGCCTCCCTACCTCGGCGTGCGTAGTGCCTTCGGCCTACGCTCCAAGCGCCCGCTCCCCGCGGGCACTCCTTTTCGAAGGTAGGGGAACAACAGCGTCGGTGCGTCTTCGGCGCTCGACTCCGCCGTCCGCCTTGTAGGCTTCGCCTCGGCGGGACGGCACGTCTTCGGCGCTCGATGACACGTCTTCGGCCTCGACTCCGCCGTCCGCCTCGTAGGCATCGCCTCGGCGGGACGGCATGTCTTCGGCGCTCGACTCCGTCGTCCGCCTTGTAGGCATCGCCTCGGCGGGACGGCACGTCTTCGGTGTTCGACAACATGCCTTCGGCGCTCGACTCCGCCGTCTGCCTCGTAGGCATCGCCTCGGCGGGACGGCACGTCTTCGGCGCTCGACTCCGTCGTCCGCCTTGTAGGCATCGCCTCGGCGGGACGGCGCGTCTTCGGCGTTCGACGACACGCCTTCGGCGCTCGACTCCGCCGCCCGCCTCGTAGGCATCGCCTCGGCGGGACGGCACGTCTTCGGCGCTCGATGACACGCCTTCGGCCTCGACTCCGCCGTCCGCCTTGTAGGCATTGCCTCGGCGGGACGGCACGTCTTCGGCGTTCGATGACACGCCTTCGGCGCTCGACTCCGCCGTCCGCCTCGTAGGCATTGCCTCGGCGGGACCGCACGTCTTCGGCGCTCGATGACACGTCTTCGGCGCTCGACGACACGTCTTCGGCGCTCGACTCCGCCGTCCGCCTTGTAGGCATCGCCTCGGCGGGACGGCACGTCTTCGGCGCTCGACGACCCGTCTTCGGCCTCGACTCCGCCGTCCGCCTCGTAGGCATCGCCTCGGTGGGACGGCATGTCTTCGGCGCTCGACTCCGTCGTCCGCCTTGTAGGCATCGCCTCGGCGGGATGGCACGTCTTCGGCGTTCGACGACACGCCATCGGCGCTCGACTCCACCGTCCGCCTCGTAGGCATCGCCTCGGCGGGACGGCACGTCTTCGGCGCTCGACTCCGTCGTCCGCCTTGTAGGCATCACCTCGGCGGGACGGCACGTCTTCGGCGTTCGACGACACGCCTTCGGCGCTCGACTCCGCCGCCCGCCTCGTAGGCATCGCCTCGGCGGGACGACACGTCTTCGGCGCTCGATGACACGCCTTCGGCCTCGACTCCGCCGTCCGCCTTGTAGGCATTGCCTCGGCGGGACGGCACGTCTTCGGCGATCGACGACACGCCTTCGACGCTCGACTCCGCCGTCCGCCTCATAGGTATCGCCTCGGCGGGACGGCACGTCTTCGGCGCTCGACGACACGCCTTCGGCCTCGACTCCGCCGTCCGCCTTGTAGGCATTGCCTCGGCGGGACGGCACGTCTTTGGCGTTCGACGACACGCCTTCGGCGCTCGACTCCGCCGTCCGCCTCGTAGGCATCGCCTCGGCGGGACGGCACGTCTTCGGCGCTCGAGGACACGCCTTCGGCCTCGACTCCGCCGTCCGCCTTGTAGGCATTGCCTCGGCGGGACGGCACGTCTTCGGCGTTCGACGACACGTCTTCGGCGCTCGACTCCGCCGTCCGCCTTGTAGGCATCGCCTCGGCGGGACGGCACGTCTTCGGCGCTCGAGGACACGCCTTCGGCCTCGACTCTGCCGCCCGCCTTGTAGGCATTGCCTCGGCGGGACGGCACGTCTTCGGCGTTCGACGACACGTCTTCGGCGCTCGACTTCGCCGTCCGCCTCGTAGGCATCGCCTTGGCAGGACGGCACGTCTTCGACGCTCGAAGACGCGCCTTCGGCCTCGACTCCGCCGTCCGCCTTGTAGGCACCGCCTCGGCGGGACGGCATGTCTTCGGCACTCGACGACGTCTCCGGCGCTTCACCGGTTCCTTCATAAGCATGGCCTCTAGGGTCTACGAGCTATCAGTTGCATCGGCACCCTCGTGCTTGCTGTCAGGGAAGGGGGGGCTGGGGTGGTTGATCCCGTCAGCTCGCCCATCGGGACCTCAGCGCTTGCTGTCGAGGGAGTACTGTTGTAGGGGTGGCCCAACCCCCCGTGACTGGGCCGTGCAACTAGTCCAACATGTAATAGGCCCAATAGTGTAGAGGAATATAATAGTGTAAATATACCAGTGTACCCCCATCCTTTGTAAATACTAAGGGGTATAATGGGGATTTCCCATTCTACCCCACTCACATATATATAAGCCCCCAGGAGGGGCAAAGGGGGGATCCTCTCATTATTCTCCACATATTCTCCTTGCGGTAGCTCTCCTCTCCTTCGACTAGTCCCCTCCCCTCTCTCTCTCTCTGTTTAGCCAGTAGCTACGACAGAAACCATCATGAATATAAAACTTATCCCACTCTTTTCCATCTTTGCAATTAGAATATGGAGCTGCATGTTCATGATCAGAAGCATATAAATCTTTCAAAATTTTCAATCCTGGTACCTTTACCTCCAATTGAGTCAAAAGCACATGTTTTCTAGACAATGCATCAGCTACCACATTCTCTTTGCCTTTCTTATATTTGATAATGTATGAAAAGGTCTCAATGAATTTTATCCACTTAGCATGTCTATGATTCAATTTCGCTTGGCCTTTAAGTATTTTAAAGCTTCATGATCAGAATGTATAATGAATTCCTTGGACCAAAGATAATGTTTCTAAGTTTCCAACACATGCACAAGAGCATATGTTCTTTATCATAAACAGGATAATTCAATTGTGCACCATGAAGTTTCTCACTGAAATATACAACGGGTTTTCTTTCTTGCATGAAAACACCACCAATACCTATTCCACTAGCATCACATTCAATCTCAAAAGTTTTTGTGAAATCAGGTAAAGCAAGCAATGGTGCTTCAGTTAAACATTTCTTCAATTCAGCAAAAGTTTTGTCTTGTTTTTCTCCCCACTAAAAAATAACTCCCTTTTTAGTTAAATCATTTAATGGGGCAGCAATGGCGCTAAAATCTTTCACAAATCTCCAATGAAAACTAGCAAGCCCATGGAAATTACAAATTTGACTAACATTCACAAGAATCGGCTAATTTCGAATAGCTTCAATTTTAGGCTTATCCACTTCAATTTCATGAGCCGAAACAATATATCCTAGGAACACAACCTTCTTAGTGCAAAAAAGTACACTTCTCAAGATTGACATAGAAGCGTTCTTGCCTAAGCACTTCTAGAAGTTGTTTGATGAGTTCAACATGATCATCCAAAGAGCGGCTATATATCAGGATATCATCAAAGTAAACTACCATAAATTTTCCAATTAAGTGTCTCAAAACATGGTTCATTAAGCTCATGAATGTATTAGGAGCATTGGACAAACCAAAAGGCATCATTAACCTTTCATACAAGCCAAATTTCATTTTAAAAGCAGTTTTTCATTCATCACCATGTTTCATTCTTATTTGATGGTAGCCACTACGCAAGTTAATCTTAGAAAAGATAGTGAACCACTTAACTCATCAAGCATATCATCTAATATAGAAATAAGACGACGACAGCAAATAATTATGTTGTTAATAGCTCTATAGTCTATGCACATTCTCTAAATACCATCTTTCTTATGAATAAGAATGACAGGAATGACACAGGGACTAAGACTCTTGCATACGTACTCTCTATCCAAAAGTGCTTGCACTTGGCGCTGAATCTCCTTTGTTTCTTTCGGGTTTGTGTAGTATGGTGGCCGGTTGGGAAGAGGAGCTCCCAGAACCAAGTTAATATGGTGCTCAATACCTTAAATAGGTGGTAGACTAGTGGGCACCTCCTCCGGAAACACGTCGTCGTAAACCTGCAAAACATGAGAGACATCACTAGGAAGAGATGTTAAGTCATTAGTAGAAAGCAATGCATCCTTGTACAGCAATACAAGGTGCATCAAAGTAAGATTATCTTTCATCTCTCTCAAATCAGATTTGGTGGCTATCATGACTAATTTTTTCTCTCCCTCACTCTTACTTTTACCTCTCGGTTTTGATTTGTAGCTCTCACTCACTTTTTGTGGAATCACACTTTTCTATTCTCTCCCTTTCTCACTCTCAACTTGCACTTCAATCTTTTGTACATTATCATTCACAATTTAAGGAGTCAACGATCGTAGCACCACTTGTTTGTTGTTCCACTAAAACTTGTATTGATTAGTTCTCCCATCATGAAGCACGACACGATCATATTACCGTGGCCTTCCTAGCAGCAAATAAGATACATCCATAGGCACTACATCACACTCCATCGTATCATGATAAGTGCCAATTTCAAATTCAACATCCACAGTGTATCCCACACTCAACGAACCTCTCTCGTGCAATCACTGGATCTGATATGGGTGTGGATGTTTCTTGTACTTCAACCCAAGTTTATTACAAAACTCCTTGCTAGCCAAATTATAACAACTCCCACCATCAATGATTACCTTGTAAAATTTGCCATCTTTACTAACTTGAGCTCTTGTGTGGAATAAATTGCAGCTCTGTTCATGGAAAGCTTTTGGTTGCACACTCAACATTGTCGGAGCACACACAAGTATAGGACCAACACCATGATCACATTATTCTATGTCTTGTGCCACCTTTTCTCCCTCATGTGCATCATCATATGTCACTAAATCGGCATTGTGACCATCATCTTCTTCACTGGTAGAATCATATTCCCCATTCTCTAACATCAACATCACATTCTTATTTGGGTAATCCTTTTGCATATGACCATGACCAAGGTATTTGGAGTATTGTATGCAACTACTCTTCACCGTGGAACCCACAGAAGAGGCACTACTAGTGCTAGATTTGATGGCTTCCTTGCACTTGGAGTGACTTCTTCCTTCTTGCTAGATGGGCGAAAGCTTGAACCTCTAATTGGAGCTGCTCTCTTGCTCATTTGTGATTTGGGAACATATCTTCCTCCGCTGGACGGTGTACGGGCAGTAAAGAATGTAGATCTTGCAAACTTAGCATTCTCTTGCAATTGTCGTTATGCCTTTGTAGCTTGATGCACTAACTCATAAAGATTGTGATAGGGTTGAAAATTTACAATTCATTTTACTTGATGGTTTAAACCTAAGAGAAAGCATTCCATGGTTTGCTCTTCTTGTTTTTGAACCTTGGCTTGAATCATGGCTAACTCCATCTCCTTGTACTACTCCTCTGCAGAATGTGTTCCCTATTTCATATTCTACAATTTATCAAATAGATCACATTTGTAATGTCAAGAAACAAAACGGGCTCTCATTTCTCGCTTCATCTCTTGCCATGAAGCAAAAGGATCTTCTCCATTTTTAGCTCTTTGAGTGATTACTTGTTCCCAACAATCCAAAACATAATTTTCAAACTCAAGAGATGCCAATTATATCTTTCTCTCATCCGTATAGTGATGCACACGGAATATCTTGTCAACCTTCAATTCCCAAGTGAGATACTCCTCGGGATTAGTTCCACCTGCAAATTTGGGCATGGAAAACTTGAGCTTGCCCAAACCATCATCTTCAATGCGTGGATGATGATAATTGTCATTGTGATGCAATGCAAAGTCACTATCCCATTCCACTGTATGCGCAGCTCCACCATGGCCACCACCTAGGCCTTGCTACGCCCTCCATGGCCTCACAAAAGTCCTCCTCGTCCCCTGAGCGGTGGTGGACGCACCACGTTTGCTGTCACTCTGTGTTGTGGTTTAGTAGGAACATGGGCAATAGTTTCTCCTCTTGGAACACTTGCTTCATCGCCACCATTGCGAGCTTGTATGAGCCTAGTGAGTGCTCCAATGTCATCCTGCAATTGGCGTGCGTATTCATCAGCTTGTAACTCTAAGCTTTGCACCTCCCTTGCGATTTGTTTAGCAAAGGCGTCATGCTTCTCATGGAGTTGATCAAGCCCTTGATGTAGCTCATGTCGAAAGTATTCATGGAGTGCCCCCAATTGATATTGCTTGACGAATGCTTAAGGAGCATTCATTTCACCACTCTCATCATGGTGCTCTCCTCCACCTGACATGGTTAATCATAAAAGAAACAAATACCTGTGTACATTAATGCTTTATGGAAATCACTCAATCTCACTATGTTCTCTCCCAAGTAAAGTTCTTACCCTTCCAAAGTGAATTAAGGCCAATAAACTTACACTAGTAGAAGTGATAACAGCGCAGTGATGATCAAGTGAATTTAAGAGTGTTCACTACTTGCACAATAACGGTTATATGGTGGAGCTTGGTATGAAGGTGTTTATCCCACTCAATCTAAATTTCATGTGTTATAAAATTAAGTAATAGTCTAAGCTAGAAACTTTATCCAAATGCTAATCCAATAGGTTTAAGTGAACTGTATGAACGCACATGCAAAGATCAATGTGACTTAATGCAAACAATGGAATGTGCTAAAAAGGAAGTAATCTGAAAAGGTGATAACCAAATAGCTCATTTTGCACCAAGTACTAGGAGAGATGCTAGCCAATTGCAAGAATATGAATAGAAGGCACAAGATTGCTCAAGAATTTTTAGATACTCAAACTGAATTTATGGACTAGAGCCACTCACCCAATTCAGCTTTCTCTCACCTTTTTTTTCTCTTTTTTTGCTATCCTGCCAATGACCCAAATATCTTCAAATCACTTTTCTAAGTCTATTGAGGTATATGGGTCACAAACTTTTTGAAGAAGGTAGGGGTATAAAGGTAATTTAAAGATACTCTCTCTAGACTTTTTTTTAAACCACGGCCGAGTGAGTGATGCATAAGTCCAATGTTCAGCAGAAAGTATTCAGGAACAACCCTCAATGCAATATCAATGACTAGTCTCAAGTATCCAAAGAATTTAAGTGAAGATTGATTTGTATTGTGTTCGGTTGTTTCAATTGCACAAGGCAAAGAATTCAAGAAAGCCAACCTAAACACAGCTCTTCTCTTGGAATTTGGTTAGCACATCCCTAGAGTTGGTTTTTGGATGGCAATATCTCAAAGAATTTGGAAGTGCGCATCTAGCCAAACTGGCTTGGATTCTAGGGTTGTACTCGGATTGCTCTTGGAAGAGTTGTAGACACACGCTCAAAAGCGGCTAGGGTTTCGGGTTCGGCCCGCCAACAAGAACCGAAAGCAAGATTGAATCTATATGTATATGTATATGTATATGTATATGTATATGTATGTATATATATATATATATATATATATATATATATATATATATATATATATATATATATATATATATATATATATATATATAGGCAAAATAACAGGTGCACCATGGTGCCCAAGCTCCATAATTAAAACTTTCCATCCATGATTGATTCCTTTCCAAATTGATGCATTTTCGAATTAATGAATCTTAATAGGTTTACCTAATATATTGCACCTGCACGCATCTAAAAGCAATCTAACGACAGAGAGGCTTGGTGCCCGGGCACCATGGTGCCCCATTTCAGTATCCTATATAGGAAGTAAAAGGTATTTTTCCTATATATATATATATATATATATATATATATATATATATATATATATATATATATATATATATATATATATATATATATATAGGACGCTGAAATGGGACACTATGGTGTCTGGGCACCAATCCTCACTACCTTTGGATTGATTTTAGATGCTTGCTGGTGCAATGGTATATAGTATATTAGGCATGCTAAATCAATCATGGATGGAAAGTCTTAATCACGGATAGAAAGTCTCAATCACACTAGCACACATCTAAAATCAATCCAAAGGCAGCGAGGCTTGGTGCCTAGACACCATGGTGCCTCTGTTATTTATGAGTGTTTCATGCACCATGGTGCCTAGGCACCAATATCAATACCCGTTGATTTGCTTCGAGATTCGCAACGTTTGATGTGGGTATCTTCATATACCCATAAAAAAGTATATTTGAGATGTCAAACTCCGAAAAAATTTAAATTCAACTTCAGTTTAATTAGTTTGAACTATTTTTATGGTATATACTCACTGTAGTTGCATTGAACTCAAAAGTAGTTCAAACTAATTTGAACTGAGTTCAAAACTTACTTACCATAAATATATCAAGAGTATAAAATATTTTCATACCCAAACTCAAAAAAATTATCAATCATACACGTGTATCGGATGTTGGTGCCTAGGCACCATGGTGCCTTATGTAATTTTCCTATATATATATATATATATATGGAGCTAATTGATGGGTCAACTTGCAAATTTTCAAGTTTTGAAATAACAATGATTAAGTAACGCAAAGGACACTAAGATCAACACCAAAACAAATTTTCTAATGGACTAAAACCTAATCAAACTCACATGAAATAATAGATTAATCTAAAGGTTCATATTTGATATTTTTGTGAGGCAAAATTTTGGCTATAATGGACTATAGGACAGAAATAAATCAATCTAAAAGCAAGGGTAAATAATCCTACCAAGTAAACCGCACTCTGATACCATGATGATACGGGGTCGCCTGATCTTCTCGATGTAGGATCAAGATGCTCACGTGGATTTGAAGAATTGTAGTGATCCCTTGATGCCAATGTAAGGGTTAGCACTCTGTAATTCGCCCAATCACACATGTTGAACTCCACGACCACCAGATGAAGTTCTATTATGCTCCCAATTCCCAGTGGAAAGGTTGAACGATCTTGATTTCGATGAACTCCCAATTCTTCCCTCAAGTTGGTTCGGCCAACAGGAAGAACAAGAGCAATATGCTGAATCAATCTATTATCAAAGTGGTCAGTCTTTTCCATGGGGTGGCAGTTGCCTTATAAAGGATGCCCCCCAAACGCACACGTAATGGGCTTGAGCTCGACTCCTATTCTATTCGGTCATTGAAATCGATTTTGATCCTAAAGCAATTCGGAATTGAACACTAACTAGTTACATGGCTGAATTAATCAATCTCAGCCTATCATTGGCACGCAGGCCCGCAAACTCCTGAATTGACAGGTTCGGTTTATCTCCTTGGCCGAGTGACGTATGGGCCTCTTCTTCTAGTCTTAGGCTGCATGGAGCTCCCCCTCCTGATGACATGTGACCGTATTGGCCTCCTCCCTTGTGGCTGTATGGCTCTCTTTCTCTTGGGGTTGGCTAGTTGGTCCTTCCCTTTTTGTTCTTCCATTGCTTCAATCCGGGAATACACAATATATTTGCATTAGGTAGTATACCATTCTCATATAAAGCAATAGGGAATTCTCTAAGAAACAAAAGCACCTGTTGTTAGAGCAGCTTAGCTCTTGCTCTTGTCATAGGTCCTATTGGAGCCTCATTGTTAGCTTTATCATGCACACTTGAAGTGGAAGATGAATATATAATAGAGATGTCCTCATCATTCTCCACCATAGGCAGCACCTCTATCATGAACGTCTCTACCACGATTAGCACCACGGTAGTCCTGAGCATGGCATGGTTGAGGAGCAAAGCCTGCTGCACCATCAAAGTTCTCATGTTAATCGTCTTCACATGGTGCATGCTGTTTGAGATATTGAGGACCCTATTCAGCATATTGAAATTGTGGTGGCTAGTTGCATATCGTCTCTGTCAATGTGTCAATTCGCGATCTCAAATCATCAACCTTGCCTTCAACTTCCAGTGGCAACCCAAGAAGTAGTCACGTGTCACTTCAAGTCCAATTTGCACCTTAGGCAGCAAAGACACCACATATTGGTGCACCTCTCCGATTGGCTTAGCATGAGTATCAACTACCTTGCCATCTTCGGTCTTCACAGAACCCGCCATCAAGAAAAATTCAGCAACCTCGTACCGTGATCAACAACGCTCTAAGATGGTATGGCCTGACTAGTAAACTAGTGGACGCGTGTACGATGACCTGATCTTTCACAGTACAAGCGCAAAAGGCTTCTTTTACTTTGGCCAGCAGTAGCAATCCTCGTGCAGCAACAACCCAACTGATCTTCTCTACAAAGTCCAATAGCAGCAGCAGTAGACAAGACATGGATAGCTTGTCCTGTGCTATGCCTCTCTAGTGAACATGAAGCTGCAGCCGCAGTAGTTGAACTACTCCAACAACAATCCTAGTTAATTGCAGCAGCACATCTATGTATTCTTCCTCCAAATAGCAATTACAGTGGTAGCAGTGGATTCAATGGTAGTAGCCGAACAACAATCTACAGTAGTGGCAAAAGAACAACTACAACAATCACATCTTCGCGCCTTGCAGCCAAGCCAACTCCCGCAATTCCTCCACCCACAAGAACCAAGGAGCATGATCAGAAGAAAAGGAATCGAGTGGATTCAGTGCGTTCCCAAGGATGTACATCCTTGATCACGTACAAACAACACAAACCCTAGATTGGTTTGTAAAGAATTCGGAGCACAAGGATATGTCACCATCTCGGCGTTTTCTGGTTTCTTGATAACTCAATGCCAAAAATATCCTTTACAATGGCTATAGCTCTAGGATTATATGTCCCTTAATTCACACACACAAAGGCCCACACCACACAAATTAGGACTCATAATGGACTCAGACTAGGTAACGAACTCACTCCAAACTGACTAACACACCAACTCAAGCCAAACCTAAAAACGAACTCGTACAGAACAACCGTATATAAATGTACATGCATACATATACGTACGTGCCACACTCACATGCATGAAATACAATGGCCATGCATGCATGCAACTCATGTGAACAAGAGACAACTAGAAAAACACAACACTAGACTTTTGCATGTAAATATCTTGTTGATTCTGAGTTAAGAGATATGTGAAATCCAAATATCTTCTACCAAGAATCTTGACCTATGGACACACATTGTTTTGCCTTGGTCGTAGGCTCACCATGCTCATGCTCCATAGACTTGCCACAATCGTGCTCGGCTTCCAGTTTGTCCTTCTTGGTCATCCTCCCTCTTCTCCCTCTTGGTCACCATAGATGTAGTGGTAATGGTACATGGCGCCGTATCAGAGGATCCCCTTTCCTATTCCCCTATAACTTTGGAAGTACGGTCCAACTTTATTATTTATTTTGACACACAAAGTCCCCTGCTTTACCACATGATTAATCCAAGTACACTGTTTTTTGTCAAAACCTTTCATTTCTAGATAGTGAAACAAGAAATCACAATTTACTTTGTCGTAAGCCTTCTCAAATCAATTTTCAACATCACACATTTTTATTTCTTCATTTTTCTCATGAATAATTTCATATAAGGGAAAATACCATTTTTGATGTTTGTTTTATAAAGGCAGTTTGACTACGACTAATTAGCTTGTCAATGAAGAGTTCAATTCTGATAGTAAGCACTTTTGTAAAAATTTTATAGCATACATTCAACAAGCAAATTGGCCTGTATTATTGGATTTTTGTAGCATCCTTAGTCGTAGGAAGGAGAGTAATGACGCCATAGTTCAACCTGCTAAATTTATGAACATAGAATTCATGGAAGAGAGTCGTTAAATCATCTTTAATAATTTCCCAATACTTTTGATAAAATTCAGCATGGATATTATCTGGGCCTTGTTTTTCTCCATTTTCATTATAGCTTGTTTAACTTCTTCAAAGAGCTAGTTATAAATTAATAATCTTCCTCATTCATGTTCTCATTATGACCCCAAATGTTTGGATTCATTTGAAAGTTCTTGTTTTCTGCTGGACCAAATAACTCCTTATAATAAGTAGTGGAATGATTTAACAGATGATTATCTCCTTTAATAATCTCATCTGCATTTTGAAAGAGAAAATAGTATTTTTTTACATTTTCTACCATTTTCTACCATTGGCATACGTGGTAATATTCAGTGTTATTATCCGCCTGAAGGAGCCATTGTTCGCTAGACCTCTCATATCAATACAGCTGATTCTTTGCATAAATATGCATAAGATCTAGTTGAATCTTACCTTTTCTTTCAATTTGATCTGTTAAAACATTTGTTCCACTTCCAAGTTTTCCATGTATTGTAATTCTTCCTGCAGCTCCTGTGTAGGATCATATAACGCAATCAGAGGGGGGTGAATGATTGCCTCTGCTTCTTGGTATCGGAAATCAAATCTCCAACCACAAGAAAAACAATCTAACTTACAGATGTGGAATTCAACTATGTGCATAGGCTCGATGGAGAATATGCTCGCTTGGCATTCAACTGCTCGCTACAACTGCTCACTTGATCGCAAATGCATGTAGCTGAAATCCCCCACCGCTTGAAAAGATCAGCTGCTCAAATGAGAACATGCCAAAGACAACACGATGCTCGTATCACTTGAGAACAAGATGTGTTAGAACACCGTCGCCAAAGCCACAGGAAAAACCGATGCTTGAAAACACATCACCGACGTCGACTATTTTTCCTTGAAATAGATCTGATCTATTAGTTCTGGAACATGTTCTGTGGCTACAAAGCACCCTTATGGCACCCCTAAAAACCCTAGTACAAAAAACTTCGCAAAGCCACCCAAAGTACTAGCTAAAACCCTTAGCGTCACTCTGCTTTTATATGTTAGAGCCCTAAACCATGTTTACCTCAAACACAGACATCTCAAACATTCTTTAAAAATCTACACACACAATCCTATCTCTTCTAAAAATTAAGGGACTCAAAACCATTCTGAACACAGGTTTTAACCAAATCTATCTCTTCCAAGTTATGAACTTCATCCACAACTCCTAATACAACACGTGACGAAGCCTCCAAGACAGCACCTTCTGTATCTTAATCACGCACCATCCCACATGCTAAAGTCTCCAGGACCGCACCTCCCGTATCTTCTTCACACATCATCACCTCCCATGTCGAAGCCTCTTGGACCGCACCACCCGTAGCCTCTCCATGAATCACCACCTTTGATCTTTACGTACTCCAGCATGAGCCAGACTAACTCATGTGACATCCTCAACTGCCTAGATCTCAGACTTCCCCATCCTAATCCCGGTTCTCCTTGCCATCGACCATGATCGTCTCCACACCCACTTGCACATACAAAGACCAAAGAAACTTTCTTGGCATAAGTTCTCCACAACTTGACCAATATCAGCATGCACACAAAACATACACACCCTCGTCTACTCATAGACATGAACCAAACCTTCCACAGCCATCAGTTAGGTCATCCACGATCATCAACCAGGTCATCCACGATCACACATCCTATCGCTTCCAAAAAATCAGCATCAGATCACTTAATACGACCGCTATCTCATCGAGTACTCAAAAACACCAAGTACTCTGGAAATACCATCGCTACGCTCAAAACACTCGGGAATAACTAGCATCGCTACCGACCACAAATCCATTGAGTACTGACCACTGAGTACTGATCACTACCACAAAACTCCAACAACCAATCGCTGACCACAATCGCGAAAACCACGACTATCGAGTACTAAATCCTTCTGACTACCAAGTACTATGATCATCTTACCATGAAGTACTTCCATCTTCCAAGTATTGAATCCTTCGAGTACTGTTCACTGATCACCATCAGCCAATCCTACCATTGGCTTAACACGTGTACTCGAAGTACATGAAGATAACAAGAGATAAAGCACTCGTACCGAGCATGAAGTCTATGAGTACCAACCATGAAGCCTACAGCAACCGATCGCAAAAGTCTAAGACTACCGACCGCGAAGTCTACGATAACCGACCATAAAGACTAATACAATGACAGCAGACTGCAAAGTCTCCAACTATCGATCACAAAGTCTTCGACTATTGAGTACCAATAAAGTCTATGACTATCGAGTAGGACCAGTAAAGTTTACGACTATCGACCGGTTACTATAGCTATGGCCATAGACATGGCTCTATAGCTATGACCATCGAAAAGTACTATAGCTAGACCAGTTCATCTAGACATGATCGAAGCTTATTGATTACCTACGTGGTTGTTCTGCCGTGGTCAAAAAGGTTGTGGTCGAAGGCTGCCGTGGTCGAAGCCAAGCGTGGTCGTAGTCGGACATGATTGAAGTCGTGGTCGAAGCTGGATGTGGTCGAAGTCTGCTAATTGGACAAAGCCATTTGGACCACCCAGCACAAAGCCGTTCGATCCTCTAATGCTACTCGGACACCATCCGATACTCCAATTCAACTCGAGCATCATCCGATACTCCATTGCAACTTGACAATCATTTGATGCCATTCAGACCCAATCGGAATGGTCTGAAACTACTCGAAGTAGACTAAAACCATTCGGAGCATATCAAAAACCACTCGATGTAGACCAAAACCACCTAGAGCAGACCAGCACAACTCGGACTTGAAACCTTCAACTGTGATCGACCGACACTTTTACAAACACAAATTCCAAAGCAAACCAAATATCAATTATTCATCATCACTAAACTCACAATCATCCACATGGTCGAATAATCCTATTTTCTCCTTGAAGTATCTCCCGGCCTTTTTAGTACTTCTTAACTTTTTTCCATTGTGTAAACCCATTTGTCAAGAGATCTCAAATTCACAACAAACTCTTCCAAGGTTTGTCAACAATTTTCCAAAAATCATGATGCTTCAACCAATGAAGCTCAAATTAAAAGATTTTGTTCACTTTTTTTGTGGCATTTCAGAAGTCAAAATCAAAGCATTACGATCTGACATAAATTTGGGAAGCTTTTAACTAGAGTCAAAGGAAACATTAATTCCCACTCTTTACTCACAAGAATTCTATCCAGTTTTTCCAAAGTAGGATTCTCCTGATTACCAAGTAAATTTCCCCCTAAAAAGAGTTAATTCTTTCAATTCATAAGCATTAATCATAGAGATGATGATCTCATTGTTCATGTTCTTATGCAGTGTTTTATTCTTCTCAGAACTGAATCTTATTAAGTCTAAATCACCTCCCACCAAGAGAGTGAACATCCTACCATGTTTAAGTTTGACCAAAGTTGAATTCAATCTAATTTTAGAAAAAGTGGTTATGAACACACATGTGAAGACTCTTGTTCAACCCAAATTTCTAGATTAATAAAACTCCTAGAGACTTCAATATGTGTCCCATCTAACAAACAAGAACAATTTTGTACATAACTTCTGGTACATTTTTGAAAGAGATGAACTCATACTTTTTATGTATAGAAGCATAGACAAGGGCCCTGCAACAACCAGTGTAAACCATGCAATAGAGAAATACAAGAAAAATATAGCCATGAGGTTTTGGATGAGTCGTAGGAAAATGTAGAAATTTGAAGAGGGATTTCTGTTGCTCAAAACTGGAAGAAAATTTCCCATGGGATTAGAACTTATTTTTCTTCTCCGAAATTCCTCTGAAATGATTTCATCCTTATTCTAAGAGCTCAATTTTTTGTTCTAAACACCTATGTAGAAAAGTGCGTAATTAAGATTTCCTCAAAAACTCGTTTTGTCAACTATATTCCAAACGATCCCAAAATTTTTAATTTAGGATTAGAATAAGATGGCATTAGAGTAGGACGGATTTTGTACTGTTTTTCGAAAGTACAGTGGATCATTTGTTTAGTTTTGAATGTTTGATGCCATTTCAATGTGGAAGAAAGTCTGGATTGAATAATAGAATTTTTTCTTTGAAATGTATAATATATGCTCTTTAAAAAAATAGATATAACAATGGATATTGTTAACTATTACACGGGACTTACATGATTACTCCTTTTTCTTAATTAGTATTCCTCACATCAAACTAATATAATACACCTCATTAGTGGGTACATTTCAACATATGAGCATGGAATATTACCAACACAGTCTAATCACCATGACTACTAAGAAGTTAGTGGTTGGCCAACGCAAGCCATTACTCACTATGGTCAAGAGAAAAATTAGCGGTGAAGATACAAGCTGTGTAGCATGAACTAACATGAAGACAGTGTTGTCGGAAATGCAACAGTGCTGCAGTACCAAGGCAACAACGTAACAAGAGTTACAAAGAACGTAACAGCAGCTACACAGCTGCTAGCTCCTCTAACTCGAGATTGTGGTGGGCGCCACTTATATGTCCAAAGTAAAATACAGCTGAGAGGGGCTTGTGAAAGGTTCCCACCAAAGAAAATTTCGAATGCTAGCTGCTAAATAAACTTGGTATCGCACGGCGTTCAACTCGGTCCCTGAAGACTTTTTAATTTAACAGCTAATATATGGTGTTCAATCTCTCCAATTCAACGTCCAAATGACCAAATATGTAGGCGGTGCAGCAGCTGATGGATCGAATGCTACTCAATGAAAGATGTTCCCGATCACTTTCCTCGGTCAGCAATTGCCCATCAGAAAACTGCTATGTTCGAACAGTAGAGCAAGAAGCTAACTGGTTAATTGGAAGCCAAATGGCTGTCCCCAGTGGGCAGATTTGTGCTCACCACGAATTTCCATTTATCAAATGACTGTCTCACGGCGCCAAAATGACCAGGTATGAAACTGGAGAGGGAAGTTGCTGTGGATTCTTAGCCTACTGTCAATGCATGTGCTTTGCAGCTCCAACCTACGCAGGTTCCTTATCAATAGCCTTCAGTTGCTGCAACATAATCTGGTGAGCCTGATCGCCCTCAACCTCAAGGTGACAAAGCTTTTTAAAGGCTGGCACTTCATGCGAGATATTCTTTAGATCAAAACAAGTATTGCCCTTCCTAGGAACAAGAATCCCAGGGCTAGCTCCTTATATACCTTAGAATTTTTTTCCCATACGTGCTGGTCATCATTCTTATTACTCTAAATTGTACTTCCATAAACAAACCATTAATACAAAATAATATATTTGGTCAATAGTATTTTTCCTACTAAAATGCAGGGCATGAGAGACTGATACGACCGCTATTTTATCCATATTCGACCAATAAACATACCCCAAGCGAGACTAAGAGGACGTACCCGAGAACAATGCAGCATGGTTATGTCTGACTGCGTGGGATAAGCAAATATAACATGCAATTAGGATAAAGAACAAATAAAATCCCACAATCGTTTTGTACAGGAGACACTTCCCCAGAATTAATCCCAGTATAAGCTTCTGCAGCCATCAACCCATCCGAGCATACATGTTCAAAAGCAACATCATCTGACACTTCCCAAGAATTAATCCCAGTATTTGCTTCATCAATCATGAACATCATCTATGCATACGGTTCAAAAGCGATTATAAGTTTATAACAAGCATAATTAACGAGGTAAAGTTGTCCATAAACCGATACGGTACACCTTCGAAACAACAATTTATAAAGCATGGATCTGGAGTTCTGGACTGATCCAATACATCTTCTACTCGTTACCGTAGAGCCACGGGTTCTCCCTGCGGATCTCGGCCTCCACGTCGGCGGTGAAGTCGTTCTTGATCCCGAAGGTCCCGCGGATCTGATCCGGCGTCTTGCCCTTGATCATGTCCCCGAAGCGCTTGGAGCAGAGATCCAGGAGCCCCTCAATTTCGAGGTAGTTGGCGGCCATGAACAAGTCGTACAGCATGGCCTGGCCGACGTCGATGAACTGGGCGTCAAAGCTCTTCAGATCCTCCTCCTTGGCTGCCGCGGCGGAGCTGGACGAGTTGGTTTCGTGGTCGTCGCTATTGTTGGCGCCGGCGGCGTGCCTGTTGCAGTACTCGAGGACCTTAGCGAGGGGCCTGGCCGCGACGTTGTGGAGCGTGATGCGGTTGGTGCCTTCGGCCCTGACAGCGACACGGATGATCTCCGACAGCGACGCCGCTGCCTGCGACGCCTCGAACTCGTGGCCGTCTGAGCTTACCAGGACGACCACCCCGCTTCCGCCCCCCATGCTGCTCCCCGCCGCCATGGCTCCCTCGCTCTCTCCTGACGAAACCCTAGCTAGGTTAGCCTTGAAATGTCTAGCGCAGGAGACGGAATGGGGTTTGGCCTGGCAGCGTCGAGTGGGTGACTGGGTGCCTGGGTAGGTGGCAGTATATATGGACGCGAGCAGCCGTGTCCGGTTTTCCTACACGGCGACGCAAACTCTCTCTGGGCCAGCAGCCTAGCGCTATCTGGGCTAAGGGCCTGTTTGGATCGCATGGGCTAACAACTAGTTGCTAATTTTTAGTCCATGTAGATCCAGACAGGAGGGCTAATGAGTGGGCTAAAGTTTAGCCAAAGCCCCAACTAGTTGTTAGCCAACTAGTTGGCTAAACCCAGCTAATGAGGGCTAAAGGACCAGCAGGATGGAAAAAACACTACTACAGAAATCCACATTACAGACGGTTCAGAAACGTCATCACAGACGGTTTTCTGAACCGTCTGAAATTATGGGTCAGTGATAATCCAAGTTATCACAGACGGTATTTGAACCGTCTGTGATTATGCGATATCACAGACGGTTTTTTCTGTGATTATGCGATATCACAGACGGTTTTGTACTAAAAACCGTCTGTGATATCGGATAATCACAGACGGTTTTTAATGAAAAACTGTCTGTGATACTCCTCCCCCCAGCAGAATCTATTTCTGTTTATAGCTAGCCTCAGGAAATGCTAGCCATGCCCTCTGAAACAAGCAGATAATCACAGACATAAACATATACAATTCACACATCTCATTTCATTTCAGATACATTTCACATCTCAATTCATTTCACAGGCATAAAACATCCAATTGACAACGCACTTCATTTCACAAACATAAAGCATCCATTTCGCAAATCAATTCATTGAGTTGAAATAAAATATCCATTAACAAATACACAATTGTAAAAGATCTACACTGTATTTGCACTTAGACTTACAATAAAAAATCATTCTGGGCAGTGGAACTCTCCATCTGATCTTACAACTTTTGACCACAAAAACCAAATGAGCTCTCCTCGAATTTTTGCAAAATCCGCCTGTGTCAATGCAGATGTAGAGATGGACGCAGCCTGTCGATAGGAATATCAACGCGCGCATATATAAAACTGACATGTATGAAATAAATGTGGAAAGATTGACAAACCTTAGAATTAGTGATCTTGGTGGAATCGAGGAGTAGTCTCATATGGTGGCACACGTAGTATCCACACGTGTTGCCCGGCTCCTGCTGGTGGCACTGCAAAAAATATAATGTGTTAAATCAAGTGGCATTACTACTATGTGTTGTATATGATTAATTAATGTGTAGCTAGCGAATACCCGAAACTTGCGATCATGTTTCAAGGCCTTGGCCCCTGTCGTCGAGTCACGTGTTTGTTGAACGTATGTGGCGAACGACCTTCGTTATTCGAAAAAGTTAGATTAGTTATTCGGAAGGAAAGAAAGAGTACAATGTACAATGTACTTACCTATCGAGTATTCGGGCGATAGCTGTGTACTTGGATTTGTTCTTACTTAGAGAATCAAGGTATATAGCCTTGTTCCATTTTGGTATAATTACAATTAAAATCCAATGGAATTTCTCATTGTATGGCATAAGAACAAATTCCTTATCTTGGTGAGCCACCAGTGCTTTTGTAATATAGTCCTCGACGAAGGATGCATTCTCGATGATGGTATCAATGGCGACCAAGCGTGGGTCCAGGAAACCAATTCGTGATTTCGATGATCTAGCTTCGATCAACATGAATCTATATATAACATAGGAAAGCAACAAATTGTGACATATATCGGTATTACGTGAACAGAGACTGTGATTGTACAGACTTACAGCGTCCAGCATCGAACGAGTGAGGCGTCGAGAGCGTTGAGCGTGAAAAGTTCAAATATATCGTCAAAGGTCACCGCGAAGACACAGTCCTGAGCTTCGTGCAAGAAATGTTCCGGCTTGAATTTGACAGTTATACCTGAGCGCCGTTCTGCCTCTGGCTTATTGGACTCTTCCATATACCAAAGGTGGAATCTTTGGCAACCAAGTCCTAGTTTTTGGAGCTCTTCCTGGACTACCATCGGCTGAGCTAGCACGAATTTGCGGGCCAATGGCATGGACGGGAAATCGTCATCATCCTTCGTTTTTGATTTGCCCTGGCCACTGCCTCAATTGTGGGTCGACTTTATGCTAGTCGACTGTAATGGTATAGACGGTGCAAGTTGCTCTGGCGAGAATAGCACCCGTGGAGATAGCACCAGTGCAGGTAGGTGTGGTTCGCACTGCCCGTGTGGAGATGGCACCAGTGCAAGTTGCTCTGGCGAGAATAACACCCGTGGAGATAGCACCGGTGTAGGTAGCTGTGGTTCGCACTGCCCGTGTGGAGATGGCACCAGTGCAAGTTGCTGTGGTTCGCACTGCACTTCTGGTCCTGCCACCGGTGAAGAAGCCTCCAGGGAGATGTCGGTTTTGGGCCACTGGATGAATGTTCCAATGGCCTATCCTAGATTCACGATCTCGTCGTTGGGGGGCTTCGGTAGCGGGACCACCTCAAAATTGGCATACACACCATCCACATTAACTTTTGCGAAGCCTGGCGCTAAAGCTTGACCGTGCACCACGGCCCCGATACCAGACGAATATGTCTGGCCCCAAGCAGCGTACAAGGGAATGGAGCCATATCTCACTTGGAGCCTACATGTCGTAGGCTCCTACATAACGATACAAAATTAGCTACTCGAATAGGCCTACCAATGGAGCAAGCATTCGAGAGGTAATAATTATTACCAGGATGTCGTCCACAGGAAATTTGGACTGGGTTTGCGTCGGATTGGACGCGCAGATACTCGGATGGTTGTGCGGGCTAGCTAGCACAGGAGCGGCGGTGGCGGCCTGCTGACTTTCTGTCTATTTTCGCACCTCATCTCTGATTATATCAGCCATCGAACCCAGTAGCTCCTCTTTAAGAAATGCCTTGAGCTCTTCTCGTAGCTGTGCGTCACGCTCGGCTTTGTTTCTCTTCCTGCGCCGATACATGTCGGAGTCATCTTGGAAACCATGTTTCCAAGGAACGTAAAGCCCAAGGCCTCTCGTACGGCCCGGGTGCTCCTTGTTTCCCAGGGCCACGGAGAGCATATCATTCTCCCTTGTTCCCTGGAATGATCCCAGGGTAGATTGAAAACTCAGCTCTTCCTGCAAGAGCACGACATGTCATTTCAATTCGTACGAAGTTGTGGAGTAATTACAAGCTACGTAGTTCGATCGATATCTTACCAGGCGCTCGGTCACTTGCTGGTCTGAAGGGTTTCGAAAGGTGATGTCCCCTGATGTCGTTGTAGATGACCTTGCTCTAATCCAATTTCGAGCGCGGTCGTCCGGGATATTGGAAAACGACGGGGCGATGTCCTGTGCAGCTGCCAGCTCATCCTCCTTCATCCACTGCGCGATTTTACCCGCATACCCAGCTGTGCCAAGTCTGTGAGGGTGTGTATTTTTTTGCCTGGAGGGCCTTGTGCGCCACACTTGTACTTTTGAAATCTTCGGTCGTTTTCATCGCCTTGAACTCTTCCCATTGTGGTTCCAAGAATGGGTATTTATGAACAGGCGTTTCGTCCGTCTCCACGTATTTCTTGACAAGCGTGCTCTTGAAGTTCTTCCATGCTTTGCACGCCGCTTTGTAGGTTTGTTGTTGCACAACATCCAGGTGTTCTTCTGGGAACTCGAACGATGCCAAAATTTCGGTCCACAGCTCACGTTTCCGAGTGTCAGGCACGTTCTTCCACGAATTGTATGTGATCTCAATTCGTTCTCGTGCAACTACTCCGACCATGGTTCGGAATGCGTTTACTGCTTTTTGAGGAAGGATAGGGACCCCAGATGCATTCACCGCTGTGATGATCTGTCGGCCCTCAGGCTTCTTTGATAGCCCTCTTCCTTGGCGTCTTGATGTTGGAGCGGACGCCTCCGGCGATGATGTTGAAGAATACGCGGGTGACATGTTGCTCATTTTGTGGGTCTATTAAGATAAGATGAGAAAGTAATCATATTGAATTGCAAGACAAGAGAGGAGTAGAGGGGAGGGGGAGAAGGGAGGGGGTGATATGGACATAGAGAGGGGGTGATGTGCCTATCTTACCAATGTACCAATGTATCAAGTCCTTCTTTTTCCCGCAAAATTCAAGTCAATTTTATTACAAAAGTGCAAAAAAAAGACATTCCAGATTCTTCGGTGAGCAGCCGACTTCTTCGGTGAGCGACTATGCATCTGCTTCTTCCCACTCCTTCTCTTCATCTCTGGTCTCCGGATCACGTACGCCAGTAGCGATGATTCATCTAACTGAATCATCGCTACTGGCATACGTGATCCAGAGATCAGAGATGAAGAGAAGGAGTGGGAAGAAGCAGATGGATAGTCACTCACCGAAGAAGTCGGCTATATCGACTGCTCACCGAAGAATCTGGGAATTTGTTTTTTTTGAACTTCTGTACTAAAATTTCCTTGAATTTTGTAATACTATTACTACAAGGTCTCTAAACAAAGTGTCTATCCTAGCACCTGGGTTGAATTTTGAACTTGCTGTTTTTTGTGTAGATACATGGAGCATTTGGGTGGAAAGATCAACTGTTTCGTCAGGCGCATGACTGCCAATTCGAAGCATAGCATAGCATCCGAGGCACATCCGATGCCTGCTGCTGTGTCTTGAGGAATGCCAAGAGCTGGTATTCAGATGGGTTATGAGAATAAGATTCATAATTTATAGTTTGAGGAATGCCACATCTGAAGACCAGCTCTTGGCATTCTTCAAGACACAGCTGCAGGCCTTGGATGTGCCTCGGATGCTACGCTATGCTTCAAATTGGCAGTCATGAGCCTGACGACACAATGTATTTCTTTCCACCCAAATGGTCAATGTATCTTTTGCAATAATCGCAAGATTTCTTTATCCGGATACACTAGAATGTGTTACTTGCTTCATGCCCTTTGATCATATACTCTTCCTTGATTGGTTAATTTGTGCTCTCAAATTGTAGGGTTGCACATGATAAGATGAGGAAGCAAGAAAAGTGATACATGATGCTCAATGTTAGGAAGAGATCAGGAGAGGAGTAGAGGGAAGGGGGAGAAGGGAGGAGAGGAGTAGAGGGAAGGGGGACCCAAATGATTTCAAACTATATACTATGTACTATATACTATATACTATATACTAACACAACAAGCAATGTAATATGTACCAATGTAAACTAAGCAACTATATACTATATACTATGTACTATGTACTATATACTATATACTAACACAACAAGCAGTAAACAATGTACCAATGTAGTATGTACCAAATAGCAAACTAATTAAGCTACTACAGTAAACAATGTAACAATGTAATATGTACCAAATAGCAAACTAATTAAGCTACTGCAGTAAACAATGTACCAATGTAATATGTACCAAGCATCAAGCATCAACCCTAAACACTAACAGCAAGCATGAAGCATCAACCCTAAATATGTACTAAGCAACTAACCATAACAGTATGAAGCATCAAGCATCAACCCTAAACACTAACAGTAAGCATGAAGCATCAACCCTAAATATGTACTAAGCAACTAACCATAACAGTATGAAGCATCAAGCATCAACCCTAAACACTAACAGTAAGCATGAAGCTCGGGGAGGGATTTGATGACCTTACGGTTTTGGTGACCTTAGGGACGCAGGAGGAGGAGGCGGCGGCGACGGAGGAGGAGGAGGAGGAGGAGGCGGCGACAACGACGGGCTCGGGGAGGCGACGGAGGAGGAGGAGGCGGCGACGTAGGAGGAGGCGGCGGCGACGGAGGAGGAGGAGGCGACGGGCTCGGGGAGGCGGCGACGGAGGAGGAGGAGGCTGCGGTGACGTCTTCGTCCGGGGAGGCGGCCGGCGAGGGCTGGGGGAGGCAGCCGGCGAGGGCTCGGGGAGGCGGCGGCGACGACGGGCTCAGGATTTAGATCTAATCGAATAACTGCAGCGCACACGGAAAACCCTAGCGAGAGGGTATATGTAGGAAGATTATCACAGACGGTTCTAAACTTAGAACCGTCTGTGATAACATATCACAGACGGTTTTGAGTTAAAAACCGTCTGTGATAGTTTACTATCATAGACGGTTCTAAACTTAGAACCGTCTGTGATATGTTATCACAGACGGTTCTGAATTTAGAACCGTCTGTGATAAGCCTTTGCCGGCTGTTGCAATTAAGACAACACCAATAACTACACAGCTGCATTCATATCAACTACCAAACAGCTGCATTCATATACAACACCAACCAGCTGCATTCACAGAGTGTATTTCTTGATACATTTTGTCATTCTCAAATACATCACACATATACATTTTCACATATACATCTCAAAATTGACTACATCACACATTTCCACATATACATCTCAAAATTGACTACATCACATATTTTCACATATACATCTCAAAATTATCACACATTTTCACATATACATTCTTATTGTACTTGCTTATTTCCTTTAAAAATTAGCCCTTCATCATGATCAATGCGTACGTAACTAGTTTCGTCACGTTGTTCATCGTCGACTCTTATGCCATTTCCAAAAGGAGGTAACTCGTCAAATTGATTGTATTCCTCCTCGTCCACTACATTCTCCACTCCGACAATTCTCCTTTTTCCATGAAGAGCTACATGGCGTTTCTTATTTGCCGGGTCGGTTACATAGAAAACTTGAACAACTTGATTGGCGAGTACGAATGGTTCATCTTTGTACCCGACACGTTGGAGGTCCACGGTCGTGACACCGTACTTGTCAACCTTCACCTGTGGGAGATGCACCCAACGGCAGCGAAATAAGGGGATCTTGAAAACCACATAGTCGAGCTCCCAAATCTCTTCTATGAAGCCATAGTACGAGTTTCTCGACCCATCGGTACTGAATGCATCTATGCGGACACCGCTGTTCTGGTTAGTGCTCTTGACATCCTGAGACTACGTATAGAATGTGTACCCATTTATGTCATATCCTTGCCATGTCACAACTGTAAATGTCGGCCCTTTTGCGAACCATGACAGCGTCTCACTCGGCGAGCTCCTAGCGATTTGCTCCTTCAACCATTGGTTGAACCGACGGTTGTGTTGCCTCATGATCCAAACATCCGGCCGCTCCGGATTCTGTTGCCGAAGCACACCCTTGTGCTGGTCCACATAAGGCGCCACTTCAGTCATGTGTTGCAACACCGTGAAATGGGCTTGAGTATACATGTCCATATCTGGAGTGATTGATTTCCTTCCGATAGTTCCGAGACCCTTCAGCCTCCCCTCATGACGAGATTGAGGGACACCTATCGGCTGAATCTGAGCCATATAATCGACACAAAACTCAATGACCTCTTCGCTTGCATAACCTTCGACGATGCTGCCCTCCGGCCGAGAACGATTCCGTACGTAGGACTTGAGAATTCCCATGAACCTCTCAAATGGGTACATGCTACGTAGGAATACGGGCTCGCACATTTTTATCTCCCACACAACGTGAACAATGAGATGGACCATGATATCGAAAAACGAAGGAGGGAAATACATTTCAAGGTGACATAGAGTCATCACCACCTCGTCCTGCAGAGCATCTAGTCCTTCGGAATCGATGACCTTCTGAGCAATTGTGTTAAAGAAATAACATAGCCTCATGATTGTCTCTCGGACTTTGATCGGCAAAATATTTCTAATTGCAATAGGGAGCATCTGTGTCATCAGCACATGACAATCATGAGACTTCATGCCATTTAACTTCAAATCTTGCATCGAAACAAGTTTCTTCACGTTGCCGGAGTAACCAGACGGAACTTTGACACCATGCAAGCACTGGCACAGTTCTGTTTTCTCAGCCTTGGACAGAGTGTAACACGCAGGGGGAAGGTACGTTCGTGCATTATCAGTGCATGTCGGTGCTAACTCAGGCCTGATGTGCATATCAGCCAAGTCAAGCCGTGCATTGACGCCGTCCTTTGTTTTATCACGGATGTTCAGTAAGAGACCAATCAAGCTTTCAAACACATTCTTTTCTACGTGCATGACGTCGATGCAGTGCCGAACATCTAGGTACTCCCAATAAGGTAAGTCCCAAAATATTGATCTCTTCTTCCAGGTGTTCTTCTCATGAACCCTCAATTTACGTCCCTTTCCGAGGACAACATCTAAATCCTTAACCATATCATAAAACTCGCGTCCCCTTAAATGCCTTGGAACTGAACCGTCTTCCTTCTCTCCGTCAAATTGTTTCTTCATCTTGCGGTATGGGTGAGCCCTCTGAAGGAACCGGCGGTGACGCATGTAGACGGTTTTGCGTGAGTGTCTCGGCCACACACTCTCGGTACCATCTAAACAGTGAGTACAAGCTTTGGCACCTTTTATACTATGGCCCGATAGGTTACCAAGGGCAGGATAATCATTTATGGTGCAGAACAATAAGGAGCGCAGAGTGAAGTTCTCTCGTTTGTATGCATCCCATACCTGTACCCCTTCGTTCCACAGTACTTTTAGATCTTCCACCAACGGTGCTAGGAACACATCGATATCATTCCCAGGTTGTTTTGGCCCTTGGATAAGTATCGACAGCAAAATGTACTTTCGCTTCATACACAACCAAGGAGGAAGGTTATAGATGCAGAGAGTCACGGGCCATGTGCTATGTCGGCTGCTCATGCTACTGAATGGATTCATTCCATTTGTACTCAGTCCAAACCTTATATTCCTTGGTTCTGCACCGAACTCTGCAAAACTCCTATCGATGTTTCTCCACTGCGCGGAATCAGCAAGGTGTCTTAGCATTCCATCCTTCTTGCGCTCCTCCGAGTGCCAACGCAGCAGTTTTGCCTCCTTTGGATTGCATAAAACCTTTTCAAACGGGGAATTATAGGAAAATACCATGCCACCTTAGCAGGAGGTCCTTTCTTCGCCTCTGTTCCCTCGCCATCATCTGATTGATTGTTACGTTTGTATCGGGATGTGTTGCACACCGGACATACATGCATGTTTGCATACTCTTTACGGTAGAGGATACAGTCGTTCGGGCATGCATGTATTCTTTCTACTTCCATTCCCAACGGACAAAGAACCTTCTTGGCTTTATACGTGGTTTTAGGCAACTCATTTCCCTCCGGAAGCATGTCCGCTAAAAGACCTAGCAGCGCCGTGAAACTCTTGTCGGACCAACCGTTGCTTACCTTCAATTTCAACAGTTCAAGCACGCCCGACAACCTCGTGTACTTGCAGCCCGTGTACAAAAGTTTCTCTGAGTCCTCCATCAAGCCACATAATTTAACATACTCTCTCTCATCATAGTTCTCTTCTACATCGCGAAGCATCTGATCCAGATTATCATCGTGCAACCTATCCGAATCCGAGCCACAATCGACATCAGCCGGCGGCATGTCATTCACTTCACCTGCGATGTCATCCGGGGGCATATCATTCACTTCACCGGCAATGTTATCTGGCGGCATATGATCATTCACTTCGCCATGACTGGTCCAACACGTATAATCCTTTTTGAAACCCCTCCGAATCAAGTGCGCTTCAATTTGCCCTCGGTTCTTAAACCTCTTCAAATTCTCGCAGTCAGTGCATGGACAGCACATATATTCCACCCCCTTATTCAACATATCCTCCTCGGCGGCTCTTATAAAAGCAGAAACGCCATTAATGTACTCTTCACTCACACGGCTTGCGGCATATATCCAACTTCGGTCCTACGTTACGTACATATATAACAACTTAGTATTAAAATCTAGAATAACTAATTATAACTACATATATACCGGCCACATTTATTATATTGAGACTTAATTTCCTAGCTCAATTCATATTACAAACACAATAGCTATTATATAACCAACAATTTTGCAAATTAATTAACCATCTTCAATAACCACTCATGGATTACTTACACCTAAATTGTAATGCAATTAAAAATAAATAAATTTCATTACTAACCATATCTACAGCAACCAGGAAAGTCTGAATCTTAATTCAAAGCTTAATCTCTGCCTCTTCCCACCAAATTAACTGGCCTGAAATCGCTCTAGCTTCCTCCCGAGTGAAAACGTGCGCAGCAGTGGCTAGATCTGGATCGAAATGAAGACGATGCGGTCTGAGCAGCGCAATAAATGCCTTAGTCATTATCACAGAATGCTTCGCGCGTGTTTCGATGCCAGAACGCTTCGTGTTTCGATCGTCTAATTAACGTCTCTCGATCGTTATGCGAAGCGTCTATATCATTCATGTTTGGGTATACGAACCGTTTGTGCTAAAGGTTAAATATGCGCTCCTAATCCAGGTCTCTAGCTAGCTTCTACGTACGTACAATACAATATACAATTAATACAACATGGCTTCTACTACTGTTCTTGTGATCATCTCCTTCCTCTCATCTGTTCATCACGAATTGTTCGGCCGGAACCTTACACAGGCGGCCAGCAATTTGCATCTGGAGCAGCTTCTCCGCACCCGCCCTGCTCTCCTTCCCTGACTTTCTTGCATCCGTCAGCTTGACCTGATCCTCCGCCGTCGACGGAGGCGTCTCGCTGCCGCTCAAGAAAGGGAAACAGCCCTCACCCTGGTTCTTCTCCACAATGTGCGCAATGCGGAAGAAGCTCTACACGCATTGCAGAGACTGATGGATAGCCTTGCCGATCAAGCAGAAACGGCAGATTCTGAGGAATCTTTTCATGCTATCCTGTACGACATTATGGATGCTGCTGATCATTTGCCCAGGCTGCACGAGGAAGTGCTGAGGACAAGGGCAATCTTAACGGCGTTCGAGAATTTAGCGGCTGATCCTCCAAGACCCCAAGTTGAAGAAGAAGCTTACGAAGCCCAAAAGAATACAATCTGGGAAACTCTTTACCTGTGCGACTTTTGTAATAAATTTGCCTCTAATTGAAATTAATAAATTTGCCTTTAATTTGTGATATCTTGTCTCAGTAGTTCTGTAGTTAAGTTATTAGAAGCAATGTGTACTTATATATTAACCTCTGATCTAGAATATGACAGACAAAGGGACATCACAGCCGGTTCTTGTGAAAAACCGTCTGTGAACATTCCCAGACGGTTCTTAACAACAACCGGTTGTGATAGTCGACACAACACAGACGGTTTTTAATAAAAACCGTCTGTGATATTCCAGTATCACAGACGGTTCAGCGGTAAGAACCGTCTGTGATACTCCTTTTTCCCGCCACAAATACCACAGACGGCCTTCAAATTAAAACCGTCTGTAATAGTTTACATCACAGACGGTTTCACAAAACCGTCTGTGATTTGCCGTCTACTATTAGCCTTTCTGTAGTAGTGAAAGACACTGATACCCACGCCAACCCTCCCAGACCGCCATGCATAGGGGTATAACAGACTTTGTACTGAGATAGTAGTACTTATTAGTCCTTGAATCCAAACAGGACTGGGCTAATTTTTAGCCAGCTAACTACTAGTCAGCTAACAACTAGTCCTAGCTAACAACTAGTCCTAGTCCATCCAAACAAGCCCTAAACCGGCCCGAATATCTATTTGAGATTAGGCAGTCGAGTCACAACTCCTTAAGTGTTGCTCGGTTGGGCTGAAAAGTTATGGTTTATAGCTAAAATTACACTGTAGTGGCTGAAATTTCACTGTAACTGAAGGTGGCTTATTTAGTGTAATTAAATTTAAAAGAATTTAAAAATAGAATAATATGCTAACTCATCACGGATAACGCAAACGAATACGGAAAAAAAGAATTGGCAAAAAAGTTCAAAAAATCAAAAGTTCAGAAAAAGACGAAATTTATGAATAGTAAAAATAAGCTAGAAGTTAAAGCCGAAACGAGCGGGGCCTGGTCGAGTTAGGTATCATCTTCCTTCCAAAACGAGAGTTTTGATATCATATGGTGATGCTCCTATTTGTGTTAATATAGTTACAAAAAAAATGACATTATATGTTATCGTATTTATGTTTTGACTAGTGAATTAGTGTCCTATTCGCTTGGCGATCTGAGCAGCGTGCTCGAGAAGAAAGATGTGCCTGAAAGCTGTCGGAGGATTTCGTGATTTTTGCCTGAACAGACATATCTAAAAATATGTGTTTGGTTGGAGATATGAGGAAAATGTAAAGATAAAAAGGTACGTTTTATGATTCCGAAAGCGTAAAGCATGAATGATACTGTTACCGCCTTAGCTGCGCACGCTAATGTTAGTTTTAGCAACAGACTTGTTCTAGGCTTAGGGTGTGTTTGGTTGGGCTTCCCAACCTGCTTTGACTTCCACAAAAGCCAAAAGCCAACCAAAGGGGGGAGTTTCCACAGTCGGCTTTTGAAAAAAGCTGCTTTTGTAGTAGTACAATAGCCACAGCCGGTGGAGAGGTGCTTCCACCGGCTGTGGCTTCCCCGTCCGCCCGCTCCGCTCCAAGATCGGCGAGCTGGGAGCTTCGCCACCGCCGCGGGCGAGTGCGAGCTCCGGGCGGGCGGCCGGATGTGGAGAAGTAGGAGGAGAGGTGCGGTGAGGTTTGGTGGCGTGCCGGCGGTGGAGTTGGCGGAAGAGGCCGAAGTGGTGAATGGTGACGCCGAGGTGGACAGGAAGCTGCCGACGTCGGTGGTGGAGAAGAACGGAGGAACGCACCAGAAGAGATGGAGGTGACGGTGGATGCGGCCGTCGGCACCGGAGCAGAGGGTGGGGGAGGAGAGCAAGAAGGCGGCGGCTCGGGTGGAGAAGGAGGCGACCGGTGGTGGCGTAGAATGGCGCGGGAGCAGGGGCGGTGAGAGGTGAGGAGGGAGTAGATGGCGGCGCCGAGGTAGAGTTGGGAAGGGGAGGAGAAGGAGCAGCGGGTGAGGAGCAGTGGGGGCGGCGCAGTAGGAGAGAAAGGGATGGAGGCGCGGTGGAGAAGATGGGTGGCCGGTGGAAGAAGGAGGAGGAGGGAGGTGCACCGAGGAGGGGAGCAGTTGGAGAAGGGGGCGGCGTGGTAGGAGAGAAAGGGGGAGTAGAGTGGGCGGCCGGAGAAAAGGGGCGGTGTGGCGGAGACAGGAGGGAGAGACGGATCACAGCAACTTTTCCAAACCAAACGGCTTTCAGCTTTCTCACAGCCCACAACCTACAGCAGCTTTTTCACAGCCCACAGCTCACAGCAATTTTTCCAGAAGCCACAGCTCAACCAAACACACCCTTAGCTATGGTGAGTATGTATTTCCCTGGTAGTTATTTCTCGGTTGTGATGAAGACGCAGCACTGTGCGAGCGTTGTGCGTGCACAAACAACCCAGGCTCAGCCGATCAATTTCAATGGCTTAACTAAGGACAAGTTCCAAACGGCTTTTGTTTTTTAGCTTTTAAAAGTTGGTTTTTCAGTGGAGTGTGTTCTTAAGATAGTTTCTATAAGCAATTTGTAAAAGATACTGTAGGAGCCGTTTTGTGGAGTGTCTTCTTAAGATAGTTTCTATAAGCAATTTGTAAAAGATACTGTAGGAGCCGTTTTGAACGGAGTAGCTTGAAGAACAATATGATAGGGTCCTGAATTATATTGTGATGAACCATTGAAATTTGATAATATTGGAAACTAAAAAGTGCAATTTGTTGGATTTTTTTGGACATAGGTCAATGATTTTAAGTTGCATGAGGTATGTTACTGCTAATATATATCAAGTTGTGAAGAACTTATGCCCAGAAATGATTTCATTACGTTTGGATGTGCAGAATCACTTAGAGTCAACCATGGTCAATGGCGAGGATTGGACCTATGATCCTAGAGTAGCTAAGGCTCAAAACGATCAAGGATACCAGATAAGATGGTAAGCTCAAACATGGCATAAGAAAGGCGAGAAATATTAAAGGGAAGTTCGAGTAACAGGTTACGCCATATGGCTTGGCTGTCCAAGTGAGGCAGTTAGACAGGGGGCTCTCAGTGGTCAAACCGGGACAAATTTCCAATCAGATCGGTCCAAGTCAACAGGTTGACTAGCATGGAGGACCGGTTTGATTGGCCGGGCAGTGTGTCTCGGCCGGGGTTTTGGTTCTCCTGGTTTTGAGCCACGGGATGAGTTTGAGTGACTTAGGTTAGTGTTTTAGGTTGCATAAGACATGTTACTGTTAACATGAGTCAAACTATGAAGAATTTGTGCCCGAAAATAATTTCTTTGTTTTTGAATGTGCAAGGTGGAAATTTTCGGTTAAACTAGTCCATGGTAGAGGTCTAACCTCTAGAATTTAGAGGTCTGACCTCCAGGGTTTCTCGGTTTTCAGAAATTGTGTTCTTGAGCTTTTTGCTTCGAGATTTATGCTGTTGATTCTGGACTTCGTTACTCTATAGTTATAGGAGTAAAGAATCAAGAATTATTGGGGAAAATTTTGGGCAGCTACATTCACCCTCCCCCGTTCTGTTGCCTATTCGGTCCTACAAGTTTCTCAACGTGAATGTCACTTGCTCTTTCAATTCTTCTTGCAATAAGCCAAAATCAAAAAATTATAGCCAAAACCTAAAAGTCACATCACTTTTGGACAGGACCTAGAGCATGTGTTAACTGCCCTCAGGATAGACTCAAGATTCCAACCAAACTCTACTCTAACACATTGCCTACAACCTATCAAATAGATGTTAGTTACCTCAACAAACATAATTTTATTTTCTCCAACCTATTCTCCACTTTAAAAATAGTAAATTTAATTAAAAAGTGTGAGTTTCAATTCAACATGTGTCATGAAAAAATTAAGGCACGTTCATATAGGCTTTTATCTTTGGCTTTTGGCTTTAGCGTATGAATAGTAACAACTTATAGAGAAGCTTGTAGAGAGAGACACCCGCATGCGATTTTGGCCGGTATAAATAAAGTTGTTGTAGTACGTACTACAATCGACTAGTAGACATATCTTAAAAAATACTTCGTTTGAAAAATAGGTGTCGTAGGGATGGCCCCCACCTAAACCCAGCAGGCCTGGTAGGAGATTATAAGGCCCAGAATAGGCCATGTGTAATGACATAACTGCCCCCAGAGGGGATAAACAGATGTAAGGGTATAACTGTAAAAGCACTCCTCATGTGTATATATATATATGAGTACAAGCCATGGGGAGGAGCCAGGCCATTACATTCATCTTCATCACTCTCCACTACCATCTCTCTCTCTGTTTGGTCTGTAGCCACAACAGTTGGCGCCGTCCGTGGGGAGGACAGGAGCAAGCCTGAAGACCGAAGAAGAAGGATGGCACCGAAAAAAGCTTCTTCAGCGGCGGCGAAGGGAAAGAAGGCGGCCGGGCCAGAGCGTCGTATGAGTACCAGGGCATCGGCAGCGGCGGGTGCGGGTGGCGACGCAGGCGCGGTGGCCGAAGACGTCGACGTTCGCGCGGTGGCGACCAACGTCGTCACCGGCACCGCGACGACCAACCCCGTCACCGGCACCGCGACGGCCAACCCCGTCACCGGCACCGCGACGGCCAACCCCGTCACCGGCACCGCGGTCGAAGACGTCGATGCGGGTGCGGCGACAACCGACCCCGCCGACGCAACGACAGCCGACCTCGCCGCCCCCACTGCAACCCTCGCCGGCGGCGCGGACCGGGCGGTTCGAGGTAGCCACGACGGAGCGACCGACAGTTTGGGACCTCGCGACGCGGTCGTCCCCGCGCCGATCCGCCCGTTGGGAGCACCGGCGACCCCGCCCGCACAGGCGGTGGAAAGCGCCCTACTGGCGGCCCTCAACGCGTTTCAGAGGGAGCTAGGGGACCTTCGCGGAGCCGTCCGAGACATGCAAGAGGCTCGGAGCCAGCAGGCCGCGCCGGCAATCGCGACCGAGCCCACGCCGGAGAGGGCGGACAGTCGCGAAGCCCCCACGTCTAGCCGCGTGCCGCTGCGGCGCGTAGATCCGGAGTCCCCGCTTTCGGCGGGGCTGCAGCAGGCGGCATGGCCCGAAGACTTCAAGTTCCCTAGCGCTGTCGACTCGTACAAAGGCGACACGAACCCCCGTGAGTTCGTGCGCGTGTACGAAACC
This sequence comes from Dendrocalamus latiflorus, assembly GCA_017311315.1. Classification (NCBI taxonomy): domain Eukaryota; kingdom Viridiplantae; phylum Streptophyta; class Magnoliopsida; order Poales; family Poaceae; genus Dendrocalamus; species Dendrocalamus latiflorus. The sequence goes on along the minus strand of CM029626.1, from coordinate 23,138,130 downwards.
GCGATCGAAGCCGCGGGCGGAGACGACACCACGAAGGCGAAGGGACTCCCCCTCGCGCTGCAAGTAGTGGCGCTCTCTTGGTTCTTTACCATAGAGCCGGGCTCCATCTACGCGTGGGAGCAGCTCCGCGTCCGCCTTCACAACAACTTCCAAGGAAACTACGTCGACCGAGTCGACGCGGACCAACTCTTTGCTGTGAAGCAAAAACCCTCGGAGAAGCTCCGGGACTACTTCAAACGCTTCGCCAAGATTCGATGCCAAGTGAAAGATGTTAACGAAACCACCATCGTTAATGCAGCCATACAGGGCCTCCGCCCGGGCCCGATGGCCGAGTACAACGCGCGAAAGCCAATCAAGACGGTGGCGAAGCTCTTCGACAAAATGGAAGAATATGCCAGGGCAGAGGAAGACGCGCAGCGAAGACAAGGTGACGACTCCGACACCAACCAGGCCGGAGCCTCGGCAAAAGTCGAAGATCCGCCAAAGGGCGGTTCTTCGAAGGGAAAACGTAAGTAGGAGTCGTCCAGGGACGCGCCCGACCGCAGGGACGCCTCGCATAAGGAGTCGTCCGATCAGCCCAAGCGCGGCCAGCAGAGGTCGAGGCGAAACCGGTACGTCCTCGACATCGAAGGCGGGTCCGACGAGGGTGCTCCCGCGGGCCGAGGCGGTCGGGGGCGCCGTGGCCAGGGGCGCGGCCGTGGCAGGGGCCGCGACGATAAGGGTCGTGGGGATTACGATGACCAGCACCAGGGACTGTGGTGCGTAGTCCACGACCGCGGCAATCACGATACCCGCACCTGCACCTCCATCGCGGCGCTCCGTGACAGCGTTGCTAGGGACAGGAACCTAGAGACGCGTCCGCCTGCGGTGGCCCACGTCCAATTCCCGTACGAGGCCCCCGTGCAGGTACAGGCGCAAGGGATGCAACCCCAGGAAGGCACCTTACGGATCCATGCTCACGTACAACAGCCTCGGGAGGGCCTCCTGTCGCTTCAGGCTCCGGAGGCAACCCACCGCAGGATCATTAACGTCATATCCGGAGGCTCTGCGCTGGAATTCGCCTCAGCACAGCAGCAGAAGGCCTATGCGCGAAGACTACATCATGTGGCGGCATACCCAGCGCAAGCACCCCCGGACTGGGCGCGGCACGAAGTCACATTCACACCCGGCGACGCCCAAGGCGTGGACTTCCCTCATCAGGACCCCCTGGTCATCCGGGTCACTATCGCGGGATGCGACGTGGGGCGTGCCCTGGTGGACGGCGGTAGCTCCGCGAACGTATTGTTTGCGGTGGCCTTCGACCAGATGGGGATCCCTCGAAGCCGCCTAGGGCCCTCGGGAATCCCACTGCAGGGCTTCGGGGGACAGCCCCTGCGGGCCCTGGGCCAAATAGGTCTTCAAGTCTCCTTCGGCCAAGATGAACATGTGCGGGCCGAAGATGCCACCTTCGACGTGGTCGACCTTCCGTACCCCTACAATGCCATATTAGGGCACCCAATCCTCAACTCCTTCGGCGCAGTACCACATCACGGCTATCTATGCATGAAGATCCCGGGTCCCCGGGCCATCATCACCGTCCAAGGCGACCAGGATATGGCCCGGCGCATCGAGCCAGGTACCAGGTGCCCGCGTCGCGAAGCCCAACGGCGCTCCAAGAGCCGGCGCCGGCGTCACAACGCGGTGGTCCGCGAGGCCATTCGGAGGCGCCTTGGCGGGCCCTGCAGAGGTCTAGCGACTAGAGGCTTCGGCCGCACCAAGGGCAAACGGTTAGTACATCCACCCCTTGTAATTGCTTGCCCGCGCAAACGGGGATGTAATGAAGATCGCCATTTGTCGCTAATATTTCTTCATCGTGCGCAAGCACGTGGCGGAGGCGCGTGCAGGCTTCGCCAGCGCGCGCGCTCCCGCAGTATAAATCAAAGTCGCACGTTCGCGTGTGCACTCGCCGTAGCCAAAGGTGACGGGCCTGAGTATAAACAAAGACGCACGTTCGCGTGTGCACTCGCCGTAGCCAGGGGTACGGGACTGAGTATAAATCGAAGTCGCACGTTCGCGTGTGCACTCGCCGTAGCCAAAGGTGACAGGCCTGAGTATAAACAAAGACGCACGTTCGCGTGCGCACTCGCCGTAGCCAGGGGTACGGGACTGAGTATAAATCGAAGTCGCACGTTCACGTGTGCACTCGCCGTAGCCAAAGGTGACGGGCCTGAGTATAAACAAAGACGCACGTTCGCGTGTGCACTCGCCGTAGCCAGGGGTACGGGACTGAGTATAAATCGAAGTCGCACGTTCGCGTGTGCACTCGCCGTAGCCAAAGGTGACGGGCCTGAGTATAAACAAAGACGCACGTTCGCGTGTGCACTCGCCGTAGCCAGGGGTACGGGACTGAGTATAAATCGAAGTCGCATGTTCGCGTGTGCACTCGCCGTAGCCAAAGGTGACGGGCCTGAGTATAAACAAAAGACGCACCGGGGGGACGCCCTCGCGCGCACCAGTCTACGGACTTTAAATAAGATGTAGCGTCGAGGTCCGCCTCCGCACGCACCAGTCTACGGACTTTAAATAAGACGTAGCGTCGAGGTCCGCCTCCGCACGCACCAGTCTACGGACTTTAAATAAGACGTAGCGTCGAGGTCCGCCTCCGCACGCACCAGTCTACGGACTTTAAATAAGACGTAGCGTCGAGGTCCGCCTCCGCACGCACCAGTCTACGGACTTTAAATAAGACGTAGCGTCGAGGTCCGCCTCCGCACGCACCAGCCCACGGACTTTAAATAAGACGTAGCGTCGAGGTCCGCCTCCGCACGCACCAGTCTACGGACTTTAAATAAGACGTAGCATCGAGGTCCGCCTCCGCACGCACCAGTCCACGTACTTTAAATAAGACGTAGCATCGAGGTCCGCATCCGCACGCGAGAGTCTCCGGACTATAAAGGAAGACGTAGCGTCGAGGTCCACCTCCGCACGCGAGAGTCTCCGGACTATAAAGGAAGACGTAGCGTCGAGGTCCGCCTCCGCACGCACTAGTCCACGGACTCTAAATAAGACGTAGCGTCGAGGTCCGCCTCCGCACGCGAGAGTCTCCGGACTATAAAGGAAGACGTAGCGTTGAGGTCCGCCTCCGCACGCACTAGCAAGACGTAGCGTCGAGGTCCGCCTCCGCACGCGAGTCTCCGGACTATAAAGGAAGACGTAGCGTCGAGGTCCGGCTCCGCACGCGCGAGTCTCCGGACTACAAAGGAAGTCGTAGCGTCGAGGTCCGCCTCCGCACGCACTAGTCCACGGACTTTGAGGGTGCCTTTGGTTGAGCTTTTGGGAGCTGCTTTTGCTTCCAAAAAGCCAAAAGCCAACCAAAGGGGTGGAAACCAGAAGCTGCTTTTTCAGAAGCAGCTACTTTTGGGTAGTACAGTTTTGAAAGCACCTTGGACCCTGCTTTTGGCTTTTGGCTTTCTGCTTTTTGAAATGGTGAAAATAGAGAGCTGTTTCACAGTTGTTTCAAGGAAAATAGAGATAGGAGGTAAGTTTTATACTTGTTTGAACCAAACAGCTTACAGCTTTTCCACAGCCCACAACCTACAGCAGCTTTTCCACAGCCCACAGCTCACAGCAGCTTTTTCAGAAGCCACAGCTCAACCAAACACACCCTGAATGAGGCGTAGCGTCGAGGTCCGCCTCCGCACGCGCGAGTCTCCGGACTGTATACATAAAAAAAAGAGGCGAACTGCCGAGGTCCGCCTCCGCACACGCCAGTCTACGGACTACAAAGGCTAAGCGTCGAGGTCCGCCTCTGCCCACGCCAGCCTACGGGCTGTAAAAAGTTGAGGTGCCAAGGACTGCCCCCGCAAGCGCCATTCTAAGGAACCCTTGTGCAGCTACTTCGCCAACGGTGCGCGTCGAGCGCGAAGATCTCGTCCCCGCGCAGCATGCGGCGTACCGGTGAATCCAAAGTAGCATCAACACAGCGCATATCCTAAAATGCCAGAAAATCTGCATACCGGAAAACTCACAAGTACAAAGGTCCGGCAACATCCTTGCCGCTCTAAGCCGCTATCCCGCGGGTTCGTCCTTAACACGTGCTAGAGCTGGGGCCCCGCTCGAAGAAGGTCGGCCCGCCCAGAAGTCCAGCGACTCTTCGGCCCTTCGCCAGCGTCGAAGGCGTCGCCGGGTTGGAAGGTCGGCCGCAAGAAGCCGGCCCCAGCAAGGAAGCTGCCCGGGATGTAGGCGAAAGTCAGAATAAATGCAGCAAGTGTGTACTTCATTCGCAAAGAGAGGGAACAGTACAACACACGCCTACACCTAGGCACCGCGGCGTCAGACCTGCGGGTTCCCGGCGCCTTCGGAGGGCCCAGTGTCGCCCTCGCTGCGTCGAGGCACCCCGTCCAGAAATTGGCCGAGGCTCCCCGTCCCGTAGAGCGACTTCCGGAGCTCGATCCGTGCAGCTTCCGGACCGACGTAATCCCAGATCCAGTCGAAGAAGGGCACGAGGGCACGGCGAGCGGAGCGGACGGCGCCGGACATTACTCCGGCCCGCCAGGCATCTCCAGTTGGGGGTCATCCAGCCCGGCGACGTGCGTACAGCCGCGGTGCTGGAAGAGCGCACACACCAAGCAGGCCGAAGTGTACGCGCAGTGGGTGCCAAAGGACGTCGCGGCGTCGCGCGCGACGTTGGCGGCATCCCCGACCCAGCGGAGGGTCCGAGACAACTCCTCCAGGCCAAAGGCGCGGTCCGGCACCTCAGTTACCAGCCCTTGAAGATGGCTCTCCAGCGCTTGCATGGCGTCCCACGCAACCACTGAGGCGTCGCCAAGCGTCTTGTTACGCTCCGCTAGAGTCAGGGCAAGCTCGCCTTTTTCCTTCTCTAGCGAGGCGACCTGCTCCAGGAACCCGTCCCGCTCCGCCGCAAACCTCTGTTCAGCAGCTGCCGCGGCCGACTCCCGCGCCGACGCAACAAGTCCCTCGGCGTGCGCCCTAGCTTCGGCGCATTCCGCTTCCAACTGGCGGATGCGGGCGTCCTGGGTAGAGCGGGCGCCAGAGGCTTCGCGCAGCTCCTCCTCGGCGGCCCGCAGCCTATCCTCGAGCGCCTTTCGGCTACGAGCATAGGCCATTTGCAGGGCCTGCCCCAGCACAAGTGTCTGTAGAAGGGAAAAGACTTAGCAAGCTCAGCTAAGCCCAGGCGTGGTCGCATGAATACTTACCCTCACCCCAGACACCTCGAAGGCGTCCTCGAGGCGCCCCGCCCCGTAGGTCTGCAGCACTTGCGGGTCGACGCTGGTGGCCACGTCATTCACAATCCCGCGCCACGCCCTCAGCGTCTCCGGAGGCGGCACGAAGTCCGCGGGGCTTACGCGCGCGGAGGCCCCGTGCTCCGCCAAGGGCTCCCCCTCTGGAATGAGCAACGCTGCAAACAGGGATACAGGTGAGCACCCCAAGGCCCAAAAGCACACACCAAGGTAAGCTAAGCCACCGTACCCTCGGTAGCAGAGGAAATAGTCCCGCCGCGGGCAGAAGCCTCTGCGTTCGGGGGGGTGATGGCTGTCCCTGCGCGGTGGGAGGCGTGGCCAGAGGGGCAGAAGGCGCGTATGCCGCAGGGTCCCCAGCGCTTGCGCTGGAGTCCCACAAGCTTCTGATGCCCGTGGCCACGACGAATCCTCGCGGTGTCCGGTGGAGCTCTGGCCGCACACACGGCCGTTTAGCCGGGGCAGCCAGCAGCGACGCCGCCCCCGCAGCTGCGGTTGGGGGAGACCCCGCGGCTGCCGCGCCCGGGGGCGAAGGTTCCGCGGTGGCGGTTGTCGCAGGGGGCACCTCGCTTTCGGCTGCTGTCGGTAAAGGCAGCACGGCTCCGTGCACCCTCATGGAGGGCGCCTCCGGCACCACAGCGGCCGCGGTCGAAAGCTCCACCTCGGCATCGCCGGTCCGCACGGGTTCCGCCTCGGTGACTTCGGCGGGCGGTGAGACTTCCCCCCTCGGTCTGCCCGCGGCGAACTCGCCATCCGGGACGCTCGCCGAAGATACCTCGCCTTCGGCGTCTACGGCACCCAAGCCCGAATCGGCATACCTCGCCGAGTCCGACTCCGCGTCCGCCGCGTCCTCGGAAACACTAGCAGCAGGCGCGGCAGGCGCCCCGCTGCGGCCCCTCTTCCGAGACAGGGCCTTCTTCTTCTTCTTCGCTGCACCGTCGTCTGGAGCGACACGGTCCGGCACGGCAAGGCCCAGGGCCTCGCACACGCGGTTTATTCGCCCCAGCCCCGCCTCGGCGATAGCAGACGCACGCTGCTCGTGCTCCCTGGCGGTGTACGGCCCCAGGAATACGCGCGCAGCTTGCTCCGCCTCCTCCAAGGAAATCCCTGAAGCAAAGGAGAATAGCATCAGCATATAACGCATTTCGCATAAACAAAGGAGGGACGCAATCGAGGCTTACGAAGACCGGGCGGCGCCGGCAGCGAGCAGACCCATGGCGAAACATTGTCGTCTCGACGCCTCTCGGCAGCAAGACGCCAGTCGTAGGCAAGCGGTGCCACGCCGTACATCACGTACTCTTCGGCGAGGTCGCGCATGTTGAAGCGGGCGGCCACACCTACGAGCCGCTTGACCCTCCGCCTGTCCTCAGCATCGAGCGTTCGGCCGGGCGAGGGCTTGAACGCGATCGGTCGGCCTGTGCACTCAAGGTCGCTCCCGCTCTCCACACGGTGGTAGAACCACCGCTTCATCCAGTAAGACTCCCACTTCCCGCGAGTTGAGTTCGCAGGGAAGAGCTTCTTGCACGACGGGCGAAGAATAAAAGTGACGCTACCGAAGCTCGACAGCGTCCCGTCCTTCCGACCCTTGGGCTGGCATCGTGCCTCGTGAAGATAGGCGAACAACGACGCGCTGGGCCAACACGCCCCCGAGTGCAAGGCCCAGCTGTACACCGCGAGCCGGGCCACGGCGTTCGGAGTCAGTTGCGCCAGCTCCAGCCCGAAGGTCCGCAGCACGTCGCCCACCATAGCCGCCGCTGGGATCCGGAGCCCCGCGTCGAAAAAGGCAACGAACACGACCGCCTCCAACCTCTCGGGATGCGGTTCCGTCTCGTCGGCGGCGGGCAATCGTACCTCCTGGCGCCCGGACAACTTCCCCGCGCGCAGGAGCCCTTGGATCGTCTTCTCGGTCACAAGCGAGGGGCCTAGCTCGCCGGAGAACGTGCCTTCCTCCTCCGCCACCAGCCGCTCCTGGTCCGCCGCCGCTGGGTCGCGCTCTTGGAGCGCGTATTTCACCTTCAATAGTGAGGACCGCCGGCGAATGTCAGGGCCACCAACCGCCTGAAGCGGTGAAGATAGCGCGAAGGTGTAGAAGGCGGAGCAGACAGGAAAGAGGGTGTAAAGGTGCGGGGACGCTGTTACGGGGGGGCTATTTCAAGCCACCTCGCCCATACCGCCGCTATCGAAGCGTCGCAACGATCCGCGTGCCGGATGCAACCGCAGCGGTGTAAAGGCCCGCCCCGCACGATTCCCCGTAACTAAAAGCGAAGAGTCGCGAAGGCCCGTCCAGCGCAACGCCCCACACCCAACGCTGGAAGGTCACGACCACAGGCGCCAAGGACCGCCACAGCACGGCGTTACCTAGCCGCGGTTATAGGCGCACCAATGGGCCAGGGGATCACAACAGCTCCGGCGCCGCACCATTCACTGCCCACCCCGTGTCCCCCTCGCCTAGGGAAAAGGCGAGTGGCTGCAAGCACGCAACCGACCACATCCCGCCGCCCACCAGTCGTAGGCCGCCGCGTGCCCCGGGCGCGTCGGGTCGCACGGTACGGGAACCTAACCCTGGCAGACCAGGGGCCGGCGTGATTCCAGGAACCTTTACAGCGCAAGATCGCCTCGCAAGATCTCAAGTCACCGCCCACGTGGCGGTGTTCCACCCGTGCGATGGGTAGGGGACGGAGCGCGCGCGTCTACTTCGACTAGGCGCCAGCTTCGCTGCCACCCGTTCGATGGGTAGGGGACGGAGCGCGCGCGTCTACTTCGACTAGGCGCCAGCTTCGCTGCCACCCGTTCGATGGGTAGGGGACGGAGCGCACGCGTCTACTTCGACTAGGCGCCAGCTTCGCTGCCACCCGTTCGATGGGTAGGGGACGGAGCCCGCGCGTCTACTTCGACTAGGCGCCAGCTTCGCTGCCGCCCGTTCGATCGGTAGGGGACGGAGCGCGCGCGTCTACTTCGACTAGGCGCCAGCTTCGCTGCCACCCGTTCGATGGGTAGGGGACGGAGCGCGCGCGTCTACTTCGACTAGGCGCCAGCTTCGCTGCCACCCGTTCGATGGGTAGGGGACGGAGCGCGCGCGTCTACTTCTACTAGGCGCCAGCTTCGCTGCCACCCGTTCGATGGGTAGGGGACGGAGCGCGCGCGTCTACTTCGACTAGGCGCCAGCTTCGCTGCCACCCGTTCGATGGGTAGGGGACGGAGCGCGCGCGTCTACTTCGACTAGGCGCCAGCTTCGCTGCCACCCGTGCGATGGGTAGGGGACGGAGCGCGCGCGTCTACTTCGGCTAGGCGCCAGCTTCGCTGCCACCCGTGCGATGGGTAGGGGACGGAGCGCGTGCGTCTACTTCGACTAGGCGCCAGCTTCGCTGCCACCCGTTCGATGGGTAGGGGACGGAGCGCGCGCGCCTACTTCGACTAGGCGCCAGCTTCGCTGCCACCGGTTCGATGGGTAGGGGACGGAGCGCGCGCGTCTACTTCGACTAGGCGCCAGCTTCGCTGCCACCCGTTCGATGGGGGTAGGGGACGGAGCGCGCGCGTCCACTTCGGCGGGGCGCAGCAAAGGCGGGAGTCTTGTCCTGCAAAATCTGCCTCGTTTTCCTTAACAGGCCACCTACAGTGCATCAACATAAAAGGTAATGCCGGCGGGCTCCATCAGGAACACCGACTGTAGGTAGGCCTGTTAAGAAAAACAGGGCAGACCTCGCTATCGCATACGGAAGCGCGGTGCGGGGGCAGGAAGCGCAGCTGGCTGCCGATAGCCGGCGCTGATCAAGCTCCCAAGAAAAATGGACCTCCTTCTGTGCATCAACATTCCCCAAGCCGCTCAGCGTCACCCAGGAATGTTGATGCACGGCAGGGGCCCATTTTAGGGGAACAGCTTCTATCACAATATACGCAGGAGCAACGCCGCACCAGCGCCATATATATACCCCAATCAGCAGGGGAGCCAACCGGCGGAAGGCCAATCGGCAGAAGTCCAACTGCCGGAAGTCCGCTGCCATATTAATGGTCACGACGCCTCAACGCCCGCACCGCGCCAAGCACGCTGCACCACGTGGACGGCCAGAAGTCCAAGCGTCGCAGCAGCGCGCGCGTTTGCTTCGGCTACAGCGCAGCCCCGGAAGTTTGGAAAAGTTCACAGGCCGCGGGGACGGAGGGGGCCAAAGGACTCGGCAACATGGCTTCGGCCTTGTGAAGCCCTTTACCATGAGAGGCTCCTGTCGTAGGGATGGCCCCCACCTAAACCCAGCAGGCCTGGTAGGAGATTATAAGGCCCAGAATAGGTCATGTGTAATGACATAACTGCCCCCAGAGGGGATAACCAGATGTAAGGGTATAACTGTAAAAGCACTCCTCATGTGTATATATATATATGAGTACAAGCCATGGGGAGGAGCCAGGCCATTACATTCATCTTCATCACTCTCCACTACCATCTCTCTCTCTCTGTTTGGTCTGTAGCCACAACAATAGGTATATAGAAAAACATTTTACTGTAGAAAAGCATATTTTAGAAGTCAATATAAACAAGGTCTAAAACATATCCCTCCAATATTCTTTTTATTTTGGATATTACCATGCTCTCTGAAATACAATTTTTAGTTGTAGAACAATTACGGTGACTAAGAAGGGGGAGGGGGGACTGAATTTGGAGCCCAAATTCCCGTGAAAACCGACCCAAAAATTTAAACCTTCAATAAACCGTTAGGATGGTTAGTCAACTGCCACGAGGCCGGTAGTAAACAGTCCAAGTCAATAGCTCACCTTAAGTTCCTGTTGTGTTTAGAAGGCGTGATAGTCATGGACATTATAGCATTGGATGCATCCTTTCAAACAACAAATCATTTGTTTGTGTTCAAACAAACGAATAATAGTAAACAAAATCACTCAAGTAATCACACGTCCATATATAATTACATCCATATAATCTGGTAATTAAAAATACAAGGAAATCACAGCGTTCAGTTCAGTCCCACACATCAGTATTTACATTTCAATCCCTCAAATTATCACAATTTCAGTGAAGGACAAAACACTTCAACCAGACCCAAAGCATTTACATCTTAGTCCCTATCTTTTTCTTAACACCTAAGCAAGGGCCATCGATCACAAAGTCCTCGTTGTGTCTAGAATGCGTGATAGTCAAGGGCATGGTACTAGATGCATTCATTCAAACAGCAAATCGTGGCATTAGGCCGCTAGTTTTTAGCCCGGAGTGTGGCGGAGTCGTGGTTACGAAACTGTCATCTCCACATGTTTTCAGAACAGTTCATGTAAATAATATTATAGCTACTTTTAAAAAAATTTAATCTCTAAACATCTATTTTTATAAATCTAGTCTTTCTCTTTGAATCTATCGAGCTCAGTATGCACCTGCCGAACTAGTGCCTACCGAGCTCTCCTAGCTCAATAGGTCGTCGACTGGATTAGTATATATGCTTAATTAGTACTAATCATATTTAATTAGCGCTACTCATATTTAATTAGTACTAATTATATTTATTTAGCGCTAATCACAAACTTTAATTAGCACTAATCATGGGTATTAAATTGTTGCCGTTGTGAGGGGTGCTTAGCAGCTCCTATTGCCGAGCTACTAGAGCTCAGCAGGTGCCAGTCGAGCAACTGTGGCTACTGAACTATGGTAGCTTGGTAGGTACTTGCTGAGCTCTGATCTAAGCTTGGCAATCTATCAAGTTCAGCATGTCTAAAGAGGAAGCTAGATTTGCAAAAAAAAATGTCTAAGCATCAAATTTGAAAAAAAATAGCTATAGTGTCTCTTAAATGAACAATGCTGTTTGTTAGCCTGTGATTGAAGACAGAAGAAAAAAAACAGTGAGCAAAAAGAAGTCCATTAAAAATGTTGATTTGTTGCACAATGTTGCCACAGGGTTGCTGAATACATTAATCCCTTTAATTTTGATCCTTCCAATCAAAAAGTATATATATATATATATATATATATAAATAAATATATAACCAACGAAACAAATTAATTTTGAGCCCTTTGGACTACTGTGTTACTCCACTGAACGAGCCATTAATGTACACAGCAAATTAACAGCTAGTTAATCAACCCAGCCCTGGAATTGATAGAATCAAATCAAAACTCTATGTTGCCCCTGTACGTGGCCGACTTGATGGTCGGCTTCTTCTTGGGCGAGAGGCTGTCGACGACGAGCGCGCAGTGCACGTTGACCTTGACCTGCCGGAGGTCAATGCTCCCGAGCCGCAGCTCCACCGGCACGCTGACGTAGACGTCGAGCGGCACGTCGCCGGCCTTCTCGCTCTCCTCGAGCGCGCTCTGCAGTCCCGAACCGAACCCGTGGCGGCCCTCCATGGCAATGTCCATCACGGTGACGTTCTTGTGGCCCTGGAAGAAGGTCGGGAGGCGGCCGGAGCACAGCGGCGTGCCGCGGTAGGAAACGACGGTGTGGGAGCCGGAGCCGTACTTGATGCCGATCATGTCGTTGGGGTTCTCGGCGCGGACGGTGGCGACCAGCTTGGTGTAGAGCGTGAGGTCGGAGGAGCTGAACTCGAACTGCGAGATGGACATGTTGTTGACGGAGTAAGACGGCGCCTTGGGCTTGTAGACGAAGAAGAAATAGGCCGCCGTGCCGGCGAGCGCCGCGACGATGAGGACCAGGAAGCAGCAGCACCAGCACAGGCAGCCGCAGCAGCCGCTGTCGTCGTCGTCATCGGGGTAGCGGGGCACGTTGCGCTTACCCATGGCTTCTTAATTAATTATTAGGCTAGCTAGATCGACGCCCTCCGGCCGCCGCGCGTGCTCCGAGCGAGCGAGAGGCCGGCTACGTCGACGGGTGGCGGGGGTGGGTTGGGTAGGCCGTGCATGGAAGGGAGGAGACCCTGGGTTATATGGCGTTGGTTTGGATTGCTAGGAGAGGCCGTGAGAAAAAGGCGGGAACATGAAGTGGAGGCAATGAGGAGAGAACAGCGCAGCACTGGTTTGCTAAATATGTCCAAAATCCAAGATAGGCAGACAAAAGAAATTTAGGCACTCGCAGCTATTTTTAGGTATCTAAAAGTTAACTAGCTTGTCATTAATTCAGTTATGCAATTCTCGACTTCTCCTACTAATTAATAAACTCAGGTTTTTATTTGTGTATGTACTGATTAAAAACGAAGTTGATGCTCAAGATAAATCACGGAACATAAAGTTGGAAATTAGTCTTGTTCTCTCTTGATGCACTTGATGGAGGCCATATCAAGACATTTCAGTACACTACTATAAAAAGGATCATCATAGACGGCTCAAAACCGTCATCACAGATGGTTTTTGAACCGTCTAAATTTATGTGTCTATGATAACAGGTGGCTATCACAGACGGCTCTTGAACCGTTTGTAATAAGACACAACACAGACAATTTTAGTTAAGAATCGTTTGTGATAGTCTAATATCACAGACGGTTCTAGTACTTAAGAACTGTCTATAATTGTGTTCTAGCGTCCTCATAAATAGACCTCCTTCAGTTCATCAATATTCTATAATTGTTTTACAAAATAACACAATTAGATAATGCAGATGAACCAAAGCAGGCCTATTTATAAGAACAAGATCAATGTGCAATAAACTTTATCGCCATATCTTCATCCTACAATAAAACACGAATTTTAACAAGGGCCAAAACCTTATCCATCCATTAATCATCACAAGAACTAAGGCATCAACAATTAATTTTCAGACGTATAAGCATCAAGATTTACATGGCCGAAACCTTAGCATCATTGGCGACGAAGGAGAGGCGGTGGCAGTGTCACCGTTGTGTCATGATGATGACACTGTACAAGACACTCTTATGACATTTAGGACAAAAGTGTCTTGTGCAGTGAACTGTGGTATCCCAACCGGAGGCGAAGGAGCTCACAGTGGTTGTCGGCGTCGTTGAGGAGATGGGGCACTTTGGTTTGGGGGAGGAAGCAGGAATAAGGAGTGGATGAACAAGAAGCAACAGGAAATGTTAATTCTTATAGCGAAATTGTGGAAAGGGAGAGGGGGGTAATAAGGGGCAAGAGGTTGGAGGAGACCGGTGCATGTCGTTTGATGCAGAGAGAATGGATGGGTGAGATCGAAATCCTGGGAGAGATGCTACGGATCAATGATGTAGCATTATCACAGATGATATGCTGACACCACAGACGGTTTTTAATTCTAACTGCCTGTGATAATATCACAGACAGTTCAAAACAAAAACCGTCTGTGATAAATACAGACATCACAGATGTTTTTTGTTCTAAACCGTCTATGACATATCATAGATGGCTCGGAATAAAAACCATCTGTGATAAGTAGCTCATCACAGATGATTCTTTCCATCGTGGTGAACTTAGACGGTCTATCTTATAAAACCGTCTTTGATAACTTTATCACTGACAGTTTGTGTTAAACCATTTGCGATGAGGCATCCAGGATGACTCTTTTTGTAGTAGTGGTAGTTTAAATATTTATGTATATTGATATTGTTTGATCATTATGTATATTTGGGAGTCATTATGTCCTATTAGAGGCTGTTACTGACTTATGGATCGAAAAGGAGTTTTTGGCCTATGGCCGAATATACATGAACCTACGGGGTCACACACTTAATGAGTTAGAACAATAAGAGTCTAATGATAGACTTCGAGTGGGATACGATCTCTACTCATATTGGATCTGGTCAGAGGCTCTCTGAGTGGGATATAATCTCTACTCATATTGGATAAAGATTCAGTTAGAGGCTTTCCAAGTTGAATACGATACCTAATCGTATTTGATAAGGATCCCATTGGAGGCTATATATTTAGATAGGCATGGGGCTAAGGCATGCATTCCAAGACACACTCATCGAAATCTTAGTCGCCACCTCTCAAAACCCCAACCGTGTGCGATGGTGCTAGTGCACCGACGCACAACGTTCTATCCCTAGAAGTGTGGACATTGGTAGAGGCGCTGATATGATTGTGGCGCTGATCGGGACGATCACGAGGAGGAGATAGTTGGCCAGAAGATGATCGTCCATTTCCACTACACCGACACGCGCTACGTTGAACCAGCCGCTTTAATTCTACTTCCACTGCAATATGCGTCTAGTGGTAACGATCCCTGATCACGTACTCGTATGGTTTCCTAGTTTGCACAGTAGAAAATTTTAATCTGCGCTAGTGTAGCCTATTCATATTCCAAGAATGGCATCAAAGCCATCCTATATAGTATTTTATATGGATTGGTCACATATAGTATATATGTGGTGGTAGTAGATTAGATATATTACTAATCTGATATGATGCCTTAGATCAGATCATATTAATGGATTGGTTTAGGCACTAGTTGATGAGATCAATCGGTTTCGATGATAGTAGATGGGTTCGCGGGTGGCATGAATTGATAGCACCGAGTTGGTGTCCGCATAGATGCACTCAGTACCGATGGGTTGAGAAACTCGTACTATGAGTTCATATGAGAGATTTGGGAGCTCGACTACGTGGTTTTCAAGACCCCTTATTTCGATGTTGTTGGGTGCATCTCCCACAGGTGAAGGTTGACAAGTACGGTGTCACTACCGTGGACCTCCAACGTGTCGGATACAAAGATGAACCATTCGTACCCACTAACCAAGTTGTTCAAGTTTTCTATGTAACCAATCCGACAAATAAGAAGCGCTATGTAGTTCTTCATGGAAAAAGGAGAATTGTCGGAGTAGAGAATGTAGTGGACGAGGACGAATACAATCAATTTAATGAGTTACCTCCTTTTGGAAATAGCATAAGGGTCGACGACGAACAACGTGACGAAACTAGTTACATACGCATTGATCATCATGTAGGGCTAATTTTTAAAAGAAATAAGCAAGTGGAATGAGAATGTGTGATATATATGTGAATTTGCATTTATGTATATAACATGCATGTGTGTGATGTAATGTGAATTTGCATTTATGTATATAACAATGCATGTGTGTGATGTATTTGTGAATTTGCATTTATGTATATAACAATGCATGTGTGTGATGTATTTGTGAATTTACATTTATGTATATATGAAAATGTGTGATATATAGGTGAATTTTGAGAATGAGTCATACATATGTATCTCTATGTTCATTGGGTTGTTGTAAAGAAATACATTCTGTGAGGTCTTATTACAGTGCCTGCTGGTTGGTGTAGGTAATAACTCTAGTGCGTGGGAAGGAAAGGGCTTATTACAGATGGTTCTAAACTAGAACCGTCTATGATAATTATATCACAGACGGTTCTCAACTAGAACCGTTTGAAATAAGCCTTCCTATATAAACCCTCAAGCTAGGGTTTTGCGCGTACACTGCAGTTATAGCTATACCAAGCAGAGCATAGAGACATAACGTCGCCGCTCTCCCGATTGAGCCCGTCGCCGCCTCCGTCCCCCGAGCCCATCGCCGGCCGCATTCCCTGAGCCCGTCGTCGGCCGCCATCCCTGAGACCGTCGCCGGCCGCCTACTTCCCTGAGCCCGTCGTCGCCGCCTTCCCCGATGGGGGCCACGACCTCTCTCCTACTCGGACAGCCACCCAGTGAGTTTCCCCCTACCCTACTCATGCTAATGCACTCGCCACACTTTTACCTCTCCTCCACTCCGGCGCCGCCGCCCATGCAGCATCCCTATGTCGGCCGTCACATGCCGTTGCTGCCCACACCCGACGCCGCTCCGGTCAATACACCACCACCCCTAGCTTCCCTGCCTCCCTAAGAGTCTATTTCACCCGTCGCTATCAAGTCTTTGGCCCTGCCTCGCCGTCACCGCCGGCTCCAAAAGCCTGCGCCACCATCCCCTGTTTTGCTCCATTGTCTCCCCCTATTTTTCCCCAATCAGCCGAACCCTCCTCTATTTGGCCATTGGCCCCCTCTGACTCTTTCCTTCCGACAATGACGTATGGGCCCAGAACAATAGAGTGTCTAGCAAAAGTAACTAGTATAACCAAGATTCCCATGGTGACTAGCTCAAATCTGAGGTTTTAAGTTAAAGATGTTAGAAAAATATATTTTCTCTAAATATTTTCAAAAAACCAAGAATGACCCCTTTGTAAAGTGATGACGAATTAATTGGGGAGATTAATTTCAAAAGAATGCCACAGATGTTCAATTAGCAGTACATAGATTACTAATGATTAAACGATGATTCAGTTAGAGTCAAAATAGAATATAATTTAGCTCAAGTAAAAATAAGAGTAAATCTTACTGTTGTTGTTGTTTGTGTATATGTTGTTGTTAAATCTTACTGTTATGAATATATGGTTATTTCATGAATACATATACTTATGAATATATGTACTTTCATGTAATTCCATGTTATTTTCATATTGATATTTCTCTCTCTCTCTCTCTCTCTCTCTCTCTCTATATATATATATATATATATATATATATATATATATATATATATATATATATATATATATATATATATATATATATATATATATATATATATATATATATATATGCTACATTGCCCTTTTCATATATGAGAAGGCCAACATGTCGTCCGCGTATTCTTCAATATCATCGCCGGAAGCGTCCACTCCAAAATCAAAACGCCAAGGAAGAGGACTATCGAAAAAGCCTGAGTGCCGATTTACCATCACAGAGGTCAATGGATCTGGGACCCCTCTCCTTCCTCGCAGAGCAGCATGCGCATTTCGAAGAATGATCGGAATAGTTGCACGAGAACTAATTGAGATCACATTCGATTCGTGGAAGACCGTGATTGAGACTCAGAAATGTGAGCTGCTGACAAAAATTTTTGCATCGTTCGAGATCCCAGAGGAACACCATGACTTCGTGCAATGACATGCCTTGCTAGCGGCATGCAAAGCATGGAAGAACTTCAAGAGCGTGCTTGTCAAGCAGTACGTGGAGAAGGATCTAACGCCCTTTCATAAATACCCATTCCAGGAACCACAATGGGAAGAGTTTAAGGCGATGAAGATGACCGAAGATTTTAGAAGTGCAAGTGCGGCGCACAAGGCCCTCCAGGCAAAAAACACACACCCCCACAGACTTGGCACAGCTGGGTATGCAGGTAAAATCCCGTAGTGGGGGACGGAGGATGAACAGGCAATCCTGCGGGACACCGCCCCGCTATTTTCCACGATCCTGGATGAGCGCGCTCAAAATTGGATTAGAGCGAGGTCATCTACCACGTCATCGGGGGACATCTCCTTCCGAAACCCTGCAGACCAGGAAGTGTCCCATCGCCTGGTAAGATATCGATCGAACTACGTAGCTTGTAATTACTCCACAACTTCGTAGAAAGTGAAATGACATGTCAGGCTCTTGCACGAAGTACTGAGTGTAGAATCTTCCCAGGGATCATTCTAGGCAACTAGGGAGAAAGATATACTCTCCGCGGCCCTGGGAAACAAGGAGCACCCAGGTCGTACGAGAGGCATTGGGCTTTATGTTTCTTGGAAACATGGTTTCTCAGATGACTCCGAATTGTATCGGAGTAGGAAGAGAACCAAAGCCAAGCGTGAGGCACGGCTACGAGAGGAGATCAAAGCATCTCTTAGAGAGGAGCTGGCTGATTACATCAGAGATGAGATGCGAAGATATACAGAAAATCAGCAGGCCGCCGTCGCTGCTCCTGTGCTAGCCAGCCCCCCAACCGTCGGAGTAGTTGCGCGTCCAATCCTACGACAGAAAGCGAGGCCAGATTTCCTATGGATGACATCCTAGTAATAATTATTATCTCTAGAATGCTCGATCCTTTGATAGGTCTATTGGAGTAGCTAATTTTGTATCGTTATGTAGGAGCCTACGAAGTGCAAGCTCTAAGTGATATATGCCTCTGTTCCCTTGTGCGCTGCTTGGGGCCAGGCATATCCGTCTGTTCACGGGGCCATGGTGCACCGTACACCTTTAGCACCAGGCTTCGGAAAAGTCCATGTGGATGGTGTGCATGCCAATTTCGAGGTCATCCTGCTATCGAAGCCCCCCAACGATGAGCTTGTAACTCTAGGGCAAGCCATTGGAACATTCATCCAGTGGCCCAAAAGCGACATCTGCCTGGAGGCTTCTTCACCGGTGGCAGGTCCACAAGGGCAGTCCGAGCCAGAGCTACATGCACTGGTGCCATCTCCACAAGGCTTATCTCCACCACCGCTACCTGCACCGATGCCATGTCCACAGGTGCTATTCCCGGTGAAGCAACTTGCACCGGTGCTACCTTTACAGTCGACTACCATGAAGTCGACCTACAGCCGTGGAAGCAGGGGCAAATCAAAGAAGACCGATGATGATATCTCGTACTTGCCATTGGCCCACAAATTCGTGCTAGGCGAGCCAATGATTGTCCTAGAGAAACGCCTCATAACCCTAGGACTTAGTTGCCAGAGATTACACACTTGATATATGGAACAGGCCAATAAGCCACAGGGAGAACGGCGCTTAGGTATCATTGTCAAATTCAGGCCGGATCATTTACAGCACGAAGTTCATGATTGTGTCTTCGCGGTGACCTTTGAGGATGTATTTGATCTTTTCACGCTCAACACTCTTGACGCCTCACTCGTTCAATGTTAGACGCTGTAAGTGTGTACAATCACAGTCTCCGTTCATGTAATACCGATATATGTCATATATAATTTGTTGATTTTCTGTGTATATATATATAGACACATGGTGATTGAAGCTAGATCATCCAAATCACCAATTGGTTTTCTGGACCCACACTTGATCACCATGGATACCATCAACGAGGATACATCCTTGTCGAGAGGTATATTACAACAACACTGCTGGCTCACCGCGATAAGGGATTTGTACTTATGCCCTACAATTAGGAGTTCCATTGGATTTTAATTGTAATTATACCAAAATGGAACAAGACAATATACCTTGATTCCCTAAGCAAGAACAAAACTGACTACACAGTTATTGGCCAATTACTCGATAGGTAAGTACATTTTCTCCATACATAACTATATTCTACTATTTCTTTCCTTCCGAATGACTAAGCTAACTTTTTCGAATTACGGAAGTCGTTCACCAAGTATGTTGCAGAGACACGTGGCTCGACGGAAGGGGCCAAGCCCTTGCAACATGTTCGAAATTTTCGGGTATTCGCTAGTACACATTAATTAATCCTATATACCACTCGGTAGTAATGACTCTTGAATTAACACATTCTATTTTTTGTAGTGCCACCAGTAGCAGCCGAGCAACACATGTGGATTCTATATTTGCCGCCATATAAAACTACTACTCGATTTCTCGAAGATCACCAATCCTAAGGTTTGTCAATCTTCCCACAATTATTTCATGCTTATCAGGTTATATATGTACGCACATTGATATTCCTATCGATAGGCTGTGCCACATCCCTACAACTGCATTGCAACAACCCGACCTTGCACGGATTCGAGGAGAGTGCGCGTACTTTTTGGTGGCTGGAGTCATAAAATCAGATGGAGAGTTCCACAACGTATAATGATTTTTTGTTTGGGATAAGATTGACATTGATTATAATTGTGTATTTGTTAATGGATATTTTATTTCATTTCAATTAATTAATTTGTGAAATGGATGTTTTTATGTTTGTGAAATGAATTGAGATGTGAATTGGATGTATACATGTACATGTTGATTTGTTTGTTTCAGAGGGTATGACTAGCATTTCCTGAGGCTAGCCAATAAACATAAATAGATTTAGGGGTAGAAGAGAATAACACAGATGGTTTTTAACTAAAAATCATCTATGGTGTAAATATTACACACGATTTTTAATATTAAACCATCCGTGCTAGTTGATAATCATAGACGGGTCTACGATTATCAACTAGCACGGATGGTTTAATATTAAAAATCGTGTGTAATATTTACACCACAGACGGTTCGAAAGCCGTCTGTGATGACCTCGTATCATTATTGACCTATAAATTCAGACGGCTCATAAAACCGTCTGTAATACGGTTTTCTGTAGTAGTGACAGGAGCTGAGCTATCATGCAGTGTATAGACTGCTTGCATGATTCCATTTGCGTTGGGTTTTGCAGGAGGGAGGATCCACCGGAGCAACAGTCGGATGCCGGATGACAGGCGGTACTGCACGCTGTGGAAGCCGCCCATGTTCGGCTCCACCAACGCGGCGCAGGTGCTCCGGGAGGTGGACGAGTGCCGGGATGAGCACCCAGATGCCTACATCTGCCTCATCGCCTTTGACAGTAGCCACCAGTGCCAGTCTATGTCCTTCATCGTCCACAAGCCCTCCGCCACATCCTCCTCTCCTCCGCCAGCAGCCGCTTGATCCAACAAACCCTTCATGCTGCCTGCAATGCTTGCAACCTTACCTGGCACTAGAAGCAAACTCTAGTTAAAAGTTTGGATAGATTTCATGCTGATATACCAAACCATTTGAGACCAGACATGTTCTTTTCAACTTTTCGCTAAAACAGCATGTTCTCAGCTAGTTACTAACCATGTTCCAGTTGCAGCAATCTGCCTACTGATTTGAATAATGGACCTAGGTGATTTATGACCAATTACCCTGGTCATAACAAATTGCATCCCCTCAATCACAGTAAATTTTTCAAAACAAATTATGCGAATAGATCAAAATATACATGGCAATGAAGCTCTTTGCCTACTCCATGAGAATAACGATACTGCGTCTGTTTCTTTAATAAAGTAGCAGTAGCAACAGGAAGTCCCACATCCAATCCGTATCTATCTGCTAGTGCAGCTACTTCTCCCTAGTCACGTAGAAGGACAATACAATGAGGAAAGAAGGATAAACACAAGAAAAGAGCGGAAAAAATCAAAGATGTAGATTGATCACCTGAAGGGTCATACAGTGTCCACCTCTCCTTAGAACATTGATCGATGCCAATTCTTTTTGTTTAAAGTACTCCTGTAGTATCTAACACAGCATTAAACTTTCCTTTAACTGCTGATTTAGTATCCTGTAAGGTAGACCATAGAACATGAAGATTATTATGGATAAAATGATACTCAAGAATAGGGAATCTCTTGAAAAGAAAAGACAACATAGATAAGAGGGTTAGAGAGTTAAGTATTTCAGCATCGAGAATAACTAAGGATTTTAGCATCTTGTGTTATATTTATACAGCAGATCACGTAGATGCAAAGATTTGGACAATAGCTCAAGCCAACATATAACCAATGCTAGGATGAAATGGTTGAGGAGAACCATACCCAGGCTGGCCTTGGTGAGGCATGTAGCTACCCCTTGCCTAATTTGATTCAAATCCTTGAAGCCCCTTGATAAGGCCAAGACACCATCTACTAATTTTGAATGTGCTTCTTTTAATTCTTCTTCAAAAACTTTCGAGGAAGGATGAAAGAGGCAGCTATCACAGAGGATGGAAAGGGAAAAGGCCGCACATCTAGAGGATGTCGAGGAGAAAGTTTTTTCCTTTGGCCACTGATCAGCAATATGAAGCTTCAAAGATCATCTTGAAACCAAGGATGGTTTCTCTTGGGGAGGATGATGCGGCCGCGATACTATCTACAAATTTTGAATGTGCTTCTTTTAATTGTTCTACACAGGTAGGACAACAGCACACATGTGACCATGGTGGAAGCATAAATTGCAATGCAACTTGTGTGCATACAGTCCTGTGCATGGGTGCAAAAAGCGCATGAGATGGATACATGCATGTGCAAATTAAAGATCAGCAGCCATCAAACTAGCAGGATAGCCTGATTTGTTTCCAATCCGAAGCCAACAAAGAGGCCTACATCTACACGTCTTCAGGAGATAAATTAGGAGATGAGATGGAAAGTGATCAGTTGGAAATGCAAGGAATCAGGAAGGCAACGATTTGTTTCTATCTGTGCACGTCCATGGATTTACACCCCATGCATGTTTTTCTTTGGCAGGGTGCTTTCCTTTCTTTATGTGATCTGGGGTGGGGCCTTCCTGGTAGCAGCCGATACAACAAGAAGGATGCATAGCACGGTAGCACCAACCAGAATTATTTAGCCAAGTTCTGCGTCGGTTAGTTTTTATTTGCAATTTCTTTAGCATCACAGTTCCAAGATGTAAAACGCTAGTTAATTGTTATATATTGTTTTAGCCTGCGTTAAGTTGGTTGATTAATTAGGAGAGGATCTAGGTCCAGGTCGGCTCTAATCTAGATGTGTGCGTGTGCGTGTAAGCCTATTAAGAGGCTGGGGTTACGCCATGTATTTTGGGAGTTTAGAGTATGAATTGAGTGTTTATCCGAGATGGCTTTAGGGGTAGTCCCTGTATCATATTCTTGTGTTTCTAAAATTCTAATATAGGATTTTATCTTGACGTGTTAGTTCCTACTATGGTGTAAGTATTTGCCCACTGATCTTTGATTTCTATTTCTTAATCATGTGTTGTTGTGTGCACGAGAGTGAAACCATCTATCTTAGTGTGAGTTGCATCCTGTAATTTATGCTCCACTTATATCTAGCTATTCTACCATCGTGAAAGATTGGGAAACATACAGATTCAATGTCATATCAAGGTTTAATCCACATCATTTGATATCAGAGCGATGTTGCTCATGGTGGAGATGGATCTACTACAAAGTCTTCAGAGGAGAGCTTTGGAAAGTTGGGGTGCAGCTTTCTACATGAAGAGAAAGGCGATGGTGCAAGTTTCTTGTTTCACTCTCGTTGTAAAGTGGGAGAGAAAATTTGTGCCATGAAAATCGACAATGACACTTCAATCAACACTACTAGCATCGAGCTTGTCGGAAAGTTGAAGCTGGAAATGATGCCACATCTAAGACCGTACTAGCTAAGGTCAGGGGCGGATCTGGCCCCTGGCAAGGTGGGCTCTAGCCCGGGGCGTAAGAAAATATACAGTGTACAGCCCATGTATTTTTAGCTCAGTCCGGGGTATTCTTACTAGTATTCAGCCCAGGTAGCCCATACGTATTTCAGAATTCGGCACTATACAAGCAGCCCACCAGTCTCCGCGCGGCCCACGCTCTTCACACGACCCACCACTGTCTTCGCGCCCGCGCGGCCTGTCTTCACGCGCTGCGCTTGCGGCGCCGGTCGCGCAAAACCCTAGCTACTACGCTAGCAGCCGCAGAAGGCAGAAGCCGGGCGCCGATCCAGCGCCGCCGCAGCGAACGGCACCGCAGCCGCTCGTCGCCTCCGCCCGGCCCGCCCCGTCTCCCGACGCCGCCCCGCCTCCCAACCCGCCCCGTCTCGGCGCCCCTCCTCGGCTCCACCTGGCCTGCCCCGCCCACCTCCCGGCCAGGCGGCCAGCGCCGGCGTCGCCCCCCCCCCCCCCCCCCCTCCCGCTCCGCTCCTGCCTGCAGCCTGCTGCCAGTCTCCCAGAGCCCCACTGCCGCAAGTTGCCAGGTTCACTCTTCAGTGATAGGTAAAATGATAATTGATGATAACATTTTTACACATTTGTTCTTAGGCCCGATGCTTCTTATAGCCTACTTGTTGATAACTGGGAGAGAGAATTTGGGAGTATTTACACTGACTGGGACATGGCTTTGCTGTGCATGATCAAAGCAATGTTATGATGAGAAATTTCAACAAAGCCTTCTCTTATATATGTCTTTCCTGCAGCCAAAAGATTGGGATGACACTATGACAGGGAATATATTGAAAACCCTGATGAAGTTAAGCCAGAGGTCTGTATTGTCATATTTCCTGTCGTAAATTGATAATGTAGATCAAAAACGGTCTCTAACTTTTTACCTGCACTGTCCAGGGATATGATTCTATTCCTAAAGAGATTCCTGATCCAAAGAACAAAAAGGTATGTACTTATCCGTTCTCACAAATCGAACTCCTAATATTTAAGCATTTAATTGACATATTCATGCTTGAGAACACCTATTTATTTGTATTTGGATGTGCAATCACAAGTTTTTCTTTGTATTATGAAAAGAATTGAGTGTATACAGTAGTTCCATTTTACCTATTCAAGCTTGTTTAGAAACATCGTGGTCACATTTCCGAGCTTCTGGCAGCAATATCAAACCCAGTATAACTAAAGGAACATTTTGGTGTGGTTCTAGTGTTCTATGGATGTGTATATTATAGCTAATAAATATATCACAAGATGACAAATATTTTCTTTCTATACTAAATCAGCCTGAGCCATGGGATGATGATGATGATGGTGTATGGAAGCCTAGAATGATACCAAATCCAGAATACAAGGGACCATGGAAGCGCAAGGTTTGTTTTTTGCATGTCTGTATATCTGACTTTGAGCTGAACCTCACCTCACCCCTTCAAACTTTGAAAGTAAACATTTTTTGACAAGGTGAAAGTAAACATTAAGTGAATTGTATACATCTTTTGCAGAATTTGAGGATGACCCAGATCTATACGTCCTGAAACCTTTGCAGTACGTGGGAATTGAAGTTTGGCAGGTACCACATATAGTCCTTGGTTAAAGATGTTTACTTGTTTAGTATTGAACTCAAGTTTCATATCAGTAATGCAATTAGCCAATTATGATATACTTTTGTTATATCGTAGTATGGGTATAAATTGGCGTTAGTTTTAGGTTGTTAGAGTTCAGCCCGGGGCGTAGCCAAATCCTGATTCCGCCACTGGCTAAGGTGGTTCAAGGGCGTGCTCAAGATCACAAACCAAGTCAAGGTACCATTCTCATTGGGAAAGTATTCTTGTGAGGTTTTGTGTGATGTATTTCCTATGCCGATGGTATCGTGTCACATGTTGTTAGGCATGCCCTTGTGCCATGAAAACAGTTCAAATGTACGCACGAAAAGTTGCTCGTTTGTTTGGAAGAGTAGACCGATCGTGCTACGTGCCATAGATGTGCAAACATTCGAGGAAGGATGGAAGAGGCAGCTATCACAGAGGATGGAAAGGGAAAAGGCCGCACATCTAGAGGATGTCGAGGAGAAAAATTTTCCTTTGGCCACAGATCAGCAATATGAAGCTTCAAAGATCACCTTGAAACCAAGGACGGTTTGTCTTGGGGAGGATGATGCGGCCGAGATACCATCTACTAATTTTGAATGTGCTTCTTTTAATTGTTCTACACAGGTTGAGGACAACGGCACGCATGTGACCATGGTGGAAGCATAAATTGCAATGCAACTTGTCTGCATACAGTCCCGTGCGTGGGTGCAAAAAGCACATGAGATGGATACATGGATGTGCAAAGATCAGCAGCCATCAAACCAGCAGGATAGCTTGATTTGTTTTCAATCCGAAGCAAACAAAGAGGCCTACATCTACACGTCTTCTGAAGATAAAGTAGGAGATGAGATGGAAAGTGATTCGTTGGAAATACAAGGAATTAGGAAGGCAATGATTTGTTTCTATGTGTGCATGTCCATACACTACTACAAAAAGGCTAATGCTGAACATCTCATCACAAACGGTTGACCAAAATCATCAATATTAAATACAATCACAGACAATTTTTGTTTAGCTATTGTCTATGTTGCTGGCTGCACTAAAAACCATCTGTGAAGAGATAACATCACAGATGGTTCATGTTGAACACCATCTGCAAAGTATCACAGACGGTTCTAAAAAACAACCGTTTGTGATGTTACAAAAATATCACATACGGTTTTTTTCTTAAAACCGTTTATGATACTCCAGCAACTCAATGCACAAATTGACTTGGTTGATATGGACATCAGACCTGAGTTAACATTGACAAATATTGATAAAGGGCGAACGTACCTTCCCCCTACTTATTACACTCTGTCCAAGGCCGAGAGAATTGAATTGTGCCAGTGCTTGCATTGTGTGAAAGTTTCATCTGGTTACTCTGCCAACATGAAGAAACTTGTTTCAATGGAAGATTTGAAGTTAATTAGTATGAAATCTCATGATTATCATGTGCTGATAACACAGATGTTCCCTATTATAATTAGAAGTATTTTGCCGATCAAGGTCGGATAGACAATCATGGGGATGTGTTATTTCTTTAACACAATTGCTTAGAAGGTCATCGATCTCGAAGGACTAGATGCTCTACAAGACGAGGTGGTGATGACTCTATGTCATCTTGAAATGTATTTCCCTCCATCGTTTTTCAATATTATGGTCATCTAATTATTCACATTGCGTGGGAGATAAAGATGTGTTGGCCCATATTCCTACATAGCATGTACCTGTTCGAGAGGTTCATGGGAATTCTCAAGTCCTATATACGAATTCGATCTCAACCAAAGGGCAGCATCGTCGAAGGTAATGCAACCGAAAATGTCATTGAGTTTTACGTTGATTATATGACTTAGGTCGAACTGATAGGTATGCCTTGATCTCACCATGTGGGGAGGCTCGAGGTTATAGGGACCATTAGAAGGAAAACAATCACTTTAGATATAGATGCGTATGCTTAAGCCCATTTCACGGTCTTGCAACACATAACTGAAGTGTCCCCGTATATCAACCAGTACAAGAATGTGCTTCAGCAATAGAATTCGAGCAACTAAATGTTTGGATCACAAGACAACACAACAGTCAATTCAACCAATGGTTGAAGGAGAGACTTGCTAGGAGCTCATCAGAGCTCATCAAGTAATATGTTGACATGGTTGGTAAAAGGCCAATATTTACAGTTATGATATTGCAAAGATATGACATAAATGGGTACATACTTTATACACAGGCTCAGGATGTAAAGAGCGTTAACCAAAACAACGGTGTCCGCATAGATACGTTCAGTACCGATATGTTGAGGAGCTCCGACTATGGGTTCATAGAGTAGATTTGGGAGCTCAACTACATGCTTTTCAAGACCCCCTATTTCGGTGATGTTGGGTCCATCTCCCATAGGTGAAGGTTGACTAGTACGGCATCACTACCGTGGACCTCGAATGTGTCGGATATAAAGACAGACCAATTGTACTCACTAACCAAGTTATTCAAGTCTTTTATGTAACCGACCAGGCAAATGAGAAGCACCATGTAGTTTTTCATAAAAAGGAGAATTGTCAGAGTTGAGAATGTACTGGACTAGGAAAAATACAATTAGTTTGACGAGTTGACTCATTTCAAAAAAGGCATAAGGGTTGAGGAAGAACAATGTGATGAAATAAGTTACATACGTGTCGATCATCTTGAAGGGCTAATTTTTAAAGGAAAAAAGCAAGTAGAATGATAAATGAAATGTATATATTTATGAGTCATATGTTCTAAACTTGCATTTATGTATATCAGAATGTGTCATACATGTTGCAAGAGCATTAATTATAACACTCTTTTGCAAGGAACATTAATTACAATATTTCACCGTATCAGGAAAGGATCGATGGATTGGAGGGAGATTGGCCAATGTAATAATAATTAATTTATAATTACACATATATTGTTGTTATTACTGCTGTAGCTATGTTAATTAATGGTTTGGATTATTTCTTCATGAGCTTTTTCTCCAGCCAATAGTTGTCACAACTTGTGACGATTTCCATCTGTCAAGCTAAGCCCATGCAATAGGTTTCTTTTTGTAACTAAAAATAATGGCAGTTAATTAGTAGTTGTATTTAACCGACGAAAAGGGTTTTGCTAGTTAATTGCTACCTTTGCTAGTTAACTGTCAAGCTTCTATTTCTTGTGAAGAAGTCGTCCGCTCGTTCTTCGTTATCGTCGCCTGATGCATGTGATATACCATCCTCTAGAAAATCCAACGCCATAGAAGAGGACTATAGAAAAAGTCTGAGGGCCGATTTACTATCACAGATGTTGATGCATCAGGGAACCTTCTCAATCCTCACCAAGCAACGTTCGAATTTGGGAGAATAGCCAGAATACTTGCATGGGAACATGTTGAGATCACCTACGATTTGTGGAAGAACTTGAACAAAGATCAGAAAGATGAGCTGGTAACAGAAATTTTTCGATCGTTTGAGATATTGGAAGAACACCAGGCCTCTGTGCGATGACACACATTGCTAGCGGTGTGCAAAGCATGGAAGAACTTCAAGAGTATGCTTGTCAAGCAATACATGGAGAAGGACCTAACGCCCTTCCAGAAGTATTCAATCCTGGAACCTTGCTAGCAAAACATTATGGCTAAGAAGACAACATATAAATTTAGGAGTGAACGTGCAGCACACAGGACCCTCCAGGCAAAAAAAATGGACCCCACAGACTCAACACCACTGGGTATGCAGGTAAAATCCTGCAATAGAGGAAGGATGATGAGCAGGCAATCCTGCGGGAGGCCTCCCCGCCATTTGCCAGGATCTCTAATGAGCACGTCCAAAACTGGATAAGAACGAGGTCATCTACCGTGTCGTCTAGGGCCATATCCTTTTAAAACCCCTCAGATGAGGAAGAGACCCACTGTCGGGTAAGATATTGAACTACCTAGTTTATAATTACTCCATAACTTCATAGGAAGTGAAATAACATGTTAGCTCTTGCAGGAAGTGCTGAGTGTAGAATCTTCCCAAGGCTCATTCTAGGTAGTTAGGGAAAGAGATATACTCTCCGCAGCCCTGGGAAACAAGGAGCACTGGGGTTGCATGAGAGGCCTTGGTCTCTATGTTCCATAGAAACATGGATTCTCAAAGGACTCGGAAGCGTACCAGAGTAAGAAGAGAGCCAAAGCCGAGCCCAAGGCATTGCTACGAGAGAAGATTCATGCATCCTGTCGTAGGGGTGGCCCCCACCTAAACCCAGCAGGCCTGGTAGGAGATTATAAGGCCCAGAATATGCCATGTGTAATGACATAACTGCCCCCAGAGGGGATAACCAGATGTAAGGGTATAGCTGTAAAAGCACTCCTCATGTGTGTGTATATGTATGAGTAAGCCATGGGGAGGACCAGGCCATTACATTCATCTTCATCACTCTCCACTACTATCTCTCTCTCTGTTTGGTCTGTAGCCACAACAGTTGGCGCCGTCCGTGGGGAGGACGAGGACAAGCCTGAAGACCGAAGAAGAAGGATGGCACCGAAAAAAGCTTCGTCAGCGGCGGCGAAGGGAAAGAAGGCCGCCGGGCCGGAGCGTCATATGAGTACCAGGGCTTCGGCATCGGCAGCGGCGGGCGCGGGTAGCGACGCAGGCACGGTGGCCGAAGACGTCGACGTCCGCGCGATGACGACCAACCCCGTCACCGGCACCGCGACGACCAACCCCGTCACCGACACCGCGACGACCAACCCCGTCACCGGCACCGCGACGACCGACCCCGTCACCGACACCGCGACGACCAACCCCGTCACCGGCACCGCGACGACCGACCCCGTCACCGGCACCGCGTCGACCCACCCCGTCACCGGCGTCGCGGGGACGGAGCCCGCGGTCGACGACGTCGACGCTGGTGCGGCGACAGCCGACCCCGCCGACGCAACGGTAGCCGACCTCGCCGCCCCCGCCGCGACCCTCGCCGGCAGCTCGGGACCTCGCGACGCGGTCGTACCCGCGCCGATCCGCCCGTTGGGAGTACCGGCGACCCCGCCGGCACAGGCGGCAGAAAGCGCCCTGCTGGCGGCCCTCAACGCATTCCAGCGGGAGCTAGGGGACCTTCGTGGAGCCGTCCGAGATATGCAAGAGGCTCGAAGCCAGCAGGCCGCGCCGGTAATCGCGCCCGAGCCCACGCCGGAGAGGGCGGACAGTCACGAAGCCCCCACCTCTAGCCGCGTGCCGCTGCGGCGCGTAGATCCGGAGTCCCCGCTTTCGGCGGGGCCGCAGCAAACAGCATGGCCCGAAGACTTCAAGTTTCCTAGCGCCATCGACTCGTACAAAGGCGACACGGACCCCCGCGAGTTCGTGCGCGTGTACGAAACCGCGATCGAAGCCGCGGGTGGAGACGACACCACGAAGGCGAAGGGACTTCCCCTCGCGCTGCAAGGCGTGGCGCTCTCTTGGTTCTTCACCATAGAGCCGGGCTCCATCTACGCGTGGGAGCAGCTACGCGTCCGCCTCCACAACAACTTCCAAGGAAACTATGTCGACCGAGTCGACGCGGACCAGCTCTTTGCTGTCAAGCAAAGACCCTCGGAGAAGCTCCGGGACTACATCAAGCGCTTCGCCAAGATTCGATGCCAAGTGAAAGACGTTAACGAAACCACCATCGTTAATGCAGCCATACAGGGCCTTCGTCCGGGCCCGATGGCCGAGTACAACACGCGAAAGCCAATCAAGACGGTGGCGAAGCTCTTCGACAAAATGGAGGAATACGCCAGGGCGGAAGAAGACGCGCGGCGAAGGCAAGGGGACGACTCCGACTCCAACCAGGCCGGAGCCTCGGCAAAAGCCGAAGATCCCCCGAAGAACGACTCTTCGAAGGGAAAACGTAAGCAGGAGTCGTCCAGGGACGCGCCCGACCGCAGGGACGCCTCGCGTAAGGAGTCAGCCGATCAGCCCAAGCGCGGCCAGCAGAGGTCGAGGCGAAACCGGTACGTCCTCGACATTGAAGGCGGTTCCGACGAGGGCGCTCCTACGGGCCGAGGCGGTCGGGGGCGTCGTGGCCGGGGGCGCGGCCGCGGCCGGGGCCGCGACCGCGACGATAAAGGCCGTCGAGATTACGACGACCAGCACCAGGGACTGTGGTGTGTGGTCCACGGCCGCGGCAATCATGACACCCGCACCTGCACCTCCATCGCGGCGCTTCGCGATAGCGTCGCTAGGGACAGGAACCCGGAGACGCGTCCGCCCGCAGTGGCCCACGTCCAATTCCCGTACGAGGCCCCCATGCAGGTACAGGCGCACGGGATACAACCCCAGGAAGGCCCCTTGCGGATCCAAGCTCACGTACAACAGCCTCGGGGGGGCCTCCTGTCGCTGCAGGCCCCGGAGGCAACCAACCGCAGGGTCATTAACGTCATATCCGGAGGGTCTGCGCTGGAATTCGCCTCAGCATGGCAGCAGAAGGCCTATGCGCGACGACTACATCATGTGGCGGCATATCCAGCGCAGGCACCCCCGGACTGGACGCAGCACGAAGTTACATTCACACCCGACGACGCCCAAGGCGTGGACTTCCCTCATCAGGATCCCCTGGTCATCCGGGTCACTATCGCGGGATGCGACGTGGGGCGCGTCCTGGTGGACGGCGGTAGCTCCGCGAACGTCTTGTTCGCGGCAGCCTTCGATCAGATGGGAATCCCTCGAAGCCGCCTAGGGCCCTCGGGAATCCCACTGCAAGGCTTCGGGGGACAGCCCCTGCGGGCCCTGGGCCAAATAGGTCTTCAAGTTTCCTTTGGCCAAAATGACAATGTGCGGGCCGAAGATGCCACCTTCGACGTGGTCGACCTTTCGTACCCCTACAATGCCATATTAGGGCGCCCAATCCTCAATTCCTTCGGCGCGGTACCACATCACGGTTATCTATGCATGAAGATCCCGGGTCCCCGGGCCATCATCACCATCTGAGGTGACCAGGATATGGCCCGGCGCATCGAGCCCGGTACTAGGTGCCCGCGTCGCGAAGCCCAACGGTGCTCCTAGAGCTGGCGACACAGCGCGGAGGTCCGCGGGGCCATTCAGAGGTGCCATGGCGGACCCGATAGATGTCTAGCGACTAGAGGCTTCGGCCTCACCAAGGACAAACGGTTAGTATATCCACCCCTTGTAGTTGCTGACCCGCGCAAACGGGGAGGTAATGAAGATCGTCGTTTGTCATTAATCTTTTTTCATCACGCGCAAGTACGCGGCGAAGGCGAGCGCAGGCTCAGCCAACGCGCGTGCATTCCCGCAGTATAAATCAAAGACGCACGTTCGCGTGTGCACTCTCCACAGCCAGGGGTGCGGGTATGAGTATAAACCAAAGACGCACGTTCGCGTGTGCACTCGCCGTAGCCAGGGGTGCGGGACTGAGTATAAATCAAAGACGCACGTTCGCGTGTGCACTCTCCGCAGCCAGGGGTGCGGGTATGAGTATAAACCAAAGACGCACGTCCGCGTGTGCACTCGCCGCAACCAGGGGGCGGGTCTGAGTATAAACCAAATACGCACGTCCGCGTGTGCACTCGCCGCAGCCAGGGGGCGGGTCTGAGTATAAACCAAAGACGCACGTCCGCGTGTGCACTCTCCGCAGCCAGGGGGGCGGGTATGAGTATAAACCGAAGATGCACGTCCGTGTGTGCACTCTCCGTCAAAGACACGGGTATGAGTATAAACAAAAGACGTGTGGGGGGACGCCTCCGCACGCACTCCACGGAGTATAAAGGAAGACGTAGCGTCGAGGTACGCCTCCGCACGCACCAGTCTACGGACTATAAATAAGACGTAGCGTCGAGCCTAGCTCCGCACGCACCAGTCCACGGACTTTAAATAAGACGTAGCGTCGAGGTCCGCCTCCGCACGCGAGAGTCTGCGGACTATAAATAAGACGTAGCGTCGAGCCTAGCTCCGCACGCACCAGTCCACGGACTTTAAATAAGACGTAGCATCGAGGTCCGCCTCCGCACGCGAGAGTCTGCGGACTATAAATAAGACGTAGCGTCGAGCCTAGCTCCGCACGCACCAGTCCACGGACTTTAAATAAGACGTAGCGTCGAGGTCCGCCTCCGCACGCGAGAGTCTGCGGACTATAAATAAGACGTAGCGTCGAGCCTAGCTCCGCACGCACCAGTCCACGGACTTTAAATAAGACGTAGCGTCGAGCCCAGCTCCGCACGCACTAGTCTACGGACTTTAAATAAGACGTAGCGTCGAGCCTAGCTCCGCACGCACCAGTCCACGGACTTTAAATAAGATGTGGCGTCGAGGTCCGCCTCCGCACGCACTCTACGGAGTATAAATAAGACGCAGCGGGGGGACGCCTCCGCGCGCACTCTAAGGAGTATAAAGAAGTCGTAGCGTCGAGCCTAGCTCCGCACGCACTAGTCCACGGACTTTAAATAAGACGTAGCGTCGAGGTTCGCCTCCGCACGCGCGAGTCTCCGGACTATAAAGAAGTCGTAGCGTCGAGCCTAGCTCCGCGCGCACTAGTCCACGGACTTTAAAAAAGACGTAGCGTCGAGGTTCGCCTCCGCACGCGCGAGTCTCCGGACTATAAAGAAGTCGTAGCATCGAGCCTAGCTCCGCGCGCACTAGTCCACGGACTTTAAATAAGACGTAGCGTCGAGGTTCGCCTCCGCACGCGCGAGTCTCCGGACTATAAAGAAGTCGTAGCGTCGAGGTCCGCCTCCGCACGCACCAGTCCGCGGACTTTAAATAAGACGGAGCGTCGAGGTCCGCCTCCGCACGCGCAAGTCTCCGGACTATAAAGGAAGTCGTAGCGTCGAGGTTCGCCTCTGCACGCGCCACTCCACGGAGTATAAACGAGATGCGCAGACCTGCCCTCCGCGTTCGACGGCAGGTAACACCAAGCATAAGGTACTACTTGGTTCCATTATAAAAGCAAAGGGGTTACATGGTTACAAGCGTAAGAACCAGTACATCATCCCCCTGCCCTACCCGGCCAACCGCTCAGCCTTGGCGCGGTGCGGACGAGCCTGTGCCGTTGTCGCCGCGGCGCTGAAGGACTCCTGCAAGCCACTGGAGGAGGTCCCCCTCCCCATGCAACGTCTGCTGCACGGCGACCCTCGCTGCACCTTCCCCGAAGCGGCCCTAGATCCGTTGATGGAAGTTCTGCAGGCTAGGCCCGATGGAGCGGATGGCGTCCGACATAACCTCTGGGCGGTCGGGAGGATCCAGTTGAGGATTCGCTAGCTCATGGGTATGCCTACACCCACGAGTATGAAGCAGGGCGAGGGCGAAGCACGCACCAACATAGCTGCAGTGCTCGCCAAAGGTCCTGGCGCCACGAAGAGCAACGCCAGCCCCCTCCTCAATCAGCCCGAGCGTCTCCGACAGGGCCTCCGGCCTGTGCGTAGTGTCCGGCACTCGGACGCACAGATCTCGGAGGGCCTGGTTCAGAGACTCCATGGCCCGCCATGCCGACAGGGACGCATTTTCCAAGACGAGGCGGTTCTCGGCAGCAGACTCCGCCAGCTGGGCCTTCTCCCCTTCTAGGACGACGATCTGCTGCACGAAGGCCGCGCGCTCCCCAGCCGCGGCGCTCCGAGCTTCCGTGGCATCGAGTTGTGCGGCCACCAGGGCGCCCTCCAGCGCGCGAAGTTCTTCATCCTTCGCGGCGAGAGCAGTGTCTGCTTCGCGGAGGTTGGCTTCCAGAGCCCTCCGCTCCCGAACGCGGGCTTCGTCAAAGGACCGACCGAGGGCGAGCGTCTGGCAGAAACAACAAATCAGCAGGCGCCCAGCAGTACCTTACAAGCTGAAGCGCACATATTTACCCTCATCTCGAGGCCTGCAGCGCGAGCGCTAGGAGGTCCCCCGCGCATGACGACAGCACCTCTCGGTTGAGGCCGTGGTCGGCACGCTCTGCGGCTGCGGTGAGGTCGTAGAATATCTCCGGGCGAGGAAGGAAGTCCGAGCGAGCGAGCCCCGGCCCCAACGCGCCCAGAGTTATCGCGGCCACGGCCACGTCAGCAGTAGCGGACACCTGCGGGGCATCCTGCACAAGGCTCCCAACTTCGCGCATACCTCCGCTGCTCGATCCTTCGCCACGTACGGGAGACGTCGTCTCGCCTGATGTCGGCAGAATGAGCGAGCAGATCGGAGAGAGTCTCGCGAAGTCAGGTGAAAAAAGGGACTCACACCTACCTCCTGCGCCCCTCGTCGTGGTAGGAAGTGGCGCCGGTTCGACCGCCCAGGGGGAGGCGGGCGCCTCGACGCTCGGGGAGAAGGTCATCTCGGCCGCGCCAGACGCCGTAATCCCGCGGCAAGGCCCCGCAACAGCGTGCCGACCCCTCGTTGGCGGCGGGGACTGCGTCCGAGGGCGTTTCGCCTGCGGTGGCACAGGCGATTCTTCCACGGCAGGACCAGCTCCGGTCACTGTCGCCCCCACGGTTTCCTCTGTAGGGGGCACGCCCTCGTCGGCCGCTGCGGTTGATAACGCACATTCCACCGTGGTTTGCTCGCCAGGAACGACGCCACCCCCCCCTGGGTTGGCGAGTTCCAACTCAACGATGGCCACGAGCCCGAGCACGGGCTCGTGGGCGTCGGCAGAAGGTGCCGGGTAGGTGGCCAAGCAGCGCACAACGCCCCCACATCTTCCACACGCGTCCAACTTCTCGGGGGACGAGGCGAACGGCCGCGGTCACGCAACCGCTCACATCCCACGACGCACCAGTCATGAGTCGCCATGTGCCCCACCTGCAGCATGACAGACTGCACGACGCGACAGCCTGACTTCTGCCAGGCCAGGCGTCGGCGTGATTCCAGCCGCCATTAAAAGCGCACTACCAGACTGCAAGGTCACAACAGCCCCGGAGCGCTACCATACCGGCGCCAGGCTCCGATCTCCGCACAGGGACGGAGCGCGTGCGTCTACTTCGACTAGGCGCCAGCTTCGCTGCCACCCGTTCGAAGGGTAGGGGACGGAGCGCGCGTGTCTACTTCGACTAGGCGCCAGCTTCGCTGCCACCCGTTCGAAGGGTAGGGGACGGAGCGCGCGCGTCTACTTCGACTTAGGCGCCAGCTTCGCTGCCACCCGTTCGAAGGGTAGGGAACGGAGCGCGCGCGTCTATTTCGACTAGGCGCCAGCTTCGCTGCCACCCGTTCGAAGGGTAGGGGACGGAGCGCGCGCGTCTACTTCGACTTAGGCGCCAGCTTCGCTGCCACCCGTTCGAAGGGTAGGGGACGGAGCGCGCGCGTCTACTTCGACTAGGCGCCAGCTTCGCTGCCACCCGTTCGAAGGGTAGGGGACGGAGCGCGCGCGTCTATTTCGACTTAGGCGCCAGCTTCACTGCCACCCGTTCGAAGGGTAGGGGACGGAGCGCGCGCGTCTACTTCGACTAGGCGCCAGCTTTGCTGTCACCCGTTCGAAGGGTAGGGGACGGAGCGCGCGCGTCTACTTCGACTTAGGCGCCAGCTTCGCTACCACCCGTTCGAAGGGTAGGGTACGGAGCGCGCGCGTCTACTTCGACTAGACGTCAGCTTCGCTGCCACCCGTTCGAAGGGTAGGAGACGGAGCGCGCGCGTCTACTTCGACTTGGGCGCCAGCCTTCGCTGCCACCCGTTCGCAGGGTAGGGGACGGAGCGCGCGCGTCTACTTCGACTAGGCGTCAGCTTCGCTGCCACCCGTTCGAAGGGTAGGGAACGGAGCGCGAGCGTCTACTTCGACTAGGCGTCAGCTTCGCTGCCACCCGTTCGAAGGGTAGGGGACGGAGCGCGCGCGTCTACTTCGACTAGGCGCCAGCTTCGCTGCCACCCGTTCGAAGGGTAGGGGACGGAGCGCGCGCGTCTACTTCGACTTAGGCGCCAGCTTCGCTGCCACCCGTTCGAAGGGTAGGGAAGGGAGCGCGCGCGTCTACTTCGACTAGGCATCAGCTTCGCTGCCACCCGTTCGAAGGGTAGGGGACGGAGCGCGCGCGTCTACTTCGACTAGGCGCCAGCTTCGCTGCCACCCGTTCGAAGGGTAGGGGACGGAGCGCGCGCGTCTACTTCGACTTAGGCGCCAGCTTCGCTGCCACCCGTTCGAAGGGTAGGGAAGGGAGCGCGCGCGTCTACTTCGACTAGGCATCAGCTTCGCTGCCACCCGTTCGAAGGGTAGGGGACGGAGCGCGCGCGTCTACTTCAACTTGGGCGCCAGCCTTCGCTGCCACCCGTTCGCAGGGTAGGGGACGGAGCGCGCGCGTCTACTTCGATTTAGGCGTCAGCTTCGCTGCCACCAGTTCGAAGGGCAGGGAACGGAGCGCGCGCGCCTGCTTCGACTCAGGCGCCAGCCTCCGCTACCACCATCCCAGACTTCAGGCTCCCCAACCACAAGCTTGGAAGAATTCACAGTCCGCAGGGGACGGAGGGGGCCAAAGGACTCGGCGACATGGCTTCGGCCCTGTGAAGCCCTTCACCATGAGAGGCTCCTGTCGTAGGGGTGGCGCCCACCTAAACCCAGCAGGCCTGGTAGAAGATTATAAGGCCCAGAATAGGCCATGTGTAATGACATAACTGCCCCAAGAGGGGATAACCAGATGTAAGGGTATAGCTGTAAAAGCACTCCTCATGTGTATATATATGTATGAGTAAGCCATGGGGAGGACCAGGCCATTACATTCATCTTCATCACTCTCCACTATCATCTCTCTCTCTGTTTGGTCTGTAGCCACAACACATCCCTCAGAGAGGAGATCACTGATGCCATTAGAGATGAGATGCAATGGCAGATGGAGAGCATGCAGGACAGGTTTTAGGGGAAATTAGTTGGAAATCCCTGTCGCTACTGTGTTAGCCAGTCCCCAACCATCAAAGTAGCCGCACGTCCAACTCTACCTCGAAAAGTGACCATAGATTTCCTGTCAATGACTGTTGGTAATAAATATTATCTCTAGAATGCTCGATCCATTGATAAGCTTGTTGGAGTAGATAATTTTGTATCATTATTATAGGTGGCTACGAAGTGCAAGATCCAAGTAAGATATGCCTCTGTTGCCCTAGACACTACTTGAGGGCTACGCGTATCCATCTGGTGTCAAGGCCTAGGTGCAAGGTGTAACTCTAGAGCCGAGTTTTGCAAAAGTGAATATGGATGGTGTTCATGCCAACTTCAAGGTCATCCTGTTGTAGATGCCCCCAAACGATGAGGTTGTGACTCTAGGCAAGCCATTGGAACATTCATCCAGTGGTCTAAGAGGGACATCTGCCTGAAGGCGCCTACACCGGTGTCAACTTCACGGGAAAGTCATGCTCCAGTGCAAAGTCCACGAGAACTATTTGCACTAGAGCTACCTACACCAGTGCAAAGTCCACAAGAACTATTTGTACTAGAGCTACCTGCACCAGAGTTACCTACACTGATGTGGCAAGGGCACGGTGCATCACATGCATCTACATCTCGTGCTCGGTCGACTCCCGTGTTGTTGACCTCTAAATGGCGAGGCGGCAAGGGCAAACTAAAGAAGACCAATGATATCTCTCACTTGCTATTGGCCTAGAAATTCGTGTTAGGCGAGCCATTGGTTGTCCCAAAAGAGCGCCTCTTAACCCTAGGATTCGCTTGATAGAGATTGCATATATGGTACATGGAACAGGCCAACAAGACAGAAGTACAACGGCGCTCGTGTGTCAACGTCAAGTTTAGGCCACATTATATTTAGCATGCGGTTCAAGACTATCTTCATGGTGACCTTCAAGAACTTATTCATTCTCATCAACCTCGACACCCTTGATGCCTTACTCATTCGATGCTGGGCACTGTAAATGTGTACAATCACAGTCTACGTTTATGTAAAACCAATAAATGCCATACATAACTCATTGTTTTTGTGTGTGTGTGTGTGTATATATACATGGTGAGTGAAGCCAGATTAAAGAAATTACTGGTAGGTTTTCTCGACCCATACTTGGTCTCCATGCAAATCATCAAGGAGGGTGCAGCCTTCGTCGAGCATTATATGACAACATCATTGGTGGCTTACCGTGATAAGAAATTCATACTTTTGCCCTACAACCAGGGGTAAGTGCTGCACTAGTAGCTATACTTCTTGATTTGTACTTTATAAGCAACACAAACTTAGGTTTAATAATTACTATGTGGACATACCTATGTAGGTTCCACTGGATTCTAATTGTAATTATACCAAAATAGAACAAGCTAATGTACATTGATTTTCTAAAGAGGGACAAAATTGACTTCATAGTTGTCCAATAATTAATCAATAGGTAAACATATTTTCTCTATAGATAACTCTATTGTGATCTTTCCTTCCTTCGCAATAGCTAAGGCTATTTGGAATCATGTAGGTCGTTTGCCAAGTACGTTGCTACTGTACAAAGATCCAAGGGAGGGAGCGCTCTACGACCTGATCTAGATTTCCTAGTATTTGCTAGTACACATTAATCCTATATAACACTTCATAGTAATGCCTCTTGAACTAATAAATTCTATTTTTGCAAAGCCACCAGTAGCTACTGAGCAACACATATGGATACTATGTTTGCCACAACATGAAACTACTCCTCATTCCGCGGTGACCAACGATCCTTAGGTTTGTTAATCTTGCAATAATTGTTCTATACTTATTAATATATATGTATGCATGACTTTGATCTTCCTACCGACAGGTTGTAACCATCGCTACAACTGCGTTGGAATTGGCCAACCTCCAAAAAAATTGAGGACAGTGTGCGTACTTCTTGATTTTTCAGGTCATAAAGAAAGATGGTTAATTTAGAATAAGATTGAACTTGATTGCGATAAGATTGAACTTAATTGTATATGTGTGTATTTGTTCATGAATATGGTTAATTTATTTCATTTGAGTTAATTGATTTGTGAAATAGATATTCTTGTTTCTGAAATGAATGTGAATTGGATGTATATATGTACTTGATGTGTTTCTTCTTGTTTCAGAGGGCATGGCTAGCATTTTCTCAGGCTAGCCAACAAAGAGAAATAGATTTAGCGATAAACAATAATACCATAAATGGTTTCATCTATAAACCATCTGTAATACATAAATATCACAGATGGTCTCGTCCACAAACTGTTCATAATAGTCAACTATCACAAACAATTTGTAGTTAATAACCGTACGTGATAGCCTATATCACAGATGGTTCAAAAACCGTCGGTAATGACCTCATGTTATTACTAACCCATAAACTTAGATGGCTCATAAAACCATTTGTGATGACGTTTTTGAACCGTCTGTGATGACTTTTCCTACAGTAGTGATGAATTTACACCCCATGCATGTTTTCCTTTGGTGGGGTGCTTTCCTTTCTTTATGTGATTTGGGGTGGGCCCACCTAGCAGTAGTCGATACAACAGGAAGTATGTATAGCACCAACCAGAATTATTTAGCTGAGTCAAGTTTTGAGTCGGTTAGTTTTTATTTGCAATTTCTTTAGCGTCGCAGTTCCAAGATGTAATACGCTAGTTGATTGTTACATATTGTTTTAGCCTACATTAAGTTGGTTGATTAATTAGGAGAGGATCTACGTCTAGATCAGCTCTAAGCTAGATGTGTGTGTGTGCGCGCGCGTGTGTGTGTGCATGTAAGCCTATAAAACGCCAGGGGTACACCATGTATTTTTGGAGTTTAGATTATTTGAGAGTTTAGCTGAGATGGCTTTAGGGGTAGTCCTTGTATTGTGTTCCTATGTTTGTGAAATTCCAATCTAGGATTTCTTCTTGGCGTGTTGGTTCCTACTATGGTGTAGGTATTTTCTTACTAATCTTTGATATTTTTTCTCAATCGTGTGCTATGATGTGCACGAGAGTGAAATCATCTATCTTAGTGTGAGTTGCATCCTGTAATTCGTACTCTACTAACATCTAGTTGTTGTACCACCATGAAAGATTGGGCAACCTATGGATTCAATCTCATCTCAAGGTTCGATCCACATCACTCCTGAGGCAAACTACGAGGGAAATACTCTGGCCTTGGCTGAGGAGACAATGACATTGGCTTTTCTTCAAAAGCTTTCACGATCTCTTCCAGCTGATCGGCATTCTTGAAAAGTTTTCGCAATCTCTTCTTGCTAGTTGTCGAGGTCAATGTAGCCGGCGATGAGGTTGTTGTAGATGAGGGAGTCGGCGCCCTGGCCGTGGTTGAGCATCTCGTGAAGGAGGTCGAGGATGTCGTGGATGCAGCCAGTAGCGACAAATCCCTTGGTGAGGTGGCGGTAGGTGACAGCAGAGGGGGAGAAGGGGCGTTGTTGAGGAGCTCGCAGTAGATGTGGAGCATGGAGTCGACATGGGTGGCCTCGTAGTGGGAGAGGATGAGAGTGTTGTAGGAGATGATGTTGGGGAAGATGTTGGAGCAGTGGAAGAAGTCAAAGAGGGAAATGGTGTCGTCGTAGCGCCCAGCGCAGACCATGGATGTGGCAATGGTGTTGCAAGTGAAGACGGTGGGGCGGACACGGGAGGAGATGGCAGCGCAGGCGATGAGGGATGCACTGGCGAAGTCACCGAAGTAAATGAGGGGCTATATGCAGTTGTAGAGGTTGAGGCCAAGGCTGACGAGGGTGGAGATGGTGTCAAGGAGGTGAGGAGTGTTGGGGTTGCACAGAGGAGGCGGGGAGGAGGGGTCACGGTGGAGCACGTGGAGTGATAGCTTAATGTAGAGGCGATGGTGTAGTGGCACTAGGGCATGAGCAATGTGGCGCTGGGGGCTACCGCGATCGTAGGCAAGGAGAGGAGGGTGGGAGAGGCGATGGAGGAGGAGGAGACAGTGGTAGAGTGCCATTAGGTCCTTCCTGGTGGCTACAGGGAAGGCAAGTGTGGGATGACCTGCCACTGGCAGCGGTAGTCATCATTGCCCTCCTTCCTGTGGAATGTGCCCTTGGCACCCCACCTGAGCTCCATCTCGGTGGACAGCATCGCGAAGAATGGCACGAACATGACATCAGCCTCTCTCTAGTCTGT
This sequence comes from Dendrocalamus latiflorus, assembly GCA_017311315.1. NCBI lineage: Eukaryota > Viridiplantae > Streptophyta > Magnoliopsida > Poales > Poaceae > Dendrocalamus > Dendrocalamus latiflorus. Next base: position 23,096,580 of record CM029626.1, on the reverse strand, counting down.
GATGACTCTCACGACAGAATTGGCGGATGCAGAATCTAGTCAGAGGGGGCCAAGGAGCCAGTACTCAGCACTGTACTGCTTGATGAGGGGATTGTCAGGATAGAGTGGGTGGGTGCACAGTGCTAGGTGGTCATGGTGCGAGGAGCTGGGATGCGGGAGCCAACGGCAGGGAGGGACCAGTAGAGGTCAAGGAGACCGTAATTGATCCACGGTGCGGCGGCATGAGGTTGGAGAATATTGGAGATGTAAGGTGGATTGCAGCTAGGGTTTTGATTTGTAACCGAGCTGGGTGCGAGAAAATCAGGCAATTGGCATGGAGTTAGGTGCGTGCGACGAGGAGCAGTTGGGGATGAGCCCACATGTCAACACGTTCTATTTATGTGAGGAGGGGAATGAGAGAAATAATGTACCACTCACTAACTTGTTCTTTTAAATAGTAGAGATTCATTCATTCTGCTGACTAGTTTCCAGGTTACCTTGAAACTAGTTCACGTGTGAAAAGCCGCTACCACACATCGGCCGAAAACTCGGCTAGATTGGCCTTATGGGGCTATTTGGTCTGATAAAGATACATGAGGGTTGCTGGTGTTTGGTTTTGTAGTCTAAGTTTGATTTTTAAACTTTCGTAAGAGTTCAATGGTCAAATAGACTTAAATTATTCATGCTTGCTCTAAGCACTTGACAGAGGCCATCTAGTCTCTCCGTTATCTCTCTTAAATTTGTGGTTCTTTGAATCAAAATATCAAGATATTTTGATAGTTCAAATATTTACATTGTGAATTACAAGACATATAGATCTAGCTCATGGAGCTACACGGGTTTGACGACTAATGTCATTATTACAAAGTTTCTCTTCTTCAACGAGTGCGTCATAGTTCGTACCCCTACAGATATTGATCGTAGCTTGATGACTAGACTAACTCAGAGAGATCTTTTTTTTGTTTCCGCTTGTGATTTTTTTATTGGATTTTGTTAAATATTATCTAGATATTTTCTTTCTAACTATCATCCAAATTTAGGACTATTAAATTAGAGATCCAATAGCCATAAATTCTCCCCCTACCCCTTGAATTCTGCCTCCTTCCCCTTGAAAAAAATCTTTCCCCTTCAAAAACAAGGGGCTCCTTGATCTCTAATCCAAGGGTCACAAATTTGGATGATAGTTAAGAAGAAAACATCTGAGTAATGCCTAGACACTCTCTTTTTTATTATGATTTATGTCTTTTAGGTTATTTATGTGTAAAAGAGAGAATACATAGTAATAAAAATTTACATGCGGTTTTGATCGATATAAATAAAGACGCTATAGTAAATACTATAATCAACTTATAGATCACGTCTTAAAAAGACACTCTATTTGAAAAGCCAAAAAGCAACTTTTCAAAGCCGAAAAAAAGAGGCTGTATACCACGATCCCGACGAATTCACACACAAGGAAAGCAGGAGAGGATTGGCAAAATAGGATACGATCATGCCTCCCTAAGGGAGGACCTCCTACGCCAATATACCATGCGTGGTGTAGCATGCATAGTACCCTAGTTCTGTCCCAGCATCTACCCTACTCTATAATACATCAAAATTATCTTTACTACATCCACCCCCTCAACCACCTCCACAGTCATGCCTAATCTAAGTCCACCCAGATTTGTGTACCAAAGTAATCCAACTCCATACAAATGAATGGCCTGGATCTCTCCTTAAGCCTTATTCTCTTACTCATTGAAGATTCTAAGTCTAAAATCATTTGGATCATGCACATCATCGAACCGGTACGCTGCCCACCCCCGCCCCCCGCGCGAATCCCGCGCCTCCCCACCCGCCTCTCCCCGCATGCAGAGCTAGGGTTTGGCGCGGTCGCCTGGTCCTCGCCTCCTCCTCCGCCTCTCCCCGCCTCCTCCTCTCCGCCGCCGCCTCCTTCCCACCCCGCGCCCCCGCCGCCTCCTCCTCTTCCCCACCCCGCGCCGCCGCCGCCGCCTCCTCCCCTCCCTCCCACCCCGCGCCGCCTCCCACCTCCCACCCCGCGCTCGAGGCCGCCGCCTCCTCCTGCCCCCACCCGCGCCGCCGCCGCCTCCTATACCCGTCTCCACCCCAGCGCGCCTTCCTCGTGCTCTCACTACATCCAGATCGGATCTGGATGGACCACCCGGATCCGGCCTTCTCCGGTCGCGCCGCCCGCCCCGGATCCGGCCGTCTCCTCCGTCAGGCCAGCCTCCTCGCCCGTGGATCCGGCCGACTCCACCGTCACTGCTCGGACCAGGGAGGCGCGCCGCCAGCGTCCGCAAAGAGGCCGTCGCCAGGCCGACTCCCGCCCGGATCCGGCTGGAGATCCCTAGCCGCACATCTCACCCGCCCCCGCCATGGACGAAGACTTCGACATCCTGGCGGCTGGCGGCGACGACATGATGATGAGCGACGACGGGATGGGCGACTTCGGCGGCGACGACGGACCGGTGATGAAGGTAGGCGAGGAGAAGGAGGTCGGGAAGCCTCCCCTCCCTCCGCCTCCCCCTCCTCCCCCGCGCCTCCCCTCCCTCCGCCTCCCCCATCCTCCCTCCGCCTCCCCTCCCTCCGCTTCCCCCATCCTCCACCGTGCCTCCCCCATCCTCCACCGTGCCACCCCCCATCCTCCCCCATCTCCGCCTCCCCCGCGCCTCCGTGCCGCCGCTCTCACCGAGGTCGCCGCGCCTCGCGAGGAGGCCCAGCGGCGTGAGCGCCGGCCAGCCCAACCGCTCCGCGTCCCCGCTCCGGCCGGCCGCCGCGGGCCTCGCCAAGGAGGTCACGTGAGTCAAATTGTGCCTACATCTGTTCCCCTTAAGCTTTTTTGGGGGGTCAGTTTTGGATTTTACAACTACATCTTGTTTGGCTGTGGAATTGCAGCATTTTCGATCCATTTACCGAGAATTCCAGTTGATGTGCATCTGTTCTTACCGAGAATTGAATCATTGGTTTGCTGCAGTTGGCTGGGCATTCGGCTTAACTGGGTTCTTACTGCCGAAACCTGAAGAAAATGGTGTGCAAGAGGACTGGAATGGCAGGGCAGAAAGAAGAGGTAGGGTACATGGTGTGCGGGAAGCAGTAGTCCCACAGCTTGAGCAACCTATGATACAACATGTTGCTGTAGATAACAATAATGTCAGGGGTAATACAAATGAAGCTAATGATGTTGCTGAAGAATCTGATGCAGATGATCAGGGAGATTCCGAGTGAGTACAATCTATTAATATTTAGATGTGTGAAAAAATAAATATCTTTGGTTTGTTCTCCTCGTATATCATGTTAAAACCTGTACAGAATATACTGCTATTTCATATATCAAATAACTAAACAGGATCGAACATAATTGAGTAATGATTCGTAACAAATTGTGAAGAGAATTATCTCTTGGTTTTACAATAGTTGTTCCCTTGAAGTTTACCCTCCTTTATTTAGAGAAATCTGGAATTCATACTCAAGAAATTAGTCTGTCCTTTTGAAGGTATGGCTCTGAGTCTGAGTCTGAGTCTGTCCTGAATTAGATTTTCCTGAATATACTGCTATGAATAGATTTTCCTGAATTATTTATAACTTCAAACTCTGAGTCTGTCCTTTTGAAGGTATGGCTTTGTGCTTCGGATTTTGCTCTTGCTTGTACTGGCATGGATAACACTACTAATATTCAATGCTGGAATGATTGTTATTCCCATCTCACTTGGCCGTATGGTATTTGAGGCTGTTCCCCGCCTGCCAATCACACATGGCATCAAGTGCAATGGTAATGAGCTGATGTTTGTATTATGTACTTTACTTTTTTGCTATATAACTTTCATCTTTATGAGATTAATTTAGTAACATATTTACTAACACCTTGTGGTAAATTTGTTTTGTCTCAATCAGATCTGTTCTCTTTTAGCATCGGATGTTATATTATCTGGAGTGCAGCAGCTGGAACCAGATATGCAATTGATTACATTAGATCACGACAGCTGGGCTTCCTGGTACAACAAATCTGCAAGTGGTGCTCTATTGTTTTGAAGAGCTCTGCTCTCCTGTCAATATGGGTAATTCATCTGGACTGGACTACTTTGTTTCAACCATCCTTTTTTTGCACTTATGGGTTCAAGGTCACCTATCTGGATTGAAGAGAACTAGCACTTCTATGTAAATGGAGTTTTCTGGGTACCTTTGGAATTATAGCCTTATATGGGTAGGCTCATGTGCCAGTGTATACTCTGAAGTCTAACCAGTATTTTTTAAATGGAACTTGCTTCCAATGGCTTCTAGGCTCGTGGCATGAATTATCTGCATAATTGCACACCAGTTATAGTCCATCGAGATCTGAAATCCCCAAACCTACTGGTTGACAAGAATTGGGTTGTGAAGGTAACGCACAAGTTCCATTATAGCAATGACATTCTGTGTATTGTTTTCTTTGCAAGTTACATAACTTTTTGCAATTAGGTTTGCGATTTTGGTTTATCAAGAATGAAGAACAATACCTTCCTGTCATCAAGATCAGCAGCTGGAACAGTAAGCTTGCATGATTTCCACAATTTTGGTGTAACTTTTATGTGAGCAGTGCTTCTGTACTCTTCTGAAAAGAAAATTGCATAAATCTAAAGCATTTGCAGTTCATACAAGTTGCAAATTATTTGTTGTCACAAAATGCTTTAAACCTGTGCAATTTTCTATCTGGGAGACTATAGAAGCACTTCCTTCTCTATGCTTAAATTTGTTTGTAGTGTACTGAATTCTCCAGTTCTGTAAATTATCTCCTCCATTTGTTAAAAAAATATTAAACTTTGTAGTTCGCATATGTGTGCATCTATCTTTGGAAACCTCAAGCGGCAAGAGTCTGTGGTTTGTCTGTTGGCTCAGCTCTTATATATTTAGAGTTTACATACCAGTCAATACACTATTCTAATATACAGTTAATATTAATATCAATTGCATCAGGTATTAATAAACTTACCCCATCGTGCTCCTTGCATATGGAAAAGGGTTGAAATATTTGAAGGTATAACATTCGTGATTTCAGGAGTAAATTAGGATTTCTGAAAAGGCTGAGAACATCAAGCCAAATCATGATATTGATGTCTATATGAAGGTGAGGTCGCTATCACATAAGAGCACTCTATGTTGCTTAGACATATTTATCTAACTAGCATAGCACTGAACAGAAACATTTCAAGGGGACTTCTCAGATGTACTGTATTTTTTATTGGAAAAATAACAGATAGTTAATTCTTTATTTTACTCTTGTAGGTCTCAGCTATGGCAGGACAAGAATCCAGTGTTATGGAGTACATATTGAAGGTACAGTAGTCTGCTAGCTATGGATCTAATTATTGCACTACAAGGATGGTTTTCAAAGCTTGTTCAGATGCATACTTCTCTGTCGACATGAAAACACAGGTAAAAACCCCCTAGTTTAGTTATGTCTAATTCAAACAATCTGAGTATGCCACTCTTGTACTATTGCACAAGGACAGCTACAGTTGCGAGATTAAGCTTTGTATTTTCACAGTCAGACTATGGATTAAGCAATCAAATTTCAGCCAATATCTATGTTGTGGGAGTTATAAATTCAAGCTGCAACATGTTGATTGCTTCTGTACATTCTGAATAGCAATAGCTATTAATCCTGCAAATTCCTTTTTCTTGTGGCTTATGCAATCCTAAGTATCTGAGAAATATTATCTTCGGCTTCTTGTGATCTTTTTTTCATATAGTTTTGCAGTTTGATTCTGACATGCTCCCTTGCTGCTATGTCAGGCATTGTCTCCTTGTGGTTTAGGTGACATCCTTTGTGGCAAAGCACATAAATGGGTCTCTAATGGTACTGAACTATGCCGCCTTGCTGGTTTTGCTGTGCAAGTTTCGGGGACCAACTCAGGTGGAGTTGATGACACTTTCTGCTATGGTGGGAAAGAAAGTTTTGATTCCATCTCTGATTCATGGATATCCTCAAAAGACCGTCCAACATTGAGTGGTGTGACCTCTTGGGATCTTGAAGATTTTCACAAGTGGGTGAGAGGGATGCCCATTGGTGAAAGAGTTTCATGGGCAATTGGGGGAATGGTTCTTACAGCAGGCCTCATTTTCATTAGGTGCTTTTATATTTCCTATTTCCCTACTCTCTTTTCATATTTTATATTGGACGTATAATTAAAAAAAAGTAGTGCAATTGGTTGGTAAGGTATATGCAGAAAAGCATTCTTGTATACTTGATTTGTTGAGGATCAAGCAACAAGCAAGAAAAAAAAGATTTGTTTGTGCAATCTTGCAAGATGACTAATACCATCTTTGTGCTCTGTTCCATCTCTCCTGTTTAACAGACATGTTCACATGGAGTTGCTTGTAATTTTATTCACTGTTTTCACAACCCTGGAGGAGATTATGAGTGGGCTGATTGGGACAATCCTCCTCCTAAATACTGGACTAGAAAGATGGCTGCTCTTTTTGGTCCCTCAGATGATGCTGTGTATGGAAAGGCGAGTGATACCCCAGATTTTGAACGGTCACAAAGTTCAGATAGGAAGAGGCTGAGAAGCTACGATGATAGGTACATGCTCAATTATCTCTTTTAATCATGTAATTTGTACAATTTATATTATACAATTTATATTTTTAATTGTGTATTCATATTAAAGAACTGTGATCTGCCTCAGAGTATCCACTACCTCATTTTGCATATGATATAGTTTATAGTTGGGGATAACTATTTTGTTGGCTGCACTCCAGTATGTTTTTTTTGTATGCCCAGGCTGCTGGTTTGCTGAGGCACACATATAGAACTAACTAAGGATGTATCTGTTCTGTATTTGCGTTATGTCCCTTTACCTTTGTATATTCTATGCGCAATTACTTGAATTTGGTAAAATGTTGGTCATTTATCCGATTATTTTAGGTTATGATCTATGCTAAAGTGTTCCTAGAAGTATGCCCCCCCTTTTAATGGTTGGGCTTCATTTTGCATTTGCGTTTTGCTAAAAGTAAAAATTCATGTGTTAGCCTTTTCCATGTTGAAATGTCTTGCTGTATATGTGTGTTCTTATGTGTTAGCATGGGGTACGCATGGAAGCACTTTTTGGTTTTACTTTTATATGTTGCTAAATTGAGGAAACAACTCTCCAGATTTATGGAACAAAATGGTTTCTCACTTTGTCTGTAACTCTGTATGGAAGTAGGTTCTCAATATGCTCAGGCATAACATTTGACCTTTACTGTTAAATTTTCAGGGACAAGAGGGTGAAGCTGCCGCAGAGGAAACCAAGAAAAGTAACCATGTCCTGAGGAAGCTGGAGAAGCGCCAACAGGGGCGCACACGTGACCCACATATCGAAGAACAATTTGGTGGTGGGAGGTTGTTGGCCTGCATCTCTTCCCGCCCTGGGCAGTGTGGACGAGCAGATGGGTAAGAATATTGGACATCTCATATTCTATTGCTTAACAGTTGAACACTTCCTAATCAGAATGAGCATCATAGTAAAGATAAAATATTGGCCTTAATGTGTTTTTAGTTATATGTCAACATGGAGTATTTTGGTTTCAATATTCACCAAAAATTTCTTCTTGGAGGTTGGCTACTGCTGTATTTGTTGGCTTGTTGGATTCCTATTTCTTGTTTGAACATGATTTTTATGTTAGTTTTAAGTTTTTTTAGTTGATATGCTGAAAGATGCGCCAGCTATACTACACTGCTATGAGGTTTAACTTATGGTTCGTTGTTACAGCTATATCCTTGAGGGGAAGGAGCTGGAGTTCTACATGAAGAAGCTCCAGAGGAAGAAGGGCAAGGGTGCCGCAGCTTAGAACAAGTCTTTCTTAGTTGCTGGTTCTACAATGAAAGAACTACCCTTTTTGTTCCCTGGATATTGGTAGCTGTCTTGAAAGCTTCTATGTTACGTTTGCAGACATGTTCGGTTGTTTTTTTTCTTCTCAAAATGAATCAACTCTAGCTTTATGACCTGAGAATGGTTCATGTTCTCTGGATATTGTTAGGTTCTATATGTACTTTTGCCGACTCGTTCATAATTTTGATATTAGCAGCGTTACATGACCGTGATCCTTGTTCTGAATGATGTAACTGGTAGGATAATAGTAGTGCACATATTTTCTTCCAAACAAAAATATTTGGTTATACAATATATGAGACGTGAATATTAATGAATCTGATTGTTTGTTTTATTTTTTACAAATTTTATCTTGTTTTGTATTTTACCGTAGCGTTAGCACGGGCACACTACTAGTCTCCGTAAAGTCCCCAAAGCACCCACTTGGGCCTTTCTAAATTTGTTTTGCAAAAAGGACGTTGCGAGGCTTCGAACCTGGGACGTGGAGCATCTCAAAGTGGGAGATAAAATAGAAAAGGAGATTTGTTTGTTCTGTGCATTCCGGGAGATCAAGCAAGCGCTGTTTGAGCGTGTAGTTTGAATTGAACTACAGTTACTACCTTTTTTGCAAGGAAAAGATAGGTTTTATTGATTAAGCTCCGGTAGTGTCACAATTTTGGAGCATTGAGTGCTCGAAACAACTAGAGACACCTCCCACCACCCAGCCGTGTTAAACGGTTTTCTTTCTGGTTTTTCGGTTTTTGTTTTTATGCTTTTTCTCATTAATCATTATTTATTAAACTAATAAGTTGTAACTAAAATCTATATACTACAGTCTAAAAGAACGTACCTATCTCATCTAGCATGTACTTCACCGTAGGAAGCTACCAACACCTTCACATCTTGCATCAAAGCAGCAAATTGGGACCGCTCTTGGCCTAACGCCGAAAAGCAGCTTGCACAATCCGAATTAGTATAGCTGGTCTAGGACTAGGAGCCACTGCAAGGCTAGCTCGGTTGGCTTGGTGCAAGATTGTTAGATCCCCTAGCCCGTTCATGTTCTATCCTCACGATCGAACTCGCTAATCTCACAGTCCATGAGCGAGAGGTGGTGGCGTGAATTGTGTCTACACATCTATATTGTACTCTATCAAAAAAAACAAGATATAGAAACGCGGTGTTACGCCACGCTAGCGATCACGCAGACCAAAGAAAAAAGTGAACAATTCGGAAGAGAAGCTTTTTTGTAAAAAAAAAGAGTAAAGCTTAATTCAATAAAAATAGGGCTTTTACGAAAAAAATCAAGGACCGATCCATAATTTGGTCGAAACAATATGGTGGACACAACGTGATCGTAACAACGTGATCAAACTAATGTGATCAAAACACCGTGATCGAAACAACGTGATCGAACCAATGTGGTTGAAACATCGTAGTTGAGCAACGTGGTCGAAACAACGTGATCGACCAAAGTGATCAAAACATCATGATCGACCAACGTGGTCGTAACATGGTAGTCAAAATAACGTGATCGAAATAAGGTGGTCAACTAATGTGGTCGAAACATCGTGTCGGGACCCCGGATTTCCAAACCCGGACCCTCTGTGTATTACTGCACTAGTCCCAGATCAAAGCTAGTGCACACAGTTAAACAGAAATGAATACATAACCAGCAACGCTTTATTACAATATTAAAGAGTATAGACCGAAAGGTCTCATTATTACAATTGAGGTTTCAAGACCTCGCACATACGAAACACAGCGGAAGCAAAAGATAAACTCGGTGAAGACCCATCAATACGCCACAGGCAATTGACTGGGGAAGCGCGACCTAGAACTCCTGGAATCCTTCGTCGAATCCACCCGCGAAGAAGTCGTAGTCGCCTTCTTGAGCTTCGTACTCCTCTGGGTTTTTTTAGTGTAGCATGTGAGTACATAAAGTACTCCGCAAGTCTTGGAAAAAATGCAATAGATGCAAGGCTTGACAAAGGAAGGCTATATGGTTCTTTGCACAAAGCAATGTTTTAACTTCAATTACTAATAATTATTTTCAAAGGCATCATTTTAATAAAGTAAATATTTTAACAGAAACTATCATTAACTTACTAGTGAATGTTCCATCTACCAACACTAGCTAACCAATTACAATTGGTCAAGTTAAAAACTGCGGGTTCCATCCACCCTCTCTGGCTCCAACTGCCAGGATACCCTTCCGAGAGTTCCCTCCACTCTCGGAATACAAAAACTTTGATTTTAAAACAAAAACCAGAAATCTACCATGTGAATGCATTCCTTGCCCGCCCTTGACCATGGGCACGGCTATTCGAATAGTTTTACACTCTGCAGAGGTTGTACAACTTTACCCACAAAAGATAAATTATCCTAAAAGTCAACACGCTTCCTTTGGCATGAGACCCAGATAAAATATCATAAAGCCTTTACCTTACTCTAATCTAGCTAGATACCACCCGCTGAGGTTTCACCGCAGGTAGGCTAACTGCCCGAACCGAAGCCCCCTCTTGCGCCATATGAGTACAGTAAATCCATGTCCCTCACTGTAAATAACCAGTCCATCCCTGGCACCCACTTTCCACTGGTGGCACCTAAACTAGACTATCATAAGTTAGTCAGCTAGGTCGTACCCATATAGACTTGTGGTTGTACGGTTAATGCTCAGTTTGGACAAACACAAGCGTCGGTCCTTAATTGACTAGGGTGGAACATACACTTTACAAGATCTCGTGCTTCCTGCACCAAACCAAACCAACCATCCACCCTAATCTAAACCAACTTTCACATTTTAGTTTATTTTAAAAGAACAGTGGTAACTCCAATTACCACTAAATTTGTAAACACAAGGGTATTCAATAAATCATAATTTCCCATTTGCAAGATTTAGGAGGTATTCAATAGCATGGCTAAGCATTGTACTACCATTCTAATACCAACAATTGATTATAATACTCTCACTAAAGAGCCAAAGGAAATCCTAGGGAGACAAGGGTACATGGCATTCAATTTCAACTGAGGGCATAACAAACTTGGGTTAACTAATACCTTAATATTTGAACTAATGCTCTAAGATTTGAACTAATATTTTATGTAAATAGCAATGCACATAATTTAAAATAATTAAAACATTTCAACATCATAGGTTCAAGATGATCAAAGGAGACTTGCCTTCTTGCACGCTCTCGGGGTCTTCCTGCTGCGAAGTGGAGAGATCGTCGACAACGTTGGAATCTACGCGAGAAAAGACGAAGCGACAAAACAAATAAATACAAACAAAAATTCAAATAAACTCAAAAATTCAAATACAGGCCATACTTGGATAGATTATGATTTTAGATGAATTTAGGAGAAAGGTTCGGCGGATTTGGGGTTCACACGAGGGAGAACGAATATCTGGAAGATCGGTTGGGAAAAGAAATTACTGAGACAATATTTGGACCAAGGAAAATAGAATGAATTTTATGGAGACTTTGCAAGATTTGAATTTGAATTTTGAAAGTGCACAGAAAATTTGGAATGGAACTGAGGCTTTGAATTTAAACTAGGCATTGAAATTTGAAATTTAAATATTTGAAATATCAAATAAATTTCAAATATTTGAAAGGATGGAAGAAATGGATAGTTTGGAATTTTTGATGAATTTAGAAATTTGAATGGGCTCAAACGGAGTTAGGACGAAGAAGAACGGGCTCCGGGAAGATTAAATTCAGAGAAAATGAAAAGATTGATTTTCTGGAATTATTTTCCTAAAGGAAAATAGGAATTATGACATCGGCAGGGATTTTAATTTCAGCCGAATTATTTTTCAACTGAAAATTCGGATTTCTGCGTCAGCATGACATCAGCCCCGGGGGTCATGCTGACATGTGGGCCCCCGGTCCATGGACCGAGTCCACAGGCTACAGGGAGGTGCTGAGGTGGCGGGGTGGTGCTGACTGGGCTAGGAGCGCTGAGGTGGCCGAGTCGTGGCGCCGCGTTAGCTGCCACGCAGGCACGGCCTGGCTGACGTGGCAGGCCGGCAATGGGGGTGCTCGGGCCCGGCGGCGACGGCGACACTCCGGTGGCCGGCGGCTGGCGGCGAGGGCGGCAACGGGGAGAGGGGGCGACGGGGGTCTCAGGGGAGGGGTGCGGGCTCACCGACGGTGGCCGAAGACGGGCCGACGACGAGGGAGGAGGCGGCGGCGCTCGGGTCTCACGCGGCGGCGGTGCTCCGGCGGCGAGGATGGGCGGCTGAGGCGTCCATGGGCTTCGCACGACCGCGGTGAGTATGGTGGTGGGGTCGGCGAGGCGAGACACGGCCCGAGTCGGCGGCAATTCCTCGCCGGAGCCAAATGCGGCGGTGGAGGAGTGTGCGCACGGCGCGAGCGCGGGGGAGCGGCCGAGAAGGAGAGAGGAGGGGAGGGGGAGGTAGGGCGGAGAGAGGGGAGGCCGGTGGGGGCTTTTATAGGGGTCGGGGAGGGGGCAGGCGCCGGGGATTTCTCGCCGGCGATTGCGGGCTGCAGGGATTGCGGGGAGGGAGAAAGGAAGGCGCGGCCGTATAAGGAAGGAGATCGGGGGCAAGGATGGAAGGGGCGCTGGTCGCACGGGCGGCGGAAAAAGGAAGGGAATCCGGCGGGGCGAGGGGCTGCGAAGATGGCGGCGGGGACCGATACGGGCGGCGGCGCGAGAGGAGGAAGAAGATGCCACGCGGGGGAAGACGCGCCTGACAGGCGGGCCCCGCGCGCAGAGAGAGAGATGGAGTGAGGAGGCGCGGGCGTCGGATGGCGATCGGGCGACTGCGGGAGCTAAGCGGGAGGGGACGGCAGCGATTGCGCCACGCGGCCGAGGCGGGGATCGGGTGGCTAGTGCAAGGGGGGCGGATGGCCAGATGGGCCGGGGAGGCGGCGTGGAGTGGATCGGGCCCGACCACGTGTCGGCCCGGGAGGAGGAGAAGGCGGGATGGTGAACAGCGGAGATTGCGGCGACGTGGGCGGCATCTGGCCGTCCACGTGGCGGCCGGAGGAGAGGGGAGGGGATTTTTAATTTTTAAAATTTGTTTTTGATTTTTCAGAAAGGCCCAGAAAATCCAATAAAGCTCAGAAAAATATGAAATAAATTCCAAAAATTCCAAAAAAATTCACAGAAGTTCCTGGATAAGTTTTGGACTTAATAAAAATACTTTCAACTAATGTTGGTATTTAATTTTCATACTTAAAATACTTTTTAATTTCAAAAATACATTTTTAAACTCCAGAAAATCCAGGAAACCAAATAAAAGCCAAATAACTCCAAATAATTAATTTGAATTAGAATTTTTATAGAAATTCAAAATATCTTTTTATTTAACAATAATTTTAGGTTTTACTTAAAATAATTTTTAAATCTAGCGTTTTCAGAACAGAAATTCAGGGCAAATCCAAATAAAACTTAAATACTTTAAAATAATTAATTTGAAATTAAATTTTTCAGAAAGAGGATTTTTGGGATGTGACACATCGCGATCGAAACGATGTGGTCGACACAACATGGTCAAAACATCGTCCTCGTAACAACGTGATCGGTCCAACGTGGTCGAACCAACACGGTCGAAACAACATAGTCAAAATAACGAGGTCAAAACATCGTGATTGACACAACATGGTTGAACTATTGTAGTCGAAACATCGTGGTCGTTACAACATGGTCAACCAACGTGGTCGAGCCAAACATCATGCTTGGTTCAACATTATCGACGCAACGTGGTCGAAACATCATGTTTGACCAAGGTGGAGTACCAATGTGGTCGAGTCAAACATTATGGTCAAAACATTGTGGTCGACCAAGGTGGTCAAAATATCATTCTCGAAACATCTTGGTTAAAACATCGTTATCAACACATCGTAGTTGACCACATGCTCCAAAAGATATGGTCGATTCAGGTGGTCGAAACATCATGGCCGACCAACATGGTCGAAACAACATGGTCGATCAACATGTTCGAACCAACGTGGTTGAAAAATGTGGTCGAGCCCACGTGGTCGAAATAACGCAGTCAAAACATCATGGTCGAAACATCGTAGGAGAAACAATGTGGTCGAAATATCGTGGGCGAAACAACATGATCGAAACACCGTGGTCGAGCCCACATGATCAAAACAACATGGTCGAAACTTGTGGGCAAAACAACATGGTCAAAACAGTGTGGTCGAAACATCGTGGGTGAAACAACGTGGTCGAAACAGCTGGTCAAAACACCGTAGTCAAAATAACGTGGTCGAAATAACATGGTGGAGATAATGTGGTCAAAACAACATGGTTGAAATAACATGGTCCACACACTGTGATTGAAACAACATGGTCGAAATAACGTGATCTGCACACCGTAGTCAAAACAACGTGGTTGAGACACCGTGATCGAAATAACGTGGTCGAGATAATGTGGTCAAAACAACGTGGTTGAACAAATGTGATCGAAACAATGTGGTCGAACAAACATGATCAAACCATCGTGGGTGGTACAACATGGTCGAGCCATCATGGGCGAAATATCATGAGTGACACATCATGGTCGAGAGCTATCATGGTTTGGATGAATGTGGTCAAGCTAATGTGGTTGCAATGTTGGATAAACGTGGGCAACATAATATGGTCGATCAATGTGCTCAAAACATCATAATCGACCAACGTGGGGGACAGACGTGGTCAAGCCAAACATCGTAGTCAAGACAACGTGGACGACCAACATGGTGGAAACATCATGGTCAATAAATATGGCCGAAACATTATAGTCGAAAAACGTGGTCGAAATAGCGTGGGCAAGCCAATGTGGCCGAGATAACGTGGTCGGACGAATGTGGTCGAAACGTCGTGGTCGAGACAACATGGACAACACAACATGGATGAGACATCGTGGTCGAGACATCATGGTCGACACAACATGGTCGAACGAACATGGTTGAAACAACGTGGATGGATGAACGTGGTCAAAACAGTGTGGGCGAGCCAACGTGTTCAACACACCATGGTCGAGCCAATGTGTTTGAAACACCGTTATTGAGCCAACGTGGTCAAGCCACCATGGTCGAGGCAATGTGGGTGAGGCAACATGGCAGGTCACCGTGTTTAAGACAATGTGGTCGGCACACCATGGTCGAGACAATGTTGTTGGCACACCATGGTCGAAACAACGTCGTCGGCACATCATGGTCGAGACGATGGGTCAAACGAACATGGTCGAAAAACATGGCCAGATCGAACGAACATGATCGAGTCAACGTGACACAACGTCGTGGATGAAACGTCATGGTCGGCACGGCGTGGGCAGACTGGCGTGGTCGGCACGTCATGGGTGGACTGGCATCGTCGGCACATCGTGGGCAGCACAACGTGGTCAGACCGATGTGGTCGATCGGCCCAGCATAGCGTGGTCGACACGTCATGGTCAGACCAGTGTGGTGAATATGCCACATAGAACTTCTGTGATAAATAATTACTTTGAATTAAATGATGTACCTGTAAGAGAAGTACTGCATAAGTAAAGCTTTGAAAGTATAAGCAATGAATAAAACTATGGATAATATAAACAATGAATAAAACTATGGATAATAGTAGAAGTGTGATTTGGTCAATATTGTCTAAAGATAAAAATAAACAATAAGTAAACAAAAGGGGTCACAATAGGGAGATTGCATATCATATAAGCAGAATACAGAAAGGAAAGCATATATTAGATACACATGAGTAAGCAAATACATATGTAGTATGATACAGGGTTCAAAGAAAGCTATGATCGCTATGGTTGAGGCACCATGGTCGAAAGCAAGAGAAATGGCATCACGTACGGAGAGGAACGCATGACCGAACAAACGGACCGATAACACAAATGAAGAACCTAACCAAAAAATCAAGAACCCAACCAAGAAAGCAAGAACTTACAAATGGAAAGTAGTACCTCACATGAAAGCAGACAGCGTGATAGATCGGGATGCACACAAGAAGCGTGTTGTGGTCGAAAGCAGGAGAAATGGAATCACAGACGGAGAGAAACCCACAACCGAACTCTGGCAATCCCCACTTCCTCGAGAGAGAGATCGGGATAGATCCAATCCCCACTTCCTCGACTCTGGCAGCCTCAACTGACGATTGGCGATACGGTCCTCCTCTCTTCCTCTTCTTATACCAGTTTGGGCTCTCCTCTCGGAAGAACACTAAGATCCAATCGAGTTTCTCCATCTCTCTTCTCCTCGTCCATCCCCACTGAGTGAAAGCTCTAAGTCTTTTAGCTCCAACAGTGTGGTGCAATTCAGCACTCCATCTCTAGCAACCCAAAGCCTCACCCTCCGCTTAGCCATCAGTGAGCCGTGCTTTAGTGGGGTTGGAGCGTGGGAGCCGGATCAAGGCGGTAGTGACTCCTGCTTTGGGCCAGGTCAAGGCTGCGAAGACACTGGCGGTACAGTGTCTAAGCAGTGGCGCAGGTGTGCCACGGTGACACCGGTCCTAGTGCCAGTTCTGCGGTGGTGGCTTTGTGGCTCAACCATGACAACGAGGTTTTGACCATGTTTTGTGTGGCGTTCTTGCTTGCCTAGCACTTGGCCGTTGCTAGGTTCTTGGTCATGTGTGGCATTCTCCGATCCTCGCCTCACAACCATGGTGTTTGCCATTTTGTGTGAGTGGATTTGTATCTCCGAGAACCACACCGCGGTACAAATGTCACATCCCAAAATTTGGCTTTTTGGAAAAACTTAAATTCAAATTAATTATTTTAAAGTAATTGGAGTTTAATTGGCTTTTGTTGGATTTTCTGAATTTTCTGGAATTTAAAACCTATTTTAAA
Source organism: Dendrocalamus latiflorus (assembly GCA_017311315.1). NCBI lineage: Eukaryota > Viridiplantae > Streptophyta > Magnoliopsida > Poales > Poaceae > Dendrocalamus > Dendrocalamus latiflorus. The sequence goes on along the minus strand of CM029626.1, from coordinate 23,079,966 downwards.
AACAAAAAGGTAATTCAAACTATGAAAATTAAATATCAACAGTAGTTGGAAATAATTTTATTTAGTCCAAAATGTCCCCAGAAGCTTCTGTGAATTGTTCTGGAATTTTTGGAGGTATTTTCATATTTTTCTGAGGCCTAAACAATTTTCTAGCCTTTTCTGAAAATCAAAATCAAATTCGGGAAAAATAAAAACCCCTTCTCTCTCTCCAGCCGACGCGTGGACGGCCCAGGACCGCCCACGTCGCCGCTCGGCTCATCCAGGCCGCTCCCTCCCACTTAAACGCGCCCGCCGCCCGATCTGCCTCTGGGTTACGTGGCCGCCATCCGCACCCCGCTCTCCTCTCTCTCTGCCCCGCGGACCCCGCCCGTCAGCCACACGCGCCCTGCTCCCGCTGACGCCCGGTCCCGCCTGTCAGGGCCTTCGTCTCCGCGCGGACGCCGGACTCTCCCTCCTTTCTCTCTCTCTTCCGAAGAAACCGGCGATCAAATCCTACCTGCACTCGGCCTCTTTCTTCGAATTGATCGCGGATTCGAATTCCCGGGGAGATAAGCCTCTTATCCCCTAAAAGCCCGGACCCCGCGTCGCCTCCGTCGGCTTATCCCCAAATTTGAATCACCCCGGGCCGTCGACTTCGGCGAGAAATCCCCGCTGCCTCATCCCTCCCCGAGCTCTATAAATAGCCCCTCGGCCTCCGCCTCTGCCCGGCCCCTCCCGAAGGTATTCCTCAAAAGGAATTGCTGCCCTATATGGGTAGGCAAAGCCTCCCCTTCCCCTGGTTAACAGCGCGCACTCTCAACTCCCCGGTGCGCGTTCGAGCCCTCGGCTCCGTGCGCTGGGTTGAGTTTTTCGTTTATATTCCGCGCTGACAAGTTGGTCCCACCCGTCAGCGGCAGCCGTCTGTGCGGGCCACTGCCGCCTGGGTCCCATCTGTCTGCGCCAGCCTCTGACAAGTGGGTCCAGATTCCAGTGGGTCCCACCTGTCAGTGACCAAGGCAGATGAGTTCACTGACAGAGGGGTCCCACATGTCAGTGACTGCAGAGGGTCTACTGTTCAGTGGGTCCCACCTGTCAGGCTCTCGGAAATTAAAATAAAAGATTAAAATTGAATATTCCCAGTGGGCCCCACCTGTCAGAAATTTCTTAATTTCTGGATTTATTCAAACTGAAAACTTCAAACAAGCATAACTTTCTCATTTTAGCTCCAATCCAGCCATTCAAATTTCTAAATTCATCTAAAATCATGATCTATCCAACCATGGCCTCCATTTGAATTTTTGAGTTTTTTTAATTTTCATTTGAATTTATTTGTTTTGTTGCTTTTCTCGCGTGCGTAGAATCCAACGTTGAAGAAGACCTCTCCACTCCTCAACAAGAAGACCCAGAGCCCCTGCAAGAAGGCAAGTCTCCTTTGATCATCTTGAACCCATGATTTGAAATGTTTTCAAATTATTTTAAATTATGTGCATTGTTATTTACATAAAATATTAGTTCAAATCTTTAGGAACTAGTTATTCCAACTTGCTATGCCCTCCATTGAAATTGAATGCCATGTACTCTTGTCACCATAGAATTTCCTTTGTCTCATTAATGAGAGTATTATAATTACTTGTTGATGTTAGTATGGTAGTATAATGCTTAGTCATGCTATCTAATAACTTTGGAAAATCTTGAAAATGGGAAATTATGAATTATTATTGAACCTTGTGTTTGTAAATGAAGTGGCAATTGGAGTTGTCTCTGGGATTTTAAAATAAAATAAAATGTGAAAGTTGGATTAGATTAGGGTGGATGGTTAGTTTGGATTGGTGCAGGAAGCACGAGATCTTGAAAAGAGTATGTTCCACCCTAGTCAATTAAGGACCGACGCTTGTGTTTGTCCAGACTGAGCATTAACCGTACAACCACAAGTCTATGTGGGTACGACCTAGCTGACTAACTTATGATAGTCTAGTTTAGGTGCCACCAGTGGAAAGTGGGTGCCAGGGATGGACTGGTTGTTCACAGTGAGGGACAGGGATTTTCTGTACTCATATGGCGCAAGAGGGGGCTTCGGTTCGGGCAGTTAGCCTACCTGCGGTGAAACCTCAGCGGGTGGTATCTAGCTAGATTAGAGTAAGGTAAAAGCTTTGTGATATTTTATCTGAGTCTCATGCCAAAGGAAGCGTGTTGACTTTTAGGATAATTTATCTCTTGTGGGTAAAGTTGTACAACCTCTGCAGAGTGTAAAACTATTCGAATAGCCGTGCCCACGGTCAAGGGCGGGCAAAGAATGCATTCACATGGTAGATTTCTGGTTTTGGATTTAAAATCAAAAGTTTTGTATTCCGAGAGTGGAGGGAACTCTCGGAAGGGAATCCTGGCGGATGGAGCCAGAGAGGGTGGATGGAACCCGCAGTTTAAAACTTGACCAATGGTAATTTGTTAGCTAGTGGTGGTAGTTGGAACCTTCACTAGAAAGTTAATTCTGTTAAAACATTTACTTCATTAAATTAATGCCTTCGAAAATAATTAGTAGTAATTTAGATTTCAAATATTGCTTTGTGCAAAAGAACCATATGGCATTCCTTTGTTAAGCCTTGCATCTATGCATATTTCCCAAGACTTGCGGAGTACTTTATGTACTCACATGCTACACTTAAAAATAAAATCTCAGAGGAAGTTGAAGCTCAAGAAGGTGATTATGACTACTGCTTCGCTTGTGGCTGCGACGGATTCTTCCCGGAGGACTAGGTCGCGCTTCCCCAGTCAATTGCCTGTGGCGAATTGATGGGTCGTCCTCGAGTTATCTTTGCTTCCGCTTATTTCTTGTGTGCGAGGTCTTAAACCTCCAATGTAATAATGTGACCCTGTGGTCAGTACTCTTATTTATTGTAATAAATCGTTGATGGTGATGTTTTCCATTCCGTTTGACTGTGTGCACTAGCTTTGATCTGGGACTAGTGCTGTAATACACAGAGGGTCCGGGTTTGGTAACCCGGGGGCCCGACACAAATGACGGTGATAGGTTTTCTGGGACAGTGTTTACTTCAGTATGCCTAGTCTTGTTGCCTTCTAGACGGCTTCGAGGGTAGTCACCTCGTGAGTTTCATTCGGTTCTTATTGTTATTGTGTGATTGTGAGCCATTCTATTGTACTTTGGTATTTGATAATATTATCACTAGTTCTAGGAGACAATTGCATGATAATTTGTGGGATTAATGATTGCTCAATGACGATTCATGGTCTATTGAGATTGTGATGATAATTTAGGAATATTTTGCTGGTACATGAGTTGTTGGCACTTGATTAGCTGTTGTCCTAGTCTTGTCGTAGCTTTAGGCCGTGTTCCAAAGTTCTGTGGCTTTTGGATGACATAGTATTGTAGCATCTGTTAGCTTTTTATGAGGTACTCAATTAAAAGAAAATGACAAAAAAAAGGAAAAACGAAAAACACTGTTATATCTCCATGGATGATGGAAAGGAAAAAAAGAAAAACCGTGTTAAAAAGCCAATGCATTCCAAACAGCTTTTGGCTTTCAGAAGCCATCCATGTTTGGAACGAAGTCTTAATCTTGTCATTTTGCCTTCGGTCAATACTGTGCTCATCTCTTTTTGAGCCATACTTAGTTCTATCATGTTATTGTTATTATCCTTGAAGTGTGATTGATTAATGTGGTAAGTAATATAGCTCAAACTTGCAGAATATCTAGAGGTTATCATTGTAATCATTAGATAAATACAGAGCACTATATCGAGAATGTCTTATGTTAAACAAGTGCAACGAGCATCTGTGAGCAATAATTAGAAAATTACAATATAAGTACTATGCTAATTGTTGATTTACATTTAGTAGTCCTATTGAGCATAATTTCATATGCAAATGATATGGTAGAGATTTGTGGTCTTGCAATCATTTTATTTTTGCGCATGTCATTTAATATATGCTAAAAACATGCTTTTGGATCTTATAAACATATGCCATAACAACGTCACCATTTTTCTTACCTTCTTGTCTGCAGGTCAAACACAAAGCTTTCGGAAGGACTACTCATCTTCTCAAACAAGTAACCCCTGAGTGGTATAATCTGATAACCCAAATCACGGGCACTTTTCTTAGCTTCTTGTCTGCAAGTCAGACACAAAGCTTTTGAAAGGACTACTCATCTTCTCAAACAACCCCAAATAACCCAAATCACGGGCATACTTCAGCTCTTCGCTAAAATATACACCAACAAATTTGCCTGTTGGGAAAAGCAATGTATTGTTTATATTTTTGTACAGCAAGAATGTTTTTCATTTATGATTATGGAATTTTATTTAACCATTTGCTGAAATCGCATTGTCTACGGTAGGGTGAGTGTTGGTGACGGCCCGTATAGCGCTTGGCGTCGAGGTCACTGTAGAGACAACGAGTGGCGGTGCTTGCTCCTCATAATCTCTTGCACATGTTGGCACCACATCTGCGGTCAGTGCACCCCACTTGATGATGCCATGGCACTTAACCTTGCCCTCTCCTGCTGCACGCTTATCAGGCATTTCGTCGAACATATGGTGTGCACCAACTACTCCTCCTTGACTTGCAAAATCTGAGCAGTGCCTAGTGTTGTCAAAACCAGGGCGAGGTCCGTGTGGCGAGCATTAGCAGCCTAGCAGGGACAATGACTACAGCGCTAGGCTCCGTGGTGGCCACTGCCTTTGGAGCAACGGCTAAAGGGGACGTCGTGTGCGCTGGAGCAGGTACCGGTGCGGCCACCATTGGCGGTGACGAGGACCGTAGACGCAACCATCGCGAGTGGGGACGTAGCCACGACATGGATGTCGCGAGTGATGAAGGCGAGGCCCGGTGTCGAACACCTTGCGAGCATACCACAAGCAAACACCGCCCACACCTCATACGCGAGCTTTGAACACCCGATACAAAGGGAGGTGGGCCCCATCACGCCCCTTTCGTTTGGCGATAAAAGGTAGTACATAGGTTGCTTGCTGCACGTCACCGCAAGCGTGTCTTGGCCTCGATGGCTTGGGCCTTGGGCGGTGCCAGCGGGATCGCGCATCTCACCAATCCCTCGTTTGAAATGTTTGGGTCTAGATTTGAAAGTTTGAAAATCGGATAGAAAGTTTTGATTTTTTGGAGTTGAAAGCTTGAAATTTGGACAGGAAGTTTTAAAATTTTGGAGTTGAATGTTTCCAGAATCAGTTGAAAGTTTTGATTTCAATTTTGCTCGAAATCCAATTCAGTGTTTCCAATATCAGCTGAATGTTTTCTAATTCAGTTGACAGTACTCAATCAGTTGTTGTCTTCACCAAATGAAGTGTTTTTGTTGCCCAGCTCAAGTGGGCTGCCGGCTTAGGGCCTGTTCTTTTTTGTTGCGGCTTATGGTTTTTGGCTGTGGTTTATGACTTTAGGCTGTTTGTACGAGAGATTACAGAGTAACAGAAACTCATGTGCGGTTTTTGCCGATATAAATAAAGTCAGTAAAGTATGTACTACAATTAACTAGTAGACCCTATCTTTAAAAAATAATTTATTTAAAAGCTAGTTACTGTAGAAAAATAAAAAAGCAGCTTTTAGAAGCTAAAAAGAACATGGCCTTAAGCTTTTTGCACTATGCGACACTGTTCCAGGCTTATTTTTGTATTGTACTTGTTTTAAGCCTTTTCAGCGTAAATAAATTTTTCAAAATAAAAAAGATTACGTCATCATAGACAATATAAAGAAATAAGAGAGAAAAAAATAAAAAGCAAAAAAACACAAAAAAAACTACAAAGCCAGAAAAAACAAAATTACAAAGCTAAAAACTAGAAGCTAGAAATTAAAAGGTAAAGCTAACTTGAGTGGGGTAGTTGCGCATGGAGGTGGGTGGCATTCGCTGCAACGTTGGCAACTAACACCAGCTTGAGGTGGTGCTCTAAACAGCTGTGGGTTTATGCCTTTTTGGCTTCTTTGGCACTGTAGTGGTTGAAATAGCACTATAGCGATTGAATTGCACTATAGCGACTGTTAAATTATTTTGAGTAATTAAATTAAAAAAATAAAAAAAGGTTATATTATCACATACAATGCAAAGGTGATGAGGACATGACCCCTATGGATACAACCATATTTGCTATGCTTGTTGTCCTAATTACAAGAGTTCCTACGCATCGCTTAAATTATAAGGTGAGCTCGTTTCAAAGAGGCTTCACTTTGTTTGACAAAGAACTTATGATATTACATAATGAGAGTTTGTTGCGTTTGTTATTATGTACCGACATTTATGATGAAGATCATGCAATACGTGAGGCTACACATATGCTAAAACCGAGGACGGTTTTTCTATCAAGAAGGGGAGGATGATGTGACCACGCCACAAACACATACGACAATAGCGCCCAATATCAAGATTGAACTAAAGGTGAATTCGTTTCTTCAGCCTTCATATGCTACTAAGAATAGACCGCTACCTAATGCAAGTGATTTAATTGTGCTTAGGAACTTGGGAAAGGATGAAGGAAAGGGACATGGAGTCCTGGACATGCATGGAAGGAATAATGGAGGTCACCACGTCACTTTGGGACCAAGTCAAGCACGAATTCGAGTTGGACACGTTTTGGAATCAGACTCGGACTGCTGCGATAGTACCATGTTCAAACGGGCATAACTTCCTCATACGGACTCCGTTTGGGACGTTCTTGTACTTCATGGAAAGCTTATGAAGTCTACTTTCCAACGGATCAAACCTCATCTTCAAATTCTATCCAAGCCGGCCGCAATCGTCAAAAGAGTCCACATTGGTCACGTACTGGAATCGGATTCGGACTGCTGCAATGGTGCAAGTTTAAACGGACATAACTTCCTCATACGGACTCCGTTTGGGACGTTCTTGTACTTCATGGAAAGCTTATCAAGTCTACTTTCCAATGGATCCAACCTCATCTTCAAATTCCATCCGAACCGGCCGGAATCATCAAAACAATTCACGTAGGTTTCTGAGTCCGAGTCAAAAGGGTGCTGCGCCACCTCCACTTGGGCCCATGGGCCTTGTAACCCTAGGGTGTACCCTTTGGGACGCCTCCCCTGGTTGTTTTCACTATATAGGAGCCGCCGCCTCCGTTTCTAGGACTTAGGTTTTGTTTAGATCAGTTTAGCCCCTTGTGCAAACTCCACGTTCTCTTGTGTCGGCTAGACCAACAGATTCGTGTTACAGAACCTCAACTATCCTTGTGCGACTTTTATATCTAGCAAATTCAGGTTGCTCACTATCCTTGTTCTTGCTTGTTCTTCGATTGCATGCAGGAATAGACCTTCGTGGTCAGGTCAACCGCGTTCTTGGCACGGTTGATAACGACTTGGGTGTGGTTCAGCGATTGCTAAGGCGCAAGTGACGTCTCGTACGGTTGTAGTCGGATCGCAAGAGTCATCTCCACCAAAATCGATAGTTATCATCCTATCGGAAGATCGGGACCCTATCGCCTCATCAGTTGGTATCAGAGCTTCAGTTGACCGGTAGGAATATCTTGTATCCCTAGTTAGTAGATTGGTTTTTATTTCCTATAGTCCAGAAAATTGCCCCAAAAAAAAGAGTTAATTCCCGCTGTCCAAACCCCGTTGTGCCTTTCAATCTATTAGTTTTGGTTTGCTAAATTGAATTTGTGTCCGTTTTAGCTTTGTCTAGTTGCTGGTCATATCTTTGTTCCTATAAAAATCCAAACAAAAAAAAATTCCCCCACTCCAAACCCTAATTCCAATTTCGGCTGAATTTTCCTTTCTCTGCAGCCGCCACCAAAAAAGCCATAACTTTTGATTCCGAGATTATTTTTGAGTGAGACCACCGCCATTGGATTCAAAACTTCATTTTCCACCTATCTGTAAAATTTCACGTCTTTCCAGAAAGGAAGTTAAGAGATATATGCGGTGAAAGTTGACCTAAAATACCAGATTGAATCTGCAACAGTCGGCACTTGTGAATTTTGTGCGAATTTGTCCGTCGGTTTCTAGAACTTGGCCCCAAAACAAAAGTGGTAGAAAAAGCCGTCAGCAAACTGAGAAAAAAAGAATCATTGAAAAAAAGGCAACTGACAAAAAGTTACGGCCGAAATACCGACGTGCTGTCCAGTGGACAGAAATCTCCAGATTTCAAGTTTTGGGTCAATCCTTGTGCTCTTCAATTCCAGATTGTATTCAATTGAATTATCTTGCATTTACCACTCCTATACATTACCATACACATATTTTAGCCTTCTTCCATCCTTGGTTGATCAGCAACATAGGCTAAATGCTAGATACGAACTATAATTCAATTCTGTGCAATTTCTGAAATTAATTGATTATTTTCCTTTGCTACAAAATACATAGCCTATCCAAGCTCCACTTTTCTACTAACCGAACAGGTCTCGCTGAACCTTGCAATCGCTTTACTCATCACTTGAGTTAGATTTATCACGAACCAGCCACCGGTTGCACCCCCTGTTTGCTTTGGTAAGAACTTGTAAGAATTTGGTAAGAGTTTGAGAGATGTGTGACTTGATTTGAGCCTCCATATCCTAGTAGTTGATAGGAACATTTATTTGTGATTTGTTTCCTTGTTTTCTACTAACAATGACAGGCTTGAGAAAATTGGTGGATTATGATGTCATCGCGGGCAGATTTGAACTTGAAGGGAAACAATTACCAGTATATATCTTGCCACTCACTGCTGAGAGTACGTCGTCGGACTACTTCTTGTGGGTTACTATGATGGATAGCTACTTTGAAAGACAAGATCTTGATCCTTATGAGAAGATGAGCATGGCAAGGACGGCGTTGATTGGTGATGTTCAACATTGGTGGTCGAATCTCGAGTTCCACTATATATACACATGGGAGGAGATGAAAAAGAAATTGCGACATCGTTTTGTACCTCCAGCACCCACGGTCACAAGCGAGGTGGAACCTGAGGTAATTGAAAATGTTGATATTGTTTTGGTTCCTACTCCATCTACAGATACCACCGAGATACTTGAAGAGGTGAAGGATGATCTGGTGCATCTTATGCCATTAGAGGAGAAGTTTGAGGTACCTACAGTATCTGATGAGGACGATAATGACAAAGGTACTGATTTGGTGCTACAACAAGACATAGATCAACCTTGTGAGTATATACCTGCTGTAGTGCAATTTTTTGATATTCCTTGTGTTGACTTGAACGAACCATGTGCTGATCTAAATGCTCATAATTTTGCACATGTCGAATTAATTACATATAAGGAAGTATTTGATAGAATATCTCCTGCTGATGCATTGTGCTATATCATGCTTAATGAGGCCGTTAGTTTGGATTGTGCTATGGAGAAAGTTTCTGAACTTGCATGTTCGAAATTCTTGTTTAGTGCCTACACCCCTGGGTATAAGTTTAATTTGATTGGAGATTATGGTGTAGACAATCAATTTTTTGTATATCGAATATGCATAACTTGTGATCACATGGATGAATTGAAGCTTGCTGTTTTAGATAACAATTCTTGTGTGTTGAATCTTGTTCAATATGAGAGGGGAGTAAAATTTAGTATGCATCCAATGCCTATGTGTTCATCTCTTTTTGCATCATCTAGTATGGACAATCTGAATAAAGATGATGAATTATGGAAGAACACACAAATCTCTTCACCCTTGCTGGATAAATTTGCTATTGCTCCATTGGGATATGATTATATGGATGAACTATGTTTAATTCCAAAAGTTGTAGCTTTGCCCATATGTGCCACCACTTCAAGTTTACAACTTCAAATATTTCAATTGCATAAATGCTTCACTTACATTTGCAAATCTAGTTGCAATAATTGCTGTGTGAGAAATTTTAATTTGGTCATTGACATATATGATTACTTTTGGGTTAATAATACAATGAGCTTTTATGATTGCTGCCGTGTTATAGCATTAATGGTGCAACAACGAAGAACCGTTAAAACGGATGACATATACATATACCATGCATACACCTTGGCTTCTTTGTTACCATACTTTCAGTTTATCAAAAGCCGAGGACGGCTTTGTTTTCAAGAAGGGGAGGATGATGAGGACATGACCCCTATGGATACAACCATATTTGCTATGCTTGTTGTCCTAATTACAAGAGTTCCTACGCATCGCTTAAATTATAAGGTGAGCTCGTTTCAAAGAGGCTTCACTTTGTTTGACAAAGAACTTATGATATTACATAATGAGAGTTTGTTGCGTTTGTTATTATGTACCGACATTTATGATGAAGATCATGCAATACGTGAGGCTACACATATGCTAAAACCGAGGACGGTTTTTCTATCAAGAAGGGGAGGATGATGTGACCACGCCACAAACACATACGACAATAGCGCCCAATATCAAGATTGAACTAAAGGTGAATTCGTTTCTTCAGCCTTCATATGCTACTAAGAATAGACCGCTACCTAATGCAAGTGATTTAATTGTGCTTAGGAACTTGGGAAAGGATGAAGGAAAGGGACATGGAGTCCTGGACATGCATGGAAGGAATAATGGAGGTCACCACGTCACTTTGGGACCAAGTCAAGCACGAATTCGAGTTGGACACGTTTTGGAATCAGACTCGGACTGCTGCGATAGTACCATGTTCAAACGGGCATAACTTCCTCATACGGACTCCGTTTGGGACGTTCTTGTACTTCATGGAAAGCTTATGAAGTCTACTTTCCAACGGATCAAACCTCATCTTCAAATTCTATCCAAGCCGGCCGCAATCGTCAAAAGAGTCCACATTGGTCACGTACTGGAATCGGATTCGGACTGCTGCAATGGTGCAAGTTTAAACGGACATAACTTCCTCATACGGACTCCGTTTGGGACGTTCTTGTACTTCATGGAAAGCTTATCAAGTCTACTTTCCAATGGATCCAACCTCATCTTCAAATTCCATCCGAACCGGCCGGAATCATCAAAACAATTCACGTAGGTTTCTGAGTCCGAGTCAAAAGGGTGCTGCGCCACCTCCACTTGGGCCCATGGGCCTTGTAACCCTAGGGTGTACCCTTTGGGACGCCTCCCCTGGTTGTTTTCACTATATAGGAGCCGCCGCCTCCGTTTCTAGGACTTAGGTTTTGTTTAGATCAGTTTAGCCCCTTGTGCAAACTCCACGTTCTCTTGTGTCGGCTAGACCAACAGATTCGTGTTACAGAACCTCAACTATCCTTGTGCGACTTTTATATCTAGCAAATTCAGGTTGCTCACTATCCTTGTTCTTGCTTGTTCTTCGATTGCATGCAGGAATAGACCTTCGTGGTCAGGTCAACCGCGTTCTTGGCACGGTTGATAACGACTTGGGTGTGGTTCAGCGATTGCTAAGGCGCAAGTGACGTCTCGTACGGTTGTAGTCGGATCGCAAGAGTCATCTCCACCAAAATCGATAGTTATCATCCTATCGGAAGATCGGGACCCTATCGCCTCATCAGTTGGTATCAGAGCTTCAGTTGACCGGTAGGAATATCTTGTATCCCTAGTTAGTAGATTGGTTTTTATTTCCTATAGTCCAGAAAATTGCCCCAAAAAAAAGAGTTAATTCCCGCTGTCCAAACCCCGTTGTGCCTTTCAATCTATTAGTTTTGGTTTGCTAAATTGAATTTGTGTCCATTTTAGCTTTGTCTAGTTGCTGGTCATATCTTTGTTCCTATAAAAATCCAAACAAAAAAAAATTCCCCCACTCCAAACCCTAATTCCAATTTCGGCTGAATTTTCCTTTCTCTGCAGCCGCCACCAAAAAAGCCATAACTTTTGATTCCGAGATTATTTTTGAGTGAGACCACCGCCATTGGATTCAAAACTTCATTTTCCACCTATCTGTAAAATTTCACGTCTTTCCAGAAAGGAAGTTAAGAGATATATGCGGTGAAAGTTGACCTAAAATACCAGATTGAATCTGCAACAGTCGGCACTTGTGAATTTTGTGCGAATTTGTCCGTCGGTTTCTAGAACTTGGCCCCAAAACAAAAGTGGTAGAAAAAGCCGTCAGCAAACTGAGAAAAAAAGAATCATTGAAAAAAAGGCAACTGACAAAAAGTTACGGCCGAAATACCGACGTGCTGTCCAGTGGACAGAAATCTCCAGATTTCAAGTTTTGGGTCAATCCTTGTGCTCTTCAATTCCAGATTGTATTCAATTGAATTATCTTGCATTTACCACTCCTATACATTACCATACACATATTTTAGCCTTCTTCCATCCTTGGTTGATCAGCAACATAGGCTAAATGCTAGATACGAACTATAATTCAATTCTGTGCAATTTCTGAAATTAATTGATTATTTTCCTTTGCTACAAAATACATAGCCTATCCAAGCTCCACTTTTCTACTAACCGAACAGGTCTCGCTGAACCTTGCAATCGCTTTACTCATCACTTGAGTTAGATTTATCACGAACCAGCCACCGGTTGCACCCCCTGTTTGCTTTGGTAAGAACTTGTAAGAATTTGGTAAGAGTTTGAGAGATGTGTGACTTGATTTGAGCCTCCATATCCTAGTAGTTGATAGGAACATTTATTTGTGATTTGTTTCCTTGTTTTCTACTAACAATGACAGGCTTGAGAAAATTGGTGGATTATGATGTCATCGCGGGCAGATTTGAACTTGAAGGGAAACAATTACCAGTATATATCTTGCCACTCACTGCTGAGAGTACGTCGTCGGACTACTTCTTGTGGGTTACTATGATGGATAGCTACTTTGAAAGACAAGATCTTGATCCTTATGAGAAGATGAGCATGGCAAGGACGGCGTTGATTGGTGATGTTCAACATTGGTGGTCGAATCTCGAGTTCCACTATATATACACATGGGAGGAGATGAAAAAGAAATTGCGACATCGTTTTGTACCTCCAGCACCCACGGTCACAAGCGAGGTGGAACCTGAGGTAATTGAAAATGTTGATATTGTTTTGGTTCCTACTCCATCTACAGATACCACCGAGATACTTGAAGAGGTGAAGGATGATCTGGTGCATCTTATGCCATTAGAGGAGAAGTTTGAGGTACCTACAGTATCTGATGAGGACGATAATGACAAAGGTACTGATTTGGTGCTACAACAAGACATAGATCAACCTTGTGAGTATATACCTGCTGTAGTGCAATTTTTTGATATTCCTTGTGTTGACTTGAACGAACCATGTGCTGATCTAAATGCTCATAATTTTGCACATGTCGAATTAATTACATATAAGGAAGTATTTGATAGAATATCTCCTGCTGATGCATTGTGCTATATCATGCTTAATGAGGCCGTTAGTTTGGATTGTGCTATGGAGAAAGTTTCTGAACTTGCATGTTCGAAATTCTTGTTTAGTGCCTACACCCCTGGGTATAAGTTTAATTTGATTGGAGATTATGGTGTAGACAATCAATTTTTTGTATATCGAATATGCATAACTTGTGATCACATGGATGAATTGAAGCTTGCTGTTTTAGATAACAATTCTTGTGTGTTGAATCTTGTTCAATATGAGAGGGGAGTAAAATTTAGTATGCATCCAAAGCCCTAAAAACAAAAGGCCAAAAAAGACGAAATTAAGAAGTCGACGCGTTCCAGAAGCCAGAAGGAGAAGTCGTTTGGAGCGGGGGTATCCAGAGGGCTGTGCAGTTTTATACCGTACCGAAAAAACCGAACCGAACCGGTCAACTCGGTTTGACCGGTTTTCGGTATTCGGTTCGGTAGCAAGAAAAGTGGTATTTCTCTGATTCGATTTTTTGGGTAAAAATCGAGGAAAAACCGAATTTCCCAAAAAAAACCGAAAAGCCCACTAGCTGTCTAACTCGACGACGGTGTCTTTCTCCGATCTCGGCGGCCCACCAGCACAACGCACGCAGTTGGCCCGGCCCGATGCACGCGCCACAAACGGATGAAGTCATGAAACATTGAAACCCTAGCTGCGCAGACGCCAGACGGCCAGACCGAGACACCGAGTGACTGACGCCCTCACGCCCCTCCCCCTTGGCTCGCCTCGCCTGATCCACTTACCCTAGCGCCTCCGCTGCCAGATCCGTCGGTCGGCTCGCCAGATCCGCTGCCGGTGGCGGTGCTCCCCCCAGTCTCAGGCTCGGCCGGCGGCCGCTCGGGCCTCGGGCTCCGGTGCTCCGCGCCTCTGCCTCCTTCGGTGCTCGTGCTCGGCGACGGCTGCTCCGCGCCTCCGCCTCCTTCCGTGCTCGGCGACGGCTGCTCCGCGCCTCCACCTCCAAGCGGTGTCCACTACGCCGGAGAAGTCCCGCTCGCTCGAGCCCTGTCCTCCCGAAGGCTGAAGCTCAGGCCTGCCCTGCCTTCGCCATCCCCATTGCTGGCCATGGCCGAGTGGGCATGCGAAGGCAGCAGATCAGCTTCGTCTGGCCGAGCACAGCACCTCCGAAGTCTAAGATTTGGCTTACCGTGGGGAGCCCCAAGCTCGTAGCATCCTTTTCCTTCTCCCTGTGAATGGTGTGCTCTGGTATTGTTCCCCACCAGAAGGCTGGCGGCTGCCAAGGAGACAATTGGCAAGGGCAGCTAGGGCACGCTTATGCATCCGGGCATCCCCTTCAAGGCTTCAATACAATACGTGAGTTGGGCCGGCTGATTGGGCTACAGAGGAATCAACACAAATGGGCCAGTCAGGCCGGCTGTTTCACCGAGATTCAGCACCAAAAGCCTTTGGGTTCTGCAACCTCTGCTATACAGACATACAGTTTAACAGTTGGGTAAACTTTGGTGCTTCGGCTTTGGTGCTTCGTCTCGCTAATCGCTATATCGTTTGCAATTCGCGTCAACCTTGGTAAATATGGTATTTACCGATACCGCGCCGAAATAAATTGGGATTTACCGATACCGAACTGTACTCTAAAAATACCGTACATTACCAAACTACAAATACCATATTTACCGTATATACCGAACCGATTAAACCGAAAAAACCGATTGCACAGTCCTAGGTATTCATATTAGCTACGACTGATGACTTTTGAGCGTGACTGATGGTTTTTTATTGTGGCTGATAGTTTTTGTCTGAAAATAAATAGTAGTAACTGAAAGAAGTTGCTTTAGAAGGAGGGACGAGCGATGCAGAAAGTGAGAGAGAGATGTGTCTATGAGACATGAGCAAGAGGGGTGAGGAGGTAATACGTCCGTGACCTCTGCCTTATATCTAGAACGAGAGAAATAAAGAAACTATTTTGGAAAATCAAATATTTATATTAACATCAAAATAGAAACTAATATGAACATGCACATAGCCACATACATGCGCCATTGACAAACCACGACCCTAGTTAGGATTTTCGCATATATGCTCGCTCCAACAGAAGGGATGCTCTTTCGTTCATGGCAATTTCATAAAAAAACTAGCACACCCGAATGTTAGCCGTGCAGTGGAAAAAATTGTAGAGAAAATCCTTTATATACCACTAAATATATAATTCACAATTTTTTTTACACAATGACTCACCATTCCTTCTATGCTATTGATTTGCGAAATTGATGTTGTCATTAGTTCCTACCCGTTTAGCCCAAAATCCAAGTCAGTTTTTTGGATATTGCCTATAATGCCCCCTCTCGCGAAGCCAATGGAAAACTATGGTTTATTGCACAATGAAAATAATTTTAGATTATATAAATTGAAATTTGGAAACACAAATAACAAAAAAATATATACTAAGTAATATTCAAATAAAAACAAAATTTCATTGATATTAAATTCAGGATATAAATTCAAATTTGCAGATATATAACGAATTAAATATTTAAAAAATAAATTAAAATAGAGTTAATTTTTTGAATAAATTCAAATTCGTCTACAATTATTTTTAAATTTAATCCGAAATAAAGTTGAATTAAAAAATAAATCTTCATACTTAAATTAAATTTTTATGTAAAGTTAATCTAAACTAGGTTAAAATGCAAATTAAAGTAAAATTGTAAACTATCGTGTCAAAGGAAATTATAATCGTCAATATAGTTGAATCAAGAACCACGTAAAATTTCGAGTTGATATCAAATTAGGATCATATAAATCAAAGTCAGTTTTAAAATATATTTGAAAATTAATTTTGATTCTAGTGGCAAGATTTGACGCCAAAAACACTTCGAGACTGCATAGAAGGGATGAATGGAGGACATATTCCTTGGAAAACCCGGTAAATGTTGAAGACCCTTGAAAACTAGGTATGAAAGTTCTAAAAAATTCTAAGAAAATTACCAGATGTAGAGGACATATCGCATTGTAAGACATGAAAAATACATTTTTTTCATGAATAGTAATTAACTCTGTTCATTAAGTATTTGTCTTTTTCATATCTCGCAAATGTAGTTGAATTTGACCTTGAAAATTTTCATGACTATAGAATATGCCATCCTCTACAACCGCTAAATTTTTTGTGATTTTTTTAAAACTTTCACACATGGTTTTTGTGGGTTTTCAACATTTACCTGTTTTCCACAGGATATTATGAACGAAGATTCGCGCTGGCCTAGAAGGACGTCTCACTACAGTTTGACAGTGCTCAAAGTAACTTCTGTCTTTCTGCTAAACAATATTGTAGTGACTGATAGTTTTTTTGAGTAATTAAATTTAAAAAATAAATAAATAAAGTTATATCATTACAGACAATGCAAAAGAAATAAGAGAAAAAAAGCAAAAAAGCCCCAAAAACAAAAAAAGATGAAATTAAGAAGCCGACGCATTCTAAAAGGCAGAAGCCAAAAGTAGAAGTCGTTTGGAGCGGGGCCGTTGCACGTTAAGAGGGCAAACTGGTCTTTAATGACTTTTAATGGTAGGGAACTAGGGGTGAAAACGGATCAAATAGTTTTCGACCGATTTAGACAATTTTTGAATACGGAATATCGTTTCGACTCAAATTTTTCTCAGATAGTCTCTGATCAGAAACAAAATATTTTTTTTGGAAACGAATACGAATACGGTAGTGCACAATCCGTTGAATACGCATACGGACTCAGACTATCCAAGGATAATGAGGTCCAGATATTCAGCAACCGTTGAAGGCAGCGGCCATGTGAGGGGGAGAAACGAGCTCTGCGCCACCGTATGACCAGAGAAGAATCGGCTATCACAAGCTCGTGTGCGGCACTCCTCGCACTCGTCGCCTACAACCTAGCTCGTTTTAGCGCGCACTCCTATCCATCCAGGGCAAGCTCTTCGGTCGGCTGTGTGCCACCGATCGAGCGGCCACCACTACTACAGAAAGCTTAATAGTAGACGCCAAATCACAGACGGTTTTGTGAAACCGTCTGTGATTTACACTATTACAGACGGTTTTAATTTGGAGGCCGTCTGTGGTATTTGTGGCGGGAAAAGGAGTATCACAGACGGTTCTTACCGCTGAACTGTCTGTGATACTAGAATATCACAGACGGTTTTATAATAAAAACCGTCTGTGATATTCCAGATTATCACAGACGGTTTTTATTATAAAACCGTCTGTGATATTTTAGTATCACAGACGGTTTTATAATAAAAATCGTCTGTGATACGTTTCCCGCCTTGCAATCCCTCAAAATTTCATATTTTCTCGCTTAAGTCCGAGTATGGTTTAGTTTTGAGACACCTTCAGTAAAACGGGCATAACTTTTGCATACGATGTCCGTTTTCGACGTTCTTGTACTCGTTGAAAAGCTAACGACGAGCCCGATAAAAAAATGACCAGCTAGCCCTCCAAGACCCCGAAAATCGGCCATCTTTGGACCTAAACCTGCGTCGCAAATTTTTGGTTTCAGTTTTTGCCCTTTTTCTTGGTTTTATTTTCAGAATTTGGATTTTTCTTCAACTGCAAAGTTGTAGATCTCGTCGAAACCTTTCAAATGAGTATATATAAATTATATAAACCTTTGCTATTTTATCTTTTCAGACTAGTTGGTTATATTGCATCGGTATATAAAATTTGTGCTCCAATTCACAGACGGTTCTATATATAGAACCGTCTGTGATAATCTGACCGCTGGGCCCGTCGATCCTCAACCCCACGAATCGTAGCTCCGCCTTTCCGTTCCCGCGCCAAAAAATTCGAATTCCCGCCTCTCCCTCCCCCTCCCTCCCCTATAAATATAACCAAAATCCAGCCTCTTTGCTGGTCTCCTCTTCCTTGCTGTCCTCCTCCTTGCAGACGACGCAGAAGCATCTAGCTCGTGCCAACCAGGCAGACGCTCAATCAACTCCAACGATGGTGGTCGTCAAAGACATTCAGCTCATGCGTTGCATCAGGGGCGAGAAGGCATAGAGGATCTTTGCTTGTTGTGTAACCTGCTCGTTGTTCTTGTTGTATAACCTGCCCGTTGTTCTTGTTGTGTAACCTGCTCGTTGTTCTTGTTGTGTAACATGCTCGTTGTTTTGAGATATTGTAATGGTAGACTCTAATTTTAATAAAAATTGATGTTTTATGTTTGTGAAATGAATTGAGATGTGAATTGGATGTATACATGTACATGTTGATCTGCTTGTTTCAGAGGGCATGACTAGTATTTCCTGAGGCTAGCCAATAAACAGAAATAGGTTTAGGAATAGAAGGGAATATCACAGAAGGTTTTTAACTAAAAACCGTCTGTCATATTTGCATCACAGACGGTTCGAAAACCGTCTGTGATGACCTCGTATTATCACTGACCTATAAATTCAGACGGTTCACAAAACTGTCTATGATGACGTTTTTGAACCGTCTGTGATGATCTTTTCTGTAGTAACCATTCATGCACGCTTCAAGCCAGCGAGCTATCCTACGTGTGCCATCAGAGCCGCGTGCTATGGCTGGTCAACATTTCTTCCTCGAGGCCCTTCTCCCCTTCTTAAAGAGCTAGCTGCAAGCTACAGCCCACACTCATGCTTGGTCGTGTCGAGCACGGTAGCCGCGGGCAGCACTGTTCACACACTCAGACTCCCTGAAGCTAGCTAGGGCAGGCGATGATGGAACGGAGAAGCAAGAATGGAGAAAAACCAGAGAAGCAAGAATGGAGAAGCTAGGTGATGGCTTGGTGTTAGACCGAATAGCAGCAAGAAAGAGGAGAGAGAAGAGATGGGAAAGTAAGAGTGAGGGAGAAGAGATAAGTGGCGCGTGGTTCGGCTACATAGGAAATGAACGGGGATAAAGGAAGGAGAGAGAAAGGATAGGAGAGAGAAGAAGCGTACGTGCAATAAAATTTTCTTCACCAAATTTTAACACTGCGTAGTCTGTTGCATATTTAAATTATCCGATAAAATTTTGTTAGTCATGTTAAATCAGTATGTATGATTATTAAAAATAAAGTATGTGTTTTCATTAATTTTGGATGTACAGTTTAAAGAGTTTTATGTTTCAATAAATATTCGTGACCGCATTCGTTTAGATTTGTATCCGTTCTGTATTTGTATTTGATATTATTAATATATGTATTCGTATTTGATGTATCCGCATTTGTATCCACATCCGAGAAAAAAGTATAAAAATAAATATGGTAGATACATTATCCGTCCATATTCGATCAGTTTGCATCTGCATAGGGAACTAATGGAGGGCATCAGTTTCACAAAACCATGATATACGAGGAATAACGAGATATTAAGTGACAAATTGTCAATTGTGGATAGGATGGCTGCTCAGTGTCGTGCCATGAATTTTCTCACTGAGATACCAATAAATACAAGGGGAATTAATCATTTACCACTGTCAAAAATATGCTATCCTAAATATCACTAATATCAAATTGATATGTGGTCCTAGAAACTACATATTAGTGAGTTATGGAGTGGCAAATCCTAAATACACATCTTTATAGTGGCAAATGAGGAAATATCCCATAATACAATTAGGAGTGAAAACGGATCGGATAGTTTCTAACCGAACCGGACAATTTCCAAATACATATAATGTCGACTCGGATATTTGTCGGATAGCATCGAATTGAAAACGAATACGGATTTTCTCTATCAGATACGAATATAGATTCGGTAGCTCACTATTCGTTGAATACAAATACGGATTCAGATTATCCAGATATTCAGGGGCCAGATATCCGCAGCCTACATCCTCTATTTCAGCCCAGCCCATTTGCAAGATACTTTAGTAGTTCATTATATATTAATACATGGAGTTAGAGAAGAAACCTTAGCATATATGAAGAATTCATAAATGTTCTTCATGAATGTTTAGATCACATCAGCTAGTTATGTTTTTTTTGTTCATTTTGTGTATAAAATTTAATGGGTTTTTATGTTTCGAGAAATATTCATGACCGTATTTAATTCGATTCGTATTTACTTTGTATTTGATATTATTCATATCGGGATATTCTAATTTGTATTCACATCTTAAAAATATGAAAATAATATGATATTATCATTATCCATCTGGTGGTGCTCGGTTGGGCTGTGGCTTATGGCTTATTTCACTGTAGTTGACTGAAATTGCACTGTACCTGATGGTGACTTATTTGGCATAATTAAATTTAAAAAATTTAAAAATAGAAAAAAGGGTTAGCCCAGAACGTGTAATGCAAACGAATACGAGAAAAAAACCCGGTAAAAAAGCTCAAAAAAATCCAATAAAGACAAAATTTAAAAATAGTAAAAAATAAATTAAAATCAGAAGTCGAAATCGAAACGAGCGGGGCCTAAATCCGATGTTTTCACCCCCTAAATACAATAG
This sequence comes from Dendrocalamus latiflorus, assembly GCA_017311315.1. Classification (NCBI taxonomy): domain Eukaryota; kingdom Viridiplantae; phylum Streptophyta; class Magnoliopsida; order Poales; family Poaceae; genus Dendrocalamus; species Dendrocalamus latiflorus. The sequence continues at coordinate 23,059,372 of CM029626.1, read as the reverse complement.
CTTACAGTTACCGGTGGAGCCTGCAAAACAAAAACTTCGATAAAAAAACAGAAAAAGCAAGACTTGCCAAAAGAAACAGGCCGGCCCCACCATGGCAGCAGCAGGGAACCTTGGAATGCACACTAGCGAGCAGCCGGCAGATCCCCCCTCTTGTCCCCAACGTCACCAACCGGTTCACTTCTTCCACCCAGCGGCCAAAAAACTCTTTTAACTCCAAAACCATTTCAATTTCAAATTTCCTCCTCCTCCTCCTCCGCCGCCGCACCCACCACCCACCCCCAAACCCTAAATCCGCCCTCCCCCACCCGAACCGCCGCCGTCTCCGATCCGGCTCGGGGTCCGGATCCGATGGGGTTCGTGGATCCGGCGGCGCCGCTGCTGGCGACGTGCGGCGGCGACACCGTGAAGCTGTTCGACGTCACGGTTGAGTCCGGCGACCCCTGCGTCCTCGCATACGTCCCCGCACCGGGTCACCCCGTCAACGCCGTCAAGTGGAACCACACCAGTCAGTACCAAGCTCTCTCCCTCGCTCTCCTCCCACTCTCAGATCTCCCGAATTTGGTTGCTTTGCATGCGTCGTTTATGTGAGGATCTCCAGGTGCGAGCTGGCACTTCGAGCCATTGGGATCCGTAGTGGCAGGCCAATTTGATCCGGTCTCCACTGGTATGGGGTGGGGTTGTGCCGGTAGACTGTAGTGCAGGACTGTGCCTCTGTGCCAGCAGCATCTGGCGTTCTCATCGAGTTCTCACATTTGGTGTCGTTGCATCGTCAGTTAATTGCCGAGTTTTTTCTGATCCTAGAGACGTAGGATCAAAATGTAGCTTATGTAGCTTTGCTTATTTAACAATACGTTGAATGTAAATAATGAAAGAGGTCTTTTGGAAATATTACGATTGATAGATGGATATGGTATCTTTGCCGACAGTAATTTTTGTTAACTTTGTTCTAGGAGAAAACGTACATATCGTAAATAAACTGTGAGAACATAAGAAAATTACTAAATTTCTCTATTTTCTTATTTGCCCTCTCTTTTTTTCTTACAAAACTGGTTACAAGCTTTCTCAATATATAGGCTAATACTCTTCTAATAGCATACGTATTCTAATAGCATACGTATTCGGACTTTAAGTTGGACATAACTTCAACTTAAGTTACACACGAAGACGGACTCTACTATATCTTTGTCTCGAAGTCAAGATTATTTCTAACAATCTCCCCCTAATCTTAACTCAACATACTCTAGTTTTACTCTCAATACATTATAAACTACCAGTAACGCCTCCACATGAAGTGTTCTACATGCAAGATATATGCAGGAACTCAACTCAACCAGTATGGGTCATCCTCGGGTTAGGGTATTCTGAAGTAAAGTGCCCATAATCGTTACAATTATAACATCTCACTTTAGCCTTATCAAACTTCTGATTTTGATGTCCTTGGCCACTATCACTGGGAGTGTTCTTGCCTTCACACTTCGATAGTCGGATTTTCCACTCAGCGCGGGTCAACAAGACCTGTCCATCGCTGTTGTTACTATTGTCATGAATGCGTTCCTCATATGCCTTAAGACGACCGATGATCTTCTCCATGGTCATTGTCTTTAGGTTTCCAAATTACTCTATGACCGAATTAATTAGGAGAAACTGTGAGGGAACAACACGAAAGAATTTCTTCACTACGTACAACTCTTCTACCTTCTCGCCAAGGGCCCGTATCTTGTTGACGATGATCGTCAACCAGACGGCGAAGTCATTGATCGACTCCGTTTCCTTTATACGCAGCACCTCAAACGCGGTCTTGAGAGTTTGTACCTTTGCTTCCTTCACACGATCGGCGCCAAGATGCATCATCTTCAACGCCTCCCACGCGATTTTGGCCGTCTCCTTTTCGACCAATAGGAAGAGCGTCTCCTCTGGGATGTCCTGATAGATGGTCGCCAATGCCATCTGATCCTTACGCACATCGACATTGCCGTTCTCGATCGCGTCGCACACTCCTTGAGCCCTCATGTATACCTTCATCTTGATTGTCCAGGTTGTATAATTGCTCGTTATAAGCGTCGGATAATGCAGCGAGATAGCGGAACTCTCCTTTGCCATTATACTGGATGATGTTTCGTCATCGGTGACACCACTTCCTGGAGAACACGACATGATCTTGAGCACGGATCAAGATCTCGGGCTACTTTGAAGCGGCTCTTGGACCGAGAGAATGGAGGAAAAAACTGCGTTGTTTTTCCTTTTTCTCTTTGTGACTTTTCTTGCTATCTTGGATTTACTCTGCTCACTTTTATTGCTAGAGAGAGGAACCGAGTCGGAGACACCGCGTGGCTTAGACTCCGTCTCGGAGTCGGACACTGCAGCCGACTTGGTCGTGATTCGCTCACCCGGCTCTGACACGGACTGAGAACTGCCTTGTGGCTGCAATCTTTTTCCTGCACAAGCAATGCTGCGCTCCTCTCTTTGTCTTGTCTCTCTCTCTCTCTCTCTCCTCTGCCTTCTGATGTCTGGCCTGCCTTGATGCTTTTTGACCGGGAGCTAGAGCGCTGCGTTGCTTTGGAACTGAGGAGACCGGAGACGCTTCGGGACGGCTGCGCTGCTTTGCTCTCTCGGTGCTGGCTTTTGCTGCTCCAGCTGCATGGTCACACCACGCGCTACCGCCGCACAGCAGGCGCCTGATAGGCGTGCTATCGACGAAAGATGCGCGACTCGGGAGCGCTACGCGCTAAAACGGAAATCGTCGACATGATTTTTTTCGACGATTCGGTTCTTGCTTAGGTTCTGATACTACTTGTTAACTTTGTTTCAGGAGAAAACGCACACATCGCAAATAAACTGAGAGAACACAAGAGAATTTTTGAATTTTTCTATTATATTATTTGCTCTCTTTTTTTCTTACAAAACTGTTTATAAGCTTTCTCAATATATAGGCTAATATTCTACCACTAGCATACGTATTTGGACTTCAAGTTGGACACAACTTTAACTTGAGTTACACACAGAGATGGACTCTACCACGTCTTAGACTCGAAGTCAAGATTATTTCTAACAATTTTAGTTGTAGTTTGTTAGAGCTCTATTTACATAGAGAAGATCACTACTGTTCCATCTCATGATATAACCAGCAAAAGAGTTGTTTTAGAATATTCTTGTATTAAAATACACATTTTATCTGCGTTTTTTATATGTTTAGAGTAATTATACAGAGTATTTATTTTCTATTGGAGCATGAGCTAGTTAGCAGTTTCATAGACCTTGCATTTTGCATTCTTGTGCGCATGTATTTTTTGGGTTATACTCTTGTTTCCTTAGCACTGTAATTCTTATAATAGCTCTCTGCAGTTCTTAGTTCCTGTTTGAGAGGGCTTAGCATCCAAAAGAAGCTAACCTCTCTAATAAGCTGGTCTAAAGGGACTTCAGGTTCCTTATAAGCCCAGGAAGCCACAGCCTGTTTGGAGGAGCCTCAGGTTCTGTTGGTTTAACTGAGTTTGGAGCTCCCCCAAACAGGGCCTTGATATGGTAGAGTATTCTTGGTTCCTTGGCAAAACTAGCCTCTGAAATGTTGATTTAGCAAGTTATCCTGAAGAAATGTCCATAATTTCATTGCATGATCAAGCTGCAACTACAAGTAATAGCACTGACTTTCATTTATTTTTAAACCTGCAGATCTAATTGTTGCAAGTGCTGGGGATGATAAGAAGATCTCATTATGGCATAAAAAAGGTCAAAATGTAGGACAGCTACCAACATCAACTGTTGATCGTGGGGATGACATAGAGGTACCAGTGCATTCTTATGATTTTGTGATCACATCTTTTGCCTGACAGCCATGCATGTGGTACTCATTTTATGTAGGCTCTCCATTACTAGATACATGTCATTCTGGCATATTGCACAAGATGACGAGAACCAAGACATGGGTGCCAAAGACCATAGTACCCTTGCTCAATGGCTTAATTAGAATAATCACACTTAACTCCCATATGTATATGCACTTGCCCCTAATATAAATATATAATTCTAAAAGCATGCTTGCTCCTTACTCTACAAAAATTGCACTGTAGTGCTTAGAAATGCATTATCTTGCTCCCTGTTCCCCTAGGCGGCCGCCTAGCCTGCCTAGACACTAGGCAGTGCCCTCCCGCCTTGCCAATTTGGCCTGCCTAGGCGGCCACCGATAATACTGATCTTGCTTTAATGTTTTTCTACCGTGCACCTCTTGAACTTTCACATATGGCATTGAACTTTCTCTATTTTGTTGCCCTCTGCCCTGACATATGTACTGGCTGCCTTCACTACTGGACAGTTAGACGATAATACCTTTATCTTTTATTTCCTAATGAGCCTGTGCCTGAACTCGACAAATTATGTTTTCTTGTCAGGAGTGCATATATTCGATCAGTTTTAGCAACAAAGGTTCTCGATATCTTTGCTCTGGTGGTAGTGGCCATATTGTTAGGATATGGGATTTGCAGCGGAAGAGATGTATCAAATGGCTAAGTGGTCACACTGACACCATTACTGGTGTAATGTATAATTGCAAAGATGAACATTTGGCATCGATCAGCATGAAGGGGGATCTCATTCTTCATAATCTTGCTTCTGGAGCACGTGCTGCTGAACTTAGTGATCCAAATGGACAGGTAATTGATTTACTTCTCTGTGTTCTCTGTAAAACAATCGCGTGCCATAGTAGGTTCTAACATGTCAGAATTCTGAAATTTTTTCCTTATAAATTTCTTACGTTGGTTGTATCCTTTCTGTACGGCCAGGTTTTGAGAGCGCTCGATTATTCACGAAATAGTAGGCATATATTGGTGACAGCAGGAGATGATGGCTCTGTGCATCTTTGGGATACAACTGCGAGGACTCCAAAGGTACCAATATTACATGCGAGCTTCTTAGGTTGAACCTATTCTTTTAGTGTTCATCTTAAGACAAGAGTTATGCCGTTTTTCTATAGAAAACATCAAACTAGAATGCAACCTTGAAGATAGCAAGTTGTATAGTTGATAAGAAAAGCTAAGCTTCAATATTCCCTTTATACTTCGAAGGTATCCCGGCAATGTGTATTATAAATCATTTTTCTTTTGTTGTACTTCAAGCAGCACACTTTTTTTTTTTGAAAAAAGGAATAGAAATGTACGAATCATGCTCAGCTTGCTTCGCAATATGTCCTTTGTTTATGATGATAAAGAAGCGTGCTTGCTGTGTCTTCTTCCTCAGGACTCCATTTATTGGGGGTTCAAGTTTGGACATCCTTGGCTCCTTGCTTCATTTGAAATTTGACAACTGAGGTTTGAGCCAAAACAGAGGCAGATACACCAAGGATCTTTAGTTTAACTAATCTAGCATGAAAATTCACTTATTTGTTGACTGACATTCGAAAAAGACTTGTTCAAGTGGATCCCTCTACGTTAGTGATCTGAGATCTTTAAAAGTGGTTCATTTTGTGTTATTAGTAGTTGGAATCTAGTTAAATTAATTGAGAGAGAACTTTTAATCTATTCATACAGGTTCTGGTTCACATTATTAGTTTCACAAAAATTTTGAGATCAGTTATTTAAATGTTCCCTTATATTTATGATGACTTGATGTGCTGGTCAGCTTTACCATGCTTGGTGCTTGCTCTGATGCTATTCTGGAATTGACTAATGCCATTGCTCAGGTCTCATGGCTGAAGCAACATTCTGCACCCACAAGCGGTGTTTGTATCTCACCCTCTAGTGACAAGGTTTCTATTAGTAAATATTGTTGGTGTTTTATGTCTGAATTAATATTGACTTGCCTGTAAATAAGGTTTATATTATGTTCTTGTAGATAATTGCTACGGTTGGCCTGGATAAGAAGTTATACACGCTCGATTCAGGGTCAAGAAGACCAACACACACTATTCCTCACGATGCCCCTTTCTCATCATTGGCATACAATGATGATGGTACTATATTGGCAGCAGGCACAAATAGTGGGCGTGTGGTATTCTATGATGTTCGGGGGAAACCTCAGCCATTGACCATTCTCCGTGCATACAATAGCTCAGAGGTGGGAAACCATACATTTCTCTTTTCCCTCATTGGTGTCTGCAAATTATTGTTAACTTACAAATAATGCTGTTCTCTGGTAGTTCTTATAGTGAATTTGAACACAAATTGTACAGCATATCCACTTATATTAAAGTATGCCAATTACCACTATTGATTTCTTAAATTAGTGCAGCACATGTGTTTGTTGATACCAGTAATAGTTAAGTATGACTGGAACTTCTATAATTGGTTATGAATGACTGACAGAAGCGTCATCTTTTGTTATGATTTTTTATGTATTTTTGGAATTACATTACTAACAATCTAAATAGAACAAATGTTTCACACCTCTCAAAACAGCAACCTCTAGGAGAAAATGGAGTTGTATTTCGTTGAGGGATGATGAGTTTGTTACTGTAGTCAAATTCCATAAATGTACTATGAAGTATGAACAATTTTTAGTCTTTCTATGAACTTCTTACGCTGCACTGATATGTTATTTCCAATTCTTCTATTGTATGTAAAACATGTTTTGCAAATTAAGGTTTTGTTAACTTGTTCTGGTCTTCTGGGGTACTCAATTTTGGTAATACTATCAGTGAGGTCGACAAATTTTGCCATAAGGCATTGCCTGCTTGCACTCTGTTGATTGTGCAGCTTACACAGACTATTTCTTTATTTGCTTTTGCTGACTTTTTATGTCAACCTGACAACTTGCCTCTTTAAGTCAAACACGGTGCAAAAGACCGATATGGGCCTTTATGTAAAACTGCTTCACAAATATTCGTATGTCTGCTCTTTTGAGTTCTTTAACATTTCTGAATTTACAATTCTCATCAGGCTGTGACAGGTTTATGTTGGCAACGGTCAAAGCCCGTCATTGTTAACGAGAACAGTTCTTCTGAATTTGCCCTTCTTGGGGGAACTAGTGAAGAATCTGTTCTTATGCCAGATCCCTTGCCTTCAGCAACAACTTCAACTTTTACTTCTGGAGCAGCCATTCCGAGTCTTCGCTCTTCTTTGACGGCGAACACAAGTGGATTTCTTTCTACCCCAAACACTTTTACTGCCGAGGAAACTCTATATAGGACTCGTCCATTGTCTAGTGGACCATTATCGAAGCTGCAGGCTCCTCGTGGTAACTTCAATCTAAAGGATGATATGGATGTATTTTCTCCACTTGTTGATGTCCAGCCTTTCACACCATCCAGCGGCAGCTGGTGGGATGAGCATGGGAGTGATGAGACCAAAAAACATGATAAACCTGGAGAGAAAAAATTGTCAACAACTAGGAAGTTTCCGTTTATTGAAGACAATAATGAGCCACATCCAATCTCAGATTGGAGGTCTATTTCCAATTCAAGACAGGTTCCATGATTTATTCTGGTTTCTTATGAAAACTATATTATTGTTTGTCAGGTTAGGATGACCAATCAAGCCTTCTTAATTTTGTTATAAATGTTTTCATTCTACAGGAAGATGCTGCGCCTACGACCACTGCAGCCATGCCATCATGGAAGAGCGAACCATCTATCTCTTCACCAGAGACATCAACTGGAAATGCATTACCGGATAGGCTAACTCATCGTCAACAAATCTCACGCTTCGGGGCTTCAGCCTTTCAGACTGGGAGCTTGGCATTTGCAGGTTTACAAGATTCAGCTTCAACCACCAGTCACACATTGAAAGGTTCTCTGACAAGTAACATTTTAATCAACCTACAAAACAAGGGCAACTTGAGCCATGCGCACTCCTCCCTGGACACATCATCTGCTGGCCTTCAGAGTTCACTTTCCTCATCCTTTGTGTCCAAGACAGTTTCATCAGTGAATTCCGATCTGCCAGGAGCAGCGCAATCCAATTCTTCATGGAGACCCTCAACCTTTACTGATAGAATGAGCACATCTTCTGTTTTTAGTGAAGGATTAGCTTCAGCATTTGGTTCACCAAAATCAAAGAAGACGGGAGCAGAAACAAAAGATGAACTGCTCAATAATCTCTTAGCAAGACAAGAGGCAGCAACCACCTCTTCATCTGGAGGCCTTCTAGCAAGCAATGTAAGAATTACTTGTTTACTTTGCGACTTGTATAGCATTGCTAAAAAGTAAGAACAGCATGATTTACTAATAGAGTCGCTACATGTTATTTTATAGGGGGTATTGCCACCACAATTGCCAACCTCAGGTTTGTCAACCGATCAACAAGGAACTTCTTCCTTCTCACTTCAGTATGTGCAGCGCATGCTTGAGGAATCTCTAGGGTCTGTTCACAAGTCCATCCATGAGGATGTGAGAAATCTGCACATTGAACTTCTAAGACAGTTTCACATGCAGGAGGTAAGAAATTTCTAGGGTTGATTTCATGTAGTTCCTTTGGAATTTATGCTTCTTGTTTCCACCGGATGGATCCAGTTTCAGTTCCATCCTGCCAACCACCTCATTCTATTGTCAATTGCGAGCACCTACGCAATGAGCTCTAGTGCTATGCAAGACCCGCATAATATGTTTGGTGTCTGGTGAACTCACATAGATAGTGTCAAAAGAAGCATTAAGATGAGGGGTTAGACAGGCTGCACTTATTTTTTTACAAAAGAAATGAAGTATAGCAGTTACAGACATGTGATGATCACGGTCCCCCTGTTTAATTTGTTCCCTATTACCTTGGATTTTCTTCACCACCCTCACCTAGCGCATTCCTTTTTTCAAAATCATGTCCTAATTGCCAGATATATTCATTTTCTTGGACTGTGTGGTGTATATACTGCCAATGGAATGGCAATGGTTTATCAGCCACCTAGGATGAGTGGGCTAGCATGTCAGCTGTAACAGCTGTAGGATCACCCAAGGTCATGTACGCTAGCTGTATTAGCCCATCTGTCATCATGGTAATCTGTTAGGTAAATGCTACTCAAAGCCATCAGTGTTCAAGATGATAGACTGGTGAAACACATGAAGCTCTTGTTATTGTCTCGAAATCACATATATAGCAATGCAGAATTTTACTGGCTGGTACGTCATGGATTGTTATTACTTATTTTTGTTATTCTTTTTTTTTCCTTTTCTTAAAAAAGAGGGCATCATGCCTTTTCTTTTCTGTGCTTGTATTCCTTCGGCACAGTTATTACCAGGTGAGTTCATGAAAGCAAATTTGTTTACCTACCACAACGCCTGGTTTGAACTTGTGCTTTGGAAGCTTTCATCTGTTCACCTTCCTTCATGCTTTTGTACCTATCATCTCGAAATTTTCATGTAGGCTAGTCTGTTCTTTGAGGTCTTACATTTTCCATTACCCTAGCTAAGGTTCAATACATTTTATTTTGACATAATGAACTTTCCTGCAACGAGCAGATGGAGATGTCCGGCGTGCTGAACTTGGTCCTAGAGAAGCTGGAAGGGCTGACAAAGGAAGTGCAGCAACTAAGGAGGGAGAACCAGCAGCTCCGGCAGCAGCTTCTGTAATCTGTCTTTTTTGGGCGGTTAATATGACATTGTTGTGCCTTATGGAAGAGTGCAATCCACACCGATTTTCGATAAAGGCCCAACGATGCATCGTACATTTGATTGTCGGTTTGTCTAGTTCATGGCAAATAGGAAATTCTGTTTGACACGGTTGTACATAGCATAACCCTCTTTAATTTAGAAGCATATTGATTTTTCTGTTTGTCGTGTCATTTCGGGCTGTTTCCTTGAAATCTTCTTGTTTGTGTCTGGATGGCCTGATTTTGTTGTCCTATGTGAAATGCTAACAGTGCGAGAGATTTACAATGCAACTTATGCTTAATCTTGTTCGGTGTGTCAGCACGATGGGGCTGAGATTCTTAAATTTGTCTTTGTCGTAGTTTACTTTTGCTGTAACAACTGTGATTAGCTTAATCTTGTTCATATTCCAGTTATTGCTCATATTATCATTGTTGCTATTATTATTTTGCGCTTATTGTTTTTCTAGAATAGTGTTGTCGGGGTCACTTGTATCTTGGCAGCTTAACTCATCAGATTGGGGAAGATCGATCCACTGTCTAAGCCGGTGTTGATGCGAGAATGCGAGAGCGTCGTCGTCGATGCTAAGCGAAACAGGGCTGTCAAAATAGGTAAGGCCCTGTTTTTTTGTTTTGAATTCTTTAGAGACTGAAATAAACGGAATAGCTTCTTCAAATAGCTATTCAAAACTGTTTCTCCAAACGGTTTTCTAACATCAGTGGTTAAAAAAAACAGGGTTTGAGTTGATCGAGCTACTTGATCCCAGTCAATGGATGTATGGAACCAATCCCTAATTGAATGTGCGGGTCTGTTTTTTTGCTGCGGTTTTTGACTTTTAGACTGTTTGTACGAGAGATTATAGGGTAACAGAAACTTACGTACGATTTTTGCCGATATAAATGAAGTTAGTAAAGTATGTACTACAATTAACTAGTAAACTTTATTTTTAAAAAATACTTAATTTAAAAACTAATTATTATAGGAAAACTAAAAAACAGTTTTTTAAAGCTAAAAAAAGCAGCACCTTAGACCTTTTTCTGAGGTAGTTTGCTTCGCCTGGTCATCTTTCTTTCACCCGTGCGGCCGTGCCGTGTGGTTACGAGGTTGCCCCCGTCCGCGTGGGGCCTCCGAATCAACTCGCCAATCAGAAACCTAAACCGAATCCCTCTGTCTAAAAAGAAAAAAGCAAACCTAAACCGAATCCCAACCCCAACGAATCCGCCACATCGCCCCCGCCCGGCGACGAGCGAAGAAGAGAATCGAGCCCATCCCCGAGCCTCCGCGCGGCGAATCCGGTAAGCGCTCGACACCCCCCCCCCCCGCCTGCTAGATCCGCCCCCGACTCGATGCCCATCTGTGCTTCCAAAGAATTCTCGCGGCAGGCAATTGTCAGGCGATAGTTCATCGCCGTTAGGCGGCGGGTTTCCCTTCTGATTGCGCGCGCGGTTGGTGTCGAGCGCCAGCGGTACGTCGGGAGTCTGAGCCTGGTGTGCTATATCGTTGGGTTTAGTTGAGCTGCTGGTTGCGATTACGACCACGAACCACGGCTGTTAGTTCATCTCCGTCTTTTTTGTGGAAGAGAGAGAGAGAGAGAGAGTTATCCCCTAGGCTTGTGTGCCCTTGTGATATCTAGGTGGGTCATTGGTTCTTGGCTGCATATTTGAACTGCTGCTGCTTGTATCCGAATGCCGGTTTCGGGAGTGGCAAGTTCGTGTTATCCTGTGGTTGTTTCTTGGCTATTTACACTGCTGCTGCTCTGGATGTTTCTGAGTTTTTTTGATTGGCCTGTGAATGACGATTTGTGCTGTTCTTTCACCTCGCAGGTTTTGAGAGAATATTATTGGAGGTGCAGCCATGTTCAACAGGATATTTGGGAAGCCCAAGGAGCACGCCAATGCAAATGCGTTGGCCACTCTGGATAAGTTAAATGAGGTGGCCTGGTCTTTCTTCTTTTTTTTTTCCCTGATATCTGGTACTGATTGTGTTGAGATGACCCCGTTTTACCCTGAATTGGTTGATCTTGTTTGGGTTGCCTGAGTAGTTTGATGATTGCACAGTTAACATTATGGGGCCATTTTGCGTCATGTTGGTAGGGCTGGATACTTTGATCAACTAGCTCTTTAATTTGCTTTCTATGAATTCGCATGTGATGTCAGCTTCATCCGAATTTATTAGATATGCAAGCTCTGTTCCGTGACATTTGTAGGCTCCTTTCCATACCAAGCTTTGTGTGATCAACATCACGATAGGCTGATCTTTTTTTTTTTTTTTTGCATTCATTGTATTTGCTCCTGAAGTTGGAACCTTTTAACCTCTTAGCCTCTCAGGGAGGGAAGGTCTTTATATGCTGATCCAACTAGTGAACGATGATCACATTTAAACTGATAGACGTGACACACTGTGTGTCTATGCTACAAAAAGTTAGAAGTTCTGATATCTTGCTTTATGCATATTTAGACTCTTGATATGCTGGAGAAGAAAGAGAAAGTGCTAGAGAAAAAAGCAGCTGCTGAGCTTGAGAGGGCCAAGGATTTCTCAAAAGCAAAGAATAAAAGAGGTATGGTTAATCACCTGAGTGCAACTTTTAATACATGTGATTTGGTTATCTCTGTAGCATTTTATTTTTCTGCAATATGTTGATCAGAGGTACTATGCTTTTGTAGAGTGCATGTAAAATGGGCATCATGTTCTTTGGTACGCATGCCACACTGTCAACTTAAAAAACATCCATCCTACTTTTGCATTTGTTGTCATTTTTTCTCTATGGTGCTTGGTGCATTTGATCATCAATTATGTTTTAATCTGAACACAGTTGTGGCGATTATCATTGTTAAGATCATCATGTTCACTTGGTGTTTAGTCTAGCAAAGTGTCTCTCCTTTTTTTTTTGCATTTTAGTGCAGTGCATACACATTGGACGCAAATGTTGCATAGTGTAATCTGCCGGTAACCTTCATCATCATTTTACTTGAAGCCCTGATGATGCTTCTGATGCTTCTTTTTCTTGCCTTTTCATTTTAATCTTGTTTATTGTTTTTCTTTCAGTGCTAATGTTGATTACCTTAGAATGCTATCTGGCTTTCTTTTTTACATGATGTAAATTAGAGTAATACAGAACTATGCTAATGTTGTGTCGACTAAATCATCTTTTTCATCAGCGGCTATCCAATCCTTGAAGAGGAAAAAACTTTATGAGCAGCAAATTGAGCAGCTTGGAAATTTTCAGTTGAGAATCCATGATCAGGTTACCTCTGAGTTCCTACATATCATTTTGAGTTTTTCTGTTCACTACATGTCATGCATGTATATCATACAGCAATCTTGTTATACAGATGATCATGTTAGAAGCTGCTAAAGCTACGACAGAGACTGTTGATGCATTGAGGACTGGGGCTGCAGCCATGAAAGCAATGCAAAAAGCAACGTGAGTATTTGTTTTGAGTGCATTTTAATTTCAGGGTTTGTCCTCCTAATTGTTTAAAGGAATTGATGTTTCAAAATGACTATTTATCATATCCCTGTAGAAATATTGATGATGTCGACAAGACTATGGATGAAATTAACGAACAGACTGAAAACATGAAACAAATACAAGATGCTTTGTCAGCTCCTCTTGGAGCTTCTGATTTTGACGAGGTAACTCTCTGTAGCCATTTAAGCTGTATAATCTTGAGTTTATGGGTGGGTTGTTTTGGGCTATGGCTTATGACTTTTGAATTCTGGCTGTTCATGAGAGATTATAAAGAGGGAGACACTCGCATACGATGTTGGCCAGTACTGCTGAAGTCGGTACAGTGTGTATTACAATGAACTTGTAGACTCTGCTTCGAAAAGGCGCATCATTTGATAGCTAGTTACTGTAGCATAGTACAAAAGCTAAAAGCCGTGTCGAACCCAGCCTACAACTTGTTTTTCCTGATGTACTTAATACCTACTGTACTGAAAAACTTACAGGATGAACTGGAAGCGGAACTGGAAGAACTGGAGGGAGCAGAGTTGGAATCTCAACTCCTGGAGCCTGTTGCAGCTCCACCTGTGCGTCCGGTGCATGTCCCAGCCAACAAGCAACCAACTCGCCCTACTCCACAGAAAGCTTCAGCCGAGGAGGATGAGCTTGCTGCACTGCAAGCTGAAATGGCATTGTAACCAGGTTATTGATTTATCCTGTGTTTGATTGGTCTGTAGTGTGTTATGCTCTTCCTTTCATCGGATTAACACTTGTACCTATTTGCTAAACATGGTAATTGCAATGATTTAAACTTGACGGATTGCATATTTCTCAATGAGAATTAATGATCTGCTGCAGAGATGCACAGCCAATAACTAGTTGTATATGACATGAGTGATGAAACCATGCAATCTTATATTCATTTGAATTTTCTGGGACATGATTATTCAGACCCTGTTTCAGATGCCAAGAGATCATTGGGCGATAGGGATGCTTACTAAAGATCTTCTTGAATTGTGTAGTAACTAGTACTCCCTTCATTCTCTTTTCCTTGTTGTTTCGGACATCGACATGGTCTCCAATACACACCTTGACCGTTACTTTTCTAATTATATGTTACCAAACATTATTAAGAATATGATGATATAAAAGTACTTTTGTTGACAAATCTGTCAATATTATTTCTATGTAAAAATTAATTATTTTTATGTATGTTAGCGGCCAAAGTTTTAAAACGTAGACCGTATGCATTCTAGGGTGACATCGAGTAACTTGTAGGCAACTAGCCCCATAAAGGGTTGGCCAGCAGGTCAACCATGTGAAAACCAATCTGTTTTACCATTTCTCATTTGCTCTTGTTTGAACTGGTTTGCAGAGTCACCATGTGGTTCATTGTCTAGATAAGATCTTTTAGATAAAGGGTATCTTATGGCACTGAGCATATGCTTGAGAAAGTAGTTAAGCCAATGTGACATTATCTCTCAGATCTACTAAATATTGGAGCCAGTTGTTGTCATAACAGCTTAATTTTGTCTGAGCTAACCTGGCCTATTAAAGTTATAAATAAGGTCGCTAATGGATTATATTTTCACATAAGTCAAATTGTGATAGAAAACCTTGATTCACGCATGTTGCAGGTTTCCCTGATCTTTTTGGCTACTTACAAGCAGCTAGATTTGTAATTTTAAAATTAAACAAGTGCAGAATTTGCTTGGAGTTAACTTGTTTATTATCATCATTGTTCGAAATTTGTTTAGCGGTTTCCCCCCCCCCCCCGCGCGGGGGGGGGGGGGGGGGGTTAGGTAATGAGAATGCCATTATTCAGCTCCTGTATTTTTTTTTTGTGCTCCCAAGCTATTTGTTTCCCGAGTTCATTATTAACCCTGATCGACAACCTGCAGATTCCCAATGAAGAGGTGAAATGTACAAATGATTGTCTGTACGCCACGAGGTTGCAAGCGAGTCTAGCTACAAATATATTTGCCCGTGTGTGCATAATCTCGGGGGATATTTGGCAACCTAAGCAGAAAAAGGCTGCTCCAGTCCTGTTTTTTATTTTAGTTGTTTGGGGGTCTGTTTTCCATAGACAGAATTTCAGTTAATGTGGCATGGTTAGCTCCATCCAAGCTAACCATCCAACTCATGCAATGCGCTTTGTTGTCGTACAATATTTTTCATTGACCCATAGTATGTGGAGCCATGTAAAAAAGTTGGAACATATAAATCCGCAGTGTACGCAATTGATGCGTTGGTTCTTCTCGCGCTGTTTCTTCTTTCCCCCTTGAAGCAGCAGGTCCCAGTCTCTTGTACTGTTAATACCAGTCTGTCCTTGTAATTTGAGTATGTTACTGTTTTTGTTTTACGCCATGAAGGTGCCATTTCTGTTTTCGGGACTGACCTTGTGGTTCGATGGTAGCTGACATCGTCGTGGTCCATGTGGTTTGCGGAATTTATGTTCGTGGTCGCTTTCAACTTCCATTAAATCATCCAGTATAAGCAAAAAAAAAAAAAAATCTAAACAAGCAGTAGATGCAACCGACGCTCGATAAATATGTTAGCTCGTCGGTGGTGAACTGAACTGCTAACGTTAAAATTGTTGCCCCCTTGTCTCGAACTGTCTTTCCCTACTCTAGTCGAGAAACCTTCTGAGTTCGCCTCCTGGCCAGCGGCAGAGTACTTATGACTTAAAATTTTAAATTTTAACTACAAACACGTAGAGAAAAAAATAATTATATATAATTTTAGTCGATACAGCTAAAATTAATACACTTTCAATTATAATTTTTCTATTGATCTCGTTTTAAAAAATATATCGTTTAAAAACTAGTTACCGTAAATGATATACATCAAAGCTAAGCTATTTGGAAGGGAGCCTGAGCTCGGCGCTGAGCTCTGCTGATCTAGTCGCCGTTCAACTCCAATCAGAAAATTGGAGCGATTTTCTACTCCGGTGCTGATCTGGTCGCCGTTCAACTCCAACCAGCAGGTATCTACAAGGTTAGAGCTACCGCTGGGTGTGATCATTTTGGCTTATTTTGAGTGGCTTATGGCTGAAAAGCACTGTAGCTGGCTGAAAAAATACTGTAGCTGACAGAGACTTATTTAACATAATTAAATTTAAAAAAATTAAAAAAATATAAAAAAAATATGTTAGCCCATTACGTATAATACAAACAAATACAGAAAAAAGAACCGGCAAAAAAGCTCAACAAAAAGCAAAAAATTCAGAAAAGATAAAAATTATAAATAGTGAAAAATAAATCGAAAGCTAAAAGTTGAAGTCGAAATGATCACCACCAACTGTGGCTGGACATATGGACGCCACTCGCCTTGGCGACGGCACATTCAACCGGGGAGTTTTTTTGTACGGATAATCCATTTTTTATTCGAAATTACAGAAATATACCTGCGAGAAATTTTTTTACAAAAATAGGCTCAAGTCGCCTAATGGGAGGGCGACTGGAGCCTATCGCCCAACCAGAAGGCGATTTTGTTCCTGTCGCTCAATCATTGGGCGACTGCATCCAGTCGCCCTCCCATTGGGCGACTTTAATACAGTCGCCCAACGGTTGAGCTAAAGGTATCAAACCTTCGCCAAAAATAATGAAAATTGGTGGGGCTATTCTTCATATATCCAAAAGCCTTCAGAAAAAAATTTGAGCAATTTCGGCTACGGGATCAAAAGTTATAGCAGTTTCAATCGAGGCCGAAATTGCTATAACTTTTAGCTCAATTAAAAGTTATAGCTCGATTGAAACTGCTATAACTTTTGATCCCGTAGCCGAAATTGCTCAAATTTTTTTCTGAAGGCTTTTGGATATATGAAGAATAGCCCCACCAATTTTCATTATTTTTGGCGAAGGTTTGATACCTTTAGCTCAACCGTTGGGCGACTGTATTAAAGTCGCCCAATGGGAGGGCGACTAGATGCAGTCGCCCAATGATTGAGCGACAGGAACAAAATCGCTTTCTGGTTGGGCGATAGGCTCTAGTCGCCCTCCCATTAGGCGACTTGAGCCTATTTTTGTAAAAAAATTTCTCACAGGTATATTTCTGTAATTTCGAATAAAAAATGGATTATCCGTACAAAAAATTCTTCAACCGGGTACGTACGACGTCAAGTCCCGCTTCTAGGTGCGGATGCAGCTTACTCCTTTGTTCTTTTTACTCATATTTTTTATTTTTATAGTTTTCAAATATAAGTTTGATCACTATTTTTTTGTATTTTTATATTAAAATATACTAATAAAAATTTGATATTATAAAAGTATTTTTAATGATATAATTTTCGTATAGCTAATGTCAATAGTTTTAAATCTATTAATAATCAAACTTTACAAAGTTTGATGATATGAATCTTAAAAAAATTAAATAAAAAAGAACAGACGGAGTAGCAGGGTTACGGACGGAGTAGAAGGGTTGGGGTCAAGTGACCCCAATGCCACCCAATACCATATAACTTAACCCATGTTCATAATAATTTTATGAAGTATCGTTACTAATTCATGCTTATAGGGAGCCCAACGTATTTATGGTAACTCCGACGACTTAACCCGATCCGTCCCTGCCTGCTTCGGTGCCCGGATAAGCTTCTCTAGAGCTTGCATTAATTAATCAGTTAATCTTCGTCCACTCCGTTGCAATATCCTTCTGTGATAGATCTACAACTGTTTGATTCGGTGTTTTTGTGTGTGCAAATTATTATTATTTTGTTGATTTCTGATTCATTCGTGCACAGAGCTACACCGCCCCAGGGGTGGTTATCCATAGGGGCGGAGCCCATGGGGAATATTCCAATGGAGGCAGGGAGATGGGGAGGGGGTTGATCTCTTCCTATGAGGGTCGGAGATGGCCCCCGCTACGCTAGCGAGGTGGGGACGGGGTCAAGTTCCCCTGCGAGGTTTTACGAGAACTCGATAAATATATAAAAAATATTCTTTTAATTTTAATAGGAGAAATTGTATTATTTTCTTGTATATTTGACTAAAACTTGAATCTATATGTATATATATATATATAAGCTATATTTTGAAAAAAGTATACCTAAATAATTATAAATTAATAAATAAAGTCATATTATTATTTTTATAAAAAATATGTAGTCTATTTTAATCCCCTGCGGGGTTCTTGTGGGGATCAGTCCCTGCTGGGACTGGGAATGGGGGACATCTTCCCCTGGTAGGCTTAGCGCGGCTGTGCTAGCGGGGGTCAGGGCAGGGGCTACGGGGGCCTCCCCCGAGACCCCTGTCCCGTTGCCACCCCTAACTGCCCCTATCTCGAAGTACACCTTCACCAGGAAGGGCGAGGTGCTGGATGCCTGGATTACACCTCCTCGGGAGCGACAGACTGCGTGTTGGAGGTGCATGAGACGATCTTCGACATGAGCACGCTACAGGTGAGTGATCGAGTTTGGTTAATTTGTTCTACCTGCGGTTGTGTCATTGTTGATTAGCCAAATAGGCGAGGCTAATCGTACCGGCCTAAAGTATAGTACTATTGGTCTGACCTAGACATGACACGATTTTGGACTAAACAGGTTATACCGGCTCAGTTTGACGTGATGTAACGTACTTGGGTTGCGACCTCGGCCCAGCGGGCTGGCTCAGCATAGCACGAACAGTACCATGCCATGCTAGGCACGGTTTAGACACAGGTGAGCATGGCACAGCTTGCTAGGTCTGGCGATGTGAGAGCCCAGCTAGGAGGTGGAGGGGGGCTGAAGGCGGCCGGCGGCAGATCTAACATGTGGCGGCAGTAGTGGAGCCAAGATGCTGGGTGGCGGGCTAGATGCAGCTCATCGGCGGAGGAGGGACTGAGGGAGGGAGGGGATGAAGCAAGCATAGGTAGAGGGCGAAGGCGGTGGGGAGGAGGGACTACACATATTTGTCTAAATATGCTGTATCTATTTTGGGTTTTGATTTCTTAGATCGATATAGACAGTGGCGGAGAGAGGGGGGCTGGGGGGCCTGGCACCCCCCATCCTTCTACCAATCATTGAGCATGCCCTCCATTTTTGAAGTAAATTGCCCCCCAAAGTACTGCTTTAGCTTGGAAAGAATGCTTCTCTCATGTTCATTATCAACATTCTTATCAAAGAGCAATCTCCTTCCAAGCTTCTTCCTGCAATACATTTTTCCAGAGAAATCTCAACTTCAAAATATATAGGTTATAACTTATGTTAAAGCTGTAATTATAACATCCAAGCTAATAAAAACCACAAACCTGTGAAACTCAATAAAGAGATCCTTATCGCTGATGTATGAGGAGCTTCACAACCTGGAGACAATTCAGCATTGAGCGAAAGAATTTGTAAACTTGTGTGTGCAAACAGTATTGCAATAACTGTACCTTCTCAAGGGTCTCTTCTATAGCTTCATCACTTAGCTTTTCACCTCCACCTTTTCTTAAGATGCTATCACAGAATGCTGCTAACATTTCAGCACTAGTGCAGCCAGCAACATCTTTGTTGCAAAAAAAATTCGAAGGCCTCCTGAAGAGCCTGAGCACAGATAAGAGTATAGAGCGAGCCAAACAGTATTACCTCAGGTTTTAGCAAACAATAAGGATATAAGACAAAGTATGACGTTGGAAATATTTGAGCTAGTGAACCTTGTGAAATACAGTGTTGTCTTGGAAACAGTTAGTGACAGATGCTATGTATTTGTCGTCGAGTTCTATGACTTTGCGCACATAATCCTAAAATCACCAGAAACCCATTAGAGGGGTTTGACACTTGACTTTCTCTCTACCTTTTTAATCATGAATTTAGGAAGAGTTTGACACTCATGATCCTAAGGAGAACAGTTTGCTGCTCCCTTACTTGAGGAAAAGGTCAAAAATTATTGAGATAGTTGCAGCGTGTGATATAGTTTTTGCTTTATCACATTCAGGGGTGTGTGCTGCTTTTAGTAGATGTATGCTTGTCTTCTTGTGGTGTACGTCTGCAGTTCTGCTTCATGTGGTCATACTGAGATGCCCTTCTTATATTTCCAGTGACAAATAGGAGAATATGCTTTCTGAATGGAAGTTCAGATGAAGTTATTCACAGTTTATTTTACAACAAGAACAATGAGTCACTCATTACCGTGTTAGTATATGGTTCTGAAAATTTTAGTGCCTTGCGATGCAGGACAACTCAAATAGAGTAAGCTTTGTGTTCCATATGTTTTGTTTGGTAATTTATATTGAAAAGGAATTGACCGCAAATATTAGTAATGATGATATTATTAAGGCTTATGATCTTGCTGGTAGTCGTAGAGCTAAGTTTAAGTTAATATAGATGTAATTTTCTTTGTATTGTAATTTGCAAAACATATTACTCTGATATGTGACTATTGGATCGGTAAATCCAGTATAGTTCATTAGTTCTACTCTACTTGTTGTCCATGTTGCCCCCTCCCCATATCCAATTCCTGGCTCCCCTGGACATAGAGGCCAACTAGGCAAATATAGAGAGAAAAGGGGCCCTAAGGGAAAGGATAGATCAAAAGATAAGGCAAAAGCGGAAATAACTTTTTTTGAGAGCTGGAAAACAGAAAGAAAATTACAAAGCTGAGGTTATCATTACTTCATAGTATCTGCATTCTGTCCTTCATACCGAACTTCATTATGAATATTGAACTCAGGAACAACAGATCTTGTTAGAAGGGAGATAGAAGAATTGCAATAGGGAAGAAATTGCCGGATGTTGCTCCTCTTTCTTAACAGCTGTTAGGAAAGAACAGCAATGTTAAAAATATTATTCCCTTTTTGGTACGAAATAATGCACCAAGCAGATGAATAGTTAACCAGGCCCTTTTTGCTGTTCCGAAGGTGTATATATATTCTCTCCCCTAGCTGACATCTAACTGTGCATTCCTTCTGTGGCAGTGCCGAATTTACATCAATTACTTTGCATGCATGAGGTATTATAAATTATTTGCAAATCTCAAATGTCCCTTCATGCCTTTTGTTTTTGGAAGCCAAGTATCTTTGACTTGTATCAATCTTTAAATGCATGCGTTTTGACCCCTCCAGTTTATTAGTCTGTCTGTAATGTTGTCTTGCCACAGGTTGTATTCGACCTGAATCGTCAATTTCCCAGGTTGAGGTTTTAGTTCAAGTTTTCAGATTTTGCTTGAATTATATGTTCTCGTGTGTTCAGGTGCGGTGTAGAGTTGGAGAGATTCATCTGTTCAGGTTTCAGGCTGCTTGCTTCGTTCCTTGTTCGAGTCTTCAGGTGCTAGGTTTCAGGCTTTCAGGTTATGGTTGTGGCATCATGTTTTGGGTTCGTAAATCTGGTTTTTCATTGACAACAACGTATTATCAAGTCACATGTCTGACAACCAAGAATATGCTTCCTGGTCTGTGTGGCAGCGCTGATCACTAAACTCGAAATAGAGGAACATGGAATTCATTAATGATGAAGTTCCATTACAATGTTACATGGACTAGAAAAGCGTTGTGTGTCCATTCATGTGCCTGCGAGCACAGGTACGCGCTGCTGGGATACAAGATCTGAATCTGTCATCTCAGCGGATAATCTCAGTCATGCTAATAATGGAGGCAAAAACGAATGAAATTAGCAATTTCAGACAGAGTCGTTCAGGTAATAAGATCAATTGGCGATTATTGTCATTTCTGTCTGGATGGTACTACTGGGCAATCATTTTACAATTGCCATATTAGCGGCCTGGTACATTTTTTTTAGTTCAGCAAACATGTCACAAAGCTCACTATACTTTTTAGAAAAAAAGAGCATCTCTACGGCAATATGAATTGTTCACCTACCACGTTAACTTTTTAAAGATTACAAGCTAGAATTTCAGAAGTCGGAGATAAATCCGCTATCTCAAAAAGAGCAGGCACATACTTTTTCACTGAATTGTACTTGTGTTCACGTAAAACCGGGCACTAGGATTTGAATTCCAGTGGATCTCACTAAGAGGTTGTTCCTCATCTGCAAGGCTAACTCTGTTATAAATAGAAGGATGTATATGAACTTTAAAGCTCCGTTAGCACCATAGAAATTTTACCATATTCCTCCGAAAACTAAATCTTTTCCAGTGAAATTGTTGTAAATTCCTACATTCCAAACATACTCTAAGGCTTAAGTAAAGAAAGAAAATAGCCTTTTCAAACAAAAACGAATAAAAATATCACCGTTTCCCATGTTTGACCAAGAAATATCCCTTGCACTGCTAGCCGAGCAATCATCATAGGATCCAAAATGAACGGCAGAAAAAATCATTGACCAAATATAACGCAATGCATAATAAAATATTTTCTCTGTTGTGGTGTGTACTGGGGGTTGCGTTGCCGGTAATCAAGTACTCAAACTCTTCAACAAGTATACAAAAGATTTAGTACTGACAACATTTCTCTCTTTATTGATATTTTCATAATTCATATACAAATAGCCAGCCCCTACGGCAAGAACTCAAAAGCTAATCTAATAACAACCAAAAGTTATATTACAATACAAAAAGAAACTCTATAGGCATATCTAAGTGTAGAATAAACCATAACACCAAACGTCATCTATATCGTAGTACTCCTTAGCGTCATCTTCGTAGATTTCTTCATTTTCTTGGCAAGCATCTTCTGTTTAGGATTTTAGCAAGTAATGAGTACAATCAAACGTACTCAATAAGTCACATAGGAAAATGCTATATAACTACTTGCCAAAATTTTTAAAAGATGGGGATATAGTGGTTTTACTAGAGTATTTGTGGATGCAATTTTATTAGCGAACGTTTTTAAACACAGAAGAATATTAACTTCTTAAGAAATTGGGGTTTCAACATCTCGATTGCCAAACTTCCACATTTCCAAATTGTTTCCAAGTCTACTTATGCTTCGCAATTGGAATCACCCATTAAACACAACTTCATTTACCGGAAGCACGGTGTATTCGAATACTATTTACAAATGACTCTATAGAGTTGTCCAGCTTTACCCACAAGATTTCTTAACTCCCGCGTCCGGGTTGAAGAAAACAAGATTTTCACTACTCATCACTTTGTATAGCCTCTACCTTGTAGGGATTAGGTAACATAGGTAGTCGGCATTCCACTGGCTAACACGGAAAGCGTGAGGAGGAGCGCCAGAGAAAGCGTGAACTGGCGGCCAAGGCCATGGTCGACGACGAGGACTACAACAATGAGTTTAGCCATAAGGGCAAATGGCCATGTTCCACGCAGTAGTTCAATGCTCTTCGTCCATGTGTCCCATGTATTTCTAATTCCCTAAAGGCATGCGTGTACCATCCTTGGTTCCTTAGCCTGCGTGTCATATAACCCCCTTGTCGGATGAATGGTCGTGTTGTTTTTCTTACGTCATTTATCCAAAGTTCTCCGTGTATGATTTCCCGGTTGCATCGCAATATCACATACCTTCCTACTTATGAATCGTTGCTACCTCAATTGTGCTCACAAAATTTTCATAAACTTTATCGCACTACAACAACATATGACGGTCACAAAATGTTATTGTGAGTCCAACAAATTTTGTACGATTCACAATCTACGAAAATCAGAAATGGATCAATCGACATTGTCCACCCTTTTATCTAAAAAAACAACTTACAAACAAGATTTCATAAATGTTACCTATCTACAACAATAGCCAATTACCCCCCACAATTATTTCTATCAGATTAATAAAATAATTGTATTTGTTAAAAAATCACACAACTGTTGGGTGACTTGGGGTCTTGTCACTCCATGGTTGGGTGACATGGTCTAGTTGCCCAACAGTTGGGCAACTTGACCACGTGTCACCCAACGGTTGTGTGACTAGCCCAAGTCACCCAACCGTGGAGCAACATATGGTCAAAACTGCAAAAAAGCAGGTATAATACTATCATTCGGAAATAAAAATTGATTATTTAAAAAATTCAAGTAGATTGTGTGTAAACTTCAAAATATCATGGAAAAGGAGATGCATATGAGTACCTGTAAATCCATGTGATGTTTCCCAGATTGGCAACAATGTCCTAGATTCCTTCCATCCATGTCATCATTAATTACCTCTTAATACTTGAGATGACAAATTTCATAAGGCAGTTGGAAGCTTGCGATTAGGGTTTCATGTTCTGATGTTGAAAGAGTAAGGGTAGAATACTTGTTTTCATTTGATTTTTTAATCATTTGAAACATATGAGTCTTGTTTACCTGACAAAATGACTAAGGCAACTTTCACTAGTCTACGTGAGAGGGCAAATGACTTGGTGGCTTTAGTACATTCGAATGTATGTGGACCAATGAGCTCAATAGCCAGAGGTGATTTTCTACTTCATAATTTTTACCAATGACTTTAGCAGATATGGTTACATCTACCTAATGAGGCATAAGTCTGAATCCTTTGAAAAGTTTAAAGAATTTTAGAATGAGGTACAAAATCAACTTGGTAAGATAATTAAAGCACTATGATCAGATCATGAAGGTGAATATTTGAGCCATGAGTTTGGTGATCATCTGAAGTAATGTAGAATTATTCCATAGCTAACTCCGCCGAGAACGCCTCATTGGAACGGGATGTCTGAATGTCGGAATTAGACCTTGTTAGACATGGTTCAGTGCATGATGAACCAATGTGATTTGCCATTATCTTTTTAGGGGTATACTCTAGAAACAACTGCATTCATATTAAATAGGGTTCCATCAAAAGCCGTAGAGAAGACACCATATGATATGTGGACAGGAAAGTATCCCAGGTTGTCTTTTCTCAAAATATGGGGATGTGAAGTATATTTAAATGTTTGATGTTTGAAAAGCTCACACCTAAATATGATAAATACCCCTAAGAAAACTAAAGGATATTACTTTTATAAAAGGGATGAGAACAAAGTGTTTTTTTTCTCAAAATGATGTC
Source organism: Dendrocalamus latiflorus (assembly GCA_017311315.1). Lineage (NCBI taxonomy): Eukaryota > Viridiplantae > Streptophyta > Magnoliopsida > Poales > Poaceae > Dendrocalamus > Dendrocalamus latiflorus. Next base: position 23,034,572 of record CM029626.1, on the reverse strand, counting down.
TTTTTGGAGAAAGAGTTAGTCCCAAAATAATTTAGTAGAAGCATGGTGAGACTCGAAGAAATTAGAGACCCATTAGAAAATGTTTCAACTTCTATCGAATCTATATAGAATGTATAAGATGTTGTAGAACCTGTGGAAAAGACACCAACCCCATGTAGGTCTCAAAGACCATGTTAATTGCCAATAAGGTATCGACATGACATTTTATTATTAGACAATGATGGGCCTAAGACTTATGAGGAAGATATGAAATGGGACGACCTAGTCGGCGGTGGAAAGCTTGAAGTGGATTGGAGAAGGGAAAAGTAGGAAGACTAAAAGTTATATTGTTGTATGCTTTTATAACCTTGCGAATCAATTGCTTATCTCGGGAACCGCTTTGGCGGACAGAATGGTAGAAATCGATTGGAATTCTTCTCTTTGAAGTCCATTTGTCTTCACAACTCAAGCGAAATTACCTTATTGACCAAACTCCCTTTTGGTCGATAAGAATCGAAAAGGCTTTGCTTTCAACCATCCCTCATCCACGACGTCACTTTCTCAAGTAAGTTATTTTTACTTGAAGTTGGGGGCTAGATGACGAGGATATAATAATCCTCTAATTATTATGTCATTATATTCTTCGAGTGTACACCTTATCGATAAGGGAGAAGTTTCACAATATAGTCGTAAATCCTTCTATGATTACCAAGTTTCACAATATAGTCGTAAATCCTTCTATGATTACTCCTTGGTCGTAAGTCTACGACCATATAAGTCGTAAGTCCTACTATGACTACTCATTGGTCATAAGTCCTTCTACGATCACATAGTCGAAAGTTATCCTATGACCAGTTTGTCTCCAATTGGCTTGTCTATGATGACCTACTACATCATGAGTCTCTCTGACAAGGCGGTTAAAATGTGTGTTTATTCTTAATAACTGCACATGATCTCTCTTTGACAACAACTGCTGCACCAGACGGTTATCTCCTGAAGTGCTGAGACGTCTTTTGGCGCAGAACAACGGCCGTTGCTTAGTCAACTATATAAAGGTTAACGCCAGAGGGAAAGGGGGTGGACCACATCAAATCAGGAGATAGTGTTAGGCATTTCGTATTACTCTTAGTTGTAATCAATTTCTTTGAGCAATATTCACACATGACGTAGGGCCATTATTCTCTCAGGAAAAAGCCCAAATCTGTATAAAAATTCATGTTCCTTGAATCCAAAAAAATCATACATAAGATTGGTATAAAAACACTCTTTGACACTCCATAGGCACAGCTATCTAGGACAGTTTTACACTCTGTAGAGATTGTACAACTTTATCCACAAGAGATAATCAATTTATATTGTCAGACATAAGATGCTTCCTTTGGCGTGTGACTAAGTGATTATGATAAGGCATTTACAATGTGCAATCTTCAACATGGCCACACCCCACTAAAGTTTCACCACAATATAGAATCCACTAAGTTAGGGCCCCCTCTTGGTCCGTGCGAGTTACCAGTGGCCCCCGTCGAACCCACATTAGTTAGCTAGGTATGTCCCATAGCAGACTTGTGGTCATACATGATGGCATTGTAGCAGTAGCATATAGACCATACCTTAATTAATTGAGCTAGACTTTTTACATACCCATTGTGCCACCAATCACCGACCACCTAACTATTTGCCTAAGTCTAAACATGCTTTTATTTTATTTTGCTAAATATTTTATAAACCTCCTTGACACTCCAATGTCAAGGATACAATTCAAAACTCGTCATTTCATGTGAAATAGTTCGCAAGTCTAGATTTGTCTCTATGCATGTCTAAGCTTTTCTACAAAATTTCTAGTCAATACTAGTGTATTAACTAGAGTTTTATCTATGGTGACAAGGTATTGTGTGATCAATATCAATTTTGGCCATAAATAAGGAATTAGGAATTACCTAAAGTTTAAACCAATATTTAAACTATGCTTGAATAAAAATAATAGGCATAATAATTTTTTAAAATATACATTATTTAAAATATTGGGCTCAATATGATCAATGGTTTAACTTGCCTTGCTCTTCACGTTGGTGATGAGAATCATCAACAGTGTCGTACTCGTTGAAAACATTGTAGCCCACAAGCAAAAATAACCGAAACGGACAAAACTGAAATAAAATTATAAAATAGCCACTAGGGGGTATATTATAGATTTAGATATTTGAATTGCTTAATTCAAAGGTTAGACGGCGGTGAATGGGCTCTTGGAATATTTGTTAAAAAGGGAAATGTTGAAATTGAGAGGGAAGACGGATATTCCAGAGGAATATTTCTCTGGAATATTTCTTTGGGTGAAAATTAAAAAATCAAATTTGATGAGTGGGCTCAGCTTGTCATTGGCTAAGTGAGAGATTAGAGAACAACAAGTAGAAATAGAGGAGGGGCGGTGGTAGTTTGGGAGGACGGTAGTGCCGGCGAGGGGAGGTATGGGAGGCTCGGGAGATCAGCAAAATGTAGTGCAAGGACCATAGGGAAGGGATGGGTGGTGGCGGCACTCTATGGTGTGCCAGTAGCGTGCAGGTGGCATGATGCAGGCAGACGGTTGTGGTAGCAGCACTCCGGTGATGATCGATGGGAAATGGAGCGAGCATGAGCATGACATGGGTGCATGGAGTGCTCTGGTGTGGTTGGTTCGACCGGCGGGAGCCGGAGATGGCAAGCCGACGGTCGATGGTGCATTGGCTAAATTGCTTTAAGGGAAATGTAGATGGAATAGAGAAAATGTTACGGGTGTGAGGAATTGAAGAATGGCTTACCGGAGATGATGAATCAACGACGACAATAGTTTCAGCTAGTTTTGGGGAAGAACTTGATTCGCAGGGATTCGATTCATGAAATCAAATTAATTTAGGGGAAGGTAGAGGAGGAACTAGAACACATTGTGAGTGAACCAAACTTGAATAATCTCACTGGAGAGAGAGAGAGAGATTGTGACAGCGGGGTGGTGGCCGGCATTAGGGAATATGACGCTTGCAATGGCGATGGTGGACAAGAGGTGGTGGGAGTTGAGGAGAGTGTGAAGGGGTGCATTGTGGTCCCAGGACTCCACTTTATAGGGTGAGAGAGGGAAAGAAGGAGCTCAGCCATGACAGGATTGACGACAACCCTTTTGGTTGGCTTCAACGCGCATTGACGTAGATGGAAACCATCGGAATTGATGGCACAAGGTGATGGCAACTCAAATGAAATGGTTTTCTAGATAGACATGGAGGTGGGTGGCGTGGTTGGAGCAGGCGTAGACAGCGGCCATGGCTTGGGCAGTTGGAGCTAGCGCATGGGCAAAATTAGGGATGGCAATCGGGGCGCAGTGGGCATGGGTAGTGCTCGCCCATACCCATACCCGCAACCTCGATTTACGCCCACGAGCATACCCACGAAGGACAACGGGCGAAGAACCTCGCCCGTGGGTACCTGGCGCCTGTGGGCATGCCCGTTTACCTGTGAACTGAGTCACCGTATGAGAGTTGAACTAATGACACAAATACATATAAGTAGTAGTTGTTGCTAGTAATTGGGTGTGTAAACGAAGACCAGATATATATAAAGCATCACATTCATATCAATATATGTCCTTAATTTCCTCATCTCAACGCGCCATACATACATACATACATACATACATACATACATACATACATACATACATACATACATACATACATACATACATACATACATACATACATACATACATACATACATACATACATACATACATACATACATACACACACACACACATACATACACACACATACACACATACATACACACATACATACACACATACACACATACACACACATACACACATACACACATACACACATACACACATACACACATACATACACACACACACATACACACATACATACACACATACATACACACATACACACACATACACACATACACACATACATACAAGTAGTACTGTTTGATTGTTGTTTGGATACAAATGCATACACCTCATAATACTCTGCTACTTAAATTGAGGGATACAAGTCACAAAGCATTACCAAAACCTTGGAGGTTGGAGGCAGTCGCAGACTCGCACTTCTCAGTCGGGCTTTGAGGACGGCGGTGAGGAGGGAGTTGAGGGCTGCGCAGAGGAGTAGGCAGCCAAGTGGGAGGCTGAGGGGCAGCAGGCGGCTTGGTGGGGGGCGAGGGTGGCAGACGGCTAGGTGGGGGCCCGAGGGGCGGCAGGTGGCCAGGTGGGGGCCTGGGGGCGAGGGGCAGCAGCCGGCTAGTTGGGAGGCAAGGGATACAGCCAGTCGGGTGGGGGTGAGGGATGGCCGAGAGGAGGATGAGGCCAAAGAAGATTGGTGGCGCTGGATCTGGAGGATGAGGCGGCTGGATTTGGAGGATGAGGCGGCGAGGGGTGGTCGGGAGGAGGATGAGGCCGAAGACGTTTAGTGGCGGCTGGATCTGGAGGATGAGGTGGCTGGATCTGGAGGATGAGGCGGCGAGGGGTGGCCGGGAGGAGGATGAGGCCAAAGATGCTTGGTGGCGGGCCTGGTGGCTTGGACGCTTGGTGGCGACGAGGGATGGACGGGAGGACTATGGAGGATGAGGTCGAACCGTCGAAGACGCTTGGAGGATGAGGCTTCGCTTGGTGGCGGCTAGATTCTGAATTTGGGGATTAGAGTCCTGGGAAGACTAGGGTTTCACACTATTTATACTATTGGACTGGCCCACCTATAAGGATGCGGGTAAATGGGCGAGACGGGTACAGGTGGAGCTTACCCATACCCATGCCCATTTACCCGATGGGCAGAGAATTCCCCCATTTTCATGCCCATGGCAAAGAATACATCCATGCCTGGCTCCATTAGGGTATTTACCCATGAACACATGGGTAAATGGGCATAATTGCCATCCCTAGGCAAAATAGAGGAGAGCAAGTAGGCAAGGGAAAAAGAAGAAAGAAGGAAAAGAAAAGTCAAGGAAAGAGGAATGGGCCAGCTGGTCCAAGAAAAATTAGGCTCAGAACAAGGGAAACGAAAATAGGGTTGCCCCAGAGAAATGAAGTTGGTATTTTTTTTTTCTGGAGTTTGAATTTTGTATTTTTCTAGATTTTCAATTGGAATTTGAATGAAGTTTAGATTTTGAATCTGGAATTCGATTTGAATTTCATATTTGAATTTGAAAATCGGAGATTAACTTGCAGGATTACAAAAAATACAAATATTTTGAAATAACTAAATTTGAAATTAATTTTTATGGAAAGGCAAATTTTAGTACGTTACACACGCCTGCAAACTTGTTACTACAAGTGTACTACTCTGTTTTCCCGATCTTACCATCTCGACTACACCGCCACCGCCCAGATTGACGTTAGCGATGTCGGATTTCAACTCTGGCCACCACTAAGCAACTTCATGCTCTTTCCTAATGCCATTCCCCCATTTATTCCTCTCGATTTTGCCTCCTCGTTCCTAAATTCCACACTCTCCCTTCTCGGTGGGTACAATACTCTTTATGACTACTAACGTTCTTTGGCCACTACTCAATTCCATCTACGACTACTGTAGCCAACGACCATAGCAGCTAGCAACTCAATGATCACTACAGCTTATGGCTTTACATCCATTGTGGCTACCGACCTTATGAGTACGACTTACAACTTCTTTGACACTTGAATGTTCCGACCGCTATGGCACTTGGACGCTCTGACTACCAATTACCGACTATTGACCACTGCGCTTCGACTACACAGGTCTTCAGCCCACCGTAACTCTGGTTGTACCACTCGCATAGAGCTGGTACTACCAGTCTTCAACCACGAAGGTCTTCTGAGCGCTGAACGGGTACTGCAACTTATGACTATCGACTACCGACTAGGATCTTTAGGTTTTGACTATCGACTACCGATGAGGTATCGTAACTTATGACTACTGACCGGATACTGTAACTTACGACTACCGACCAGGTGCTGCAACTTATGACTACCGGCCAGGTACTGTAACTTATGACTGGCGACTATGATGAGGTACCGTAACCTAAGACTACCGATCGGGTACTGTAACTTATGACTACCAACTAGGCTTTGTAGGTTTCAAACATACGACCACTTATAGCTATTGGCTACTGGAGCTTATGACCATTATAGTTACCGACTACCGGAGCTTATGACTATTATAGCTACCGACCATTGGAGCTTACGACCACTATAGCTACTAGCCATTGGAGCTTACAACCACTATAGCTATTGACTACTGGAGCTTACAACCTCATGACTTCTGACTTCTAACTGCTTCCAACTTTTGACTACTTTAGCTCTCTTTTCAACTTTGACTATTGTTAGTAGTTGAAAGTTATGACTACGATTAGGAGTTGAAGGTTACAACTAAATTATGACTATTGTAGTCGAAAGTTATGATTACACATGTGGTCAGAGATTATGACCATGGTAGCAGTCGGGGATCTCGACTTCAGTAGTGGTCGAAGGCCTCGACTTCAGTAGCTGTCAAAAGTCTCAACTTCAACAGCGGTTGAAGATTTCAACTACGTCTATGGACGAAGATTTTGACAACAGCAGCGATCGAAGATTTTGATACCAACTATAGTCGAAGATTTCAACCATGACAACGGTTGAAGATTTCGACAACGACAATGGTCGATGATCTTGACACCGGATGCGATTGAATATTTTGACACAGCAGTGGTCGAATATCTCGACTATGGATGCAATCGAAGATTTCAATAATGGTAGTGATCGAAGGTCTCGAGATAGCCGCGATCGAAGATTTTGACACAACAGTGGTCAAAGATTTCGATGCCCAACTGCAGTCGAAAATCTCAACAAGTAGCGGTTGAAGATCTCGACACGGTAGTGGTCAAAGATCTCAACACGGCAGTGGTCAAAGATCTTGACACAATAGTAGTCAAAGATTTTGATGCCCAGCTGAGGTCAGAAATATCGACACGACAGCGGTTGAAGATCTCTACATAACATCGGTCAAAGATTTCTGATCGACTACGGTCAAAGATTTCAAGAACAGCAGTGGTTGAATATCTCGACACGACAACGATCGAAGATCTTGACATTAGCTACGATCGAAGATTTTGACACTGGTAATGGCCGAAGAGTTTGACTATGATTACGGTTGAAGATTTTGACACCCGGTTGCGATTAGAAATCTTGACGCGGTAGCGATCGAAGATCTCGGCACATCAACGGTCAATGGTTTCAACATGTCAATAGTCAAAGGTCTCGACATGTGAGTGGTTGAAGATGATGGACCATGTGGAGGTGACCCCGAGTGTGTGATGAGTAATTGACATCGGTTTAGGAAAGTCGAGTTTGGGTTATGTGGTTCGGACCATGTCGTTTGCGTGGTGCAATCGGTTTCGGTCAGACTTGGTCAAACCTGGTGAATTTTGGACACTATTGGACCCATGCATACACGAAATTCCAGTTTTGGCCCCCCCGGGAAAAAATTCCAAAAGTAGACCCCTTGTGAGTGCGGGACCACGCCTGGCCGCCACGTGGCCCGGTCGTGTGGACTGGTACCGCACGACCGCACTGTTCATCGGGTCGTGCGGTACCAGTCCGCACGACCCGCCTGGCGCCGCTCTGACCGCGCGATGCCGTCGCCCGAGCGCACGTCTCCCGCCCGCCCGCGCGTCTGCTTTCGCCCGAGCGCGTGTCTGCCTCGTGAGCGCGCGACCGCTGTGCCGACCGCACGTCCTCCCGCCCCGAGCGCGCGTTAGGGTTAGGGTTTGGCTGAAGGGTTTCAAATTTCCGTGATTTTTGTAAGTTTTGGCAATTTTGTAGTTGTAATCTGGGAAAGAATTTGATAAAGTTGTAATAACAGATTATGTTCATTATAAGTTGTAGATGCATAAAAAATTTTGGTAAATTTTTTTAGGAACGATTGACCGTAGAACGGTCGATACATAAAGTGGTAAGTGAATTTTAGGGTTTGGTCTGTTTCTTAGGGTTTGCAATCTCCGTGATTGTTTTCAGTTTTGGCAATTTTGTAGTTATAAACTGGGTAAAAATCAGATAAAGTTGTAATAAAAGATTATGTTCATTGTAAGTTGTAGATGCATAAAAAATTTTGGTAAATTTTTTTTAGGAAAGATTGACCGTAGAACGGTCGAGACATAAAGTGGTAAGTGATATTTCGAAGGTTAGTGAGAATTCGTGTACGGTGAGGACCGCTATGTTAATATTGTTAAATGAGGTGCTACGTGAATCATGGAATGCGAAAATACGAGATATTGAACTTCATAATACAGTTGGGAGTAACATGCCGCGTAGATTTTTATTACATGCATAACATATAGCATGATATGCGACTAACCCACCCAACTGCTCGTACGACCTACTGTGTGGACCGGGGCCACTTTCCCTTCCTTGCCCGCTCGGCGTTGAACTCCTCCGCGGCCTCTTTTGCCTTAGCCGCAATTTCCCTCTTTCTCTCGCGCTCCATCTCGCGAGCCTCCCGCTCCCTACGCGTGCACGCTTCAAGATGAGCTTGCGTCTCGCGCTGTATACGCAGGGTGTGCTCGTGCTTGCGGCGCTCCTCCTCCAGCAACTCCTTCTCCTTTGTGACATTCCACTCCTCGAAGTCGAGGGTCCATTGGTCCTCAGGGTGGATCTCAAGATCGATCCATTTGCGGTAGCCACACAGGGGCTCCGGAGACTGTAAATACATGGGAGATATTGTTAGTGCGTGCTGTGAAGGAGAAAAGGTAGGGGAAAAGGAGAAAAGATATTGTTACCGGCTGCCGATAGGTTGCGGTGTCAAAACGGCGGTTGGGGTAGTCACTGGAGTAGTTTGCGCAACCCCAGTAACGCATACCTAGACTGATGCTGTGCTTAGACTTGAAGAACTTGCACACGTCCCCGCACCAACAAAGGGGAGGTGTCTCCCCCTCAGGTGGTAGTTGTGGCGAACGCTCGGTGGGGACGTCCGGGATGGGGTTTTTGCTACGCGGGCGCTCTGGGGGGGACCTTTCATCGTAGCACGATGGGCTTGTTCTACCCGAGCCTGTATCGCCCTTATTTTCTCATCGCGTGCGGCATCGCGGGCCGCAGCTGACCGTGCTATGTCACGGGTCTCCTCCCAATCCTTCACCATCTTGTCCCATTGCTTCTTCTTGCCTTTTTCCATCCCGGTTGGGTAAGGGAAGCGCGATGTAGTATGGGGGTTGGATGTGCAATGTTCGCTGGGAAATGGAATGCATACCAATTTATAGGGGCCGTTTTGTCTCTACTCGTACGTCTAAAGCTGGTCCGCGTGGTCGTAGTAGTGAGTACAGATGGGAGTGCTGCGGTACCACTGAAAAAGGTCCCGTTTTGTAATGTCTCTGAGCAAAGCTGCCCTGATTTGTCATCTCACTGAGCAAAGCTGACCTCTTGTTGTCATGTCACTGAGAACAGCTGCCCTCTTTAGTACTGTCACTGCCCAAAGCTGGCATGTTTTGTCATCCCACTGAGCAAAGCTGCGCCGTTTCGTCATGTCACTGCGCAAAGCTGGCATGTATTGTCATCTCACTGAGCAAAGCTGCCCCGTTTTGTCATGTCTCTGAGGAAAGCTGCCCCGTTTTATCATGTCACTGCGCAAAGCTGGCATCTTTTGTCATCTCACTTAGCAAAGCTGACCCGTTTTATCATGTCACTGCGCAAAGTTGGCATCTTTTGTCATCTCACTGAGCAAAGCTGCCCCGTTATGTCATGTCTTTGAGCACAGCTGCTCTCTTTAGTAATGTCACTGCCCAAAGCTGGCATCTTTTGGCATCCCAATGAGCAAAGCTGCCCCGTTTTGTCATGTCACTGCCCAAAGCTGGCATCTTTTGTCATCTCACTGAGCAAAGCCGGCATATTTTGTCATTTCACTGCGAAAAGCTGTCCTCTGTCATCTCTTTGAGCAAAGCTGCCCCGTGTTGTCATGTCACTGAGCAAAGCTGGCCTCTTTTGTCATTTCACTGCGAAAGCAGACCTGTTCTATCATCTCTCAGAGCAAAGATGGCCCGTTATGTCACGTCTGTGCGAAGAACTGTCCTTTTATTTGTTTGAGGTGAATGCAGCAAGTTTTCTCGTTTGGTATAAGTAGCACGGTTGGGGTCCCAGCACATTGTTCAGTCGAATAAAGAAGTACCCTGTCTTTCGTGCTTGAACAAACCATGTCGAAAGCTGAGGGGCCAGTGGGATTTGGGTCACCGAAGGACGACATTCCCTTAGAAAGGAGGGATATGTTCGGTCCACAGTACCGATTGATACCAAGTCGGCGTGCTCAACCAGCGTGGCCGAAATGCAGGCACAATGAGTACGCGGTCGTCCAGATCTTGGATTCCCCGAACGATGGCGGGCGACGTTTCTTCCGATGCTCACGCTCCGGGGTACAATTTAGTAATATTACATTTTTGTATTGCTTATGGACCCGCGAAGTTAACCGTCCTTTTTTTGCAGATGGCAAAATGCGACTTCTCCCGCTGGATCGACCCTCCTCATGAACGGTATGTTGATCGTTATGTGGATACATTATGGGCTCGAATATGGGACTTGGAGTACCGAATGGAGAGCCTCACTGAGGAGAACAACGACCTCCGCGAACAGATGCAACGCGAGAGGGGCAACGAGGAGGTCGTGAATATAGGAAGCTCTTATGATCCCACATGTTGCTGCGCGAACCCGAGCTGCATATGTGCATGCCACTCCCACGACGGCCAGCCACGTCCGAGGCGGCCCCCTCAGCAATTCTCCATGTGGGTGCCACGAGGCTCGTTTGGCATGTAGGTAACGAGGGTTATGGTTGTGTTGTATTGTAGTTCATGTATGCGTTGAATTAAAATGTTGGGTGTACTACTTTCCATAAATTCTGTGTGTGCAATGTATGTGTTGTTTCGTGTTGTAAGTGTGTGACGCCTTCATTATCTGGGACCTTCAGGTTCTATGGCCTCTTTCCATAACGATGTAATGTGCAACGTTGTTAAGCATGTGATGGATTGGTTGTTATCTTCGTGGAGTTGTTATGACAAGCCAAAAAATGCAATACTGAGCAAAGATGCCCCGTTTTGTCATCCCACTGGGCAAAGCTGGCCTGTTTTGTCATGTCACTGCGGAAAGCTGGCCTCTTTTGTCATGTCACTGCGGAAAGCTGGCCCGTTTTGTCAAGTCACTGGGCAAAGCTGCCCCGTTTTGTCAAGTCACTGGGCAAAGCTGCCCCGTTTTGTCAAGTCACTGTGCAAAGCTGGCCCGTTTTGTCGTGTAACCCAGCAAAGATGCCCTCTTTTGTCATGTCACTGAGCAAAGCTGCCTTCTTATTCTGTGGTCTTTGTGCGTGAGGCTGTCCCCCCAGGCTATAAAAGGGGGCCATTCCTCACCTAGTCCCGTGCCTTGTTATCACACAGCCTATAAAACGGAGTCATCCCTCACATGTTATCAGTCACCTCCTGAGTTAGTTGTTCGCAATCTTTGTAGTTTTCTTTCGTGCTCACTCCCCCGGAGTAGGCAATGAGTCAGCTCAGCGCGTCTTCATGGGCACCCACGGTGATGTGCCCAAATTGCAACACGGTGGTTAGACGTAGGACATCACAGACGGCCGCGAATCCTGGCCGACACTACTACAAGTGCCCCCAACACTCGGTAAGTCTGATTGTTTCGGGTTCATTCAAATCGTGGTGGTATGTTTAATAATCGTCTTGTCATGGAATCGCAGGAAGCTGCTGGTGGTTGCCGATTCTGGGTGTGGGAGGATGAAATGGGAAATAGGACAGACACTGTTCGCCGTGAGAGAGTTGTCGTGGGGGGTTGTGACCCCGTCGGGATGCGGCATCGTTTCGACAGACTAGAGTGGAAGATAAATTTAATGTTGTGTGCTATTTTGTTTCTTGTGTTTATTGTTATCCTAAAGTTGTAGTGCTGGAGGTTCTCCTCGTGTATGTTGTCAATGTTTTATGCTATGTTGTCGTCAAGGTCTTTTGGTAATGTTTTATGTACGGTTGTGTTGTATTTTAGTTGTTGTGTTCGTTGGTGTGTTCGTGGTTGTACTACTTGCTACATTTCAGGTACGCGCAATGTATGTGTTGTTTCGTGTTGTCATTGCCTGATGCCTTCTTATTATGTGGGTTGTCCCGTGTTGTCATCTCTCTGTTGGATGTATGCCCTAGTAAATCAAAGAACTTAGAGCAACCCTTTTATACTGGAAACCATCTTTGAACATCAAACCATCAAGCACTTGAAAAACATCACAAAAATTACAAAAGCACAATTAAAAAAATTCATTCATCATCTCCTTCTCGCCGCCTCGTACGGCGCAAATGATCCTCTGAGAAGGTGAACCTACTAGGGGAGCGTGGTGCATCGCGAAGATCGTAGCGCGAGGGCTGTGGCCGAGGCGGTGGTGGGTACAACTGTGTGGACAGTTGCGACGGCTGGCCAAAAATGAAAGATCCCAGCCATTCAGAGGAGGTGTCTACGTCCTGCTTAGATGGTACAACTGAATTAGGCAATGGAAAGTACAAAAATTGTTATTATGTATAGCTTAGAACGTTAGTGCATGACGTCGCCCTCCGTGATGACGTCGCCCTCCGTAGCAGCGTGCTATCCTATCGCAATTGCTGCAAGACGCACATGTTGTTAGACATAAATGGTAAATAAGCCGATCAAAAATAGTTGGCAATTGTCGAACCGCCGGTCCGAAGCGCGTGGAGGCCGAGCCACCGTAGCTGGCCCGACTCTCGGACTGGGATGGACGCGACGTCGATGGCCGTGCTGATGGTGGTGCTGACGGCGGCGTGGAGGGAGGTGGTGGTCCCTGGCCACGTCCGCCACCGCGTGTAGCAACAACGTCATCTCGGTGGCGACCACAACTCAAGCCCCGTATCGCACCCCTTGCAGTTTCGCTGATGCTGCGCATATAACCTACCCACCGAGATTCGGTATTCGACTTCCTACGTCGTATAGCCTCATTAGCCTCGTCGTCGATATGATGTAATCGGTCCACCTGCAGTGAAACAAACAGTCAGTTCAAACATAATCCTGCACTGCGTAACGACATAGTAATCTCGTACCGCCTGGTCGACCCGTGCCGCTAGATGACGGTCTGGACCTTCCTGTATAGCGGCCTCGTGAATAGCCTGAAGTGTAGGATGTCGCACCTCCCCTGTAGTAAGCCTAATGCGGGTCCGTGGAGTGTACCAGTCAAGGTATGCCCTATACGTCGAGGGGTCGTCGGGGTCGTCCGGCCGTGTCTCATCCACAACCATCGTATCCGCATGCTCAGACCACATGTCTGTCCACACCCACTGTGTGGCTCTCCAATCTTCTGTCGCTCGCCCTCTCCTCGATTGCCTGCAAGTGCATTGAGACAGTACAACAATTAGTAGGGTAGTGACATTGAGACTATTGCAGTAATTAAATTTGGGGTGTAGTGACATACCGGTGGGTGATATCCACAAGAGGGCGTCCTGCCATGGGAGGGACATGCTGGTACAGGCCGAACTGTCTCATGACTCGGTGTGGGCTGTACGGCTCGACGCAGTGTGAGATGACAACCCGTGGGGGGCCGTGTCCGCAATGAACCGTGGAGACCATGGCCACCAGACTACGTCGCCAAACGGCAGAAGCTCGAACCTCTGGTGGAAATCCGTGTACGCACGTCTCGGTCTATCCCTGGCCCACCTCAACTGACCATGCGTCCAACGTGTACCCATTGTGGGCGCATCAACGAGATCGTCGCCATGATCGGGGCCGTACAACTGCGGGATGAGGGCATAAGGGTGCACAACAACACGACCAAAGGAAGGCCTGCCAACGGGGAAGTGTTCCCATGACCACAACTGAAGGAGAAGGTAGCAGGCGGCTAGGACCGGCTCGCTGGCCGCGGTACGCTGCGAGGCGTCACACAAGCCTCGGTATGTGGAGCTAAGAACTGCTGATCCCCAGCTGTACTGTGGCTGCTGACCAGGCCAGCCATCCGCCAAGGACTCCGCTAGCTGCATGTAGCTAGGCTGCACGGAGTCTCCAATCGTGCTAGGGAACAAGACGTACCCGAACAGATATAGCAGGTATGCAACGAAGTGCGTCCGCACCGCGTCCTCATCTGCGTCTGCAGGACAGGTCATGTAGCGACGAAGCCATCCATGTGGCACCCCAGCTGCGTTGTCTCGGATCTGATGACCGAACCGGTGACCCAGACGGACCTTCCAATCTGCTGCCTTTGGGGGTGGCACCACAGCAGCACCACGGACGGGTAGACCTGTAATCATCATGACGTCCTGCAGAGTAACTGTCATCTCCCCCCACCGGAAGTGGAAGGTGTGAGTCTCCGGCCTCCATCGATCAACGAGAGCGAACAGCAGTGGCGCATCATACTGGAACCCATGCGGTAGATCCAACATGCGGGCAATGGGCAGCAGACCGGTGTCCCGCAGTAGTGGGATGTACCGCTGGTCGAGACGCCAGTTCTCTTGGGGGCCCCTAAGGACGAAGCAAGAAGGCCCGTGTGCGGGTGCCGACAACCACACATGGCATCGGTGGTGCTCGTCCCAACGGGGCTCTAGCAGCTCGAACGCCATGTCCTGCCAAAGAAGGATAACAAGTTAGTGTAAATTGTAACAAAATGTGCAACAAATAACAAGATAATTAACAACAAATGTAATGACAGGGAAACGTACGGAATGTACAAAAACATACATAAAATGTGCACACGAATATGACCCACACGACAAGGAAACATATGGAATGTGCGAAAAGATACATAACATGGTAATGTGGAACACATAGCTACACCGAGCCAACAATTCAGCGTACACCTCCTGAATAATACATTACATATGGATTTTGGTTGGTACTACGGAGCGTTGCTTGATGCCGGCCTGTTTGGGCACTGACTGAGGGAGTGGCCAATCGTCTTGCATAGCCTACACTTCGGGCGCCGAACACGATCCCCTCGCTAGCTCTCATCCATGTCGTTGCGGATGCGACGGCTTTGTCGTCTTCCACGACCGACATGCTTCAGTGCATCGTTGGGCACCCACTTTATCTCCCCCGGCCATAATTCCCTGTAGTGCATGTCTACCCCGTAGGAATGGAACTCTGCACTCCAGGTTGCATACAAGTGCTGCATGTCGTAGTACTTGGAGATGTACTGTGTCGACGCCTGGTTCCATACAGCGCAGGCCGCGTACACATGGGAGCATGGCTTGTGCAGAAGCTGGGGCTTGTTGCAGGTGCAAGATGCTTCATCACCAATCGTGCATACCTGCTTGCGCTCCCCTCTACTGTGACCCATGACGTACTTCTGCCTTAGGCGGACCTCAAACTTCCTCCTTAAGCCATCAATGGGCTGAGCAATGTGGCATCGAGCCTTCTCCATCTTCCTGTCCATGAAGGCCTGCATGACCTCAGAGTATTGCTTGTTTTCCTCAAGGTGCTTCTGCGCCATCATGGCTCTATTCACAAAGTACCCGACGGTACGGTTCCAAGTCTCAGCCACGATTGCCGTGATCGGCAGAGATCTGACGCCCTTCAAGACACCATTGTAAACCTCGGACATGTTGGTTGTCATGATCCCATACCTTGCCCCTCCGGTGTCGTGCAACAAAGACCATATTTCCAAATCAGGTGCATTGGCCTGAACCCATTGTGAGAATGCTCCGACTCTTGTGGATCCCCCCTCCACGGCCCCTGCTTCTGTATACACATGCTTCGTAGCCTCCTGATCGAGCTGCCTCCGCAAGGTGTCGAACTTCCGCGTTTGGTTCTGCATGCATAGCTTCTTGAACATCTTCATTAGGTCCTTGCTACGGAACCTTCTGTGGAAGTTCGCAGCAATATGCCTCATGCACCAGCGGTTCTTCACATCAGTCCACTGGAAGGGGGGCTGCGTCCCATTCTGCAACGTCCGCAACGCAGACAGCAAGCCTGCATTGCGGTCGGAGATAAGGCACACTTCAGGGCGTTCTTGCACTACGGCATGCTTCAAATTGCAAAGGAACCACATCCAGCTATCTGTATTCTCGTTCTCCACAATTGCAAATGCCACTAGGAGTAACTGGTCATTTGTATCGGCTGCAACTGCGGTCAGAATAGTACCCTTGTACTTGCCGAATAGGAACGTCCCATCTACGGTTAGCACTGGACGGCACCACCTGAACCCTTGTATCGCCTGATGGAAGGCCCAGAACACCCTGTCAAGAATGAAACAGTTCGGGCCCTCCGTAGGATGAGCCCTCTGCTGCCTGTTTATGTACGTGCCTGGGTTTGATTGTGAAATTTGATGCAGCATTCTTGGGACCAAGTCGTACGCCTCCTCGTACGTCCCATACATTTGTTGCAGCACCTTTCGCTTCGCCCGCCAAACCTTCTTGTAGCTCACTTCGTAGCCCGCCGTGTCGCTACTTCTGCCATTAGAACCTTCGGGGTAATTGACACATCCGCCTAGACAAGGTGCGTGACCACCTTCGCAAGATACGATGATGTCATGTTGCGGTGTCTATGTACTGGGCCCGCAAGCTCGCAACTGTGATCTTGGAGCACCGTTATCCGGAACTCCGTGCCAACGCCCTTGTACCGTTGTGCACGGACTTTGCCACCACATGATCCGTCAACACACTTCACGACGTACGTGTCCGGCTTTGACTTGTGGACCCGATACGTCCGGCTTATGTTGACGGCATGTCTAGCAATAGCCTGCTGGACAGCACTCTTATTACGGAAGCACTGCCCCAAATACAGTGCGCCCTCGCTGAACCCCCATTCTCCCTCCTCCGCCTATGGCAGAACTAGGGCTGCCGCTGCGATGTCGTCCTGTCTGGACGACACGTACGCACCTTCCGTGGTCACAACACGACCTACCACGCCTCCAGTTGCACCTTCGCCATCCTCGTCCTCTCCAGAGCTGCCTGTGTCAACCTCCTCCTCCTCCTCGCTGCCCTCTTCTTCCACCTGGTCCCCCAGATACTCATGACAGTCAATACGGGCGGCCCACCACCTCTCGTCCACACCTTCGTTGGGCTGGAAATTCTCCGCACGCCTCCTCTCGTCTTCATCACCCACTTCCTCGCCCACATGTTCTCCCGCACAAGCGTCTTCATGACCGCCGGCCACTACATCTCCACCAGCGGCAACTGAACCAACCATGGCTGATGATTCTGCCCTCTCCACGAACTCGACATACACCATTGGCCTCCCATATATCGCAGCATTAGGGTTGCACACGACCTCCATGTAGTTCGCCCATGAGGCATCATTGGTCACCTTCAGAAGTTGCCATATGCTCTCCCTTCCATCATCCACCATTGAGGCATAGACTGCCTCAATCCGTAACTTATTCCTTGCGGTCTGTCGATCGAACGCTGAACGGACACACCTCCGTAGCTCAGACAAGCTCATGGCGCTCAGACCGGGTGCCCGGATCACGGTCCGCTCATAATTTGACAGGTCCGCCCCATACGGCCCATCACGTACGAGACCACTCCCATAAAACACGAACAATTGTTCAATGCCAGCCATTGCGTACCTATCATAAGTGCATAATCAACCATTTTAGTACACAGCATGCCAAATTTAATTTCCCATTACATTAACAGTACCTACCCATTTTAGTACCTAACATTACTAGTATATGTTTTGTATGTGTAAATCTAAAGTTTATTTCTAACTATTTTTCTTATAAATCGATTAATGCCAAATTCCCATTACATAGTTTTCTTCCATTCTTTTCTATATTTCACTTAATGCGGCTTTCACTTCCGAAATTATACATAAATCAAAAAATTCTACTTTGTAATTTCATGCCCTAAGTTTATTTCATTTTACAGTACCTTCGTACTAATTTCCAGGTAATTTGATTTTACTACACCTTCATACTACGGTCATTCACTAAGCCTACTAATTATACAAATTGTTTATAATCTAACTGCTGTTGCTATCACCTACAAATGCTCTAACATAAATATTTACTTCTTCAACAACTACACATGTAAGCAGAAATGTTCAACAAAACCTCACTACATTACAATACGTAACTTCAACAAAAAATACGACATTATTTACACTACAACAAAAAATACGACCTCATGTTTACGTACACATACACACCGTATCAAAGATTGGCTTATAACAACATCGATGCATACACGGTTTTGCTAATTACGGGCTAATGACATTCGCAGAAAATTACTTGCACGGGGGCAAAAATTACCTCTTCTTGAAGCTTGCGAGACGATCTACAACTTTTGTATTTGCAAAATCCGTTGATTCCAAACAAAACCAACTCAAAATCCTGAGTTTCCACTCCCTTTTTTCCCTCCCTTCACTCGCTCTCTCGCTCTGTCTTCACTTCAACTCCACCGCAAACTGCAAATGAGCCTCTTTGCGCTGCTATTCACCTCTTTAAGGCTGCTGAATGAGAATACGAAGAGGGGCCATGCAAAGCTCCTACAGACACGTGTTCACGTAGAGGTGAAAAAAGAGCAGCTCGTGATGCATTGCTCTGCTTTCGGCGCTGGTGACGAGACGTGCGGCCCCGCCTTTGATTCGCGCGGTCGGGCAGAGCAAACGGGCGCTCGGGCGGGGCAATCATGCGGTCGCCAGGGCGGACGCGCGGTCGGCCGGGGCAAACGCGCGCTCGGGCGGGGCGGGACGGGGGTCGCGCGGTCGGGCGGGCCGGTGGCGCGGTCGCAGGCGGGTCGTGCGGTCTGGTACCGCACGATCCGGTGAACAGTCCGGTCGTGCGGTACCAGACCGCACAACCGGGACAGGTGGCGGCGTGTGGCGATCCCGCGGTGGAGAGGAGTCCAGTTTTCGAATTTTTTTTGCACAGGGGGCCAAAAACGGAATTCTTGATGCACAGGGGTCCAATAGTGTCCAAAATTCAAACCTGGTCAAAGGGATTAGGATGCATATTATGTTGACTTGTCAGGTTTGGGCTATCTCATGCTTAATATGATTTGTTGATGCTATTTGTGCCTAGATGTATCGAGCGGTGCTATGTGATGTGTTTCTTGTCTGTGATGACTGCAGGACGTCGAGGCGGAGTCGTGGCGAGACACGGGGTGACCGGACTAGACACGGGCGGTGTCGAGGTCAGAACAGTCGGATGTGTCGAAGACGGCGGAGACTCGAGGTGGTTGCAAGGCTTGGATGACAAGGAACGCGGAAGCTTCTCGGAAGGCGCAGGAGGGGCGTTTCGGTAAACACGCAAGCTGCACAGGTGGAGGCAGTTCCGTTCGGGTTTTAGCGGGTGTAACGGGTTGGAGACCCGTTAGCCAAAGGCTATATAAGGAGGAGGTGCCTCCTTGTGGTTGCATGGATTCTAGGGTTTGAATGAGTGGTTAGAGCTTTTGCTTTGTGTCCCCTCTTTAGGCTTTAGTGGTTGGTGAGCAGTTGAGGGCAGCAGAGTGTGTCTCCTTCGATGTCTTTCTCTGTGTGTGTTCTTGAGAGACAGTGAGATGGGTTCTTGATCATTCAAGCATATATGGGGAAGTAGAGAGGATGTGAGTAGATTCTCCTATGTAATCATGTATCTCCTTTCCTCAATGTCAATCTGAGATGATTTCGTTTAAGTTTGATCGAGCTCCAGTCTCTCTGTTGGTTTTTGCCTTCGATGCTCTCAATGCTTGATTTTTGAGTTTTTGTGTTTTGGCTTGTTTCTTGTGGAGGAAGCCCAAAATGGGTTGCTCTATGTTGGGATGTTGCCTCAAGATCATTTGATCAGTTAAAATCCCAATAGCCCATTCTTGATTCTAGATTTTGGCTTTTGGACTCCTCTGTTCATCCTTGCTTTTCTAGGGTTTTGGTGCAATTTGTGTTTCCCTTCTTGAGATGGCATGAAACTTGGTGTCTAAAGTCTAGAGGCTATTAATTAGCTATTCCCAAAGTTTCATGGCCAAAGGATCAACGGTTAGTTGGGAATTTGAAATTTGGGGTAACTCTCTGCGTTCTTATTTTCCTCTGTTCATATTTCTAGGGTTTGGTGTGTTTTTCGATTCCCTTCATGAGATGCCCTGAGATTTGGTTTGGAGAGTCTTGTGACCATTGCTAATCTAGCTGCAAAAACTTAGGATCAGAGCTTGTGTGATTGTTGAGTAATTTGATCTTTTCTTTTCTCAGCTCTGTATTTTCAGCCTTTTGCCAAATCCTAGATATCCTGTGTTTGAGTTGGTATCTTTTCGTTTTCTGGTCTCCTTTGGCTATTTAGGTTATTGTCTTACCTTTTTGGGCCGAGAAAACCAAAGGGAAGATGCTATTTTACCTGCTGTGAGGTTTTGTGAAGATTGTCTGAATTTTCAGTGAGCTGTCGGGATGCTGCCTGGGCAGGACCGGTTTGACCGGCCACTCAATGGCGGTCTGACCGGATGGTCAATGGCGGTCAGACCGGATGGTCAATGGCGGTCAGACCGGCCCCAAGCGGTCAGACCGGCCTGTGCCGAGCAGTCTGACCGGCCTGGCTTGGGCGGTCTGACCGGCCAGGCTGTGGAGTAGTGTTTTCTCTCTTTGGTTTGGGTTCTTCTCCGTTGATTTGTCTCTCTGGTAGATTGTCTTCTCTAAGGTTCCAGAAAGTATATTTCACCTACTTAATAGCTCCTCATAGCTATTGGAGAGGAAAATATCCTTTTGAACTTTTGAGGGGTTGTTTTAAAGAGTCGACATTCACCCCCCCTCTGTCGCCATTTCGGTCCAACAGAAGACTTCGACACGGCAGCGATCGAAGATTTCGATAGGGCAACGATCGAAGCTCTCGAGTCCAACTGCTAGATTTCGACTTTAACTGCTATTGTTCTCTTCTCAACTTCGACTACTAGGTTCCCTTTATGAGTTCGACTAATTTAGTTCTCTTTTCATCTTCGATGGCTTTTAGTTCTTTTATTCACTCTGACCACTATAGTACTCCAATTTCTCAAGAGAGCCACAGCTCGTCACCGACGAGGGACTCCTCGACGGACAGGGCATGAGCTAAAATGGAGCCGGAGCCTCGGCCCGCATGCCTAGGCAAAAATCGTGACCCAACTTGTAGGGTAGGGCGATCGGTGGTGTGGTTCTATGGTGGCAGAGGTAGGGGAAGGCACTACAGGGCTATAAGCTACTAGGGCTCGATTCAGTGCTAGAGGAGCTTCCATGAGGGAGTAGGAACTCACCAAAGATATGACGACACTCGAGAAGGAGCGGAGGAGGCTGGCATCCGAGACTTCATTGGTAGTGAAGGGGTCTGCGGCGACAACGATGTCCGGCAACATAGAAGCTACAAAAGGGTGTGCATGAACTTGCTTGCATGCATGTGGAGGTATGGGTGAAAGGAATTGAGGTACGGCTCACTAGAGAGAGAGGTAGTCTTACGGCGGCATCCTGGTCGGAGAGGAAGAAGAAAGTCTAGCTCAAGTAATCCATTACATGAAAGGTCAATCAAATGAGTAAGATGCTTAAGGAAGAGGTAAGACGCGTTGCGATAGAGTTGGGAAGGAGAGAAGCTCACTGGAGTGGCTAGAACATGGTGGCGTTCTTGTCGGTATCATGTACTACTTCGATTTATTGACGTTCCAGTGAGCGAAACGCTCAAGGATCGTGCACAAGAGATCGAGAGGACGAGCTGAAGAGCAGTGTCACGATCAGGGGGCTTTATAGGTATGGAAATGCTGAGGGCTGAGCGTCAGTTCTCGCGAGCGCAACCGAGCAACGTGGTCAAATACTCGCCGTGGAACGCAAGGTGCGGAAGGAGACAAGGAGGAAGAGATCTGTCGCATTGAGGTGATGGTAGGCAGGGTTGGCAGCAGCAGAGTGTGAAACTGTGGGCACGGTGTTAGAAACCAGGAGCAGCACGAGCCATTACCATGGCAGAGCTGGCGCTTATGCGCGGGGTGGAAGACGATCTATATGAGCGGGCCCAGCGAGTCATCGAGCTAAGAGAGGCGTCTTGACGGAATTGTTGGTTATGATCTTGACATGTGAATGGATTAGGAGTCATGTGTTCAAATACTTATGGCAGTGTGTGTTTGCGTACTTGCTAGCTGGGAGAAGCTCTCGAGTAAGTGCAAATCGATCGAAGCTCTCGAGCATGGAGTGGTCAGAGTTTATGAGGGCCGACTTAATCGGGGAGTGGCGTAGAGCATGGCCACGTCGTCACGACACAAGTGGAGGGATGTGCAGTGCAGTCGGCGGAATTCATAGCGGGGACGTGACAAGGCGGGAGCACAAGACATGGGCTATCAGCAGAGAGGAGAAACGATAGGCGTGGTATTCAAAACAATGAGCATGGCGTCAAAAACCAATGGCCTGTGCTCATGCAGGTTGGAGGTGGAAGAAAGGTACTGCAAGTGGGCCACACTCGGTAGTGAGAGAGAAAAAGGGTGAGTTGGGATGTTTGGACATTTATTAGACTCATCAGATGGGCTCAAAAGATTTATGAAATTCTTTTCGAATACTCCTAATATAGAGTGGATAATTGTGTAAATTTTCAGAGTTTTATCTTCCCTTGATTTTTCAAAAATAATATGAAAAGACTTCTTGTTACATTCAGATATACTTATTTGATTTAGATAATTTTAGGATTTGCTTCAATATTTATTTTTGTGCCAAGATTATACTCATGGATTTTTAGGATGATTTCCACCATAAGTTTTCTCATGCCAACTTTTGATCCTCTTTTTAGTATGATTTTTTGAGTTTTAATTTGAGTTGCATTCTAAGCACTTTTATTTTTGAAATTCAAACTTTTTAAAGAAACTCCAATAAAGAGCCAAGGAAACAAAATGCATTCAGAAAGTTTAATTTTTTTATTTTTATATACCCTAGAATTTGAGATGTGACACTACTTCAAAAAAAAAGTATTAACGAAGTACTGCTGCTGCTGCAGCAGCAGTTTGCACCTTGGATCATCATCTTGTTCATAGCTTTAGCAACACCTCTTCATTTATTCATTCCTTCCAAGAACTCCTTTTTTTTTACTCTGCAACAACCTTTGCTGATTGATCAAACCTGTACATACTGCTCACCCAGCCAGCATCTCTTGGATCATCTTGGCTTGATCAATTCAGGCCACCTTGGCCTGAACTCAAAAGTCTTAATTTCCAGATTTTTGCCAACTTGTAACATTCATGATCTCTTTCAGACCTTTACATTACACTGCAACCAGGATCCTGTTCTTGCTGCCGATAAGCAGGGTAGTAGACAGGGTAGGACGACACGGCGTTGTACTGCTGGTAGGCAGGGTACGAAATTGGCGCCACTGTATGCTGATGGTAGCCACCGTCCTTGCCATCCTTGTCGTGGTCCTTGCCATCCTTGCCGACGAAGCCCATGCCGCCACCTCCTGCGCCACCATAGCCGTAGCCGTCCTTCTTCTTGTCATCACCGGACGACACGGTAAGCAGCTCGGCGTAGCCCAGGCTGCGCCGGAGCATCGTCGTCAGCGCGATCGGGTCCACTCCGTCGCCCACCACGATGATCTTGTCACCCTCCAGTGTCGCAGAAGTCACTCCTGCAGAATTCAGCGTCACTTGTCATAATGGACATAGTTTATCTTCAGAATTCAGCTATCAGAAGATAGCATGATGGATTAAGAAAAGTACTTAGTTTAATAACCTTAAGATAAACTGAGCTGATAATTATTTAATAATCTTAAGATAAACTGAGCTGATAATTATGATTAATTATATTTTTTTTACCTGTCATGCCAACTGCAGCCTTGAAGGCCTTCCTCCTCTTCTTCTCATCATCCAGTGGCAACTTGAGAACAATCTTTTGCTGCAACAAGAAACCAAACAAAGAACAAGTACATTAAGATACACAAATTAAGGAAGGCCAAACACTATTTCTAGAACAAGGAAAGCCAACTTAAGCTTCTTGCTTCGCAACCAACCTTAACCATGTTGCTTGGACGTTCTCTCACAAGCTCTTCGCTTTCTTGCCTTGACAGTACAGTACTGTACAGTACGAGTTGCCTTATGCAATTGATAATGCAAGATGAGCTACCTCTTATGAGCAAGGAGATATTATGGCCTTATTTATAGGCAGGCACAGATGAGAGAGAGAAAGAGAGAGGAAGCCGAAAGAAGGCTCTGGAGAGAGAAGGTTAGCCAGACTACCAAATGGAACAAACAATCAATCAATAATCAAACGTGTATGGCTACTAAAAATTGTGCGAATAATTCACATGGCTGGTACTCTGGCAAACGCCCAACTCACGATGAAGCTGGCTAATGTTCCTGGACGCTCAACATCGATGGAGTTGTTGGTAGGGTCCGGTCGGTGTTAGTGTGGCAGAAGTTTCCACGCATTTTTGATTGGTGATCATTTGGTCTTTTTTTTTTGGTGGCTTATGGCTGAAAAGTATTGTAGCTGGCTGAAAAAATATTGTAGCTGACAGAGGCTTATTTAACATAATTAAATTTTAAAAAATTAAAAAATATAAAAAATATGTTAGCCCATTACGTATAATACAAATAAATACGGGGAAAAAAGAACCGGCAAAAAAGCTCAACAAAAAGCCAAAAATTTAGAAAAAGACGAAATTTATAAATAGTAAAAAATAAGCCGAAAGCTAAAAGCTGAAGCCAAAACGATCACAGAAGTGTATTTTAATACAACATAGGCCAAATCACTCATCTCTCTCCCGCCCTCTCTTGATAACTACATACATAGTTAGAGAGAGAAACATATATAACAGATCTTCTCATCTCTTTTGGCGCTTTCGAAACTATTAGCTCATCATAGAATTTTTATTGCTTAGCATCGTTGTTGTAATTATTTGATTCCTGAGAAATGATTAGTAAACTCATTCCTCGATAGGGACTTGAAAATTTTCGCCCTTGGCTGCTAAAATGGGCTTGGGATGGTGTATAGTGACAACCATGTGGGGGCGGTCGAGTGAGCTTTCTTTTATTGTTTCTTATTTGGCTGCCGTGTGCTGCTCGTCAGTGATAGATTTGTACCTTCCGTCACTCATCCCATGATGGCGATGAAGGTTGCGAGAAATTGAAGCACCTGGAGCTTCACTTTCGGTGCAATCGTGGCCGTACATCGTATTTCCAACCAAATTTGTACGCTTGGAAAGACAAAGAGTTGTGCTGTCAAAACTGAAGGTAGATGGCCAAAACCCGTTTCGGCATCCACATAACCAGCCCAAACAAAAATGACATACTCCCACTAATATGGTCTTCTCTTGATTTTCAATTTTTGCTTGTCGGTTCAAAATTCAAACTACACAGAAAATATAAACTTTTAGGGAAAAAAACATGTTACTTGGGTACAAAGTTGAAGATACATTTGAGAAACTCGTATAAGATGTCTAGAGAATAGTTATGCAAATATGGCTAGCTTTTAGTAAGTTTTACAAAACTGTAACTTTTATGTCAAAACTATCGCAAAACTACGTACATGTTTAAGTTTGAATTTCACTAAACTAGAGATTGAGCAGCGTAGGGGCCGGCATCGATGTGTTCATGTTCATGACTTCAAGGTGGAGTGCGGGGAGTCACATGTTTCAACTTGGGTTTGGTCCAGAGTGCGGAAGGGATGACAAACACCCTAACTTAGACAAATAACAGTGTCATTTGTTCTACAATCTAGTCAAAACTTGTGGTATACCAATTCAGAAAACAACGCAAAGAAACACAAATTTAAGAAAAATAGTAATATAGATGATGGCTTCCTCGACTAATTTTAGCAGTACTTCACTATCGAATTATTCTTAACTATATGCGCTAATCTTATTTTTTGAACAACTATTGGAGGAACCCCCAAAAAATACATAGATTATTGTGGCGACTAATGGCTAAGAATAGGTGGAAGAACTTACGTACGAAGTAAACTCCAAGCCTGCTCAAAAAACAGCAGTAATATCTGTAACATATATCTAGCATAGTATATACTACTAGAAACTCCTACTTGATCGACTTGCAGTAGTGATAGCAGCTGTACGGATAGGCATGGTTTTGTACTACACAGTTAAATCTTGTTGGACAAAAAAGCCTGATAGTAAAGAAAGTTCAGGAATTGGTTGCTGTCAAAGGTTGCTTTCCAAGATGATGTCTACTTAGCATCTAAAGATTAGTCGCTGATATTTCTAGATTAGCAACAACAAAAGCTCACTTTATAACATTGCTTAGTGTGCACTCGAATTGGAAAAAACGAATAGCCCAATGTCCCCTGTGATGTGTTCGATCCCTTTGCTCCACCTGTCACATTGCTGGAATTAAACTAGACTTTATTAGCAATCATTGAGTGCAGGTATGTGCTCAGAGAACGAGTTGGTTCAATTCAGTTGTGGAATCAAACTAGGAGTTTAGGTTGTTTTAGTTTCATAGTCTAGTTTCGATAAGAAAAATGAGTCCAAGTCCGATTTGTAAGTGGCGGTGTTTTTCCGTCTTTGAGTTGTAAAAATTGAGTATAAATAGGGGGGAGTTTACCTCATAAAAGATGCGCCGATTTGCATCACAAAATCATGTGTCTTGCGATTGTCTATACTCTGAATTGCAGGGAAGCAACCGGAGATGAAGGTACTCGAAGTTCGAGTACGTGTCATTTGGTCGAAGACAAGCACTGAACGTGGTCGTATCTTTCATCTGCTGAGGTCGTTACGAGTGCTGCATGTGGTCGAAACCACATCGGAGCTGCGACTTGGGCGTGCGATCCTGAAGCAAGTCCAACACGTGGTACAGAGCTACTACACGACCGAGCTACTCGTGGATCATGGTGATGGCACTCTCCGTCCAGCATGCTACAAGGGATGGTGACGGGATGTCACATCAATTCCCGATGTTGACGGTGACAAATTATACCACATGGATGATTAAGATGGAGGCAATTATGAATGCATAAGATGTCTGGGAGGCAGTAGAACCTATGGTCAGAGTGTCCATAGACGAGAAGATGAAAAATCGACACGTGTGTTCATCTTTCAAGCCGTGCCGGAAAATTCTGCAAATCGCAAAGAAGAAATCGGCTAAGGAAGTGTGGGATCGTCTGAAGACTCGATATCTAGGCGTCGATCGTGTGAAGAATGCCCGGCTGCAAACACTAAAGAGCAAGTTCGATTTGATTCACATGAAGAAAGGAGAGACGATCGACGGGTTCGCTAGGAAATTAAGTGCCATGGTAGCGAAGTGCAGCGCCCTCGGTGCTACATTGGAGGACGTCGCATTAGTCAAGAAGCTTCTTGACTTAGTACCCGACAAGTTTCTACAATTGGTAGCGTCAATTGAGTAGTATTCAAATCTTGAAGTGATGCAATTTGAAGAAGCAATAGGACGGCTAAAAGCATATGAAGAACGACTCAACCGGCGAACCAATAATTTTGCAGGTGGTCAACTAATGTTCTCCCAAACAGAGTGGAAATCGAGGCAGGGATTCAACTCCAAGCAGTTGGCATCTACCTCCAGAAGAAGAGAAGCAAACTCTAAAGAAGGCGACTTCCATGGACAAGGAGGCGACTTCCATGGATGTGGAAGGGGCCATTGGCGAGGCCATGGGCAAGGCAGGGTTGGCCGGGGTGGCCTAACCATGACTCGCCAGGAAGATGGGGTTGGTTGTGGGTCCAGGACGGGCCGCAACAAATCTCACATCAAATGCTTTAGCTATGACCAATATGGTCACTATGCCTCAGAATGCAAAGGTAAGCGCCAGGGTGAGGAGGCGTATCTTGCTGATGCTCGGGAAGATGAGCCAGCATTGATGTTGACAACAATAGAAAACACACGAAGGATGATCTTGCTGCATGAAGACAATGTCTTGCCAAAACTGCAAGCAGACAGGGAATCTCAGTTCATCTCCAATACATGGTACTTCGATAATGGGGTAAGCAACACATGACCGGTGACAAGGTTAAATTCCATGAACTGGATGAATCAGTTCAAGGCAATGTCAAATTTGGAGATGGATCTATCATCTAAATCAAAAGAAATGGTTCAATTCTATTCCAATTCAAAGGAGACGAACAGAAACTATTAACAGAGGTATATTATATACCAAATCTCTGCAGCAACATTGTGAGCATAGGTTAGCTAACAGAGGGAGGAAGCAAGGTGATAATCTTCAATGACTAGTTATACGATCAGTGCGACAGGCTGTTAATGAAAATCACACACACACACCAAATTGTCTCTACAAGGTCTCAATGGAGACTTGTGAGTCTGTGTGTCTACTTGCAAGGATGGAGGATCAAGCATGGCTATGGCATGCAAGATTGAGTCACGTTAATTTCCAATCCATCAAGTTAATGGGGGGAGAAGGCAATGGTGTGTGGACTACCCAAAATCAACCATCCCACCCAGGTCTATGAGGGATGTCTGCTTCCAAAGCAAACACACCTTCCTTTTCCCAGTACAGTGGCCTATCGAGCTTAGCAGCGACTTGAACTCGTCCACGCTGATCTCTGCAGGCCAATCACTCCATCAACGGCAGCCAGAAATAAGTATTTATTTTTACTCATCGATGACTATAGCCAAATGATGTGGGTATATATGCTGAAAGACAAGAGCAATGCATTTGAGGAATTTAAGAAGTTCAAGGTACTTGTTGAAAATGAAGTCTAGTGCAGTTTGAAGGTTCTGAGAATAGACAGTGGAGGAGAATTTCTTTTAGATGCATTCAAAGATATCTGTGAAAGTAAAGGCATCCATAGGCACTTGACGGCACCCTATACGCCTTAACAAAATGGCGTTGTTGAATGCCAAAATAGGACGGTGGTTTCCATGGCAAGAAGTTTAATAAAGAGCATGAAGATGCTCGAACGATTATGAGGGACGGCAATACAGCATGCGGTATATATTCTAAACCGAGTGACAACCAAAGCACTCATTTATACCACACCTCATGAGATGTGGACAGGAAGAAAACCAAGAGTGGATCATTTGAGAGTCTTTGGCTGCAAGGCTCATATGAAGATCCCATCAGTTCACACCCGAAAACCTGATGATAGAAGCATGCCGGTGGTTTACTTGGTGTTGAGCAAGGGTGCAAGGCACACAGGCTATTTGATCCAAATCTGAACAAGATTGCATAAGTAGGGATGTGATATTTGAAGAGAACTAGTATTGGGATTGGAAGGAAGGCTTAGCAGCAAACTGTGACAATTGGGGCACATTTACTATAGTAGAACCAGTAGAAGATGAGTCAATGGAGGCTAGAGTGGACCCCTTCATTTGTACACCAATAGGAGATTTACCTTCCTGATCTCCTACCGAAGCTATCGGCTAGTAGAACTTGGACCAGCTTGGGACATCATGGCTGAATCAAACCCAGTTTGGGGAAACTACCGAGGCCAACTCAGAACCAGCAGGTTCAGTGTTGTTGCACCAGATATACCTTAGAAGTACCAATCTCTCTCCGAAATATATTAAGAAACAAAGCCTGTGAGTTTGCCACCAGAGGAATTGCTGCAAATTATTATGGAGGAGCCAAGAACCCTCATGGAAGCAGCAAAGGAGAAACATTGGGTTGATGCAATGGATCTTGAAATCAACTCAATTGAAAATAATAAGACATGGGGGTTAACATATTTGCCGGCAGGGCAAAAGCCCATTGGTTTGAAGTGAGTCTACAAAATAAAAAGGGACTCTGAAGGAAAGATTATGAAGTATAAAGCTAAACTAGTTGCAAAAGGTTATGTATAAAAGCAAGGAATTGATTTCAAAGAAGTCTTCGCTCCGGTAGTGAAAATTGAGACTATGAGGTTGCTACTTACCCTAGCTACTCAAAACAAGTGGCAAGTGCACCATATGGATGTCAAGACGGCCTTCTTGAATGGTGAGTTACAAAAGGAAGTCTATGTTACACAGCCAGAAGGTTATGAAGTATAGCATGAAGAGCACAAGGTGTATAGACTCTATAAAGCTCTATATGGGCTTCGACAAGCACCTTGAGCATGCAATCAGTGGTTGGATAAAAATCTGAAGCAGCTTGGCTTCATAAAGTGCCCTTAAGAACACGCCATATAAATGAGAAGAGATGAATCGACATCCTGATCATTAGGGTGTATGTTGATGATCTCATTATAATAGGCTCAAGGTTGAAGGCATACAAGATTTCAAGAAACAAAAGATGAGGGAGTTTGAGATGACCAACCTCAGACTGCTCACTTATTATCTTGGTATTGAAGTTGAGTAAGGAGAAGATCGAATCATCCTCAAATAGTCTGGATATGCATGAAAAATCCTTCAACAGTTTGGTATGAAGGACTGCAACTCATGCAAATGCCCCATGGAGCCGAAACTACAACTGGGCAAAGATCCTGAAGGAGAACCCGTGGATATGACTGAATACCGATGAGTTATGGGAAGTTTGAGGTACTTGTTACACACTCGACCAAACCTTGCCTATTTGGTTAGATTAGTGAGTAGATATATGGAAAGACCAACACTAATTCACCAAAAGGCAGTGAAATAAATACTTTGATATTTGAAAGGAACAACTGAGCTTGGTTTGGAATACATGAGTGGAGGTGAAGGAAAGTTAGCTGTTTCGTGTTCTCGGACAGCAGCTTAGCCGATAATATAACAGATCGAAGAAGCACCAGTGGTATGATTTTCTATTTTAACATCTGTGTAGTTTCATGGGCATCTCAGAAGCAAAAAAAGTGTGGCGCTGCCATCATGCAAATCAGAGGCTATGGTGGCAGCCGCAGCCGTATGTCATGCGATGTGGCTGAGGGGACTGTTGAGTGAAATCACCGGACATTCCCCAGAAACAGTCACATTAAAAGTCGACAATAAATCTGCAATCGCTCTAATTAAGAATCCCATGCTCCACGGGAGGAGTAAACACATCAACACAAGATTTCACTTCATTCGTGAATGTGTTGAAAGAGGAGGAATTGAAATTGAGTATGTCCCAGGAGATGAACAGCAAGCAGATATCCTCACCAAATCTCTTACTAAACTGAAGTTTTGAAAGATGAGGTTGCTGATTGGTGTCAATAATTTTGCAGAATCAAGCCTAGATTAAGAGGAGTTTGTTGGAATTAATCTAGACTTGATTAGCAATTATCGAGTGCAGGTGTTTGCTCAGAGAATGAGTCGGTTAATTCAATCCGGTTGTGGAATCAAACTAGGAGCTTAGGTTGTTTTAGTTTCGAGGTCTAGTTTCGGTAAGAAAAATGAGTTCGAGTCTGGTTTGTAATTGGCAGTGTTTTTCCTTCTTTGAGTTGTAAAATTTAAGTATAAATAGAGGGGAGTTTACCTCAGAAAAGGTGCAGCCATTTGCACCACAAAAATCATGTGTCTTGTGATTGTCTCTACTCTGAATTGCAGGGAAGCAACGGGAGCAAGGTTCAGACAAGCGGGTACTCGAAGTTCGAGTACGTGTTATTTGGTCGAAGACAAGCACTGAACGTGGTCGTAGCTTTCATCTGTTGAATGGTTGTTATGAATGCTACACGTGGTCAAAACTGAACGTGGCCGAAACCACACCGGAGCTGCGACTTGGACGTGCGATGCTGAAGCAAGTTCAACACACTTTTTCTTAACATTTTTTATTTTCAGTTATTATTGACCAAAGATAAAAAAAATACAGCACATTTTTCACTGCCCGATGACAGGAATTTGTGAATGGGGAGTTATTTTTTCTTCTGCGGATTGGATAAATATTCGCTGGGATGTTATTCAACAAAAGAAGTAGCCTGTGATGGTTCTTTCTTTTACGCCTTAGCAGCGAGGGAAGATGACAGCTGCGATCCGAAACAAGAGTCACCTGTAAAATATCTAGAGGCTGATTGGAACATACATAGGAGTTCCGAGCGAATTTCGCAAAGGAAAACATCGAGAACTAATGGTAGTTTTGTAGTGACAAACTTGTTATTGCATGTAAGAAAGTTCCTTACAATTTAACAAGGAATAGAAGTGCTATTTTGCTACTACAATTTATTGCTTGCGGTTTAAATGTTTTTGTCGTCACCATGATTTGCCTCTTGTTCTTTCCAGCCGGCCTAGCTTGTGGCTACCATGCTAGCATCAGAATCAGGCAGCAGTATTTGTCCACACCATGATTTGCCTCTTGTTCTTTCCAGCCGGCCTAGCTTGTGGCTACCATGCTAGCCTGCAAATTTGGCGCAGCCCCATTTGACGCTTCAGAAAGACGAAAAAGATGATATCACATTTCGGATCAGCTACAGGAACCGGCGAAAGCCGATGGCCAACAACATGTATTTGGTATTGACACCAGAACTAGGCTAATAAAGACCTTATTTTTTTTAGTTTATAACTTATAGTGTATATAAAAAATAAATAGGATGATTTGAAGCTTGGAGGCAGTTGTATAGGACTTCTGTTGGAAATCTAATCAATTTTCGGTATATTTTAATCCAGAAATTCAGCATATAAAACATGACATAAACATGCATAAGTGATCTATCAATGATGTATTCATATTCGCTAACGAACAAGCTAACAGAAACATCTATTAACATATTCATAGCGCACAGAAACAAATCACCAGAAAAGTTTTCAATTTATACCCTCGGGCGGGGCCAGTGCCGGAGACACCGGAGGCGCCGTTACCATCAGTCGACATGATGGCCTATTCGATGTAGTCGATCGAGGCGTGATGCAGGTAGATGTTCGCAGTGCAGTCCCGCGAACGGTTCACCACTAGGAAGTAGACGTCGCAGATTGAGTAGTCGCGCTGATGCGCTCCCCAAAAACTTGATCGCCCGCCTACCCGTGCAGGTGCACAAACGGACGAAGTTCCGGAGGCCTACTCGCCCAGAAACTTGTGCGCGCAACAACACAGAACAAGAATACTCTTCTCTCATATCCCTCGTATGGAGTGGAGAGTTCTTTTGTAACAGCAAAAATGAAGAGGCCAGAGTAACTGCAGCCATTAGTCACTAGTAACTGCATCCATTACTCGAAAGTAACCGCAGCCATAATACACTAGTAACTGCACCGTTACTGCTAGGAGTCAGTGCGTTTCGATTTTCGAATAGATAAAGAAAAACGCGCCCGCACCCGACACGCCTGCGCGCGCATGCACGCACACGCACACACACGCACACGCACGGCACGGCACGGCTCGGCTCGGCGTGGCGTGGCGTGGCGAGGCGAGCGAGCGAGCGCGCGCGTGTATTGGCTCTCTTCAATTCCACAAGGGGGTTACCACGTTCCACCTTTTAAAGTGGTGTAACTCCCATTCAATTCTCCATATGGGACTAAACAATTTTTACACCTAGCATTAATAGTAGGCCTAGGAATTTTATTTGATTAATTGCTAAATTAAAATGGACCAAACAAGCCCAATTAATCCAACAATCCCCACCAAATTTCAAGGCACACGAGAAATACTCTCAGTTCTGCTGTTGTTTGATATACCAGTGTTTCGATGGAGACTGTTAAGTTGAACATCCACCTAGGAAAGGAGTTACACTCATCCACAACTGAACAATGGACTATGCCTTGAATTGACAGTTTTGTGTGAACAAGCTTTACCCAATTCCTTTACTAGTACTAGGCTGCCTAAAGCATCCCCTCTTGTTGGAGCGTATAAGTCATACTGCATGCCTATTCATGAGTATCTAGAGATCACCCAAATCTCATAGACTGTGACCAGCAGTCGAACTCATATAGGTGTGTTCCTTCTAAGATGTCCTGTAGGCCAACATCTCTGCTCTAAATAAGCCACTTGGATCACATTGAGGTAAAAACCAACCTGCCATACAGAATAGGAGAGAAGCGCATTATTGAAGAAATGAGCCCTGTAAAGGTCTCTCCTCCCAGTCAACCAACAGCTTGTTTCACCATCCTACTTCACGGGATCTCCGATCACGTAGAACAGGTTACCACTGTGGTATGACTCATGTGGGTCTCAGGCCCATCTCACTCGATGCACTATCTATCACATTACGTGATAAACCCTTTGTAAATTGGTCGGCCAGATTATTAGCTGTCTGGACATAGTCCAGTGCTATCACTCCGGAGTTTTTCAGCTTCACTCGATGCACTATCTATCACATTACGTGATAAACCCTTTGTAAATTGGTCGGCCAGATTATTAGCTGTCTGGACATAGTCCAGTGCTATCACTCCGGAGTTTTTCAGCTTTCTGACAGACTTCAACCGCCTCTTAACATGCCTAGATGACTTCATGTTGTCCTTAGAACTGTTCACCTTGATAATTACAGTCTGATTATCACAGTTCATCAGGATAGCCGGTATCGGTTTCTCAACCACCGGCAAATCCATAAGGAGTTCACGAAGCCACTCAACCTCAACAGTAGCGGTATCTAATGCTGTGAGTTCTGCTTCCATTGTTGACCTCGTTAAGATGGTCTGCTTGCAAGACTTCCAGGAAACAACACCACCTCCAAGTGTGAACACATATCCACTCGTGGCTTTTATCTCATCAGCATCAGAGATCCATTTTGAATCACTGTAGCCCTCCAGTACCTTTGGGTACCCAGCATAGTGAATGCCATAGCTCACAGTTACCTTTAGATAGCGCATTACTCTCTCAAGAGCATGCCAATAATCATCTCCCGGATTTGAAACAAACCGGCTTAGCTTGCTCACAGCAAACGAGATGTCAGGCCTCGTAGCACTAGCTAAATACATCAATGAGCCAATGATCTGGGAGTATCTCAATTGATCCCTTGTTATTCTTCGGTTTTTCCTCAATAACACACTAGGATCATAAGGAGTAGGAGCAGACTTGCAGCCACTATAATCAAAGCGACTCAAGACCTTCTCTACATAGTGAGATTGCACAAGTGTAACCCCACCATCACCTCCTCTCAGTAGCTTAATGTTAAGAATTACATCAGCCACTCCAAACTCTTGGACAGAAAGTCCTTGACCTCCTCAACCACATTGAGGTTGGTCCCAAAAATCAGTATGTCATCAACATACAAGCACAAGATCACTCCTTCTCCCCCACCATAGCGATAGTACACACATCTGTCGGCTTCATTCACAACAAAGCCAGCAGATGTCAAAGTTCTGTCGAACTTCTCATGCCATTGCTTAGGTGCTTGCTTTAGGCCATACAAAGACTTTAACAACTTGCACACCTTTCCTTCTTGACCTTCTACCACAAACCCGTCTGGCTAATCCATATAAATCTCCTCCTCCAACTCTCCATTTAGGAAAGCTGTCTTAACGTCCATTTGATGAACGAGAAGACCATGAGAAGCAGCCAGGGCAAGTAGTACTCGAATTGTGGTCAATCGGGCAACAGGTGAATAAGTATCAAAGAAGTCCTCGCCTTCTTTCTGGGTATAACCCTTGGCCACAAGCCTTGCCTTGTACTTTTCAATTGTACCATCAGGCCTAAGCTTTTTCTTGAAAACCCATTTACATCCTACAGGTTTACACCCAGAAGGACGGTCAACGACTTCCCAAGTTCCATTAGACATAATAGAGTCCATCTCACTCCGTACTGCTTCCTTCCAATAGTCAGCGTCAGGAGAAGAATATGCCTCTTCAATGGTTCTTGGAGTGTCATCCACAAGGTATACAATGAAATCATCACCAAAAGACTTTGCAGTCCTTTGTCTCTTACTCTTTCGAGTAACTTCATTGTTATTCTCCTCAGGATTTTCCACAGGCGATTGCTCAACATGTTCTATCGGCAGAAAAGAATCAAGGGAAATTATAGGTTCTTGACTAGATGAGCTAGGTACATCACTATTCATAGGAAATTCATTCTCAAAAAATGTAGCATCTCTGGATTCTATAATTATACCAACACGCATGTCAGGTACTCCAGATTTTATAATTAAGAACCTATAACCCACGCTGTGCATAGCATAACCAAGGAATACACAATCTACGGTTTTTGGTCCAAGTTTGCGCTTCTTGATAATTGGCACGTTAACTTTGGCCAAACATCCCCAGGTGCGCAAATATGAGAGAGTCAGCTTCTTCTTTTCCCATTCCTCGAATGGTATTACTTCTTTGTTCTTTGTAAGAACTCTATTCAGGACATGACACGCGGTCAATATAGCCTCACCCCACCATTCCTTAGAAAGTCCCGCAGTGTCTAACATGGCGTTAACCAAATCAGTTAGAGTGCGATTCTTTCTTTCGGCAACCCTGTTTGATTCGGGAGAATAGGGAGGCGTCATCTCATGAATAATTCCATATTCCTCGCAGAATAAAGTAAACTCATTTGAAAAATACTCTCCCCCACGATCAGACCTTACCCGCTTGATTTTCCTCTCAAGTTGGTTTTCTACCTCAGCTTTATAGATCTTAAAGTAATCCAACGCTTCATCTTTTGTTTTTAATAAGTACACGTAGCAAAATCTAGTGCAATCATCTATAAGCGTCATGAAATATTTCTGTCCACCTTTAGTCAGCACGCCATTCATCTCGCACAAATCGGAATGAATGAGTTCTAACGGTGCCAAATTCCTCGTCTCTTTTGCTGCCTTGTGAGGCTTGCGAGGTTGTTTCGATTAAACACACGCATGACATTTAGAACCTTTGACCAAAGTGAATTTCGGGATTAAACTCATATTAGCTAAGCGCGTCATACACCCAAAATTAACATGACAAAGTCGTGAATGCCAAATATTAGACTCATCATCATCGTTACACACATGGTTCACAACTTTATTACAGGAATCCATCAAAGAAAAACGGAACAAACCTCCGTTCTCATAGCCTTTACCAACAAATGTTCCATATTTAGACACGACACATTTATTGGACTCAAATGCAAGCCTAAAACCATCTCTACACAGTAGAGATCCGCTGACGAGATTTTTCTTTATGGAGGGGACATGCTGCACGTTCTTCAGCTGCACGGTCTTTCCCGAAGTAAACTTCAGATCGACCGTACCAACACCATGGACAGCTACATGCGATCCGTTCCCCATCAACAAGGAGCAACCTCGACCGACCTGATAAGATGAAAACAAGGAAATATCAGCACACACATGAATATTAGCACCAGTGTCAACCCACCACTCAGGTGATTGACAAACATAAAGAACTGTAGGTAAATAATTACCATACCCCGATGTTCCTCCAGCATCACTAATAACCATGTTGGCAGACTTCTTTTGCTTATCCTTGCAATCTGGACAATCCTTAGCCCAATGGCCAGAATCACCGCACACAAAGCAGCTACCCTTTCCTTTGCCTTTCTTCTTAAACTCAGTAGTAGCCTTGGGCTTGACAAAAGGCTTATTTTTCTTCTTGTTGTGGAAAGCCTGAGGATTCTTCTTCTGCACCAAATTGGCGCTAGAACCTCCCTCAACAGCAACTTTCTTGCCACGAGTATCTTTTGCCCTCGCCTTCTCTTCAACACCAAGAGTGCCAATGAGATCAGTAACACTGAACTCCTGTCTCTTGTGCTTTAGAGAGGTAGCAAAATCCGACCAAGAAGGTGGTAACTTGGCGATAATACCGCCAGCCACAAACTTGTCCGGTAACTCGCACTTATTGTTCTCAAGCTCCTTTGCCAGCGCCTAAATCTCATGAGCTTGCTCTACTACAGAACGGTCATCGACCATCTTGTAGTCATAGAACTGCTCCATGACATACAGCTCACTACCAGCATCGGAAACTCCGAACTTGGCCTCAAGTGCATTCCACATCTCTTTGTCCGAAGGCAAATGCATGTACACATCCACAATGTTGTCCGCCAGTATGTTGACAAGTGCACCTCGAAACAAGTTATCCGCTACATTGAACTTGCGTTCATCCTCATCAGACAGAGGCTCAGCGGGATTGCCTTGTGCAACATGAAAACATTCCATGGCAGTAAACCACAGGATTACGCGTGCACGCCATCTCTTAAAATTTAAACCATCAAACGGAGGGTGTGGCTTAAGCGACGCAGCAAAGCCAACTACCGAAAAAGACCTATCAAGTTTTTGGATTGTTGGAAATCTAGTCAATTTTCGGTATAATTTAATCCAGAAATTCAGCATATAAAACATGACATAAACATGCATGAGTGATCTATCAACGATGTATTCATATTCGCTAACGAACAAGCTAACAGAAACATCTATTAAATATTCATAGCGCACAGAAACAAATACACCAGAAAAGTTTTTAATTTATACCCTCGGGCGGGGCCAGTGCCGGAGACACCGGAGGCGCCGTTACCATCAGTCGACTGATGGCCTATTCGATGTAGTCGATCGAGGCGTGATGCAGGTAGATGTTCGCAGTGCAGTCCCGCGAATGGTTCACCACCAGGAAGTAGACGTCGCAGATTGAGTAGTCGCGCTGATGCGCTCCCCAAAAACTTGATCGCCCGCCTACCCGTGCAGGTACACAAACGGACAAAGTTCCGGAGGCCTACTCGCCCAGAAACTTGTGCGCGCAACAACACAGAACAAGAATACTCTTCTCTCATATCCCTCGTATGGAGTGGAGAGTTCTTTTGTAACAGCGAAAATGAAGAGGCCAGAGTAACTGCAGCCATTAGTCACTAGTAACTGCATCCATTACTCGAAAGTAACCGCAGCCATAATACACTAGTAACTGCACCGTTACTGCTAGGAGTCAGTGCGTTTCGATTTTTGAATAGATAAAGAAAAACGCGCCCGCACCCGACACGCCTGCGCGCGCGCACACACACACGCACACGCACACGCACGGCACGGCACGGCTCGGCTCGGCGTGGCGTGGCGAGGCGAGCGAGCGAGCGCGCGCGTGTATTGGCTCTCTTCAATTCCACATGGGGGTTACCACGTTCCACCTTTTAAAGTGGTGTAACTCCCATTCAATTCTCCATATGGGACTAAACAATTTTTACACCTAGCATTAATAGTGGGCCTAGGAATTTTATTTGATTAATTGCTAAATTAAAATGGACCAAGCAAGCCCAATTAATCCAACAACTTCTAATCTAGAATTTGCTCTACCAAGATAAATCATTTATCTAGTCAATTGTAATGTTCGAATATGCTTTTAGCTTAAGAGTGTTATTTTAGAGCTCTCTAACATATTTCTTTTTTGATTTAGAATCTTAGCACATTTTATACTTTGCCTTATCATGACTTATATTAGGATTTCTCTAACTATACTTGCAATTTTGAGACAACTTGACATGTTTTTAATCCATCTAATCACTTCTAGTTAGTCTTGGCTTGCTTTGTTATATATGTTGTTACATGATTCTGCAAGCTAATTGGTATGGCTTATGAAATACCTTTTTGTTGGATCGATGCTGGCAATCAGAGGGGGTGAATGATTACGGATGAATTTTCTTTTCCCTTAGTATTCAAAATCTTCACTCAAATGACTATGAGAGTCATCAAATTTAGATTACACGTCCTACATAAGATACACTGAGATTTGGAAACAAAGAGAAGCAACAAACCAAACTTTAATTTCCTGACTGGTAGTACCGCCAAGGTAGTCCTACATAAGATACACTGAGATTTGGAAACAAAAAGAAGCAACAAATCAAACTTTAATTTCCTGACTGGTAGTACCGCCAAGGTAGAGCTAGAATGATCGCTCTGCGGTACTACCGCCACACAAGGGCCGGTATGACCGCACTTGTGGCACTAACGTGTTAGTTCAAGCAGTACTACCGCTTGCCTTGTTCCCTAGCACAAACCCCTCAAAACAAAAAAAAAATCAAATTTGAGGATCTTGATCAAACCTTATCCAAATGCTAATAAAATTGGTATGGACCTTTGCAAGTATGTCAAGAACCAAATCAAATCAAGAAACACAAGGTTTTTAGACTTGAATTCACCCAATTAAAGAAATTTAGTTCTAGGTCAAGAGAAATATTACTTCTTGCTTGTGAGGATCTAAGTCATGAGAACTTTCAAATCATCTCTCATATGTCATAGAAAGATAATCTATGCAAAGATTCAACAGGAAAGCCCACGATCACAAAATCACAAATCTTGGTCAAGAAAAGGAAAGAACTGAGTAAGATCTTGATTGTTACTATAGAAGTGATCCAACTAGGCAAAGATTGTTCCCAAGAACCTACTAATGCCTCTTACACATCATGGATCATAGCAAGAACAAGAGAAGAACCAAAAGAGCCAAATCAACACAAGCAAGAACAAGAACTCATGCAAAGAGAGATAAAATCACAAGGATTACAAGAACTTAATCTATTGTATGAAGATGAATGATTCTTACAGCTTGCAGGTTACGAAGGAGTCTCCGCAAGTCCAGTGGCGGACCCAAGATTTTACCAAAGGGTATGCCGCACCAAAATTTTCATATGCAATTCAGTAAAACCATTTGCCAATTCGGTAAATAATTGTAAAATTTGTACCGTAATTCGGTATACAGGCACTAAATAATATGATAAGTCTTAAATTCAAAGATTAAGTTGGAAATTTGTATAAATTACAATATAAATAGTTCAAACACCATACTAATAGTCTCAAAAATACATAAAAGAGATTTACAATACTACTTGTCTGACTTTTTTTGCCTACGCTTTCTAAAGGACATGAAAGTCTCGATTATATCATCTTCATCCACTTCAAAGAAAATATCTCGCTCAATGAATGTGACTAGACAATTATCCAAAAGACTATTAATCCGAACACATTGGTTGGAGCATGTCCATTGGACAATCAAGAATCATAAATGTCCCTTATAAAGGGTTAGGTGCTAAAACATCGTGTAAATTTCCAATATAATAACACCAAACACCCCTTTGTTTTATTCATTCATCATTGTTTATGAAAGATGGAAACACAATCAGGAAAAAAACCAAGAACAGAAACGGAAATCCTCCACGTATAGCAGTTTTGTGACAGATCTCTTTTCCAAACTTATCTGTGCCACTAAAATTCTTAGAGCTGAAAGAATGTACACAAATTTATACTGGATCTTTCTCACAGCAATTACTATTTGCTCTAAAAAAATACAATAAAAATTGTTCATGCAGATAACTACCTAGCAATCAATAAAAAATAGTGACATGGAATGGAAAGCATTTCAAAATTTAAATCAACCGAACACCTTTGATTGATCAATGTGCGCAGTCTCGAAGCTTTAAATGGCGGAAAATTCAGCTTGTCCCGGAACAGTGGGTTTGCCTCGATAAGCTTCTTGAGCTCCATGAGCATGATGTTCCGGCCTGACTTTGTGTCCCCATACTTGGACAGCTGCTCATTTTGCCTGTACATCATTTACACGCAATCACATCCACATTGCCACAATGCACTATACATTTTGCTAAACCAAAATAATTCTCCAAACGAACCATTTGCACCATACCTAAAATTCTCCAAGGTTAGCAGCTACGTTATCTC
Organism: Dendrocalamus latiflorus; assembly: GCA_017311315.1. NCBI lineage: Eukaryota > Viridiplantae > Streptophyta > Magnoliopsida > Poales > Poaceae > Dendrocalamus > Dendrocalamus latiflorus. The sequence goes on along the minus strand of CM029626.1, from coordinate 22,993,413 downwards.
CTTGAACAGCTCCTGATTGAAGGATGCATACACCTTGAGATCCTTCACGAGTATCTCCACTGCCTTGGCGCGATCATGCCTGCAAAAACCAATCCAATTCAGCACAAATCAACCTTGATACCGACCAGTGACCAAGAGAAGCTTCAATATGAGCTACATGTCAAGGGCTTCGAGGTACTTTTGCTTGCGGATCTCAAAGAATATCTTCATGGAGTAGCGGTTGTCCTCCACCTTGGTGAACCCGCTGAGGTACCTCTCCACCTCGTCCCACTCCCCACCTTGCACCAGATCCTCGAAGTGCTTCATGTTGAAGTAGAACCCTGACTCCTGCTCCAACCTGCGCGACCGAAATGAAAGAAAAAAAATGAAAACCCCCACTTTGACCAACCCCAATGGCTCCAAAATCTCTCTTGATCAACTTACTTGTGCACCGTCTCCTTAAACTTCTCCTCGTCGAGGAACTGCAGGATGAGGAACACCAGCTCCCTGCTAAGTGACGACATGGCTCCGCCGATCCCAGCCTGCGCCTCCAGCTCTCAAAAGCCCAACGAAACTCCCGCCTTTCCGGCAGATCCCCTCCCAAATCCCCGCAAAAAACCACTCCAAACAGCCCCCGAAAAGCCGCACCAAACACCCCACGAGCAGCTCAAAACCCTAGCGGAGACAAGGAGAAAACCCAGAGGCCAAACTGACGACGACAGCGAGCTCAGAATCTGAACGAACCCCTCGTCACGCCCTTCCCGACGGCCGGCTCGATCGAGGCGGCGCGTGCGGCAGGCGAACCGTCAGTAGGCTCACGCCGATACTGAGTGGCTGCCGGCTGGGCCCCAGGGTATGCCGTGGCCCACCCGGCATACCCTGTGGGTCTGCCCCTGCGCAAGTCCCACTCTTATTCACACCATGAAGGAGAGGAAGGACTTGCTTAAGCCTAAAACTCTTCACTATTTCCTTGCATGCCCTAGTTCTCCTCACCCTTCATTATATAGGCTAAACCAACCCCCTTAGTAGGTCTAGACCCACTAAGGATTGGGGAAACCCGTCAAACCCATAATACTGGGTTTTTCACTCACATGTACACTTTTTAAAGTGTTTATAAGGATCAACCCACTCACACCTGAGTGTTTGATCCACTCTGCACTCACGACCCTAATCTAACCCTAACCCACTTCCCTTGCATCTTCCAACCACAATTTTGGTGTAGGCATCAAGTCCGGTATTTGGCACATTCCCTTGACTCTGTCTTCATCTTATCGTGCAAGCCACCATGCATGCCACGTATAGGTTGATCAATGGTTTGCCTCCATTAGCAAGTCCAGCTCCCACCGGACCACGCCTCAGTTGAATCGACGAAGCTAACTAGATCTAACCTGTTGCTTGAACCTTCCCTCGAACACATCTCTTAGCATGGCCATGTGCCATGCTTGAGCCCATCCATCCCGCATGATCTCCTTGACCGTTGTGGACCTCAATCTACCTAACCTAGTCTCGGTCACCTGTTGTTGACCATAGTTGCTTCCAAAATTCTTTGCACATCTAATGACTAAGAAATCATTTTCTAGGCACAATTTCTTGACAACTTGATCCACATTAGCTTACATGCAACATACAACATAGTGCAATCATGGCATGAGTTCCAAGATCATCCCATGATCAAATCTCCCATAATTCCTAATTTCAAAACCAATTGCCCTCAGCCAGTATGATCGCACTCCCCATGTCGGTCATACCACCCCGGTCGTATTGTCAACCAATGGCTGGTACTACTGGCCCTCACCTTGTTCCCGATAATAGGGGAGCATATTACCACTCGCTAAGGTTGTTACTACCATACAATAGTACAACCATGCATGGCCCGGTCATACCGTTCCTCTGGTAGTACCGTGGTTTCGTACCAGTACTACCGGACGTGTCCAAACTAGAAAACGATTTTCTCTAGAAAATAGATACCACCATCTAGAGTCCAATCGATCTGTACCTATAGTAGTAACACTACTCAAGCTCTATACTACCGTCAACATCAGGTGGGTACTACCGCCAATGTCCTGCTGGTACTTCCACCTAAAACTAACATCAACCTAAATTTTTAGGAAATTGCAAATCCTTAGATTCAACTCAACCCAACTATCAATTGATCATCACAAATTGACCTAGACCTACCCACATGGTCTCTCAATCTCCCCCTTGATGCACACATTAGCAATTACTTCAAAAATGCAAATGAGTTGATATTTCAGAAATAAGAGAGAGGTTTTGGCAAAGACAAACTCTCTTTTGTCTAGAATTGAGCTCAAAGCACGAAGATGACCAAGAAAGCACTAAAAAAACTGAGTGCACAGAAAAGAGCAAGTATTCATCAAAACCACTCAAATGCAAGAAAACTTGGGAAATTTGGAAAATTATCACTCTAAGTCCACAAGAAAGAACAAATGTTCTATACAACCTTGATCATGGTGAGAAGACACAAAAGAAATAGAGAACTGCGAAATGGATGTCAACCCTCAAGAGAAACTCATTGCAAACTATAAAAACTCAATAATTCAGATTTCTCGTATTTTCTCCCCCTTAGCCTATGCATGGATTTTTATCCAAATTTCTCTTCCTTTGACAATGAACTCACCAAGATATGTGAGGAAAAAACTAAATGAAGCCCAAGGAAGAGAAATTCCAACATAGATAATTTTATTGTTGTTTTAGTCACACTAGGAGCTTTAAAAATTATCCAAGTCAATTGGCAAAGTATTTCACCAAGCCATGTTGCAAATGAAGCTTGCTAGATTACATGAATACATATATAGCAAAGAAAGCCAAAAACTAGCCAATAGTGATTTAAATTATGTCAGGCTATCTCAAAAGCACTAGTGAAGCAAGAGGTATCGCAAGCTATCTCAAAAGCACTAGTGAAGCAAGAGGTATCGCAAGCTAAGTCATTCTATATCTAAATAACAAAGTAAAGCCTAGAAGCTAAATCAAGCATGAAAAATGGTAAAAGCTCCAAACTAAATCACCTAAGCTCAAGACACATTTGAATATTTCATTTTGATAAATAAAGATTCATTGCCTATCTTAGAAAACAAGTCCTAGACATAGAGCCATCTACAGCTGCACTCTAAGCTTCAGCCTAGCTTTAGTACACAACCATATGGTCTATCTTATTAAAGCACATCCTAGGCTAGAAGCCATTTACAGTGGCCTTTTGAGCTTCAACCAACAGATTTTTTGTTCATTTTGTCAAATTATAGCATCTCAATCTATTATCAATCATATCAACCATTACACTTAAAAGAGTGGTCTTGTTCATACAAAACTCCCCATGAGTTCATACTAAGCATAATAACAAGTTGTCTCATGAGAAAGAATTGCTGAAATATAATTATAAAAACATTTGACATTTTAAAGCAACATTTTCTAAATCAAGAGCTAAGTAGAAATTCAAAGTTGGAACTAAAATAGGTCTAACTAGGCTTGACTCAGATTCAAACCCCAACTAGATAGTTTGATATGGCAGAAATCAAAAAATGATCACTAAAACTAAACTAGTCAAATGATTCATCTTTAACAATTTCAATTCTAGTTGAGCATATTTTAGAAACTAGTCATGTCACAAACTAAGCTACACATGTAGGCAGACGATAGAGAAAACTCAATAAAGAGAACATGAGTGGATACAAGCATAGACAAGGATAATGATAAAGCTCTAGAATATATTACAATGCATGATAGAAGAAAATACATTATACTACATATGAATGCAAAAGAGCCAAACTCTCCCTCAAACTAGTCCCATAAGATGCATACCCCCAATTATCCCTACAGGAAAGCAAAACGAGAAGAATCCAAAGGTTTAGTGAAAATATTAGCAACCTAGAGCTTAGGCTCAACAAAGTGAAGGACTACATGCATCCCCCTTCTCCACATGGTCTCTAAGGAAATGATATTTGATGTCAATGTGTTTGGTCCTAGAATGTTGCACTAGGTTCTTGACAATGTTGATGACACTAGTGTTATCACAAAAAAGTGGAACACTACCTAGCTCTAGTCCAAATTCTTTGAAAGTAGATGAGATCCAGAGAATCTGAGAGCAACTACAGGCAATAGCTACATACTCAGCCTCAATAGTGGACTGTGCAATGGAAGATTACTTCCTAGAAGACCAAGAGATGCGAGAAGTGCCTAGGAAGTGACAAGTCCCAAAAGTACTCTTCCTATCTATATACAACCTCTAAAATCAACATCTGAGAAAACTCAAAGAGAGGTGCAAAAAGAAGAAGAATACCAAATTTTGAACTCAAGGATAGACTGAAGGTACCTGAAGATGTGCTTCACCACTTGGTGGTGAGATGCATAAGAAGAAGCCTTAAATTGAGTGCACAGACACACAATGAAGTGTATATCTAGCCTCAAAACCATGAGGTAGAGGAGGGAGCCGATCATGCTGCGATACTCCTTCTGATCAATAGGCTCAGTCCTCATCTAGATCCAAAGTAGAATTAGAAGCCAACGGTGTGGAGACCAGCTTGCTACTCTCAAAGCGTCGAAGCAAGCCCTTGGTGTACTTAGCTTGATGAATGAAGGTGCCTTCCTTTGTCTGCTAGATTTGGAATCCTAGAAAGAAGTTCAATTTCCCATCATGATCATCTTAAATTCCCTACTCATAGTATATGAAAACTTAGAAACAAAAGCATGACAAGAGCCACCAAAAATTATATCACCCATATATATCTGAACCAGGAGGAAATCACTACCATGCCTGTGGGTGAACAATGCCTTATCCACCTAACCCATTTTAAACCCATTTTTTTTAATAAGAATGACTTAAGCCTATCATACCAAGTTATAGGGGTTTGCTTAAGCCCATATAGGTCTTTTGGATAGCTTGTAGACATGGTCTAGGAACTTAGGACTCTCAAACCCATGTTGTTGCCTAACATAGACCTCTTCTTCTATGAATTTGTTAAAAAACACTCTTGACATCCATTCGATACAATATGAAATCTCTAGAGGCTACAAATGCTGAGAGTATCATAATGGCTTTTAATCTAGCAACTGGAGTAAACGTTTCTTCAAAATCTAAGTCCTCCACCCGAGAAAAGTCATGAGCTACGAGTCTAGCCTTGTTTCTAAACACTACCCCATCCTCACATTGGTTGTTCTCGAAAACCCATTTGGTTCCTATGATGTTGTGACCATGGGGTGGCTTAACTAAGGTCTAGATCTTATTTCTCTGAAAGTTCTCCAACTCATGGATGGCATTGATCCAAGATTCATTACTAAGTGTATGGGTGACATCATGGTACTCAAAGGAAGCAATAAATGCGGAATGAGCAATTGAATTAGGAAAATAGAACCTGGGGTGAGTGACTCTCTCATGAAGTCCTCCGATTATTTGCTCAGGAGGATGCTGGCGCTGAAGGTGTCAAGGAAGTTCTAGAGCAGTATGGCCTGTCTCATGGGTTGTGGAGGTAGGAGTAGAGCCACCCTGTGCTAAAGAAGATGTGGGAGTAGGCTATCCAACTGAAGGTGCAGTCGCAGCACCAAATACTTTAGCTGGCTAAAGTGGAAGTAGGTCATCGGCCTTATCTTCTCCATCGGACTCCCCAAGGTAGATGTTCTCTCAATCTTCGCCAACCTTTGTACCTGTTGTGTCAGGTCTAGTTCCTAGATTAGCCTCATCAAAGGTAACCTTGCTGGTCTCTAGAATCTTGTTATACTCAAGATTAAGCATACGATAGCCTCGAGAATGAGTAAGATAGCCTAAAAAGATCCCATCAGAAGATCTAGACTAAAACTTATCAAGGTTGTCATATTTTAGAATGAAGCACTTGCAACCAAAAACTCTAAAATGAGATACATTAGGCCAATCTAATTAGTAACTTCTTGATGTAGGATCTTGATAACTTGTGCAATCGGATGAATTTGCCATGGCCAATCATTGCCAGTGCAACAACCTGCGATGTGTGAACTCACCAAACCACACACTTGAAGTTCTTCTGGTTGACCACAAGGAAGTGGAAGCAATGTCCTTGTAATTTCCAAAGGAAGAGCAAGAACAAAAAGTGAAGAGATCTCCCAATTCTAATTAGTAATGGTGGTTGTGCACAAAACCCCAGAACAAGCGATATGCAATCTGCAAACTTTTTATTAAACGTGGTCTGAGAGGGGGGTGTTGTGGCTATATTACACTAAGGCATTCATGCAAATAAGGCCTAAGGCTATTCTACCTTGATTCAATCATAGGGTGACTGAATCCAACTCCTACTCTTATCTCTAAGCAATCGGACTCAAGTTCCACACATATTCAAATTCAGACTCAACAAACTAAAAATCAAAATTACATGATTGAACCATCGTGGTTTTAGCCTAAGTCAAGGCACACAAGACTCTCAGAGTCCAATCTGGTAAGGGCTCCGTTTTGTGGAGTTTCTCTAGAAAACCAAAACGGTTTTTGAGAAAACTACCCAAAATAGAATCCATCTTTCCTTGTTGACCCGTTGTTCTTCTTTTGATTTGGCGATAGAAGCTCCACAAGCTTTTTCAAGCTTGCCTTTCTATGCACTCATGCACATGTGCCTCATGTGCCCGCCGCATGCAGCAACTCCCATGCACCCTATGCACTCGGCGCCAAGTAGCTTGCAATGCGCTTGGCCTTCTTGATGTGTTCCAAGTACTAACAATGTCTTGTCCTCCTCCAAAGCATTAGCCTCAGCCTCCCTCACCTCTTTTGGTTCCAAATGCTTCAATCTTGTCAAACCTGAAATACACAAAGTATTTGCATGAGGTAGTAGCCGATTCTCATTAAAGCACAAGTAAACTCATTAAGAAACAAATTCACCTATTGGTTCAATAATTTGGCTCTAGCTCTTGTCATTGCTCCTTTAGGCACATCATGATTAACATCTTGCACACTTTGAGAGATGGATGATGCACTAGTATTAGGATGTCCTTATCATCCTCCCTATCTTGAAAAGGAGTCATCCTCGACTCTTCCAGTCTAAAATATGGTGAAAAATTAGTAGCTGACTCAAACAGGCCATTCTCCAGAGCTCTCACTATCTTAGGAGGATTCTTCTTGGCATACCCTAAGGCATTGAAACATAGACCTCTATTCTTGACGCTAACTTTAGACTGGTACAGGATCATGTTGAGATTTTTCTTGTCATTGGAGAAGCACTCTAGGGTTTTCTTAAGGTAGGCATTTTCTTTGGTTAGGGTCTCATAGGAACTATACACATTCTTCTTTACCGCATTGACATATCTCTCCTCATGCACAGCTACCTCCAACCTAAGAGCCTCTCAAGAGATACAAGGTGCATTCTTTACCCTCGTCAGTTGCTGATCAAACTTAACTCTAAATACATCATGCATCTCACCCAAACCTTGACCTATCTCAACACATAATAGACATACAATGGATGCAATAGGATCAGACTTCTTAGATGTAAAAGATGCATCAAGTTTTTCTTTAGATGCAGAATCAATTAAAGTCAATTGCATATATTCAATTTTAGTAACTTTATCATTGGTAATTTTTAAATATTTAACATGAGAAGCATATACTAAGGAACAAGCAAAAAGAATAGTTTTTATTTTCATAAGATTATCCCTAGTGACTAGTAACTCATCAACATCATAGGTATGAATAGTGGTGCCAAGAGTAAAGCAAGCATTTCAATTCATTAATCATTTTATTTGCTACTTTAAGCTAACCTAGAACAAATGCATGAATAGTCCTTAGCTTTCAATAGCATGTTCAGTGTTCAAGCTCTCAATCACAAAATCCTGACTAGTCAATTTCTTCTTAGCTTTCCTAAGATCACGATCTAGGTAAAAGATAGCACGGGACATCTCATCATACAAAGGACCCTTTATAAGTCTAACTCTTACTCACACCATGAAGGAGAGGAAGAACTAGCTAAGTATAGAAAATCTCGTTACTTCCTTACAAACCCTAGAACCCCTCACCCTTCATCATATAGGCTAACTATTCCTCTTAGTAGGTCTAGACCCATCAAGGAATGGGGAAACCTATCAACCCCACTGACACCGAGATTTACACACTCACATGCATTTCAAAGCACTTACAAGATTAACCTGTTAACATGCTAGGGATTGATACACACGACACTAGCCTAAATCTAAACCACTTCCCTTGGGTGTCTCAGCACCATGCTTTTGGAGTAGGCCTTACATATGATATTTGGCATTTTATCACATTGCCCTTGATGGTGCTTCTGGGTATCTTCCCTTGACTCCATCTTCATCTTATCGTGCAAGCCACCACACACGCCACATATAGGTTGATCAATGGTTTCCCTTCTATTGGAAAGTCTCTCCCATTTTCTTTTCCCACCGGACCATGCCTCACTTGAACTAACGAAGCCAACTTAATCATCTTGTTGCTTGAACCTTCCTTCAACCGTATTCCTTGGCCTTGCCATGTGCTATGCTTGAGCTCAACTATCCCGCATGACCACCTTGACCGCTTGGACTTCGATCCACCCTGACCTAGTCCTAGTTATCCATCATTGATCATACTTGCCTCCAAGCTTCTCTACACATCAAAGACTGAGAAATCATTTATGGGCACACAAGTTCTTTAGAACATGACCCACGTTAACATAAACATGAAATATGAAATACAATGTGTTAGATAATGTAATGGTTGTGCATTTTGTTGATGATGAATAATTAATATTTGATTTTATTGAAATTTGCATTTGTGAAAGTTCTGGTCGATGCGCTTCTGTGCTTGAGTTCTCAAGGTGGCAAAGCGAGAATGTCTAGCTTCGACCACGGACAATGGTCTAATTGGCCTTATGATGAATGGTTTGATCAATAGGTTCGAATGGCAGACTTCAACCATGTCCAGTTTCAATAACGGCAAACTTCAACGACGTCCGACTTTGACCACGGCAAAATGACCATGGCAGGTAATCATAGATTTTGACCTCAAACAGTGAATTGATCGTAAGCAGCATTTAACCAGTCGTAAGCGATAGTGAACCGGTCGTAGCTATAGTACTTTTTCATGGTTGCAGCTACAGTACCTAGTCAATACTCGATAGTCATAGACTTTCTGTTCGATACTTGATAGTCATAGTTTTTACTAGTCGGTACTTGATAGTCAAAGACTTTGTAATCGATAATCATAGACTTTGCAGTCTGCTATCATTGTCTTAGAATTTTTCAATCAGTTATCATAGACCTTGCGGTCGGTAGTCGAAGGCTTTCCGATTGGTTGCCTTAGGTATCACGATCGGTACTTGTAGACTTCATGGTCGGTACAAGTGCTTCAACTCTTATGATTTTTTAGTACCTTGAGTACTCATGTTTGATAGGCCAGCAGTATGCTGGCTAGTGCATGGTGGTCGGTGATTAGTAAACACTGCTTGAAGGATTCGGTACTCGAAAGATGGAAGTACTCGATGGTCAGATGGTCATGGTACTCGGTAGTCAAAAGAACTCGGTAGTTGGAAGGACTCAGTACTCGATAGTCATGGTTTTCACGATCGTGGTCAGCAATCGATTGTGAGAGGTGTTGCAATGGCAGTCGTATACTTAGTGATCTGGTGTTTTAGTCATAGCAATCGGTACTCGGTAGTTAGTACTCAATGGTTCTATGGTCGGTAGCAATGCTTGTTATTCCTGAGTGTTCTGAGCGATGGTATTTCCTGAGTATATGTGTTCCAGTACTTGATGAGCTAGCGACCTGTCTTGCATAGCGATTGTAACCAGTCGTAATGAGTGATCTGAGGTTGGTGATTTCTAGAGAACATGGAAATTTAGGTCATGGATGACCTGGTTGATATTCATGGATAGTTTGGTTCTTGTCTATGGATAGACGAGGGTGTGTTATATGTGTGTGTGCTGATGACGGTCAAGTTGGGAAGAACTTGTGCCAGGAAAATGTTCTTTTTTCATTGCATGTGCAGGTTGGTGTGGAGGCGGTCATGGTCAATGACAAGGAAGACTAGGACTAGGATGGAGAAATTTGAGGTCCAGGAATCGAGGATATCAGACGAGGTGGTTGGGCTCACACTAGAGCACGTGGAGATCAAATGTGGTGATTTGTGAAGAAGTTACAGGCGGTGTGGTACAAGAGGCTTCGACAGGGAAGGTGATGGTGCGCGATGAAGATAGAGGAGGTGCGTTCTTGGAAGCTTCATCGCATGTTGAGTTAGGAGTTGTGTATGGATTCTATAACTGGGAAGAGATAGAGATTTGAATAAAACCCGTGTTAGGAAGGGTTTTGGGTCCCTTAGTTTTCAGAAGAGATAAGAGTGTTGTGTTGGGTTTGAGTTGGACACAGTTTGAGACGTTAGCCTATCAAAGCAGGAAGGGGTTAAGGGCTAACGTGTGGTTTTTGAGAAAGTTTTAGTGCGGTTTTGAGAGGGCTTTCATCGAGAAGGTTTTTAGGGGTGCTTGTGAGGGCACTCTGTAAATCCACGAAATTCCAGGAATAAAGATAGTCTTAAATCAATCTAGTTCTTGATTTGCTTGAAGTATGCTGGTGATTGCTGGTGGTTTGGATTATACGACAATGAGCAAAGCGATCGAACATATCGGTCGATCGAGTAGGCGGTCGAGCAGAACGGTTGATCAAGCGGTCGTACGCTGGGCATTTATCAGGCCATTGATCACTGAGTAGACAAGAGCATTATCGATCATCTGGAGACTTTGAAAAGGCAGCCACAATCATTCATCCTCCTCTGATTGCAATAATCGATCCTACAGGTGGTATCAAAGCCAGCTGCGATGGCATCAGAGAGGTATGTAAACCATCCCCCCATGCTAGATGGTACTGATTTTGTTTTCTGGAAGTGTCGGATGCAAGCGTACATTGAGGCTCAGGGTAGTGATATTTGGAATAAGGTTTCTAGACCGTATGAGATTCTTGTTATGGTTACGACTCTAAATAAAATAGATGTTGATCTAAATGCTCAGGCATGTAACCTGTTATTTCAAGGAATCTCTCTCAAAGAATTTGATCATATAGCTCATATTAATTTTGTCCACTTAATTTGAAAAACTCTTTACGATTATTATGAAGGAACGACTAAGATTAGGAAAGTGCGTAAGAACCTTTATCAGAAAGAGTACTTGGATTTTACTATGAAGCCTGGTGAATCTATTGATGATTTTTTTTGCTCGTTTTGAAAAAATTTTGAGTAACTTGTGTGGAGTTAGTGTTATACCTACTGATGGAGATAATGCAACTAAAATTTTAAGGTCTTTAGGTTCAAAGTGGTTAATGGTCATCACGACTATTAATCAAACAGTCGATCTAGATACCCTTACCATGGATGATCTGTACTCTAGATTGAAAACCTATGAGATGGAAGCTTTTCCATTGAAGTTGGATAACCCCATGTAGGTTGTTTCGTCGAGTACTTTGTCTTGTGTTTTCATGTCTGCTTTGACTTCTTTTTTAGATGAGTAGTTACCTGAAGAAGGCCTGGTGCTGATCTCCTCACGGGCATACAACGCACTCAACAACATGAGGATGAGGAAGCAAGGTGGCACTCCAGGTTCAATTAGGTGCTTCAAGTGTGGCGAGCTAGGCCACATTAAGATGGACTATCCCAAGCTCAAAGAGAAGAAGGATGGGAACTATCATCATCGACCATCCAAAAATAACATTGAGGGTAGATCTTTTTATTGCAAAGTGGCTGAGAAGGTTCTATCAGTAATCGAGCGCCTTGATCTAAGTGATGGTGACATTGAGAGATGTGATGACAACCACCACCACGATGAAGATGATGTCAAAGGCTAGAAGAAGAGCTCCGACAACTTCATGGGTATGTGCTTCATGGCGAGTAACAACAACAATGACGACTACAGCGATCCTGATGAGAAAAGACAATCATACGATGAGCTTGAAGAAAGTCTAGTTAAACTTGCTATTGAATTGAGAAACACAAAAGAAATTAAAAAAACAATTTTGTAGTCGAAAGCTTGAATTCTGAGATTAATAGACATAGAGCATCTATTGCTAAAGATGATTCTTGTGAAGCTTGACAAGTCTTACATACTGAGTTGGAAATTGCTAGATCAGTTAATGCAACTAATCTAGTTCAACTTAGAGATGCAACTGATAGATTTGATCAACTTAGTATAGTACATGATTGTTGTGATTTAAAACTTAAACTTGCTAATGATGAAGCTGGAAAGTTTAAGTCTAATTCATCTAGAGCATGCTCTAAGTGTGATTTGCAGCAAGCTAGACTTAACTCATTTCAGGAATCAATGCAACAAATGTTCTATCATGAAAATATGTGTTGCCCTAATTGTCCTAAGTTAAATATTGAAATTGATGCTGTAGGACCGAAATGGCAACAGAGGGGGGGTGAATGGTGCCTTATAAAAATCGCCCCTAAAGTATTCACACCATCTTCTTCTTCAATAGCTCTAAAAGCTACGAAGGTAGAGGATGGATGCTTTCTGGAAAACCAAAAATAGACCGATAGGGCACTTCATTGAAGAACCGAAAGATAGACCAAAACTGAAACAAACAAGACCAAAAACTACTGAGTGCTGACCGAATACTAAAACAGTGAAGGACCCACTGCCAATTAGCACAGAGCCTACAAAAGTTACCGAAGCTGTAGTAGCAAACAAAAACAAACTGAAAAAGAAATAGTGAAAACCGAAAAAAAACTGAAATGGGCTGTCCAAAACTAGTACTGAGCAGGAAATGAAATAGCCGGCTAAAACCTAAACAAATACTGTCGAACAGAGAAGAAAGAAAAACTGAAAAGAAAATGCAATCAGGCGCTCAGAAGAAGACCAAAAACTGCTATCCGAAAAACAAACTAAAAAACAGTCTACACAGTGAATACCGAGAAGAAACTGAGACAGAGAAATTGATGCTCGGCAATAAGCTGTTTGCAGACCAACCAAAAATAGTCCAAGCACACTCGGCTGAAAAATGGCACAAATACTGAAAAGTCTCTCGGCTGAAACCTGAGAACAACCGAATAGACCTGCTGCTGCAAATGCTAAAAGAGTATACCTGATTTCTGCAACCTAAAAATCTGAAAACTTAGAACAATCAAATAGACCTGCTGCTGCAAATGCTAAAAGAGTACAGCCTGATTTCTGCAACCTGAAAATCAGAAACCTGAGAACAACCTTTCTGCTAAATTCAGAGTTGCCTAACCGAGAAACACAGCCAAACCAAAACAGGGAACCAACTGTGAAGATGACTGTTTGAACCTAAGAGGAAGAAGTCGATCAAGTTAAATGGACAAAAACAAACTGAGAACAAGAGATTGAGCGACTGAGAGCAAAGTGTACAGTAAATACGGGATACACTCGAAAACAGAGAGATTGCCCAAAATGCTTGCTGCTCTTCAGGGTCAGCTCATCAAGATTCCATCCTAAACAGCACATCAACTACAGGAAGAAGAAAATTCAGACAAAAGGGCAGTCTTGGCTGCAAAAGAGACAAATAACGAGAAGAAGATCATTGGTCTGAGTCTCTGAAACTAAAAATTGAGTAGCCAAATAGGAAAAAGACTGAATTCAACAAGGCTTGTGAATCACAAATCGTTTGACCAAGAGGTTTTTTATTTTTACAAGGACATGATCTCAGATCGATTAAAAACAAGAGACTAATACAAGTCTTCTACCAAATCAACAAAAGCATGCATCCCCCTGCCTCCAAACCCTAGATTTTAGAAAACAGAGGAAAAGTGTTTCGGCCAGAATCTCGGAGAGAAGAATTGCTCTAGAAAACTTTTGCTCTCAGGAAATGCTGGCCAAGGGGCCTTTTGGATAACCCTAGTTCTGAGCAACAAGGTTTCAATGCAGAAATGATCAAAGATTCAACTCAAAACAGTATGAGCAGAGAAGAACAAAGAACCGCAAAGAAAGAACAAAGGACACAACCAAACCACAGGAAGAGAATGAAACTCAGATCATCTCAAACAGAAGGCATCTCAGATTCATACAGAGACATGGGCTATTACATATGAAGGTTTTCTACAGCCATCTCACACACTAAGAACACACACGCCAAAACTAAAAACCAGAACTCATACATAGGAGACAGAGGCACAACAACCTTCTGCCCTCCTCACCAACCCCTTGATAGCCCATCAGAGAAAAGCAAAACAAACTCCTAAAAAGACTTACATCCACCAGGTGCACACCACCTCTATTTATAGTTTTTGATTAACGGGTTTACAACTCGCTTTACCCGCTAACACAAACAACTCTTGCGCTTTATCCATTAACTCAAAACCAAATCCGCTTCCTTTTGTGGGTTTATTAGACTGAGCACATTGCCTTGGGCTGCTCCAGTTTTGTTCGTGAAAAAGAAGGATGGCACCAAGAGGCTTTGTTTGAATTATCGAGTGCTTAATCAAGTGATGATCAAGAACAAGTGTCCTTTGCCTCATATTGATGATCTCTTCGATCAACTAAGGGGTGCCAAGGTATTCTTGAAGATCGATTTGCAGTCTGGTTATCATCAACTGCAAATCAGAGACGAGGATATAGACTTTTTCAGCACAAGATATGGGCATTTTGGGTTTGTCATTATGTCTTTTGGACTAACAAACGCCCCCTACTATCTTTATGGAAGATACAAACAGGATGCTCCATAAGTACTTAGATGTTTTTGTGGTGGTTTTCATCGATAATATCTTGGTGTATTCCAAAGCAGAGGAGGAACATGAATTACATCTCAGCCTGGTTCTGGATGTCCTTCGCAAGAATAAGTTCTATGCAAAGCTAAAAAATGTGCTTTCTGGCTATCTGAGGTGGGCTTTCTTGGTCATACTATCAATCAGCATGGTATCACAATGGATCCGAAGAATGTGGCTGCAGTGGTGAAGTTGCAGAGGCCAACTAGTGTGTCGGAGATCTAGAGTTTCCTTGGGCTTGCCGGCTATTATCAGCGCTTTGTGTAGGATTTCTGTATCATTTCCAAGCCGATGACTAGGCTCATTCAAAAAGGGGTTCCTTTTATTTGGACGAATGAATGTGAGGCCAACTTTCAGACTCTGAAGAACAAACTAGTTAATGCACCTATCCTATCTCTACCTAAGAGTGGCAAGTGTTTCACAGTATACACGAATGCTTCTCGAATTGGTCTTGGTTGTGTGCTGATGCAAGAGGGTCAAGTTATTACTTATGCTTCCAAACAGTTGAAGACTCATTAGCCAAACTATCTCACTCATGATCTCAAGTTGGCAACAGTCATCTTTGCTCTGAAGTCATGGAGGCATTATCTGTATGGGGAGCCATGTGATATCTTTACTGATAATAAGAGCCTTAAATACATCTTCACTCAGTGGGAGCTAAATTTGAGGTAGAGAAGGTGGTTGGAGTTGATCAAAGATTATGATCTGACGATCCAGTATCATAATGGGAAGGCTAACGTGGTGGCTAATGCTTTTAGCAGGACAGGAGTTCCTCAGACCGTGATGTCTTTGATCTCAGAGTTTGAGTAGATAAGTATCTCCTTCTGTTTCACTAGGGTTGCTTAGGTAGAGACGCAGATGATCATCTTATCTACCATACTCGAGCATCTTTGTGAGGCTCAGCAGTGCGATTGGTTTCTTTCGGAGGTGCAGAAGAAGACCTCAGAGGGTCATTCCTGAGAGTTTAGCGTGGATGAGAGTGGTGCGGTTTGTTTCAGAGGCTGACTGTGTACCATAGAAATCAGAGGTGAAGACAAATATCCTTCGTGAGGCTCACTGTACTCTGTATTTCGTACATTTGAGTGAGACCAAGATGTATTGTGACCTGAAGTAGGTATTTTGGTGGAAACGAATGAGGGTGGACATTGCTAAATATGTTGCATCTTGTGGCGTATGTCAGTAGGTGAAGGTCGAGCATAAGCAGCCTGCTGGTTTGTTGCAGCCTTTGGAGATTCCTGAGTGGAAGTGGGAGCATATCTCTATGGACTTCATGGTTAGCTTGTCACACTCACCTCGTGGTTAGGATGCTATTTTGGTTCTTATAGACAGACTTACCAAGTCTGCGCATTTCATTCCGATGAAGACGACCAACACAGCTCAGGATCTGGCCCCGTTGTATATCAGAGAGGTGGTGAGATTGCATGGTGTGCCCAAGTCCATTGTTTCTGACTGGGACACCAAGTTCATCTCCAAGTTTTGGCAGAGTCATCAGGCTGCATTGGGCACGACAATTTCTCTTAGCATGGCTTTTCACCCTCATAGACGGATGGTTAGTCAGAGCGCACCATTTAGACTCTGGAGGATACACTTCATGCTTGTTTTTTTTTGTCCTGGAAGGGCAATTGGGAGGATCATTTGGCATTGGTGGACTTTGCATATAACAATAGTTATCAGGAGAGTATCAAAATGACTCCTTTTGAGGCTTTGTATAGCTGGAGATGTGTTTCTCCTATCTATTGGGATGTTGTGAGCGAGAGGTCTTTGCTTGGCCTAGACTTTGTTTAGCAGACTACAGAGAAGATGCAGGAGATTCAACAAAACCTATTGGCTACTCAGAGCCGGCAGAAGAGTTATGCGGATGTTCGACGTTGCAAGTTGGAGTTTGTTGTTGGTGACCTTGTGCTCCTCAGGGTGTCACTGACCAAGGGCATCATTCGTTTCGGTACCACCGGGGAGTTTAGCCCACGGTACATCGGCACGTTTCTAGTGGTTACACACATAGGCAATCTGGCCTATCGTCTGGAGTTGCCAAGCTTGATGAGTAGAGTGCACAATGTCTTTCATGTGTCTATGCTAAGGAAGTATCTACGGGACCCTGAGCACAAGATTGACCTGGAGCTAATCACTGTGGAGCAGGATCTCACTGTGGAGTGTCAAGTAGCTCGTATCTTGGACTCGTCAGAGCGGGTCATGAGGAAGAGGACCATCAGGTATGTCAAGGTCCTTTGGATGAATCAGTCCGAGGGGGAGGCGACGTGGGAGCTTGAGGATCAGATGTGAAAGAAGTACCCCCGAGCTCATCGAGGCTAGTGAGTACTCGTAGTTGTTATTTACCTTTGTTGCTCCTTCCTTTGTCGTACTCCTGTTCCATGGTTCTGAGGTGTTAGATTCGGGGACAAATCCTTTTTAGGAGGGGAGAATGTAATGCCCTACACGTCGATTCGGCATTTCTGAAAGTATTTAACAGATTTGTAGAGATTTCTCTTTCTTTCGTTGAATCGAGGAAAGCCAGTGTGGGCGGCGAATTTGTCTAAAAAGAAAAGAGAAAGAGGAGGGTTGGTGGGCTCTGCTGCTCCCCCTACTGGAAAGAAGAATGGAAGAAAGGAGAAAAGGATTTCTTGTGATGATGACCTAGGTTGGAATCCCCACCATTCCTCTCTGTTCTAGGATGATCTTAGGCGTTTGGCTCATCATCAGGGTGGATCATCTAGGGGAAATCGTCATTCTGAGCTTAATCAGTGTTTTGCGCGTAGTCCGATCAGGCGGTGCTGCTGTTTGGGTGGTTTAGACGACCAAGACAATTTTTCCTGTAGAACCCATGAATAGGAAAGTTGTAGAGGACTCAGAGACCTAGTTTCTATTTTTTTCCCATAATTTTTGGATGAGTGGATTGGGCAAAATAAAGGTTGGAAGTCTGCTGTGTAGCAGGGTTGGTTTTAGGATTCAGTTTTTGTTCGTGGGCAGGTTCAGAATTTTCTCATAATAATGGAAGTTTTAGATAATGTTGTAATATAGCTACTGGTAAAATTTTATAATTTTTAGAGCAGTGTACTATCGTTGGTGGTCTGTAGAAATTCACTGGTCAGAACTCAAAGGCAGATTATGTTCTCTGTTTTCCATTATGATTTCGCCCTTTTAACGACAGAATAAAATTATGGTGTCTTCATGAAAGTTGTAGCTTTCATTCTGTAAATTTCAAAAATGCTATTGGTTTCTATGGTCTGTTTAGTGGATAAAAATATACGAAAAAGACAGGCAGCGCTGCTGTAGTGAGCTGAGCGTTAGAGCAGCAATTTGAGAGGGAGTTGTCAGCTTTCGGGTGTAGTGTTGCTTCACCTTTTAGTTATAAATGTTATACTGAGTTTTTGTGCTGAGTGGTGATTTGTGAACAGGTGGCTTCACTCCTGGCCGTGTTTGAACCCTTTGCCTCTTCAGTAGAGGCAAGTAAACATAACGGTTATTGCTGCAGTTTAACTTATTAAATTTACTACCTTCACCATAATTGTTTATGTTTGGTAATTAATCCACCTTTAAATAAAGATGCCTTGCTGCGCTCTATGCCTTATTTTACATATTGTTGTCCAAGTGGTTATATTCCTATTGAATCAATCGTGGCCATATCATGCATGTCATTTGCATTGAAGCTATGTCGCCGCATCTAGCCGCGACCGCATCAGTACAGTGTCATATATTGTCATAGTACGATGCGCACTCTTACATTTTTAGGTAAGAGTTCAGTGGATCATTTGCATACATATACATTTCATGAGGATAATCCTTGTTTTGGGATCTTAAGAGGTATTGGCTCTAAGAGTCACTTGTGGTAGGTTGTCACTCTGCCCTCTCTAATCATCTTTCTGCAGGGCTGCGAGTTTTTGCAACAGGATAGTTAGATTGGCTTTCTCTCGTGGTCGGAACAGTGTGGTCAAATCAACCCTTTGACCAGTGCTTCAACGACCAGTGATTCGACTAGTGCTTTGTACTCGATCAGATCGGTCGACAATCAGACTAGTCAAACTAGCTATCTCCTGTGGTCGAACCAGTATAACTGGACAAGACTTTCGACCAGGTGTTACCCGTGGTTGGACCAGAGTGGTCGAACATGATTTTTGACCAATTGTTTCCCACGCTTAGACCAGCTCCTCCAGAGATTTTTGACTAGTTTTTTCTACATGATTAGACCAGTCAGTGGTTAGACCTTTCTTACATGGTCAAATCGTTTTCAACCAGTGTCGTCCATACGATCCAATCGATCGGTGATCAGACTAGTTCTACTAAGAAGGTCAAACCACCTAGTGGCCGAACCAGCTGTTCAATGACTGACTGGCTGAAATATGTCAGATGCCAATGCTTCACTTAAATCTTTATCGGTGCATACTTTTGCTTATGTTCGTCGAGTATCTCAGTACTAGATATCTAAATCTTTTTTGACTAACCCTAGTACTAAGGTATTGACGATTGTTCATGCTCGGTAGGCTCATCGCAAGAGGAAGGAGAACATATGGTTCATTGACTCCGGTTGCTCTCGCCACATGACCAGAGACTCACAATGGTTCTTCCCCTAATTCATGCCCCTGGTGATGAGATAATCACTTTTGAGGACAACTCTCAAGGATGAGTTCTTGCTAAAGGATGTTGCTGATATTTTCTCTCTTAACTACCTGATTCTTCTCTTTGTGCTCGGCTGAGAAGTGAGTTGAATGTGTTACTTTCTTTGCAATTATTTTGAGTGGGAGCTTGGTGTTTAAATGTTTTAGAAGTTGTGTCTGTTATACTTGTCAAATAATACATCAAGTCTAAGTCTTTGAAATCAAATGATGTGTAGTAGAGTTGTCTTTATCATATTTACTCATTTACTGTGTAGTCGTAGTTGTAACAGGTTGTAATCAAATTGCTATACTTGAACTAAAACATGACAAGGCTGAAGACTTTGACAAGATTGATTGTAGATAGCACCTTGTGATTTTCATAAAAAAATTAGCTTGATTGTGAGTCCTCTTTTAAATCTTGGCCATGAGGCTCATATGTTTCATATTGCAATCTTTTTACGTTCTCTCATGTTGTCATGATAAAAATGAGAAAGAAAATATTAAAAAACATGTATGCTTCAAGCATGCCATGGTTAAACAAAAGAAAAAGCACAAAACATGCTCAATCAAAAAGAATTATGCTTGAAGCATGCCATCATTCAAAAGAAGTTTGCTACAAATATGACATTATGAAAATAAGTATGCTACAAGCATGCCACAAGCATGCCACATGCTTAAAAAAATAAGTGTAGAGCAATAGGTTGCTATATGAGATTACCAGTTCGACTAGATTTAAAGCTCGCTTCAATTATAGGCTTACTCTTTTATGTGTGATATCCCTTTGTGCTCTTTATAGATCGATTTGGTTATGGTCGTAACGTCTGTTATTAATCCAATTTGCTTAATCATGCTAAAGACATGCTTAGACTTACTTTATGATATATGACTTTATATGATCTAGTGAACTCTTCTAAAAAAAATGACTTGGACACATTCTTAGTTTAGTGCAAAGTAACTTGGATAATCTACAAAGTTTCTGGATGTTTCTCTCTTTGCTCCTTTTTAGAATTATCCTTTCTCTAGAGCTCTTGATGATTTCACTGCCAAATGGGGAGGAATTAGAAGAAAGGGGGAGAATTTTCTCAGAGTTTGGGGAGAAAGAAAAAATGAAACAAAGATCACTCTCTGGAGTTGAGGAGGAGTATTCTAAGTGATCTGTGCTCTTTTGGTTATGGTCTGTTCCTTTCGCAAATTCTCTCATTCAAGAGTTTTTTAGATGTTGTCAATGCATTCATCAAGGGGGATATTGTTAGACCATATGATGGTCATGCATTTTGTTGATGGTAAATAATTGACATTTGTTTTATTGGAATGTGCATCTATGAAAGTTCTAGTCGATGCGCTTCTGTGCTTGAGTTTTCAGGATGGCAAAATAACTACATCTAGCTTCGACCACGGACGGTGGTCCGATCGGCCTTGTGATGGATGGTTCGATCAATAGGTCTAAATGGCAGACTTCGACCACGTCCAGTTTCGATCACGATAAATTTTGACCGCGTCTGGCTTCGACCATTGTAGGTAATCGTAGATTTTGACCTCAAATAGTGAACCGGTCATAAGCAACATTTAACCAGTCATAAATGACAGTGAACCGGTCATAGCTACAGTACTTTTCTATGGTCGTAGCTATAGTACCTAGTTGATACTCGATAGTCATAGACTTTCTGGTCGATACTTGATAGTCATAGTTTTTACTAGTCGGCACTCAATAGTCGAAGACTTTGTGATCTATAGTCGTAGATTTTGCAGGCTACTATCGTTGTCTTAGGCTTTTCGATCAGTTGTCATAGACCTCGTGATGGTAGTCGAAGGCTTTATGATTGATTGCCTTAGACTTCATGATCGGTACTCGTAGACTTCATGGTCAGTACGAGTGCTTCAACTCTTGTGATTTTCGAGAACCTTGAGTACTCGTGTCTGATAGGCCAGCGGTATGACTGGCTGGTGCATGGTGGTCGGTGATCGATGAACAGTAGTCAAAGGATTCAGTACTCGGAAGATGGAAGCACTCGGTGGTCAGATGATAGTGGTACTTGGTAGTCAGAAGAACTGGGTACTCAGTAGTTGGAAGGACTTGGCACTTGATAGTCATGGTTTTCATGATCGTGGTCAGTGATTGATTGTCAGAGGTGTTGTGATTGTAGTCGTAGACTTAGCGATCTGGTATTTTAGTCGTAGCGATCGGTACTCGGTAGTCGGTACTTGATGGTTCTATGGTCGGTAGCGATGCTTGCTATTCCTGAGTATTTTGAGCGATGGTATTTTCCTACTACTTGTGTTCAAGTACTCGATGAGCTAGCGAGCGGACTTACATAGCGGTTGTAACCAGTCGTAATGAGTGATCTGAGGTTGGTGATTTTTGGAGAACCTAATTGGTATTTGTGGATGGTTTGGTTCTTGTTTATGGATAGACGATGGCGTGTTATATGTGTGCATGTGTGTGCTAATGACGGTCAAGTTAGGAAGAACTTGTGCCAGAGAAAATGTTCTTTGGTCTTTACATATGCAGGTTGGCATGGAGGTGGTCATGGTCGATGAGGAGGAGGATCGAGACTAGGATGGGCAAATCTAAGGTCCAAGCGATCGAGGATATCATGTGAGGTGGTTAAGCTCACGCTGGAGCACGTGGAGATCAAAGGTGTTGATTCGTGGAGAAGCTATGGGTTGTGCGGTCTAGGAGACTTCAACACGGAAGGTGATGGTGAGTGATGAAGATATAGGAGGTGTGTTCTTGGAAGTTACATCACGTGTTGAGTTAGGAGTTATGGATTGAGTCCATAACTGGGAAGACATAGGGATTTGAATAAAACCCATGTTAGAAAGAGTTTTGGGTCCCTTAGTTTTCAAAAGAGATAAGAGTGTTGTGTTCGGGTTTGAGTCGGATACGGTTTGGGACGTTAGCCTATAAATGCAGGGAGAGGCTTAGGGCTAACCTGTGTCTTTTGAAAAAGTTTCAGTGTAGTTTTGAGAGAGTTTTCATTGAGAAGGTTTTTAAGGGTGCTTGTGAGGGCACTTTGTAAATCCATAAAATTCCAACAATAAAGATAGTCTTGAATCAATCTAGTTCTTGATTTGCTTGAAGTGTATTGGTATTGCTGGTGGTTTGGATCATATGACAACGAGCAAAGCGATCAAGTGAAGCGGTTGAACAAATAGGTCGATTGAGCAAGTGGTCAAGCAAAACGGTTTATCGAGTGGTCATACATTGGGCATTTAATCAAGCAATTAATCACCGAGCAGTTAAGAGCATCATCGATCATCTGGAGACTTTGAAAAGGTGATGACAATCATTCTTGCCCCTTTAATTGCAGTAATCGATCCTACACAGTGCAACCATGACAAGAGTTCTAAGATCACCCTATGATCGAATCTCCCACAATTCCCAATTTACAGAACCTTAGTACCTTAGTCGGTATGACACACACCCTATGCTGGTCATACAACATCGGTCGTACAGCCAACCAATGGTTAGTACTACTGCTCCTCATCCATTTTTTGGTAACAGGTGAGCGGTATGACCGTTGCCAATGCCGGTACTATCGCCCTGGTTGTACCGCCATGCATGGCCTGGTCATACTGTTCCTCTGGTAGCAACACGACATTGCACTAGTACTACTAGATCAGGCCAACCCAAAAATCCTCGGATGCGACCCTTACTAAAAATAGCTATCTCCATTTAACTTCCAGTCATACTACATTTCTGGTAGTACTACGGCCACCATGTCAGTACTACCGCCTCGGAAGTATTGCTGGTATCTGGCTAGTACTATCGCCTCAGACTTGATAGCAACCTAAATTTTAGGGAATTGCAAACCCTTTACAAATTTTTAGATTCAAATAAACTCAACTGCCAATTAATCGTCACAAATTGACCTAGACCTACCCACAAGATCTCTCACTTTTAATTGACTTGGATAATTTTCAAAGCTCTCAATCCAACTAAAATCTAAAAATTACCAACATTAGTCATGTTTGCCTCTTAGTCTTCATTAACTCATTCATTTCTTTACTTGAAGAATTTATTGTCAAAGGGGAGAAATCATGGCAAAAATGCATGAATTTTGCTAAGGTGGAGAAAATGAGAGAGTTTTGGTTTCTTCAACTTCATTAGAAATTCTTAATTTGCTTAGTTTCTTCTCACCATGATCACGGTCAAAATAAACAATTGTTCTTTCATATGGATCTAGAGTGAGAATTTCTCGAGTTTAATTGGTTTTAGAGTGCTTATGTTAAAAACTTACTCTTTGTAGTTTCTTTACTACTTGGCTATTTTTGACTTCTATTCATTTATTGAACCAAGTTGAGTTCTCTTTTGCAAAATTCTCTTCTAAATTCTAAAACCAACTTAACTTTACATTTTTGAGAGAATTGCCAAGGTGTTCATCAAGCGGGAGATTGAGAGACCATGTGAAGGTCAAAAATATATTTGTGATGAATAATTGACACTTTGGTTGAATTGAATTTAGATTTTGTAAAAGTTTCATAAAATTCAGATTTCAGTGTTTGTTGTTAGTGTCAAATGGTCTGACCACCAGTCCAATGTGATCGGGATTTGTTGGCGATCCAACCGGTGTCTCGGTGTGATTGATTTCTAGTTGGCAGCTACTATTTTCCAGAGAGCATGTTTTGGTATTGAACACGTGTGGTCGGACTAGCCATGGTTGGTGGTCGAACCGGGGTGTTGACTAGTGTGAACGGTATTGAAAATATGGTCACATCGGGTGGTGCGTTGAACCGGCCAATGGCTGACAGTCTGACTGGGGCGATCCGATTGGCCTGAGGAGAGCGATTAGGCTGGTAGTTGTGGCCAGAGAATAGGTTGAGTTGTGCTGAGTTAGTTTGAAGTTGAATCATTGCTTTGGATCTATGAGGGTTTATGTTGTATTGCATAATGTATGGTTTTTACTAATGTAAGTACATGGAACTTATGCTCAAAATAGTTGCTTAGTCTTTGGATGTGTAGGTGGCTTGGAGAACGTTAGCGATCGATGGCAATATACCAGGACTAGAAGGGGAAGCTAAGGTCCGAGCAATCGTGTAAGTCCAGGTGAGGCTATATAGGTCAAGCGAAGAGCATAGAGAAAACAAAGATCATGAAGAAGCGAGTTGATGCATATGGTGCGCCAAGTGATGAGTCTGATGCACGTAGAAACAATTCGAGGCAGTCCAAATACACAAAAACGTGACGGCTAGTCATTGGGCACTACAGATTACGTGTTAAAGCATGTGGAGATGCTTTAAGTGAAGGTGAAGACGGAGTCAAGGAAAAATACCCGGAAGCTACGTCTAGGGTATTTTGGCAATTGGCCAAATACCGGGTTGGTGCCTTAATCAAAACTACGGCATAGGAAGGCGCAAAGGAAAAGTGGTTTAGGTCAAGGAGAGCTAAAATTGACAAGTGAATCAATCGCTAAAGAGTTAGCAGGTTGAGTCTTGTAAATGTTTTGATAAGCGTGCGTAAGTGTGTAAAACCCGTGTTAGTGGGGTTTACGGGTTCCCCGGTAGGCGTAATGGGTTAGATACATTAGGGTTGTGCTGGTTATTAAAAGGGAAGGAGGGGGTGGTAGGTCTAAGAATTCTAATGTTTAGGTTTTTGTTCTACCACCTTGTCATCTTCTATGGTTGTGAGAGAAAAGAATGGTGTTTTAGTTGTACCTTGTAATCCTTCATAAGTATATAAACTTTATCTTTCACTAAAATAGATCAAAGTTTTTTCTAATCATGCTCTTATTGGGTTTTACTTGTTGTTGAGCTAAATTTGTGATTTCGTATAAGTGGGAGTTCTAACCCAATCTTTTACTTAAATTATCTTACTAAGACATATAAAAATAAATCTGAAAGACCTCATGCCTTAAATCCTCACGAGCAAGAAGTAATTTGAGCTTTAAGATTTTATGCTCTTCTAGTCTAGATTTGATTCTCTTCAATTTAGTGAACTCGAGCATAAGAATCTTGTGATTCTTGATTGGTTTATATTCCTAATATCTTGAACAAGTTTCATACAAAATTTAAGAGTGTTTCGATGAGAATTAAATAAATTCTTGATATGAGTCTTGTTTTAGGAGACTTTTAGGTCTGGTAATAGAGGACCAATCTGATCGATCCTAAACCTATGATCAGACCGACCGACCAGTGTGACCGGCCTAGTGCCTACGGTCTAACCGGTCCTGAGTTAAAGGTTACTGTTTTTATTAGCTTAGGTTTTTAGCCTTGTTGTGTAAAGCAAAATTGATATAATCTGAACTTGATCACTCTATAACCAGTAGTCACTCAAGCAAAGATTTTAAATGTCATTGAGGGAAAAAGTTTAAACAACCATTCACCCCTCCTAATTAACGGCATGATCCTACAATTGCCCAAGAAGTTAGAGGTGAAAAACAAGTTGTACTCCCAAAATACGCCATTCCAGAATCCGTCTTGCAACGACGCTTACGCTTTCTTGTGTGGTCGTGAGCCTACCGCTCGCCCGCCCGGTCGCGACGTTGTATCTTCAAACTTTGTAATGGTTTTCCCCTTCTAACGCATAGACACGAGAGCTTTGCGTGCTCCAAAAAAAAACGCCATCAAAGTAAACTGCAGCATCTCAGCTCATTACAATGCCACAGCATCAAAACTTTTTGTATCACTACCATCGGTTTCAGGCTTTCGTCGCTGTTGCCTGTCTGATCTAACCGAAGTAGTTTAATAGTGACATGTAAATGTAATATGCACAATTGGGCATCATCTAT
Source organism: Dendrocalamus latiflorus (assembly GCA_017311315.1). Classification (NCBI taxonomy): domain Eukaryota; kingdom Viridiplantae; phylum Streptophyta; class Magnoliopsida; order Poales; family Poaceae; genus Dendrocalamus; species Dendrocalamus latiflorus. The sequence goes on along the minus strand of CM029626.1, from coordinate 22,967,451 downwards.
GTTAGGTAATAGGTGCATCTCCAGCTGCCTGGGTTTTCTTCACAAAACATGGACATGTTCCAGAGAAAATGCATGATCCAGCAAAACGACAGCTCCACAGCTTCCGTGGATGCTTAACATGTCAGTAGTTTCTTGTCCGTGCAGTACCAACTAACAAACCTTTCTTCGCGGATGCTCCTCACTGCAAGTTTTAATCGAAAGTTAATTGTAGCACAAGTACAAACCACTAAGAAGACATCTAACCAATCATAGCATATTTGAACAACCTATTAAAAATTTAAAGCAACCTCGAGCTATCCTAGCAAACATTGCCAAGTAAAGAACTACAGCAAAGAGCAGAGGTTACCAAGATGCTTCGTCAGTCGGGTCAATTCCAAAATCCAAGGTCAAGCCAGATATTAGTGCTTTGCATGCTTGGCCATACTCCTAAAGACGCAAAGACCAATACATGACAAGGGAATACAACAGTGTGTGAAAAATCAAATACCAGTGCAACTTGCTATCACAACTCACCTTCATCAGTATCAGAGCTGCTCCTTGCTCATAGCAGGAATTTGATAAATCCGGCACCATATCTTTGTAGGTATTAGCATCATCCAAAGCCTTGTCTTTTTCACCCGTATGAAGCCAGCAAAGGCTCCTCTTTGCATACAGGGTTGAATCATCAGGGCCATTCTCCATGGCCTGAAGCCATCAAATGATATCCCACCAAAGATCAAGTTAGCCCGTAAGTGATAATATTTACAGTTAACCATAACATATGCAAATATACTTTCTGTAGATATTAAGCACTTTCTTGTCTTAAAAAAACATTCAAACATTAATCAAATAGGTTCACAAGTATCAAATATTACAAGAATCAAATATTGAGCATGTGCAGATAAATGTATTGATCCTTCTAACAATAAATTGGGAACAAGAATGTGGTAAATCGAAGTATTCAAAAGTAGAGCACCCAGTTCTGCAACATGCATGAACACCATGTTTATTTGCTTCCTTGGGAACTTCAATCTGATTGCATGCTAAAATAAAAAGAAATGAATATATGGTAAGGTAACCTAGCACTAATTTATTGGACACTAATTTATTGGATTCCTCAGGATGCACCGGTATGCAGTCACCTATGTAGCACGGACACGTGGCAAAACAGCCGTATCCGTGTCCGACACCGTGTCGGACACGGATACGACACGGACACGTCTTCGACACGTGTCGGAGACGTATCGGCCGATTTTAGAATTAATTTTGATTAGTAAAATTCTCGACACATGTCGGACACACTAAATATATGAGTCGGACCCGGCCTGGACACAGCCGGCCCAGGACACGGCCGGCCCATAACGCACGCACGGCGTGCCCTAACCCTAACGCACGCATCGCAAGCACGAGCGGCCAAGCGCGTTATTCCCACCGGCCTCGCGCTGCTCCGCTTGTCCGCATCGGCTGCTCGTGCCGCCGCCCGCTCCCGCCGGCTCCCGCACCTCGCCGCCGCCCGCTCCTGCCCGCTCTCGCACCTCTCCGCCGCCCGTCGGCTTCCTCCCCAAGCGCCGCCGGCTTCTTCCCCGCTCGCCGCCGGATTCGTCCCCGCGCGCTGCCGGCTTCCTCACCAGGCGCCGCCAGCTTCTTCCCCAAGCGCCGCCCGTCGGCTTCCTCCCCAAGCGCCGCCAGCTTCTTCCCCGCGCGCCGTCGGATTCGTCCCTGCGCGCCGCCGGATTCGTTATTGCAGTTTAATAAGCATGTGGAAACATAGAAAATAATATTATTTAAATCTATATAGCCGTGTCGCCGTATCGGTCTTTTTGGGAAACGGCGAATTCCCGTGTCGGTGTCGTGTTGACGTATCCGTGTCCGTGCTACATAGGCAGTCACTGGTCGGTAGACATCAATTAAGCAAAAAACAAAAGTGGATTGATAAAACTAATGAAGAGATATATGATGCAAGAATTTACCATTGTATAGAGAGCCGATGCATGAGCATAATCCTTTTCCTGGAATGCAGCATCCCCTTGCGCTTTCAAAGCAGATCCATCATTTTCATGGAGCAGACGATCCTAAATCAAATGTACAACTGGAAGTCAAACAGAACATATAGCGCAAAATCTATAATGCATGAAAAATGAGTATTCTGAAGGGAGATTATATCAATTTTAGCAACCTGCATAACAGCTATCGACATCAATCCAACTGTCATAATAAGTAGAGAAGGAAAGAGTTTATTCATACTTTTGTCTTTGAACTCCCAAATTCCGCATGTTGAATTATTCCATCAATGCTCCAGTCTGCAAATCTAGCTACAGGGGATGTGAGAGGGAAAAGAATCTCAACGCATTCCTTCCATCCATGAATTGCAGCAATTTCTAGTGGCATTCTACCGCTCTGTTAAGAAGGATATCAAAGATACATTTTACAAATAAACATGGAGAGCTTAGGAAATGAAAAACTTAGGCTTTCCATCACACAATAACAAAACATTGTGGCCAAGGCGTTATACTTTAAGCATATTGAAGGCAATCAGAATTAGTGGATTGATCTGGAGGCCAATAGGATTACATGTATATATAGGCAAGGAGGACCGGGTTGGTTTATAGAAACAGAACCACCGTGGGATCTCCTTGCCGAATACAATACCAATCAATCTATAACTAACCATAACAGCCCAAGGAGTCCATGCGCCATATACGGCTGGCTAACACCCCCCCGCAGTCGTAGCGTCGCCACAGACGTTCAGACTGGACCGGAAATCCTGGAAGATTGTGGAAGGCAAGCCCTTGGTGAAAATGTCGGCATACTGGGATGATGTCGGCACATGAAGGACGCGGACAGCACCAATGGCAACACGTTCCCGAACAAAATGGAGATCAATCTCGATGTGTTTGGTGCGTTGGTGCTGGACCGGGTTGGAGGACATGTAGACAGCGCTGATGTTGTCGCAGTACACCAAGGTAGCCGTGCTGGGTGGGGAGTGGAGCTCGCAAAGAAGTTGGCGCAGCCATGAAGTCTCAGCCACTGCATTAGCGACACCTCGATACTCAGCTTCGGCGCTCGACCTGGAGACAGTGTTCTGGCGTTTGGAGGACCAGGAGACGAGGCAATCCCCGAGGAACACGGCATAGCCCGAGGTGGACTTGCGTGTGTCGGGACAACCAGCCCAGTCGGCGTCGGAGTAAACTACCAGATCCAGCTGTGCTGATGGTCGTAGGAGCAGCCCAAGGTGAAGAGTGCCACGAATGTACCGTAGGATGCGCTTCAGAGCGGCGAGGTGAGGCTCCCGAGGATCACGCATGTGTAGACAGACCTGCTGAACAGCGTAGCAGATGTCCGGACGAGTGAAGGTGAGGTACTGGAGAGCACCAGCCAAACTCCGGAAATCTGAGGCATCAGGGACAGGTGCACCATCTAGTGCTGAAACCTTGGAACAGGTATCCACTGGAGTGGAACAAGGCTTGCACTCAGCCATGCCTGCGCGGTCGAGGATCTCTTGCATATACTGACGTTGTGATAGGAAGAGACCATCAGGCCGCCTCTGTACTTGCATCCCAAGAAAGTGATGGAGGTCACCCAAGTCCTTCATTGAAAACTCGTGCTGCAGGGCAGTGATGGTGCGATGGAGGAGTGCAGTGGACGAGGCAGTGAGGATGATGTCGTCAACGTAGAGCAGCAAGTAGATGAGGTCAGCACCACGGCGAAACACGAAGAGCGAGGTATCAGACTTGGCTTCCACGAACCCGAGAGAGATCAGGAAGGCTGCAAAGCGACTGTACCATGCCCGAGGCGCCTGCTTGAGACCGTAGAGCGAGCGGTTCAGACGACAGACATAATCCGGATGGGTGGAATCCTCGAACCCAGAAGGCTGAACGCAGTAGACTGTCTCATCAAGGTTGCCATGGAGGAAGGCATTCTTCACATCAAGTTGCCGAACCGGCCAGTTGCGGGAGAGAGCCAGAGAGAGCACAGTCCGCACGGTGGCAGGTTTGACGACGGGGCTGAAGGTTTCTGCAAAATCCACACCTGGGCGTTGTGTGAAGCCGCGGAGGACCCAGCGAGCTTTATAACGCTCCAGTGAACCATCAGCCTGAAACTTGTGCTTGAAGATCCACTTGCCCGTTACCACATTTGCGCCAGGGGGTCGCGGGACAAGATTCCACGTGCTATTCTGGAGAAGGGCCGCATGTTCATCGAGCATGGCCGCGCGCCAATTTGGGTCGGCAAGAGCAGCCCGGTATGTCTTCGGGACCGGAGACAGTGGCGCAGTCTGAAGCGCAGCAGGAAGCCGAAAGCCGCTCTTCGCCCGAGTGGTCATGGGGTGTTGATTGACCACAGGGGGATAGCGATAGCGCCTTTGGGAAGAGGCGCAGGGGCAACCGGTCGAGCGGTTGAAGACACCGAAGGAACTGGGCGAAGATACCGGCTGTACACCTGAGTGACAGCCGGTACAGGGTACACCGGAGCGGCCGCATGGGGCGGTGGGCGAGGACGCCGGCTGTACGTTTGGGTAATGGTCCGAGCAAGCGGCAGGTGGGCAGCCGGTGCAGGGGATGCCGACATGGTTGAGGCAGCAGTCGGCGCTGGAGGTGGCGAAGGAGCACCAGTGGGCACTGCCGCACGTGGCAGTGCGGGCGAAACGGCAGCTGGTGATCCGGCCACACGTGACAATGCGGGCATCGACGTCAAGATATCCGCAGAAGATGTAGGAACCGGCGTTGATGATCCTGCAGGAAGCAAAAACCGTGTCGGGCCTATGGGCACCGGAACGGGATTAGTGAAAGAATCAAGAAATTCGAAGTCCGCTGAGGTGGGTGTAGAGGTCTGCTCGGCAAAAGGAAAGGAGGACTCGTCGAAGGTCACATGACGAGAGATGATGACCTTGTTGGAGGCCGTGTCTAGACAGCGGTATCCTTTATGATGAGCAGAATAGCCGAGAAACACACACGAAGCGGAGCGGGGAGCAAGTTTGTGGGCAGCGGTGGCGGACAAGTTGGGGTAACATCGACAACCGAAAACACGCAGATGATCATACGCTGGAGGCGAGCCAAGCAGGGCTTCATGAGGCGTACAAGAACGGAGAGTTTTGGTTGGCAGGATGTTGAGTAGAGTGGTGGCGGTGTTTAGAGCCTCGACCCAATAGCGAGGTGGAAGACAGGCCTGGAAGAGGAGGGACCGAACAACATTACTGAGAGAGCGGATTGCTCGCTCAGCCTTCCCATTCTGAGCGGAGGTATAGGGACACGACATCCGGAGGTGAGTGCCGTGGGTGAGGAAGAAAGTGCGGGCGCTGGAGTTGTCAAACTCGCGCCCATTGTCGCACTGGACGGATTTGATGGTAATGCCAAACTGTGTGGACACAAAAACAAAGAAATTAGACAGCGTGGGAAAGGTGTCAGACTTAAGGCGTAAAGGAAATGTCCACATGTAGTGTGAGCAATCATCGAGAATGACCAAATAGTATTTGTACCCCGAGACACTAGGAACTGGCGAGGTCCATAAATCACAGTGAATGAGGTCAAACACATGTAAGGTACGTGATGTTGACACAGGAAAAGGAAGGCGAACATGACGCCCGAGCTGACAAGCATGACATGTAGAGTGTCGAATGTCTTTATTACAAGCCATAAGTTTGGACAGAGTCTCAAATCCAGGATGACCGAGACGACGATGCCAGAGGGTGGACGCGGCAGTGGCGAGGTGTGCAGCTGCAGGAAGGGATGACAAGTCATGGAGACGAAGAGGGTACAATGGCCCGGAGCTATTGCACCTGGTGATCACTCTCTGGGACTGCAGATCCTTCACAGAGCAACCAGCGGGGTCAAATTCAACAGAGCAATTATTGTCGGAAGTGAACTGGCGTACGGAAATTAAGTTCTTAATAAGACCAGGAGAGACAAGAACATTATTAAGAGACAGTGGACCGGGAAGATGAACTGTGCCAGTGGAGGTAACGGGAAGTAAAGCACCATTACCGACAACAATGGAAGATGGAATAGGATACCGCTGGGAAGAAGTGTGGGAGAGGGTACTGGCGTCAGAAGTCATATGTGAGGTGGCGCCGGTGTCGAAGATCCAGTCATGCTGCTGAGGAGGAGTCAACGACATGGTGTTGAAGGAGGAGGCGAGTCCCTGCGCATCCCAGGACGGCATGCCAGCCGTGGGGTAGTAGTAGCCGGGAGGAGCAGTCCATTGTCCTTGGGCGCCGGCCACGAATGCCTGTGGCTGAGGGACAGGAGCTGGCAGGGGAGGCCGAGCAGCAGGTAGTGGAGCCAAAGGAGGGCGATTGCCGGGCCACATGCTGATGGAGCCGGACCATGGCTTGTAGAAGCTGGGCCACGGTCCGGCCGATGGAGCCTGTCCGGTGTGCGGCTGTTGAGTACCAGGAGCGGGTGCACCAGACTGCCGTCCCTTGCCCTTGCCGCCGCGCGTGCCGTGCTTGTCACCTTTGCCGGAGTTCCTGGAGTTGCCGCTGTTGCCAGGAGGGCCGCTGGAAGGCTGCTGTGGGGGTGCGGCTGGCTTGCTGGGTTGCTGATGGAAGGAACCAGCAGAGCCGGGTGCACCAGAAGCGACGAGGGCGGTCGGTGAAGGCGCCAAACGATGAGCCATGTTGAGCTCTTCAAGCAGGAGATCGGTGCGAGCCTCCAGGAAGGTGGGGAACGGGCGCCCACGCTGGAGGTGCATGCCGATGGAGGCGAAGCGCTCGTTGAGGCCGCGGATGAGGTTGAGTACGAGCGTACGATCAGTAACAACCTCGTCCAGGTCACCCAGGGCATCGGCCATGGACTTGAGCTTGCGGCAGTAGTCGGTGATGGAAAGATCGCCCTGGACGAAGTTGCGAAAAGCGGCGTCGAGATAGAGCGCGCGCTGCTCGCGATTGCCGAGGAACTGGTGCTCCAGGGCGAGCCAGACGGAGTGGGCAGTGGCAGTGGCGTGGTCGTCCCGAACAATCTCCTCGAGATCGGGAGAGACGGTGCCGAGAAGCCATGTCATGACGACGCAGTCCATACGCTCCCAGTCGGGGTAGGTGTGATCGGCGGTGTCGGCGAGGACATGGCGCCGGAGGGAGAATTTCCCAAGGACCAGAAGCATCTGATGTCGCCAGCGGGTGTAGTTGTTGCTCTCCATGTCGAGGACAGCAGGGACAAGAGCACGGATGTTCTGGACTGCGACGGCCTGGGCGTGGAGGTTAATGATGGCGGCGGCCTCGTGTGCCAGGAGAGCGTCCCGGAGCGGTTGGGCAGAACCACCGTCGGCAACGGCACTGACAGAGGAGGCACCATCGTCCTCTGTCTCAAGAGCGGCGTCGGCCGCTTCCCGCTCGCGGGCGGCGCGGGCGAGAGCGTCACGGGCGTGGGCGGCGGCAGCGTCGCGCTCCTGGGCGGCGGCTGCGGCCTCCTGCTCGGCCTCCTGAGCGCGCTGAAGAGCGGCGTCCCGGGTAGCCGCCTGCTGGCGGCGACGCTGCTCAGCCTTGCGCTCAGCCTCGCGCGCAGCCGCAGCATGCTGCGCGACGGCAAGATCTGCAGCAGAGGGAGCGGAAGGGAGGGAGCCAGGCATGGCAGCAGGGAGAGGTGCGCAGCCACAGGGGCGCGCGAGATGCGCAGCCACAGGAGGGGCGCGCGGTAGAGCTAGGGCAGCGGAAAAACCTAGGCGTCTGATACCATGAAGGCAATCAGAATTAGTGGATTGATCTGGAGGCCAATAGGATTACATGTATATATAGGCAAGGAGGACCGGGTTGGTTTATAGAAACAGAACCACCGTGGGATCTCCTTGCCGAATACAATACCAATCAATCTATAACTAACCATAACAGCCCAAGGAGTCCATGCGCCATATACGGCTGGCTAACACATATCACTAAGATCAGAAATGTGTGAGGAACTAATAGGCAATTGTGCACGTGTATGGCTGTATTACGGTATTAGTATATAGTAGAATATAACAGTCTAGAAAATGTATATGTACTAAGATTCCCATTATCTTCTGGACATGTCTAAAGAAGGAACGGGTGTATGAATGTTTAAACCAGCCCCTTTAAATTCCTTTGCTCTTTTCTTTCCTGTGGTAAGGAAAGTCTGGAAAGATCATGCCAACTTCAGTATTAGCAAGATACAGAACTTTCTTTGAGAGAGATAAGACACTGGACTTCAAAGGGGCACATTTTACCCTAAACCGCGCCGAACTATGAAAGAATTCCACTAATTACAACCGAGTTTCACAATACTTTAGTCTGCGAGCATCAGATCCACTATTTTATTGGAACAAAGAAATTAAGTAAGTGCAATATTCCATCCTCTAGCCTATTTCTGCCCCTTCTGTAACTGCCTCAATGTACAGAGTACGGTACAGTACACTGTTTCTTCAGGAGCCAAAATGAATATCGGTCATGACTTAACAGGCTAGTAACTAGCAATGGTTTTTGATGTTGGAGATTAATTAATTTATTTTCTTGAGGGCAAAGTCAAATTGTATTTGACTACGTGTTAGCTTCATACATGAAAGCTAATGTCAGCAAGGACATGCATGCACGCTGAAACCAAGTCGATATGAGAAGTTTAATCGGTGTACTGTTGGAACTTGAAGGTTTTAGTACAAGCAAGAAAAGTTGAGTTGGTTCAAGCTCAAGTGAATGGCGGCAAGGAATTACAAGCAAATTTGTTTACCTTGTATCTGAGCTGTTACCTTACTAGAGATGAAATAGCTATGTAGCTCCTTGAGCTAGAAAATCAACTTTGTAGTTGAATCAGTAGAGTAGATGTCGGTTTATGTAAGTCTATATAAAGACATGTATGTCTCCTTTCTAATGTAACCTTGATGAGATAAATGAAATGTAGTGTGAGAGTTTGAGAATTACGACTCTGTTCTGCTTTATTCTCTATCCCATTGCTTCTTATGTGAGAAAATTTTTCAACAATTGGTATCAGAGCCAGAAAAAAACAGCGGTTACCGAAAAAACCGGTGGGAACTGGGAGAAAAAACTGCCCGAATTATTTCAAATTTAAATTTAAATTTATAGCTGCATAATGCACTTTCTAGGTTGGTCTAGATTATGTATTGTATGAACTAAATATACTTTGATTATTGTACTCTATGTAGCACGGACACGTGGCAAAACAGCCGTATCCGTGTCCGACACCGTGTCGGACACGGATACGACACGGACACGTGTCGGAGACGTATCGGCCGATTTTAGAATTAATTTTAATTAGTAAAATTCTCGACACATGTCGGACACACTAAATATATGAGTCGGACCCGGCCTGGACACAGCCGGCCCAGGACACGGCCGGCCCATAACGCACGCATCGCACGCACGAGCGGCCAAGCGCGTTATTCCCATCGGCCTCGCGCTGCTCCGCTTGTCCGCATCGGCTGCTCGTGCCGCCGCCCGCTCCCGCCGGCTCCCGCACCTCGCCGCCGCCCGCTCCTGCCCGCTCTCGCACCTCTCCGCCGCCCGTCGGCTTCCTCCCCAAGCGCCGCCGGCTTCTTCCCCGCTCGCCGCCGGATTCGTCCCCGCGCGCTGCCGGCTTCCTCACCAGGCGCCGCCAGCTTCTTCCCCAAGCGCCGCCCGTCGGCTTCCTCCCCAAGCGCCGCCAGCTTCTTCCCCGCGCGCCGTCGGATTCGTCCCTGCGCGCCGCCGGATTCGTTATTGCAGTTTAATAAGCATGTGGAAACATAGAAAATAATACATATATACATATATATATATAATTTATTATTTAAATCTATATAGCCGTGTCGCCGTATCGGTCTTTTTGGGAAACGGCGAATTCCCGTGTCGGTGTCGTGTCATGTCGTGTTGACGTATCCGTGTCCGTGCTACATAGATTGTACTCCCAAGTCCCAACATTTTTTAGACAAACTAGACTAGCTAGTACATACTAATTTGAATCTTGGAAAGGACCTTGGGCAGCATAAGCAGTAGGAAATCCTGGAACCCACGTATTATCAACTAATTAATCATTGGATAAAATATGCCCATCAAACCTACACATGGGATAAATACAAAGTCCACCTAGCTATATCTGAAAAACTTGCCTAATTGATAACAATGAGTACATTGCACAACCTTCGCATTTCTTGACAATGTATGGTATGAATTGCTACTCTATTATTGTTTTTAGTATGCTAATCAAGTTATCATTCATTACTATTAACTTATGTTTTTATTGTTTTAGATGCTTTATAACACTTGGGAGGAGAGAGCTTACTAGATAGTCAAGCTAGTAAGGAGGACTTTTTATGTACAACATCCGACTCTTTACAAATTTCTAACTAAACATTAAGCTCCATATGTATCAGACTTGTTACTTCATTAAACACTTCTAATTAATATTTGCATTATTCCAAGTGCTAATTCCGTATAACCAGTTTTCTCTAGCTTTTCACGTTTTGGTAGCGGTTTTTCTGATTTTCTACCGGTTTTTTCGGTATTCGTGCAGTAACTAGAAGGTTTTAAAACAACCCAAATTCAAGTTTCAATATTCGAAATTCATCTGGTTTTTTTCCGGTTATCGGCCGGTTACAGTTACCAGCCGCTGGGCAGGTTTTCCTCCGATTCTGAGATTTCTATACCTGATCAGAGCTATCCCAATTGCAATTCCAACATTTAAAACCCAATAAACCCCCAAAATAGCAACATGTGGCATCATTAGAGGACCTTTCTCAAATGGCCTAAATTTGTTTGTGTTATTAAGTTGTGCCATTATAAAACATTCTAAAACAATCTAAAGATCTTGGCATTCTACAATAAGCCATTCATTGCTAATGTTCTAGGGAGACTGTTGCAGGTATAACAGAGAGACAGCTCAGAAGCTCAACAAGCATGACAACTAACAAGCTAAGTAGCAGTATAAAACTCACTTCATCAGGAATATTTGCATCAGCGCCAGCTTCCAACAAGCACTTGATGCAGTCAGTTAAGTTATCACTTGCAGCCACTACTAATGGAGTTACAGGCCTACCAGCATTGACATCAGCACCAGCCTGAAACATGGAATATGTAATACAGAACATTGAAGATAATGTTTCCTAAATATGCTGCAACTTGTGCTCATGTAATGAATCACATAATCAAATTTGTTCGGCTCCCTTGGCAAGAACTCCGTGGGGTGAGTGGCAGATCTAAAGCGACAAGTTAACGCACCTTAATAAGTAGTTCCACGCATTCCAATGAAGAAGCAAAGATGGCCACTGTCAGTGGTGTATAGAATAAACTCACAACTCTGTTAGGCTGGGGAAAAGGCAAATAACACATTACATGTCGACAAACAATGACACAAAGGGTACTGGAGGAAAAAATCTAGCAGTATAATACGCAAGTATTAGCAGAACACGTCAAAAAGATTACCAAAATAGTGTTTGACCACTTAAATATGCCAATGGGAAACTACAATGCCCTATCATCTCTTTCCAATGTATCATTAGACATAGTATACCCCCAACATTGTTCAGATGAAAATTCCAGCTTCCATCAACAAAGCCCCTTATGCAACTGTTTCCACCACATGGATCAAATGAACACTCGAACAGCACAACAACAAAATCAAGGTTATACTATGTTACCCATTATCACCCATGCTCAATGCTCGCTGACGTGCTGAGTGTAAGCTTGTGTACAAACTACCCAGTACCATGGATGTCACGATGTCGCCTAGTCGTCAACTTGGTGTCGTGGCAGTGCAGGGAGAACACCATGGAGGTCCGTCGTGCCTGGGCAAGCTAGGCGAGTGCCCAGGAGGTCTAGTCGTCTTGCCAAGTGAGTGTGCAATGAGGACTGAGGAGAGACCGAGCGCCCGAGCGGTATTAAGTGAAGCGAAGCGGTACTGGAGAGTGGAGACTCACTCTCAATGCAGCGAGCAAGCGAACAGAAGGCGACCCGGGTGGAACCCTGGCCACTGCCGCCATGATCCCTCCGGCGAGCTTCCCTCCCTCCCTCCTCCACTCCCTCGGCTAGCAGCCAAGGAGTTGATCTGTATCCGCACTTCCTCTGCTCCCATCTCTCAACCTCAAGCCGGTGGTCTAGATCATCGATCTGTGCAGCGTCGACATCAACGGCGCCGGCACGTCCCAGAGCAAGAGGTTCCACGTTGTGGTCTCTGACGGCACCGCCACTTGACCCATGCTGTTCGCCGCGCAGCTGAGCGACCTAGCGCACTCCGGCCTCCTCCGCCGCGGCGCCATCATGCAGCTCCTCGAGTACGTCATCAATGACGTCAGGGCCGAAAGGTTTGCTTCCGCCTCCACCTTCCCTTTTGCTTTTGCTGTGTTTCACTGCTTTGCCTGCATCTGAAATCTGCATTCGTTTTGCTCGCTGTACCACGCCTGGACGACGCCATGGTGCCCGCCTGGACGCCATGGCATCCTGGCGCCCAGTAGTTGTCGCTATTGCCAAGTCTGCCATGACAACCATGCCCAGTACCCACACTCCGAATGGCCAGCAACTAAGCAATTGTGGGGACATGTCATGAACCAGGGTAAACACCGCCAAGAAGATGGCCGGATGGCGTCGGCGTAGAAGGAGAGGAAGAGACTATAGACGAAGAGAAGACTTTGATATTTCTCTGATTGATTTCAATAGTATGTAGTAGCCCTCTTTATATAGATAGGCTCCTCCTAACAGATAGAGTCTAATTCCAATCCTATCTCTAATAATATAGAAACTCATATCATATCTTTAATTATATCTCTAACAAGGGAAACTAATCTCTAACTCAAATAGAAACCGATCTCTAATTCCTAATAATGAACCGGTTACGCCCAAGGCCCACCTCTATGACAGGGCAAGGTAGGAAGAAGCGGGGAGGACAGGTGAGCCCCATTACATAGGGGCAGTAGATTAAACTAGAACTTGGTCTAACCAGTTACGCAAACGAATTATGGTTTTGTCGTGTTATCATAACAGTTACCAAGAATCTAATACATTTTAAGGAAGGGAAGAGCCAAAGACCTGTGAACAAAGGATACATGATAAAAGAATAAAAGAAAGTAAATATCCATTAGATTTGAACCAGTCAATAAAACAAAAGTCCTAGCTCAGCCTGGTCAAGTAAAAATAGCATTCAATCCACCCTGGCCGGACCAAGTATTTGGAGCAGGCGGGGTTGGGAAGGACCAACAAGGAAAAGGAAGACAAGAACATTTCTAGGCCCAACCGAATTCATCCAGCCACGAATTTTTTCCCTCAGTTATCATGGACAGAATACTGTACTCTAACACATCTAACTGATTAAAAAGAGCAAACTAAAGCTCAAAAGAAAGAGATTATTACATCTGCCTGATGCCGTAACAATAATTCCAACATTCTCCCATTTCCATCTTCAGCGGCAACATGTAGTGGTGCTCCTTTTTCAAATACAGGATCAACATAAGCACCTCTGGACAATAATAACTCTGCTATTTCACAATTATCTGGATGACATGGATAAAAATGCTTAGATCACATTACCATCAAGTGTACATTAAATGAAATATGTGATTCATAAGTAAAATGCCAACCATGGCCAAGAGCTTAATATTTTAAAAATATATCTATAAGGCATTTGCGTAAACCTATAAGCTAAAGCAACTATATAAAGAATAAAGTGGTTTTGCAATGCAGTAAGCAAACTGGGAAAATTACTACAACGTAGGTATGACCTAAAAAAGCTTTTCAGCAGCTGAGCAACAAAACCAGACACAGACCAATGTTAGCACAGGCAACAAAACAAAGGGTTTTTTTTTGCCTGTCCTATGCCAACCAGCCTGACCAAAACAGTTTTCATGCACCCAAGGGCTGGCCTTCAGTGGCGATCAGGACTTCATTACCTGTGTCTCCACCTATGCTGGCCTAGTGTTTAGGTTCAGGTAATGCCAGATTGAATCAACCAAAACAGGTTGTACCATTTTTAGGCACAGTCCCGTGTTGAGTCATGCCCAAGTTTACTTATGTGTCTCGTTCAATAGAAAAGTTTGTACAAATCAGATGTTTTGTCACTGTTTGAATAGCTGCCAGAAGAATGAACCCACTGTGTGAGAATTGTTCCTATTGACTCTAGATTGACGACACTGGCCCCAGAATTGGAGCGCTAATTAAACGTTATTGTTACCAGTTTACCACCGTTAGTTACTACAAAAGTACAATGTGCAAAGAGAAAAGAGAAAAGAAAACAGAAGAACTGAATTTACCACGTGCTGGACATTGCAACCAGTTTTGGATTAAATATGACACACAACAGATTTGGCAGGATAGTCCTAAAAAATAAATCTCAAAGAACAAGTAAAAGAAAATATATAACACACAAATGCAAGGGCACAGCGAACCTTGAAATGTGGCAGTATGGAGCGCAGTAAGCCCATTCCTGTCTGCTTTGTTTGGATCAGCACCATGATCAAGAAGAAGCCTTACAACAGCTGTAGATCCACTACCATATATTGCAAATATTAGCGGTGTCACACCTAACAAGAGCATAAGAAATGGCATACACTTCATTAGAATGATCAATAGTTCTTGCTTCCGACCAAATAAAGTGATATATAATCAAGAATCATTGCACCAGCAAAATGTATACTAGAACATTGCGCAAGCAGGTATTACAGGTGAATCACACCAGATAATTATAAAAAATGGCAAGAACTTTCACTCACAATGCCATCATTGGTCTCGATGCTACCTCAAAAAAAATCATATTTTGCAGATCTGAGTCAACATGCATTTTCACAGAAACCAACTATCTGCCGAACTTTTCTAGAGTAAACATATGTACCTCCCTGCTTTACTCCAAAACAATAAAAACACAAAAGATTTGACAGAGGCATCCCATCAGCAACATAACAAAAGAAACTAATGATCGCATATCGTAGCACCACATAAGCCACCCTAAAACATTAGGGGCTTCTATTTTCGATGCAAGTTGGGAGGTGGTGGCCTCCAGCCTTCCAAAACAAAAGGCATCCTTCAGCAGCACCAGCATTTGCAGAATTGAACAACTGAGTGAACACTAACTACCAATCACACTCCAAAAAGCCAAGAAAGGCAAGTGCATTGGTCATGATTGTTAGATATATGAATAGCTTAGGGTGTTCTTTGCATATTTCACATGTACATGTTATCTTGGACTTTGGTCCTGTGGAAAGAAAACAAGCTTCATTTCCAACAGGGTATCACAGCCAAGCTAGGGCTGGGGTCTGGATACACCACCGCCCTTAGCCCGTGACCTCCCCTCCCGTGTTTTCCTCCCTCCCACACACCAGATCCAGGCACGCGGCCGCCTCGACCTGCCTTTCCGACGTCGCTACCACTGAACGTCTCCCTCGCCTTGGCCACCCCCGCCGGACGCCGCCGCCGCCCTCAGCCGCCAACGCCCTCGGCCGGCCCCGCCTCGGCCACCGCCACCCTCGGCCGCAAACGCCCTCGGCCGGCGCCACCTCGGTCGTCAGATGCCAATGCCTCCCAGCCGCCGGTTGCTGCTCTTTCTCCAGTTCTTGGTCTCCATGGGCTTGGTCGTGGTGGCAGAGGCGGCTTGCTGCGAGGCGCTGAGGAGGCGCAGAGGCTTGAGCTGGCTCGGGGCCGTGGCCAGCTTCTGACGTCTCCAAATGGCTACCACCGATGGCTCCTTCGCCATCCCACTTCCCTCGGTTCGATTCGACGGAACGAACTTCCAGGAGTAGGTTGTTCACCTAAGCATTCACCTCAACAACCAACGTCTATGGGGTCATCTCACATGTGAGCACCCCTGTCCGCCTCGACCGAAGCCGCCCGTTCCACCCGCTCTTTGATGGATAAGTCTCTGTGTCAAGGACAGCATCTCTGTGTCAAGGACAGCATCTTGAACTTTAGGACAGCTTTAGACTAGCATCTTAGACTAGCTTTAGGACGGCTTTTGACTAGCATCTTAGACTAGCTTTAGGACAGCTTTTGACTAGCATCTTAGACTAGCTTTAGGACAGCATCTTAGCATATGCTTGGCTGGTTAGCAGCCTATAAATATGTATCCCCAACCCCTCAGGTTGGCATGGCATTGTGTGAGAAATAAACAAGAAAAAATTGCCCCATCCCCAAGTGGCATCCTCTCGATGAGAGTAAGGATCTTGCTATCACCAACAGCAAGACTCCAGCGACTAACAAGTGGTATCAGAGCCGTACTATCCTGTAGCCTGAGCATCTCCTGCTCAATCCCTTCTCCAGCCTCGCTTCCAGCAGCAGCAGCTCCGGCTGCCTCTGCTCACCTCTCCCCCCGTGTTCAGACGAGTAGCAGCTCATCAGAGGCAGCTCTCTCTCCCCACGCAGCAGTCCCCCGGTGGCGCGCCATGTCCGCAGGACAGTCTCAGCGCTCGGTCGCCTCGAGCACGCGGCGGCGGCAGGAAGCCGACCTCGCTGTGGCAGAGGAACGCGAGCGAGCGGCGGCACAGGCCGCTGCGGCGGCGGAAAGGGCGTCAAGGCTGGCAGCGGCGGAGCTGGCAGCAGCCAGAGCGGAGGTGGAAGCAGCAGCGGCGGCAGATGCGGCGCGTGCGGCAGATGCGGCGCGTGCGGCAGCAGCGGAGGTCGAGGTTCTGCGCGGCAGCAACAGCAGCTCCATCTCTGCTGATGACAGCGCCGACGCGGACCTTGAGCCGCTGGAGAGGGAGGCAGCGCGAGGGCGAGCGGCGCAGTGGGCAGCCGCGCACGCCCACGAGCGCGGCGGTAGCCCAGACAGGCGCGGACACGCCGTTGACGCTCCTGGAGGAGGCACGCACGGCGGCGGCGTACGGGTCGACGAAGAGCGCGGCCTTCACAGGCGACGCGGCTCTCTCCCCGGTTCGGTACCGTGGTCACCACGAGTACCAGGCTGTCGTCAGGGACGTCGGCCCCGGCGGCGGGTGGCCTACCCTCACCAAGACCAACTACGTCGAGTGGGCTGCGGTGATGAGGGTAAAGCTCCAGGTGCGGCATATGTGAGATGCAGTCCGGTACGGCGACGTCGACTACGACCAGGATCGACGGGCGCTGGATGCTCTCATCGCTGCAGTCCCGCCCGAGATGCAGTTCTCGCTTACCAACAAGCGGACTGCCAAAGAGGCTTGGGACGCCATCGCTGCAGCACGCATCGGCAGCGACCGCGCCCGCAAGTCTACATTGCAGGCACTACGCACGGAGTGGGAGAACCTGGCCTTCAAGCCAGGTGAGGACGTTGATGACTTTGCTCTCCGTCTCAACACTCTGTTGCAGAAGTTGGTGCAGTTCGGTGACACCTACGGCGAAGAGAGAGCTGTGGACAAGCTCTTCCGCTGCGTCCCCGAGAAGTACAAGCAGATGGCTCGCTCGATCGAGTCTCTGTTGGACCTCTCCACGATGACGATCGAGGAGGCGTTGGGTCGCCTCAAGGTCGTTGACAGCGATGAGCCACAGCGCCTCTCGGGACCCGTCACCATTGGCGGGAAGCTCCTCCTCACTCGGGAGCAGTGGGCTGCCGGCCAAGGTGACAGGAAGAAGGGGGGGCCTTCTTCCACGACAGGCGGCCACAAGCGTGGCAAGCGCGGCAAGCCGCGCAAAGACGCCCAGGCAGGGGCGCGAGGACGTGCCGAGGGTGATGACCGTGGAGGCGCCCAGGGCGGCGCTGCTGGCAAGCAAAAGCCGGCACGAGACGACTCTTGCCACAACTGCGGCAAGCTTGGTCATTGGGCCAGGGATTGTCGACAGCCACGACGCGGCCAGGCCCACGTCGCGCAGGCAAAGGAGGAGGAGCTGTCGGCCCTGTTCATTGCTCATGCGAGCATCAAACTACCTCCAGCGGCACCGGCCGCAGCGGCTCTCCTCCACCTTGACGAGGCAAAAGCACACGCCCTCCTCGGCGACAGTTCCGGCAACGGCAAGACTGACGGGTGGTGCCTCGACACCGGCACCACCCACCACATGACCGGGCGGCGGGAGTTCTTCTCCGAGCTCGACTCAGGCGTTCGAGGCACCGTCAAGTTTGGCGACGCCTCCGCCGTGGAGATCAAGGGTGTCAGCTCTGTCGTCTTCGTCGCCAAGACTGGCGAGCACCGGCTGCTCCCCGGTGTCTACTACATCCCCGCGTTGAGGAACTCTATCATCAGCTTGGGACAGCTGGATGAGAACGGATCGCGCGTGGAGATCGAGCACGGGGTGCTGCGCATCTGGGATCATCGCCGCCGGCTCCTCGTCAAGGTCAACAGGAGCAACCGCCTCTACGTCCTTCACGCGCAGGTGGCGCAACCTCTGTGTCTTGCAGCCCGGCGCGACGACGACGCTTGGAGGTGGCACGAGCGCTTTGGGCACCTCAACTTTGAGGCCCTGAGGCAGCTCGGCAGCAAGGAGATGGTGCGGGGCATGCCGCACGTCGACCACGTGGAGCAGTTCTGCGACACCTGCGTCCTCACCAAGCTGCGGCGGCTCCCCTTCCCTCGCCAGGGGAGCTTCCGCGCCAAGGAGAAGCTGGAGCTCGTACATGGTGACCTCTGTGGCCCCGTGACACCGGCTACACCTGGAGGCCGGCGCTACTTCCTCCTCGTCGACGACGTGTCCCGCTACATGTGGGCTGTCCTGCTCGACGTCAAGGCAGCCGCGGCGGACGCCATCAAGCGTCTTCAAGCTGCTACGAGGCGGAGTGCGGCCGCAAGCTTCGGGTCCTACGCACGGACAACGGCGGTGAGTTCACGGCGGCCGAGTTCGCGGCGTACTGCGCCGACGAGGGGATCCATCGTCACTTCTCCGCGCCGTACACCCCGCAGCAGAACGGCGCCGTCGAGCGCCGCAACCAGACGGTGGTGGCCACCGCCCGCGCCCTCCTCAAGCAGAGAGGGATGCCGGCATTCTACTGGGGTGAGGCGGTGATGACTGCCGTCCACTTGCTCAACCACTCCCCCACCAAGGCCCTCGACGGCAAGACGCCATACGAGGCCTGGCACGGGCGCAAGCCCGCGGTGAGCCACCTCCGTGTCTTCGGCTGCCTGGCCTTCGTCAAGGAGCTCAACCACGTCGGCAAGCTCGACGACCGGAGCACGCCAGGGGTCTTCATCGGCTACGCGAGGGCGCCAAGGCCTACCGCGTCCTCGACCCTGTGACACGGCGCGTGTGCATCACGCGTGACGTCGTGTTCGACGAAGGGCGAGGCTGGACGTGGGGCAAGATGGTGGATGACGGCTCGACTCCGACGACCAGCGATTTCGTCGTCGACTACGCCCACTTCGAGGAGGCGGGGGGAGCCAGCACCTCGTCTTCACCGAGCTCGCCTACCCCACCAACTCGTTCGCCACCACCTCCGGCGAGTCCACCGCCAGCACCGCCGGCCACGCCTCGCTCTCCTACACCGGCGCCTACTCCTTCAGGCTCGGCACCGGCAGCTTCGGCCCACGACGAGCAACGCACGGTGGAGTTCGCCACTCCGCTGTCCAACGACGAGGATCGCATCGACGCCTACCACGGCGGCGAGCCTCTGCGCTACCGTACCGTGGACGACCTCGGCGAGCAGCCGGTACCTGAACTGGCGCAGCGCGACTTCGCGGCGGAGCTGCACCTCGCATAGGACGACGGCGAGCCTCGTTCCGTCGCCGAGGCGGAGAGAGACGCGGCATGGCGTGCCGCGATGCAGGAGGAGATGGACGTCGTCAAGCAAAACAAGACATGGGAGCTGGCCGATCTTCCAGCCGGCCACCACGCCATCTCTCTCAAGTGGGTCTTCAAGCTCAAGAAAGACGAGGCTGGAGAGGTGATCAAGCACAAGGCGCGTCTCGTGGCACGTGGCTTCGTCCAGCAGGAGGGAGTCGACTTCGACGATGCCTTCGTGCCTGTTGCACGGATGGAGTCCGTGCGTCTCCTCCTCGCCCTCGCAGCCCAGGAGGGCTGGTGCGTCCATCACATGGACGTCAAGTCTGCCTTCCTCAACAGCGACTTGAAGGAGGAGGTCTACGTCCGCCAGCCGCCGGGATTCATCATCCCCGGCAAGGAGAGCAAGGTCCTCCGCCTGCGCAAGGCCCTCTACGGCTTGCGACAGGCACCGCGAGCTTGGAACGCCAAGCTGGACTCCACCCTCAAGCAAATGGGATTCCAGCAGAGCGCTCACGAGGCCGCGGTCTACCGGCGGGGCAAGGGAGGCAATGCCCTGCTGATAGGCGTCTACGTCGACGACCTTGTGATCACCGGTATCAAGGAGGAGGAGATCGAGGCATTCAAGGCGGAGATGAAGGCCACCTTCCAGATGAGCGACCTCGGGCCCCTCTCCTTCTA
Organism: Dendrocalamus latiflorus; assembly: GCA_017311315.1. Taxonomy (NCBI): domain Eukaryota; kingdom Viridiplantae; phylum Streptophyta; class Magnoliopsida; order Poales; family Poaceae; genus Dendrocalamus; species Dendrocalamus latiflorus. Next base: position 22,947,263 of record CM029626.1, on the reverse strand, counting down.
CCTCGGGATCGAGGTCCACCAGGACAGCTCCGGCATCTCTCTTCGCCAGACTGCCTACGCCAAGCGCATCGTGGAGCTGGGCGGCCTCACCGACTGCAGCCCAGCCCACACTCCTATGGAGGAGAGGCTGAAGCTGAGTCGTGAGAGTACGGCGGAGGAGGTGGACGCGACGCAGTACCGGTGCATTGTGGGCAGCCTTCGCTACCTTGTCCACACGCGACCGGACTTGGCGTTCGTCGTCGGCTACGTCAGCCGGTTCATGCAGCGACCGACGACGGAGCACCAGCAGGCCGTGAAAAGGATCCTCCGCTACGTCGCGGGCACCTCCGACTACGGCTTGCACTACCCAAGGTGCCCCGGCACGGCGCACTTCATCGGGTACAGCGACAGCGACCACGCCGGCGACATCGACACGAGCAAGAGGACCAGCGGGATACTGTACTTCCTCGGCAAGTGTCCGATCAGCTGGCAGTCGGTCAAGCAACAGGTGGTGGCTTTGTCTAGCTGCGAGGCAGAGTACATTGCAGCCACTACCGCTTCTACTCAGGCTCTGTGGCTGGCTCGGCTGCTTGGCGATCTCCTTGGCAGAGACGCGGAGGTAGTGGAGCTCAGGGTGGACAGCAAATCCGCCTTGGCCTTGGCGAAGAACCCTGTCTTCCATGAGCTCAGCAAGCACATCCGGGTGAGGTATCACTTCATCAGAAGCTGCCTGGATGAAGGGAGTGTCCGGGCCAACTACATCAACACCCAAGACCAGCTCGCCGACTTCCTGACCAAGTCTCTCGGGCGGATCAAGTTCCAGGAGCTTCGCGCCAGGATCGGGATGGCTCAGATTCCTCACAAGGAGACACACAAGACTTAGGGGGAGAATGATGGATAAGTCTCTGTGTCAAGGATAGCATCTCTGTGTCAAGGACAGCATCTTGAGCTTTAGGACAGCTTTAGACTAGCATTTTAGACTAGCTTTAGGACAGCTTTTGACTAGCATCTTAGACTAGCTTTAGGACGGCTTTTGACTAGCATCTTAGACTAGCTTTAGGACAGCTTTTGACTAGCATCTTAGACTAGCTTTAGGACAGCATCTTAGCATATGCTTGGCTGGTTAGCAGCCTATAAATATGTATCCCCAACCCCTCAGGTTGGCATGGCATTGTGTGAGAAATAAACAAGAAAAAATTGCCCCATCCCCAAGTGTCATCCTCTCGATGAGAGTAAGAATCTTGCTATCACCAACAGCAAGACTCCAGCGACTAACACTCTTCCTGCTGGTGAGGATCAGACGGCTCAAGAGGAGGCCACTGCTGCACTAGAGGAGGCCCTGGAGCTCTACCAACCTGAGCTGCATGCCTATAAACGATGACAGGAGGCCGAGGCTCGTGCTACCGCCATCCTAGTGGGTAGCATGACCATGGCCATCTCTATGGATGTAGCAGAGCTGTCGATGACACAACTTATGTGGAAGAGTCTTCGAGCTCACAACCAGCCGACGAGTGATGCTATGTACCTTTCAGTTGTACACCAAACGCACTCCCTTTAGTAGCTTGATGCCACTGTCGATGACTTCTACCAACAGATAGGGGTGAAAAAATAGCTCATGCTCGCGGCTCGGCTCGGCTCGGCTCGAGCTCATTATGAGCCAAGCTGACTCGGCTCAAGCTCGTTAAATTTCAAGCCGAGCCAAGCCTCCTTTGCAGCTCGTAAAAAAACGAGCCGATCTCGAGCTGCTCGCGAGCCGGCTCACAAGCTATTTGGCTCATGTCTACAGTCGGCCCAGCGCGCAACGGCCCCAGCCCACTAAGTCTCCCGAGTCCCACTCGAGTCGGCGTTGCGCCCCATGAGTCTCCATCTCTTTAGCTGCAATCTCCCATGTCCCGTCCATGGCGCCACTCCCGCCCCATCCACTACGCCGCTCCCGCCGCCGTGTGCTTCCCCTCCCCCCTCCCGATGTGTGCTGCTCGCCTGCTCCCCCTCCGTGTGCTCCCCCCCCCCCCCCCCCCGCCCAGCCGCCGTGTGCTGCCAATTGCTCACCGATCGATTGGATCATAATAGGAAAAACCAATTGCTTGTCAACAATTCTACTCAACCGAAAGATAATTAGCTACAGCACAGACAGCAGAAAACTCAAATGAGCTCAAATCTAATTCAGATAGCTAAATTGATTTCAGTATTCGACATTCTAATCACAGAGAACATGTTCTGAGCCCACAAACATGCATAGCAACTCCCAGGTACTTGAACAGAAATTAAAGAACAAGTACGACTGCTAAACTTTGCAAAGAATCAATAATACTCACGGTGTAGACGGCACTCAAAGCCGTCCAGAAGAATAACAAGTCGGTGAATAACAAGAAGAACAGCGCAAGGCACACTCAAAAGTGTTGTCCCAGAAAACCTAGCACCCCTCTGTGCCAATGCAGAAGAGTGTGGTTGACGGAGATACAGTGCCCTCTCCAACCTCGGGTAGCCAACGCCGGAGCCGAGGTCAGGGTAATGCCGCACAAGATCACAAGAATGCATCGGCCGAGGGCACTCAAACACAACGGGGAGCCGTCACCGCCTTCGTCCTCCCTCGGGTCAACCTTCAACATTCGGGTTTCCCCTCACACCACAATAGAGTTCACACGGGAAACCGAAGGCAAAGGCTTCAATCGGAGATGGCGCCGAAGCCCCAAACCTCTGCACAACCCGAAGAGCAGAGAGGAAGAAGACCCAAGAGGAGCAAGTCAGGTCGGAAGAGATATACTGCAACGATGGAGAACCTGGGCCTTAAGAAGAGGAGACGGGGGTTTGCAGTGGGGTGACACGAGCGGCCGGCTCCAAGGAACCCGGGCCAGCCCGCGCCTCCGTCGCCCGCCTCTCCAGTCGTCGCCTCCCCCCACGCGCCGCCGAAATCGGCAGCCACTGCGCCAGATCTGGGCGAAGCCAAAACGCCCGCACAGGCCACCGCACGCGCACACGGGGAGGCGTCTCCTCCCCTTATCTCTTTGCCGGGCTCACTGACAGGTGGGCCCCGCCTGCTTTATTTTTCCCTTTTTCAATTGGGAAATTACCGAAATACCCTCGCATAACCAAAAGTTCTTTGTATATTTCACATGTACATGTTATTTTGGACTCTGGTCCTATGAAAATAAAGCAGGCTTCATTTCCTCTGCTCCAATACACAGCTTGCGTCACCACAACCAGATTCCAACAATTTTTCTCTAAAATAAATAAATAAACAAAGCATCTTTCCATGACGCACTGATGTGGCATTCACAACTCCCGGAAGGAATCAACAAACCCACCCACCCACAAACCATAGCACAGGCTTCCCATGCTCCACAACAGAAATCCCATTCTCCCCAGCACCTGATAGAGGTTTTGCATGATCGCACTGGAGCAACGTCACTCACCAATCTAATGCTATGCAAATACAAAATAGTGCTAGTAACAAATCAAATTACCATCGTCATCGGCCGTGTTGACGTCGAGGTGGAGGTCCTTGATCAGGAACTTGCACATCTCCAGCCTCCCGGCCCACGCCGCCATGTGGAGCGGCCCACGCCGCCTGTACGGCGGGTCCTTGACCGCCGCCGCCTCCACGCCTTTCCCCGCCATCTTCAGCCGCTCCGCCAGCTCTACATATATAATCCCCCAAAATTCGCATCAGATCCTCACGAGCACAAAAATCGATCCACGGCGTCGCGGGATCTTACTCCTCACGCGGGGAATATCGCCCTCCGTCGCCGCGCTGAGGATCTGCGCGGCCGCAATATCGTCCTGGGAGACGCTAGGGTTAGCGTTTCCGAGCGCGACCATCGATTTGGGGAATCGCTGCGGCTGTGGCTGCTTCTGCGAGGAGGATCTCCCGGAGGAGGCCATGGAGAGCTCTCGCCTAGCCTCTAGCCTCTAGGGCTCTGGAAGGGCCTTCCAGAGGGATAGGGTTTGGCGAGAAGCTCGAGGCGCAGAGCGCGGCGGGACGGAGAAGGGCGGGAAGCGTAAGGGGCAGTGCTTCCGTACATGTGTGAGGGACTGTGACCTGTTATTTTAGATTTCTAGGAGCTATTTTTTTGTTTTTTATAATAACTAAATTTTAAATTAAGTTTCTTTTTAAAATAGAGTCTATTAGTTAATTGTAGTACATACTATACCGATTTCATTTATATCTGTAAAAACCGCACGTAAGTTTCTGTTACTTTATAATCTCTCGTATGAACAGTCTAAAAGTTACAAGTCACAGCTAAAAAGAATAGACCCTGTATATGGCGGAGATTCGGCATCCACCACATTTGTCCCAATGAGAGAAAAAAAAGAGAGTAAGCTAGCACTGTAAATTCCTATGAAGCTTTTTTGAAATATCTTAAAATATTGGTGGATGTAAAGATGTTCTAGATTTCACAAAATTTCATGGTCAAACTCGATTCCATATAGGAGAAACGGAAAAGAGAGGTAGCTTAAATGGTTCCTGTGTATTGCAGTTGTTGTGTTATGTTGTATGGAGCTTATTTTTGGGAAAAAGTCTGCTACTTTTTAACTCTTAACATCAAAGATGCCTAAAACATAACCCTTAACAATGAAAACCATCTAAAAACACAGCAACCTTTTTCCTGCATGATTTTTCCACAGCGTAGCGTCCATGTGAACCCGATTTTGCTAACTTGACGTCTAGACAACTTAAAAACACTAGTAGTGTGCCCGTGCTAATGCTACGGTAAAATACAAAACAAGATAAAATTTGTAAAAAATAAAACGAACAATCAGATTCATTAAGATTCACGTCTCATATATTGTATAACCAAATAGTTTTGTCACATAATGAATGTCACATAAATACGTGACCGGTTGGAACGACCCAACACGCAATGCTCAAAAGCCTACGACCGATTCTCAGGTCTTGCGACCGCTTCGCGAGACCATACGACCGGTTAACAGAAGCTACGACCGTTTATCGCGTGATTTAAGCTACGACCGTCTCATATAACAATGTGTGCACAAGCCATACGACCAGCTCCCACATGCTACGACCACCCAGAAGACCGTACGAACGACTCCCAGACCAAACGATCGATCCTACGAGTCACACGACCACTTACCAGGTATCTACAACTACGTTCATGTCTTCTCGGGCGCAGCCGACCGCATACGACCACCTCACAATGAAGTCGCAAGCTCGAGTGCCGACTTCCGACTGTAGACTACGGCCAACGTGGTCGTAAGCCTTCCGACTACGAACCTCGGCCAACGTGGTCGTAAGCCTTCCGACTACGAACCTCAGCCAATGTGGTCATAAGCCTTTCGAGTGACCTTCGACCTCACCCAAAGTGGTCGTAAACAGTGCACATGGCTTTCGACCATGACCATCGTGATCGTAAAACCTTCCGATCACTCGTTCAATTCTTCTATATTTGTCTGATGAAAATCATTTTCTTGTGCTCAAAACTGCCTGCTGCTATATTTGTCAATGCCCACGATGCCTCCTACATAGGCAGTCCACAAAATTGATAGCATAAATCAGAGAACAATATGCGTTGCTCAAGTCTAAGTAAAGTTGAACCAGCAAAGGAAACCAGACCTTTCTGAGAACCCTACTGTCACTCTTCAAACATTTTATAAGACTTGATAAGGCTTGATCTGAGAACAATATGTAGTTAGTACTTGCAAAACTAACATCCTCTCTGGAAGACAAACTATTACGATAAATAGTCGCAAATGAAACATGGTGCTCTTATATAATTGGAGACTAAGGGTGGTGAGCTATCCTGTGATATTGTTTCCAACAATTAGGAGCATACTTATGAACATATATAACTAAGAACTTGACTTATCATTTTTTGAAACTCTATTAAATCAATCCTGTGTAGGTCTGAGGGCCAAAAACATATTCATTGGAGCGGCATATCGAATAAAAAAATATGTAACCGTTTTTTCTATAGCTTTGAGGTCCATAATGCCATTCTGTCACACATAAACCATGTGAAATGAACCATGTGAAATACACAAGTGTTAAGATCAGGATTGAACAAAACAAACGAGTTCGGCAATTGTGATCCAAACTCATCAATTGGACTACTCAAATCGCAATTGTACAGCGAATTTGCTGATAATTACAAAAACTAACAAATCAGCAACCTATGTAGGAAAGGTACAATTTACAAGTTCCAGATTAGATCCAAGAAATGTCAACAAAACAGAATTGCAACAAAGTCTCATTGAAGATCATCACTTTTGTTGTTTCTTGCAATCACACAATTTTCTTTTCCTAAAGGTAATTGGTGATTATTGCAGGTTCTTTTTGGCCTTTCTTCATCTGCAAATGTTAGACCACTTGCTGAAGATCTTTTGACATTTGCTGACTAGTAGGAATTTTGCATGCTTTTTCGTCCAATGATAGAGAACACGCACATATTCATCCAACCATACCAAATTTACCTGAGAGGCTGAGATCCCACATCTTAACACTAAATTGCTGAAAAACGAAGACATTCCAACTTTCAAGCTCAACCAAGGTTTGACAATCATCCTGCCTACTTAAGCACAAAGCATTCTTATGATGTTGTTTAAGGACATATTAAACACAAGGAATAAGTAAAACAGGAAAAAGATTATATCTTTTTTTTTACGAATAACCGGAGGGGAGGCCCCTACGATATATATTTAGAAAAACTATCTGGAATGGTATAATTGCGTGCTCTGCAGAATGTTTCTCAGCTGCCTTTAAGTCAGCACTGTTGGAGATTAATTGGAATTGAACCTGAGCTTATCTATTGGGGGGTATTACTGAAAAACATGCGTGATTTTTCTAGCTTATCAATTTGAATGGAGATTTGCATTATTGACTGCTGGAACATCTAGACACAACATACAACGTAATAAAGTCATCTTCAACAATGAGAGGTATTGAATCATGGATTGGAAGAAAGGATTTAAAGAAGGGACAACATATGCTTTAGACTCTGGCTTAGTTCAGTTTAGCCTCTCTTGTCTCTTGTAAATAAGCTATATTTATCTAACATATAATATTTACACAATAGAGGCTTCCCCTGGTGTTTATTGTCAGAGAAAACTAAGCAACTGAAACAATGACCATATCCAACTTAACCAACTCCTACAACTTATCATTAGCCAACATAACTCGGGCTTCCAAAATAGTCAGAAAATAGAACGGTTTCACCATTCTCCCAATCCCCGACTTCCCAGCGATTGTAAGCTCAACACAAGCTAACCTAATCCTAAGACATTCCAACCGACCAATTCTAATCGCTAAGAAATTCCATATACGATGCGAACAATAGTATGAATGTAATTCTTATTTCATCAAATCTCAGACAATCAAATTAACTAAAACAATCACTCGAACCATAAAATTGGCCGGCTTTACAACCCACCCGAAGCAAATAGTCACAAACATAACCAACTAATAAAGCACAAAAAAAGTTTAGAAGACAGTGCACGGTGCTGAAATCTCACCGCTTTGCTCCGCTGCACGCGCGCGGCGCGGGCACCCTTGATGGCGGTGCGGTGGCCGCCCTCCGGCTTCCCGCTCCTGACCTTATCTGCCGGACCAGACCCGCCAGTCAGTGAGATGAGGAGCTATAGGGCAGGGAAGAGGGACGGATGGAACAGGAGAGGAGGGAAGAGGGAGAGGTTATGCTGTACCGATCTTGTGCGCGTGGCGGGAGGCCTTGGAGGCGAAGCGTCTCTTGTGCGGCTTATTTACCTGAGAGCGAGAGCCGCCCATCTCGTCGGCGGCGGCGGTGGAGGCGGCGGGACAGAGGGTGGGGGAAGGTTAGGGCCCCGTGCATCGAGCCCACCGTCAAGCTTGGCACAGAGCTTGCGCTGCCGTCGTTGCCGAGCACCAGCCGAGGACGTGGTCGCCGCCGATCAGTTTCTATTTGGGGAGCTCGTTACTTCGATCGGAGTTCACTGTTCTTGGATGTAGGATGAGCATACGGGGTTTAAAGATGGCAATCCGGCGCGGCGGCCACACGAGACTACGCGAGCACGGCTACTGCTGGATCCCGGAGTGTGGCTGGCGGCGGTGGCGGCCGGACGGGATTTCGGGTTTGGAGCTGGGTGAGAGGGCGCGAACAAAGGCTGGTTGGGGGCGGCGGCGCGGGGTGGGGAGGAGGAGGAGGTGGCAGCGTGGGGTGGGAGGGAGGGGAGGAGGAGGCGGCGGCGCGGGGGAGGAGGAGGCGGGGAGACGCGGAGAACGGGGAGACTGGGAGAACGCGGGGGAGGAGGCAGCGGCGCGGGGTGGGGAGGAGGAGGAGGCGGCGGCAGCGCAAAGTGGGGGGAGGAGGAGGCGGCAGAGCGGAGGAATGGGGGCAGGAGGAGGAGGCAGGGGGAGTGGCAGCGCGGGGGAGGACGGGGGGAGCGGAGGGAGTGGAGGCGCGGGGGAGATGGGGGAGCGGCGGTGCGGTGGAGGACGGGGGGAGCGGAGGGAGTGGCGGAGGAGGAGGCAGCAGCGGCGCGGGATGGGGAGGAGGAGGCGAGGGCGGCGCGGCGGCGGAGGAGGGAGGGGAGGAGGCGAGGGCGGAGCGGCGGAGGAGAAAGGGGAGGAGGCGAGGGTGGCGCGGCGACGGAGGAGGAAGGGGAGGAGCGATGGATCCGTGCGAGGGAGGCGGAAGAAATGAGGTGGGGGAGGCAGCCGCACGGATTCAGCGGGGGGCCGCACGGATTCGGGGGGCATACCTGATGTGCATGATCCGGATGATTTTGGCCTTAGGATTTTCAATGAGTAAGAGAAAAAGACTTGAGGAGAGATCCAGGCCATTCATTTGTATGAAGTTGGATTACTTTGGTACACAATCTGGGTGGACTTAGATTAGGCATGACTGTAGGGGTAGTTGACGGAGGTGGATTTAGTAAAGAAAATTTTGGTGTATTATAGAGGGGTAGAGAAAAAAAAGGTCTAAATGAATGCCACCACAGCAAATTTGGGTCCATGTGGACATCACGTTAGGGCAAAACCATCCTAGTATAGGTTAGAGTTGTGTTTTAGACATTTTTAGAGCTGTCAGTTGAAATTTGGACTTATGTCATAATTGAAGGTTAAAAAATGAGCTTCTCCCTTATTTTTAAAACTGCTATGAAAAGGCAGTTGTGATAAAACTTCCGGCATGATTAGCAAATCAGATTAAAGTACATATTCTGTTATCCGATATTTGTTCCGCTCTTATTTTGCACTCTTTTATTGTGTTATTTCAAACGCAATAATATGTCTGGTTACAACTTTTTTTTTAATAAAAAGAGTTAGCCAAACTTATATCTGAAACCGGTTTTACCAAGCCAGATTATCATAATTCACCTCGATACGTACCAAACAGACCATAAATCATCGTCGTACCTCTCTCCTTTTTTACATTTCTCTCACGTGCACTGGAGTTTGATCGTGTACCGGTTCTTTTCTACTTATATTTAGACTTTGGCTTTAACTTTTATACTAACTAACTTTTAAACAATATGTTTTTTAAGACAAAGGTTTATAGAAAGATTATAGTAGACAATATACTGAGTTCTGATATACCGACAAAAAATATATGCAACTATTTTTCTCTGCATACTGTCTCTCATGAATAAACAGAATTCAAAAATCATAAAACAAAAACTACAAACCAAAAGAACCCGTTCCATCCAAACATGATCGAATGTGGCCATGATTTTTTTACAGGGTGATAGAGCAGCCTTCTCCTGCAAAGGTGGATATGGTGACGACGGTAGCCATTGTTAAATTATTTTAACTAAAAATGGCTCATGTAATTTATAGATCTGGTTCTTACACTATATAGGCCCCGTTCTTTTCAGCTTTTAAAAGATGCTTTTTAGCTTTTCTACAGAACTAGCTTTTAAACGGATTATCTTTTTAAGATAGAGTCTACTAGTTAATTGTAGTACATATTGTACCGACTTCATTTATAACAGCAAAAACCGCATGTGAGTTTCTGTTACTCCGTAATCCTTCTCATGAACAGCCCAAAAGCCACAAGCCGCAGCAAAAAAGAACAAGCCCATAGACTCGCTCGTTTTAGCTTCAGCTTTTGGCTGTTAATTCACTATTCCTTTATTTCGTTTGTCTAGGTTTTTTGGCTTTTTTAGGTTTACCTTTTCTTTTTTCTATTCCTTCACATTATCTATGATGGGATAATATGTTTTTTATTTTTAAATTTTTAAAATTTAAATACGCCAAATAAGACATCATCAGCTACATTGAAAAATAAACTAACTACGGTGAAAAAAAACATAAGTCATTGCCAAACTGAGCACCATGTAAGGACCATGAGCTTTAAATTCCCTCTCCTGTCCCTTCCAAATGATTGCGCGTGTAAAAGAATGTGCTACTGCCATAGTGCAAGGAGAAATCACTGGTAATTGTGACTATATGGATTAGATGCCACTCGGTTGGGCTAAAACAAGCTAGCTTACGACTAAAATTGCACTGTAACTGGTTAAAATTATACTGTAGCTGGTGTAGCTTATTTGGTATAACTAAATTTAAAAATTTTAAAAATGAAAAAAATAGGTTAGCCCATTTTGAACAATGCAAATGAATACGAGAAAAAAACTGGCAAAAAAGCTCAAAAAAGACAAAAAGTAAGAAAAAACAAATTTTAGAAATAATAAAAAGTAAATCAAAAGCTTAAGTCAAAATAAGCATAACCTTAATAAAAACGCATGGCAGTAAACCTATGCATGTTGACCTTGACATCAAGGAATGTGGAGTCAGGTCATTCATGCAAGCAAGCGTTAATGCTCAAGCTTAGTGCATAAGGAACTGGCTGCTGACGTGTGGAATGGGCATGGCCCTTTGGTTGCCTTTGATGGATCCTTTTGGATTTAAAGTTGGCTTATATTTATATTATCTATAGTAACTAACTTTTAAACGGTATGTTTTTTCAAGACGGGATCAATAAAAAAATTATAGTAAAAAGTGTACTGAGTTCAGCTGTACCGATCAAAATCACATACGACTATTTCTCTCTGCGTATTGTCTCTCACAAATAGTCAGAATTTAAATATTTAAGCCATAAGATATCAGTCCAAGAGAATCCACCATGTATCTCCATTATGTAAGCACATGCAGGAGCTATGGAAAGAACAAGAGAAAAAGGCATAATGATCAGATAGCTACTTCTCTTATCCTTAATGTAGGATCGTTGATAGCAATCAGAGGGGGTGAATGATTGCAACACACAGCAGAAATTTTTTTAATTTTAAATTTTCTGCCTTTTTAATTGTATAATTTGCAAAAACCAGAAATAACAAAAACAGAAAAAACAGGTTTCTTCTGATTTTACTGTAGCAAAATATTGTAGCCTACTGTAGTACGGTACTGTAGCAAAGTACTGTAGCGACTAGATAACATTGCGATAGAATAGAAAAACGGTGATTTTCTTCCAATCTAGCAATTGATTTTTAATTCAAACTAATTCATGTATGTAAGTAACAAAAATACCTAGACATAGATCAATACATGGAGAATCTATAGGAATAAAAAAACCAAGAAAAAGGATAATAGATGCGAATTAAAAAAACTCACAAACTTTATTCAAAAATTGCTTGTACTGTTCACGTCGAGATCCATCAACGCAATTCTGAACTCGATGCATGCATCGTCTTTTTCCTTTTCCCAATCAAACGCCGCCGCTCTGTTTTTCTCGTCTTCATTTTTTTTCGGATGCCCTACCCACCGGCTATATATATATATATATATATATATATATATATATATATATATATGTGTGTGTGTGTGTGTGTGTGTGTGTGTGTGTGTGTGTGTGTGTATGTGTGTGTGTATGTATGCAGCTCCCTAAAACACCTCTTCAAACTCTACTTTAAATCCTAATCCAACTCCAACTAGACCTTAAAATCCTAATCCAACTCTAACTAGACCTTAAGATCCTAATCCAACTCCAACTAGGCCTTAAAATCCTAATCTAACTCCAACTAGGTCTGGGCCTTTTTACCTCAACTAGACTTTTGGCCCACTAATTTTCAAAGGACCCGAAACCCTTCCTAACACGGGTTTTTCACACTCACAACTTTTCTAACGCGTCACGTGTCGAAGCCTACAGAACCGCACCTCCCGTAGCTTCTCCACGTATCATCCACCTTTGATCTCCATGCGCCCCAAGCATGAGCCCGATCATCTCGTGACCTCCTTGACCGTCTGAACCTCGCATCTCCCCATCCTAGTTCCGGTCCACCTCGTCACCGACCACGATCGCCTCCATGCTCAACCTGCACATTCAAAGACCAAAGAACATTTTTCCGGCACAAGTTTTCTCAACTTGACCAATATCAATCCGTGCACGCACCACACACCTCGCATAATATCGTTAAACAAAATCACCAAATATTCATCATACCAAATTAACCATTGTTAATTATTCATCACCAAAATATCCTAGACTTAACCGCATGGTCTAACACTTAAGAGAACAAGAAAAGGAAGATAGGAGAGAACACGATGCAAGGATGCCTCGAGGAGGGTTTGTGCTTTATAGCACACATGAAGATCATTTGGTGCCAAAATGATCATAATGCTTCTGCTAATCAATGCTTACAGCCATGGCTTCCGAATCAGATTGCAGTAAGGTGCATGAGATACGCATGTCCAAATAGATGGCACACACGTTCCGATATGTTGGGATTGTTCATTTTTCGTGAGGTTTATGGTTTTTAGTTGTGACTTGTAGCTTTTGGACTGTTCGTGCGAGAGATTACAGAGTAACAGAAACCACATGTAGTTTTTGCCGATATAAATGAAGTTGGTACAATATGTACTACAATTAACTAGTAAACCTTATCTTAAAAAACACTATGTTTAAAAGCTAATTATTATAGAAAAGTCAGAAACAGAAGCCAAAAACTGAAAAAGAACATGACTATAATTTTTGTGATTGACACTACTACAAAAAGAGTCATCACAGACGGTTCAAAACTATTATCACAGACGGTTTTTTGAATAGTCTGAATTTATGTGTCAGTGATAATTAGAAGTTATCATAGATGGTTTGTGAGCCGTCTGTGATAACTACATCACAAACGGTTTATAACTAGAACCGTCTGTGAAAAACACTATCACAGACGGTTCTAGCTACCAATAGTCTGTGATGTGTGAGTATCACAGATGGTTGGTATATAGAATCATCCGTGATACTTCCCCATCACAGACGATTTTTGGTTCGAGCCGTTTGTGATAATTCTTCACTGACGATTTATACCACAAAACCGTTTGTGATAATTCATTCTATACCTAAATTTTTCTATTTTTCGATTAGCCTTACGAAATGTTAACTATATCATCCGAAAACAAACAAATACAGCAACAAACACAGCAACACATTCTATTTTCATTAAGATTAGAATCCACCATTACAAGATCACAAGATATCGAGTAGGTTACCCATAGCACTGCATACATAAGAGAACACTTATAATTTTACAAAGATAAACTTCATGGCTACAAATTCAGAAAAATGCTTACACTACATTGAACTATAATCTAAAACAAGTGGTGTAGAAAAATTTTCAAGTGGCAGAAACAAAAAGGCAACGAGCACCATTTTTAACTTCTATGACAAAATCAATAGCTTCTATACCGGCCTTCTTATTTTCCATCTTGTCATTGTCTTATTCCTTTCTATCTTACTTCAAGTGAAATTTCAGTCGCTCTTACCGAACCTTTCCTACCCTTTCCGCGAACAAATGAGTTGGAGTAATACTGGTGGTATTGGTTCTTCGAGTAAGGAGAGGGGGTTAATAAGGGGCAAGAGGTGGGGAGGAGAACGGTGTCTGCCATTCAATGCGGAGAGAATGGACGGGTGAAATCGGGATCCTGGGGGATATGCTGTGGATCAGTGACGTGGCGGGACATCACAGACGGTTCGGATTATAAACCGTCTGTGATAGAGACATCACAGACGGTTCATAACAACAACCGTCTATGATATCACAAAGACAATATACCGGTATAATATAAATAGCTAGTCTGAAAAGATAAAATAGTAAAGTTTTATATGGCTTATATATACTCATTTGAAAGGTTTCGACGAGATCTACAACTTTGCAGTTGTGTCAAAACCCAAATTCCAAAGGGAAGATTGAAAATTTTGGCAGAAACAGAAACTAAAAACTTGCAATGCAAATTTGGGGCTAAAGATGGACGATTTTGAGGGTCTTAAAGGACGACTAGCACAAGCGGGTCATTTTTTGGATCCGGCTTGTCATTAGCTTTCCAACGAATACAAGAACGTCGAAAACGGACACCATATGCAAAAATTATGCCCATTTTACTGAAAGTGTCTCAAAACTAAATCCTACTCGGACTCAGGTGGGAATTTATGAAATTTTGGGGCATTGCAAGGCGGGAAACATATCACAGACGGTTTTTAATACAAACCGTCTGTGATAACTTCATTATCACAAATGGTTTGTATTAAAACTCGTTTGTGAAAATACCACAGACGGTTATTCGTATGAACCGTCTGTGATACTTGCAGCACAGACGGTTAGCGTCCAGTTTAGCCTCTATTGTAGTAGTATAAGCAGCTTTCCATTAAAACATAGCACGATCAGGAGGCCACACGCCTACTGGATTGCATGTTGATTCTTATTTGGATACACAAAGATTAGGTCCAATCCTTACGGATATGTAGATAATTTAGTCACAAGCCCTTAATAAATATTATTTTATATACCTATACAATACAATTGATCCTTACTAGTTGGATTTTCTGCCCACTGGTAAATCCACATCATCTCAATTATTTGTAGCCTTTGGATGAGTGTTCAAAGGTACAGATTGTTTGTTTTAGTTTTGTATCGTTTTCTTGAGGTCAGGTCCAATCCATGAAACCTGGCCTAAAGAAAAAAGTATTGGGCGAGTTCTTTTGGATTGTAGCTTATAACCTTTAACTTAAATTTTTGAATTCTGACTGTTCGTGAGAGAGTATGAAGAGAGAGAGAGAGATACTCGCATGCGATTTTGGCTGATATAAATGAAGTCGGGATAGTGTCTATTGCAATCGACTTGTAGATCCCGCCTTGAAAAGACACTCTATTTGAAAACTAGTTACGGTAGAAAGCCAAGCCATGCCCCCTAACATCCTCACACGGACGCCCCCATATCCTCCTTGCGACGCACTATACCTCCCAAAAACCGTTGCTGTTGTTCACCACATCCATGTCGCACGCCTGCCAGAAGAAAAGAGAGGGTGGACTTAGCCAGCTAGTTAGGTTCGGCCCAAAGCGAAAGAGGAAAAGATTTAATGGTTTAAACTTTAACTCAGGGTTTGGATTAAGTCAAAATTTGTAATTTGAATTTTAAGAGTTATTAGCACATGAAATTTTTAGGAAAAATTTGTTACCACTTAATTAACTTTTAGAAATTTAGAAATTGTCTTTTTGGGCCAAGAAAATTATTTTAAAAATCTTAAACTCAATCAAGGATTTAAAAAAATCAAAATGCACCAATTTTTTAAAAATTCATGAAAATTATGAATTATTTAGTGTGAGGCGAAATTGAGATGTTACAAAATCTATCCCATTAAAAGGAATTTCATCCCCAAAATTCAAATAGTTAGCTAAAATGTAGGGGGACTCTATATTTAGGTTTTATTTGGGCTCCCAAGTAGTTTCTCTTTCGGTGTGGTTGTTCCGCCACATCAAGAATCCATACTGGGTATTCTCTACATGTGATATCTGTATCAAGGTTGACGGTCTCTAACAGTGTTATCTCCTCGAAGACTCGAAGACACTTCTTCAACTGAGACACATGTAAAACGCTATGGAAGTCAGGCATCTCTAATGGCAGTTCTAGCTTATAAGTGATTTCTCCTCGCTTAGCGGTGATCTAAAAGTTCCAATGTATCGTGGTGCTAATTTCCCGTGAATCTTGAATCGCTTCATGCCTTTCAATGGTGAAACCTTGCGGTAGACAAAAACTCCAATCTTGAAACATAGTTCTCGTCAACGATGGTCTGCATAGCTCATTTGCCTAGACTGGGCTGCCTTAAGTTTCTCCTGAACCAATTGAACTTGTTCTTCTACCCCCTTTAACATGGCTGGTCCAATTATAGATGGCTATATGTCTCTGACCATAGGGGGGTGTTCTACACTTTCTACCACATAGTGTCTCAAATGGTGACATCTGTAAACCGGCTTGGTAACTATTGTTATAGAAAAATCATGTGTAAGGCTATTTCTTTTCTCAATTAGTGTTGAATGTGAGCACACAAGCGCATAGCATGTCCTTGAGAACCTGATTAGTCTGTTTTGTCTATCCATCCGTCTGAGAATGATATGCGGTGCTGAAGGTTAGATGACTTCCTAGGGCTTCATGAAGACTAGTCCAAAATCGCAAGGTGAATTGGTTTCTTGATTTGACAAAATTCTCTTTGGGACTCTATGTAGACGAACTATGTAAAGCGTGTATAGTTTGGCTATCTTGTCTCCTTTATATGTGGTCAACACTGGAATGAAGTAGGCTACTTTAGTCAGCCTGTACGCTATAACCCATATGGAATCATATCATGTCTGTGTCTTGGGCAAACTAGTGATAAAATTCATGCCTACTTCCTCCATTTCTATTATGGAACTCCTAACAGTTGAAGTATTCCTGCCGATCTCTAGTGCTCGGCCTTAACTTGATGGCATACATCGCATAAGGCTACATATTCGGCTATCTCCTTTTTCATTCCGGGCCACCAGTATCTTTCCTTGATGTCCTAATACATCTTGGTACCTCCTAGGTGAATCGAATAAGCAGACTCATGTGCTTCTTTCATAATCAGGGTCTTGACGTCTTAGTTATTGGGCACATGTATATGTTTTCCAAACCAAAATATAAAATGAACTCAACTAAAAAGGATAAAATTGTGCATCTAATATATCTAAAAGCCTAGGCTCTCACAATGTGCATTGATATGACTTCCACAACAAAACTCAGTCTCTAAAAACACAACACAGTTGATGAAATGATATACACGGCCTCAAGTTAAGTATGAGGATATTTATGTACAACATGTAGACATGAGTATGTATTCAATTGTACGCAGCAAATTTCAATACACCATCCTGAATATAGCTAAGAAATTAGGAATCTTCAGCCGAAATGGCGGTATTTGATGCGCGATTAGCAAAAATTGCACTCGTCGTGCGGATTTTGCAAAAATAGCACCTCCACTTCACGAGACTGACCAAGGAGCCAACACATACGTGGTGCCACATAGTGGCCATGTGGATTAGCCAAAGTGCACGATCACCATGTGCGTGGTGGTGCACTGTAGCACCCACCACCACACGGCTATAGTGTGGACGTGTGTTGTAGCAGCACTGTAGAAATTTTTTAGATTTATGTATATTTTTGTAGGAATTTTCAAATATACAAAATAAGCTCCAAAATTTATAATTTTTTGTTGAGACTCCTGACATAGTTTACTTTCTTGTGCAATTAGTCCATAATTTTATCCATTCTGAATTTTTTCATAAAATTCCTACAAATAGTATACTTAAATGAATTATCGAGAAAAGTTTAGAATGGATAAAATTATGTACAAATTACACAAGAAAGTAAACTATGTCAGGAGTCTCAATAAAAAATTATAATTTTTAGAGCTTATTTGCTATATTTAAAAATTCCTATTATATATATATTTGAAAATAGCTATAGTGCTGCTACAATGAATGTCCCCACTATAGTCGTACGATGGTGGGTGCTATAGTGCACCACCACACGGTGGCTATGCATTTTGGCTAATCTGCACGACCACCGCGCGGCACCCCATATGTGTCAGCTCCCCGATCAGTCCCGCGCGACCACTATGTAGTGGAGGTGCTATTTTTGTAAATTTCACATAATGAGTGTCATTTTTTGCTAATTGCACGTCCAAAACCACCATTTCAGCCAAAACCTCATTATCTTCGACTGAAATGGTGATATTTGATGTGCAATTAGCAAAAATGGCACTCATCACGAGGAATTTGCAAAAATAGTGCTCCCACCGCACAGTGGTCGCGCGGGACTGATCGGGGAGTCGACATGTACGCCGTGTCGCACGATGGCTGTACGGATTACCCAAAACCTCATGGCCACTATGCGGGTGATGCACTGTAACACCCACCACTGCATGGCTACAACACGTACATTATATGTTCAAGCTCCATTAAGTTGGTTTTGGTGATAATGACAAATCTAATTATGAGACTAACTTATTTATTGATTATGATATTGCTTAATCTTATTTGGATGAAAAAGGTGAAAATCATAAGAGGTATGCATTCGACATCACATTCTTATATCTTATTATATTCCTCAGATCCAAAATATAGAATGAACTTCACAAATAGTCAAACATGAATATGTGCATATATTTCCATTATACAGTCTTATATGCACACATTTAGGTAGAATTCACTCTATGTTTTGAGATTTCATAAGTATTGATCCATGTTCTTTTTTCACATATTAAGGATCCTTACTTTGAAACATATCTCTTGTGTATATATATAGCTTGTGTAGTTCAATATACTCATAATCAGGTTGTCATTTAATTCTTCAATTATGTGTTAATGGTTGGACGATTAATGATAACCAGATGAATAAGCTTTGTTTTAAAAGCTTATCTTAAAGTATACAATTGTTGTATACATGTTGTATACTCGCAAATAAATCTTTATCTCATTATTTGTTGAGATTGTCATAAATTACCAAAAGAGGAAGATTGTCATATAAATCTAGTCTCTCCATTACGAGTTAATGGTGAAATTTTGGTAATTGATAATAATTGGTTTGTGGAATAACATTTTCCATGAGTTATATAAATAGGTTAGGTTCCACAAATAAGGATAGCTTCATGTGTTGAAAATCATCGAGTCAAGTAAAGGATGCATCACAAGTTGATGCATGCCCAAGAGGAGTTGATCATTAAGTCAATAGAAGAACCATCATATGTTGATGGAGTTCAAGTGACAAGAACTTGGATTTGAAGTGAAAATGTGTGTCATCAAACTTCAAGAAGATGCTAAGGCAAAGGTATAACTAGTTAGGGCTAAGAATGTATTCCTAGTCTTTTATCGGTCTTGGTGTTTAGTTGGAAGACCGGGTTGCTAGTATATATTGCCGTACTATTAAGAGGGATCATGTCTAGTAGCTTGAGTCTCATCATGTATTGATAGCTCAAACTCACCTCCCCAGCTCTCCGTAGCATGATACCTATATTTACGAATGTGTTTTGCAAATAGTTGTGGCTCATGTATTGAATCCTTATAACATGGGACAATACATTACGAATGTGTTTTGCAAGTGTTTGAAATCCGTGTTCCATTCTTTGTGGTATGAGGTTTATATTTGCAAATGTGTTTTGTAAATTGTTGAAGCTCATGTTTAATCCTTGAGTCATTATTCCAAAAATGTGCAAATGCATTTCACAACTTGTTAGGAATCATGGATAATACTTGTGTGTATGATATTATAGTTAGCAAATGTGTTTTGCAAAATCTGTTGAAGTATATACATTTCTCAAGAAAATCGAAACTGCAGCGGTGTATTTTGCGGTACTACCACTCACCGGAATTACCGATGTTGTAATCATAGAAATATCATATTCGCTGGTGGTTGAAGACCTGCGTGGTCGAGGACCAGAGTGGTCGAAACCAACTTGGTCAAACCAAAGTGGTTGAAGACCTAAGTGGTCGAAGATCAATATGGTCAAAGATCAACGTGGTCGCTGACCTGTGTGGTCAAAGAACGACGTTGTCGAACCAGAGTGGTCGAACCAGCATGGTCGAAACCAACATGGTCAAGATCTATGTGATTGAAACCGGCATGGTCGAACTAACGTGGTCGAGATCTATGTGATCGAAGACTAGTGTGGTCGAACCAAGACGGTTGAAACCAACGTGGTCGATGTCTGTGTGATCGAAGACCAGTGTGGTCGAACTAAGATGGTCAGATCCAATGTGGTCGAGATCCGTGTGATCAAAGATCAGCGTAGTCGAACCAAGATGATCGGATCCGATGTGGTCGATATCTGTGTGATTGAAACTGACATGTTCGAACCGACGTGGTCGAGATCCGTGCGATGCGAAGATCAGCGTGATCGAACCAAGATAGTCAAAACCAACATGGTCGAAATCCGTGCGATCGAAGACCAACGTGGTCAAAGATCGACATGACTGACATGGTAAAAACTTTTGTGGTCAAAACCAATGTGGTCGGAGACAAGCGTGGTCAGAGGTTAATGCGGTCGAAGATCTGTGTGGTCAATCCAGATAGCGTGGTCAGAGACCAGAGTGGTCGAATCATCCGACATGGTCGAGGATCAGGGTAGTCAACGATCAGAAGTTTTAGCCGTGTGTGAGTGTCCGACCAGCGAGCGGTACTACCGACTCTATGTGAGCGATACTTCCGATTTGTGGAACGACCGACTTGTGTAGCGGTACATTTTTTCTTGTGAGACACCTTCATCGAGTTTTCTCGTCCCCGAGGAAATCGGTAGTTCCACATGATTGGCGCGGTGCTTCTGATGATCGGTAGTACTGGCCTTTGGACGTTGGAACTATCGAATTTGCTGATAATAGCTAGTTTTATGATCGTTGTGAAGGAGAGCGAAAGTACCAGACTTTGGCCTGCAATACTTCCAAAAATCTCATTTTCTTATGGATTTTGCTTTTAATGGTTAGTTTTTGTGGTGTAGGTATATATGCCCCCTTATGGCTGATTGGGGTAAGATCTTTGGCACTCTATTTCACTCCTTTGAGCTAGTGTGTGGTCCTTCTCTCAATGGGAAGGCTCTAGATTGCTTGTGTTGCATATAAAGGTGGATTGAATATCCACTCGAGGTTGTGCATTCGTTGCACGTGGTGAGAGTCAAGCGAGGGATTTGACTTATTACTATTGGAGTTTGTTGATTCCTAGACGGCGTTATAGATGTCTTCTCAAAGAAGGTTGTGAGAAGACCTGACGAAGTGTGAAGGTTGGAGCTCAGCTACCTAGAGCGGGAAAGAGCTACCACTAGTGGATTGAGGTGTTTCGGCTTAATTCGTGGAGTGAGTCCAATTTGTTTGGGCTAACCTTAATATGGACTAGAAGAGACCGGCAAGTCTCCGAACACTATAGTAAAAGGTAACCTTGTCAATTGTGGTTCGTTTTCTTATGCTCAATTTACATTCAAGCAATTTATATTCATAGAATTAAATTGAATATTTATCATCCAAGTATTGCAAATCTTGACATATCTTTAGAATTGTTGGTGCACATAGGTGAACTTAATTGATTTAGACTTTATTTGTGCTAAACCAATTTGAGTTATGCTTCCACATTATATAATTGGTTTAGACAAATAGAAATTAATATTAATTGGAAAAGAACCCTCTAGTCGGCCTCCTCGATCTTACAGATGTACATGTTATCAACTTTTCAGAAAAAAAATCTATTTATGTATTTTTTGTAGGAATTTTTAAATATGGCATATGAGCTCCAAAATTTTTTTGGAGACTCCCAACATAGTGTACTTGCTTGTGTAATATTTTCATAATTTTATCCATTCTGAATTTTTCTATAAAATTCCTACAAATAGTATACTTAAATGAATTATCGAGAAAATTTCAGAATGGATAAAATTATGGAATAATTACAAAAGAAAGTATGCTACGTCAAGAGGCTGCACAAAAAAATTATCATTTTATAGCTCATTTACTTTATTAAAAAATTCCTACAAAAAATACACAAATGGATTTTTTTTTCTGAAAATTGCTTCAGTGTTGCTGAAGTGCACATCCGCACTATAGTCATTCTATGGTGGGTGCTATAGTGCACCATTGCACGATGGCCCATGCAGTTTTGGCTAATCCACATGACCACCATGCGGCGGCGCGTACATATTGGCTCCTCGGTTAGTCCCACGCGATCACTGTGCGTGGAGACACTATTTTTGCAAATCGCGCATCAAAAATCGCCATTTCGGCCAAGAACTCAGAACTTAGATCATTAGATTCTTGAGGTATATTAAACGGCCCCACAACAACCAAATTTCTCAAACAAATAACTTACCAAGTCCATGTCCCACTTCACCCTGGCACCGCCGCTCCAAGCGACATGTTCATGAAACCGATGGCTTGATGCAACTTGGTATGATCTTGGGGATGGAAGGAAGGTGGCATTGGAATCACCATCGGAGCCAAAGATGGAGGGGCAAAGAAGAGGGAAGGGGAATACCAGCCAATGGAGCGGTGGTGACACATTGACTACATGTGGTGGTGGCGACAGGACTAGATCAAGGAGAGCGAGGTTAGGGATGTGTAGCGGAGGACCCATTGATCCCTGATTCCGTGGCTGTGCACCGACATGGGGACAATGAGATGCAATCGTATGGTCGGACCACATTCTAGTTGAAGAAAAGGATGGATCATGAGTTGATGCATATCAAGACAATGACAAAAGGCAAAGGTATAACTAGTTAGGGCTAAGCATGTGTTTCTAGTCTTTTACCAGTCTTTGTATTTGGTTAGAAGACCGGATTGCTAGTATAGGTTGCCGTACAATTAAGAGGTGTCATGTCTAGTAGTTTGAGTCTCATCATGTGTTGATAGTTCAACCTCACCTCTTATAGCTCATCTTGGCATGAGACTTATATTTGCGAATGTGTTTTGTAAATAGTTGAAGCTCATATATATGTTGAATCCTTGTAACATAGGACTATGCATTGCAAATGTGTTTTGCAAGTGCTTGAAGTCCATGTTTCCATTATTTGTGATATGAGGCTTATATTTGCAAATGTGTTTTGCAAATGGTTGAAGCTCATATTTAATTCTTGCGTCATGATTCTAAAATTGTGCAAATCTGTTTTGCAATTTGTTGAAAATCATGTTTGGTACTTGTATGCATGATACTAAAATTTGCAAATGTGTTTTGCAAAATCTAGTAAACTATCTGCATTCCTTAGGAAAATCGGAACTACCATAGTATAACTTACGGTATTACCACGGACTAGAACTACCGATGTTGTAATCACGGAACTACCGTGTGCGTTGGTGGTCGAAGATCTATGTGGTCGAAAATCAAGTGGTTAAGAACCAGAGCGATCGAGCCCAGGTGGTCGAAGACTAGAGCGGTCAAGCCCAAGTGGTCAAAGATCAGAGTGGTCGAACCAACATGGTCTAAATCGATGTGATCAAGATCTGTGTGATCGAATCCAGTGTAGTCGGAATCGATGTGGTCATAAGCCTTCGTGGTCATAAACCAGCGTGGTTGAAATCGACATAGTCATAGGCCTTCGTGGTCGTAAACTAGCGTGGTCGAACCATCGTGGTCGTAAACCACCATGGTCGAAACCAACGTGATTGAACCATCGTGGTCGTAAACCAACATGGCGAAACCAGCGAGGTTGAACCAGTGTGGTCGAAGCAATGTGGTCGAGACTTGTGTGGTCGTAAATCGACATGGTCAAGACCTGTGTGGTCATAAATCGACGTGGTCGAAACAACGTGATTAAAATAACGTAGTCGAAAATCGATGAGGAGTTCGGAGATATGTGTGATCGAAGATCGACATGGTGAGGGGGGTGGAAGTACCGGTCCTTAGCCAACGATACTTCCGATAATCCTTTTTTTTGGGGATTTGGGGTATAAATACCCCCTTGTGGCCAGTTGGAGATAGGGTTGTTGGACCCATTTCTATTCTCTTGAGCTAGTGTGAGGCTCTCCACTTAATTGTGCATATGTTGCACCTTGTGAGCAAGGAGAATGATCTAGATTGCATGTGTTGCATCTAGAAATGGACTTAATGTCCATTTTGAGCTTGTGCATTCGTTGCACGTAGTGAGAGTCAAGTGAGGGGTTTGACTTATTACTCTTGGAGTTTGCCAACTCCTAGATGGCGTTGGAGGCGTCATGCGTAGTGATATTCTAAAAGAAGGTTGTAGGAAGACCTGGTGAAGTGTAAAGGTTGGAGCTCACCTACCCGGAGCGGAAAAGAGCTACCACTACTGGATTTGAGGTGGAGGGCTTAATTCGTGAAGCCAATCCAATTAGTTTGGGCTTATCTCAATATGGACTAGGGGAGACCAGCAAGTCTCCGAACACCACGATAAAAAGAGACCGTGTCAATTGTGATTTATTTCCTTGTGCTAAATTTATATTCAAGAAATTTACATACACAAAATTAAATTGATTGCTTATCATCTTAGAATTGCAAACCTTGACATAGCCTTAAGGTATTGGTGCACTTAGGTGAACTTATTTAATCTAGACGCTATTTGTGCTAAACCAAATTAATTTAAGCTTCCGCATTATTTACTTGGTTTAGACAAATAGAAAAGGTCTTGAATTGTTAATAATAATTAGAAAAAAATTTTAGACCGCTTATTCACCCTCCTCTAGTCGGCCTCCTCAATCTTATGGTGGTCCATCCGCCGCCGGCCCTCACTCTCCCACTTTGATCTACGAGCTACAGCATGAGCTCTTGGGTGCACTGCTGTCCTGCTAGCCCTCGACCAGTAGCGGCTCTCCCAGAGCTTTGGTCTTTGGGGGCATCACCGCCGCTGCACAACTCACCTTCGACTTCCCCTACGGTTCTACTACGTCTACCCTCGGTTGCCTAGCTGTCGGCCACCACGCCTAGGTATCACTACATCCCTTGGGGCTTGAGCACCTACGCCACTTCTCGACTCCCATCGCCACTCCCTCCCCAAGCATTACCCTGGCTAGGCCCCAGGCCATCGTCGCCCCTCCGAGCTCGGCGGCCTCAGCATGCTGGCCTGGAGCTTGCCATCGGTTTCGGTCATCTACACACCGCCACCCTCGGCCAAACCCCGCTACATCTCACCTCCCTGCTACACCGCCGGTACTCCTTCCCTTACTTCCCCCTTTGTTATTCTATGTGCATGATGATGGTGCCCTTAGTGGTGTGCTGGAGCTTTGCTACTGTGATGGGTAAGAGGGAGAGGGTGACCAACTTGGTTTATCGGGATAGAAAGGAAAGTGATGATGATGGTCATGGTGCTTGCCCCTAGTCGGCCTCTCACCTTCGCATTCCCCTAACACCTCATGCTCATCTCCTCTAGGCTCTTTATCTACTTCACTCCTCTTTTTGGCTGGTCATGGATTAGTTCTAGGTTTGGGGAAAGAAAAGAGCAGGGATAAGAAATGGGGATGCTTGTCAGGCTCAGTTTGCTCTCTTGGCTTTGCTTTTGCCTGTGACCGAGCTATGCAGTAGCTCCTTGTTTTGGCTGGGCTCTAGGTCTGCTCTCAGTTGAGGGAGGAAAAAATGAAATGGTGCTTGTGGGGATGCTGCTGGTGCTAGCCTGTTTAAGAGGGGGCCTTCGGTTGTGGTGGCTCTCTCTATATTGGTTTGTGAAATGCCCTAGCTACCCCTCCCTTATCCTTATTCCCTTCTTATGTGGCTGTTTGCCATAAGGGCATTTTGGTCCAAGGGGGCTTTGTACTGTTTAGTGGCTTTTTCCCTACTATGGATAGTAAGTCGGTAAAACATGAGTATTGGATTTCTCTACTGTCGTAGCCCACATTTGTGAGAGGTGCCGATCGGCCTGGACGATCTAGGAACTTTTGTGGGCACTGTTGCTTCAACATTTTTAAAGCCAAAGGGTCTGATGGCAAAACCCTTTTTTCATTTTCTTTTCTTCTCCTTTGGAATGTTTTCATTCCCCGCTTTTCTTCTCTTTTGCGTTCTATTGATATTACACTCTAATATTGATATATTGGTATTATTATTGCAATTACAATTTCGAAACAAACACTATTGAATTCAATTTTTAGAATTTTCGATATTTGATGGGGATAATAAAACCCATTATAAATTGCCCCACACAAGTCCTAAACAAATGAAACGCCTTTCCTCTCGCATTTAACATCTAGAAGTGTACGGTTAGTAGAAGAACTATACCTGCCCACTAGATTGTGCTGGGCCGGCATAGCACGAGCCCGGTTCAGGCACGACCCGTTTAGGCCTGGCAAATAAACGGGCCATGCTGTGTTGGCCCACAGACCGCGGTGTGAGCTCAAGCATGGCCCACGACTGTGTCGTGCCGGCACGGGCACGGTTAAGGCTAAACGGGCTGTGTCAACATGGTTGGTCTGTTAAGCCGAGAAAAAGATAAAAATTTAGAAACTTGTATAAAATTACAAAAAAATATAGAAAATTGTAGACATTGTTAATCATCAAGATAAATATTTTCAATGACATAATGAGCTTTATTAACTTGTTAAATTATATGGGATGACTGCCTCGTTAAAAACTTTACCAAGTAAAAACTCAACTTAATTAAACCTTGGTAAAGAAACAAGAGTACAACCTATAAAGCTCACTAGTGACTACATCTGAAGAAAAATATTGAAAATTGTATTCATTGCTATTTAGATACAAAATTTTAAAAGATTCTTCTAAGTTTCTATTTTTGCAATATGTTGGAGTCTTGATTCAGCTTGTTCCTAGTATTTGACGGTCAGAAGGATTTCGACCATCTCGTTCGAGAGACTTGTTCGCCGCTCCTCAATTATTTTTTTAGATAGACTAAAGGCTGACTCCGAGGAGACAACATATCCCGTGCTAATATGGATAGCATTGGATATGTTACTTTTTGGGTTTGCCGCCACGAGAGGATGTTCAACTTTTGCTCGAATCTGAAGCTATCGCTATTGAGATAGCTTGATACGTCTTTGGTGCTTTGTCATCTTCCTCCTCCCGACTGATGTGTACCTGCACAAGAATCTCTAGAGGAAGAACAAAAAATCTTGCCCCATTGCATAATCCCCATAGAGGTGCTAGGGGCTACCAGGGGTCTTTCCAAACACATGGACCTAAACTTATTTTCGTATTTCTCGTATACCTCATATAATTTATCCTTAACTACTCTATAATATGCACAATAATCTAAACCGGTAGCATCACTTAAAAGTTATAATACATTTATAAATTCTTAGAGTTTGACCCTAGGATCCAAAATAAAGGCGACTGCATATAAAATAGGAATTTCCCTCCATTATTTTAAAAACTTAGTTTTCATGGCAACTACAACATCCTATAGTACAGGATCATTTTCAAAAGCGTTTAGGTGAGTGGCAATTTCAAGAATGTTATGAACAATTAGAGGAGAGGTTGGGTAGTATAATCTAGAAAGACAAAATGTAGCTTAACAAAAATGTTCTAAAAAAGAAAATATTTTTTCACCAACAACCCAATCGTCCTAAGTAAGTTTAGGGTCTCTAACTTGGGTTCTACTAGAGGAGCTACGAGATTGATAACCTTGGATATGAAGGAAAACAGATAAGGTGCTCTTATATGGCAATATATGTTTAAGTATAAGGTAAGTAGAGCTCCATCTAACAGGCATGTCTAAGCCAAATTTTCTAGGACAGACGTTTATTGCTACGCAAAAGCTTTTATATGCGGCTATTCGTTGGTTAGAATAAGTAATATATAAAATTGCATCCCTAAAAGAACCAATACAAGCATTTAATCTTTTCAAACCAGATTTAATAATAAGATTAATAATATGACAAGCACAATGTTGATGCAGTAAAAAAGATTGTGCATAAGTATTAAACAAAGGAGTAAGAATTTTCATAGTCTTACTGTTTGCAGCTGCATTATCTAAAGTTATAGAAAAAATCTTATCTCTGAGGCCAAAATCTTCTACAACTTTAATAATGCATTCTGCATTTCAGCAGTATGCGAAACATTAATTAATTTAAATCATATAATTCTTTTTTCCATTACCTCATCATCATTAACATAATGAGCAACAACACTAATATAATCTTCCTAGCCCTACCACTCCATATGTCTGATGTCAAAGCAACAGAGAATGTATATGTATAAAATATTTCTTTTAATTTTTCACAATAGTTGTTATGATATTTAATTAAATCTCTAGTTATGATTTGCTTAGATACAACACTAAATCGAGGGTTGTGAGCAGTCCTAATATATTTTTGAAAAGTATCACTCTCCAAATTTTAAAGGTAAATCTTAAAAAACAATTAATTTACAAAGAGATTCCTATGCTACCTCTGGGTTGTACTCCAAGTACGTATCGAGCCGTAGGGGTTATATTGTATCTATGTTTGGCGTATTTGTATTCCTTACCTTCTTTTGTAGCTTCCAGCATGCCGTTGTAGGTGACTCGTCCCATCTGAAGATTTTGCAGACAATTCATCACCACAAATTTCACAAATAGCATACCTCACCGAATTTCCATCATCGTCGGTCTTGAACTTCTTGTCAAAATCGTTCCGGACTCCTGATGTAGTAGCTCTTGTTCTTTTTGCACCTGTGCTATGGGTTGTGGATGCACTCGTTGAGCCAGCAGAAGATGGATCGATTGAACCCTACGCCGCCGGGGCCGTCGCTTGTTCTGCCTCTCTAGTTTGTTGTGGATGTGGACCTTTAGTGGATGGATATGCTTCTTGAAAGGATTGCATATCATCCGCCATGGTGCCGAATTCGGAGAGTTGAAAATCGTAATTCTCCATTGAATCAACTGTAAATTAAAATAGTAAAGTACAATTAACTTACTATTGAATCAACAAATAAGAATAAAAAAATTAAAATAAGGCATCATTATTACCTCTTCTGTAGCTCTTAGAAAATTACTTGAAAATTTTTAATTTTCTGAATTTTACACACATTTCTCACTAATTTTGCCAAATTTACGCAAACACTATCAGATTTTTCACAGCTAAACAAAGAGATGAGAGTTAGGTTTGAGGTGTGAAGAATGGAGGCTGGATGCCCCTTATTTATAGAAAAAAATCCATATTTTTTTTGGTTTTTTGCTATTTTGTCAGAAATTTTTACACACAAACGGTAAAAGGCTAGAAAACGGCTATTTTTTGACTGGCCGGGCCGTGCCGTACCGTGCGGGCATGGCTCATTTACGCCCGTTATCAATCATACCTGCTGGCACAGCCCACGACCATTATTGGGCCATGCCGTGCCGACCCGACGTGCTGTTCTCTTGACCTAGACATGGCACGGTCCACCGGACCGTATTGGCATGGCGACAAGCTAAATAAGTTGTGCTATACTTAGACCAGCCTAACAGTAGCAGTTCATAGACCGACATGATAAAGTGGTGATCAGTTGGGCTTTTTTTTGGTGGCTTATAGCTGAAAACACTGTAGCTGGCTAAAAAAAACACTGTAGTTGACAGAGGCTTATTTAGCATAATTAAATTTAAAAAATTAAAAAAATATGTTAGCCTATTACGTATAATACAAATAAATACGGGAAAAAAGAACCGGCAAAAAAACACAAAAAAAAGCTAAAAATTCAGAAAAATACGAAATTTGTAAATAGTGAAAAATAAATCGAAAGTCAGAAGTTTAAGCCGAATTGGCAGATCCGGTCCATTGCCCACCTCTGAGAAAACCGAACGGGGCTTCACTGTCCCCTCTTCCCTGTTCCCTCCCTGTCCCCTTCAATCTGAGCCATTCAAAGTTGATCCAACGGGTAGGTTTTTATATTTTCATTTTTATCTGAAATTCAAAAATAAAAATATGTTAATCCATAATAAAAAATAAAAAATACATAAAAAATAAAAATTTATTTTTTATGTATTAATAAAAAATACAGGAAAAAATAAATTTTATTTTTATGTATTTTTTATTATTTATTATGGATTAACATATTTTTGTTTTTAAATTTCAGATAAAAATAAAAGTATAAAAACTTAACCGTTGGATCAACTTTGAATGGCTCAGATTGAAGGGGACAGGGAGGGAACAGGGAGCAGGGGGACAGTGAAGCCCCGTTCGAGAAAACCATCCTCCTTTCTCTACACGTCTTCGTTGAATTCCTCTTTATTTCCTCCGCGTTGTTTCCTCTTCATGGCCAACCCAAACTCCACTAAACTTCAGCCAATTATTATCTACCTACTACCTCCTAAGAAGTAAAAATAAAGCAAACAAGAAATCGGAAAAGGCGAAGCAAAAGATTGCTGTAGAGAACTAGAAGAGTTTCTCACCTGTTCCTCCCTTCTAGATCTGTCTTCTGGGTTGGCACGGGCAGCCGGTGTCCTGCGGACAGAACATCCTCTGGATGTTCCTGTCGACATAATTGTTCGTTCCTATTGCAGATTTGTTTTCTAGATATTTTTTTTCTGAGCAATGATTTTTTTCTTTGCAGATTTGTTCATGTTTGAGTCGGTTCTTGAATGGATTCTTAGCGTATGATGCTGCCTTCCGGATTTTGATTGAAAGCATTTTTTTCGATGTGTTCGATTTTCCTGTGGACCATCTTTCCCATCTTCACTTTGGATGGATTTGCCCATGGACTGTCCTTGTTCTTCGCCTATTTCATGTGGGAACTGACAATGTTTCTTGATGGATTTTTGCTTACACGCGGATGGATCCTTTCGAAGGGAAACTCTTGTCAAGAGGCGATCTTGGGCATGTTGCCATCTGGATTGAATATGGGATTAGACGAGTACTGGCTTTCTGTAACTAAGGACCTTGTTCTTATTGATAGATCTTCTGCAATCTTTTGTGCTATCTATATGGATTTTTTTTAAAGATGGCTAGTGGAGATTTTTTTTGTTTCAATCTTTGGTGGTTTTATGAACTTCATTTCCCCTTCTTAGTGTCTGCTTCCCGAATTTGTCCTAGTGAGTTGGCAATTCAGATTTGATTTTTTGTTCTTTAACGAGTATCTTGCATTGATTTATTACGATTTTGCGTTAACTTTCTTGATACGAGGAAAAGATTCTCGTGCCCTCGTGGATTCCCAGATTTTTCACACCAAACTTTAAGCATCTGGTACAGATGAGGATGAAGAAATTCTTTGGTGGTTTACTATTGTCTGATCTTTTGTCAGTCTGATCCGATTTATTTCCTTCACAAATCTTAAGGAATATGGATTGGTATATGGAATAAGAGAGCTCTTGACTTTGTTTCGCTTTCGGCTATTGGAAATCATCGTTTTTCAGTCGCTTAAGTAGGTTCTTTTGTTCACTTCTGTCCATGGATATGTCGAGATATTTTTCATCCAATTCTTGCGTGGGAAAGAAACTTGATAAATCTTTGAGATAAGCATCCACTGCTTTTTGTAAAGGAGCATGCTTCGGTGGTGTCTGTTACCCATAGTCCAGAATTCTATTATCGTTAGTTGCTTATTTTCTTGCCCAAATTTCATAACATCATGAGATATAGGCTTGGCTTTGTAGTTTGAATTTCCTTTTGCAATACAACTTTCTTGCTTTAACTCACTTGGATAGTTTTTGGTGGAGAGGCTGCGGGTCTTCAATTTAGCAGTATTGCTTCAGGTAATTCTTTTTTCTGTTCCCACTCTGATATTTCGATACCTGTTGTTCCAATTTTTAAGATTTTTTTTGGATGACTTGAGATAGGCAGTCACCTTCGTTTCTTTTCACAAAGGAGCCTTCCTTGTTCTTAGTTATAGGCTCTGATCAAATTCCCCAAATTACAGTGTTGTCTTGTGGCAGTGGCATATATTGGCCATGGCGCAACCCTTGGTTGTTCTGCTGCAGTGGCAGGCCATCAATGAAGTTGTGGGTCGAGCATGAGTCCAAAGCCACCAGCTGCTGGTCATCCATGGTGATGTTGAGGCGCATTGTCTGGCCGGTGTTGATCCAGTGAAGGCATGTAGCGAAATCTGTGTCGCCCGCAATGGAGCCTATGGTGTCGGCCCCAAAGTCTGTAGGATCTGGTGCGGGATTGATGGAGAACAACAGCTTGCAAACATGTTGCAGCGTATATTTGTCGTCGCAATTATAGTAGAGTCCAAGGCACTTGTGTTCCTCCATTTGCGCCTGTCAGTTTGCGAATGTATCGCTGACCCGGGCTGGTCGACGACTGTGGCTTGTCCTGCGGACCGCTGCTGGGCGTTGCTGGCGCGTGTGGCGATCATGGTTGTCACGGTGTAATTGGCGACCACGGCGCCTCTTAGGCGCCGGGACGCCTAGGCGAGGGCACGACGACGCAGTATCTCGAGTTCCTACCCTGCGTGCTGCCTCCCCTCCCCAGCGCTTCCTACCCTGTGTGCTGCCTCCCCTCCCCAGCCACGTCCTCCCCTGCGCGCCACCTCCTCTCCCCGGCGCCTCCCCTCGACGCCTCCCCCCTGCCGCCGCCTCCCCTCTCGGCGGCGGGAGCAAGTTGGAGAGGGAAGCCGGCGGCGGGAGGGAGGCGGCGCGGCCGGAGCGTGGCCGGAGAGGAGAGGGGTGGACGGCGTACCTGGCCAAGGCGAGGCGCTCCTCCCCGGCGCATGGACGCCAAGGCGTCGCCTTGGCGGCGCCAAGGCGGCGCCGTGACAACCTTGGTGGCGATGTTGTTGGCGGTGTCGCTGGGGACCAAGCCGAGTAGCCGCCCTTGGGGGATGGTTTGAAGGTGTCTCCTTGGCTGCCTCGACAGTCGCTTGCGCCCGGCGTTCGTATGCATGAGCCAAACTCATGGTGACCTCTAGGCTGTGCGGCACTGCAATTCCACGTGGCGTTCGTACGCACGAGCCAAACTCATGGTGACTGCCAGGCTGTGCGGCGCTGCAATTCCACGTCGATGTGTAGCGGCTCGGACAGGCTGGCAGTGAAAATGTGGATTTGCTGTGCTAGATTGAGGTTTGCTCGGGTCAGCAAGGCCAAAAACTTCTTGAGATAGTTAGCCAACGTGCTCGTTTGTCGGAGATGCATGAGCTCGCCCAGGGGATTATGGCGTCGGGGAGGCACGAAGCGAGCATGCGCCATCTTGGAGAAACGGCGTCAACTGGGTGTGCCTTCATCGCGTTCGACGCGAGAGTACCATTGTTGTGTGGTGTTGGTCATGTGACATGATGTGAGCCACACCTTTTCTTCTTTGAGTGTGCGTTGCCCTTGGAAAAATTGCTCACAGCGATTGAGCCAAGGCAACGGGTCTTCTCCATTAAACACTGGAAACTCCAGGCGATGGAAGTGCGGAGGCTTGGCATCGGCCATCATTGTTGTCCACAGCGGCAGGGGCGGTGCTAGCGGCTGCTTGGCCGCCTCCGTACTACTGCCGCCCGCCCCTCAAGTGCTGCAGGCCACGTGTCGTGTCGATCGAGTCGGTTCGTCCGAGTAGCAGCTGAGTAATGATTTGATCAAGCTTCTTGTTGGTTGAACTGTTCTCGTTGCCGCCGCCAGACATGGCATTACCAAGTTTTAATGGGCTAATGTGGAGTGGCGGAGGTTGTATGAATGGATCATAGGCGCTCGGACCTTGAATGACCGGCGGCGAGGAGGCGCCAGCCAGTAGGGAGGACCCATGCGCCTGTGCGCACAGGATGCGGAAGGAAGGAGGAAGAAAGGTAATTGACTTCTTTCTTATCTAGGAAGAAAGGTAATTGACTTCTTTCTTATCTTTCTCTCCAAAACTGCGGCAACCCCATATATGGGTTAGCCCCTAACAATCAAATCTAAACTGAATAGGAAATCAATCTCTAATATCATATCTAATACTAGGAAAGCAATCTCTTTATTAAGAAGCCTCTAACTATTCCAAGTTGGCATGTCTGACCGCACCTGCACCAGACTGTAGTCCGTCCGGCACAACTGCCACTGCTGCGTGCGGTGCCATGCCCCCTGTGTGCCTATGGCCTTGCTACGTCGCACATACTATTGTCCGACCATGACAAGCTCCCTTCACCGCCCCAAGTCTTTGCTGCTAGGCCACCTCCATCTGATCCCATCCTCACTACCCACTCCTGTGAATTCCCTACCTTGTGTAGATGCTCATGTGCACGCCCTTTTGCTGGATTTGTCGTAGGTTAGTTGTCGCCCCCATAGGCCAGAGCGTCGTTGCCGCCACTGTGGGCCACCTTAGTTAGCACCACCATCGTAGATAGGGTCGTCGGGATCGCCACATCCCGTTTTGGTACTCGTCGATCACCGCCGAGGTCCCGCTCGTCGGCGTTGAGCTTGGCAGAGCGTGTCTATAGCGTCGCTCCCTTGTTTTGAGTTGAGTCGGATCCGACTCAGCTAGCCACATGGGTCAAAGTTGTCAAAACCGCCGTTTCCGAGCCACAAGGACTTTATGTTACATGGAATTGCCAATTGGGGGCCTGGTTTTACCCCGTTAGGGGATTTATGTTGCACGAACTGAAGAGTTGTGGGGCCACGGATAGGCTTTTTCCTAGTTTTTATCTTTAAGAAATAAGATGTTTGCACAAATGCACTCGACTGTTCGTTCTTGCTTTCCAACGCAAATAGTTGTGATATGCTAGCGCCTTGCTTTTAAGCATCACAGCACACAAAACATGCACTTGTGGTAGTCACGTGCTGTGACTATCTTGTTGCATGATTGCATCATGTGGACCATTATGGCCATATCATATTGCTCCACCTATGGTTTGCTTGTCATTCCTCCTTACTACACTATGGACTGTGATCTTGAGCTAAATTGCAGTTTTGCATATCATTGCAAACAGTAATTCACCGCATATTTGAAAGCCATATGATGCCAAATTTGACACGAATCATGTTGGTTGCTTAGAATCAAGAAGTAGCACCTCATCGCAATAAAATATCATGTGAAACTTAGCCTTCTCTATACATATTTATTTCCTTTGACAAACTCAGTTTACAGTTTAGTTGTATATACTATATAGATTGTGATGACATAGATACGAAAAGAAATTGGTTCTATCTGCATAGCTCTTATGTTTATTATAGGAAAAAGTCTATTTTTCAACCCTGAAATATTGCTGGAGTCCAGAAAACAACCTCCAACTTCAAAACCATCCACTTTGCATAACAAAACCGTTCACTTTTCACCTCTAGGCTGGTTTCATGAGTGATTTTCGCCATGTTGGTGGTGACATCACTGATAGTTCAGGGTTGAAAAATGGACTTTTTCCTGTATTATACGAACATTGGCTATTAATCTTCGTGTTGTAACTGTCAGAATCTCCTGCATTAGTTTTATCATTTACTGATTTTAATCTTTCAGTTTCTGTAGACTCCATGATAGCTTGGAATTTATTTTAAACTTGTGGTTGGAAAATTTCCTTTGCATCTTAGACAAACCAATACAATAATTTTGTAGAAACATACAATTTTGTTCATGAAAATCCAGAAGGATTAATAGCGGTTCACTGAAAAGCCTAACAACCTATTGGTTTAATTGCAGTTGGTCGTAACAGTGCAAGCTCAGACGAGATCGTTTGCATTGGAATATGACAATGATATATGAACTTTAAACAGAAGTATGCTGCCTGGAGAGCTAAACAGACTCCAGGCTTCAAATCGTGTGTTCGCTGGTGATATGGCTGTAGTCTTCATTGTTGCTATAATTCTGCTTTAAGGTATTCTGCTCTCTGCTTTTCTCCTCTACTGTGTTGTACACTGATTATTTTTTATCAGGAGCATTCGGTTTTAGACAGGCCAATGCGTACTAGTGCTCGTTTAGCTTCAGTTCTTTGCTTCATATTTGGGTTCCAAATATCCAGTTATTTCAAATAAAAAATGTAACCTAGGGGTGTGTTTGGTTCGTGGATGGAGGTTGTATCGTATATCCTGACTGAGTGGATGCAGGCTGAGTGGAATCGTATTTCAGAAAAAGAAGATGTTTGGTGAGGTTGCATGAGCGGATGCAAAAAAGCTGAGATGCTGTTTGGTTGCTTGTATGAGCGGATGCAGTCTACCAAACCTGAGAGGCTGACACGTGTGACCTCATAAGATACACTGCATCAACCCATCCAGGATGGCCAGTGAAGCTCATTTTGAGTGTATCCACCCATCCAGGATGAGGGCGTATTTTTGCATCCGCTCATGCAGGCTGCATCCACTCATACAGGCAACCAAACAGGCTCTTTCTCAGATTATACGGATCTACCCAGTCAGGACGAAGGAGATTCAGACAACCAAACACACCCTAGGAGTATGGCCGAAATCATAATTTTGTTCTCTAGTCATCTGTAAGTTCGTTGCTAATTTCTATAAAGTAGAAACTTGGGAGTATTATATAGACTAGCAAATCGAGCAGCATGATCCATATGATTCATTGTCAAGAAACTTTCAAAAAGACACATGGTTTTTACAATGTATTGTTTTTTGTCTAGTACATGGACTGGATCATGTAGGGTACTAGGGTCTTGCTATAGATTTTGATATGAGTAGGTACGTGAATCCATTACCAATGCAGAACCCTTGCAATTTAACGGAGGTTAACAGCTACATTTCGAAATGGAAAAAAAAACTAATAGTGGAGCTTAAGCAAATCAAAATGTATTCTTACAATCTCTGCAAACTCTGGACCATTTCCGTTTGTTCAACATGCATGTAAGACATGAGTTTGTTTAGAATCACTTAAGCAAAAAAAAAAGCATGACAAAAATTAGCTCCACGTCTAGAAACTTTACAACATGGTCGCTGCATTGCAACTCTACAAAAAGGATTATTTTCTCCCAACAAAATATAGTTGAACCTAGAGATAAATTTAGAATAAATATCAGCAATAAGATTTTACAACAGACAGGCTTCTAATGGTATTCTGTATTCGTGTTCCAGCAGGTTGTTTACATGGCATCTTCTCCAACCATGTGATCACCATCAACAGCCATAGCATCTACATAGTTTGCTTGATGCTGGTTCCCAGCATACGGCACTATCCTTCGCCCACGGTTGTGCTCATCTGCTTCCACCAAAAGAACGGAGCTTGTCAACTACATGACAGGGCATCTAAAGTACAAAGCAAGCATAATATATATTTATAATGTTGGCAGGGCATCTGGCCAAATGGTGCTGTCATCATCCCCCCACCCCCACCACTCAATGTACTTCGAAAATAGTAGTACGTTGCATCGAATGCATAATTTGTAATCATTTGTGCATCAAGGCGAGACCCCATATTCCCGTGTAAAAGAAAGACCGCCGATAACATATGATTACTGTTATGATGACAAGTTCTCAAAAGCTGCCCATTGTGTTGCAAGGATCCTACCTCCCTAAACTGGAAATACAGCATAATATACAGAATACAGAACAAACGGTATACATCCAGGGCAGCTGAAACTGCTCCCCCTTTAGGAGCAACCATCCTAAACTGGAAAAAGAAATGAATGTTTTCTGCAGCATCAGAAAGGTCTTCCATATCTCTATGGTCAAGGAACAAATGGATTAGTATTTACCACTTTCACCATCAGATGCCTCAGCAAGCCTTGCTATTGCATCAATCAACGATTGTTCTTGCTCCTGCAAACATTGCTTGTTAGTCTAAGTGAAAGGCTTCCTGATAAAATAATTTGTATAATCTTTTGGCTTACCTTTAGTGCTTTCTTTGCCTTCTCTATCTCCTGGGGATCAGGATTGCTACCACTAAAAACCCTCTCCACCTATGTGAGAAAATAATCAGCACAATGCACACAAGGTTTGTAGTTCTTTATAATCAGAAAGGTTAGCAAAATTCCTTCAAACTAACCTCTTTTATGAGGCTCTCTGTGTGAAGTATATCAATGTCATCAGAACTTCTCTTCCCAACACCATTTTGTGAAGGTGGAAAATCCTTCTTGGATATATTCTTATGGAATCCTCTCCCCCTTCCTGTACCTGGTATGGGCCCAGCACGGCTAGTTGACTTCTTACCCCCACTACCTGGAGTACCACGGCCTCCCTGATATATGCCAGGGTCTTCACCTTGCCATCTTATGTCATCAGGTCCCATCTGTACTCAAGAGGCCCGAGCAATGGTCAGCACAGGTCAACACAAGATTTTGGTGAAAATTAGTAATTAATGCTTCTGAGCACAAACATTGAGACATCGAAAGCATGGGCAAAATACAAATAGGAATAATGATGAAACTGGGAACATCCCTGATGCTGCTTACTACATTTCCCAGCAAAATGAAACATACCTGTTTATTTGGTATGTGATTCAATAATGGCAGCTTAAGTCGAGAATGAAATGGACTGAATTAATTCATATTATCAGGCTGTGTTTATTCTCTAACAACTTCCCAGTTGCAAAGTTGCTGTATGTTCAAAGAAAAATGTGAAAGTCGATGAAATTGAGTGGCAATCACTCAACATCTAATACTAACAAACACTAATTGAAACCAATTTCTATGTACCACCACTGTTCTCCATGTATAATTCACATCTGAATCTAAACCAGCCCATTTCACATTTGAAGATCAAGAGTCTAGTAGTGATCTGTACCAATGGCCCTGATGACTGGAATCTGACAGATTCTTCATGTCCAAATTTACCCATTTAACAGTGATAAGATTTGGTGTGACAAAACTTTGATCAAAATGTTTGGACACCTTTGTCTAGAAAACGGAGTGGAATGCTAATTTGAATGTACTCTTGACAAAACATTAGCTGCAATCCAAACACAGACTATCAAACGACCAAAAATTGGTGAACAGAGAGATGGCGATCTTTGCTACAGACAGAATCCCCCCCCCCCCAACCCCCCACAAAAAAAGGGTAGTTGGCTAAATACTTTGGTCTAAGTCTGGCAAATAATTCTGCAATTACCCTTTTTTTTTACTTTCACAAGCACCAGCACATCACACAAGAATAAGTAATTGGCTTACAATAGCTATAGTCAGCTCCTTGTCCCCAATAGATTAGTTCCGTTACCATAGTTCATTAGTACAGGACCATGTTGACACAAGACCCGAAATTCGAATCCCAGACAGGGGTTTAACTCAAAAAAGTCTGCTGGACCCGCTAATGCCCCTGAAACTCAGGAAGTGGCCCCACACGTACTAGTTACCACCAAGAAAAAGCATCCTCACCGATTTGCACGACATGATCAAGTTGGCAACTTCTTCTCACAAGTAAAATTGTATTGGTTCACGTTAAAAGTTACAAAAAAAAAATAAAGATTTCCTTTATGCAAGGTTCCCTCCTATGGTAATTGTTTCGAAAGCTAATCTCCACCTAACCAAGTAATCTTAATCTACATCATGTTCATTTCTAGGCATCTTAACTAATCCAATGATCTTTCAGTGCAATATCAAAAAAAAAAAAAAAAAGAACCAGCAAATATCAAATTGTCAAAAGTTATCAGAATGTCCACATAAAAAAGTTGTCAAAAGTTATCAGAATGTCCACATAAAAAAGGTCGTGTACCTCTTTAAGATCAACCCACTCCCAACTCTCATTAGCTGTATTTAAGTCATAAGCTAGCACATAAAGACCCTGAAATGGAGAATCCCTTAGAAAAGGCCAGAGACCTGAATAAACAGAACTGTATTCCTAATGAGATAAAAACACACCGTTACTGGATTGTAATCAGTTATCGTTGCTTCATAGAAACTGTTATCTTCAGGCCACCGAGTCATGACTTTACGATTGATTAATGGATCAACATGCTGTGCTTGAGAAGATTCAACAGCAGGAGGGCCACCAGGAAAGTTCCTATTCATATGCTGTCCCCTTGCGCTAGGACCTGCTGAAGATGGCATGGGCTTGACTGCTGAGCCCCCTGGTATCTTCGGGCCCTGGAAGCACATGAAATTCTGTCAAAGAAACAAGAAAATGATTCAACTTTTAAAAGAACAAGTCATCAGAATTATCTTCCTACTGATTTTGTCTTTTTGCCTTTAGGGCCTGGTGGAACTCCTTTTTTAGCTGTTGTAGATGATGGTTGTGTTGGTGTAACCAGCTGTTGTGAATGCATAGCAGGAGATGGTACAGGTAGGGCTGGAACGGATTGAGATGTCTTTTGCCTCTTACGACCAGAGGTGGTAGGGCTAGGCGCAGGATCATGTATAGGCTGAAGATTGTTAAGTAAGCTTGCCTGAAGCCCTCCAGTTGATCTCCATTCCCTTAATTCCAAGGAAGACAGAAATTTAGAATGCTGGAAAGAGAATACATATGAACGTGCAGTGACTAGTACAAACATTTATCTATATTCTGTTATGAATATTGTATGTATTGATATGAGACCCAAAGGGCCATATATATAGGAGAGTACAAGAGGGTATATGGAAGGAATACAAGTCATATAAGGAAATAAATAAGAGTCCTATTCTATCTCTAATACCTTATCTCTAATACCCTTAACCCCCCCCCCCCCCCACAAATGCAAGGCGTATGCAATAGCATTGCATTTGAAAAAGGGTTAATACTAAAACAAGAAATATCCGACGTCCGAGTCGTGATAAAGTCGTCGTTGCGTGCAGTCGTCGAATAAACTGTCAAATCAAGCCGAAGAGGAACATAGAAGCATGACGGCGCAGATCGAAGCCCGAGACGGCGGCGGCGCAGTGCACAAGAAGCGCAACTGAGGCGCGGTGCAGAAGAAGCGCGGCGGCCTTAAAAACTCGGGGCGGCGGCTCAAAGAGAAGCGGCGGCATCATAAAGACTTCTACGATCTGCAGCGGCTCAAGGAAAAGAGCAGCGGCTGCAGGAAAAGAGCAGCGGCTGCTGCCATGCAAAAGAAAAATTCCTATACTTCTATGACTGACAATTAAATTTGTGGACTCGCACAGGCTTGGACGAACTAAAAATTTAAAGACTACGGATTTGGATGGACGCAATGGAAGACTCACGAAAAATAACCGAAGACTGACTAAAAGAAATCAGTTGTAGAAAATCCCACTCCCTCAAAACCTCTCACCTCTCTCTCCCCCCTCCCTCAAAACCCCTCACCCTCTCTCCTGTCTGCCAACAAGCTCTTCCCCCCCTCTCGCTCTTCACGTCCGCGCGCGACGCAGGAGGCGGTGCGGGGGCTCGAGGGCGCACGGCGAAGAGGAGCCGCGAGCATAGGCGGTGCGGGCGCGAAGGCCGAGAGGCAGCGGATCCGTCTCGACGCGGGCGCGGAGGCGGCGGTGAATCCGAACGGGGCGCAGCGGCCGGATCGAGCTCGACGCGGAGCACAAGAGCCAGAGAGAGGCGGCGCCGCGCGGCATCCGGTGGCGATGAAGAGCCCGGCGGCGGGATCCGGCGGGTAGAGGCCGGATCCGGTGGCGATGAAGAGCCCGACGGCGGGATCCGGTGCGGGAAGGGGACACGGCGAGCCGCGCCTCCAACTCAGGGCGAGGTTCCGGCGCACGAAAAGGAAGAGCGCGCCAGAGGTGACCGGGCAGCGGCGACCTCGGGTAGGCCGTTCGGATCTGCAAAAGGAGCGGCGATGAGGGCCGACGGCGGCCAGATCCGGTGCGGGGAGAGGCGCGGCGTTGGCGAAGAGGCCAGATCCGCGGGGGGAGAGCCGGAGGCGGCTAGATCGGGCTTTCGACGAGGCGAGGCGCGCTCCCCCAGGCGGCCAGGGGCCGAAGAAGAAGCCGCGACGGGCGGCTACAGGGGCGGCGGTCGAAGAAGAAGCCGCGACGGGCTGCTGCAGAGGCCAACGGGCGGCTGCAGAGATCTCGGATCTGGCGCGGTGGCATATGGCCGGCGGCACCCCCGGGAGCAGAGATCTAGCGATGGCGCGGCGTCCTCAGGTCTCCGACGCCTGAGGAGGGCGGCGGCGGCCAGAGACGAGGAGGCAGCGGCAACCCAACGAGGTGGCCGCCCCCGGGAGCGTAGATCGATCCTCCCGGGGGCAGTAGATGCGGAAGACAAGCCGAAGAAGATCTAGGTTAGGGTTTTTAACCTAAGCTCTGATACCATGTTATGAATATTGTATGTATTGATATGAGACCCAAAGGGCCATATATATAGGAGAGTACAAGAGGGTATATGGTAGGAATACAAGTCATATAAGGAAATAAATAAGAGTCCTATTCTATCTCTAATACCTTATCTCTAATACCCTTAACATATTCTACCTTATGCTGCAGATAATATCATCACTGTTGACCCTGTTTAGTAGCTCCCTGTGTTCTTTGTCGGATACCCTTAGCTCCTTCCTAAGCTCAGTTATGAGACCTTCCTTCTCCTGAAATGGGATAAAGTTGATCTTTGGCCATCTTTGAGAAATAATATATAAAATCAGCACAAACACCCAAATGAATAGTGACAGTTTAATGGTCGCAACCCATGTAATAGCGTCAGACTGAGCTTTAAACGCACGAAGAACCGAACAATATGCTTCTTGCTCAAGTTGATGAATTTGTGTTTCCATGTCGATCTGAGCTCTAGTGTATGAACTGGCAGGAACAATAGCTCTTCCATTACCACTGACACGTCCACTGCCTCTTATACCCCTACTATTCGGAAATGGTGGTGGAAGATCATCATCAGTTCCTGTAACCATCACAAAGTTGAGGAACCAGCAATTAGTGCAAGTTACAGACAGTTAGTATACCAGGTTTATAACGGAATTTTCCACATTGTTAGCAGAGTAGCAGAAAATAGTTCGCACTGTTCTTGTAATTCCAAAAAATAACATAAATAGGACTGAAAAACATGTGGTTCGCTACTTCGAAAAACATGTTGGTCATCTGCATTACAAATCATACCATTCAAACAACATAGAAGTCAGCAATTTCCCAACTCACTCAACAGGAAGCAAAAAAGGTACAAATTTCTCCCAATTGCCAAGACCCACTAAAAGAAGCTTCAGGAATAAAAAAAAGCTTGAAAGGCTAAAACTTTTCAGCAACACAGTTCAGCTAACCAATATAGATAGGTCCACTTGGAAAATCCATTGTGTTTAACAAGAACAGCAAGAATAACAAGCATAATTTTTTTCCCACAGCCCAAATACCAAAGCCTTGTTGAATCAAGCCCAAAGCAGCGCCCATTTTACATTGAAAGCTCGGAAACATTATATAAAAAAGAATTTGGCATTTCACCAGCATATCAGCTACAGAAACTAAAAGCAAAACTCCCAAGCTCAGTGAGCTCACAAACACTATTGGAGGGTGAGTCGTCCACCTGGTATCATACTCCCAGAACCAGAGGAGCAATTTTCAAGTAAACTCCCACAGTGCTCTGCTCAAAGGCTACGAAAGAAGCTCCAACACCACATTTTTAACACCCTGAGATGATCAATTCAATTATGCCCAGCCCAAATGAAACAAATTGACAACAAGCCAGTCGAATTCACAACTGACCCCAGAACGATTCAATGTTTCTCCAAACAAGCTAGGAAATCCCAACTCCCAGTCAAACAAGCTCGCGAGAAATGGTGCCAAAAGGCCCAGAACTCTTAAGTGCACTTAAACAACTACAGGAAACTATCACAAGTCACACCAAGTTCACCACACTAACAAACACCCTCCAGAGCATCAACTTTAGCGAGAAATCGGCGAAAAACCCTACTCCCCAGTCCCCACAAAGCTCCAATCTTTCCCCAAGCAGGCTGACGAGAACCCTAACCCAACCCCCCCCCCCCCTCCATCACGCATGCTCAAACCCTAGCTCGCACATCCGAATTGACAAGAAATGGCGCCCAAAACCCTACCCGACCACCAAAAAAACGCAACCTTTCTTCCCCAAACTATCCCTACCACCTCCCCAAGCAAGCCACAGCCGTGCGCAAGCAGCTCGAGCAAGCAAGAACCCTAGAATCCCAAACCCTAGCACCAGGAATTAGCAGAGCCGAGCTCCCCCACTCACCGCTGCTGTCCGACGGCCCGT
The DNA here is from genome assembly GCA_017311315.1 of Dendrocalamus latiflorus. Lineage (NCBI taxonomy): Eukaryota > Viridiplantae > Streptophyta > Magnoliopsida > Poales > Poaceae > Dendrocalamus > Dendrocalamus latiflorus. The sequence goes on along the minus strand of CM029626.1, from coordinate 22,903,827 downwards.
AGTCCATGGCTCGCCGCGGCCCACCACCCGGGAAGCGAACGCGAGCTCCCACAGAACCTGAAACCACCCAAGAAACATGGAGTCAGCTAGCTCCCGCCACGCGCCGCCGAAGAAGCTACCGAAACTCCCGGTGGACCGCCCCAGTCGGACCCGGATCCGTGGGCGCCTCACCTCCGGCGAACGCGGCGGCGGCTTGCGGCAGCCGAATCGCACGGCGAGGAGGCGGAATCCGGCGAGATTTAGGGGGCGAGGTCGCAAGTGGGGAAGAGAAGCTAGTGGTACAAGTTTGTGTGATGTGATGCTTCGAAGAGAGAGAGAGAGAAACAAAGAAAATTTGGTCGGATTTTATAAGCGCGGTGTGTTGTCTGTGGCCGTGTGGTCGGGAAGGGAGGTTACAGCGGTTTTTTTGGTACTTCGGCTTTCAGCTTGGAAACTGGAATTTTTTTGGCACAGAAGCCGCATGGTATTTTTTTGGGCAGAAATGGCACCCAGTTAGGGGTGGCAACGAGCCGAGCCGAGCCGGCTCGTGAAAGCTTGGTGGAATTTAGGCTCGGTTCGGCTCGGCTTGGTTAGGGTATCAAGCTTTTTTGTGGGCTCGGTTCGGCTCGTGATGCGGCTCGAGCCAGCTCGAGCGGGCTCGCGAGCCAACAACCACCGAGGGGAACCGACGGCAAGAAGACGAAGGCACGGCAACCACCGAGTCATCGCCAGGCGACCACCCCACCGCAAGCAAGCGACCACCACCAGACCCAAACCCTAACCCTTCTCGCAATCACCAGTAAAGGTAAACCCCACAAATCACCATCCATGTACTACATTCATCCATTATAGCCAACATTGAACTAGAAACCATAAGCATCCATCCTCAGTAGAACACATGGAACCAATCAACCAATCCAAGCATATCACCAGAGGTAGAAGAGGGGAGAAGAGGCTTACCGAATACCGACGAGGACGGCGGCTGCGTGCGACCGCCGGGCGCCGGCCGAGCCCCCAGCTACCACCGGCCTCCCAGCCTAGCACCAAATCTGCCGGATCTGGGGAAAAAGCACCAAATCGGCCGGATCTGGCCATAGCTCACCGGGCGACGCCGAGCGGCAAGGAGGGAGCGGCCGGGCCGTGACTCACCAAGCAGCGCCGACGGGCAAGGAGGCGCGGGAGAGGGGGAAGCCGCACCGGTGCGACGCAGCGGCGTGAGGAGGAGCCGAGGCGCGGCGATGGGTTGAAAGGAGTCCGGGAAGGAGAGAGAGAGGGCCGAGCGTAGGGGAGCGCGGAGGCCGGAGACCGGAGTAGAGGCCGGCGCGGAGGAACCGAAGAGAGGCGTCGGCCGGGGCAAGGAAATAGGGAGAGGGAGGGGGCGCCGGGCGCGTCCGCGCGTGAGTGGAGAGACCGAGAGGGAGAGGGAGAGAGAGAGGAGAGAGCCGAGTGGGGGAGGCCGCCAGGCGCCCAGGCCGGGACGGGGTAGCGTAGAAGGGCAAGGGCCATTGGGCCATCGGGTAGTTGGGCCGAGCCAAGCTGGCTCGGGCTCGGCTCGTTTAGATCCCGAGCTTTTTTGCTGGCTCGGCTCGGCTCGTTTCATCCACGAGCCGAGCCAAGCCTTCACGAGCCCGAGCCGAGCCCGAGCTGGCTCACGAGCCCGAGCTTTTTTGCCAGCCCTACACCCAGTGACCGTTTTTTGCGCGAGTGGTCTCTTCTGACCATGGATCAACATGAAGATGACACATGGCTATTTCTATGGCCGGGAGCGTAGATCGGCGGCTGGGGAGCGTGGAATTCTATCGGCCTCAGTTCAGATGGGATGCTACGCTGGTCTACGAATCGTCCGGTGCGCCGCTGCCTCACGGACGCTAATTTACCTAAATTGAATTGGACTTGCAAAACGTAAGCAGCTTCGGCTAGGCCTATAAGTACTGCCCTTCCGCAGCATGCTTTGCTACACCACGATTTCAACAATGGGAGAAGCAATGGGAGGAGATTTGATGAGGACATGACCCCTATGGATACAACCATATTTGCTATGCTTATTGTCCTAATTACAAGAGTCACCTCCGCCAAAATCGAAGTTATCATCCTATCGGAAGATCGGGACACTATCGCCTCATCAGTTGGTATCAGAGCTTCAGTTGACCGGTAGGAATTCTTTGTATCCCTAGTTAGTAGATTGATTTTTATTTCCCATATTCCAGAAAAATTGCCCCACAAAAAGAGTTAATTTTCGCTGTTCAAACCCCGTTGTGCCTTTCAATCTGTTAGTTTTGGTTTGCTAAATTGAATTTGTGTCCGTTTTAGCTTTGTCTAGTTGCTGGTCATATCCTTGATTCCATAAAAAAAATCCAAACAAAAAAAATCCCCACCCCAAACCTTAACTCCATTTCGGTTGATTTTTCATTCCTCTGCAGCCGCCACCAAAAACGCCATAACTTTTGATTCCGGGATTATTATTGAGTGATACCACCGCCATTAGATTCAAAACTTCGTTGGCCATCTATCTGTAAAATTTCACGTTATTCCAGTAAGGAAGTTAAGAGATATCTGCGGTGGAAGTTGATCTAAAATTGCAGATTGAATCTACAACAGTCGGCACTTGTGAATTTTGTGCAAATTTTTCGGTCGGTTTCCAGAACTTTGCCCCAAAACAAAAGTTGTAGAAAAAGCCGTCAGAAAACAGAGAAAAAAAGAATAATTGAAAAAAGGCAACTGAAAAAAGTTACGTCCGAAATACCGACGTGCTGTCCAGTGGACAGAAATCTTCAGTTTTCAAGTTTTGGATCAATCCTTGTGTTCTTCAATTCTAGATTGCATTCGATTGAATTATCTTGTATTTACCACTCCTATACATTACCATACACATATTTTAGCCTTCTTCCATCCTTGGTTGATCAGCAACATAGGCTAAGTGCTAGATACGAACTATAATTCAATTCTGTGCAATTTCTGAAATTAATTGATTGTTTTCCTTTGCTACAAAATACATAGCCTATCCAAGCTCCACTTTTCTACTAACCGAACAGGTCTCGTTGTACCTTGCAATCGCTTTACTCATCACTTGAGTCAGATTTATCACGAACCAGCCACCGGTTGCACCACCTGTTTGCTTTGGTAAGAACTTGTAAGAATTTGGTAAGAGCTTGAGAGATGTGTGACTTGATATGAGCCTCCATATCCTAGTAGTTGATAGGAACATTTACTTGTGATTTGTTTCCTTGTTTTCTATTAACAATGACAGGCTTGATAAAATTGGTAGATTATGATGTCATCGCGGGCAGATTTGAACTCGAAGGGAAACAATTACCGGTATATATCTTGCCACTCACCGCTGAGAGTACGTCGTCGGACTACTTCTTGTGGGTTACTATGATGGATAGCTACTTTGAAAGACAAGAACTTGATCCTTATGAGAAGATGAGCATGGCAAGGACAGCGCTGATTGGTGATGTTCAATATTGGTGGTCGAATCTTGAGTTCCACTACATCTACACATGGGAGGAGATGAAGAAGAAATTGTAATATCGTTTTGTACCTCCACCACCCACGGTCACAAGCGAGGTGCAATCTGAGGAGAAGTTTGAGGTACCTACAGTATCTGATGAGGACGATAATGACAAAGGTACTGATTTGGTGCTACAACAAGACATAGAGCAACCTTGTGAGTATATACCTGCTGTAGTGCAATCGTTTGATATTCCTTGTGTTTACTTGAATGAACCATGTGCTGATCTAAATTCTTCTAATTTTGCACATGTCGAATTAATTACACATGAGGAAGTTTTTGATAGAATATCCCCTGCTGATGCATTGTGTTATATCATGCTTAGTGAGGCCGCTAGTGTGGAATGTGCTATGAAGAAAGTTTCTGAACTTGCATGTTCGAAATTCTTGTTTAGTGCCTACACCCCTGGGTATAAGTTTAATTTGATTGGAGATTATGGTGTAGAAAATCAATTTCTTGTATATCGAATATGCATAACCTGTGATCACATGTATGAATTGAAGCTTGTTGTTTTGAACAACAACTCTTGTATGCTCAATCTTGTTCATTATGAAAGAAAAATAAAATTTAGTGATCATTCAATGCCTATGTGTTCTTCTCTTGTTGAACTATCTAACATTGACAATCTGAATAATGAAATTGATATATGGAAGAACTTGCAAATCTTTTCACCCTTACTAGATGAATTTGCTATTGCTCAATTGAAATCTGATTATATAGATAAACTTTGTTTGATTCCAAAAGTTGTAGCTTTGCCCATATGTGCCACCACTACAAGTTTACAACTTCAAGATTTGAATTGCATAAATGCTTTACTTACATTTGCAAAACAAGTTGCAATAATTACTGTGTGAGAAATTTTGATTTGCTCATTAACATATATGATTACTTTTGGGTTAATAATACAATGAGCTTTTATGATTGCTGCTGTGTTATAGCATTAATTGTGCAACAACGAAGAATCGTTAAAACGGAGGACATATACATATACCATGCATACACCTTGGCTTCTTTGTTACCATACTTTCAGTTTATCAAAAACCGAGGACGGCTTTGTTTTCAAGAAGGGGAGGATGATGAGGACATGACCCCTATGGATACAACCATATTTGCTATGCTTATTGTCCTAATTACAAGAGCTCCTACGCATCGCTTAAATTATAAGGTGAGCTCGTTTCAAACATGTTTTACTTTGCTTGATAAAGAACTTATGATATTACATAATGAGGGTTTGTTGCGTTTGTTATCATATAACGAGATTTACGATCAAGATCATGCAATACGTGAGGCTACACATACGTTAAAACCGAGGACGGTTTTCTGTCAAGAAGGGGAGGATGATGTGACCACGCCACAAACACATACGACAATAGCGTCCAATATCAAGATTGAACTAAAGGTGAATTCGTTTCTTGAGCCTCAACATATTTTAAATGAGAATATGATGCTACCTAATAATGAAAATATATATTTTTACAGCACCACGTCACTTTTACACCAATTCAAAAGAGTCCTTGTTGGACCCGTACTGGAATCAGATTCGGACTGCTGCAATGGTGCAAGTTTAAACGGACGTAACTTTCTCATACGGACTCCGTTTGGGACGTTCTTGGACTTGATGGAAAGCTTATCAAGTCTAATTTCTAAAGGATTCAACCCCATCTTCAAATTCTATCCGAGACAGCCGCAATCATCAAAAGAGTCCGTGTTGGTCACGTACTGGAATCAGATTCGGACTGCTGCAATGGTGCAAGTTGAAACGAACGTAACTTTCTCATACGGACTCCGTTTGGGAGATTCTTGTACTTCATGGAAAGCTTATGAAGTATATTTTCCAACGGATTCAACCTCATCTTCAAATTCCATCCGAGCAGGCTGCAATCATCAAAACAATCCACGTTAGTTTTTGAGTCCGAGTCAAAAGGGTGCTGCGCCACCACCAATTGGGCCCATGGGCCTTGTAACCCTAGAGCATGCACTTTGGACGCCCCTCATGGTTGTTCTCCCTATAAAGGAGCCGCCGCCTCCCTTGTTAGGACTTAGGTTTTGTTTAGATTAGTTTAGCCCCATGTGCAACTCCACGTTGTCTCTTGTGTCGGCTAGACCAACAGATTCGTGTTACAGAACCTCAACTCCTTATGCGACTTTTATATCTAGCAAATTTTAGGTTGCTCACTATCCTTGTTCTTGCGTGTTCTTCGGTTGCATGCAGGAATAGACCTTCGTGGTCAGGTCAACCGCGTTCTTGGCACGGTTGATAACGACTTGGAGTGTGGTTTAGCGATTGCTAAGGCGCAAGCGACGTCGTACGGTTGTAGTCGGGTCGCAAGAGTCACCTCCGCCAAAATCGAAGTTATCATCCTATCGGAAGATCGGGACACTATCGCCTCATCAAGATTACCCAACTCACAAGGGATGCTGCAGCCTATGACAAACAAGCGGATCGTGCTAGGAGGCCACCTCCCCAAAGTGAAGCCCACCGTACCTCTAACCCAAACCCACACCTCAACGTTCCCATCAAGCGTTTGTCGCATGGCCCCCCGTGGGGGAGACGCCCCCTGTGCAGGGACGCATGCAAGTTCTTCATGTTCAAGGAGTGGTTGAGTTTGGGCATGTGTTACTGGGATTGTGGTAACTATGCTCGGGATTATTCTGACCGCGTTGGGATACGACACGCTATCGGTAGCTGGTAAGGACGGGTTACAGTACATTCCATACCAATTCTCTTCTGTGGCATGCACTAACAAGCTCTTCCCTCTTCCCGTAATTTCTGGATCCGCTATGCGCGTACCGCAAATGGATAGACCGGGAGATTCACCCGCATGACCAATAGACTTTGGACTGCGATGAGTGGGACACCCAAACAACATGCGAGAGGATGGAGGAGCAATGGCACAATGAAGATCGAAGCGACCATATCCACCGGGAGACGCAAGCTCATCCAGAGGCTTACAAGCACAGGGAGCGTGGGAGAAAGCACGAACTAGAGGCCAAGGCCGGGGCCACCGGCAAGGACAACAATGCCAAGCTTGGGAGGAAGGGTAAATAGCTGCGGTCAACGCAGTAGACTGGCCCATTTCGTACTAGCCCGTCATCGTACTAGCCTGTCATTTTGTACCCTTGTACAACTATAGTCGGAAACAAAATCCAATGAGGAAGTTTTATCATAACCAGTGAAACTACTCTTTGCCATATGTTAAACTTGCTTATGCTTCTTCCACACTGAAAAAAGTTTGAACGTCCTAATTTATCGATTTCTCCTACTGTTCCTTAAAAAACTATACATGTGTTGCATACTAACCATTGGCTACATACATGTAATTAATTTTTAATATAAAAAATATTTTATACAAACAAATAATTGAGTACCAAATGCACACAACAAAACTAGCTAAATAGCTACTGGATGAAATTAGTCAAATGGAACTCCCGCATTTTGGAAGTGTAAGGTCCTAATTTCCAAGACATAAACCCATAATTTTGAAGACAATTTCAGAACATATAAAATTCCAAAAAATACACAACCAACTACACTGCGTAAGGAGTCTCAAACTATATTTTAAAATATTGACCTCATTTTCTATATTACAAACTTCGTACACACAATACACATAAATAAATTACGGAGGAAAATTCTGAACGTTTAAAACTACAAAAATAATTACACAAGCAAGTAAATTATGTTACAATGCTCCATAGAAAAAATTATAATTTTTCAACCTCAGTTCTTATATCTAAAAATTCCTAAAAATATTTTTTGAATATTTTCCTAAAAATTTTTACCGGCTGGAGGACAGCAGTCGAGGCGCCTGGGCAGCACTCTTCCGCGCTCGGGGGCCGCAGCTCTCGGCGCCCCTTTTCTGCAGAGGCCGGGCGTGACTCACAATAGTTCACACACGTGAGCTATGGCTAGCAGAATTCCACGCTCCCCAGCCACGGATCCACGCTCCCCAGCCACGAAAATAACCACGTGTCACCTCCGTATTTATCCGCGGTTAGGAAGGGGCCACTCGTGCAAAAAAATGGGCACTGCGTGCCATTTCTGCCAAAAAATGCCACAGGGGGCTACTGTAGCAAAAAGGAAACTGGGATGGTTCTTCAGTTTATAGTTTGTTGTTTATGTATTTTGGTTCTAGCATGAACATTTTTATAAATGAATCGAATGCTGATAAGTCACTTCAAAAATGTTATCCCTATAAGCCACTTCAAAATGATGGTAGATAAATTGTTCCATTTATTTGTTTGAGAGAAACATAAGCTAAAAAGTACTACACGATTGTTTGGTTTGGAGTTTTAATTGTGTAATCTGATTACAATATAAATTTTATATTTGCAATATAAATATTGTATTTTTCTTCTTGATTCATTTGGTCTATAATCCTTATGTTGGACCGAAATGGCGACAGAGGGGGGGGTGAATGTCGACTTCTAAGGATTTATCCCCCACAAATCTCCAATCAAAAAGTTCTTCTCCGATAACAACGAGTGCTATGAAGAATCAAGATTTAGGCTTACTGGAGATCTAAGTACTCAAAAGAAGGAAACACTGCACTCAAAAGGAAAACCTCAAAGGCATAGCAGAGAAAAACATGAAAAACAACATATCCAGCAAGGGCCCGGTCTGACCGCTGGGTAAAAGCCGGTCTGACCGCTGGGTAAACGCCAGTCTGACCGGTCTTTCTGAATTTCAGGCAACCCGAGAGCAGTCCAGAAAACTGAATTTCAGGTAAACTTTCAGATCTACAAAAAACAAGGGAGACGATGGTTTCCTTCCATTCTTTTTGGTCCAAGGCAGCACAACAACCAACTAAATATCAAGAGAACTTTGGGAAATAAGAAAACTCAACTCAAAAGCCCAAATTTCAGAAATGGACAAAAATCTGAAAACTAACAGATGCTCCACCAAAATCCAAATTACTCCCTATTCTTTGATCCTTTGGCAATGAAATTTTGCAGATATGTTAGCAATAGCCACTGGACTCTACAAGCCAAATTTCAAGCCATCTCAAAGAGGGAAGAGAGATTTGAACCAAACCCCAGAACAACTTGAGAAACTGCAGAGAGGAGCACAAGAGAAACAACTTACTCAAGATTCATAAGGCCTTAGCACATGTGATTTTGCAATTAAGTTAGCAATAATCTGAGAGCATGCCAGCAAGAATCTCAGCCCATTTCCTCAAGGGAAACAAGAACTCATCAAAACCCTAGAGGAGGAAAATGAAGAACAGAGGATACCAAATACTCAAATCTGGGATTAGACTAGATTTGCTCTTGGGAAAACGCGATCAAATGACCTTGAGGTACTATCCCATCATGGAGCAACCCATTTTGCCACTCCTCAGCAAGAATCAACAAGAAACGCAAAAACTCTAGAATCTCCCAGAGAAAGCAACGAAGGGAGAAACAACCAGAGAGCCTGGGACTCAAACAAACTCAACCAAATCCATCTCATATTGATAAAGAGGAAAGGAGATACATGATTGATACAAGAGGAATGATTACAAGATCCTCAACTCATCCTCTCCCTCTCCCTCAACATCAAGAACACACACACCCATACATGGTTGAGAGGGATGAACACACACAGAGCTCTCACATAGAGAACATCGAAGGAGACAACAGAACCTTTGCCCTCTCCAACAACTCTGCACTACCAAAACCTCACCAACTAAAGCCTAAAGCCAAAGCAAACCCCTAAAGCTCATTTTGACTATAGGAAACCCTAAAAACTCTTGGAGTGCATGAGTGGGCATGCAGCCACCAACATCTATTTATAGCCCTTGGCTAACGGGTCTCCACCCCGTTACGCCCGCTAAATCCAACAGAACCCGCTCCTGCTTTTGCAGCCTCGCGAAATTACCATTTCGCCTCTCCTGCACCTTCCGGGAAGCTTCCGCGCTCCTTGTCGTGCAAGCCTCGCAACCATCTTGAGTCTCCGCCGTCTTCGACACATCTCGACCGTTCTGACCTCGACACCGCCCGTGTCTAGTCCGGTCACCTCGTGTCTCGCCACGACTCCGCCTCGACGTCCTGCAGCCAACACAGACAAGAAACACATCAAATAGCACCGCTCGATACATGTAAGCATAAATGCATTAATGAAATAGCCCAAACCTGACAAGTCGACATAATATGCAATCTAAACCCTTTGACCAGGTTTGACCAAGTCCATTGCACCACGCAACGACATGGTCCGAACCAACTAAATCAAACTCGACTTCCCTAAACCGATGTCAATTACTCATCACACACATGGGATGACCTCCACATGGTCTCTCACCTTATCTATGTAATCGAATTGTGGCCCGATTCAACCCAATAGAACTTCAATTATAGCCGAAATTACGTAAAATCAACTTCATTTTGCTACAGTCCGCATCTCCACCTCCTCGTCTTGTCCGACCTCATGAGTCTCTATCTCAATCCATCTCTTCCCATAATCACCCCTAGCCTGCTACTAGTAGGGCTGTAAAAAAAGCTCGAGACTCACGAGCTACTCGAGTTTGGTTGGCTCTAGGTTCGATTTGAGCTTGGCTCAAATTCTAAATGAGCTGAGCTTGAACTTGATCCTGATCTTGCGAGCTTCAACAAGTCGAGCTCGATTCTATTGTTGAAAATTAGTGTATATTAAATTGTATTTGACTGTTATTGAGCTTATTTAAGCCAAACTTGAGCTTTCCTTATTATTAAAAATTAGTACATATTAATATTTTAACTGTTATCAAGTTTATTCGAATTGAGCTCGAGCCTGAACTGAGCCAAGCTTTAAGCTCGGACCTCAACTTAGGCTTACTCGAGCTTGGCTCAAGTTTTTACTAAGCTCGAGCCTGGAAGGCCAAACTCGCTTGAACTCGACTCATTTATAGCTCTAGCTATTGGGGCACTCTCCCCCATTAGCAAGCACAAACCCTAGACCCTGTGCTTGTTATGAATTTTTATACGTTCTTCCATCTGTGAATTTTTGTATGTTCTTCCATCAAAATTTTAATCTTGATTCTGTATGAATCCTCCATCCATTATGTTCTATTGTAGTATTGATCTTTTATTCCATCTAGTTTTTTTTGTCAATTTGGTGTGAATTTTGGACACTTAAAAAATATATATACCTACAATGTTCTGTTCTTAATCGTTTATATTTTCTATCTGAAATTTTCTTTCTTTTTTTGACTCTAGCCTTCCATAGTCTGAGGCGTGATGAAATTTTAGATCCATCACTAATTTTAGTGATCGCTTATTCCTCTTTTGAGATTATTATACTCTTATTTCAATGCAGCAAGTTGAGTAAGAAAAAATGAGACAGATTCAAAGTTGATTTTACAAGCTAAATAAGGTTTTGCTCTTATTGTTACATATGGACGTTGGAAACTTGGATTATAGGCTGCATCATTTCCCCCCTAAGATTCAACCCAAGCTGAGGTGGGCTTGGTTAAGCACAAATTGGTTAAACCATGCCTGGACCTAGTACGGAGTGAAAACACAATCCATGCTTAAGGCTCCATTTGGTATTGTGATGGATTATGATCATCTCATTTGGTAGGAATGCTTTTAGATATTTTGGTTTTTGGCCTGTTGCTTTTCTGTAAACCAAAGTGGCACGCGAGGTATTTTTTCTCGAAAACGCAAGAGGTTTGTGTTTTATTCATTAATAAGATTAGAGTTACAAACATCGCATGAAAGCCATGGGAGAAATCGAGAGGATTAATTTACAAGTAGAGGAACGACTAACACAGAGGGAGAGAGGAAGGGAAAGTGAGAAACTAAACTAAGCCAGAGGAGAAAGCCACCCTGGAACTGACATAACCAAGAAGGTCTTTTAGCTTGGATCTCTCAGAAGATGACCAAAGAAAGAGCTCCTGTTTAATGCATTGGAGAAATTCCTCAATGTTTAGTCTTCCTTGGTCATGTCGTAAGCTATTCCTCTCCTTCTAGATCATCCAAAAGACTAGAATGATTAGGGCATCTACTCCTCTTCACTTGGTACTGGGTGCCAAATCCCTGATGACTGACCAATGGTCCTGTAGGGTTTGCTTGGTGAACATGTAAGAGGTGCAGAGTGAAAGCCAAATGAAGATCTGGTGCCAAATCTGTCTAACCACCGAGCAAAGGATTAGAAGATGATCAATCGTCTTGGCATCTTGATCGCAGAAAATGCAAGATGAAGGCGTAGGTATGTTATGCTTTGTTAGCCTCGAGAAAGTCCAGATATGTCACTTTAGAGCTAGCCAAGCGAACATTTTGGCTTTCAGGGGCAGTACATTTCTATAGCACCTTGGCACAAGGGAAGAGTGTAGTACCTTGGCACAAGACCTTATACGCCACCTTAGAGGATTATTTACCGCCAGCTGTCCAGGGCCAAATGACCTTATCCCTATCCCCTTCTTGAAGTTGGATTGGTTAAGAGCTGAGCACAATTTAAGGAAATCACAAATGGCTTGCGTGTTGAAGGGCCCTTGTAAGTCAGTCATCCAGTTGTGGTTGTGTAGTGCTTTGTTGATGAGGGTTCATTTTTTGTGAGAGTTCTTCACCATAGTCCAAACTACCATGGCTAGCTCATGTATACTTTGCCTTAGAATCCATCTATCGATCCAGAAGAGAGTGGAAGATCCATCCCCCAGGTGAATGCTTGTTGATGCATAGAAGAAATCCTGAACTGTAGCGTTTTCTAGTACACGAACTATCCTCCAAATCTGTCTCAAGTTAGTGAGTGCCAGCCACTCCCAGTGCGTGCAGAAAGCAATGCCAGCTAGCCTGAGGTCTGCGATTCCCAATCCTCCATGTTCGTAGGGATGGCCTATGTTACAAGAATTTAACACATGAGTCTCAACTATTTGCAAAACCCATTCACAAATATAAGTATCATACTATGGAGAGCTAGATCAAGTGAGATTTGAGCTATTAGCATATGATGAGACTCAACCTGCTAGACATAACCCCTCTTAATAGTATGGAAACCTATACTAGCAATCCGGTCTATTAACCAAATACCAATACTTGTAAAAGACCAGAAATGCATCCATAGCCCTAGTTAATTATACATTTGCCTTGAGGATCCTCTTGAAACTTGAAGACACACATATTCACTTCAAGCTCGGGTCATTATCTTGATATGCATCAACCCATGATACATCCTTCACTTGAACTCCATCAACACATGATGTGTCTTCGCTTGACTTGATGATCAACTCATGATCATCTCCTCTTGGGAATCTTGATGTGCATCAACACATGATGCATCCATTCTTTAGGATCTTGATCAACTCATGATCATCTCCTCTTAAATATACATCAACTCATGATACATCCTCTTCTTGATGGCCTTCAACTCATAAAACCATATTCTATCCTGTATCTTAACTTTATGATCTTCAACACATGAAGTCATCCCAAGTTATCCTCATTTATGAAACCTAACCTATTCATCCAACTCATGAAAAATACTAGTTCACAAACCAATTGCCCTTAATTAACAAAACTTCACCACTAACTCAAAATAGAGAGACTAGATTCTACAATCTTCTCTTTTTAGTAATTTATGACAATCTTAATAAATAATGAGATAGAAAATGATTTGCATGTATACAACATATACACAACAATTGTATATTCTAGGATAACCTTGTTAAGCAATTAACTCATTTGAATATGAGTGTTTATCTTTGAGATTAATTTCTAGCAAAGCTTACTCATCTGGTTGTTATTAATCATCCAACCATTAACACACAATGAAGAAATTAGATTCTTCAATCCTTTCCTTTGATGATTGATGACAACCAGATTACAATTGATTTAATTTAAATCAAAGTATAGATACATTTTATATGAACTACACAAGTTTTATATACTCAAAGGATATGTTTCAAAGTATAGATCCTAATATGTATTGAAAGGGAAACATGGATCAATACTTAATGAAACCACAAAATATAGAATGAACTCCCCCTAAATATGTGCATATAAGAATATGTAATAAAATATATGCATATATTCAAGTTAGTCTTTTGGTGGGGTCCAATCTATCTTTTGGATTCGAGAAATGTAATGAGATATATAAGAAATATGACATCGAATGCATACATCTATGATTTTTACCTTTACATCCAAATGAGACTAGACAATGTGATACTTCAACAAATAAGTTAGTTTTATATATAGATTTGTCATTTAATCATATATTTGGATATGAGAAGTGCAACAAGATATAACAATAAGAGGTCAAATGCATACCTTTATGATTTCTACTTTTTCATTCAAATGAGACTAAGTAATATCATAATTAATAAACAAGTTAGTCTCACAATCGCATTTGTCATTATCACCAAAACCAACTTAATGGAGTTTAAACTTACAGTCTCCTTTTTGGTGATTGATGACAAATATATTAACAATAATAGCATTTGGATACAAATAAATATGTGATAGAAAGTTAAACTTTTCATGCATGTCACAAAGCAAATGCATGAGAGAAAGTGAACATACAATTATCCAATGTGTTAAAGTTAATTTTCTCTTTGACAAATTATTTTCCACTAACAAATTAATCATAGCTCATAGAGAAAATTCTCCCGTTTCAGCAAATTTAAATTTAACAAGGCTATTATGCACTATTCTCCCTCTTGGACATTCATCACTAAAAGGCAAGGAAACAGATTAAGTCAAAATAGAATCTTGACAAAACAATGAGCTTGACAATTAATCTAACTTATTTGGTCACATTGAATATAAAATAGATACATATGACTAATTTGGGAAGTTTGATTTTAATAAAAACCAATAAATTTTCAATAAAAGCTAAAAATTTCTCGAACTTCACTTTTATGGCCTAAAGGAGCAAAATAATTTAAAACAAGGCCATATTTGCAATTCAATTTGAATTTCTTAGAGTTTGTCACTTTCTTATCTTTGCAAGTGATATCATCTCTTTCCTTTCAAAGTGATATCTAATTTCCCCTCTTGTCGAGTAAAATCTTTTCTTAACCAAGTTCTCTCTTATATGATATCTCCCCTAGATGGTATCTCCTTAAATGATATCATCTTCTTCCTATGAGTGGTATCCCCTCCAAATAGTATCAATAGGAAATCATTGAAGATCTCTCTAGGTTATTTCAAGTGGTTTATAAGTGAATTACAAGTGATACATCATTTATTTAAGATAAATTTAAAATTGGTATTCGCAAGTGGATTTCAATCCTTCGAGAGAAGCTCGAGTGCCCAATTGACTTTGTGGGACACTAGTTGATCATATAAGTAGTATCGAGTTTTTACAAATGAAATCAACCATATTTGGTGTCATGTATGCTCACAAGTGGTACCAAGTTTTTACAAATAGATTTAATTATGCTTGATATCGTTTAAGCCCAGAAGTGGTATCAAGTTTCTACAATTAGAATTAATTATATTTGGTATTATTTATTTTGACAAGTGGTATCTAATATCATTATAAGTGGTATAAATGTCAAATTAGTGTATTCTTTTCATGTAAAAGACCAAAGAACCACACAAGATTAAAAAGCACCTATTATGGAGAAAAGAAGAAATCTTTGATTTTTGGTACTAGACGACATAAGGAGAGAAAATTTAAATAAAATGAAAGAGATATGAAAAGAGAAGAAGAAGAAGGTAGAGGAGAATCCTTTGTGCGTCAAAGGAGAAGAAAGAAATGCCAAGAGGAACCTTTCTGTACGGAGAAGTCTTTCTTTGTGAAAAACTTATGTAGTATTTTGGGCTAACTTAAACAATAAGGGTAAAGTATTAATATTGAAAAACTATTTTACCTAGTTGCCTAAAAATATTTTATGGATCTTGAGAGTGTATGTGTTTCATTCTTATTTGCTTCATTTGGTATTCTTGGAGTAAAACAACTAGTGATGTGCAAGCTTAGTTTTTCAAAAGAGCCATTTTAGTCAAAAACCAAATGTTTGGCTTAATTCGTGGAGCTCTAATCTAATTTATTTGGACTTTATCTCAACGTGGACTAGGGGAGACCGACAAGTCTCCGAACACCATGGTAAAAAGGAACTGTGTTATTGTGGTTTATTTTCTTGTGCTCAATTACATTTAAGCAATTTATATTCATAGAATTAAATTGATTGCTTATCACCATAGGATTGCAAACCTTTAACATAGACTTAGGTTGTTGGTGCACTTAGTGAGACTAATTGATTTAGGCCTTAATTGTACAAAACTGATTTGATTTACTCTTCTGCATATCAATCTCAGTTTTGGTAAAAGAAAATTTAAAACTGCCTGTTCACCCCCTCTAACTGACCTCCTTGATCTTACAGGCGCTTTGGTTATGGTCGACCAATTGGTCTATATGGGGTTGCAGCCTAAGAGCCAAAATCTTGGTGATAAGTTTCGAGAAGCTGTTGGACCGAAATGGCGACAGAGGGGGGGGGTGAATGTCGACTTAAAAACTTGCCCTCAAAAAGGTACCCACTAATAAAACTATTTTCTTCAATAGCTATGAGAAGCTTGAGAAGAAAAATAGTTCATATACTCCTTGGGCTATAAATACCAACTGAAAAGAGAGCTAAACTCCAGACAACAAGAGAGAAACAAAACCATATATGAAAATCACTGAAACCAGCAACTGAAGCAGCCGGCCGGTCTGACCGCCCATGGGGCCGGTCTGACCGCAGTTGGCCGGCCGGTCAGACCGGTTCTAAGAGGCCGGTCAGACCGGTTCTAAGAGGCCGGTCAGACCGGTTCTAAGAGGCCGGTCAGACCGCTCTTCGTTTTCAGAACAGGCAGGGGACTAAATTTTCAGATAAAAACCAGAACTTCACCCTGCACCAAAATTTGAGATTCTTCTATGAGATTTTCAGTCCAGAACAGCACACAAACACCCTAAATAACTACTGGAGCCTGGGAGACCAAAAGAAACCACCCCAAAACCAAGAATTAAGGAGATTCCCTAAAATCTGAAAACATGCAGAGTGCTGCACTCAATCTCAAATATCTCTTCAATCTCAAGACCTTTGCCCATGAGACTTTGCAGACACAAAAGCAATAGCCTCAGGGCTCAGGAAATCAAGTCAGGTCACATCCTTTTGGAGCAAAACAGAGAAATCACCAAAACCCTTGAAATGCTTGGAAAGTACAGAGTGTTCAACCAAAACCCAAATTTCTCCTTGACCTTGTATCCTTTGCTCACGAGCCTTTGCAATTAGATTAGCAACAACCTCAGGACATTCCAGACCAAAACTTAGGCCATCTCCTCAAGAGGAACAAAGTTTGCCTTAAACCCTAGATATTGCAAAAGAGGAACAGAGGAGCTCAAAAACCCAAATATGAGATTTAACTTGATTTGCTCTTGGAAAAATCGATCAAATGGCCTGGAGGCACTATCCCATCATAGAGCAACCCATTTTGGGCCTTCCCAGCTAGAATCAACAAGAAACTCAAAAAGTCAAGAAATCACCAAAAGAGGCATCGAAAGGAAATGAACAACAGAGAGCCTGGGACTCAATCAAACTCAACCAAATCCATCTCATATTGGTAGAGAGGAAAGGAGATACATGATTGATACAAGAGGAATGATTACAAGATTCTCAATCCATCTCCAACCTCTCCCAACTCAAGAACACACACCCACACCACATGCTTGGAGAGGGATGAACACACACAGAGCTCTCACATAGAGAACATCGAAGGAGACAACAGAACCTCTGCCCTCTCCAACAACTCTCCACTACAAAAGCCTTACCAACTAAAGCCTAAAGCCAAAACAACCCTCTAAAGCTCATTTTGACTAAAGCAAACTCTAGAAACCCTTAGAGTGCTGAGTGGGCATGCATCCACTCCCTCATATTTATAGCCCTTGGCTAACGGGTCTCCAACCCGTTACGCCCGCTAAACCCGAACAGAGCCCGCTCCCGCTTTTGCAGCCTCGCGAAATTACCATTTCGCCCTTCCTGCACCTTCCGGGAAGCTTCCGCGCTCCTTGTCGTCCAAGCCTCGCAACCACCTCGAGTCTCCACCGTCTTATACACATCTCGACCGTTCTGACCTCGACACCGCCCGTGTCTAGTCCGGTCACCTCGTGTCTCGCCACGACTCCGCCTCGACGTCCTGCAGCCAACACAGACAAGAAATACATCAAATAGCACCGCTCGATACATCTAAGCATAAATGCATTAATGAAATAGCCCAAACCTGACAAGTCGACATAATATGCATCCTAACCATTTTGACCAGGTTTGACCAAGTCCGACCGAGCCCGATTGCACCATGCAACGTCAAGGTCCGAAGTAATCAAATCAAACTCGACTTTCCTAAACCGATGTCAATTACTCATCACACACAAGGAATGACCCTCACATGGTCTCTCAATCTCCCCCTTGATGAGTATATTGACAAACTCAGAAAAAGTGCAAAGTTGAGTTTGAAATGCAAGAAAGAAGTCAAACATGGTCCAAAGGAAGGAATATGATGCTAATGACCATGTCGACACAAGGAGCAAAAGAAAGAACAAGTTTTCCTCAAAGCTCCCGAAATGGCTTTTTCTACCACTATTCTCCCCCTTTTGGCAATAAACACATCAAGGATGCAAGGAAGAGAACAAGTCATGGAAATAGATGAAATGGCTGAAGTTTGATTTATTCTAATCATTTAGAGCCATGAGAATTATCCAAAATGACCATTAAGTATTACATCAAGCCATAACTCAATAGAATGCTATCTAGATCATAACATGATATATATAAGCCAGGTAAACCAAATAGATGACAATCTGAAATTTAGTGCAATTTGTGAGCATGTCAAGTCATCCATGATCAAAGTCTAGCTAGAGGTATCCAAGGATGATGCAAACCATGTCAATATGCTAAGCGGAACCAAGAAGCTAGTATTGAGCCAAAATAGAGTGCTACAAGCTCAAGAGTGAAACATTTGTTAAAGTACTTGTAACCTTTGAAATTATAGCAAATTGAGCACAAATGATAAGTTTTTCTTTAGAAATCTCATGGTTGTTGCCAACCAGATTTTTGTTTTTATCATGTGCTAGATCTCAAGCCTTATGTGATCATGCCAAGCAAGAAGCTTAAGACAATGATCTTGGTCATCCAAAACTCCCCCTAAGTTCATGCCAAGTGCAATGGCAAGCAGTCTCATAGGAGAGGATTGGTGAGATTAGTTTTTTCGCACAAAAGAGATCTTTTAGCATCCATAAAAGATTGTACTAACTTATGCATCATCAAGAACTAACATAGCTCAATCTAACGCTCAACGAAGATTCAAGACTCAACTCAGCCTATTTGACATGGTATGAATCATAAAAGGATAACTAAAGTAAGACTAGTCTCGAGAATTTTCATGACAAGTTTTAATTCGAGTTGAGCAATTTTAATTAACTCATCATGGCAAAAGCTAGTCTACACATATGAAGTCATGATCAATCTAGCAATGAAGCATAAGTCATGGCAGGATGTAAAGCGATGTAAACATGTCATGAAAGGATAATAATCAAAGCTCAATGCAGTTAATTACAATGCAAAATGACATGCAAGAAATCCAGCTCCCCCTCAACATGTGATGCAACTTTTAGTTCAAGTTGAGTTATGTCAAATTTAAGCTCCAGAAGTTCCCAAAAGAACTCCCCCTGAACCAAAGCAGTAAATACGAGAAGCTGGCAAGAAAAATCGAAAGGGCAGTCCTTAAAGCATAGATAAGATATAGAGAAAACTATGGCTCAAACTGACTCTCATCGACCCCATATGACTCCAGGACTATCAGTTGGTCTACTAACAACCTAGGGAGCAAACACGTACCCTGTCTACCCGAGGGTGGCCCGACCCTCGCTAGAACCAATAAGCAGTGAGTAAGCTCAACCTAGAGAGAAGAGAGACAGCTAACAAGCAGCATCCTAGAGTCACGAGATAAGAGCAAGAAGTCTAAACAGCTAGTCAAAAGGACCACTCTAACCTATGCTAGAAGGACAAAACCCCATGCACCCCGAATGCAATGCAATCAGAAGGAAGTAAGAGCATAATCAATATAATAAAGCAGTAAAGCACAAAGGTCCCCCTCACAATAGTCCATAAGGATAGACCACCCCAAGCTCTCCCCGCAGAGCTGAAAACCTAGAGCTATCCAAAGGCTTGGTGAAGATATCAGCCAACTGGTGGTCACTCTCCACAAACTGGAGCATGATGTCACCCTTCTCTACATGGTCTCTAAGGAAGTGATAGCGAATATCAATATGTTTGGTCCGGGAGTGCTGCACTGGGTTCTTAGCAATGTTAATCGCAGAAGTGTTATCACAAAAGAGTGGAACACTATCGATAACTAACCCAAAGTCCCGCAGGGTCGAGAGCATCCAGAGCACCTGGTTGCAACAACTGGCAGCAGCAACGTACTCGGGCTCTGCGGTGGACTGTGCAACACCGGACTGCTTTCTCGAAGACTAGGAAACGAGAGAAGTGCCAATGAACTGGCAGGTGCCCGAAGTGCTTTTCCTATCTATCCTACAGCCGGCAAAGTCTCCATCCGAGTAGGCTCTAAGGGAAAGACATGAAGAGAAAGAGTACCAGATACCATAGTCAATGGTAGCTCGAAGGTACCGAAGAATGCGCTTCACCGCCTGATGGTGAGATATGCGAGGAGAAGCCTAAAACCAGGCACAAAGACACACAGCGAAGTGTATGTCCGGTCTCGAGGCAGTGAGGTACAAGAGGGAGCCGACATACTACGATACTCCTTCTGATCAACAGGCTCGTCGTCCTCATCTGGGTCGAGTGAAGCTGATGTAACCATCGGAGTGGACACCGGCTTGCCATCACTCATGTCGAAGCGCTTCAGGAGGTCTCGAGTGTACTTGCCCTGATGCAGGAAAGTACCCTCCCGAGTCTGCTTGATTTGGATGCCAAGGAAGAAGCTTAACTCGCCCATCATGCTCATCTCAAACTCCGAGCCCATGACATCGGAAAACTGGGAAACGAGAGCATGTGAAGAGCTGCCAAAGATGATGTCATCCACGTAAATCTGGACGAGCAGAAAGTCAGTGCCATGCCGGCGGATGAACAAGGTCTTGTCTACTTTACCCATCTCAGAACCATGACTCAATAAGTAGGACTTAAGCCTCTCATACCAAGCTCTAGGGGTTTGCTTAAGTCCATACAAAGCTTTGGAAAGCTTGAAGACATGGTTGGGTATTTAGGGTTCTCGAAACCTGGAGGCTGTCTGACATAGACTTCTTCCTCAATGAAGCCATTAAGGAAGGCACTCTTGATGTCCATCTGGTAAAGCTTGAAACCCTTAGAAGCCGCAAAAGTAAGCAGGATTCTAATGGCTTTAAGTCTAGCTACAGGGGCAAAGGTCTCCTCAAACTCAAGACCCTCGACCTGAGAAAAGTCCTGAGCTACCAGTCTAACCTTGTTTCGAACAATCACCCCATCCTCACTTTGCTTGTTCTTGAACACCCACTTAGTGCCAATAACATTGTGACCTCGAGGGGGCTCGACAAGCGACCAGACCTTGTTCCTCTCGAAATTCTTTAACTCCTCATGCATGGCATTAACCTACGACTCATCAGAAAGTGCATGACACACATCCTTGGGCTCGAAGGAGGTAACAAAGGCAGAATGAAGACAGAAAAGTGACGTGGCAGACTTTGAGCATGTAACACGCTCAAAGAGGTCTCCAATAATTTGCTCGGAAGGATGAGATTTTTGGATGTGTCGAGGAGGTCCAGGATGAGATGAAGAAATGGCCTCTACCTCATGAGATGACGAGGTAAGAACAGAGCCACTAGCTCCAGAAGAAGCAGAAGGCATGGGCTGATCGCCTCGAGGTGCGGTGGAAGAAGGCACCTCAAGGGATGAATGAGGGACTGGATCGGGTAGACAACCCTCATCTCCATCGTCCTCATCATCCACAAAGATGGGCTCAGACTGCTCTAAAGAACCTGAGATATCAGGCCTAGTCCCCGGACTGGCCTCGTCGAAGGTCACCTCATAGGTCTCTACCATCTTACTAGACTCGCAGTTCCAAACCCGATAAGCCCACGAAGAAGTCGAGTAATCTAGAAAGATCCCATCACAAGAACGTGACTCGAACTTGTCTAGGTTCCCGGACTTCAGAATAAAGCACTTGCAACCAAACACACAAAAATGAGATACACTGGGCTTTCGCCCATATCTCAACTTACAAGAAGTGCCGTGCAAGTGTGCCCAAAGAAAAACTCGATTTGAGACATGGTACGCGGTGGCTACAGCCTCAGTCCAAAACTTCCGCGGTGTAGAGTACTCATCGAGCATCGTCCTGGCCATCTCGACCAAGGTACGGTTCTTCCTCTCCACGACGTCATTTTGCTCTGGGACGTGTGGAGAAGAGAACTGGTGCTCTACACCCGTCTCATCGCAGAACCTTTCAAAGTAGGAATTCTTGAACTCCGTGCTATTGTCACTGCGAATCGCTTGTAAGGCACCCGGGAGCTCAACAGAAAGCCTACTGAAAAGAACTCGGAAATGTGTAAACGTCTCATCCTTCGAGGCTAAGAAAAACACCCAAGAAAACCTCGAGAAGTCATCGACCACGACAAGGACATACCACTTCCCTCCTGCTGACTGCACTCGAGCTGGTCCAACTGTATCCATATGGAGCAGCTGTCCTGGTGCATCGGTCATAATAACTGTGACCAGAGGATGAGAAGCGGCAACCATCTTGCCATGCCGGCAAGGAGCACAAACTAGATCTTTGACCATCTTGAGTTTCGACAAACCACGAATGAGGTCGTGGCCGCTAACTCGGGTCAAATGGTCAAATCCAATATGACCAAGTCTCCTATGCCAGAAAGAGAGATCGCGGGACTCAGAAGCAACTAAACACCTGAGAGGATCACCAGAAGACTCAGAAAAATCAGTACGAAAGATCCTCCCAAAACAAGAAATCCCGCAAACCAGACTACCCGAAGAATCAAGAATTTTACAAGCATTTTTCTTAAAGCTCACCTCGAAACCGTCATCGGTAAGCTGAGAGACTGAAAGCAAATTATACTGCAGCTTACTAACCAAGGCAACATCTTTTAAAATGAAAGAATCATTAACACGCACTGTACCTTTGGCGATGACACGCCCAGATGAAGCATCTTCGAAGGTGATCGTCTCATCACCTGGAGCACGGGCAAGGGAAGAAAACCAACGGGAATTTCCGGTCATGTGTCATGAACACCCAGAGTCTACAAGCCAAACCTTTCCCTTCCCTACCCGGCGAACCTGAGTCAACAAGAGAGTAAAGTCTCAGTACTGGGGTAAATCAAGAGTGATTTTGGCATCCAATACTGAGTAACACGTCGAGCAGATGAAGTAGTCAACCACGACTGACCTCTATCTACCCTACACTCTCTGTCACTCAAAGAAGCAGAAGGTCTACGTGTAGACCAAAAGCTGTTGCTGGGTTCGACTGCTACGGGAGAGCGAGTCGGAGCACCGGCAACACGCTGATCACGCCATGGATAGCCATCTCGACGGGGAAAGCGAGATCTACCCTCAGAATGGCGGAAGTCACGACCAAAGGGAGCATGAGGACGAAAACCAAAAAACTCAAAAAAACCAAGTCCTCGATGCTGCCCAAACCCATCAACAGAAGCAAGCCTAGACCTCGTGTTGGTCTTAGGTGCACTCAAGGTCTGGGGTTGACCCTGAATATGCCTAAGAGACTCAACACGGTCTTTACGCGCGATCTTGGCGTGCCTGAAGCATCGATCGATCAGATGTCCATCCTTCTGACAGAAGGTGCAATGATACTTCACCTTCTGAGAGGTATAAGTAGCATGATGAGGCTTCGCCTTCCGAGAGGCCGAAGATGTAGGTCACCTTGCTATCAGAAATCTCTTGGACAAAGCCCGCAGACTTAAATTGGACTTTCTCGGTCCTGGGCTCAGTCTCGATCACACCTGGTGCTATGGGTCAGAGCACGGCAGGTGGATGCTTCCTCATGTCCTCATAGAAATCATATCCTAGACCCTGATTAGATCTGCAAATCTTGGATTGGTCTAGAATAAGATTAAGCTTCTTCTTGCCTTCTACAAATCTCTCGAGAGTGTTCATAAGATACTGACACTCCCGAAAGAGAGAGGTGCAAGAAGAGCAGGGGAAGAAGAGACAACAGAAGGTAAGAGAGCAGAAGAAGAACCAACAGTAGAGGAGAGAATGGCTTGTGCATGCACAGCCGACTCTGAGGGGACAGTCCTACTACTAGCCAGTTGGTTCACGTCGCTAAGCGAATCCACCTTACCCTTGGGCTCCTTCCCCACCTCAGCAATCACATCACAATGAGTTGATGGCTTCTCTAGTAAATCCTTAGTTAGCTTCACACATTATTCATTCAAAGCAACGAGTTCAAGTTTTAGTTTATCACAACTAATGCATGATGAGCTAACATGATCCTTAGTCACAAACTGAGCCAATTTGACCAAGTCTGAGAGACCATGTGGAGGTCATCCCATGT
Source organism: Dendrocalamus latiflorus (assembly GCA_017311315.1). Lineage (NCBI taxonomy): Eukaryota > Viridiplantae > Streptophyta > Magnoliopsida > Poales > Poaceae > Dendrocalamus > Dendrocalamus latiflorus. The sequence goes on along the minus strand of CM029626.1, from coordinate 22,879,892 downwards.
GTGTGATGAGTAATTGACATCGGTTTAAGGAAGTCGAGTTTGATTTGGTTGGTTCGGACCATGTCGTTGCGTGGTGCAATGGATTCGATTGGACTTGGTCAAACCTGGTCAAAATGGTTAGGATGCATATTATGTCGACTTGTCAGGTTTGGGCTATGTCATTAATGCATTTATGCTTTCATGTATCGAGCGGTGCTATTTGATGTGTTTCTTGTCTGTGTTGGCTGCAGGACGTCGAGGCGGAGTCGTGGCGAGACACAGGGTGACTGGACTAGACACGGGCGGTGTCGAGGTCAGAATGGTCGGATGTGTCGAGGACGGCGGAGATTCGATGTGGTTGCGAGGCTTGGACGACAAGGAGCACGGAAGCTTCCCGGAAGGTGCAGGAGGGGCGAAATGGTAATTTCGCGAGGCTGCAAAAGCGGGAGCGGGCTCCGTTCGGGTTTAGCGGGCGTAACGGGTTGGAGACCCGTTAGCCAAGGGCTATAAATAGAGGTTGGTGGTTGCATGCCCACTCATGCACTCCAAGGGTTTCTAGGGTTTGCATTAGTCAAAATGAGCTTTAGAAGTTTGTTTTGGCTTTAGGCTTTAGTGGGTGAGGCTTTTGTAGTGGAGAGTTGTTGGAGAGGGCAGAGTGTCTGTTTCCTTCGATGTGTTCTTCAGTGAGTTCTTCCTCCTTCTAAGCATGTAGTGTTTGTTCTTGAGATGTAGAGGGAGAGGTAGAGGAGATCCTTTGTAATTATCCCTGTTCTAATGTCCATGCGTATCGGGACTCCTCTGTATTTCTCTTTTGATTTGGAATGGAAATCTGAAATTTATTTATCCTGTTCGTGCTCTCTGTTCTTCGTTCATCCCTTTTGGAGTGATTTTTGATTTTCTGAGTTTTGAGTTGTTTCTTGCTGGGAAGGTCCAAAATGGATTGCTATGACATGTGATGACATCTTTAGACCATTTGGTCAGGTTCCCCCCAAGAGCAAATCAATTCTATTCTCAAATTTTCCCCATTAGCCTCCTCTGTTCTTTTCTCCTGTTCTAGGGTTTTGATGAACTTTTTGATTCCTTTCATGAGATAGGCTAATATTTGGGGTTTTTGAGTCCTGAGGGTTTTGCTAACATATTCCCAAAGTCTCTTGGACAAAGGATCAAATTTGAGATGACAGTTGGATTTTGATGTTGGCTCTGTAGGTTTTCAGTCTTTTTAGGGTTTCTTGGTCCCCTGTGATTTTCCTTGGGATTTGGCCTAAGTTTTGGTCTGGGAGGTCCTAAGTTCTTTGCTAAATCTATTGCAAGAGGACTTGAGCAAAGATTGAATGTGCATGGAGAAATCTGAAAATTAATGCTTTCCTCGTGTCATTTTCAGATATTGAGCAAAATCTTGATTCCCTTCTTGTCTTGACCTAATTCCTTGGTTCCTTAGGCACTTTGGCTATTTGGATCAGAGTCTCCTTCAGTTGGCCTTAGAAAAATAGCCAAAGTTCTCTGTTTTTGCCTGCTGTGTGAGTCTCCCAGTTTTACTGTCTGAAAAAACAAAAATTCTGCTCTCGGGTTGCCTGAAATTCAGAAGACCGGTCAGACCGGCTTTTACCCAGCGGTCAGACCGGCGTTTACCCAGCGGTCAGACCGGCAAGCGCACACCAGTCAGACCGGGCTGAGATTTTTAGCAGGCATTTTCTTCCTCTTTGTTGGAATATTTGATCTTCTGTCTGTGGAGTCTTCTTATGTTTGTCCTTCAGCCCTTCAGTGAGCTCCCTTCATCTTCATAGCTTATTATAGCCATTGGAGGAGAAATTTGAGCGTGGGTCTTTGTGAGTACGTGTTTTATTCTCCGAGTTCTTGAACTCCAGTATGCTACTTGATCTCTTCTCTCAGCTTCACATAGCTTTCGAAGGAGATTTTCCAAGTGGTTTTTGAGGGGTCGTTTTTATTTGAGCGCCATTCACCCCCCCTCTGTCGCCATTTCGGTCCAACAAAGTCCGACCGAGCCCGATTGCACCACGCAACGTCAAGGTTCAAACCAACCAAATCAAACTCGACTTTCCTAAACCGATGTCAATTACTCATCACACAAGGGATGACCCTCACATGGTCTCTCAGAAGCTATAGATTAAATGATTGGTCTAAATTCTGAAGGATGGAAAGCTCCTTGTTTTTTCGGCAATAGGATGACCAAAGCTGAGTTCAGCCGGTGGAAACCACGATGGTCTGTGTAGAAGAAGGCATGTATTCCAAACATGATGTCCTCTCTGATGATAGTCCAAGCTTTTTTGTAGAAAGTTCCTATGAACCCATCAGGTCCTGGGGCCTTCTCAGCTGGGAGGGCATTAATCGTCAGTCTAGACTATGTAAATCTTGCTTCTACAAACCCACCTCATCCAAATTGACCGACCTAGATGCTTGATCATTGGTCTACAACAAGGACAAGAAGTGTTGATGAATTAGTGAAGCCATTTCTTCATGCATCTAGTGTATCACTCCATTATGTGAGAGGGAATTAATTTTGTTCCTTTGACTTCGATACCAAGCATGTGAGTGAAAAAAGGCAGTGTTGGCATCTCCTTCATTAAGCCATAGAAGTCGTGACCATTGCCGCATCAGAGTTGTCTTGAGAGAGCAAAGGACCAACAACCTGTGTTTTAGCAATCTCCTAAGTCCCCCTCACTCGTTGTCAGTGCTCTCTTTTCTTGTGCACATTCCAACTGAGAAATGAGCTCTTCGGCCATTAGTATTTGGATGGTGTTGTTGCCAAATCAGGATTGGCTCCATTTCTGAAGTGCTTTTACTGTGGCACAAAAAAGAGTGTCCAGGCGATGGAACAGGAAGGTAGAAGGAACGTGACTTGTCCAGCTTCTCTTCACTACATCCGGGAAGTCTACATGTGAGGCCCAATGCTTGTCAAAGTGGAAACGCCCCTATGCTTGATACACGCGTTGGTAGCTAGAAGCAATAGCACATGATCAGAACACGTTGTGGCTAACACAGATAGGAAACAACGCGGGAACATGTCCTCCCATTCTGGTGAGATGAGCACCCTGTCAAGCCATGACATGGTTGGGGATTCGTGCTCGTTGCCCCAGGTAAATACTCTCTTGTTGAGGCATGCATGGTTAAGTGAAGGTCATTGACTAGCCATCGAAAATGACTAATGTTTACCCTATTCATATTGTTGTTGTTTTTGTCGTTAAGGCCTAGGATCATATTGAAATCCCCTATGACACACTAGGCACTCGGCCGTGAAAGTCTAATCTACCTTAGTTCCTCCATGAACTCTTGTTTTGTCTTGTTTGCTTGGCGGCCATAAATGGAGGTGATCCACCATGGCTCTTGTTCATTGGTTGTTTGGATATGTAGGGTTACTGAGAACACCCCACGGAAAGAATCAAGAACTACCACGTCGGGTGCTCTACAGGCAATCAAAACCTCCACGTGTGTCCGAGGCCGGAAGGTAGGAGAAATGTGTAAATTGTGAACCAAGCATGGAGACGATGACTGATGCCGGCATGCTGGACATCTTAGTCTTCTGAATACATACCAACACAACTCTGTGGTTGCTACTAGCACGCACAATGCATCACAACGCCCCCTGGAGTTTAGACCCCGGGCATTTCACACTAGAATATTACAAGCAGGCTTATCCATGGATGTGAACATCGACATTGGATCCCAGAGGATATGCTAGGCTGGGTTGCCTCAATTGACGCTTTGGACATTACAAAGTTAGACAGGTGATCTACTTGCGAGAGCTTGAAGAGATTATACAACATCTGGAGCTGTTCTTGCAATAGAGGTTGGTTAAAGATAGCCTCGTATGATGTGAAGTCCTATACACTTGGCACAGAGTCCACTGAGATGATTCCCAGTTTGTGCATCAACACAAGTTGAGCCTGTTTGAGTGGGCGTGATAGGTAGTGCAAATGTTTGATTGCCAGGTGTGCTTTGCGCCATGGGCTTCTGGTGTTCGCTAGATGGTGTTGCCAAGTTAGCCTTGGTGCAAAGGGAGCCTAGACTAGGTTGCTTACCCTGGAAAGAAACTGCTGGATCGGTGAAGGAACTGACAGCAAACTTTCTTCATGATCTTGCGCAAAGCCCGAAAGGTCTTGGGAAGTTGTTGCTCGTAGCCTTTGTCTACTGTACACCACCAGCACTGAGCAGATGGCTTGCTAGGCAATTGTGAATGGGAAACTTATGGTAGTGAAATCTTTTGGAGATTGTATAGCTTCTGCTGAAAGATTGAGTGGGCCCCACTATTTGGACCACAACTGCAAGCGCTCCGGGATTATCTCTTCAGGGCTGCCGAGGACTCGCAGGGATGGGCAAGTCCAAGTTGCTAAAAATGGCAACATGAAGCATTGCAATTGAAGCATTAGTCTCTGCGTCTTTCCCGGACCTACCCACCTTGAGCCTTGCGTCGCAGGAATCCTGCTGTAGCTCAGCGGACAGTGCTGCCCGGACTAACGAGGCATGGGTAGCATCTTGATGGGAACTATGGGGACCACCGGAGGTGGACTAGCGCCTATGGCTGCCACCGGAGGTAGATTGACGACCGGAGGTGGACTGACACCCACGGCTACCACCGGAGGTAGATTGACGCCATGGCTGCCATCGGAGGTAGATTGACGATCGTAGTTGCCGCCGGCACAGGTGTCCTGGGATGGACCATCAAACGTGCCTAGCATGAAGCAAAACCTTTTGAGCACAAGACTTTGACCAGGTACTTATGTAGCCTCTATTCGGGTGCCCATCATGGCTGTCATCCATATCCTCGGAGAGAGGCAAAGATCCATCAGTGGATGGTAATCGCGAGCAGAAATTAGCGACATGCACAACATGGATGAGAACATTGTAGAGCAGACCATCCTTCTCCCGAAGGTAAGTATCCACATTGGCAAAGATGTTCTGCAGACATGGGTCGCCATGGGTGACCTAAACCGATGGTTTAGCTACAAAGACTTTGAGGGTTGTTGGCAAGGAACTAGGGTCGGTGGTCCAAGCTTGGACATGGAACAAAGCTGTCACGTTCGGATCATCAGACCTATCCTACAGGGCTCGTCCAATACACTCAACCCAGTAGGAGGATAGGATGATCTCTGCCATGGTTTTGTTCCAGAAATGGGCAGGAAAGCCTTCCAACATGATGGAAAATCTGAACCGCAGCTGGAGAAATTGGCTTGAAGTTGCCTTGTCCATGGCTTGAACATGACCTTCTTGCCGTCGACCACAATATTATTGCAATGAAGGACCAAGTCCCGGTCGGAACCAGAGTGAAAGGAGAACAGCAGAGCACATAGTTTGAAATATCGCTTTGTGAAGGTTCGTTGTGATGATGTAGCGCATGTTGGACGGCCTCTATAGCACGACTGAGGTTGATAGGGAACTCCGAGCTTGCCTAGTAAGCGACCAAAGCAGTGGACAATCGCTGCTCCTCGGCTGCAATCTCGACAAACAACGGGATGTGGCAGGTACACACAATTGGGCAGGCTGCCAACAATGGTGCCCTTGTACCGTGAGACCCAAGTGGCAACAAGCGTTGCGAGGTGAAGGGTGCGGCGGCAGCGCGGATGGCCTGACTGCCCAAGAGGGAGGGCCTCCTGGCAGGGGCGTCCAGTCGGGAGTCCTTGCAGAGGGAAGCTTCTATGAGTCGACTTAGAGGATGAAGAGTGAGGTCCTCCTCGTGGTGGAAGGCTTCTGTGGGCTAACCCATAGGATGATGATGACAATCTTGGCCTTTTTTAGTCTTTGGCCAGATGATTGAAGTCTTTGTAGTGAAAGCAGGGTGGAGGCAGGTGACACTCAGAGTGTCGATGGGAGGTGGACATGCAATTGAAGCATATGTCCACCAGGAACCTTGGTGGACGCTTACGTTGCGGCCTGGGTTGTGCACACTGCAGGGGTGGCTCCTCCTGGAGCCAGCGACCGGCACGCCACCTGGGTCTGTGTCGCCTGACTTGTTGGCAGCCCACCTCGGTGAGATGTGGGGGCTGCTGGCAATCCACGACCATATGGCCCATCGGCGGGCGGGGAGTCGAACGCATAGGAGGCTCCGAGCTCCCAGCCTAGTTCTCCGGCACCTGTGGATTGGAGGGAGCTCCTGATGGATGACCTCGGTGAAGGAAGGACGCAGTGCAGATGGGGAGGGGGAGTTTGAAGCCGACAACAGACTTTCGCCACGCCAGCGGAGTTTGCGCGCTGTAGGGCGAGAGGTGGGGTCAGGGTTGATGATAGTCGAGCGAAGATGGGCCCGCCAGGGAGACGGCATCATGGCAACCCAAGTAGAGGGTGGACGATGGTCCTAAAGCAGGCATCAACGTTCAAAGGTGGCCGTCAGGCCTGGATCAGGCACCAAAGGAAGAGGAGAATGGAGATAACCAAATAAATGAATGGAAATGTGATAGGAACAAACATCAGATAATAAAGTGTATATAAATTCACAGTGGGTTCTTTTGGGCTGTAGCTTATGGCTGAAATTTTTGAATTCTGGACTGTTCACAAGAGGCAGTACACAGAGGAAAATAGTCGCATTCGATTTTGGCCGGTATACTTAAACTCGGTATGATTTGTACTACAATCTACCTATAGATTCCGCCTTAAAAAAACACATCGTTTAAAACTAGTTATTGTAGCATAACCAAAAGTCATAAACCATAAGCGCTAAAGAACCCAGCCTCAATCTGATTTGCTATACATATTGCTATTTTTTTCACAACTATGGAAAACACAACTGCTTTTCCATAGAAGCTTTAAAATAAGCATGGCAACCGCTCCCCAGATTATCTGTGATTATATGAGATGTTATGTGTTAGGCTAATTTCTTTAATGACTTCGGAGGTGCCACTAGGTCATTGATAACTGGCCTGAGCATTGTTGAGCTCAAGTCATGTCCAAAATACCATTTTTTTTGGAACCAGATAAAACGTATAATTTGGGTTGATCAAGCTCAATACAGAGTTGGGACTGCAAGCTTCTCGCATTCCGAAAAATCCATAATAGCTGATCTCAAGGTGAGCATAGAGAACCTTAGATAACCTAGACCATGTATAAGCAAGGCTCATAAAACCTTTGATGCTCTAGGTCTAAATAGGACTTGTCTACAACCGCACGCCAAATAAACCACGTACTCACCAACCTCGCTTGCGCTTCATCTTAGCCTCGCTAGAAGGGTTAACCTAGGTGGTGCTTTCGGCAATAAAGGTTTATATATGGCTGAACCTCATTTTAACTTAGCAACGTGGGACTATTCTTTCATGCTCACTCACATCTAAGCCCATATTGGCCTTACATGGGTTGGGGTATCACAACACCAAACCCTTAGTCTAGGCAGTGTAGGACTCGTTAAGCTCAAGTCGATCAAGCTAGGCTAAGTGGACCAAAAATATTCTACTAAAAAAAAAGCGGAGCAAAACTTCAGAAGGTTCAGAATTAGTGAGGATGGCCGGACAACCCTATTTGCCCAATTATTTGCAGCAGTGAGATGGAAGAGACTAAACATCGTGTCCATATATCCAACTTAGAAAGATGATTCTTCCGTGAATCTTTTTGCATACGTACATTAGGGGTGCGAACTTTGAATCTACATTAAGTTCTGCTACAAACAAAGATCAACTTCCAGTCATGGCACATTAATTTGGTATAAGCGGAATATCATTCAAACTTCTGTGATCAGGTGCATTTGTAAAGAAAGGAGTAATCTCCTTCAAACCATTTGTTGTATAAGAATGGTTCAAACCATTTTTTGGATTGATTTTTAATAACAAAAAAGTTCAGACAGGCTTTTAATAACCGATGTATAAGAATATACTAAATTATTAATCAATCCGAGACAATGTAGCTTACATCAACGTATGTACTAACCAAAGCATATTCCATGTGCCGGCCTGCCGGCCCCGTGAGATCCTAGGCTCGTGAACAAACTGTTGTCTTGTTATAACTGACCAAGAAATTTGGAGATACATAAATAATAGAGCACTTGCAAGCCATACATGTAATACCACAACCAAAAAATATATGCAGAATGGAAACATTAGAGGTAAATACGGGTTTTGCCGTCAGGCCCATCGACTTTTAACGTGTCGATTCAGTATCGCTCGCAGAGGTTCCCAGACCATCCCAGGACGGTCGGCACCGTCTAGAGAGCCGAGTAGCGCCCTCAGAGGTTCCCAGACCGCCCAGGGATAGTCGGCACCGTCTCGCGATATGGGTTCTCGTCATTCGGCAGAACTCATATGCTTACCTTGTGCCGAGTTACCGCTGCAGTAAAAGAAACCCTAAAGCCAACACAGCATTGGACCAAAATGCCCTTGGGCAGTCAAGCATGTGAGAAGGGCAAGAGATTTTTTATGAGGGCAATTCGGTCATTTCACGTATGCAATGGGCAGCCCCCAACCCTGCCCACATAAAGCCAGCACATCGTAGCAAGCCTCATCTCCTCACCTCTTTTCTCAGTTAGGATAAGAACAAAGCCAGTGGAAGCACACTTTCCATTTCCTTCTCACTGCCAACCCAAGAAGCCAACCCCAAGACCGAGCATCCGCACCGAAGACCGCTGCAGGGAGGAGGCAAGGAAGAAGTAGCCCAGAGGAGAAAGGGCAAGGGAGCGCCCGGCCATGGCGGCTAGGGGAAGCACCACCCGAACTTCCCAACCTCGTCCTCGCCCATTCTTTTTCTTCTAGCTCGGCAATCAAGTAAGCTCACCACCACTTTCTTGGCGCCATAGCACGAAGCATGTGAAAGATAAAACACGTAGAGTATAGAGCAAACCGTCGAGTAGTAGTAGTGGCGCTGTAGGGGAGCGTCGGAGGAGGCGGCCGGCGGCCATTAGTCGTGCCGGCCGGGCAACGGCGCCCAGCGCGCCACCACCACGCGCGCGTAGGGGAGGCGGCCAGTCGGCGGAGATCAGCTGGTTCCAGCCATGGGTGGCCGGATCTGGGGGAGGCGCCGCCGGGTCGGTGCGCGTGGAGGCGTGAGGAGGGAGGTGGTGCTGCACGAGGACGGCGGCAGCGGCAAGGTGGCCGGCGGTGAGGAAGGCCTCGCCCGAGCACACCGAGCGCTAGTCGCCGCCGGGAGAGGAGAGCCGCGCAGAAGGGGGAGAGTGGGAGAAGAAGGTGGGGCGCTGGCAGAGCCGCCGGCGGCGGCTACAGGCCGGCGACGCCGGAGGAGCCCCTGCAGGCGTGGGGACCCGCACGCGTGAGAGAGAGGGAGCGAATGGGAGGGCTCCGGAGGAGGAGCCGCCGGCGGGGAAAAGGGGGGCCGGCGACGCCGAGTCGTGCCACGCGCGCCGCCGCGCTGCCCCCAGGTGAGACCGGCGAGGGGAGGAGGCCTTCCGGCCGGGTAGAATGGGGGCAGAGGAAGGAGCAGCCTGTGGGGAGTAAGGCCATTTCGGCCAAGAGAAGTGGGGAGGAGAGAGAGTGGCATGGAGGGGGATAAGGCCTTCGGCCGAAACAGAATAGAAGGAAAGAAAAAAAAGAAGAAAGAGGAAAAGAGAAAAGAGAAGAAAAGAAAAGAGGAGAAAAAGAAAAAAAAGGGGGTTTGGCGCCTGCGTGTCGGGACCTTGACCCCGTACATTCTACGCTCGAGTCGAGTCAGCGCGTAGGATCGTTGATATTCATTTAAGCTCTGGATTTTTGTTTTGTCGTTGAGTCGGGGTGACATGTACGCAGGTGGAGTTCCCGGGTCGGAGCCATCCACGCGTCATCCCCGAGGCTAACCAGGCAAGTGCATTGTAAAGCGGTGAATTCGGGTAGTGATTTCAGTTAAATGAATGATGATACACTGCTTCACCGGTTGGGGTAAGTTTACTGATTCTGGATAATGCATTGCTTACCATGTTGGGGTAAGTTTACCATTTCCGGGTGCATGATGAGAAATGATAAATGATGAGTGTTGAGACATGCTATGTTGATATGCATAAATGAACTTGCATTGCATGCATGTCATGAAAAGAGATAGAGTTGGTCCACGTTGAGTGGACGCTCCACAGGAGTGGAGTTGAGGTCCCCGTATGAGAGTACGGGCAACTGAGGTCCCCGTATGAAACAGGACGGGCTTGAGGTCCCCGCATGAAACAGGGCGGGCCTGGGTGAGCATCGACGGGTGCTCACTCTGCTATACCGGTATAGGCTAAAGAGTTGAGAAAGAAGTGCATGAGCATGTGCATGGGCATATGCATAACGATCGGTTGATGAGAACCTAAAGAGATAAGAGAAAGGTGCATGTGCATGATGAATGGTTCATCGGAACTTGAAATGGCTAAATGGAAAAGTGGTTAATGGAACTGGAATGAGTATGATCTAATGAATGAACCTGTTATTTGCTGTTTTGCTTTGTACTTGCTGAGTCGGTGGACTCAGCCTTGCTTCGTTGATGTTTTTTTAGGTGACCGTTGAGGACGACATGCACAGGCGGGAGTAGCACATGGATAACCGGCACGAACCAACATCACTTTTGTATTACTTTTGTCAGTATACTTTAGCTGTTACTAGGCTAGAGTAATCACTAAAAATGCTATGATGTAACTGAACGCAGCTCAATAAATAATTGTAGTGTTGGTTTTAAATTCTTCTAGTGTTGTTGAAATGGTAAGAGTTGCAGAGGTGGTAGCATCTTGGCCCAGAGAGTGGGCGGGGTGTTACAGTTGGTATCAGAGCGGGCGTTAGGTCCGTGGTAAAGAAATGTGACAGCTGGATTAATTATTCAACTGAAATTTGACTTAGGCCTAATAACTAAATTAAAACTTGACACACTGGTGCACCATAGGATGGGGAATGGGTCTTACATTGCATTTACGCTTTCGTAGCCTTGATGTTGATATGTGCTGTTGAAATGGATGGTTGTAGGCTAGCTGTGTGGTTGGCCATCTGTATTGAACAGATATGCCAAGAGCTAGAGGATGCGGACGTGTGCACAGTAGGATGAGATTGGGTCAAGCATTGCATTTTCGTTTCTGTTAGTCATGTTGTTGATTTGCAATGCTTGATGTTGATGCTTGTGGGTTGATAGCAAGCATTTAAACTTATTATTTGTGTGTCCTACGGGACTTTGTCGTGATTGTGTCGTGTACCGATGCAATAGAGATGGAGACCGTGGCCACTGGAGAGGCCTGGTCATGTTGCCAATTGTGGCATTGATGTAGTGATGTTTTGCTTCAGTTTCGGGAAGTTGGTTCCCTTTGGTTAGCAACTCGTTGAGTTGTTTGATAAATACCCGATAGTGGGGAGTGTTCCATGCAAGTCTGGTATTCGGGAAAATTTTGATTATATGAATGATTGGAACTTGCAGAATGAGACCAATATTTTTAGAGAAGGCAATATCCAATAGTGGATGAAGTGTTGGATTAGGCATATGTGGGATATGCTGGTTAGAGTAACAAGTTGGTAGGACATGGTATTCTAATTGGTGGGAACCTAGGACAATAATTAACTTTAGTTATGCTTGTGGGATCAAAGTTGCTTTGAATCCAATGAGGATTTTGTAGTAACATGAGAAGTAGCGGTGTAAAGCATATCTGTTTCTGTTTAATAGTGGGATTTGAATTATTAGTGAACCAGTTGGTGATTACGGTTGCTTAGACTGTTAAGTCACATCGAATGACTGGTTTTACTTTGGTCCGAATCCATGAACCTAGCTAGGCGAGCGGGTCTTGCTAAAAAGGGGTGTGTTAATCTTTTGTCTTGCTGGAAAATCTCACATCTGGAGTTATCCTTTCAGTTGATAATAGGCGAAGGATTATAAAACTAAGTTTGTCAACCCCGCACCATGATTGATTATTTAATCATGATTGATGTTTGGAAAGGTTTTAATAGTTATGATTTTATAACTCTATTGGAATTCGTTGGGAGGACTAGAATAGGGATCTTGACGTCGGATAGTCTCCTAGCTAAATTGAATGGAGAAGAATTGTTGTGAGACTTAAATTCTGAGGGATGAAGTTAATGACATTTTAGTGAGATTTGGTGGCAATATTTAAGCATGAGTTGGTGGAGTTGCCACTGCATTTTGTAGGAAATCTTGTGCACACCTACGGGAGTAGGACAGACGGATTCTATGCTTAAAAGCAATTGTGGTTCATGAAAGTACATATGATGTGTGCTAAAATCCGGATGCTTGATCATCCTTAAAGTTGAGCTGGCGGAGATTAGCTAGCGCCTTGGAAATTAGGTGCTTTTGGGATTAATTATCGATAGTGGGTTTTTTCTTTATCAAAGCGCCTTGACCACATCTTGTGGTATGCGCGCTTGATAGTTGTTATGATTGCGTTGTTTTGTATAGTAAAGTGGTAGCATTTGATGAACTATAGAGTAAATATGGAAGAATATAGTATCCGGTGAGCCGTGGAAAGGTTCAAGATAGGATACTAAAAGGCAATGACTTATGTATTAGCAAATAGAGATTTGCTAATATGTGCAAGCAGTACAAGAGGTACTGGCTTGACATTGTTATGGGGGAGAGAATTTTACTTGATTTCTATGTTGGTATTTGGAAGAACACTTTGTGTTTTGGCGTGCATTATCATTTGGGGTTCATGACTTCGAAGGTCATGTTCAGTTCTATCAATGATGAATGCTTGGAGGTGCGGTAGGAGATTCGCATGACTTTCAGATTGATTTATGTGCTTGTGTCGTGAGTGCTACCTGACTTCCCTTACTTCTGCATATGAGATTTCCCGGACGAGTGGTCCGTGGCGCTCCCGAACGCGTAAGTTTCGGGCGTACCTAGGAACGAAGTCCTAGGCGTACTCAGGAATGAGTACTGAGCGTTCCCCAAACTTGTAATTTCAGTTGTCTTGAGTTGAGAGTCTAAAGTGGGCCCGGGCGCGTCAACTAGGGTAATGTAATATTTGGATTTTGTTGCATCTCTCCGTTTTTTTGGTGTTAATTGCCTAATGTGTTTGTTGTGATGTGATGCTATGGCCAGTGGGAATGGTTCTCCTGTCTAGGCATTGCATCGTTAAAAGAGTGAATCCCGTGTTGGGGGAGTTTTGTAGTTGTTTTGGGGGAGTGAGTGATGAACTCATTCTAAAGTCCTGTTTTATTGAAGAATGAAAGTCGTTGTGATTTCGTTCTGTTTTTTGGATGTTTAAATTTCATAGACTTCTTAACTTTGGAGGGTTGCTGAAGGATTGGAATCCCTTGCTCTCAGAATGAATGTTAAATTCATAACATGAAGCTCTATTAGGCCTAGACCTAGAGTGAAATGGTTGATATGTTGGTAATAGGGTGATAATAAAGATTCGTATGGCTAATAGAGTTCTGAGTTGACCTTATGCCATAATCCTGGCGGGAAATTGATTAGGGATAAACTTGGCCTTAAAGGCGAAATCGATGGTCGATTGTGGTATCGCAACTAGTAGCGTCCATGGGAAATTTGGTGACTGATGTCACCTTTAAGTGGGTAAAGCATGGGTAGCGATGAGAGTATGAGATTTTGGCGAAAGAGCTTCCCTGATTTATGTTTTGAGGTAATCACCACTAGGCGTTAATGTTTTAGATTGCTTGATTCCAATAACATAGATCGAGGATGATGTTAATATCGGAGTTATTGGGGGAAGTATTGGGAACCTTGGTTTATGAGCCTCATATTTGTTGACAGCTAGTAGAGGCTAAAAGATTGAGGTAAAGTTAAAGTAGAGCTTTTGGAAGATTTAGCTATTTGATGTTACATGAGATCCTAATGGAGCTCACCTTCTTCTGTGGATGTGAGAAGTTGAGAGTGGTGTGTGATTTGTTCTATCCACCGTATTTGGTGACCATTATTTAAAGAAGTAGTCAGGGGTGTAATCCATTACATGGGTAATTGGAATGTTTTGATATGTCGAACCATGGGAACCTATTATTCTTGCTAAGAGAGTTAGGGAGAACTATCTTTGCAAGTTTAGTCACATGGATGTGTGATCGATACTGATTTTTTTTAAGGGACACGAAGTAAAATATATCTCGTGTTATCGACTGAAGTGATTGATCGATAGTCAAAGGACTATTTTGGGTTCCCCGGATTTGGGAATTTGTTCATGGTCACTTTGAGGGATAGTGGATTCAAGTGGATAGTTGCGGTATTTCCGCATTTTACTTGTGGTTTTTGGCTAAGGCGTTATCCTTATGCCTAAAGGAATATGTTTTCTTTTCTTGGAAAAGAAAAGACTGATTTGGGGAATAGAAATATTTCGCATGGTATATGCGGCATAAAGTTGGTTGTAGGTTAAGGATTGATTTCCTGTCCGGCTTTCACTCTGAGTGGATTTATTGTGATGAAATGGTTTCCCGAGAGGAAACAAATTTCCTTCTGAGTTGAGAGAAGGGTTGATGTTTGTGAATGAATGAGTTGATTCTATGAATGTTGCCTAATACTTCTCTTGTGAAAGAGAAGAGCCCTCCTTGTTGCAAATAAGAGTAGCCTTGTCTCTTTTGTGCAAGCAATGAGAGTGTTTTTCCTGAAGGATTGGAGGTTTTCTTATGCCGAGGCATGAGAATTGAGTCTATGCACGGAGTGCACAATGTGTTTCATGTGTCAGTGTTGAGAAAGTACTGACGAGATCCAGAGCGTGAGATTGTGTTAGAACCGGTGTCCGTAAAGCAAGACCTCACCTTCGAGTCCCGTCCAGTTCGTATTCTGGAGGAATCAGAGAAGGTGTTGAGGCATAAAACGATAAAGTATGTTAAAGTGCTTTGGGCACATCAGACTGAGCAAGAAGCGACATGGGAGTCGGAGACTCGCATGCGCGAGAAGTACCCGGACTTGTTCTCCGTGGGTATGAGCTCAAGTCATGTTAAGTGTAGTTTATTACATTTTGATCATTCGTGCATATTGTTGAATGCCAGAATTCGGGGTCGAATTCTGTTAAGGAGGGTAGAATGTAATACCACAACCAAAAAATATATGCAGAATGGAAACATTAGAGGTAAATACGGGTTTTGCCGTCAGGCCCATCGACTTTTAACGTGTCGATTCAGTATCGCTCGCAGAGGTTCCCAGACCATCCCAGGACGGTCGGCACCGTCTAGAGAGCCGAGTAGCGCCCTCAGAGGTTCCCAGACCGCCCAGGGATAGTCGGCACCGTCTCGCGATATGGGTTCTCGTCATTCGGCAGAACTCATATGCTTACCTTGTGCCGAGTTACCGCTGCAGTAAAAGAAACCCTAAAGCCAACACAGCATTGGACCAAAATGCCCTTGGGCAGTCAAGCATGTGAGAAGGGCAAGAGATTTTTTATGAGGGCAATTCGGTCATTTCACGTATGCAATGGGCAGCCCCCAACCCTGCCCACATAAAGCCAGCACATCGTAGCAAGCCTCATCTCCTCACCTCTTTTCTCAGTTAGGATAAGAACAAAGCCAGTGGAAGCACACTTTCCATTTCCTTCTCACTGCCAACCCAAGAAGCCAACCCCAAGACCGAGCATCCGCACCGAAGACCGCTGCAGGGAGGAGGCAAGGAAGAAGTAGCCCAGAGGAGAAAGGGCAAGGGAGCGCCCGGCCATGGCGGCTAGGGGAAGCACCACCCGAACTTCCCAACCTCGTCCTCGCCCATTCTTTTTCTTCTAGCTCGGCAATCAAGTAAGCTCACCACCACTTTCTTGGCGCCATAGCACGAAGCATGTGAAAGATAAAACACGTAGAGTATAGAGCAAACCGTCGAGTAGTAGTAGTGGCGCTGTAGGGGAGCGTCGGAGGAGGCGGCCGGCGGCCATTAGTCGTGCCGGCCGGGCAACGGCGCCCAGCGCGCCACCACCACGCGCGCGTAGGGGAGGCGGCCAGTCGGCGGAGATCAGCTGGTTCCAGCCATGGGTGGCCGGATCTGGGGGAGGCGCCGCCGGGTCGGTGCGCGTGGAGGCGTGAGGAGGGAGGTGGTGCTGCACGAGGACGGCGGCAGCGGCAAGGTGGCCGGCGGTGAGGAAGGCCTCGCCCGAGCACACCGAGCGCTAGTCGCCGCCGGGAGAGGAGAGCCGCGCAGAAGGGGGAGAGTGGGAGAAGAAGGTGGGGCGCTGGCAGAGCCGCCGGCGGCGGCTACAGGCCGGCGACGCCGGAGGAGCCCCTGCAGGCGTGGGGACCCGCACGCGTGAGAGAGAGGGAGCGAATGGGAGGGCTCCGGAGGAGGAGCCGCCGGCGGGGAAAAGGGGGGCCGGCGACGCCGAGTCGTGCCACGCGCGCCGCCGCGCTGCCCCCAGGTGAGACCGGCGAGGGGAGGAGGCCTTCCGGCCGGGTAGAATGGGGGCAGAGGAAGGAGCAGCCTGTGGGGAGTAAGGCCATTTCGGCCAAGAGAAGTGGGGAGGAGAGAGAGTGGCATGGAGGGGGATAAGGCCTTCGGCCGAAACAGAATAGAAGGAAAGAAAAAAAAGAAGAAAGAGGAAAAGAGAAAAGAGAAGAAAAGAAAAGAGGAGAAAAAGAAAAAAAAGGGGGTTTGGCGCCTGCGTGTCGGGACCTTGACCCCGTACATTCTACGCTCGAGTCGAGTCAGCGCGTAGGATCGTTGATATTCATTTAAGCTCTGGATTTTTGTTTTGTCGTTGAGTCGGGGTGACATGTACGCAGGTGGAGTTCCCGGGTCGGAGCCATCCACGCGTCATCCCCGAGGCTAACCAGGCAAGTGCATTGTAAAGCGGTGAATTCGGGTAGTGATTTCAGTTAAATGAATGATGATACACTGCTTCACCGGTTGGGGTAAGTTTACTGATTCTGGATAATGCATTGCTTACCATGTTGGGGTAAGTTTACCATTTCCGGGTGCATGATGAGAAATGATAAATGATGAGTGTTGAGACATGCTATGTTGATATGCATAAATGAACTTGCATTGCATGCATGTCATGAAAAGAGATAGAGTTGGTCCACGTTGAGTGGACGCTCCACAGGAGTGGAGTTGAGGTCCCCGTATGAGAGTACGGGCAACTGAGGTCCCCGTATGAAACAGGACGGGCTTGAGGTCCCCGCATGAAACAGGGCGGGCCTGGGTGAGCATCGACGGGTGCTCACTCTGCTATACCGGTATAGGCTAAAGAGTTGAGAAAGAAGTGCATGAGCATGTGCATGGGCATATGCATAACGATCGGTTGATGAGAACCTAAAGAGATAAGAGAAAGGTGCATGTGCATGATGAATGGTTCATCGGAACTTGAAATGGCTAAATGGAAAAGTGGTTAATAGAACTGGAATGAGTATGATCTAATGAATGAACCTGTTATTTGCTGTTTTGCTTTGTACTTGCTGAGTCGGTGGACTCAGCCTTGCTTCGTTGATGTTTTTTTAGGTGACCGTTGAGGACGACATGCACAGGCGGGAGTAGCACATGGATAACCGGCACGAACCAACATCACTTTTGTATTACTTTTGTCAGTATACTTTAGCTGTTACTAGGCTAGAGTAATCACTAAAAATGCTATGATGTAACTGAACGCAGCTCAATAAATAATTGTAGTGTTGGTTTTAAATTCTTCTAGTGTTGTTGAAATGGTAAGAGTTGCAGAGGTGGTAGCATCTTGGCCCAGAGAGTGGGCGGGGTGTTACAATACACACACATTTTTGTCATGGCAAGAGTGGCAGCCTTCTCTCCCTTCTTCTTTCTCCTGCTGTCGACATCGTCGGCCGTTGGCGTGGCAAGGTCGCCGGCGGTGGCGAGGAGAGCTGCCCTGGAGAATGGCCTTGGCCGAACTCCCCAAATGGGGTAATAGATCTGTGACCTTTGCCAGTTTGGTGATAATTTTCATTTGCAAATGTGACCTTTGGTAATTTGGTTTCTATAATTCTAACCTCATCTTTTCCTTGTTTTATCTCCCTTTATTTGTTGGTAATTTGTTCCATTTTCACATGCCTGTCATTTCCACAATTGCCAGGTTGAGTAGGAATGATCGCTACAGCGACTATCATGTCAAATATAATGTTTCCATAGGCAAACTTGCTTTTGGAAAAACCGAACAAGTTGTTAGTTTTGAGTTTTTTCTATTGTTCCGCCCATTGCTAAAACTCATAAATTTCAGCAGGAACAAAGCCGGAAGTAGACCAGTTTGTGATATAGAAGTGCTGAATTTTAAACATTTCTGAACCAGTACATCCACTGATTGGTATCCTCACGTTAGAAATGATCATCCGTCTTTGATGAGAAATTGGTTCATCCACTTTTCCACAAAATATCTTGAAAATGAAATGTTGCTCAATTGGTTGCATGATATATTCAGGTGGAATAGCTGGAACCATTTCCATTGCAAAATAAACGAGGAGATAATTCGACAAATCGGTAAAATTGACTCTTTTTTCTGCCTTAATAAGTTAACTTATATTCTTTGGACGAAAATTTGGCTTACCAAACATCCCTTGCAAGTAGCAATCATGTAGCTCATCACCATAAAATGTGTTTCCTTAAGCCTTTCTTTGCTGCACACCATGATTTGTTTGTGCAGCTAGTGCCATGGTGAACAGCGGTCTTGCAAAACTCGGTTATGAGTATATCAACATAGGTAATCTCCTTGCATTTGTTACTATGTTTCTTTACCCTTTTTATTGTTCAGTTTAAAAATGAGAACTGCAGTATCCACAATTGGCTTCTTTCTTTGAAACTGCAGATGATTGTTGGGCAGCTTATGACAGGGACTCTCAGGTGAGTAAATGTTAATAGAATTACATATTCAGATTGGAAACTAGCAAAGCGAAATTTTAAAATTTAATTTCGTTGCTCACCCAAATAAAGCCAGCAAAATTTTGGTAGCTAAAACATGAGAAGTGAAATTGGTAGATGCTGTTCCACCAGTAACAAATTCAGCTTTTTGTACAGGGAAATCTAGCTGCAAATTCATCAACATTTCCATCAGGAATAATGGCCTTGGCAGATTATGTCCATGGAAAAGGACTCAAGCTCGGTATCTATGGTGATGCAGGGTATGCATAATTGACAAAAACTCACAAAATCGCAGAAAAAATTCAGAGAAATGTTTCTTTCTGGTAGAATTAGAAACATGACAAACTCACTCACTTCACTTGATTTCTTGCTCTGGTTGTTGTTTTCTTGCTCAAATCACACCATCTTTATCTTTTCAGGACCCGAACTTGCAGCAATTTGATGCCCGGTTCACTTGGATATGAAGAGCAAGACGCAAACACTTTGGCGTCTTGGGTAAATCTTTTTCAGTGTTATTACACATGTAAAAAGTTAAATTTTTTTGTGGGCCTTTCAAACTGATTTTTGCAAATTGTTGACACGAGGGGGATTGACTACTCTGTTTTTTATGGGACAAAAGGAGATTGACTACTTGAAGTATGACAACTGCAACAACCAAGGAATCAGCCCTCAACCAAGGTAACCTTTACATTTACAGAACTCATACAATTTATCATGGTTCATCTAAGTTTAGATATTCAGACGTATCGGCATATCACGATGTAATGCAGATATAACAAGATGAGCGAAGCACTTTTGAATTCTGGAAGGAGTATTTTCTTCTCCCTTTGTGAATGGTAACTGATTCTTTTCTTCCAACTAGTCAACTGGAGGGTTTGAATTCATTTTTTCTGTTTTTTTTAAATGTTGCGTAGGGGTGTGGATGACCCAGCAACATGGGCAGGTGGCATAGGAAACAGTTGGAGGACAACAGGAGACATCAAGGACACATGGGCAAGGTGAAGTTTACATCCTGACAAACTTGTACTGCACTGACAAACTAATGCCAAACTTTGGTGAAGTTTACATAAAACTTGTTCCTGTCCTGAAAAGCTATGCCAAATTTGGCAGCCTCACCATGTCCTACTCGTTTCCCCTATCAATGTCTGATGCTTCTTGTTGTCCGGTAATGTCTCAGCATGACAGCTAACGCCGACAAGAACAACAAGTGGGCATCATATGCAGGGCCTGGAGGATGGAATGGTTAGTCTTTCAGGCTGTAATAACTTTGATCGTGCCAATTTTGCAAGAAGATGAATGCATGATCTGGGATTGTTCCCAAGAAAGTTTGAAGTTTGTGATGACATTTCACAACGCTCACTCTTGAATGAACTGATGTTGCTGTTTCAGACCCAGACATGTTGGAAGTAGGAAACGGGGGGATGACAACAGAAGAGTACCGCTCCCATTTCAGCATATGGGCTTTAGTGAAGGTAATGAAACCAATTGCATTGCATCAGAGATAAAAGTGAACCATCATAACAACAGTATTTAATAAACTGTATAAATTCATTATTTTGAATGGTGCTGATCTGATGGTTAATATCATTCAGGCACCTCTCTTGATTGGTTGCGACATCCGCTCAATGAGCGACGAAGCCAAGGAAATCCTCAGCAACCAAAATGTCATTGCAGTTAACCAAGGTACAGCCTCTAGAGACATACTAATCACTCCTTCCTTTATCCAAATTGGTCATGGGAAAACTAGAGATCATACTAAGCTTTACTGATTCATGAACAGATGAACTTGGGGTACAAGGGCACAAAGTGCAACGAGATGGAGACCTAGAAGTAAGTACAATAAGAACAAAAGTTGCGATTGATTTGATACCATGTCATTTGTAACACTTAGTACCATACTCCATTAACTTGTGCTTAGGTTTGGGCTGGTCCGCTAAGTGGAGAGAGAGTTGCTCTTGTTCTATGGAACAGAGGGTCTACTGAAGCATCCATTAGTGCTAACTGGAGCAACATTGGTCTAAGTCCATCAACTGTTGTCGATGCCCAAGATCTATGGACAGTAAGCATTTTGTCTAATCATACGAGTCTCATGGTTAAAATGTTCTTTGATTTGCATCCTGATGATATTCTTGAACTCTCGTGCGATTTTTGTTTGTTTGCAGGATGAGGTTACATCATCAGTGCAAGGAGAATTGAAGGAAACAGTGGAATCTCATGCTTGCAAGATGTATGTGTTGACTCCGAAATAGAACAGGATTCTCACCATTGCATGTTCTTATGGAATAATAATTCAAAAGGTTTCAAATGACCACAGGGTATTCACCAAGATTGTCGTGTTTGACTTCAACATGAACTAGCAAGTAACCTTTTTCTGAAACTTGGTAATAGATCATTACAACATAGCATGTGCATGTGACCAATATTCATTGTGGATATTATTAATGCAACACAACAAGCTCTTGACTAACAGGAAAAAAAAAATCACCTTTGTATTTCTAATATCTGGCAATTATTGTTCAACCTGACAGTACAGGTTTCAGTAAAATATTTGCAAGTTACAACTTACACGTGCGCTAAGTTACAGTTGGATGCTTATGCGATCCGAATTCAGCATCAAAACAATTATACAAAAGCATCACCGAACGTACCTACATCTATTCTAGCATTCCTGGGTTGGGCTCTTCAACATGCCACATGACCAACACCATATGTACCAACTCATTTTGCTCCCTCCCCAAGTCCCAACACCACATAATTCATATGATTATGATACATGGGACCATCTTTATGTAATTCTTTTGGCATAGTTTCATCGGACATTGGGTATCTTCCTTGACAGTAGTAAATCAAAACCCAGTCCATCCGGCTGGTTGGGAGGATGCATCTTTCTTTGCTTCAGCCTTCAGAGCATTGAGAGACTGAGAAGCATTCCCTAAATTTGACATCTTGGAAGGTAGGGTTCCAGAAGGAGCAGCCTTAAAGCTATCTTGACCAAAGGCAAATGGGTCAGCACCAGAGTTTGTGTTCGACTGTCCAAGCGAGCTGGCTTTGTTGCTGTTTGATGCCCGCAGAGTTCGGACCGACCTCGGGTGGGTACTCCTCACAGCTGCCTGAGTTTTCGGCTCTTCAGGAAAAGCTGACCATGGCTTCAGATCAGGGCTCGGTGTCCCTGGGCTTGATGTAAATAGGCCTTGCCGGAGCTCTGGCGGAGTTCCTTCAATCTTCTCCCTTGGCTGTGAAAAGCAATACATTTACTATATCAGCTTCCTGACATATATGAAACTAGAAGATGCTGGGTTTGGAACCTTTGCAGTAATGGGTGATTAGGATTGTCAAATGAGAAAAATGGACTAGATCATGATAGGTTAAACCATACAAATTTGGCCAGGCTGGCCAGTTTCAACTCTGTATTTCTGGTACGAATTTTCACCTTTTGGTTAGTTAACCAGGCCAGGAAATACAAAGTTGAACCCTGGATACTACTGACGGGAGTGAGAAGATAAGTTTAGGCATGTAGGAGTAATCATACCGGGGTATCAAGGCTTGTGCTGGGTGGGGAGAGTTCAATCTTCGAATTTTCTTTGAACTCCTTAACCGGCGGCGTTGCAGAAGCTGTAGCTAGGCCTTGTTTAAGTTCTTGTATCTCTCGCCTCTGAGAGGAGCAAATGGCTGACAATTTATTAAACTTCAATGAAATTTCTTCCTTCTCCAAGTTTGCTATCTTCAATTGTTCCTTCAGTAAAGTTACTTCAGCTTCCAGCTGTTGTTCTTTCAATTTACTAGTTGTGTTTAAACTACTGGCATTGTTCTGCGGGTTCACATTAACATTATCGAAGTCTGCCACAAAGGAGTTAAAAGCAGTAGCCTGTACACTGGTTTTATTATCTGTTTTTGTCACTTTGGTTTTCTCTAGCCCATATTCTGAGCCGTTAGGAGAAAACCTAATTTCAAAATCCCCAGGAGAACTATCAACAGAGGCAGAGAGAGACTGTCTGTATGCATTATGTGTAGGAGTGTTCTGGTTCTTTGCCTGCGATTGCTTTGAGGTGACTTGGTGTATGGGCTCTTGATCAAAAGCTGATCCCTTGTCATCCGCAAAAGCCAGCTGTTGGGCATGCTGAGTCGACCAAAATGCACCCATAGAACCCTTACTCTCCACAGCTTTTGATGGACCTTGTGACCTCGAATTGGAAGAATCTTTGGGAGATGTACTCCTCACATTGTCCCTTGATGGTGAAAGGGAGCTCCTCTGGGGTAGCCTCCTTACTGCTGAAATAATACTTTTAGATTATTAAACAGACACAGTAGATGAAATGATTTTCATGCAAAATAAAATCATTGAGACCTAGAGAAGAAAGATCCCAGTAACTACTAGAACAAGTGGTTTCTTCCTTGCATCATCTAAGTGGATAAGATTTCTCACCGCAGCATTTCTTACATTTCCTAAACTTACTCTAGATAAACCTCAAAGGTACACAAAAAATAAAGTATACAGCAGTGTCTTCAATTCTTCAAAAAGATAAAAATGCATGGAAGTAACCTTCATCCTCAGTTATATGCAATTCAAATGCTGATCCAGATGGGGATCCATCAGGTAAATCCTTTTGCAGCTCCAAAGGAAGTAATTCATTAACACGGAACCACACCTATAGCAGTAAATGCATCAGCATTATAGAAACAGAAGGCCTTTTACATTTCACTACCATGGAGCATGCACTAATTAAGACCAACCTAAATTCATGGAAGTGAATGGCCAATCAATCAAAGCCCTTACCTGTGTAATGTCCGGTCTGGCATCTGGAGAAGACTGAAGCATGTCTTTGATCAGACTAGTAATGGGAGAACTGTACTTCGGTAACTCCGGTATACGATAGTTTCCATTAAGTATCTGGAGCTTTGATTCTCCATCAAATGCTGATTTTAAGTAGCAGATCCTATACAAGAGACATCCAAGAGCCTGAAAAGAACAACAACAATTATTATTAATTAATCAGATAAAATGAAGTATAATAACTACTCAAGAATAAGATATGTAATATGGAGAACTAAAATTTGGTACCATCAGATGAATTTGCAGAAAAACATAATGTTGGAATACAATAAGTGCAGACATAGTTTACCCATATATCTACTTTCTCACTGATAACATCCCTCCTGTACAAGTCCCACATCTGCAATCAGTAAATGAGCTTACAGTAAGTAAATATGTAGAAGACCTAAGAAAGAGATGAAAATAGGTATGTCCAATATAAACCTCAGGAGCTCTGTATGCAGGAGTAGTGTGCTTTCTAATGTTATCCTCTTCAAGGCCCATCTCCTCAGGTTTATCAAAGCACTTATGGTTTGTGGATACACTACCAAAATCACATAATTTCCAAGCTCCATCAGCACCAAGAAGCACATTTTCAGCCTTTAGGTCCCTGCACACGAAATATCTTTGTTGTGATGGTTCCGAAATGAAAATTAACATAGCAGTTTCTTGAGGGTTCAAATTGCCAAGAACAGTAAGTTAATGCAACAGATAAAACACAATGGATTGTCTAATGCAAGCTACAATCAACTAGAGTTTGTAATGCATGAGATGAAGCGAAGCAACCAATACCAAGTGGAATAGCTATTTCGAACAGCAGGAAAAATTGTAAAATTAAGCTGGCACACCATGGATGTGAGTGACAAGGTACTTGTGTCCCTATCTAGTTTGCAAGGCTGTAAAGCACATAGCAGTATAGTATTATGATACAGATGCCATGCTATGCTTAAGATACGATAGAGCGACTAGCATATGATTTTTCTGCCATTTGTCAGGTGACTAGATTCATGACATCTAACAAAGTACCAACAAAGTATGCAAGACAGAGAGCTGCTTGCTGTTAACATTTTGCATAGCAATGCCATAGGTTGGAATATGGAAGGCACACCTGTGAGCAATAGGCGGTGTTTGGCAGTGCATTGCAAAGACTGCATTGCAAACATCCCGGAAGATCAGAGCCACCTGCTTCTCATCAAAGTACCCTGCACCTCTACTCTCCAAGGCAGAAACCAACGACCTCTCACAAAACTCCATCACCAGCAGGGCCTCCCTCGCACGGCTCATATCCAGTATCGCGTGCGCGACGAGCATGACCACGTTTGGGTGCCCCTTAAGCGACCTCATCACCGTTATCTCCTTCTGGACCAGGTCCAGCAACTCCTTGTCCTGGATGATGATATGTTTGAGTGCGTACTGCTTCGCCGGGTTCATGAGATCCCTGGCGAGGTACACACATGAGAACCCACCCTCGGCAACGGCTTCCTGGACATGCACCTTGACATTGCCGACATCAATTGTTCGGCCCTCAAGCCCGGATTGCTCTTTGGGCATGAACTGCCTGAACGGTCTCCACATGATTGAATTACTGATCCCCAAAAATCACAACAACCTGGTTCAGTCTTCAGAACCCCCTGTATGGGCTAACTGGAATTACCAAGGACTCTCTTGGTAAAGCTTAAATAGCTATGCATCCGAAAGGTCCATCTGAGCAGGATCAAACAAGATACAGAAGAACAACCCAGAGAAACCTGCTGTTTCCTCAGGCTTCTCACAAGAACCGGGCCTAACCTTCAGACACCGCAACTATCAAAACGGCTTTCCGTTACTTTGATCAGATCTATCAATCTAACTATCTATCAAGAAACCGAGCTAGCATGCTCAGCGCCCTCACTCCTCTCCAACCATACACCAATCACCGTATCAGCAATGGCCAGCCGACATAATGAAGCAACGATCAAAGAACAGATCCTGAGAGCCTCAATCAGCAGCAAGGCTTCTTCTCTCCTGCAACCCCGCAACCAATCGGCTCAGCCCAAGAAGCAACCAATTCCGGCCGGCTCGAGGCAGTCCGGGATCAAGAACAGATCTTTGGTTGGGTGGCCAAGAACCAACACCGGTCGCCTCCCTCAAACCAGGAGGAACCTTCCGGTAGGATCGGGGAGATTCAGCTTCGATTTTGAGGCTTTGGGGAGGTTTATGGGATCGCTTACCGATGCAGAAGAGAATAGCAACGCCGCAGCAAGGAGCAGTCGGCGAACGGGGAGAGGAAGGAAGAAGAAGGAGGAGGAAAGGTTTGTTTGTTACGGCGGCCACTTCCGTGGCGAAGGAGCAGCAGTGGTGGGCCCCGCGCGGCAGTGTCACGGGCCGCGAAGACGCGTGGGAGATTCGCACGTTCCGGATTCCTTCCGACCCGTGGAGCGTCGGCTGATTGCTTGAAGTGACTTGGAATGATTAGGTCAGCTGATCATCTGTATAAACCACCATCCTCTCTCATTAAAAGAAATATATAAAAGACTAGCTAAATACTCGTACATTACAACTGATTTAAAATTTTATCATATTATATATTTTGAAACTAACGAGTGGTAAATTATTTTTAGAATATACATGCAAATATGTTTTAAACTTTTTTAAATCCGTAGTAACGCTCGAGCATTCAACTAGTTACAATCTGACATACATATAGCAAACAGTGGAAAGTGAATGCGTACTTGCCGCTCGGATCTAATGCAGTGGGGACACCAAACATAGGAGCATGTTGGGGCCTATCGACGACACCAAGCAGCTACCAAAGTTGTTTGTCGATACCATCCAGCAAATCAGCAAAACTGACAAGAGGGCTTAGAACAAAATAGATGGTCACACATTACTCACAAACATATACATGGCCAAGGCAATTAATAAATGGAAATTAATATACAATATTGTGCAACTATGTGTAGCAAAAGAAATAGGACAAAGTGGCAGTAGGTGGCATACCCCGTTGGTTTAAGCATCAAGAACACTTGCCCAGCCAAGGGAAGAGATGCACACGAGTGAAGAACGAGTAAAACATAGGAGGGGCTTCTTTTCCGGTGACACACGCCTTCTCTTCTTTCCTCTTCTATTCACTCTGTTTTCTCACACTCGAGTTCTACAGATTTACATGCCTTAAATAGGCCTCACGTACATACGGTTACACCACCTATGCACGCACCCACTACTGCTACATACTTTGACGGCCACTCCCTCTGATATGGTTTTTTCGGCCTCAACTACCGCGTTGTCTACCCACGTCACTCAGCCGCCTGCCCACACTACTCAGCCGTCTGACAACTGCTACAATTACCAGCCACCTGTCCATGCCGCTTAGCCGCTTACCCATACGGTGCAGTATGCTGACGA
The DNA here is from genome assembly GCA_017311315.1 of Dendrocalamus latiflorus. NCBI lineage: Eukaryota > Viridiplantae > Streptophyta > Magnoliopsida > Poales > Poaceae > Dendrocalamus > Dendrocalamus latiflorus. Next base: position 22,853,107 of record CM029626.1, on the reverse strand, counting down.
TTGCTACATTGACCAACAAACTGCTACAGTGACGAGCCACACACAGCTGCTAAGTACTCCTCGCAGCTATGACCATGACCACATACATCGACTCCATGCACAGGCACCACGACCATGACCACATGCTTCGAGTCCTCCAACTGTAGCTTCGACCACACCTCACGACCACGGCTGCTCGACCACGACTTCTCAACCACGTCTTGTTGATCACTTCACCGACTACGACTTGTCGACCATAGTTCCTCGACCATATCTTTGACCGCACAGGTCTTCAAGCATCGACCGTCTTATTGTAGTTGCGGCTATGGCTTTGACCTCAGTATCGACCATGCCTTCAACCATGGCTTCGACCATGGCTTGTCGACCACGCCTTCAACCATATCTTCATCCACTGTAGCTACGTCCACTGTGGCTATGACCACAGTGGCTACGACCACTGGATACGACCACTGTCTTCGACTGCGCCGTGTCGACCACTTCATCAACCAAGGCTTGTCGACCACAGCACCTCGACTGCATCTTCGACCACACAAGTCTTCAGCACTAACTGTCGACTGTAGCTACGACCATCGACCATCGACTACTGTAGTTACGACAACCGACCATCGACCACTATAGCTACGACGATCGACCACTGTAGCCACAATGATTTACCATTGACCACTGTAGTCACAACTATCAACTATCGACCACTGTAGCTACAACTATCGACTACTATAGCTATGACTATCGACCACAACACAGTTTGACTAATGACTATAACAGTACTCCTCTGAGTACTGACTGAGTCACTGTGGTTTTGACCACTCCTTCAACCACAGTCCGACCATGGCTTCAACCATGCCTTCAACCATGGCATCGACCATGACTTCGACCGGTTTGGAGTCTTCAACCACTCTCTAACTCCGGGTCTTCAACTCCTACACATACTCGGGACACACCGACTATGAAGTACTCGAACACACCAAGTATTCGACTATGATCACGCAGTACTCGAACACACCGAGTACTCGACTACGAAACGTAGTACTTGACTACGACCATGCAGTACTCGAACACACTGAGTACTCGACTACGACCACGCTCAACAACAAGATTATATCCAACACTATCGAGCAATTGGTATGCTATCCAGTCACATAAATATGAAACAACAGATTTAAAAGCTGCACCTCAAATTGACCTATTCATTTGTTGGCTCAAAAAAATCTTGAAGAAATCTATACAAGAAAAAACAAAGATAAGAATAGAGGGGAGGCATGGAAATACGACGGGGTGTAAAGACAGAGAGGGATGTGTAGAGGAAAGGGAAGGGAGAATGAGGCGACCACTGGCTTCAACTACGTCGTGTCGACCACTTCATCGACTAAAGCTTATCGACCACAGCACCTCGACTGCATCTTGGCCACACAGATCTTTAGCACCGACTGTCGACTGTAGCTACGACCATTGACCACTATAGCTACAATAACCGACCATCAACCATTGTAGCTACGACAACTGACCATCGACTGCTGTAGCTACGACAACTGACCATCGACCACAGCTATTGACCCTCGACCACTGTAACTACGACTATCGATCGTCGACCACAGCGTAGTTTGACTAACGACTATGATAGTACTCCTTCGAGTACCGACTGAGTCACTGTAGCATCGACCATGGTTCGACCACGCCTTCAACCATGGCATCGACCATGGCTTGTCGACCACGCCTTCGACCAGTCCGGAGTCTCCGACCGCTCTTTGACTCTAGGTCTTCAATTCCTACACATACTCGGACACACCGACTACACGGTACTCGAACACACCGACTACATGGTACTCGAACACACCGAGTACTTAACTATGACCATACAGTATTCGAACACACCGAGTACTCGAGTATGACCACACTCAACAACGAGATTATATCCAACACTATTGAGCAATTCGCAGGCTATCTAGTCACATAAATATGAAACAATAGATTTAAAAGATGCACCTAGAATTGACCTATTCATTTGTTGGCCAAATTTTTTTGAAGAAATCTGTACCAAGCAAAAACAAAGACAATAGAGGGGAGGCATGGAAATATGATGTGGGGGGGGGGGGGGTGTAAATACAGAGGGACGTGTAGAGGAAAGGGAAGGGAGAATGAGGAGTACACCAAGAGGATTGACGACCTCGTTGTGGCTTGCTGCTGGTGATTGCCACCTCATTGAGCCACTGCCCCCCACCAAGATTGCCGCGTCATGCCAAACGCCGAGCAGTCTCGATCTGCTGCTCCACCTCAAAACTCCCCAATGGCAATGCATGCCAATGAATCCCAGATGTATGACAAGGTCATGAGATGGGAAACGCAAAAAGTACATATGCAAGGATAAATTTCACAATTTGATGGCAAGAAAGAGGAAGAACTCACCCTACTCTAGTGCTTCTCCATCCCAAAACTTTCAAAATGGCCATGCATGTCAACAAAATCTAGATGGGTTGCAAGCTTATGAGACGGGGGTTCCGAAAAGCATACATGCAAGGATAGATTTTAAGTTTAAGGGGTTGATTTGGGGTATAGGAACACACCCTGTAGATTCATAGAGGGGCAACAGAGACCGGAGAGCAGAAGATGAAGGTACAGGAGCACGATCGAGCGAGCCGCCGTGGATGGGGAGTGAGAGAAGGACATTGGCTGATAGGATGGGTGTCTGCACAAGAGCTTATCAGAGTATCGTTATGGTAAGTGGAGCGGTAGTGGCAGCGGCCTGGGAGAGAGGAGAGGGAGAGAACGAGAGGAGTGAGCCGATCAAAGGGGAGGAGATAGAGGCACATGCAAGGAGGAACAAAGCGAGCGATGCACGAGTAGTTCTACCGGTTGGACTCACAGCGTTGGAGAGGAGAACACGGGTGACATAAGCAGGTAGAATAGTTGAGGCCCACTTTTTGCATCGCTACCACCATGAGCTCTGTCTTCGCCATGCGCTCCACTCTACATCGACGCTCCCAATTAGAAACAGAGGAGGGAAGTGAAGGCCATGGCGCCATCAGGTGGAGCTAGGGTGCCAGTGGGGAAGGTGAGGATGGTGACCAGATCTAGCTAGGGCCGACCAGATCCAGCCGCCGCTGGGTTGGATTTGGTGGGGGTAGATGGTGATGAACTCAGAGGTAGTGATGGTAGAGGAAGGGAAGGTCTAGGGGCAGCGCAGAGCTAGGTGGAGGTGGCAGGGCTAGCTAGGGTCGATCGGAGGTCAAGGGAGATCAAGGGGAGACAGGGAGGCTGCCGGCGGCGAGGATGGTGGGGTTAGCCGGGGCTGACTGGAGGTCGAGGGAGACCAAGGGGAGCCAGGGAGGCCGCCGGTGATGAGGGGGCTGCCAGTGTGGTAGATCGGGGCAGTGGTGTCTCCTTCCTACTAGAGGAGGCCTCGTCACTCAGGTGAAGGGGAGCGGGAGCGAGTGAGGGGAGCGACATCGATGGGTAAGGTAAAAGCGAAAGGGAGAAGGGCATTGCGTGAGAGTGGGAGGGAGAAGGGGATTCACTTGAGAGGGGGAGTTGAGATGTGCCTAAGAGAGGGGGAGGTTTTCTGGTCATCGGGAGCGGTTGTGGAGGAGACTGCGCGAGTGGGAGGGGATCGTGAGATCGGACGACTACAAAGAGTCGAAGGAGAATGGGCAGCTGGGAGACGAAGGAGAATGACAACCCACCACCAATTCCTCTTTATATAATAGTAGAGATTTAATCCACAAACCAGTTGTTCAAATAACCAAGCCATGCTAATTAAAACAACATCTCTATCTTTTATAGATTGTTTTCCTTGCCACGTTGCTCAACCCCTGGAGTGTCAACCATTGCCTTTGGTTGAACCACGCAGTTAGCAATTGTTTCCTAATCCAAATTCACATCAATTTTGTCAGACAAGTATGATAAAAGAACTTCCTGTTAAGAGTTGAATACAATATAGACTTATCAACCACAAACAAGCTATAAACAGAGAATCATCTTACACTATATCCATTGGTAGCTTGTCTCTCTGTCGACTATCGCACGCCTGGGGTAGTCCAGTTCACCTAATTCTCCATCTTACACTATACTTTATTCTTGTTCTTATTGTCTACCTAACATCTGTCTCTTCTCCTAGTGAAGCTCCACATCCCTCCTCTACTACCTGCCATTCGGGGATTGGTCATCCGGCAACTTGTGTTCTCGATGCCTTCGTCCACTTGCCCCTCACTTGTAGTAGCATCGCGTGTAATCTTGCTCGACTTCACTATTTGCTCGCGTGATTCTTTTGTGCCTACTGGCTAGAACATGTGTAACATACTTTTGTTTGTCTTGTAGCATTATTTGCTTATGTTTAATCCTAGAATATGATCAACAAACAAGGCTTTTGCATTACCCATATTCTACACAAGCCAGCTCGAAAGATGGCTCCACCAAAGCACACCACCCACTCACACACCACAAAGCCCTTCACTCGTACTAAGGCCCGCACAAGGAAGGGGGAGAAGGAGTAGGTGGTTGGCAAGAAATGACCAGTCGTCCGAGTTTCTTGGGAGGACCAGCAACCCAAGGAGAAGGCAAAGGACAAGGAGAGCACTGATGTTGTCGCCCGAAGCAGCAGTTGCAGACCGTTGTAGCCCCGAGGAAGAAGACATTGCCTTTCATATACAAGTGGTCCAGGTTTGACAAGTTCCACATCTTGGGGGCCATGTGCGAGCACATCACACAGCACGACTCATATCCTAACATGTCCCATCTATTCAAGGATCTTGCCTATACATTGTACAACTAAGACGACAAACACATCAACTTCAAGGAGAAAGTGTGCAAGCTAAAGGTGTGCTACAACATGGCTCGTAAGGAAGGTCCGCCAAGCAACATAGGCAAAGTCAAGATCTTATACGTCCGAGAATGTTTGAGGTCCGATGTCATCATCATCTTCCTTTGACCTCATCCTTGCAACTGTAGGGCATGTGTAGGAAGGTCCATGCAACCGCCATATACTAATGTGGGGATCAATCTTTGCATATGTTGCCTTTGCGATCAGCAATCTTCTTGATCAACCTAAAAGCATTGTTCTTGTAGTCTCTATGCATCATGAATGCCAGCACCGCATACCCTAGGCTCAACATGAAGATTGATCCCCACTGTAGTGGACGACCATTGTGTGGACGTTCCTGCACATGCCCTGCAGTTGGAGGTAGGAGGTCACAGGAAGGGGACAATGACATCGCACCTAGACATTCTTGGACATCAAAGATCTTAAGGCTATCTCCGTCTCTTGGAGGGCCTTCCTTGTGAGCCGTGTCATAGCATGCCTTTAGCTTGCACAATTTTTCAATGAATTCAATGTGTCCATCATCCTCATTGTACAATGTCCAGGAAACATCATCGAACAAACGGGACGTGTCAGGATGCAAGCTACACCACATGATATGCTTTCACATGGCCTCTAGAACCATGGACCACTTTGTGCGTGAAAGGCAATGTCTTATTCCTCGGAGAAATAACGGTCTGTAGTTGCTGCTACGGTGCAACAACATCGATGCTCTCCTTGACCTTTTCCTTCTCCTTCGGATGCTGGTCCTCCCAAGGAACTTGAGTGGCTAATTAGTTCTTGTTGGCCACCTTCTCCTTCTCCCACTCCCCTGTGCGACCTCAGTATAGGTGAGGCACTTTGGGTGTGGGAATGGGTGGTGTGCTTCGATCGAGCCATCTTCTCACCAAGCCTATGTAGAAGATGGATAATGCAAAAGATTGGTTAGTATATCATACTCTAGGAGTAAACACATGTAAGCAATGCTATAAAAGAAACAAAAGTACATTACTCACATTCTAGCCAACATGCACAAGCAAATCACGCGAGCAAAGAGTAAACTCAAGTTGGATAATGTGCAATACTACCGTAGGTGAGGGACAAGTGTACAAATGCATCAAGGAACAATTTGCCAGATGGCCATCCCTGAATGACTAATGGTAGAGGAGGCTAGTAGAGCTTTACTAGGAGAAGAGATAGATGTTAGGTAGGAACAACAAACAAATTGTAGCGTAAGATGGAGAATTAGGCAAACTAGACTAACCCCCAGGTGTGAGATAGTCGATGAAGAGGTACGCTACTGATTGAATGGATGAATCTATGTCCCTACTTGTTTCCCCTATTTATACTAGTTTGTAATCGTGCTCTCTGCTTGCCCCCAAAATGGCATGCATGATTCATTGGATTTCACCCAGATTGATTCCCTTAATTCTCTAGCCTCCCAAAAATATCTCTTAGTGTCTCTGGAGGCTAGGGTTCCATGACCGTTCCTCAGGCGATTTAGAGGGTGTCCTAGACCTAGACTCAATCTGGTTTCAAGGTGGGTTTCTTGGCTAGGAGGTGTCATCAACTGTAGGTAATTAGAACTCGTATGAAGTCTTGCACGGAATTGCTAATATGGTTGTAAACTCTAGCAATCACAAATGCAACATATGCTAAGTAGACTCAGTCTAAGGTTTCTGAGGTGGGTTTCTTGGCTATGTCATCGACTGTAGGTAATCAAAATTCATATGAAGTCTTACACGGAACTGCTAATATGGTTGCAAACTCTAGAAATTGCAAAGACATCATATGCTAAGTAATATTCTTGATCAGCATGAAGAGTTGTTCTTGTAGTCTCTACACATCATGAAAGCCAGCAATGCATACCCTATGCCCACCGCTATGACTTGTCAGCGTGTGCGTTTTGCAAAGGGGAGAAGGGGAAGTGGAAGGGTGATGTATCACCACCACCACTAACTCCTTTTTATGCATATATAATACTACCTGAATGCTCTTGCTTTGCTACGGATAAAAAATACATCATATTGCCCCTAGCATGTTGAGTTGATATTGTCGGGATTGGCCTGCCCAGCCCACATTCTAGGGTCTGCCTCTATACTCAGCCACATCGTGCCTCTGTTCCCTCTGCTCTGTCACAAGCTCTATGGATCATTGTTATTTTTCTATTTTTTCCTGTTAGAAAATTTTTAAGGAGGTGGAATTTGTTTGTTGTTCGATTGCTTTTTCTATTTTTGTTAGAGTTTTTTGGAGGTGGAAGGACAAATTGAGAGGGGTGGCATGCCATCACCACCATCATCACCGCCAACTCCTTTTATATTAGTACAATATATATAAACTAATTAACTGAATACATGTGCTTTACTACCGATACAAAAATCATTTTACCCTAATACAACGAGTCGTTGTTGCTGAGTTCATGCTGGTCCATATTGCGTCTCCACTTTCATCGTCGTGATCACCCTAGACCACACCTTTGGCTCCCGCACTACTACATACTGGCCGAGCTTCGCTGCACCCGTGTCGGCCTTTGCCATCATGCTCAACCTATGCTGCACGCTCGATCTTGCTGCCACGCCTGGCTTGCCTTGCCATCCTTGCGTCATGCTATTGTGGGAGTGGCCACCTCACTCAACAACAACTAAGATGATTGACCAGGCATAGGAGGTTGTCAGGATAAGAATAAAATTTATTAGAAGTTAAATTATTTGTTGGAGAGGCGATTTTGTTCTTTGTCATTTTCCAAGTTTGCTTCGTACGTATTATTTTCTAGTGTGCTTGGTATATCTTATTTTTTTGTGCTAATTCAAAATAGTAAAGAAGATTCTAACAAAAATTACATGACAAAATGGATATTTTCTCTAAAAAATAATTTCATAATTTTGTACCAAATTTTTTCACAGGACAAAGGGAAAATAAGGGGGTACACAAGGGTGGGGAATTACATTACCAAACTTACAAAAGGCATACTGAATAAACCTGTAAAACTTATATCATGTGTTATGAAAAAATTACAATAATTCTTTGAATGAATTGTAATATTTTGTCATTTCTTCTGTAGTTTTTTTTTCCAAACAAAAATTTAAAATAAAAATATACTAAACAATTATTGTTCCAAAAATTAAAGAATGTGATTTTTCATTAACATAAAAAGTGTGGTACAATGTTCCACATAGATTCAATTGTTATATGGAAGTAACTATGGGTCAACACACTTATATATTCATATTTTGGAACCTAATTTCCCTGCATTATGGAAACACAAATATTAAAATTGTGCAAAATATAACATTTGATTAATAAATCAAACTTTCACTTGGAAAAATTACACGTAAATCATCCTAAAACTTACATAAACTAGAGATGAATGTTTCATAATGATTTTATTTAGGAAAAACATCCATTTTTCAACCCTTAACTGTTTCTGTATTTCAACCTCCAACTTCAAAACTATTCACTTTCCACCTCCAACTAGCAAAACCAATGCAAACCACCCCCTCACCCAAAAACCACAGTTTTGACTGAGGTGGCATCTATGCGCTCAAGTTTTGATGACATGGCATACATGTGTACTTGTATAGTTGAGTCAACAAATAACTAAAGTAGATGGACCCACATGTCAACCTCTAATATTATATACTTTTTATTAAATTTATTCTAGCATGCATACATATATTACATACTTTTTTTACTTTAAAAATTAACTTTTTGAAAATTTAAGTCACATATCCAAACCAAAATTACATTGATATTTTTACCGGCCCAATGTTAGAAAGGGGGCTATAGAAGGGTGAGAAAACTTATAATTGATATTATATACTTTTGAATTAAATTCATTCTCGTATGCACACATATATTACATTTCCAAAATTTTAAATTACATATCTTGACCAAAAATCACATTTATCTTTTTAGTAGGCTAAGGAAAGGAAAAAGGAGAAGGGTGGGGAAACTTATAATTAATATGAATAACCATATTGAGAATATCAATGGTTCACTTGTGTTGAACAATTTTCAATTGTGTCGCGTTGATATTTGAGTTTGTGAAAGTTTACAAGGTTTCATATTTATTGTCCAGTTCAAGCGGCAGTACTAGCCTAGGGTTGGTAGTAGTACCGGCCTAGTGCTGGCGGTAGTACCGGCATGGTATCCATGGTACTATCTCAAGTGCGGTGCGATCGGATTATAGTTGATGGTAGCTATTTTTCCAAAAGGTCATTTTTCAGGTGTCCAGGTTTGGTAGTACCAGAGTGGATCTACAGTACTACCAGAGAGCAGTATGACCAAGCATTGGACGGCAGTACTACCAGGGCAGTAGTAATGACATAGTGCGAGCAGTCATACCAGCTCCCCTATTACTCGGGTTTGACCGAGTTGATTGGAGAGGTCCAATCGGCTAGTTAATGGCGGTCAAATTGGATTTACCTATCCGACGAGTTTGGATATTTGTGGGAATTGATCATTGGTTGAGTTGTGGAGTCTAAGCCATTGCATTTATGGTGCATGAAGCAATGAAAAATGTTTGGATTAACATGGGTCAAGCTGTGAAAACTTATGCTCAAAAATAGTTTCTTGGTCTTTGATGTGCAGAGTGCTTGAAGGCAGCTATGGTTGACGATGAGGATTGGGACTAGGTTTGGGAATGAGCTGAGATATGGTCAAGGAAGTCGGGTGAGATGGTTGGGCTCAAGCATGGCATATGAAAAAACAAGGGATGTCGAAGAGAAGAATTAAGCAATGTTTCATCTATGGTATGGTTGGTATAAGTGAGGCATGGTTGGGGAAATAGACATGGAGAGACTTACCGACGCTGAGCCATTTTTGAACCTACACATTGCAAGCATGAGGATTTCTTGCAAATGAAGAGATGACCATGCATTAGGCTTGGGGAAGATGTGAGGTCAACAATCAAGGCAAAGGTGTTTTGATGAGGAAGCTAAAATACTGAAAGTGGAAGTGAGACCAAAATCATGGCACTTGGAGGGTATTTAGAGAGCAGTTTAGGTCAAGAAATTGCCGAGGAGGACAAGTGGATGAAAGCTTGCTCCTTAGCGGGTTTGGACTTATGCGCTTTGAAAAGTGTACATAAGTCTTGTGTGAGTATAAAACCTGGGGTGCGTGGGGTTAGCGAATTTCCCTAGTTGTGCTAATAAATAGTATCTATTAGGATTAGATGTAGGCTAGTTGCCTCATCTATTTGAGTAGGAGAAGTAGGTGGCTCAGTTTTCCAAAAGTGCAAGTAGGACAAAAGGGAAAGCAACCATTCTCTCTTCTAGGGTTTGGGTGAGCACTCTTGGGTGAGAGAGCTCCATCCTCTATAGTAGAGTGGTTGTAAAATATTCATCTATAAGTTCCAATAGATAAACCTTTTCACCCTACATGGTGTGTTCTTGATCTTATTAATTTTGCGATTATTTTGGTTGGAGTTTTTGCTCTCTCTTCTTCCTTCTTGATCTTGATAGTTCCAAAGACATGTAATAGATGGAGATGCCTCATGAGGATCATATGCCATCTATCTAAAGACTAGCTGTAGTAAGATCTTCAAGTTTGCCTGATTTGACTTGATTTGGAGCACTTTATTGTGAAATCATGATATGAGGGTTGGCCTTGAATCTTTAAGTGCTCTAGCTTGCTGTGACATGTAGGAACCTATCTAGAGCCATCTTGGCTATCTTTAACCTATGAGCAACTCATAACTCAAGTTTGTGAGTTTTGCCTAGTTTTGGTGCAATCTTACTTGTCATAAGGAAATGTTGGAACTTTGGCCAAGATCCATGTACTCCTTAGATTGATTAGGTTTTTTAATATCCTTGGCAAGGCATGTGCAAAGTCTCAAGTCATTTGCTTGTGTTTTGAGGATTGCACTCTTTTTCGTTTAGGCTCAGGCTGGTTTTCAGTTATGTGAATAGAGGGGCAATCATACCGCCCTAGGCCTATGGTATTACTGGCCACCAGTCATAACGGCCTTCACCCGGGGTCATATTGCTTAGCTATAGTACTGCTGGTCACTGCACTGTGGTTGTACCGGCCCTAAAGTTTGAATTCGGTTTTGCTTCCGTGGTTGTGTGAGTTCTTTGTGGATAGCCTAAACTAATCTTCATAGCTTCTCGTAACTAGTGGAATGAAAGTTTTAGCATACGATTTGGGGAGGTTGAAATTGAAGGCATTATTCACCCTCCACTGGTTGCTATCTTGGGTCCTACAAGTGGTATCAGAGCCCCGCTAGCTCTTTTGATTGATCTTAACCGGTCTAAAAGCAATGGCATTAGATCGGTATTCCACCAAACCACCAGTCTTTGAGGGTATGGATTTTCTCTATTGGAAGGCTTAGATAGTAGCATATATTCAAGCTCAAGGGCAACCCATTTGGGAGAAAGTCAAGGGACCCTATGTTGTGCTTACCGAGACCAAATCACTCTGGCAAAAACTATAGATGTGGCGTAAACAACAAGGATGACTTCTACTTACGAGATCTGGAGGACCCTGGCTAATTACCATGAGGGCTCCACAGTGCTCAAGGAAGGAAGACATAACTAATTCAAGGAGTACTCAAAGTTGAGCAAAAGTCCGATGAATCTTTGGATGAGTTATTTTCTAGGTTCACCAAGATTCACAGCAACCTTCGTATGGTTGGTTTAACTTATTTTGAGTCTAAGAATGCATGCCAAGTACTTGGTACCCTAGATGTGAATGTTGGGGGATGAAGATTACATCCCTCGATGACAACACTATTATGAGTGAGCTTACCTTGGATAAGCTCTATTTGTAGTTGAAGACGCATGTGATTGACTTCATATATCTCTCTCTAAAATAGAGTCAATGGTTCTTGTGATTGACCCTGTGAAGAATGGCTCTTCTTATTTTGTCTTGTTTGCTTTGCATGAGTTGAGTGGTGAGCAACTTGAGAAGCTACCTGAGAAAGACTTAGTCCTCATATCCACCAAATTCATAAAAGCTTATCGCAATATGAGGAATTAAAAGAGAGGAGATCCCTTCTTCTGCTTTGAGTGTGGTGAGCCAAACCACATTTGGGCAAATTACCCCAATCTAAAGGACAAGGAGGAGAAAGAGTACCGCAAGTCTTCTCGAGCTTGTTATGATAAGAAGAAGCCCAACTGCCACAAGTTCATCAACCGGGTCCTTGCTACTCTTGAGGCTGTCAACAAGAGCGATGTGGACTGAGAGACTGATGACGACACAAATTATTGGAGAGACGAGAAGAAGAAGGAGATCATAGACTTCATCAGCATGTGCTTCATGGCACTTGAGGACACCGCTGAGGGCAACTTCGAGGACACATCTGACGATGGTTCCATCCTTAGCAATTTCGATGAGGTTTGCCCTTCTACCAAGGATATGAAATATGCAAACATTTACTATGGTAGATAACTTGAGAAGAAGTGTAAGAAAATTGAAAATCAGGATTGTGTGATTGATAGCTTGTAGAAAAATTTTCTAGGCTTAGAGCTTTAATTCCTGATGATGAAAATTGTTATTATTGCCTTACTTTGCATTCTAAGTTGGACAAGCTCAGGACTTTATATTCTTCTATTGTTAGCCAACTCATAGATGCTAAGGATAAATTAGTAACATTGAAGACTAGAATTGATCATGTTAGCATAGTCATTGTTGCTTTGAATGCTATTGCTTTGTCTTGTTCTAACTATGCCTTATTGAACTAAAATTTGAAAGTACCACCAAAACCTTGCTTCAGTTTTGTCCTAAGTATTTATGTTCTCAATGTGAGTTTAGAGAGTAAAAATTGAAAGAATTGATTGAATTGCTTCATCTTGCTAAAATTGAATCTTGTGAAAATTTTCCCAAGCTCACTAATAAAATTGAAGCTCTTAATAAGATACTTAAGGAGAAAAATAATAAAATCTTGTCCATGTTTGCATCTAAAAATTCCATTGATTATATTGTTTGTGCATTTTGTGTTGAGATTATAAATGATTTCGTAATGCATGACGCTTTTAGAGTCAGGTTTGAGAAGCAGTTGGATAAGATTAGATATTCTTCTTGTATGTCTTGTAAGGCCTTGAAACTAGAGGTAGACACCTACAAGACAAAATATGCTAGGGCAACCAAGAACCTTGAGTGTGCTTCATGTGCAATCTGTAACAGCCCAGCTGCTTATTTCAAAATTTCGATAAAAAATAATTTAATTTAATTTAAAATAAAACAAGTGTTCTTTGGTTGTCTAAATTTTGAAGAGATTTTATTTGCCTGTTTTTAGCTTTTTTTTAAAAAAGGCTTTTGTTAGAAGTAATTTAACTAAAAACATAAAATTATTATTAAATAAAAGGTATTTGTAATTTTTATAAAAATACTATTTTAAATTAAGTATTTTAAAACATTTGGATTTTATTTGGATTTTCTGTGATTTTCTAAGATTTATTTGGAGTTATGTGGATTTTATTTGAAAACCTAGAGTAAGAAAATGCGCTTTAAATATTTTATTAAAGCTAAAAAGAGTTTATTTTGCTTTTCCTAAGATTCCCTAAAATTATATTAATTTTTGAGAATTTTTTGGATTTAAAAATCAATTTTAAAAGTCAAAAAGGTATTTTGTAATATTTTCAATGGCCAAATTTAAATTAAAATATTTTTCTAAAAGTGTAAAACATTTCCATGAAGAGGGCGCGCTCCAGCGGCCAGTGTATTTTATCTCCGAAGCCCTCCAGGGCGCCAAGACGCGATATACCGAGCTCGAGAAGCTTGCTTACGCGCTGATCATGGCCTCAAGAAAACTCCGACATTACTTCCTGGCGCACCCGATAACGGTGCCATCATCGTTCCCTCTGGCAGAGATGCTGCACAACAAGGAGTCCACGGGGCGAATTGGTAAATGGGCGGCAGAGCTAGCCCCATTCTCCCTAACGTACGCCTCTCGAACGGCGATCAAGTCTCAAGTTCTGGCGGACTTCCTCGCGGAATGGACCCCTCCAGCTCAGCCCGCCCTCCAGGTCGAAGACTCGGTGTGGACACTTAACACCGACGGAGCGTACGGTGTTGCGGGCGTAGGGGTGGGCGCCGTTATCACCACCCCAGAGGGGCAGCGCCTGTTGTACTCGGAGCGCCTAGTGTTTCCAGCTACGAACAACACGGCCGAATGCGAGGCGTTACTCTTCGGCCTAGGGAAGCTCAAAGCGATGGGAGCGAGGTGAGCCCTCGTCCGCACTGATTCCCGGTTGGTGGCGGGCCATGTGGACAAGTCATACCAAGCCAAGGACCCGGAGCTAACCAAGTACCTAGCAGCCGTACGAGCGAAGGAACGACACTTTTTGGGTGTCACGGTGAAGGCCATCCCTCGAGCAGACAACGAGCAAGCTGACGTCCTGGCCAAGGTTGCCAGTCAGCAGCTCCCAACTCCCGAAGGGGCATTTTACGAAATACTGCCAGCGGCGGGCATAGCGCAGGATAATCGGGATGCGGCCCTCGTCCACCGGATCACCCATAAGGGTGACTGGCGGGAACCCCTCCTCGCTTTTCTGCAGGGCATCGCGGAACCGGATGACCCCTCCGAGCTCCGGCGTTTGCAACACCGTGCTAGGTCCTACCAGGTGCTCGACGGGGCGCTCTACAAGAGAGGGGTCTGCGCACCGCTCCTGCGATGCCTCCCGCGCGAAGAAGGAAAGCGCCTCCTCACAGAAATTCATGCGGGTCTCTGCGGCTCGCACCTCCAACCAAGGTCTCTGGTGGGCAAGGCATTCAGGCAGGGTTTTTATTGGCCAACAGCCGTCGTGGATGCCCAGGATCTCGTGCGCTGTTGTCAAGGTTGCCAGTGGATGGGCAGGGCTATCCACAGGCCCCCGACAAGCCTCCATCCCATACCCCCGGTATGGCCGCTGGCGCGGTGGGGCATCGACATCGTAGGACCACTTCACAGGGCCCCAGGAGACCTGCGATTCATCGCGGTCGCTCTGGAGTACTTCTCCAGGTGGCCGGAGGCAGTAGCTCTGGCCAAGATTACCTCGGCAGCTCTGCAGCGCTTCCTCTGGCAGAACGTCATATGTCGATTCGGCATGCCTAGGGAGATCACCGTCGACAACGGTCTGCAATTCGATGCAGCCCCATTCAAAGAATTCTGCGGCAACATGGGTATCACCCTCCGGTTCGCTTCGGTCGGATACTCACAGTCCAACGGGGCGGTGGAGCGGGCAAACGGCGCTATCTCCACCGCAATCAAGAAGCGCCTCATCGGACTACCAAAGGGGAAGTGGCCGGGCGAGCTTCACAGTGTCCTCTGGTCCCTTCGCACAACAGTCACACACCCAACGGGGTTCACGCCATTCAAGCTCCTCTTTGGTGACGAGGCGGACACACCTGAAGAAATAAAGGCTGGCTCGCGGTGGGTCCTCGTCCAAGCACCAGACGACGAACGCCAATTGTCCGTGGATCTCCTTGACGGAGACCGGGCAAGCGCAACACAGCATGTCATAAAATGCGCACGTCAGATGGTGCGCGGTCGCAATCGTTCGCTGTACCCGCGCAAATTCAGACCAGGAGACCTCGTCCTTAAGATGGCACTCCACGCGGAGACGGTAGGCAAGCTCGAGTCCAAATGGGAGGGCCCGTACATCGTCGCGGAGGCCCTACAGAAGGGAGCGTATCGCTTAGCCACCTTGGAGGGGCACACGCTCCGCCACACGTGGAATGCGGACTGGATGCGGCGGTACTACGCCTAAATTGAGCACACGAGGGCAAGGGCCTTCCACGGCTTTGGCAGACGCGAGCAACTAGCGGTTAGTACCTCAACCCTTGTAACCACTCACCCGCACAAACGAGAATTTAATAAAGTGCATCGTTCATGCAAAATCTCTCGTTTTCATACCAAAAGCGCACGAAGGATCACCTTCGTGTACACTGTGCATGAATAAAGACGCCTGGGGGGACGCCTCTGCGCGCACTCTACGGAGTCTAAATAAGACGTAGGGTCGAGGTTCGCCTCCGCACACAATCTCACCGCCTGCAACGCGCGGAGGTCCGCCTCCGCGCGCAGTCCACGGACTCTAAATAAGACGTAGCATCGAGGTCCGCCTCCGCACGCACTCTACGGAGTCTAAATAAGACGTAGCGTCGAGGTCTACCTCCGCACGCACTCTACGGAGTCTAAATAAGACGTAGCGTCGAGGTTCGCCTCCGCACACAATCTCACCGCCCGCAACGCGCGGAGGTTCACCTCCGCGCGCAGTCTACGGACTATAAATAAGACGTAGCGTCGAGGTCCGCCTCCGCACGCACTCTACGGAGTCTAAATAAGACGTAGCATCGAGGTCCGCCTCCGCACGCAACTCTACGGACTCTAAATAAGACGTAGTGTCAAGGTCCGCCTCCGCACGCACTCTTCGGAGTATAAAAAAGACGCGGATGCCATCTCTGTGCACTTTACGGAGTATAAACAAGACGCGAACCCCGCGCACGCACGGGCGTTGCCCCAGTGTGTACTCTCCGGAGTATAAAAAAGACATGGATGTCGATCCCACACACTCTCCGGAGTATACAAAAGCCGCGGATGTTATCCCCGCGCACTCTACGAAGTATAAACACGACGTGCGTACTCCCCGGAGTATAAACAAGACGTGGTCGAGGTTCCCTCGCGTGTCTACTTCGACTAGGCGCCAGCTCCGCTGCCACCACTTCGAAGGTAGGGGATGGAGTGCTCGCACGTCTATTTTGACTAGGCGCCAGCTCCGCTGCCACCACTTCGAACGGTAGGGGACGGAGCGCTCGCGCGTCTACTTCGACTAGGCGCCAGCTCCGCTGCCACCACTTCGGAGGGTAGGGGACGGAGTGCTCGCGCGTCTACTTCGACTAGGCGCCAGCTCCGCTGCCACCACTTCAAAGGGTAGGGGACGGAGTGCTCGCGCGTCTACTTCGACTAGGCGTCAGCCTCGCTACCACCACTTCGAACGGTAGGGGACGGAGCGCTCGCGCGTCTACCTCGACTAGGGGCCAGCTCCGCTGCCACCACTTCGAAGGGTAGGGGACAAACCGCTCTCGCGTCTACCTTGACTAGGCGCCAGCTCCGCTGCCACCACTTCGAAGGGTAGGGGACGGAGCGCTCGCGCGTCCACTTGGGGTCCGAGGCGCAAACCGTTCGCAAGCCTGTTTACTACTATCCAAGCAAAGGGCGACATCAAGCCTGGATACCCATGCCTTACATGACCCCCCAGCTCACAACATATTACATAACAAAAAGAGCACGGGAGAGTTGTCGCTTAGCCCGAGTAAGACAGTTGCATTACAGAAGCATACATATGCGCAACGCGGAACGCGCCAAAACCCGGAATCATTCCTACGAGTCCGCACCATCTTCGCCGCGACGAGTGCCCACACCTCCTTCGTTGCGCTGAGGGACCTCTTCGAGCCAGCGAAGCACGTCCCCCTCGTTCCGCAGCGTCCACCGTAAAGCAACCGTGGCGCCGCCCTCCCCGATGTAATTCCAAATCTGGTCATGGAAGTTTCGGGTGGCGGGCTGGGCGGCGCGAACGGCATCAGATATCACCCCGGGCTGGGTAGGCAAGTCAAGCTGAGGGTTCGCTAGCTCACTGACATGCTCACACCCACCGGCGTGCAGCAAGGCGAGGGCAAGGCCAGCACTCATGTAGCCGCAGTGGGTGCCGAAATCCTTGGCGCCGGGAAGGGCGATGCTCGAGCCCTCCTCGATTCGCCCAAGCGTCTCCATCAGGTCCTGGCGGCTATGAGTGGCGTCCTCCATGTGCACGGAAAGCCCCCGGAGGGCCCGCTCCAACAACTCCATCGCACTCCACGCGGAGGCACACGCGTTGTCCCAGGATAACGCCTTCTCAGCAACGGAGGAGTAAGCTGTTCCTTCTCCACCTCTAGCGCGGAGATTCGCTGAAGAAGGGCGGTCTGCTCCTCCGTCGCAACGCGCTGAGCTCTTCACGTTCGTGCCCACCAACTGCGCGTCGTCGATAGCCTTGTCCCTCTCCGCCATCAGCACCCGAATGTTCGTCTTTGGCGGCGTTGGCGTCATCCGCGGCGCGCAGCTGGTCCTCTAGTGCCCTCCTTTTGCGCGCGCAAGTCTCCTCGAGGGCTTTGCTAATTGCAAGTGTCTACACGAGCGTAACAACAAAGGTTATCCATTAGATAAGCAAAGGATATGCAGCGAGAACAGAGACCGTTACTCTCATCTCCGAGGCATCCAGCGCGAGCGCCAAAAGGTCGCCCCCACAGGACTGCAGCGCCTGCCGATCTTGGTGGCTGCCAGCATACTCTACCACCTCGCTCCAGGCGCGAAGCGTCTCCTACCGAGGGATGAAGTCGGAGATGCCAGGCCCTAGAGCCTCCGCCTCAGCGCCTTCGGCAACAGTTGGGGCACACACAGTCCCCCGCTCAATCAGGCCGGCGACATCGCGGGCTCCCCCATTGCTTGATTCTTGTCCTCGTCTGGGAGACCTTGTCTCGCCTGGTGTCGACGGAATAAGCGAGAAATCGGGGAGAGTTTCGCGAAGTCGCGGGAGGAAAACGAACTACACCTACCTCCAGTACCCTCTACCGCGGCCTCCACCTGGGCCATGAGCACCTCGCTGGCCTGAGGAGCGACAACCCTCCCGGCTTCAGGAGCATCCCCGCTAGCTGTCAGGACCTCAGTCACTAGGCCTGCCACGCTGAACCGGCCCCTCGAAGATGGTGGCGACTGCACCCGAGGCCGTTTTGCCTTCGGAGTCGTCGGTGAAGCCTCCGTCGTTACCTTGGCAGCCGTGGAAGCCGTCGTCAGCGACAACACTGCGGTTGCCGCTGGAGGTGATGAGGCGTCATCTTCAAGAACGACGAGGCGTGCGCCCGTCGCCTCGCCACCATATACGGCCTCGTCGGGAGTTACGTGCCTCCCCGAACCGGTCGATCCGAGCCCAGCGCCCGTCTCGCCCCCCATCCTCACGCTCTCGGTCGGCGGCACGACCGGCGAGCTCAAGGCAATGGTCTCCGATTGGACCTCGCATCGAGAGGATGGCGCCACCGCCGTCGCGCCGCTCGGCGATTCCGCAGGCACCGGGCGCTCCGAAACGGGAATTTCCAACACCTCGCATACCCGGTTAATCCGCCCTTGCTTTGCCAAGGAAGTTGCGGACTCACGGGCCTTGTGCTCCTTCGCCGTGTACGGCCCAACAACCAAACAACCACTGCGCGCTCCACATCTTCTAACCGGCGTACTGCACACACAAGTGGAGTATCATACCTAAGGGTTTGCAACCACCCAGGTGGTACTTGGCCTATCGCAGGAATACTTACAGGGCGTGGAGGGCCTATGGAGCGAAGACACCCCCGGGTGGATGCCGTCCTTCCGGTCGGGCCCCCGCCACTCGTACTTCCAGTTACAAGAAAGCGGGGATATCCCGTACATGGTGAACTCCTCAGCGAGGTCACGCATGTTGAACCGGAGTGCGACCCCAGCAAGTCTCCGCGCCTGTTGCTCGTCGCTGGGCCGAGGCATCACATCCGGACAGCGGTCGAATGATATCGGCTCTCCCCGGCTTCGGAGGCCGCTCGTGCTCGTCACGAGGTAGTAGAACCACCGCCGTGTCCAACCGGACTCCCACTTTTCCCGCGTAGCCAACGCGGGAAACAAGTGCGAGCACTCCAGCCTCAGCACGAAGTCCACGCTGCCGAAGTTTGAGTAAGCCCCCCCTTCCACTCTATTCGGTTGGCACCGTGCGTCATGCAGGATGGCAAAAACTCGGCGCTGGGATGAGTACCCTCCGTCCGCATCGCCCAAGTAAAGATGGCCAACCGAACGATCACGGCCGGAGTCAGCTGCGCCAACTCCAACCCATACACTCGCAGCACTTCGCGAACAAAGTATGTCGCCGGGATTCGGAGCCCGGCGTCGAAGAACGCCACGAAGACGACCGCCTCCGACTCTCCCTGGTTCGACTCCGTTTCGTCAGGCCCGGGCAAACGAGCCCCGGCACGTTCCTCCAGCTTCTTCTCCCGAAGAAGGGTTTGGAGGGCCTCCTCCGTGACGCGGCTCCGCCCCAGCACACGGGAGCAGCGACCCTTAGACCTCTTCATGGCATCCCAGCGACGGGTGGTTTGCTTCCTGTCGCGCGGAACTAGGCGGTACTCTGCCGGTGGTGGCGTCAAGCAGCGTTGGCTCAACGAGGCGCTCTCACTAAGGCGACGCGCAGGATCGTCAAGGGCGGCACCCCTGTTAGCTGGGAGGTCGTCGCGCGCAGCCATCCCTCTCTTTCCACGACGGCGGACAGGCACGGAGGCGAGAGTAGCAGCAGGATGCGCAAGAAAAATGGGAACGAACGCACAAGCAAGCAAGCAGCCAAGGGGAACGATTGCATGCCCACAGTGGCGACTTATAAAGCCCCCCGTCTCCTCCGCAGGCAGAAGGTCGAATGACAGAATTACAACGGTTCGGCCACCCACGATCAGGCAGTGCAACCGCTGGCAACCGCGACAGGCGGCGGTAGGTGGGTGATCAGCGCGCAATGCGCTGATACACTCCTGCCGCGTGGCGACTTTCCCTGGGGAAGAGGCGAACGGCCGTGGTCGTGGGAACGCTGGCATTCCACGACGCTCCATTTACAGCCGGCCGCGTGCCCACATCCAGTGCAGGGTAGACGGAGTAGCCGCGCCAGCCTGCCCCTGACAAAGGCCGGCGCGATTCCAGGCGTCATTAAAGTGCACTCCCGGGCCACGCAACCGTCTCCCCGCGCTGGCGCTACATCATGCGGAGCATTTCCCGAGACTCGGCTGCCCGGGGCAGCTGGCCAAGTTCGCCTCGCGCCCACAAATATCTGGAGCGCGAAGTAGGGCACGCCCAGACCTCGGCCCCGTCGAAGCCTTCGCCCTGCCCTGTGCCTTCGACGACGAGGCCGCGCCAGCTCCGTGAGCGGAAGCCAGCCCGCGCACAAGCACGAGCGGACGTGCGAACGCAAGTGTGTATCTAGGTCATCAAGGATCACAGGCCAATGGGACGGAGGGGGCCAAAGGGCTCAGCGGCATGGCTTCGGCCTGTGAAGCCCTTCACCATGAGAGGCTCCTGTTGTAGGGGTGGCCCCCACCTAAGCCCAGTAGGCCTGTTAGAAGGACATATGTAATGACACAAGTGCCCTTGAGGGGAATACTCATGTGTAAGGGTATAACTGTACAAGCACTCACCATTTGGATATATATGTGGCATAGGCCACGGGGAGGACCCCGAAGCCATTCACTCACTCAACTCCCCACTACCACACACTCTCTCTCTGTTTGGTCTGTAACCACAACAGGTATCAATTCCATAATTGATTTCTTTCTGTCTTGCTTTGGATCTCTTTCCTAGAAACTCACGTTGAGAAAGGTAGAGTAGTGCTCTTGTGTCGAGTTTGAGCTTTATCTTGTTTGCACTCTTTTGGCCTTTTGTTTATCTCATTTCACTTCTTGAGGAGAGTTTGAGGTTATTTGTCTTTCCTACTTGGTTTGAGGGGGAGTTTGAATCTTTATTGCATTTATTGTAAGACATTGCATATCTAAATTTCTACACCTAGAACTAGCTAAATATCCATGGAGCTCTAGTTATTACTCATGTATGATGTGCTATCATGAAGTTGCTCATTACCATATTTTGAGCCAGTTTAGCTTAGCTTTTACCATACTAGTAAATTTGAATTACAAGTGGTATTGCAAAACTTGAATTAAAGCATGTCAATGGTTGATCTCATGATTGGTTTTGTTTTAGTGATGTTTTTATGATTCATGCCATGTCAAATATGCTCTATTGAATCTAAAATCTAAATTAAGCTTTAGATTGAGCTATGCTATGTTTTTTGTTGAAACATGAGTTTATTTCTCCTAGTATTTTGTAACTATGGTCGGTATTGCTTACAGACTCAAGAGTAGCTCATTATTCTTAAACTAGAAACTAACATGAAAAATGGTCTCTTTTATGTGTGAAAAACTAATTTCACCAATTCTTTCTCATAAGATGACTTACCATTACATTAGACATGAACTTAGAGGGTGTTTTGGATGACCATGATATAGAGGGTGTTTTGGATGACCATGATTTAGAGGGTGTTTTAGATGACCATGATCACTCTCTAAAGATAATCACTTGGGATGGTCGGCAAAGACTTGAGATATACCACATGGCTAAGTAAATGTGAAGAAAACAAAAATTATGAAAAATAGTTAAAGCTTAGGAGTCAGTTGTGGATGGCTCCTAGTCTAGTTTATTAAGATAAAACCAAAATATGATTTCATAAGTGCTAAATATGCTATTTATGCTAAATTCTATGTGCTTGAACAAAATGATTTAATAATGAACTTGTAGCATTTTAAATGATTCAATTATAGCTTTTTTTGTTCTATTTAGCATATTGATATTGCTTGTCTCATATTTGGATACCTTTGGCTAAACTAGAATTTTTGATTATTTTAACATGTACTCAAATTGACTTAATTCATCATCTTGTGCTAGTTTGGCTATGCTTTGCTATATATGAATTGTCATGATCTAGATAGCTTTTACTCATCATGTGGCTTATGGCAATTTTTTTTGAATCAACATGGATAATCTTCATAGCTCCTTACTAAGATTAAATGAATAAAAATGCAATCATTCCATTTGCATCGTGCTCTTTCTTATGCTTTTATTTGATCCCTCCATTTTGTCAAAAGGGGAGAATTTGTCTGTTGCATCATTTGCATAAATTTAATAAAGAAAAATTTGAAACTTGATGAATTCATTATCATAGGGGAGAAATATGCCCAAAAATGCTCATTTCAAGTGAATTTGCATAGAGAGGGAAAAGTTTGCATGAAAGGAGGGGCTAAAAAATGGTTTTTGAGCTTTTCTTGAGCTTTTCTTAATCTTTGTGATCTCTTCTCACCATGACTATGGTTAAGTAGAACAATTGTTCTTTTATATGGATCTAGAGTGAGATTTCCCATATTCTTGGTAAAGTTGAAGCTTTTGTTTGTGAAAACTTGCTCTTTCTAGTTGTTTCACTTCATTTCATTCTCACTTGGTAATTTTCAATCTTGTTTGCATCTTATGGATCAAGTGGAGCTTTCTTTCGCAAATAGTTCGTGCTTTTCAAATATTAACTTGATTGTGCTCTCATTTATATTTTTAAGGTATTACCAATGTGTTCATCAAGGGGTAGATTGAAGAACCGTGTTGAGGATATCAATGGTTCACCCGTGTTAAACAATTGGCAATCGTGTCGAGATTTGAGTTTGCGAAAGTTTACAAGTTTTCATTCTTGTTGTCCAATTTCAAGCTATAGTACCAGCCTAGGGTTGTCGGTAGTACTGGCTTGGTGTTGGTGGTAGTACTGGCATGGTAGCCAAGGTACTACTGCAAGTACAGAGCGACCAGATTATAGTTGGAGGTAGCTATTTTTCAGAGAGGGTCATTTTTGGTGTGTTTAGGTCTGGTAGTACCAGAGTGGATCCATGATACTATCAGAGAGGGTGATATGATTGGACTTTGAATGACGGTACTACTAGAGCAATAGTATCATCGTCGTGCGAGCGGTCATACCAGCTCCCTTGTTACTAGGGTTTGACCAGGTTTGCTGGAGCGATCTGGCTGACCAGTCAATGGTGATTAGATCGAAATTGCCCGAGAATATCCAATGGGCCCGGCTAACCAGTCAATGGTGCATGAAGCATGTTTGGACTAACGTGGGTCAAGTTGTGAAACTTGTGTCTAGAAATAATTTTTTGGTCTTTGATGTGTAGGGTGCTTGAAGGCAGCTATAGTCGACAGCGTGGATTAGGACTAGGCTTAGGGATGAGTTGTGGTATGGTCATGAAGCCGAGCGAGATGGTTGGGCTTAAGCATAGCACAGATATGTTGAACGGAATGTTCGGGCAACGATTCATTGAATGGTGCAGTCGTGCAAGTGAGGCATGGTCGGGAGGAACCAACATAGAAAGACTTGCCAATGCATAAGCCATTTGGTGAACCTACACATTGCAAGCATGTGAATTGCTTGCAAAGGAAGAGATGATCATGGGCTAAGCTCGAGGACGAGGTGAGGTCTATGGTCAAGGTGAAGGGGTTTTGGCAGCGAAGCCAAACATACCAGAAGTGGCAAAGAGTTCAAAATCACATCGCTTGGAGGGCGCTTGGAGAGCGGTTTAGGTCAAGGAATTACCGAGGAGGCCAAGTGGAGGTAAGCTTGCTTCTTAGTGGTTTGGACTTATGCACTTTGAAATGCATGTGTAAATCTTGTGTGAGCATACCTAGTGTGTGAGGTTAACAGATTTTTCCAATTGTACTAATGGATAGTATCTATTAGGGTTAGATGTGCATTGGTTACCCCATCTATTTGAAAGGGAGAGATAGGTGCCTAGGTTATCCAAGAGGGCAAGGAGGCCATAAGGAAAAGCAACCACTTCTCTCTTGCAGGATTTTGGTGGGCCCTCTTGGGTGAGAGAGCCCTGCCCTCTATGGTAGAGTAGTCATAAAACATTTATCTACAAGTTGTAATATATCAATTTTTTCATCCTACATTGTGTGTTTTTATCTTGTTAGTTTTGCACTTGTTTTGGTTGAAGTTTTGGCCCTCTCATCTTCCTTCTTGATCTTGGTGGTTTCAAGGATGTGTAAGGGATAGAGATGCATCATAAGAATCATATGCCTTTTATGTAGGGACTAGCTATAGCAAAATCTTGAAGTTTGCTCGGTTTGGCTTGATTTGGAGCACTTCTTGAGAAATCGTGATCCTAGGGTTTTGACCTTGAATCTGTGTGTGCTCTAGCTTACTGTGATATGTGAAAACCTATCTAGAGCCAACTTGGCCATCCCTAACCCACGAGCAAGTCATAACTCAAGTTTATGAGTGTTGTCCGGTTTTGGTGCAATCTTGCATGTCACAAGAAAAGGTTAAAACTTTAGTCAAGATCCGTGCGATACTTGGATAGATTAGGTTCCTAATATTCTTGGTAAGGTGTGTGCAAATTTTTAAGTCATTTATACTTGTATTTTGAGGATTGCACTCCTTTTGGTTTAGGCTCAGGCTGGTTTCCTATTATGTGAACATGGGTGCAATCATACTGCCCCAGGCCTGTGGTATTACCGGCTATTGTTCATACTGACCTTCACCCGCTGTCATACCGCTCTGCGGTACCACCAGTCACTACATTGTGGTAGTACAGGCCATGAAGTTTGAACTCTGTTTTGCTTTCGGGGTTGCTGTCGGGGCTTGCGGGGGCCATGATGGCACAGGCGCGACAAGGCCGGACCATGGCGGCACTGTGCGCGCACGAGGGAGGCAGGCCCGAGGTGCTGCCATAGCAGGGCACTAAAGACGAGGTCGACGTTGTTGAGGTCGAGGCGGTCGTCGTCCTCTCTGGTCGCTAACTAAAGGAGAGGGAGAGAGGAAGAGGAGGGAGAAGGAGCTGCGGCCGGGGAGACGGTTGGAATGGTTTTTCTTTTATTTTCCCTTTTTTTTCTTCCTTTTTTGAGAGGCAAGAGCAAATTTGAATCTAAAACCTTTGAATTTGGGGAAAGACTTTGAACCTTCTTGGGCTAGCACATAATTTTCCAAAATGGGATGTTACAACCAGATGTCGTATGCCGACGTGAGATGAGATATGCGATCAAACTCACTTCAGCTAAAACCCTGAATGATGATGTTCCTTACATTAGCGTTTGCCTCAACATCTAGCATATTCATAACTGTGATGTTATCATCTGTAGGAACAACAAACTAAGTATTAAACTTTTTCTAAATCGCATAACCTTAAACCTGAATATAAGACTCTATTCTACTCTTCCAAAAGGGATAGTCGACTCCATCAAAGATAGGAGGCTCCGTGGAATAATTATCTACTGCCATGGCTCCTAAGACCAATTAAGATCTATAAGAAGAGCTAACTAGGCTATGATACTACTTGTAGGACCAAAGATGGCAACAGAGGGGGGGGGGGGGTCAATGATGCCTTAACATTTTTTTCAAGTATTCAACTATCCTTTACTCCTATAGCTATAGAACTATGAAGATTATAATAGAAATCTAACACAAAACTCAGCTGAAGAAATCAGGAAAATCGGTAGTACTTTTTTTATAACTGCGGTAGTACCTTTTTTTAAAGTACCACAATTATAAAGGTGGTAGAACACCAATGAACATGTCCCAAAAACTCTTGAAACAAGAAAATACTTGTTGAGACCAAAATCAAACAAAACCAGGTTTCAACCAAAACTTGTTGAGAACATGTGCCTAGATGATTAGAGATTAATGTCAAGAGATTATCTCGATCTCATTCACATCCTTGGCACAGCAAGATCAAGAAGAGAGGAGAAGATATCAAAATCAACCAAAACAAGAACAAATCAATCAAAACAAGAGATAGTCAGGGAGATAATCAGATATTGATGTATTGCTACTTGAAGAGGTAAGTTTTATAGCCACGTCACCTTAGAGGACAGAGAGCACATCAAGTACTCCACTCTCAAATCCTAACCCCAAACAAGAGAGTGCATGATAGAGGGGTTGGATGGTTAACCACATGTTTCTATCCCAACCCCTTTTATAGGTGGGCTAACCAGCCACCTCTAACCCTTAGTGGACACTATATACTTAGCACAATAGAAAAAAAGCCGTTAACCCCATATACACGGTTTTACTCACACATGTTCACTTATACACGCGTTTCAAAGTGCATAAGTTCGAATCTACTAAATCCTTAGTCTTGATCCATCTTGATCAAACAAGCTCCACCTTAACCTAAACCACTCTCCCAAACACCACTTATATACCGCGGTTTCGATCCAAGGTATTTTGGCCAAACTACCAAAATACCCTTTGTTGACCCGGTCATCACCATCCATTGCAAGTAATTGCCATACTTGCCACGTGCACGTGCACCATTAGCTTGCCATGCATCACCAAGCCTCTCACGTCCCGGTTCCACCGAACCACGGTTCACTTGGCCCATCCAAGCCACATGGTTCCAGGCATATCCAAAGACAAATAAATCATTTTTGGGCACAAGTTCTTCACAACTTGACCCACGTTAGCCAAAACATGTGTCATGCAACCTTAATGCAATGACCCAGGTGACCCCAACTCAATTCATAACTCAATACCCAAAATCATATTTATTGTAGGGGTGGCCCCCACCTAAGCCCAGCAGGCCTGTGGGAGGAATGTAAGGCCCAAAATGGGACATGTGTAATGACATGAGTGCCCCTGAGGTGAACATTCAGATGTAAGGGTATAATTGTAAAAGCACTCCCCATATGGATATATATACAACACAGGCCATGGGGAAAACCCTAAGCCATTGCTCACCTAACTCTCCACTACCATACTCTCTCTCTCTGTTTGGTCTGTAACCACAACAGTTGGCGCCATCCGTGGGGAGGACGAGAGCAAGCCCAAGATCCGGAGAAGGATGGCACCGAAAAAAGCTTCATCATCGGCGGCGAAGGGGAAGAAGACAGGCGTGGTGGGGCATCGCATCAACACCCGGGCCTTGGCGTCGGCAGCGAGCATCAACGTTCACGGCGCGGTAACCGATCCCGCCATCATCACTGTAACGGCCGACCCCACGCCCACCGCTGCGACTTCCGATCCTGCGACCGCCGCCGCGACGACCGATTCTGCAACCATCGCCGCGACGGCCGACCCTGCTAACATCGCCATGACGACCGACCCTGCGAACATCGCTGCGATGGCCGACCTCACGAACATGCCGTCACACCTGAGGGTTTGCGTTGCCCCCGGAATTCTTGGGGCCGCCCTCGTCGCGGCGTGGGACTTCATCCAGCCACCGGCCGAGGTTCCCCTTGTTGTACAGGCTGTTCTGCAACTCCACCCTCGCCGCAGCCTCCCCGATGTACTCCCAAATCCTATCATGAAAAAAATCGCACGGGGCGGCGAACAACGCGCACGGCATCGGACATCACCCCGGCCCCGGTCGGCAACTCCAAACGAGGATCAGCTAGCTCGCCATGTGCTGGCAACCTCGGTGTTGCAGGAGCGCGCATATCAGGCACGAGGTCACGTAGGAGCAGTGGTCACCGAAGGTCATCACGGAGCTGCGGGCAATGTTGGCCGCATCCCCGATTCGCCGAAGCGTCCGCGACAGGTCCTTGGGACCGAAGGAGCGGGGTGGTACTTCGGCGATGAGACCTTCAAGGGTGACCTCCAGGGCCAGCATGGCGTCCCACGCGGCCACCGAAGCCTCGCCCAGGGTCCGGTCCCGCTCCGCTAGGGATGCAACAAGCTCACCCTTCTCCTTCTCCAGCGCAGCAATTTGATGGAGCAAGTCATCCTGCTCCTCCGCAACCTCTCGTCGCGTCGCCTCTCTGGCTAATGACCACGCCGTCGCCACGAGTGCCTCCGCACCCGACCTCGCCTCCGCGCACTCGCCTTCTAAGTGGCGAATGCGATCATCCATGGTGGAGTGCATCCCCTGGCTACATGCAGGGCCTCCTCGGCAGCCCGCAACCGGTTCTCTAGCACCCCCTTTTCGCGGGCGTGAGCTGCTTGCAGCGTCTGGGCCAAGACAAGAGTCTGCACGACAAACAAGTCAGCGAGTGGCTACGTGACCGGGTATCGTTACAAGGTCAGACACTCACCCTCACTCCAGATACCTCCCGGGCGTCCCCAAGGCGCCCCGCCCCATAGGCTAATAGCGACTGCTGATCAACGCTGGCGGCCGTGTCAGCCACGATCCCGCGCCATGCCCCCAATGCCTCCGGAGGAGGGACGAAGTCCGCTGGGGTCACAGGAGCGGGGTTCGAATGGGCAGCCTCGGTAGCGCGGACAGGAATCGCCCATCCTCAGGGATGAGTTCCGCTGCAAGAAGACGTACCACTCAAGCCTAGGAGAACACCGCAAAGCTACGACAAAGTATGGCAAGGCAGCATACCTTCGGTGGCTGGCGGCGGACGGGGAGTCTCCGTATCAGGGCGTAATGCTGGCAGCCCCCACCCCCCGGCCGCTACGGTCTGTGTAGGGGCCGAAGGGATGCTGCGTACGGGGGCTTTCGCGTCAGAGTCAGAGTCCCACAGGCTCCCAATGCGAGTCGCCACGGCAAACCCCCTCGAAGTCTGATGGAGAGGAGATCGCAGGCGTGGCCGCTTTGCCCTGGGAGGAGAAGGCGAAGGTCCCGCCTCGGTGGCCACCGCAGAAGGCTCCATGGCAGTAGCGCTCGCGGGCGGGGGTCCTACCCTAGTGACCTCCGCGGAGGGCACCTCCGTCTCGGCCGCCATTGGGGGCAGAGACCTCATTCCATCGGTCTCCGAGAGGGGCAAATCTGACACTGTCCCCACCGCAGGCGGCGACGTCGCTCCAGGGCCACCAGCAGACGATGGCTCCACTTCGGCGGCCGTTGCGAGCAGCGGGACTTCCCCCTCCCAGTCGTCCAGGGCACACTCCTGATCCCTGGCCTTGCTCGGAGACCCTCCGCCCTCGTTGGCCGCACATGTCTCCAGGTCTGAGTCGGCGTACTTCGCCGAATTAGACTCAGTGCCCGTCACGTCGAAGGGGGGCAGCGGCAACGGCAGCCGTCGCGTAGGTCGAGGCCGCGATAGCCCGACTCTTCCCGTGAGACGGCGCCCTTTTTCCTTGGGTACCGTCGTCTTGACGTCGCGACTGGCTTGGGACCGGTAAGGCATGTTCCGCCACCCGGACGCCCAGGGCCTCGCAAGCGCGGTTTATTCGCCCTAGCTTCGCCTCCGTGACCGCAGCTGTACGCTGCTCGTGCTCCCGGGCCGTATATGGCCCAAGAACATGACGGCCGCACGTTCCACGTCCTTCAGGCACATGCCTAGGTGACACAAGCAACACGATTAAGTGCGGCGCAGTGACCATAAATGGAAAGGAGCACATGATCAAAGCTTACGAAGGCCGGAGGGCGCTGGTAGCGAGCAAACGGACGGATGAACGTTGTCATCCCGGAGTTTCCCGGCAGCGAGGTGCCACTCATGGCCAAGTGGCGCCACGCCATACATAATGTACTCCTCGGCGAGATCGCGCAAGTTAAAGCGGGCGGAGATTCCCACGAGTCTTCGCGCCCTTCACCTATCCTCGGGGTTGAGCGTGATGCTAGGCGTGGTGTTGAATGCCATCAGCTGGCTTGTGCACTCGAGGCTGCTGCCGCTCTCCACGCGGTGGTAGAACCACCGTTTTGTCCAGCTAGACTCCCACTTCGCCCGGGTTGTGTTCGCGGGGAAGAGCTTCCCGCACGGCGATCGCAGAATAAAGTTGACGCTGCCGAAGTTCGACAACGTCCCATCCTTCCGCTCCTTCGGTTGGCACCGGGCGTCGTGCAGATAGGCGAACATCGACGCGCTGGGCCAACATGCCTCCGAGCGCAAGGCCCAGCTGTACACGGCGAGGTGAGCCAGCGCATTCGGAGTCAGTTGCGCTAGCTCCAGCCTGAAGGTCCGCAGCACGTCGCCAACGATCATCGCGGCTGGGATGCGAAGCCCGGCTTCAAAGTACACGACAAAAACGATCGCCTCCAACTCCCCAGGCCGCGGCTCTACCTCATCTTCGGTGGGTAGCCGTACCGCCTGGAGGTCCGACAGCTTCCCCTCCCGCAGCAGCGTACGAATCGTCTCCTCTATCACGAGTGTCGCACCCAAGACGCTAGAGTACAGGCCCTCCTTCCTCTCCGTCACCACCCACCACTAGTCCGCCGCCGCCGGGTCGCGCCCCTCAAGTGTGTACTCCACTTCAAGCGGCGAGGGCCGCCGGCGGATGGCGTAACCACCGCGTGTCATGGGAGAACGCTCATCGCTGCGCACCATCATTGTCCGGAAGCTAGACGGCGGTGGAAGGGAAGCACGGTGGCAAGAAAAGCAAAGCGAAGCAAGGAACAACACGAACGATCAGAAAGCGTGCGGAGCAGGCGCAGGCCTGTTACCACGGGGGTATTTAAAGACCCCTCGCCTCCTGCATCACTAGTGAGCGTAACCGACGGACAACGAAACGCTCGCCTCCCCACGACCGAAGCCGAAGAGTCGCGACCGCCCACGAGAGTTGGGCGTAACCGCGGTCGTACAGAGACCTGTCAGCGCACGGCGTGCCAATAGCGTCCCGCCGCGTGTCGGCCCCCACCAGGCGTAAATGTGGGTCACGTGACATGGTGCAGCCCTCGGCGCGTGTCGACGCAACTCTCGAGACCAATCAACTGCAATCATTTCGACGGGCTCGCCGCCCCAGCAGCAAGGCCCTGTCTTCGGCTTTGGCTTGGTCTCCACGAAGGGCCATCTCCCTGGGACGCTACGACGAGTCGGAGTACACCGCGCCTCCGAGGTCCGCATAACCCTCCGGCCTCCGCAAGCCGGTAGTACCGCACCTTGCAATCCCGAAATGGACAACATACCACCGTGTAAAATTCGGTGTTACCGCATTGCAGTATGACCGCACATGCCCAGTGGTACTACCGCCCTACGGTATGACTGCACCAACACTTGTGGTGTTACTGCTTGCGGTGTGACCGCACCAACACTTACGGTACTACCATTTTTCCTGAAAATTCTAGAAAACAGCCCAAACAAAATACGATCTTTGCAAAATCACTTAACCACTCCACGAAACTTATAATGGTTCATCACAATAATATCCTGGACCTTCTCACATGGTCCTTCATGCGTGGACTGGATCCAGTAGGATTTCCACGCATAAGAGGGCAGTGTGTTGCTAATGATATATTCAACATAGCTAGCATTACCTTCAAAAAAACCATAGCCAACATAGGCATCTTCTTTTCTTTTTCGCTGGATTTGCTAAATACCAACTACTCTATTTTTTCAAAAAAAATAATTATATATAGTGGTGCATTCTATTTCTCATTAGATAGCATGCACTTTTACAACTATTTTAATTTTCACCAAGTTCGATATGTCCAATGCCAAAATAATCTTTTATCAACTCAGCTCTTCTGGAGAAGGAATATTAATTCTTCCACATATCATGTGTGATCCATTCTTCTGCTCACCAAATGAGTGGGAAAAGACGGTGTGACCTCAGGTTACAGAAAGTTCTCCGGTCGTTTTCAGATGCAAAAAGCCTTCTCCATGAGACCATTAGTGTTAGATCTCACACTGTTCATGTCTATCACTCCTATCACACAACCGATGTCGTACCAAACTTGTAGAGAGTTAGCATGATTGTTGGACCGGAAAATTAATCCCGAATTCTATATATTTACTATGATAGTCCTAAAATCAGTAGCTAGCACATATATGTACATTGTTACATCACATCCATACATGATTAAATAAAATAAAGTAGCACATAATATTAAGCAGTCATATATAGGTCTATAAGACTGAATTTTACACAAAAGGATCCGACCAAATGTTCACGTAGAGAGCACATATATCAAAAATAAATGATAAATAAAGAATAACAGACCTAAGTGATTTGCCTAGCGGTGCCACCATGATCCGGATGAGGACGAGGCAACAGGACGTGTTGGCGCGCACACACACACACTCTCTCTCTACTCATCTCTCGATCTATCTTTCTATTTTTTTATCCTTTTGTGTGTGCACGTAAGGTGGAAACAAATGGAATATGGACAGATAATATCTTTACCATTCATATCATTTACTGGATGCAGATATGAATATAGATACTCTGAATACGAATATAAATAATGTCAATTACAAATATAGAGTGAATATAACTCGAATTGAATATGCTCAAAAATATTTCTCGGAACATGAAAGCCCTTTAAATTGTATGCACAAAACCAATGAAAACATGATCAAAATATTCATAAATTCTTCATATTTTTAGCTAGTGTTCCTTCCCTAACTTTATGTATGACATACACACACATACCGCTTTAATGGCATTGTTATCTCTATTTATCTATTTGAGCATACTCTAATAATTATTACTAGAGACTCTGAAGTGAGTTCCATACTCTAATAACAGGGGCATCATGGTGCCCAGGTTCCATGATTGAGACTTTTCTATCCATGATTTATATATATATATATATATATGGTTTAATACTCTTGGGAGTACGTACTCCCGCTACTCATATACCATTTTAATGGCATTGTTATACCTCTTTATCTATTTAAGCATACTCCTGAGAGTACATACTCCCACTTCCAATATACCTGTAACACCCCGCCCATCCTCTAGGCCTAGAGTGCTACCATCACTGCATAACATTACCCTTTTTTCAACTGCTAACCATTTTAAGCAAACACTACTTTATTCATAATGCAGTGACCACTTATAACATATCATTTTAAGCAATTATTCTAGCATACTAGCGGAGTTTAAACATGCTACCAAAAGCTTATATGTGAAGTGCTGCTAGTACGTGAAGTTATTCATGTGCTACTCCCGCCCGTGCGTGATGTCCTCAACGGTCACCTAAAAAAACAACAAAACAAGGGTGAGCCCAAAGACTCAGCAAGTACAAACCAAAACAGTAAATAATAGGTTCACATATTAGTCCATAATCATCACAGTTTCAATAACCACTTGTTTCCATTTAATCCCTCTAATTTCTCATCAACCACTCATTATGCATTTGCACCTATTCTCTATCATATGCACATATACTTCTCTCTTATCTCTTTAGCCTATACCGATATAGTAGAGCGAGCACCCGTCGATGCTCACCCAAGCCCACCCTATTTCCATGCAGGGATCACAAGCCTGTCCTTTTTCATACGGGGACTACAGTAGCCCGTCATTTTCATACGGGGACCTCAATCTCCACTCCCGTGGAGCGTCCACACAAAGTGGACCAATGATACCACAAAGCTATCTCTTTTCATGACATGCATGCAATGCAAGTTCTCCATTTATGCATGTCAATATGTCATGTCTCAACAATCGTCATTCATCATTCCTCATCATGCATCCAGAAATAGTTAATTTACCATAACATGATAAGCAATGCACCATCATTCATATATCGGGGATGATGTGTGGACGGCTCCGACCCAGGACCTCCACCTATACAAATATCAACATGACTCAACACATCATATCGAAACCAATAATTAAGGGAGCAACGAGAACTCTGCACGCATAACCCGACTCTGGCATAAAATGCTTGGGGTTAAGGATCCGTCATGCAGGTACCAACCCCCTTTTTCTCTCTTTTTCTCCTCTTTTTTCTTTTCCCCTCTCTTTCTTCTTTCTTTTATCTTCCTTTTCTTAATCGGCCGACCAGCCTCCCTTTTATTTTTTCCTCTTCTTCTCTCACCTCCTTATCTCTTCCCCTCAATCCCCTCACCCACTCTCTCTCTCTCTCTCTCTTTCTCTCTCTCTCTCTTATGATTGGGAGCATGCAAGAGAGCTCACAGGACGCTGGCCCAGGCGCACCATCGGTCGACTCGCTGGTGAAGACTCCTTCGCCTCCTCTCCCCGCGTTGAAGCCCCCATCTCCCCCTCTAGCTCTCGGCCTCCGACCCCACACGCGCACAAGGCGATTGCTGCCCGGGTGTCGAGGGCACGCCAACCTTGGGGTAGCCTCTAGTCGACCATCGGCCGCCCCCATGCATGTGCCTGCACCGCCCTGATGTCTCCCCTAGATAAGGCTGACCAGGGCCAAATCCGCCATCGCCAGTCGTCGAAGCCTAGCGATGACTACCCCGGGTCCGGGCCCTAGATATATATGGGAACATATCTGGTGGTAATGGCTATTTCAGTGCTAAGATGCTAATGGCGATATGGACCGTCTGATCTAGATTGTGTTGCTCGGATGGAGGTAGGTGAGAACTCATCCCACTTAAACGCTTTTTGCAGAATTTGCAGAAAAACCCCTATGCTTTTCACAAAAATGCATCAAGTGGGATGAGGTTACTCATCTTCATCCGAGCCACAAAATCTAGATCGGATGGTCCACGTCGCCATTAGTACCTTAGCAATGAAATAGCCATTAACATTAAATATGTTTCCTATATATATATGTGTGTGTGTGTGTCTCACGTAAATGGACTCGGCTGAATAGAGGATATACACTTGAGATATCCAGCCTCCTGAACTTCTGAATAATCGGGTTCATACTTGTAGTTAGCTACAGAATTCGTATTTATTTTTGATCCAACATTATCTGAACCGATAAAATATGTATTCAAAAATAATTCCGATTGGTCAAAAACTATCCAAACCGTTTTTGTCTTGCACGTGGCTGGAGCCTTGAATTCTGCCCCCTATGCATAGCGTTCGTGCTATACTACTATACTAGTGGCCCAATGGGCTGATGGCAGACAGGTATTAACAAGTATGTTTTGAGTTTGAATGGATCTGTAATCGTCAGTGTTTAAGTTGTTGATGCATGGCTTTGTTAAATGCTTAGCTTCATGATTCTAAAATCTGTTGATGTTTTTTTTAGAAAAAATCTGTTGATGTTTGATGTCTGAAAAACTGTATGCTCGGGCTTCGGACAAGAAGAATGCACAGAAATCGAGCTTCAGACAGGGCTCATACTTGGCTTTCAGGACCAGGCCTTTTCGAGTCCATCTTGAAACCTAGCTCGGCCTAAGGTTCGAACAGGTCTAGGACCATCCTAGATTCACCCTCATGCCCAAGTCTCGACAGCCCCTTTCTTTTTAGTCTATAATTTTTCCTAAACAAATAAATGAGATAATTTTTCTAATGCTTTTTTGAAATAGCTTATCGAAACAGTCTTTTGAAATAGCTTATCAGCTTATTAGCATTCGGTTCATTTGCATAGTCACTTGCACCCAAAAAGAATCCACCCATCGACCTCACTGGCAAGCGGCACCCATCTCCACAAATATGGCACAAAAAAGATCACAAGTGAAGGGGACATCCCAACACTAGTGTATCATCCATCTCTCCATGTGTGCAAGATATTAGTCATGATTTCCATGAGGGACCTATGACTTGAGCTAGAGCCAAGTTATTTATTAACCAACAAGTGGATTTATTTCTTAATGAGTTTGCTTGTGCTTTACATAAGAATTGATTACTACCTAATGCGAATACTTTGTGTGTTCTCAGGTTTGATAGGATTGAGGCATTTGGAACAGGGAGGGAGGTGAGGGAGGCCGGGGCCAATGATTTGGAGGAGAGCAAGGCGTTGCTAGTACATGGGACACATCAATAAGGGCTTAGAGTTGCGGCATGTGGAATTTGGTGCATAGAAGCACATGGGAGGTGAGGCGCATGGAGCTCATGGCTTGCAGCCACTTGGAGCTGGGCGCATGAGGCGCAAGTACATGGCACGCATGAGGGCACATGGGAAGGCCAGCTATGAAAACGTGTGGTGTCTCTGTTTTTGAATCAAAGAAGAACAACAACGTGACAAACAAGGAAAGGTGGATTCGGTTTTGGGCATTCCACACAAAAATCGATTCGGTTTTCTAAAGAAACTCAACAAAACTAAGCTTCTTTCTGGATGGAAATCTGAGAGGCTTGCATGCCTTCATCTAGACCGAAACCAATCTTGTTCGGTCATGTAAGTTGTTTTCTTGGTTTATTGAGTCTGAACTTGAGTACGTGTAAAACTTTAGTCCAAAATTGCTGAGAGATAAAAGATAAGAGTTGGATTCGTTCTCATGGCAATCATGGAGATAACTGTATCACTTCTATACTTATGATCTTTTAAATAATATGTTACTTTGTTAATTGAATAAATGTCTTTCATATTGATCAACAAGTATATGACTTGTTTGTGGAACTCTTTATTAATGTTTTGATATTATTCTAAATTATCACTAATCTTATATCATTATATGGGACAATTATTATTTATAGATCAATACATATATTGATTGATGATTATGTTTCATAGATTATGGATATGGGATATCAAATCAATAATGTGGACATATGTTAGAGAACATGATGTTGGATTAACTCACCATGAGACATTGAGAAAATTGTTATATTCTTAAGTGTCATCAGTTGATCTCATACATAGTGTATCTAGGATCCTTAGACCTGAGATCGTTATTGTTTCCTACATGTGTAATAGTTTACTTAAGGGTTACCAAACACTACTCCGTAACTTGGTGATCATAAAAGTAACTTTTGGATTTACTATGAAAAATGCAAAGGAATATAAGCGATCAAGATGGAATTTGCCTCTCCTATATAACAGGAGAGATATCTCTGGGACCCTTGATATGGTTGGATTAAGGAAGTGTATGACCATGTCTAATGTGGTTAATGAGTCAGTCACAACTAAGTAATCCACTACAGATTCGAGTGAAAGATCGAGCTATCATAGGATGGCATGTTTCTCATCTTGAGTTCGATCTAGTGTCATGAGGCAAAGAGATGGGTACATCAGCACTATATCCTTTCATCTTGAAGCTATTTTTGTAATTGTAGCTTTTCACTTATATCATTTCATCTTTGA
Source organism: Dendrocalamus latiflorus (assembly GCA_017311315.1). NCBI lineage: Eukaryota > Viridiplantae > Streptophyta > Magnoliopsida > Poales > Poaceae > Dendrocalamus > Dendrocalamus latiflorus. The sequence goes on along the minus strand of CM029626.1, from coordinate 22,816,017 downwards.
GACTGGCTATTGATATTGCTTACTAGGGCTGCTCAAGATACCTTGCACATTGTGAAGCATTGTTCTTGTGTGTGTTGAAGAAAACCCTAGTTCAATTGGCCACATAAAAGAAAGAAGGGAAAGGCATAAACCGCATGAAAAAGCCATGGACAAAAAAGTAAAGATGCATAATGCAAGAAGTGCATGCGGTTTCCCTAGAAAAGAAAGAAAAACCAACTGCATGAGACATTCCATCTGGTAGGGAGAAAGAAAAGAAAAGAAAAAAGTGAATTGGCTGAAAGAATAATTGTGAATTACACCACTTTGTCTTATTTTTATATTGTGCGATTGTGTTTTTTGAGCAATCTTATGCCCTAATTTCATATTTTTGTAATCGGCTAGCATCTCTCCTAGTACTTGATGCGAACAAACTAGTTCAATCTAAATTTCAGGTTTCATATCACTAGTTCATTCCTTTGTTGCTTTGAGTCACATTCATCTTTGTGTGTGTGTGCATTCCTATACTCAACTTATATTTGTTAGATCAACAAATAGGCATTGAATTCTAGTTTGGATTACTACCTAACTTTATAATATCTAGAATTTCATATTGTGTAGGATATACACTTTACATACCAAGCTTCACAAATTTATGTTGTTTGTGCAATTACTCAAATATGAACTCACTTACCTATCACCTTGTGTAACATTCAACTCGCTTACCCATCACCTTGTGTAACACTCACTACCCAAGTGCAAACTACTCCTCAAATTTAGCAAAGGGTGAGTAAGAACTTCAGTGGTAAGAGAAGGTGAGGTTGAGAGTGTTCCACATATTAACACATATATCTTGTGAACCTTGCAATTTTTGCACAACTAACCATGTCAGGTGGTGATGAAAACTTTGGTGGGGAGTTGGAGGCAACCTAAATACGTCGTTTACTTGTTTTCAATACTTGGCATTGCAAGATACATTACGACATGAGTTCAATGCTAGAACTACAACATTGGAAGAGAAACATGGTCAACTCAAGGAGGAGGTACACAACTTAGTTAAAGATCTTCAAATCAAGATTAATCAGCAATTGAACGCTCTATGTGTGAACATGGTTGCTAATGTTGTGCGGGATCTTCGATCTCAACCCAAAGACACTAGTATGCATCAACCGGTGAAACTACCTCCACTTGATGAGACTGATGATGAGCCCATTGCCCATGTCACTAGCTCAAGAACAGTGAGATCGAGTGGCTGCTAATGCTATTCGACCACCCCTACCCAAAAGAGGTAGAGAGGGTGATGATCATGGTCCAGGGAGGGGCTATGGTCATGGAGGACACGGTGGTGCTGCACATGAAGTTGACCATAACTTCTTGTTGCACCACAATAATTGGTACCGCAACTAGGACCACCACAATGATGATTAATCCAAGGAAGATAAATTTGGCAAATTAAAGTTTTATATGCCTAAGTTTGCAGGTGGTATTAATCTCAAGGGGTATCTCACTTGCGAGCTCAAGGTGGACAAGGTGTTCTGCATGTACAACTACACCAAAGACAAGAAATTGGCAGTGGCGTCACTTGAATTTGATGACTATGAGCTAAGATAGTTTAGAACAAAGTAGAGATTATGGCGAACCCCTCGTTGCGTTGTGGGCTAAGATGAAGCATGAGATGAGAGCATGTTTTGCTCCTAAACATTATAAACATGATCTTTTTGATAAGTTACAGAATTTGAAGCAAGGAAGCTACATGGTGGAGGAGCACTATAAGGAGACGGAGATGGCCATGGTATGTGCTAATGTTTATGAATAAGGGGAGCAAACCATAGCACATCTTTTAGTTGGCTTACAAAATTCTATCAAACATATGCTCGATGACGGCGCGGTCCACCCTCTTTATGTCGGCTAGCGACCAGGCGAAGACATCCATGTTGTCGCGAAGAACGTGGAGCAGGTCCTGCTCAACCTCTAAAGGGAGGCCCTCGTTGATGGAGACTTGTTGGTCGATGGTATGCAGAGAGACTCTCTTAACCTCGTCATCTGGCCTAGGCTTGGGCGTCCACCTCGGGGTAGAGGGCGTGCTGCGCCGGGGGTGTCTCTAACGATGTGTACCTTTCGAAGGAGCCTCATGCACTGAGTTCTCTCTGGTGGGCGAGGTCTTGATCTCCGAACATGGTAACAATGCCCTGCAGACCTAGAAGTTTCATGCAGAGGAAGTTGTGGTGCAGGACTGCCCCAAAGGCATTGAGGGTCGGTCGTCCCAGGATAGCGTTGTATGGGTAGGGAAGATCAACAACATCGAAGGTGACGCCCTCACTTCTTGTGTTATCACCTTGGCTGAAGGACACCTACAATCATATTTGGCCCAGGTTTTTCAGTGGTTGACCCCCAAAATCCTAGAGCGGGATCCCCGGAGGCCTAGCCTACTACGGGGGATTCCCATTTGGTCGAAGGCTTCCACAAATAAAATATCGGTGGAGCTACCATCGTCAACCAGAACATGCTTAACATCGCACCCTGCAATGGCGGCCTAGATCACCAGAGGATCCTGGTAAGGAAAGTCAACTCCGTCCGTATCGGCGATTGTGAAGGTGATGTCACTTTGTGCTCAGGTCGGTGGCACCTGGGCAGGTACACCGCCACATGATGCAGCTGACGAGCGTAAGCCTTCTGCTAGCATGCAGATGAAAATTCTAGCAATGAACCTCCGAATATGACATTTATGATGCGGCGCTGCCCTCCCTCGACGGAATGTATCCATAGGAGGTCCTTTGAGGGTTGCTGCATGTGAGCCACCACTGGGGTCCTTGCTTCCAAGGCTCTATCCCTGGTGACTCTCTGTGGAGTGTTGCGATGGTGGGGCATGTTTGAGTGAGGTGGTCGCCGCGGGCATGCACTTCGCACCAAAGCTTGTGTTGCTGGCACTCCCCTGCACCGCGCGCTCCATCTTTGCGACCCTAGCCTCGTCCATGCCCCGACCTCTGCGACGTCGTCCCCTACCAATGGGGGTGCTATTGTCAGACCTGCCTTCGATGTCGAAGACATATTTGGCCCTTTGGGCTTTGTGTTGCTTGCGACTGGAGACGTCCTTCGGCGGGTTCTGCGCTTGCTTGGTGTCGGAGGTGTCACCCCTGCACTATTGCGCATCTTCTTCTGCTCTTGCGTACTCCTCCATCTTGTCAAAGAGCTTGGCAACTGTCTTTATTGATTTGCACTTATTGTACTCGTCCAGCAGTCACGGGCGGAGACCCTGGATCGCTGTGTTGATGATTGTGGTCTCGTTGACATCTTTGACTTAGCAGTGAACCTTGGCGAAGCGTTTGAAGTATTCTTGAAGCTTTTCTGAGGCCTTCTATTTGATGGCAAAGAGTTAGTCCGCGTTGACCCGCTCGACGTAGTTATCTTGGAAGTTGTTGTATAAACGATCGCGGATATGCTCCCATGCGTATATGTAGTTTGGTTCTATGGTAAAGAACCAAAAGAGCGCTATTCCCTATAGGGCGAGTGGTGGTCCCTTTGCTTTGGTAGAGTCGTCCCCGCCGGTGGCCTCAATGGCCATCTCGTACACCCGAACGAACTCCCTAGGATCTGTATCGCCTTTGTGCGGCTCGACGATTGGGAACATGAAGTCTTCTGACCACGCCGACTGCTGCAGGCCGACGGAGAGTGGGGACTCCGAATCCACACGTCGGAGCGTGCCGCGACCAGAAGCGAGGGTGTCGCAGCTGTCTGCTCAATTGGGAGTGACCTCCTCCGCCGCGGGTGGTGTTTGCTGACTCTGATCCTCTTGCATCTCTCGCATGGCCCCTCAGAGGTCTGCTAGCTTGTGCTGTAATGTTCCGAGGACCGCCATCAGAGTGCTCTCTATCGTCGAAGCGGCCGCACCAGCTTGAGCGGAGGCATGCGTAGCCAGGTTGCTGGTGATAACGGCCTGCTCATTGAAGCTGTTCGGGGCATCGGTGTGATTGGCCCCACAGTCAGTGATGAGCCCAATGTGAGCGTCAGGACCACCAATCGCCCCTGCGCCAGACCCAAGGTTACTGGGCATACTGGCGCGGGGTGTCGGCATCGATGATCTCGCTAACACGGATGCTGCTGACAGGGTCAGCCGTCACACTATCAATGGGGCCGACCGCCATGCTCGGGCGATCCTCGTAGTGGCTGACCACACCCATGCAGATGTCGACGCCAGCATTCATTGCACCGACATTGCCCTCAACGCCGACCCCGAAGGTTGTATGGATGGCCTACCACCTGAAGCCCTGGCATTCGCGATTGCCACCGTCGTGCTCCACTTCCTTTTCGCTGCCGACGATGCTTTCTTGGGTGCCATCACCTCACAAAGTCCACAGCTTGCTCTCTATCATCCCCACGGACGGTGCTAACTGTTGTGGCTACTGGCCAAACAGTAAACTAGGAGAGTAGTGGAATGGCTATGATGGATGAACTATACTTGCCCCCCTCCACATTCAGGGCGCACATATATATACATCCATAAAGCATGATTATAATATTACCCTTACAGTCATGCATTCCCTGAAGGGGCATACATATCATTACAGATATCTCACTGGGCCCTATGACACCTCTAACAGGCCAGATGGGCTTAGGTGGGGGCCATCCCTACTACAGTACCATTGCTACCTCCATTGAATGAATTAACTAAAATGGGAGTTGCTTTTGAGTGGGGTGAATCACAAGAGAAAGGTTTTGCTGAGTTTAAGACGTGTTTAACTGAAGCATCATTGCTTGTTTTACCTGATTTCACTAAGACTTTTAAGATTAAATGTGATGCTAGTGGAATAGCTATTAGTTGTGTTTTGATGCAAGAAGGTAAACCTATAGCATATTTTAGTGAAAAATTTTGTGATGCTCAATTGGACTATCTTGTGTATGACAAAAAATTGTATATTTTTGTGCATGTCTTAGAAACATGGCAATATTATCTTTGACCTAAGAAATTTGTTATTCATTCTGATCATGAAGTTTTAAAGTACTTGAAAGGCCAAGCTAAGCTGAATTGTAGATATTCAAAGTGGATTGAATTCATTGAATCTTTCCCATATGTTATAAAATACAAGAAAGGTAAAGAGAATGTGGTAGCTGATGCATTATCTAGAAAGAGTGTGTTTTTAATTCAATTGGAAGTAAATGTTCTAGGTTTAGAGAGTTTGAAAGATTTATATACTTCTGATCATGAATTTTTTATAATCATATTCTAAATGCAAAGATGGAAAAGGATGGGATAAGTTTCTTGTACATGATGGGTTTTTTATTTCGTACAAACAAGTTATTTGTTCCAGATTTGCCCATATGTTTACTATTATTGCAGGAATCTCATGTTGGAGGTTAATAGGACACTTTGGTAGAGACAAAACATATATGATGTTGGCCGGCCACTTCTATTTTCCAAGAATAAGATGTGATATCGAATGGTTTGCACACCACTATGTAACATGTCGCAAAGCTGAGTCTAAGCTTAATCCATATGATTTGTATACTCCATAATTCTCAGTGTGCCTTAGGAAGATATTAGTATAGATTTTGTTTTAGGATTGTCTAGGACTAATAGGGGAGAGATTCAATATTTATTGCAGTGGATAGGTTTTCTAAAATGGCACACTTTTTTTTGACAGAACAGGAGGGGAGGCCCCTATTGAAAAATTTTTATAAAAGAAAAAGGGTTTATGAGATTGCATAGCATGCCAAGAACCATTGTTTCAGATCAAATTTATAAACTATTTTTGGAAGATGTTGTGGGCTAAGCTTAGACAAAGTTGTTATTCTCAACAACTTGTCGCCCACAAACAAGTGGACAAACAGAGGTGGTGAAGTGTATGCTTTCTATATTGCTGCAAATGATGATTAAGATGAACTAAAAGAGGGGGAAAATTGTCTACCACATGTGGAGTTTGCGTATAACAGGGCGGTACACTCTACTACTCAATTATGCCCGTTCGAGGTGGTGTATGGTTTCAAACCAATCACATCGCTGGAGTTTATTGAAGAAAATAGATTGCTTTGTGCATTGTTCTAAGCTAGCTAAGTACTTGCCTAGGGTTGTGTGCTCTCTTTGCCTTTGTTCTTGCTTTTCCTTTGTGATTTGCAGGAGCATTGCTTCCACTTTCGCGTGGTCGAGTGTAAACCATTCAAGTGTGTGGTTTAGCGAGTTCATTCATTGCAAATTGTTGCACTAGCAGTGTATTGGCCACAACATTCTCATTCAGTTGCACAAGTTATCAATAATCCTACGTCGAGAAAATCAGACACCCCGCATCAACAAGGAGTGACAGACTTCTCCACCTCCTCTCTTCATTTCTCCCATTCGACAAATCCAGTACTCCTTCTCTAGCAGCCGACGCAGTGAGCTCTTCTCCTCCCCTTCCTTCATTTCCACCGTTTTCTAGATCTAGCCCCTCTCCCCCTTCTCCGGTGGCCAGTGCAGTGATCTCTAGCCGTAGATCCCCTGTCAACATTCTCGTGGGGTATTCTTTTTTTATGTGATCGATCTCATCCAAATCTTTCTTTTTGGGATGGATACTCTGATCCATGCAGTTTGTTGCATGGTGGATAGGGGTGAAAATGGATCAAATACGGATTGGATAGTGCTTAAACCATATTCACATCCATATTTTTTTTCTTGGGTTCGAATACGAATCGAACAAACATCGAATACGGACCGGACAAATACCAGATATGAATTTGAATCAAATATCTACTCAATTCAGTCGGATCTAGATATCCTCATAATTTATATAGTATGACGACATTAATGATATTTTATCCTCATACAATCACACTTAATCATTTTAATTCATTTACTTCACCAAAGAAACACGAATTCACGTCCAATTAAAAAAAACTTGTGTAACATCCCAAAAATCTTCTTCCTGAAAAATTTAATTTCAAATTAATTATTTTAAAGTATTTGAATTTTATTTGGATTTTCTGTGATTTTTTGAGTTTTATTTGGAGTTATATAAATTTTATTTCAAAATCTAAATCAAATTTAATCCTCAACCTCTCTACTCGGCCATCACGTGTCGCTCCCTGAATCAATCCATCCCCGCCCGGTTTAATCTCAGCCACCCGCCTTCACTTACCCCTTCGTTTTAATCCGATGGCCCTGATTTCTCTTTCGCCTCGTGGCATTCATCCGACCGTCCACTCCTTCCTCCTCTCTCTTCCCTCTCGCTGACAGCCCAACCCCGCCAGTCAGCTTCTTCTTTCTTCTTGCCTTCTTCAACCTTCCACCGCCACCATTAATGCCCCGCCTGAGCTCTTGAATGTGGCTGTTTCTTCTCGTTAGCCAGAGCATTTGCTACAGTTGAAAGCCTAATCACTCCCGCATTCAACCTCCATCATTTCCCCACTTTAAACCCCGCTTCTCTCCCTCTTTACTCGTCTTTGCGTCGTCCTTAATTTTGGTGTAACCGATAACCGTTCGTCGCCTCCACCTTCGCCAGACCCGTGCGCGCATCCTCGCCCCTCCACCGAGTGAATCCACCGCCGAAGAGCCCTGCCGCCAACGCCCTCACTTCGCCACCCCTGCATCCTCGTCGCTGGCTACCATCGAGAATTTTCGAGTGTCGTGCCAAGGTGCACTTAACTCCCCGTGTCTTCCTCCCTCTCGCGCACCCCTCGCCGACCCCAGCAGCGTCGTCATCCGCTGATGCCCTCAGTCCCCGTGCGCCACCTTAGCAACCATGAGCTACGCAAGCGCTATGCCAACTGCGTGCCACCTCAGCCTTCTCCCCGGTTTATGGACCTAGTCCACAAAAGTCGGTCCCACCTGTCAGTGAATAAAACCATTTTCTTGTTGAAAAATAATTCGGCCAGAAAATCAAAATCTCTGCTGATGTCACCCTAACATCATAAATTCCTTTTTCCATAGAAAAATAATTCCCTTGATGATGTCATTTCAGTTCAAAAATAATTCCAGAATATCAGTTTATTCTTTTTCTCTCCTTTTAAACTTCCAAAAGATCGTATTTCTTCATTTTAATTCCGTTTGAGCCCATTCAAATTTTTAAATTCATATAAAATTCCAATCTATCTATTTCTATCCTATTTTCAAATTTTTGGAGTTTTTGAATTTATTTGGATTAAATTAAAGCTTAGAAAGTAAAAATATTTTTAATGGTCAAAATATACTTCAATTAAATCTGAAATTATTTTATTTGGTATTTTCGGGTTCTAAGGTTGTTGTGGAATTTTTCTGAGTTTTTTCGAATTTATTTTATTTTTTCGGAAAAACAATTGTTATTTTATTATTATTTTCTCTCTCCTCCGCTATGCATCTTCTTCAGCGTAACATTTCGAATCACCAGAGAGACGCACGCACGAGCGCCATGGCCGGTTCTTTAAACTTCCATAACTTGTGATTTTCTCAACCATTTCTTGCGCCACAAAATGCATTGGAATCCTCTCATTAAGACCTTTCCATTCCCAGCCTTAGCCCCCAATTTCATAGGTCCATTTCGCGGGAATATGCCATACCACCGAAAGGCATTCCCTCGCGGATCTCCCCATCCGGTCCACCTCCACACAGAGAGCACCGGGTGCCTCTCCTCATCCTCACCAAGCCTCTGAAATCTCAAGGCCTCTCTCCCCTTCTCCTCGCCGCAATCGGCATTTTTCTCTCACCAACAAAACGGCGTTCTTCGGCCGATTGCGCCTCCTACAGTGGAGCTCCGCCACATTTGGCCACACCATTAGCTTCGTCTTTGCACGTTCTACATGGTGCTCTCCTCGCCTTTGCCGGAGTTTCGCCGGAGCATCGCCGGAGCACCGTGGCCAAACCGTGTTGCCGCTTCTCTCCTCGCTGCAGGCCGACCGTGCATCTTCCACCACAACCAAGGTGAGCACTGCATTCCTCATGTTCTCCTCTTCGTTTCGCCACAAATCTCACCCGCTAACTCCTCTCTGTTTGCCCGGAACGCCGATGTCAATCCGTCGGTCGTTGAATGTCTTCTCCGTCGTGTTCCACCACCATCCGATATCCTTTGGTCGAGCCGTTTGCACCGTTGAGTTTGCCTCGACGCGTTCTACATCGTGCTTCCATCGCCATCACCTAAAGATCCCCCGAGTCCTCGTCGACCTTGTCAGGCCCAGACACTAAAACTGTACCTTGGCGCGTACACCCTTTTTGGTAAGCGCTTCAATTTTTGTTCACGTCATATTGTGTCCTAGACTCTAAGAAATTTTTCTACCATTTTGTTTAATTTTTTGTGGAGCCAATTGTCAGGAATTGAACTTTCCGCGAAAATGGCCGTTTGTGACTCCCGACGTCAATTCGTCGCCTCCGGTAAGCCTTAGCCCATGCCGTAATTTTTCTTAGACTTGGCTCACTGCGTTCTACGCCGTGCTTCCTTCCTTTTTTCCAAAAAGCCTCCACAAAATTTTGCCTCCGACACCTCGCCATGGCCGCCAATGGCATCTCGTGTCCCCATCTATCCGGTGGTGTTTTCTCCAATCCGTTCATGTCATATCATGCCAAACCATCCCAGGTAGCTACTTTTCAAATGGTTTTGGATTCGCTCCACCGAGCACCAAGATATCAAATTTTTCCTGTTTCTCCACTGTCGTCATTCAAACGTCGATTGTATCGTCCACGATTAATTTTCAGCTTAGCCAATAATTTTCCTAACTTCACCATGCCATGTACTACCCCACGCTCATCTTACATCTCCACGTTCCATACCCGGTACTATCTCTCTCAAACCTGCTGTTGTCGCTACCGTGCAGTCGGTGCCGTTTTTCACTCACTGCCGGTGATTGCCGCCGTTCCTCGTCGCCGTGCCCATGTCACCACCTTCGCCTCATTGCCAGCATTCCATTTTGCCCATTCGCCAGCCACCTTGTAGCCAATCGACACCGTACTATTCAAAAAGTAATCCTCGTATTTTGTTATCATTTCATGTGATGTCCAAAACTTCTAGATATTCGATCTCCCTCATACGAACTCCGAATCCGTTGATTCTTTCTCCTAAATTCATCTAAAATCATAATCTATCCGTCATTATATATTTTATAAATTTTTGATTTTAATTGGGTTTTATTTGAATTTATTTTGTTTGGTTCTTCGCGTGTAGACTACGACTAATCCGGAGAGTTCGATTTTGACGATTCGCAACATCAAGTCTCCAAGCAAGGCAACTCTCCTTTGATCATCTTGAACCTATGATTTTGAAATGTTTTACTTATTTTAAATTATGTGCATTGCTATTTACATAAAGCATTAGTTCAAATATTAAGGTATTAGTTACCCCAATTTTGTTATGCCCTCAGTTGAAATTGAATGCCATGTACCCTTGTCTCCCTAGGATTTCCTTTGGCTCTTTAGTGAGAGTATTATAATCATTTGTGAATAATAGAATGGTAGTATAATGCTTAGTCATGCTATGTAATACCCTTGAAATCTTGAAAATGGGAAATTATGATTTATTGTAATACCCTTGTGTTTACAAATTTAGTGGTAATTGGAGTTACCACTGTTCTTTTAAAATAAACTAAAATGTGAAAGTTGGTTTAGATTATGGTGGATGGTTGGTTTTGGTTGGTGCAGTTAGCACGAGATCTTGAAAAGTGTATGTTCCACCCTAGTCAATTAAGGACCGACGCTTGTATTTGTCCAGACTGAGCATTAACCGTACAACCACAAGTCTATATGGGTACGACCTAGCTGACTAACTTATGATAGTCTAGTTTAGGTGCCACCAGTGGAAAGTGGGTGCCAGGGATGGACTGGTTATTCACAGTGAGGGACAGAGATTTACTGTACTCATATGGCGCAAGAGGGGGCTTCGGTTCGGGCAGTTAGCCTACCTGCGGTGAAACCTCAGCGAGTGGTATCTATTAGAGTAAGGTAAAGGCTTTGTGATATTTTATCTGGGTCTCATGCCAAAGGAAGCGTGTTGACTTTTAGGATAATTTATCTCTTGTGGGTAAAGTTGTACAACCTCTGCAGAGTGTAAAACTATTCGAATAGCCGTGCCCACGGTCAAGGGCGGGCAAGGAATGCATTCACATGGTAGATTTCTGGTTTTGGTTTTAAAATCAAAGTTTTTGTATTCCGAGAGTGGAGGGAACTCTTGGAAGGGAATCCTGGCAGTTGGAGCCAGAGAGGGTGGATGGAACCCGCAGTTTTAAACTTGACCAATTGTAATTGGTTGGCTAGTGTTGGTAGATGGAACCTTCACTAGAAAGTTGATGATAGTTTCTGCTAAAACATTTACTTTATTAAATTGATGCCTTCGAAAATAATTAGAAGTAATTGAATGAAAATGTTGCTTTGTGCAAAAGAACTATATAGCCTTCCTTTGTCAAGCCTTGCATCTATTGCATTTTTCCCAAGACTTGCGTAGTACTTTATGTACTCACATGCTACACTCAAAAATAATATTCAGAAGAGTATGAAGCTCAAGAAGGCGACTACGACTTCTTCGCGGGTGGATTCGATGAAGGATTCCAGGATTTCTAGGTCGCGCTTCCCCAGTCAATTGCCTGTGGCGTATTGATGGGTCTTCACCGAGTTTATCTTTTGCTTCCGCTGTGTTTCGTGTGTGCGAGGTCTTGAAACCTCAATTGTAATAATGAGACCTTTCGATCTGTACTCTTTAATATTGTAATAAAGCGTTGCTGGTTATGTATTCATTTCTGTTTAACTGTGTGCACTAGTTTTGATCTGGGACTAGTGCAGTAATACACAGAGGGTCCGGGTTCGGAAATCCGGGGTCCCGACAACTTGTCCAACTAATTAGTCGTATTGTAATAAAATATACATATTGTTTCGTCGAATACGAATACAGATACGGATAGTCCGAATAAAATAACATTTTGGATGGTAAAAGTCCATGCCATATTCGCATCCATATTTTTATGCGAGTTTGAATTTGAATACGAATAGGATAGAAATTGTTAATTGGATGAAAAAAAACTATATCATATTCACATCCTATCGAATACGGTAACCAAATAATACGGATAATTCGTATCCACTTTTCATATCTAATGGTGGAGTGCTAATAGCAGTTTATTTTCCAAAAATTTTGTGGTTTAACTAAACCCCCCATGCCCCACGTTAGGTCTGCCCCTGATTTTGCAGCCATGAATTTGGTGGCGAGTGGATGACGAATTGAAAGGAGCATGCACAAATTGAAAATTATTGAGAATTTGAGATGGTCATGTTGTGTGTACTGGAAGAAGCAGTTTCTGAATAATATGTGTTGTGTGCATATAGTATGCACTCTGCCCATCCCTCCTTTCAAGTTTAGGTGTTAGAATTTTATGTATTTGGATGAAATATGTACAGCAGTCACACACTCAGACTCACAGAACTGGTACCCTGCTCTCAAGCACTTTTTCCTGTAGTCCTTGAGAACCTTTCGGAAGTTCAGTAGCTGATATTTTGAAGTCAAATATAAAGAAGGCACTTTAACATATCGTTGGATTGAACCATCAATAACATATCATTGCATTGGTGCTTAACTGGATGTCTCTCAACGTCATATTATTGCAAAAACAAATGTTGAAAGCATGTAGCACAAGATCATATTGGTTCCGGTTACTGTCGTAGTTTTGCTACCTTGTGCTTCATCTACTTAATATAATGCCTTTCTTGGTTGTTTGTGCTTTGTATTTTTGTAAATTCTTTCATTATGCTCTCCTGACTTGTCACACTTCTGCTGTTTTTTTTTTTTTGTCAGTTTCTGGTTTACAGAGAACATGGAGGGTTCCAATTTGAGAGATCTGATAGATGAAGTTGTCATGAAGACAAGCAAGGTTGCAGGCGTTGGTTTAACTGCTGGCAGTGTGTGGAGTGCACTGGTTTCTATGCTGCACGATGGACCTCAGGTCGGCAGTAATGTCAAGTATCCTCAGCTGATCAGAACTGGCAAGGTGTGTGGAAATTATGCAACAAGCCTTGCAGTTATTGGAGCTACATATGTAGGCATTGAGCAGGCTCTTGAAAAGTATAGGATAAGGACTTGATTAATGGTTCTGTAGCTGGTTTTGCTGCTGGTGCAACTGTTATTGGTTTCAGAGGTAATACTCCAGTTGTTATTGCCTGGCCCGAAATTTCTAACTCAGTTGTATGTGAATTAATTTTGTCTTGTGTTTTTAATGATCCGAAATGATGGCTTGTCCCTGCATACCATATGTCCAGAGTAATGGAACTGTAAAATTTTGATTGAAAAGGTAACAATCTTTTATCATAATCTAGAACCAACACTAGTAAAAATAAATTCCTTCCATATCATGTTGATCTTCACTACTTTATAGTTGATCATAGTCATATTTATGTGAACTGTTGTTGGTGCTACTGCTATATTACTGGTTCATACAATATTCATTTCTTATCAGATCTTCCCATTATTTTCATTGATGATGTGGTAATCAAAGTTTGGAAATTTCTTCTACACCGTTGGTAGAAATTAGCTTGCAACTAAAAACCGTAGCTTAGGGGAATTAATTTCCTCAATTAGTTTAGCTGCCTTGATGAGAAAATATCATGTTGGAAAGGTTATATTACAATTAGATCTGCGTTATTTTGGCACATGCATGCACTCTAGATTAAACACATCAAGGGAAGCATAATATCAAGACATGATAGGAGGATCTTGCCTGGTCAGATGTTGCCAGCTTATGATGTAAATTTACTTTAACAAAATTTCAAATGTAACATTAGGCAATGCTCTGCTGTTAATTTTGATATACTTTGATTTATTTTCCTTCATCTTAAATATCATCGGATGTTTATTTGCAATGTCCTTTTTCTGTTACTCTTCCACTCATGTGGTCCTAACTCGTGGGACTGGGATCCTCTTTCTTCGTTACATGATTAGCTTATTCAATGAATTGATCTACTCTACTGTCAAATTAACGTTATTAACCTTGTATGCACAGCCGGGAGAATCTCAACAGCTATCGTGTCAGGGTGTAACGCCCCCATTTCTGAGAACGGTACGGAACCTCGTAACCGTACAAGATGAACAGTTACAACATTCTTGAATATGAGTGATCATCACAACAGTACAAGCTTACAACAAAAGATCCAGCTTTATTACAATATAAGGTCATCACCATTTTACATAGCGGGCGCGCAAGCCCACAAACCACAGTACATTACAAAACGATCCAAAACGGCCTAAGCGAGGCTAAAACCTAAGACCAATTCTCTTCAGAATAGATTGGTTCCTCAGGAGCTTCTTCCTCTCCAGGCTCTTCTTGACAACATTGACCTTCTGTTAATTGTGTTTAGCAAGTAATGAGTACAACCGTACCCAGCAAGTTACAAGGGTAAACCCTAACTTACTACTTGCAAGGATATCCAAAGGTGGGAATATATTGGTTTTATTACATTGAGTGGATGCAGTTTTATTTGCAAACAAATAAAAATTAAAATATTTACTCCTTAAGATCAGGGGTTTTCATTATCAGATAAAGTTCATCATTAAACAGATTAACATCTTCATAAACCTTACTTATGCCTCGTTGCTGGAATCACCCAATTAACACAGCTTCATTGACCGGAAGCACGGCGTAATCGAATACCATTATTTCACTCTACAGAGTTGCTCAACTTTACCCACACGATCCCTTAACTCCCGCGACAAAGTTAAGAAAGTCAGGACGTTTCACTGCTCAATTCTCTATATAGGCTCTACCCGGTAGCGTCACTCAGTCACGGCCAAATTTTAAATATAAACTTCCCCTTGCCGTTTTAAGTGAACACTACCATTGTTAGGTACCCGCAGCATACCTAACTCCCCGGCAACCTATCATCTCATCCTGTAGAGTTTCAATTGAATCGAGCAGCTACTAAACCAGTGTTGACAAGTCAACTCATGTGGTTTGAGCGATTACTATGTCTTTTACTTGACACAAAGTTCTTGTCCTTATATTTTTCACATGAGGCATTCAACCACAACTTCCACTGTGCTCAACAGTACTAACCACCACCAATCCAAACCAGCCTCCATCCCAGGGTAAAGCGATGGGCTAAGTCCGTTACCCGGATTCCCACCAACCTCTCTACCCGAAGTTCAACCCTAGGGTAAAGCGGTGGGCTAAGTCCGCCACTCGGATTCCCACCAACCTCTTTACCTTAGGTCCAAATCTTTTCAAACTCTACAAGCCCACAGCCAAAGTCACTTAGTAGTGTAAAATGTTGAATGAGATGTTCTTATATACATTTATACAATATTTTAATTCTTACTAAAGTTTTCAAGGTGAATGTGGCCATCAATCCAGGCAGGACATTTTTCAGTAGTAGGATTTATCTAAGTAGCATGCCATTCTAAACATTTTATTTTAAGCAATTAACATTTCACAAATAACATTAATGGAAATACCGTAATTAAATAATTTTAATCTCATGGGATTCAAAATGATCAAAAACTTGTAACATTTGGAGGATATTAAGATTTAATTTTTTGGTGGAAGGAGATATTTGGATTTGTGGAATTTGCATTTATAAGCTGAATTTCTAAAGTCGGGATATTTGAATTTTTAGAAATTGAATTTGGAAGAATGGAAGTCAAATTTGAATTTAGGATATTAAACTGGTCAAAATGGTGTATTTTGGAATTTTGGGGGTTTTTGGATTTTTCTGGGATTTCTAGGGATTTTTCTGAATTTTTAAAAGGAGTGAACAGTAGTGGGCTGCCTCGGGATGAACAGTGCGGCCCAGCCCAACCGCACAGTGCAGTCGGCGGCCCTTCTCTCACGCGCGAACGGCCACTTGGGCCGGCAGGCTGAGGCCCAGGCGCATGCGGCCGAGAGGCCAAGCGCGCGCTCGGGCAGACGACAGCGGTGGGATGTGGATTGAACGGCCCAAAAAATATCATTTCGGACGGTCCGAGTTAGACCGCAATGGTAGCGCGGACAGACAAGATGAAGCCACGGTGGTCTTCGTCTACCTCGGGCTGCTTTCTTCCGCGTGGAGCAGAGGTACGGCGGCGTAGTTGAATCGGCGCCATCACGGCTCCCCGGAAAAGGATGACTATGCATAGGGGAGCGATCCTAGTCCAAGATCTCATTTTGGGGCTTTTGGGAAGGTGGGGGTGAGCAGAGATGGTCAGCGGCAGCCAGGAAAGCGGCGGCTAACACAGTGGCGCCATTGGTCTCCGGTAGGCCTTTGGCTGATTTAAAGGCTTTGTAACCATCTACAGAGCTTCAGGGTTTTAGTTGTGGTGGTGTTTGGGGTTGGGAGAAGCTCAAACGAGCTGGCCACGGAGAGGGCCTTGCGGCCATGCTTGAGGGGGTTTATGAGGATGCTAGAAGGCGCTAGGTAGCGGGGTTGAGCTTTTATTGGCAGCGTGAGGCGGTTACCACAGCGAGATCTTTTCAGGTGCGTTCTTCTCACACAGAGCGGGGATGGGGAGTGCATTGGAGCGACGCAAGGGCTGTGAGGTGGAGGTGGCGTCTCTCCTCTGCAAGATTTGACAGACCCTTGACTCCTGTGAGAGGTGGAAGCAACGAGAGAGAGCGAGCTGTTACAGCGGTGAGAGCGCGCACGGTCGTCGGCGCGCGGAGCAAGGAAGGGGAGCAGAGGGGCGTGCGGCTGACTGGTGGGACCGGTGCACAGGGGTGATGTCGAGCTGAGGGGGAGGGGCGCCGCAATCTTAGGCAGGGAGATGGCGACGCGTGCAACGGCCGTCGGCAGAGGCGGCAGGGAAGCGCTGCGCGCGCGAGCGGCGCCAAGGAGGAGCGAAGGCGGGAGGAGCAAAAGAGGAAAGCGGAGTTTTGGAGGTTCTTGCCAAATTGGGAAGGGAAAGCAAACTCAAACAAAAGTTTCAATAAATTTCAGAACTTTGAAATTTTGGGGTATTTCAAAACATGCATGGTTTAGTACCATATTGCTAAGACAAGGTGGATGTAACCAATTTATGAGGTGGAGCCCTTGCCACTCCTTGAATCATGTGACACATGGATGGAGATGGTATGAGGAGGGATATAGTTAATCACACACGCACGTATTCGCGCATCTTCACGTGAAAATCGCATGACTTGTGACGCATCGTTGCTGTCGTGAAGACCTGCACGGGGGCGGCAATAAGGTTTCTGGGCAGCGCACATCTACGCGACCGCTCACTTCACTGCGTCATCTACGTTCTGCACTGCATCAAGCCCGCACTGCTTCCTATTCTTTATCAAGCTCAAAAGTAAGTTGTTCACGCGTTCGTTCGACTTTGTTACTATATTTTCCTTGTGTATATACTGAAGTATGATGAGTAGTCTGCTGTTAGTAGTAAGTTTTATATCACTGATTTATTGTATTTGTTTCCTAAAAAATTTGGAATGAAAATATTGCCTATATTTACAACAAGATAAACCTCTTCACTTCTGTGGAAGTGGTGATGTTTGCTTTCATCAGTATTGACATTGAGGCCTTGTTGGTTGTTGTTGGCTCTTGTTTTTCTGTGAGCTATAATTCAATTTGTGGTTATCTTCTGTGCATCTGGGCAGCCTAGTGATATTTCCTCTTTGATTTCTGGCCATAACAATCTACCAATGGGGTGAGTTATGGGGAGCTGGAAAGTGCAAACTGCGTATACTTGTGGTAATACTTGTGGTATGTTCTATATCATGTAAGCTATAAGCATGATTCTAATTTTCTTTTGGCAAAAATCTCCTGGAGGCTGATCTTGATTGCACGGATGGCACAGAGCACAACAACAACAAAAAAAAGAGAAGCAGTGCATTGCATGCTATCTTGATAAAGCTAGTGTCTGCTCTTCATATTCGAAGCAAAGTTTGATTCATTAATCCACATACATAATCCTGTCTGCTACTGCTAGACCTTGCCTAGTTGGTGTCCCTCCACCACAAATGTCCAAAAATCCAGGAATCAGCATAAAAAAGGCACAGAAACTCCAAATTTCATGGGCTCTTGGGCCCCAACTTTTCCTTCCTCTCCCCTCCACCATGGATCCAACGTGGCACAAGCCCATTGGCCCCTTGGATTTCCCTCCTCTCCTCTCTGCAGCAAATCCATTTCTGTGCTTTCCAAAACCTTCCCAAAATCCCCCATAGAATCCTCTCCAGGGGAACAAAAATCCGAAAAAGAAAAAAGAAAATCAACAAATGAAAATGGCAGTTCTTGGTCTATCTACTGCCTTCTCTCCTCCCAGGTGAGCAACGATTGCTTCACTCTTCCTTTTCTGTCCAATAATTTTGCTCTGAACAACTATCCTTTATGTTTCAGAGGTTCATGGATAGCTGTAGGGATCAGGCAGGGTGCTAGGCCTGCAAGGAGCAACTTGTCCTTGAGGAGGAGAGCCTATGCTGCTGTCCGGGCCGAGGTCAACTTCGTCGACGGCGACGAGGCGAAGCGGCTAGTCGCCGATGGGGGCTACACGGTGCTGGACATCAGGGACCGGGCGCAGTACGAGAGGGCGCACATCAAGTCCTCCACCCATGTGCCCCTCTTCATTGAGAACGAAGACAACGACATTGGTATGCGGAGTTACAGTATATCTCACACTTCCTGCCTTTCTTGAAAGAACTTTTTGTACTAGTAGTGCTGTTTCTGCGAGAGAGAATTGCACCGTAGGTTCTTAAACTTGTTGTGTCGTGTCGCTGAGGTGTTTGGACCTCGGTTTTAGCTTGGCAGGTCCGTAAACTTGTGTCTTCTGTCAGGAACGATCGTGAAACGCCAGGTGCACAACAACTTTGCTGGTCTGTTCTTCGGGCTGTCGTTCACGAAGCTCAACCCTGACTTCGAAAAGACGGTGAAGGAGAAGTTCTCGCCGGAGAGCAAGCTGCTGGTTGTCTGCCAGGAAGGGCTCAGGTTGGTGAGCAATGCTGTTATCAAGTCTCTTTATCAGATGATGTTAACCTAGATGATTTCAGAACCAAAATGTATTGCTTTGTTCAGCTAATCTTTAATATCCTAGCATGCTCATTAGTCTTTACCCTACTTAATTTGCTGAAGGTCCACAGCAGCTGCAGATGCATTGGAGAGAGAAGGCTTCCAAAACCTGGCATGCATTACATCAGGACTTCAGACATTAAAGCCAGGTATCAATAAGCTAAAATTCTCTCTGCCGTTTACAGAATTTGTTCATGCAAAGTATTTTGCAGTTTGCATTACGATACAATGTGCCATATTTCGCAGGAACATTTGAGTCTGTTGGCAAAAGTGAGCTACAGAACGCGGGGAAAGCTGGTCTTATAACTGTCCAAGGGAAGATTTCAGCCGTTCTTGGGACTGTGTTGATATGTAAGATGACTGAATTATGATATGTCAGATTAATAAGTTCATCAGCTTATAATCTCTTCTTACGGGCATTCATGTTCAGGTGCCTACTTGTTTATAACATTGTTCCCGGACCAGGCTGAGAAGCTCTTTGAGTTGGCTGGTATCAGTTTGTGATCAGAATTGTTGGTCATTTCATGCATATTGATATTCCTCTTGGGAGTTCGCATTTTCATTCAGGTATGGAATTCTTCACGATTTGAAGCTCCATATATTGATATATTGCCTGTAATATCTACCATTCCGTTCATACAGAGATGCCTTTGTCTCCAAAACAGAGAGGTTAGAATGATTAGCTGCTGGAGTGAGTTGCAGCTTCGATTCTGAAGTTTCCTTATGTTATTTAATTCAACTATAGCATTTTCTACTGTAATTCAACTATTAAACTGAATGTTACCCCCCGTACACCATTTGATTTGACTGAAAAAAAATGCAAATGCCTTTGCTCATTTTGTAATGGACCATGTTAAAACAATTTATTAAGAATTCATCTTCGTAGATACATTACATCCTGAGAAAAATTATTATTTTGATACTGGATGAACTGCTCCATGACTAGTAGGCCGGTATAGTTGTACAAGTTTTTATTTCCACCTAAAGAACTTGAGTCATTGTTCTTTCATCGGAAAATCCGAGTTAGTACTAGAATGCAATCCAATCTGATATGTTTTACCCTTTTGCTGCAGGTTGACTGTATCAGGTGGACTAAGTGAGATCTTTTCAGGCTGAAAAGAAAGTTAGGCTCTATGTGTAATATGTAGGGAATTGATGAAAATTCCACATGTATTTCTACTTGGATACATTCTTTTTCTCCCATACATCCCCTCCTGTTTCAATTGTATGTTCGATATGACTCTTATTTCCTATTCTATCCTTAACACGATAATCAATTTTGTGATATTTCAAGTAAATGCTAGGCCTGCGCAGATAATGGTCCAGGATCTGTCCATCTTGTTTGGATGTTATATTGAAAAAACACAGGAATGAAACACATAAAGGGAGGAAAACATAATGTAAGACCTCATTGCTAATTTTCCTCTAAAAATCCTAGTCCATAGGAATTTCGGAAGCCATTCCTTTGTTCCAAACACATTCCAACCCCATTTGGTATGTGGGAATTTCATAGGATTCCTGTGGGGATTTAACAGTTTCATGCAAAGTTCCTGTTCACTGAATGTATTTGAACGAACGTTGAATCAAACCAACAAAACAACATTGCTGTCAAGTATAAGATGTAGAATTCAATTCAAATGAACCGAGATGGTGAACAATGAAATGGAAAACCATGCTTCCGTTGTGCAGTGATGGCTAAACATCAGCCTCTACATATGAACAACGACTTTTACAAGCAAAATTCTTCGCATATGATGCAAAGCTACAACATCAACAAAGTTTTTTTGTCCCAAACAAGTTAGGGTAGACTAGAAATAAAACCTTCTCAAGGTCAAAGAGTTGAAAGACTTGAAATAAAAACCTACAATGCTAAACTCTTAAGCCGTACATCCTGCTATCTAAACCGAGAGCCTAAAACATTGCCCCTACCTACTTAGTGCCAGAGTGAAATTACAATGAAGCCTTTCTTGAATGAAATTACATTGAAGGCCGTGTTCACTTTGTTATCAAAATCTAATCTCTCAAAGTTCTCCTCAGTCTACAGGTGTTCGCCAAGATATTCCCTCTGCGTTCAATACTCCTGCAAATATCTGATAGATGTCTATGCTCTATTCACACGAATGGGCTGTCCTTCCAATTCCTGAAATCACATTCAGATGTAGAACAATAAATACATCACCAACATGCTTTAACCTAAAGCTTTCAATTACGAGTCATATAAAACCATTTCAAGGTACACTGTAGGCCTTATTTCAGTTTTCTAATGCAAAGAAATGCTTACGTAGCATATAGTTTCTATGCTGTATTCAGTTGGCATAATTCATGTCATGTAATACCAAAGTCCAAAATGGGCCAGGACATCATAAATATAGTATTATTCACCCATGGCATGCATACAAAATGATAACATTACTGAATGTGGGTAAGGCTGTGTTGTTCTAATTCATCCGAGCACCCATAATCACACTCATGTTTTAAGGAAAGATAGATCATAGGTTTCAACACTGTATTTTGCATTCTGATTGCCAGTGATATGACGTAAGCAGCAAGCAAGAGGCAGATGGTATGCAAAACAAGCTTACTGCGTTGTCAAAAGTAGAAATCGCAGCTTCAACTTCTTCCTCAGAAGAAAAGGTGACGAAACCGTATCCCTTGGACTTTGAGGTCCCTGGAATTCGGGACACTGTGGCACTGAGGACCTCCCCCTTTTCAGAGAAGAAGTTTTTAAGCAACTCCGTCGTTACGGTCTTTGCAAGATTACCAACGTAAACCTTGTACTGACTGTCCATGAATACAGGCTCCGGTTCTGGTGCAGACAGATCTATGTTTGGCAAGAAGCTCTCCGTCACATTAACTTTAATTGTTCTACCCCCGACCTCCTGGTAAAAAAATGCCAATCGAGCACATGTGTCAGTCATGACTCTGTTGTGCTCATAGTTATGCCCTGGAACAAGCATTGCAGATGAGAGATGACAACAGGATTGGAGCGAACATTTGAAGCTTACAGTCTCGTTCATATTCTCAATTGCAGCATTAGCTTCCTCAACCGTGCTCATCGTGACAAAGCCGAAGCGCCGACTCCGACCTGTGTACTTGTCATACATAACCTGCGCAGAACAATTGAGGCAAACCTCTATAATTTACAAGAGAAAAATTACCGATACGTTTAGCAAGCAGTTCATCACACCGTAGCCAGCTGCAAGTCGCGTAATTTAGCCTCTACATGGCAAAACTATGACAGTATGATTCCTTCCCTATGTACTCAGGAAAGCATATCAGTAGTAGCCACTATAGTCACACGCAATTATCTTCTTGAATTCCAGAAACCAGGTTGCAAGTTGTAACTACTTAGACTCCATTTCTAGACCGACAAGAAATCAACCTCCCAAGAACAAGAGCAAGATAAAGAATTAAAATTACTTCAAAGAAAAAGCACAAGAAACAGAAAGATTCAAGAATTGCAATCAAAACCACCAAATGACGCAATCTTGGAGCGGAGATTGACAAATCAATCCTCCGCCAAGGCTAGAGCAGCGCAACATTTCATTGCGTCGCGTTACCTCGGCCCGCTCGACGGTGCCGTCCTCGGCGAACATGACGCGAAGCTCGTCGTTGGTGACCGTCCTGGGGATGTTCCCCACGTAGAGCTTGCGCGCGGCCACCTCCTCCGGGGCCTCCAGCACCGCCGAAGAGGAGGCGAACACCTGCACCGCCGCCCGGCCCCTCGCACGCGCCACCGCGACGAACGGAGG
The DNA here is from genome assembly GCA_017311315.1 of Dendrocalamus latiflorus. Lineage (NCBI taxonomy): Eukaryota > Viridiplantae > Streptophyta > Magnoliopsida > Poales > Poaceae > Dendrocalamus > Dendrocalamus latiflorus. The sequence continues at coordinate 22,793,409 of CM029626.1, read as the reverse complement.
CGCGGCCCGGAAGGAGAGGCGGGTGGGGGCGGGATTCCGGCAGCTGCGGCGGTGGAGGGAAGGAGGGGCTACTAGGGACGAAATGGTGGTCGCCATAGGAGAGGAGGGCGGGGGAGCGAAATGGGAGAAGAACTGAAGAACGTTATCCGAACTCCGGAGTGGTTTTGGGCGTTTGGAGACCGTTACTTTTTGGCTGTGCACACCGAAAAATTTTATTGTGGAACAGTTGCATCATTAGGTTCGTGTAACAAATCAATAAGATACTGATATGTGGCATAGAATACTGTAGTAAATACTGTAGCACCGAGAAAATACAGCAGAATTTACCCAAAAAAATTACTACAGTGTTTTCTTGTGCTACAGTGCATGCTGCAATATTTATTGTCGTATGTCAGCGTCCCATTAGCTCGTTACACAGATTGATTTGTGTCACTGTTACACAGTAAAATTTTTCATGTCTGATAGTTCTGATAAATATTATTAATTGATATAATTTAAAGATAAAAAATTGAAAAGCCAAAAATAACATACTGAAAACCCCTAACGAGTTACAACGGGCACCGGCTGATATTCCCAGCTATGTCTTGAGCCCCAAAATAATGATTTTTGTATTAATCATTGGATAGTTTAATCAGATAAAATCTCACACTACTTTTTCCCCTTTTTATACGTGTAAGAAAGTGTGTCTTAATATTTGCTCACGCTAAAATAAACAGTAGCCCCCCACAATGCTCAGAGGTAGATATTAAAATATATAATCGTAGGATCTAAAATGTCATAAGCCCCAAGTTAAAATTTAGTTAGACCTACTTTGCAATGTAAAAAATAATAGACAACCCACGAAAAACTTGGCCGGCAAAAGATGATATGTTAACTCACCTCGACCCAACTTAACGTTGGTGTTATATGACTCATCTTGATATACAAAGCCATTCGATGAAGTCTGTTTGTTCATATGCTGCATTGCCATTGAGAGAGGAGGGATGTCGATAGATAAAATCATGTGTTATGTGTTGTTTATGTTAAATGTTTTAGTATGGAAATGTTTATATTTTTCCTATTCCTTTTTTAAGCTGTAAACTGAACAGAGCAATTTTTATTATTACTTGTATCCATGATAATTACATAGAGAGATATGGTACTAATTCTATGAAACATGCTCATAAGTTTATCGAGTGGTAAGAGCAACTCCAGCAGGGCCCATACTTGAGCCCTCATCCTACTTTTAAGAGCCGAGGGGCAAAAAACTCACTCCAGCAGGGCCCCTACTTGAGCCCTCAAAAGTAGGGGGCCCTCAAATCTCCCTCTCGAGCCCTCATTCCTGGGGGGTCTGGAGGGAGCCCCTACTTTTGAGGGCTCAAGTAGGGGCCCTGCTGGAGTGAGTTTTTTACCCCTCGGCTCTCAAAAGTAGGATGAGGATGAGGGTGGATCCTATGTGTCATCCCCTCTAAGAATGAATTTGAGGGTCCTGTTTTGAGGGTTCCTGCTGGAGTGTAGCCCAAAAAACAGAGCCCTCAAAAGTAGGGAGAGCTCTCAAATAAAAAGTATGGGCCCTGTTTTGAGGGCTACTGCTGGAGTTGCTCTAAGCTCTCCAGAAACATTCTCTTCAAAGTATTGATTCTACGCTAGACACAACTAATTTATATCTATTACTGTGACTACGTACAATTCGTGGATTACGAATATTGTGAATCCCCAATCAAGCAAACTAATTAAATTGGAAATCACCATGTGTTGCCCCGAATTGAGATGCATCTCTAGTCTATTTTACGTGGTATTTGCTTTGGCATATAGATGGTGTCCACGGAAGAAGGCAGAGCGCTGCGAAGCTTCAACGCATGGTCAAATATCGGCTGAGGCGTGACGATTCACTGACTCAGCAATAGCACCACACAAAGTTTATGAATTTTTAAATAATTAATTTTTAATTCTGAATTATAGTATTACATCTGTTTTTTTTTTGCAGTTTTGATCATGTTTCGCTCTACGATTAGGCGACTAGTCCATATCGCTCAACCGTTTGGGGACAAGATCCCAAGTCACCAAACGGTTGGGTGCCGTTGGGTGATTTTAAAAAATAATATAATTATTTTATGGGTGAATGGTAATTGTTGTAGGTAATAGATTTAGCAAATCTTTATCTGTAAGTTTTTTAAATAAAAGGGCAGACAATGTTGGTTGATCCGTTTGTGATTTTCGTAGATCATAAATAGTACGAAATCTATTGGACTCGCAATAACATTTTGCGGTCGTCGTATGTTGTTGTAGTGAGATAAATTTTCTAAAAAAATTTGTGAAGATGATTGAGGTGGGAATGATTCATAAGTAGAAAGGTAAGTGATATCGCAATTCAATAAAGAACTCGTACACGAAGAAAGACAAAGCAAAATACGTACACAACAAAAAAAAGTATACAAAGCAAAATACGTACACAACGAAAAAAGTACACAAAACAGAGGAAGACCCACTACTCGCCACCAGCTATACCGCCCGCAGCACCTCCTCCGTCCTTAGCACGGGGTGTTAGCACCTCGATAGGGTGAGACGGTCAGGAGCCTTGCGGACCCGTGCTCCCAACGCTTTGGGGGTGGACTGCACATGTGGCTACGTGGAAACTAGTGCACTGCTGAGCTGTGACCTGGAAAAGACCTCCGCTGGGTCGTCCACGAGGAAGTCGCTCACATCCACCAGGAGATCCTCGTGAAGGATAGCCAAACTCCAGTCCAGTACGTCGTACCTGCAGGATAGGTATTGTTTATTTATGCAATATATCAATGCAAAAAAATCTTAAGAGACAAAACATACCTTCTGTGTGGGCTATGGCCTGTAGCCAATTGTCGTACCCACCAGACCCGCTCTAGCTGAACAATGTGTGCTGCCATGCCGATGCTAGGTAGGAGTCCACGGATGACGATGGCATTGGTGTGCAGGTACATGCCCATGCTGATCCTCTAGCCTGGCTCAGCAACGACGGTGGTGGTGCTCGGGAGTAGGCATGTGGCCCTCCAGAGGCTCCTGCCTGAGCTACAGGATGTGGCAGCCTTGGTGTGTGCATCGATGTGGCCCCTCTAGGAGCGTCCTACACGACGAGAGGGCGAGGGTACGCCTCGACGCAGTGTACACCCAACGGACAATGGCAGTAGCTCGCCATGCGTCAACTCCAAACCGTAGGTGACCTTATCCATGATCGACCCGATGTCCCTCACAATCTCGGTGGTGATATCCATCTGCAAGAAGTACATGAAAGCGTCAAACTAGTAATTATGGCAATCATACTCAGACACTTCAAAACACGAGAGTACCTACCGCAATGGCGAAGTTCCGTGCTAAGTGCACAGGGTACATGTCAGTTAGTGCTGGTAAACGAGCGGGTGGAGGGTCAATGACACGCACTAGCCTGGTGCGTGACTTCAGAGCGTAGCACGCACTGAGGTCATACGTGGTGGCCTCCTGCACAAAGTCCTCGAGTGCCTCTGGCCACTCTGCTACCCACAGCTCTATTTTCATGGCCCAGCTCGCCCCACTATCACCCCTCCTATTGTGCCTGCGAAATGTACAACTACAATTAGAAGGCATCGTAACAGAACTGTGAAAAATATAAGGACATGTGTTGTGTGTAACTCACGCGTGAACGGAGTTAGGCACCCGAGACGCCTGATGGGGATCGGAACAACCGGGTTGAGGCCAAACTGGCGCATAACCCCGTGCACAGCATAGTCCTCGACGAAGATGCCAAAGACAACTTCTTCCGCGTGAGCCAGTACGCCTGGTCACGTAAGCATAGCGATGAGAGCCTGGTGGGGTGTGGTCTGTCATCTCCTAATCAGAGTCTGGCTCCCAATGCGCGTCATCAAAGGTGAGACGGTCGAGGTGCTCAACAAAGTTGTTGTACACACGGGGCGACCTGCAGGTGTGCAAACTGTGCCTACGAGCCAGAACAATGGTTACAAAGGATGACCCATAATACACGTATAGTTGTAAGATCAAGAAGACCGACTAGAGGGGGTAAATAGGCGGTCTAACAAATTCTCTTTCGATTATTTTCAAATTTTATTTTTCTAAACCAAGTATATAATGTGGAAGCTTAACTTAAATTATTTAGCATAAACAACGCCTAAAACAATTATGTTCACTTAAGTGCACCAATAAATTAAGACTATGGCAACGTTTGCAATTCTAGGAAGACAACCAAATAATTTAATTCTATGATTGTAAATTAAGCACAAGAAAACAAACCACAAATGGCACAGTTGCTTTTTACCATGGTGTTCGGAGATTTGCTAGTCTCCTCTAGTTCACATTGAGGTAAGCCCAAATGAATTGGACTGGCTCTACGAATTAAGCCAATCACCTCAAATCCACTAGTGGTAGCTCTTTCCTGCTCTAGGTAGGTGAGCTCTAACCTTCACACTTCGACGTGTCTTCTCACAACCTTTTTTGAGAATATGACCACGCACGACGTGTCCAACACCGTATAGGAGTCGGCAACCTTGAAGAGTAATAAGTCAAGCCCCTCGCTTGACTCTCACCATGTGCAATGAATCCATAAGCTCAAGTGAATACTAAATCCGCCTCTAGATGCAACATATACAATCTAGAGCCTTCCTCCTTGCTCACAAGGTGCAACACATGCATAATTAAGAGGAGAATCTCATACTAGCTCAAAGGAGTAAAATAGAGTGCCAAAGGTTATGTTCCAACCAGCCACAAGGTGGTATATATACCTACACCATAAAAACTATCCGTTGGAAGCAAAACACCTGAGAAAACAAGATTATCGAAAGTACCACCGTTATACAACTGGTAGTTCCGCTCCCCTTTGCAATGGTGAGAAAACTAACCGTTACAACAGGCTACCGATAGTTGCGCCGGCTAAAGACCGGTACTACTGATCATCGGAAGTACCACTACACTCATGTAGAACTATCAATTACCATGGGGATGAGAAGACTCCACCAAGGTGTCTCTCTAGAAAAAATGTACCGCTATACAAGCCGGTCGTTCTGCAAGTCGGAAGTACCGCTCAAACAGAGCTAGTAGTACCGCTTGTTGGTCAGATGCTCACACAAAGCTGGAAGTACCGCTCATTGACTACATTAGTCCATGACCACGTTAGATGATTCGACCACTCAGGTCTCTCACCACGTTGTCTACTTTGACCACATAGGTCTCTGACTACGTTGATCTTTGACAACGTTGTCCAGTTTGACCATGCTGGTTTCGACCACAAAGGTTTCGACAATGTCGATCTTCAACCATGTCAATCTTTAATCACACAGATCTTCGACCACCACGTTGATATTCAATAATGTTGTATCAATCACGTCAGTTTGACCACATTGGTTTTGACCACACAGGTCTTGACCACGTCGATTCGACCATGTTGGTCTCGATCACACAGATCTCGACCACGTTGGTTCCAACTACGTCAGTTTGACCATGCTGGTTTTGATCACATAGATCTTGATCATGTCGGTTTTGACTATGTTTGTTCGACCACGCTGATTTCGATCACACAAATCTTGACCACGCTGATTGACCACGTTGGTTCTTGACCACATTGATCTTCGACCACACAAGTCTCCGATTACATTAGTTCGACCAAGTCGGCTCGACCACGTCGGCTCTCGACCATGCAGGTCTTCGACCATCAACGAACGCGGTAGTACCATGATCTCAATGAACATGGTATTGCAGAATACATTACGTTAGTTTCGATTTTCCTGAGAATCGCAGATACTTCAATAAATTTTGCAAAACACATTTGCCAACTATATTATCATACACACAAGAACCAAACATGATTCTCAACAAGTTGCAAAATATATTTGCACACTTTTATAATCATGACACAAGGATTATATGAGCTTCAACTATTTGCAAAAACACATTTGCAAATATAAGCCTTATACCATAAGGAATAGGAAACATAGATTTCAAACACTTGCAAAACACATTTATAATGTATAGTTCTATGTCACAAGGATTCAACGCATGTGCCACAACTATTTGCAAAATACAATTGCAAATATAAGCATCATGCTAAGAAGAGTTAGAGCAAGTGAGGTTGAGCTATCAACACATGATGAGACTTAAGCTACTAGACATGACTCCTCTTAATAGTACGGCAACCTATACTAACATCCGGTCTTTTAACCAAACACTAAGACCGGTAAAAGACTAGGAATAGATCCTTAGCCCTAGTTAGCCATACCTTTACTTTAGGTCATTGTCTTGATATGCATTAACACATGATGCATCATTCACTTGAACTCCATTAACACATGATGGGTCTTCTCTTGACTTGATGATCAACTTATGATCATCTTCTCTTGGACATGCATCAACTCATGTTGCATCCTTCACGTGACTTGATAACCTTCAACACAAGAAATCATCCCAAGTCATCCTCATTTGTGGAACCAAACCTATTCATCCAACTCATGGAAAATATTAATCCATAAATCAATTGTCATTAATTACCAAACTTCGCTATGAACTCATAATGAAGTGACTAGATTCTACAATCTTTCTTTTTTGGTAATTCATGACAATCTCAACAAATTATGAGATAGAAATTGAATTGCGAGTATACAACATGTACACAAAATTGTATACTCTAGAGTAAGCTTTTAAAGAAAAGTTTATACATCCAATTGTCATTGATCATTCAACTATTAACACATAATGGAGGAACTAGATGGCAACCCATTATGAGTATATGTGAACTACACAAGCTATATATATAATTGTGGCTACATACCAAACAGTAGAGAGGGGGACTAGAAGAGGAGAGCCGACAGAGAGATGATATGTGGGAAATGAGTAATCCCCCTCCCTCACACCCCTCTTAGGAGTTTATATGTATGAGTGGGGTAGGATGAGAAATTATCATCCTACCACTTAGTAATTACATAAGATAGGGATACATTGGTGCATTCCTTTATAGTATTGGGCCTATTACAAGGCCTAATCATGGCAGGTTAGGCCACCCCTACGACAAGACTCCCTCGACAGCAAGCGCAGAGGTCCTGATGGGCGAGCTAACATGACAACCTATCCCAGCCCTTCGTCCCCCGACAGCAAGTGCGAGGGTGCCAACTGGTGAGCCGATACAACTGGTAGCTCATAGCCCCTGGAAGAGTGTTTTTTCACTAATTATAATGCAACTGCAGAGTCCACATGGAGTCTGGTGGAGATTGCACGAAGTCCAGCAAAGACTGTGCAGAGCTCAGTGGAGGCTGTGCGAAGTTCGTTAGAGACGACACCCTTGCGGGGCTTGGTGGAGGCAACGCGAGGTCCAGCGAAGACAACACGAGGTCCAGCAGAGACCCACAGAGGCCACGTGAGGTCTAGCAGTGGCGAGGTTCGTGTGGAGTTTGTGGAGGTTGCACAAAGTCTAGCGAAGACACGAGGCCTGACAGAGGTAACACGAGGTCTAGCAGAGGCAACATGAGGTCTAGTGAAGACAACGCGAGGTCCATCGAAGACCACGAAGGACACGCGAGGTCTGGCAGTAGTGAGGTCAGCGCGGAGTCCGGCGGAGGTCGCGTGAGTCCGTTGAAGATCGGGCAAAGTCCTACGGGGGCAAGCGGATGTCAAACGAAGTTTGTAAGAGACCAGGTGAAATCCTGTAGGGGTCAGTGGAGGTTAGACGAAGTCCGTCAGAGATAGCATCCGCGCGGGGCTCAGCAAAGTCGGTGCAAATTCCCACGAAGGTCGTGCGTAGTCTCCACGCAGAGATCATGCAAAGACCTCGGTGGACACCGTGTGAAGTCTTCGGCAGGGAAGTCGGAGGCAGATGCTTCATCGTGCACACTCACCATGACTGCGATGTGGTCGGACGAAGTTTTAGCCATAAGGTGGTCGGACGAAGTCATGTCTGCGAGACGGTCGAACGAAACATCTATGAACATAGGGTGGTTGGATGGCGCCGACGGAGCCAATGGAGTCAACAGCGCAGAGCTCGGTGGAGGCCGTCAACATCAAGGAATCTAGTAGAGTTGATGCGGAGTCCAACAAAGTCAATGGCACGGAGCTTAGTGGTGGCTCGGACGAAGTCTCAGCCGTGAGGCGGTCGGACGAGGTCTCGACCACGATGTGGTCGGACGAAGTCACGACCAGGACGTGGTCAGGTGAAGTCACGACCACGAGATGGTCGGATAGTGCCAACGAAGTTAGCAGCTGGATGATGTCCTTGAAACACGCGCTCTGTCCCCCACACTTTGGACTAGCGTGGACAAAGCCAGTGGCAGGACAAAGTCCTTGAAGCACGTGCTCTGTCCCTACTCTTTGGACTGGTGTCAACGAAGTTGGTAGTGGGACGATGTCCTTGAAGTGTGCACTCCGTCCCCCACCCTTCAAACCAATGTCAATGAAGCTGGCGGCAGGATGAAGTTTTGAAGCGCGCGCTCCATTCCCCACTCTTCGGATTGGCGTCGATGAAACTGTCGACGAGACGAAGCCTTGAGGTACGCACTCCGTCCCCCACCCTTTGGACTAGCGTTGACAAAACTGGCAGCGGGACAAAGTCTCGAGGAGCGCACTCCTAACAATTGTGAGGTGGTCGGATGAAGTCTCAACAATGAGGCACTCAAACGAAGTGTCTACAACCACTATGTGGTCGGACGAAGCTACGACTGCGGAGCGGTCGGACATAACATTGATGACTATGAGGTAGTCAGACGAGGCGTGTATGACTGAGGTGGTCAGACGAGGTCTCGACTACGAGGCAATCGAACAAATTATTTATGACCACTATGTGGTTGGACAAAGTCTTGACCGAGAGGCGGTTGGACAAAATCACGACCGTAGGGCGGTCGGACCAAATGTCAATGACCATGATGTGGTCGGACAAAGTCTCGATCGTGAGGCGACTAGACGACGTGTCTACGACCACGGTTGGTCAGATGAAGTTTCGATTGCGAGGCAGTCGGATGAAGTGTCTATGACCACTATGTGGTCGGACGAAACCCTGACTGCGGTGCGATCGAACAAAAATGTCAATGACCATGAGGTAGTCGGATGAGGCGTTAACGACCATGCCATGGTCGGACAAAGCATCTACGACCACGAGGTGGTCAGACGAAGTCTCAATTGTGAGGCAGTTGGACAAAGTGTCTAGGGCCACTATGTGGTCGGACGAAGTCACAACCACAAGGCAGTTAGACAAAACGTCGACGACCACGAGGGCAGTCAGACGAAGTCACGAAGGCTCGCCCATGAGGCAGTCAGATGAATTATCTACGACCACTATGTGGTTAGACAAATTGTCTACGACCACTATGTGGTCGGATGAAGGCTCAACTGCGAGGTGGTCGGATGAATTTTCTATGACCAATATGTGGTCGTACGAAGTAGTGCGGTAGACTCCCAGGTAAGATGCATGGCAGGGACTCCCTAGTGGGATGCATGGCAGGAACTCTGCGTGGTCTTTTATACTCTGTAGAGTTAACCAGGACGGCTGAGTTCCCGGCACTTTATACTCTACAAAGTACACCGGGGCGCGAGGCCATCGTGTGATTTTTTATACTCTATAGAGTTGTCCGGGACAGCTGAGTTCTCGACGCTTTATACTTCGTAGAGTATACCGGGGCGTGAGGCCGTTGTGTGATTTTTTATACTTCGTAGAGTTGCCTGGAACGGCTGAGTTCCCAATGCTTTATACTTCGTAGAGTATGCAGGGACATGAGGCCGTTGTGCGATTTTTTTATACTTTGTAGAGTTGCCCAGGACAATTGAGTTCCCAGTGCTTTATACTCTGCAGAGTACGCCGGGGCGCGAGGCCATCATGTGATTTTTTATACTCCGTAGAGTTGCCTAGGCGGTTGAGTTTCCAACGCTTTATGCTGTGCAGAGTATGCCAGGGCGCGAGGCCACAGTGTGATTTTTATACTCCATAGAGTTGCTCGGGACGGCTGAGTTCCCAATGATTTATACTCCGTAGAGTACACTAGGGCATAAGGCCACCATGTGACTCCATTGAGTTGCCCAGGACGACTGAGTTCCCGATGCTTTATACTCCGTAGAGTACGCTGAGGCGCGAGGCCGCAGTGCGATTTTTTTTATACTCCATCGAGTTTCTCGGGACGGCTAAGTTCTCGGTGCTTTATACTCTATAGAGTACGCTAAGGCGCGAGGCTACCGTGCGATTTTTTTATACTCCATAAAGTTGCTTGGGATGGCTGAGTTCCTAGCGCTTTATACTCTGCAGAGTACACCGGGGCGCAAAGCTGCCGTGTGATTTTTTTATACTCCGTAGAGTTGCCTGAGATAACTGAGTTCCTAGTGCTTTATACTCCACAGAGTATGCTATGGCACGAGGCCATCATGCAATTTTTCACAAAATTATGGCCTTGTAGAGGTTGGGCGAAGTTACGACTACTAGGAGATCGGACGGAGCAATGACCGCGACGTGGGTGGACGATGTAATGACCATGAGGCAGGCGTATGAGGTGACGACTGCGAGACGGTCGGACGAGGTCACGACTAGGACATTATCGATCATTATCGATGACTCAGCATGGAGACCTCGCGATGTGGTGCCTCAGCGTGGAGACTCCACGCGAAGACCTCGCGACATGGAGGGCCGACGTAGAGACTCGATGTGGAGACCTCGCGAGGTGGAGCCTCAACATGGAGACTCGACGCGGAGACCTCACGAAGTGGAGCCTTAGCATGGCGGCTCAATGCGTAGACCTTGAAATGTGGAGGCTTGGCGCAGAGACTCAGCATAGAGACCTCGCGAAGTGGAGGCTTGGTGTGGAGGCTCAATGCAGTGACCTCGTGAAGTGGATCCTCGGCGCAGAAACTCGACACGAAGACCTCACAACATGGAGGGCCAGTGCGGAGACTCACGGAGGCTGCACAACATCGGATGCGTGTGTGCAGTCGGGCTCGAAGTCCAGAGGCACAGGCTCAAAAGGTTCGGAGGTTGACACTTGGAGGCGTGGACGAGGCCTTGCCCTCCACGCGAAGGCCATGGCCGGTGACATCAGGGCCATCACATAGCAAGTCCGGTGACATCGGGGCCTCCATGCATGTGCTGAGTAATCGCACTAATGATGTGCATGCATACATGTGGCTGACAACAGTACTCGTACATGCGGGGATCATCGTGTCGCGGTGGAGACTCAGCCAAAACCGGACCGAGATCGGCACCACGGAGCCTACATCGACTTTGCGGTCGAGGCCGGCATGTCGCAACGGAGGAAACACCAGAGAAACATGCTGACGCTCAACCCCACAAAGAGTACAAATAGTTACCTATGATGTTCGCTTAGACTTGCAGTAGCACACGCGCACTTGCATGGCTGGTAGGTTCGTTGCGGTGGTCTCTGGCATCCCTCTTTCAGTTGGCTTTGTAGCATCCTTCCTTGCGCAGTTTCTTGTACGGTCCCCATGGATGGCGCCAGGGAATCCTGTCGTAGGGGTGGCCCAATCCTCCGTGACTGGGCTTGCAACTAGCCCAATATGTAATAGGCCCAATAGTATAAAGGAATGCACCAATATACCCCTACCTTAGGTAATTACTAAGGGGTAAGGTGATAATTTTCTATCCTACCCCACTCATGTATACAAACCCCCAAGAGGGGCATGAGGGAGGGGGATCACTCATTCCTACATATCGTCTCTCTGTTGGCTCTCCTCTTCTTATCCCCCTCTTTACTATTTGGTTTGTAGCCACAACAATATACTTATAGGATATGTTTCAAAGTAAAGATCCTTAATATGTGTTGAAAGGAAAATATGGATTCCTAGGTTCTAGAAATGGATCGAATAGTCTCGAATACGAACATTCTTGAATACAAATACAAATACGAATATTCTCAAAAATGGATACGAATATTCTCAAATATGAATACGAACATTTTTTAATACGGATTTTGTTTACAACATTCCTATTTTCTCAGATACAAATATCAGATAAAACAGATTATCCGTTACCATTTCCCATCCCTAGTTTTTGCCGCAGCCATGATTGTAACACATGCATTTCAAGTTGTTAGGGAAGCAGTTTTAATTCAGGATAGGCTTGTATGCTGCATTCTTAAGAGTATTTTTTTACTACACTTCATCCATTGATCTAAGGAAAACTGATGTGATCGGTACTTGCTCCGTTCTTCCACTATTCAGGGTGTGAAGAAAATAAATGAGGTTGTCAAAACATCTTGAGAATTAAGCTCATGATTTTAACAAAAGTTGGAACATACAACAAAATTTCTGCAGAAATAATTTTGAACTCCACAATTAACTTCATTTTTGGGTGAATTGATAGGATCGGAATCCTAGAATCATGATAATATTGTAGAGTTTAATCGTGATTGTATTTAGACCACTATTTTAAACAGTACTATCTGTCTATCTGATGTGGATCTACATAAAATCAAGATCATAATACTGTCTGTAACATCTCAAATTTCAGGAAATGCAAAAAAATTGTAAAATTTAAATTTTTTTTGCATGCATCTTACAGCAGAAACCACTTGAAAATATCATAAATATATTGAAGGACCGAAATGGCGGCAGAGGGGGGGGGTGGATGGTGCCTTTATAAACTTCCCCAGCACCCACACAACAAATCAGTCGAAAGAAATGGCTTCTCAGGTCGAACACACGTGGTCGTAGGCCAACTAGTGGTCGAAACCTTTGCCCGAACCGACAAAAGAACTTAAACAGAGAATACTGCGCGGTCGAAAACAAGAACAGAGAAGGACTCGTTTGCCAGATTTCCGAGTAACTTGAGACTCTCTGGTCTTTTGGTCCTGAAACTGGAGGTACTGAAAGAAACAGACCTCTGGAAGCGAATCAGTCAAGGAAATCCAAAGTCTTTGCTATGGTCGACTAGAGAGATACGCTCGAGCACAAAAACATAGCACTTTGAGGCGCAAGACCATGACAAGGCAGACTTCCCTGAAACGACCTTTGCTCTCGAGAATGTACTTGGCCAAATGGCCTTGAGACAAATTCTCAGTTCTGAGCAACAAGAAGCACACCAAAGCAAATACGGACTCACACATAAGAGAAGAGAGAAGAGGATAGCATGAAGAACAAGCTCTCAAAACAGATCGCAAACAAAACAATCACAACATCTCAAAACGACAGAAATCAACTTTGAGGAAGAGAGATGAATGATTGATCATGGAGGTTTCTACAGCCACTCCATCGGAGGTACAAGAGCAACCGTGCTCTACCCTGAGACAACTCACACAAATAGAGACGAAAAAGTTCAGAGTGACTCGGGAACAACCTCATCGAGCATCCGAGCTCTATCCTCTCTATTTATAGTCTTCTGCTACCGGGGGGAGAACCCGTTAACCCCCACCTAACACCGGGTTTTCAACTCACTTTACCCACGAGCTTCCAGTGCTTTACCCGTTAAACCCAACGGCTCCACTGCTTTGCCCGTTAGTGCCAACAACTCGGTGCTTTGCAGAGACACAGCTTCCCTTTGCAGCTTTCTGCATTTCTCTAAAATGCCACTCCGCTGCCTTCCCGGAAGCTTCCTCCTGCCTTGCTGATCACGCTTGCAACCACCTCACAGACCTCGTCGTCTTTGGCATCTCCCGGCCGCTCACGACCTCAGCACCCCCGTGCTTAGTCTCGACCATCCATGCCTCACCACAACTAGTCTCCAAGTCCTGCAAACCATCACAGACAAGCATACATTCATAGCACCGCACAAAACACTGTGTATAAACATTTGCATAAGAAAAACAGAACTCAAAGCATGTTCCACAAAGTCGTACACCCATTACGACCGGTCAAAAACACTTAAACATTCATGCACATGACCTACGACCGCTCTCCAGGTCAAGACGACTAGCCCAGGAGTTGATACGACCGATTCTCAAGTGAAACGACCGATCCTGGAGGTCATACGACCGGTTACTAGATGTCTACGACCACGTTCAACTTTCCCGGGGACTTCCGACCGTTTAGCGCATGATCGAAACACCTTCCGACCACGTACAATTGTCCTACACCCGCAAACAATCGCTTCACAATGTGGTCGAAGTCGCTTCGACTTCCCATGAGGTCGAAGTCGAGTTCTGCCGACTACCGACCACAGTGGTCGAAGTCTCGACCTCCGAGTACCTCTCGCGGTAACGTGGTCGTAACTCACCGACTCCACAACATGATCGTAGCACGACTCTCAACCACAAACCACGGCTAAACGTGGTCGTAACCTGCTTCGACCACGACCAGCATGGTCGTACTGGCCTTCGACCACGGCCAACGTGGTCGTAAAGGAGTCGGGAGACCTCTGACCTTCGACTGTGTGATCATAAATGACTCGCCTGGCTCCTGATTGACGACAACGTGGTTGTAACCTGCCCGGCAGGTTTCCGACCACGACCAAAGTGGTCGAACGAGCCTACGACCACGGCCAGAGGCTACGACTTTGCAGGAAACGCTCAAATCAAACTCAATCTTTCCAAACCAAGTGTCAATAACTCATCACAAACATGGGGACACCTCCACATGGTCTCTCATATATTCATGGCACCGGGAATCAAAATCTGAATATATTTGAACATGCTCTTGAAATTATTCAAGTCAAAATGGTGCATGTACACAAAACAATAGCTTTTACAGAATTTTCGAGAAAAATCTAAGGTAGATAAAATTGTTGGAAAATTATACAATAAACTACACTATGCTAGGAGTCTTCACGAAAATTTTCATAAAAATTCTATAAAGCTGTCAGCTGAGCAAAACCGCTTTGATCACTTAACCATTCCTCCATCTCCGTTGTGAAGGCATATTCTTCAACTTTACACTTTCTCTCTATCTATTGAAGTTCAGATGCAGACGAGTGGGATCGGACCCCACCCGTTAGGACTCTTTCCTTCCCTCGCTGATGCGCTGGACCTGCGTGTCAGGAGTCATCTTCCACCTCACGCGCGCTGCGCCAACTCCACCATGGCTGGTACCGTCGGGTTTTGACGCCGTGCCCACAGCTTCACGCTTGCTGCTGCCTGCCCTCACCTATCACGTCGCCACGCTGAGCTCCCTTGTCCTTGATTCTTTTGCACGTCGCACACCACTGAGAAGAACTAGCCGCGCCAGCTCCATCATGCTCGCGAGATCTCATGAAGTAGCTCTTGGCTATCTTGTCCCTATAAAGCCTTCCTTACCACATCATTCTCCCTCAGCTCTTCCCCTCGGTCTCTTGTGCACATTTCCAAAGCTCCTCGCTCTTTGAAATGCTGAGAAATCGTAGTCATTCACGACGCCGGCGAGCACGCCTTCGCATTCTGGCAACTTTGGTGAGCCTCTCCTCTTTCTGACCACGTCATAGTGTGTCTCATTGTCCCTCTAAGCTCCATACTCACTTAATCGCCTTGTCGTGTGGTGAATCACCTAATATAAGCTTTCTTCTTCATCTCTAGACAGGAGCACCTCCACTAGTTGTTCTTCCTCCCCAGTAGGACCCTGGGCGATTCCTTACTCTCCGAGCACCTTCGCCTAGCAAGCAAGCTAATCCGACCATACTTTTGACCAGTGAGCTCGGACAAGCCAAGCATTGTTGCTCACTCTCTTGCTCTCTTTGGCAATGGACCCTACCTATCAGGTGGATTAACTTAGCGCTAATGACGCATTCAAAATTAATGTATGCATGACATGTGGACCCGAGCTAATTAGTTAAGTGGAATTATAATCAAAACCATGTTATAAACTATGAGTATGACATGTAGGACCCACATGCATGTGAAGTTATAAACTCTGTGAGTATGACATGTAGTACCCACCTATAAGAGAGGAGATTAGTGATAGATTTGAAACTAACGCGTTTGTGACAAGTGGGCCCAACTAAAATCAATTAAGGAATTTTAATTAAACCAAAAACTAAAAAATGAGTCACTGGCTAAACATGATTTAAACCATGTGATGCTGACATGAATGGCCCACATATTAGGAATTTCAAAAAATGAATAAAATGGAAAAATTGTCTTTAGTTATGTGAAAGTACGCTTTCTCTGTTGGAAGGCATATTTTCAGTAGAACGTTTGGAAAATTTCGCTTCCTTTGTTAGAAAGTGTACTTTTGAGAAGTACATCTTCGACATCATCTCTTTTAGCAATTTTAAGAATTTATAAACTGAATAAATTCAAATGGTTATAGGTTTTGCATATGAACTTCAAATTAAGTGAGTTTTGTCTCTAATTTTTTTAAAAAATCATGCTCTATCCAAAAATGCAAAAATATTTAAATTTTGTTTTTTCTTTGAATTTATTTAACTCTTATTTGTATTCGTTGGATTTTACCGAATAGATATTGTCGTGTCGGATAACTTCGAGAACGCTTTCGAACCATTCTATGAGCAACAAGAACAAGACAAATACCTCTTTTATCCATGTCGATCCCACTATTTTAATTATTGTATATTATTTACAAAATCTATTATGGATGCATGTATGTTTTATTAAAATTACTATACTATAGGTAATAACAGTTATATCCACTTATATGCATTGAACCTCATTACAAATTTGGTATCCTTACTGTTGTAGCCTTTAAGACATGGTTAGATAATTGCTAATGTCAAAATTTGGGTATATTACATTAACTATGTGGTCTAGATGTTTAGCCACGCACTGGTATGTGATCTAGATGTTTAGCCACACTCTGGTTTTTACTAAGTTTGATATTTCAGAAAAACTTGCGCGTGAACATGGGTGATTTTGAATGTTAGTCCCGAGGATGAACCTCTTCTAGTTTGGTATAAAATAAAATGGAAACCCTAGATTTAGATGTGGGTGAGTTATATTATGAACTATCAAATGTGAGAAGATTTCTTGCATATAGATAGAAGGAGATTCTCGCCCGGGTCAATTAAAGAACCAAACGCTATTGCTGCACACCTAAGTCACAACGTACAACCACATATGCTATATTTGGTAGGCCAAAAGTAGTTAGAACATTCCAGGAAGGTTTGCTCGTAGAGGCTTCACCAAGGTGTTGAAACTAAAGCTTGTTAATACAACGGTGAATGCTCACTTGGAGGAAGGACACACCTAAGTGAGGGTTTTTTTATTCATCAGACTGGTGCAAGATTAGATCTAGATGATGTAAAGACTATATGATGATCAATTTCGTCACACGTCCAAGGAACCATGAGATTGTCGATAGTATATTTGATTATCTCTTATGGGTAAAGTTGTACAACATCTTGAATGTTAAAAACTATTTAAATAGCTATGCTCGTAGTCATGAGAATGTTAACCACAATGGGTATAGTATTTATTGTTACAAAATTGTTTTATTGGGAATTGGGATGACATGTACGAGTCGAATATGCTATGCATGTGGTTGGGATTTGTTCGATATTCGTAGCCAAGGAGGGCTATGAACCGTTGTGATTTATTGTTATTGAAGTTATATAAATGTTATTTTATTACATGTCAACTTCTCTTCATAATTTTGTTACAAATTACTACTTATCGATATTACAAATAAAACTTGCTTCATGCTGAAAATAAATTGTAGGATAGAGTCTTATTCATTGTTAGCCTTGCGTTTATATATGTTATGATACACTACAAGTTTTGTTGAGTACACAATGTACTTAAGCTTGCTTAAATTGTTGTTTAGGGAATAAGGAAGACAACATGTCCGACGACGTGTATATTGCCTCAGCACTGGGGAATTTGTCGATGGGTCTTTCTAGGGACTGGCTTTAGTCGGTTGCCTGTGAGTTTGGCGGTACACCGTTGTACACTTTATTTATTTACTTGTCTTCCGCAACGTATTACTTTTGATACTAATATTTGTTTGGCCGATCGGCCTTACATTGTAAAATTTATATACGTCGCTTGTGTATTTATGCATTTTATTGTATATTAATTATATGCGATATGCATAGATATGATTTTAATATTATAAATATATGTACTAATAATTGATAATAAGATTAGTACAGAACACATACAGAAATTTCAGATATTCCATAGCCGGATCCTCACACTACCTAATTTGGATCTATTTAAAATCAAGAGCAAAGTGGTTCCACAGGACAGTCACAACCTTGCTCGGTAATAATCACTACACCGCTTCACTGCCTTTTAGCAGGAATTTCGTAGGGAATATTATATTTTTTGCGGGGTAAAATTCTAGCGTTCCAAAGTCCAAACTCCCTGATTTCTACAAAATTGAAGGCTCTCGTGCCCCCATAAATCTGCAAGAAAAATTAAAGGAAATCATCTCTCTCTATCAGATTCGAGGAACTAGCCACGCGACGCGAGGACGCATCACCAGATTCAGATCTGATTCGTTGGCAAGTTGTTTGACCACGTTGTCACCACAGTTCTGCACTCCAAGAGAGAGACGGGAAAAAAGAAGCAAATAACCAAGAACCAAGAATGGCGGGGGACGGCGACCGCGCGGGGCTTCCCCGGATCGCGGTGGTGGGCGCGGGCATCTTCGCGCGCACGCAGTACATCCCCAGGCTCCGAGAGATCGCCCACCTCGTCGTCCTCAAGGCCATCTGGAGCCGCACCCAGGTGACTCCCATTCCTGCTCACTCTGTATCTCGTATCGCGTCTAGCTGCTTCTAGCCTCCGTTGCCATCATCAGAGAAATCTCAAAAGTGTTTTTTTTTATTCTGTGGTAATTAGATGAGAGGGAATCTTTGCAACGAGGTCAGATCTAGTTCGTAGAGCACATGCCAATTGGCCAAATGGGGTATTAATCTGCTGCTTGTTTGGGTTAACCTCCTTTGTTGTTGCACAAAGCCGTGGTTAAATTCACCTCATGTGCGTCACTAAGTACAGAGAAATGCACTCATAATGTTCCTCGAAAACTAATTGAGAAGAGAGATGCAAAAGGAATCCGTTATTAAGTGCACAATGTTTGTTGCTGAATGGGCTGGTGAAAATCATTGTTTTGTGAGATGTCTTACTGTGTCTTGTGTGTCTGACCATTTCGGCACCATTGTTCAGGAATCCGCAGAGGCTGCTGCGGAGCTTGCTCGTGATTTTGCACCTGAGATCGAGTGCAAATGGGGTGATGCAGGGCTGGAGGAGATAATGGGAGACCATTCAATCATGGGCGTTGCCGTTGTTCTTGCTGGGCAAGTCCAGGTCTGGGTCATGGAAAATTCCTTTAATTGCCTTGTTAGGAGAGCTGTTTCCCATGGATTCAATATGTCACCAAGATGTTCCCATACCTTATCTCCTTTACCAATAAATTACTTTGCAAATTTCATTGCTATCCACTTGTATAAAGAGATTATACAATGCTGGACTGCAAAAATAATCCAAAGCCTAGTTAAATGTTTCATTTGTAGTTTTCCAAATATGCAGGTTGAGCTTTCCCTAAAGATGCTTAAGGCTGGGAAGCATGTGATTCAAGGTAAGTGGGAAAATAAAAAGAATCTTATTGACCTAATTTGAGGTAGGGACTGGTAGCCGCAATAAAGAGGAGTTCTTTCCCTTGGTTATCTCATTACCTAGTACTGTGGTGCCAAATGACTGAAAATCATGTTACATGAAATTTTCTAATGTTTTCCTCACTGTTTGCATGGCATATTCTCTGGCGCTGTGAAGAGAAACCCGCTTCTGGATGTAAGTGCTTTTAGCTTTTCATTATTTCTTTCATGAGCATCATAATAGATATGATGAATATGTATGTGATCAGCTTTGTCAAAAACATTTCAGCGACGACAGAAGCAGAAGCTGCATTGTCAACCTACAACTCATTTCCAAACCAGTTCCCATATAAACCAATTTGGGCTCTTGCAGAAAACTACAGATTTGAACCTGCATTTGTGGAGGTAAACATTCACAATATTATAATTCGGTTCTTTTTTGGTAATTTATGTGGGTAATCTCTTAGACTCTTATCAACAGTCAAGCAAGTTGATGAATGATATTGGTGATATGATGAACATCCAAGTTATTATTGAAGGATCAATGAACAGTTCAAACCCATACTTCAATAGCTCTTGGAGACGAAATTTTGTGGTAAGGAATCAAGTACCAAACATCTTTTCTTTTTCTGTGTGACATGCTTTATCTGCAGTTTCTCTTGCCATACCTACCACTTCACTCAAAATTTCCATGCAACAACACAAATGTGTGAACTAGACAATGGTTAGGAATGATTTATGTTTCAGAATATGAAAGCGGCATAGATGAGTAATGTGTAGTTGATTGGGTTGCACTAGTTAACTCTGCTAAGCTTACTAAATATCATAAATTCAGATTCATACCAAAGGATTATTTTTTATGCACATATTGTCAGTTTTTATACCCTTGGGAAGTCAATACAATATTTGAATTTGTCAATATCAATTCAACTAGTTAGTTAACAATGTTTTATAACTCTGTTTGCTTACCTGTGTGAAAGTTTCCCGGGTTTTGTTACATATATAATTCAAATCCATAGAGGTGCTGGTGGCATACATTTGGTCACCATTAACTCAACTCTCTAGTTCTATCAATTTTATGTTTCTTACGTATTGGTATCTTTCTGTTGGCATTGAATAACAGTTTCCTGCATGACTGCAATGACTAGGTCATTCGGGTTCTTCGATTTTGAAGTATCCAAACGCTTGTTGTTGTCCATTGTTAACTACATTTCTGTGAATTTTTTCTCTCGGGTTATGCGAAGGAAAAATCATTACAGATCAATTACTTAGTCTGTTGGCATTACAAAGTACAAACACTTCTGTGATGAACTCGGGATGTCTGCCCTCAGTCCTTACTATGATAAATTTAAATTGCAGGGTGGTTTCATACTGGACATGGGTGTGCACTTCGTTGCAGGACTAAGAATGGTAAATTTCCCATGTTATTTTTTGAGAAAGTGTTGACCAGCTTCTGGCTTTTGTAAATATCAGTTTAAGGAGTTAATTGACTTATTGTTTTCTATTTGGTGGATTTGATCATTTGATACTCATATCGATACAGTAAATATAATCTTGAAAATACACAACACAACTGCTGCTATTAACTTCAGTTAAAGTAGATCTGGTTTGCCACTTGCCTTCTTCGGCATCTATGATATGTGGAGACTAGTAATCCTTGCATTGAAGTGGCTCGCCAAGAGTTTAGTTACCAAATCAGAGTGCTGTTTAAGATTATGAATGTACCCATCTGTTTTCCACTCCTACTTTGTTAAGATAATGAGCTCTTCTGTAACAGCTTGTTGGTTCGGAAATAGCAACTGTATCATCTATCTCCCGTCATGTGGATATGGGTTTACCACCACCTGATAACATATGTTCTCTTTTGTAAGTATTCAAAATACAAAGTGAATTTTGTAAATGGTAAATTTTCAGATCTTACAGACATTTAATGGTCTGATGTAGCCAACTGGAAAATGGATGTGCTGGGGTCTTTGTATTTGCGGTCAATTCAAGATCACCAAAGGTTAACTTAAATCTTATTTCAAAAGCTTTATGGGAAGCACATAAATGTTATTATTATTTTTGCTTATTAGCTCATCTATCATTCATCACATTCTTTTTTTTTCTCCATTTTTGCTGATATGCTAGAAATATGATATCCAGATATTATTGCGGGTTGATGGAACAAAAGGAACAGTGCAAATTGAACGAGGAATTGATAGTGGGAAGCATGGCTACCAGGTAAAAACCACTTTCTCAGTTTCTCTACAAGCGTCAATGAAATGCCAGCTTGCTTCTGCAATGTTTATTCAGTCTGGCGGTCACACAGTATTCAGTATTTACCCCACAAGCTGGAACCTTTCTGATTTGTTTCGACCAAATTTGAAAATGTCTTATGCACAATGCATGGTAACAAATAATTATTTTTGTTCGAGCAGGGTGCTTCTGAAGCAGTGTAAATTTCCCTTGTACCTATAAACCACGTTATGCATTTGCAGGTGCTATTCTCCAGCGAAAATGGGCAGTGCCAGAGGACATTTTATCCATTCTGCGGTGTTAATGAAGAACTGAAGGCGTTTGTCCATGACATCTTGCAGGCTAGCAAAGTACTGTTATTAGTATCAATGAATTCCAATTTCTCTCTCTCAATACATGCACATATTATCGGTTCACCTTAGGTGTTTATGAGAAAACACTGTTTCAAAATAGCTCAGCTCAACAGTATACTGCTGTAGAACATCTGGTTAGCTTGTATAAGTTGGAATTTGATGTAAATCCAAGAACAGTTTATCTCATCAGTTCATATATTCTTCAAACTCCATTCAATGTTTTAAAAGTATGCTAGAATTTCATTGCACCCTCACTAATTTGCACTGAATGCTTGCCCATGTAGGACGGGGATCACAAGGCTGAAGCCCGCAGTTCTTATGTTGAAGGCGCCCGTGATGTCGCCGTTCTAGAAGCCATGCTCGAATCTAGCGCAAGGCAAGGAGCCCCGGTTCAAGTGAAGAAATTCTAACAGACCTAAAATAGCAAAAAGAGCGTGATTTATCCATTAGGATTGCATAATTTAGTAATAAGGAACAGTGTTCCATCATCATACGATTCATACCGGTGAGGGTATAGAATGTTGGAAATATGGCACAGAGATAATCATAGATATAATTATATTTTATTATGTTTATAATTTATTAGATAATATGTTATATTGTTTCTTAAATAATATTGTCTTTATTTATTAGCAAGTGTGTGACTTGATTGTAAAACTCTATATTTTTGTGATGATTATTCTTAAACGATTTCTAATCGGAAACATATGAGTACACACGAATAGACTAGCATATGTATTGGCAGATGATGATCATGTTTCATCAGTCATAGATTGAAGATATCAAACAAATAATATGGGCATATGTTAGCAAACATGGAGTTGGGTTGACCCACTATGAGACACCGCGAGAACATTGCATCTTATATGTCATCGGTTGGTCTTATTTACAATGTGTATGCTATATCCTTAGACTTGAGGTCGTCGCACGTACTTGAGATGCATAATGTCTAACTTAGGAGTTGCTAAACGCTACTTCGTAACTGGGTGGTTATAAATGTACCTTTCAGATTTCATTATGTGTATGCATCGAGGCATGGTCGATTAAGATAGGATTTACCCCACCATGTAATGGGAGAGATATCTCTAGGCCTTTCAAGTGATTGGATTCTAGAAATGTATGGCCAATCTTTATGTATACTTAGGAGTCGGCATATCTTGTTAGGGTATGCTACCGATTCGTGGACGAATAAGAGTACTCAGGCCATATCTCAGTGTACGTGAACATATAGGGTTGCATACTTAAAGGGTTATGATATAATTCGGATGATGATCTGAGTTCATATGAGCCACGAGTTCCTAATGGGCCTTAAGTTTGAGGCCCATCATGGATGCCTATAAATAGAGAGACAATGGCATAGGGTTTGCAGAAGAATTCAAAATTCCCAAAACGCTAGTCGCCACACCTTCCTCATCCAATACCACGCAGCCATCGCTAGCACTCCAGCATGTGGTGTTCTTGCCCCATACGTGTGGATATCTTAGAGATGTTGATGCAAAGCTTCAGCACTAGGACAATTGGCAACTTGTGATGATCAAAATGAGCTGAAGGAGGAGACTTATGGCTAGTGTGACTACTACTGCACCAACGCGCTGCATCGACTCCACTTTTGCTACAAGCCTACGTGTTTAGTGGTAATCCTGTAATCTATTACTAGCGGAAGTTCCTTGTTTACATGGTAGAATTTTTGAAATTGTGCTAGCATAGTCTATCCGTGCAGCAACATAGAATGTAAGTCATAGTGTTTCCCTAGAACCATCATTCTTTCACTCAAATCTACCATAATTGCATACTTTTAAATTTGTAGCGGATTTGGCACTTTACACACGGTATTTACAAAAGTAGCAGTATGCGCATTGGCTTTTGCCATCCGGTAGGCGGGCGGCGGCGAGGCAACGCGTGGCGGGGCCGCTGGCGGTAGGCGCCTGCCGCCCGGCCAGGAGACGGCAGGTAGGTCTGCCACCCAGTGAGGGGACGGCAGGTGATTAAGTAGGCTGATTAGCTGGCTTAATTACCTATCCATATTTTTTATTTAATATTTATTTAAAATTTTAAATATAACAAATGAGCTGAAAAAATTAAAAATTTTATGTATAACCTTCTGACACAATGTACTTCACAATGTAATTTCTGGGTAATTTTATCCATTGTGAATGTTGCTGAAAAATTCATAAAATTTTGATATTTGTATGATTTTTTACATATAGCAAATGAGCTATAAAAATTACAAAATTTTGTGTGAAACCTCCCAACATAGTGTAGTTATTGTGTAATTTTTTGGGAATTTTATGTGGTCCAAATTTGCCACATTTATTTGGGTTAATTTAATCATGAATTTACAAATATTTCACAATTTGTTAGAATTTTATACATTAGGAATACTTTTACAAGTAAAAGTAATTGCAGTAATAAAAAGTACATCACACTGGATGTGATATGGCTCACCCATCTAAGTTATTTTAAAATTGTCTTTATTAAATGTGTAGTTAATTAGCTGTAGTTATTTAGGTGTAATTAATTTAGTCCTAATCATGTAGGCCTTTTTAATTTTTTGTTATTTAGTAGTTAAGGTAAAGTAGGTCGTAATGAATTAATTCTTATTATTTTGTGGGGATTAATTAGTCATAATAAATTAGGCTTTGTTATTTTTTTGGTATGAACTAGTTAGTGAAAATGTAGTACTCATAATTTATCTAGTGGTAATTAATCAGTCGTAATTAGTTTAGTGCTAGTTAGTTAGGCTAAAGTAATTAGTTAGTGATAAGTAATTAAGTGGAATTAAAGCTATGGTTTAATAGTAGTAAGGACGACAGTAATGAATTGCTCATAATATTTAGTATTGTAGTGTTCATTTGGTTGTAATATTTAATGTTGCAGTGTTCATTTTAGTCCTAAGTGTACATTATTTTATAGTGTTCATTTCGTCATAATTTTTAATTTGCAGTATTTTATTGTCATTACCAACCTTCCCACTAATATATCGTCTATTCTATTTGTTGCAAGGTATGTCTCTACTGAAGCTTCTGAAAGACTTCTATGATGAGAACCACTAGTACAAGTTGTGGATCGTGGGTGACACAGATGGCTCTCCACCTTTGCTACTTCAGTCAGGGAGGGATTACTAGGAGCTGGATGATTGATACATACCAATCCTCTGGGCCACATATTTGTTGCCCCTTGTGAGGCTGGTCTTTGTCGAATGTCGGTTCACCTTAGACGGCAGTCTGCTGTCGGCACTTGTCAATAGGTGGAGACCCGAGATGCACACCTTCCACTTTTAGTGGGGTGAGATAACGGTCACTCTGTAGGACGTCTCATTCTTGACTGGTCTCCCTCTCTAGGGTGAGGCACTTGTTCCAAGCTGTTTGCTGACAGACTGGAAGGCCAGGCTGGCGTATCGGTTCGACTTGCCTGTCCCAGAGAATGGTCGTGGAGTCCCCCAGACTTGGCTGAGGCATTTCATTCAGTGCCCACATGATACACCTGACAAGGTCGTCAAGACACACCACATCGCTTACCTTCTTCAGCTCTTTGGTTGGGTGCTGTTTCCATGCCCATAGGGCAATTGGTGCTATCTCGACTTCATGCGCATCATCGAGTCTTTGGTTGACGTGGAGGCTAGGGCGATGCCTCAGTATAGCTAGGGATTAATCGTCCTATGTGCCATATATTGGGGGTGTGTGATGCTTCGCGATGTGGCACTGGTGCTACCCTGAACCTTGCTGTGTACTATGTGCTCTGCAGTTGTGGAGTTAGGAACACTTCTCTATTGGGCACCTGGCCTTTGAGAGACTAGTGCACCCATCACCGAATCGGACGACCCAATAGACGTGCCCACTATGGGCTTTCAATGAACTGTTGCCCATTTGCGTTGGGCCAAGGATAGACCGACGAGGTGCTATTCGTTGCTCCACAATGAGTTTGAGTTGTTGCATGACAATGACATCATTTAGGCTCCATGGACTCCAAAATTCATGCAGACGGTAGCGCCACAGAGGCTATCCATGCAATGCACCCAGGAGATCGGGTTATGGGCAATGACCTACCATCTGATCTTCTCACCCATGGTGGAGCCTTACACACCGCAACATGTAATGTGGCAATTTGCTTGGTGCCAGGTCGTGCCCCCTCCAAGCAGTAGGGTCCTGTTGCGAGCCATACACTTGTGAGTCAAACTTCGTCTGAGTAATGTTTATAGTTCTTATGACTTCTTTTGTAATGTTAATCCTTCTAAAAATGTAGGTAATTGAGAGCGAGTCAGTATGCTATGAATTGGCAAGAAGTGCAGGATGAGTGGATGATAGCATGGGTGGACAAGGCGCACTTGGAGATCATACAGGAGTAGCGTCCGTATGACATTCGAATGTATGGTGAATACCTAGAGTGGTACATACCACGGTCACGTGGCAAACACACCCTACCTCCACCAGAGCGCCTGGAGTAGGTATCACACTAGGACAACCTCCACTACTCGTTCGATAATCATAGAGCTTTGCAGCGTGATGATACCATAAGCCACTTTTAGCCTCTTATCGTTTCATTGATGATATTTGTACTGTTTGTTATTGAACATGTTTTATATGTCACATTAGTTGGAGCGAGTATCGTATCTATAGCCCAGACATAGCATCGGGGCTACAGAAAACTTTGCACTGCATCTTAGCATAGTCCAAGAAAATAATAAAGAACTTGAGCTATGGTTGTTCGATGGATCATGCCCTGTGGATCGACCATCTAGTGAGGGGACCGTGCTCACTCGCCAGGTCATCGCGACCTAGCGAGTCTGGCCGGCGTTGTAGTACTACCTGTTGATCATCCATCAGCCAGACCAGTGAGGAGGCAAGTTATGTAAAAAATCTACATTTTGTTTTCTTGTTATGCCTTACGTTCCGCTAACATCATGGCGTTCTCCCACCACAGGTCCATCGGGATGCATCACTTGTACCCTTTACATCCCCTACACAGACTAGTGCTTCCCATCGGTCATCTGCAATGCACTTCCAGGAGGTATGAGATTCGTAATCTACATTAGAATATTTATTTTGACTAACATTGTTTCATCTTGCAGCCTTCAATTCACTGTGGGGGTGACGGCCAATCCACCGATGAGGATATGGTCCTCCTGGCTGCTCCCAAGGAGCAGTACATGGCGCTAGGGTTTTGAGTGTATGCAGGTCAAAGATTAACGTTCGGACTGTATGTAGGGTTTGGAGCGTACGGAAGATAGAGCTCTTCCAGGTTTGCTAGCACATCGTACGGTGAAGGTCGAAGCTCCTCCGCATGACCAGAGTTGCACACATCATACCTTGCGGGTGGTGGATCGTACAATCCCTTGTGTAGGACTTCATCACTGGTAGCCTCTAGTTCGGCATGTCTCAGTAGGATGACATCGATGTTTACCAGACTCAGCCTACTAGTGCATCTCCGGTCACTCAACAGACTGAACGATCTTCGTACCTCCTCCGATTCGACACTCACTATTTGGACTAGTTGACGTATCTCACGGGATATGCTCGATGCAAGACAAGGCCACGCCTATGGACAGATGCAGCGAGGAGAGAGTAGTGGCTGAGATGAGTGAGCCATATCGCATCCCGTGTTATGCAATTTTGTACTGCTATATCTGTACAATGTTACAAAATATAAAATTCTGCAAAAATTACACAATCAAGTCCACTACGTAAGTATCCTTAAAAATTCATAATTTTTGGTACTCATTTCCTATATTGCTACGGCTGATAGTTTTTGGCCCTAGCACAAGTGCTTGTGCAAATGAATCGAATGCTGATAAGCCGCTTCAAAATGGCTGCGAAGAAACCATCCTGTTTATTTGTTCGGAGGAAGGCATAAGTCATATATAAGCTGAAAAGAACTAGCCGTCAATTTCCTTTACTTTTTGGCTGCGGTTGATGGTTTTTGGTTGTGGTTGATAGCTTTTGGCTACAGTTGATGATTTTTGACTGAAAATAAATTGTAGTAGCTGAAAGAAGTGGTTTTTAGAAGGAGAGCGCAAGCGGTGGGGAAAGTGAGGGAGAGATGCGTGCATGAGACGAAAGCGAGAGTTGGGAAGTCGCTTCGGAAAGCTAAATGTTCATATTGTTTTCTGGTTTTTCTAAGTAGAAGTCAAAAGCAAAAGCTAATATGAAAATGCCTGTAATTATGTAAGCTAAAGTTTTTTTTAGTGTGTGTGAGGGAACATACATAGGAGTTTCAGTGAATCAAACTCTATATCGCCCTGTTAGTATGTATTCCACGGTTTACTTTGTTCTCAAAATGTTTCTTTTAAATTTGAATGCTTCCGTGTAAGTATCTATTGCTCCATTTCTGGTAGAGTTTGCAAGTTCTGTAAGGTGGTTTAACTACAACCGAAATATTGTTTATGATCATGTGGGAATGAGGGATCAAATGATATTGAGGCAACGATCTCTATTCTCTGTCAGCAAAGTATTATACTATTATTGAGCCATATTTTTGTCAAACAAGCTGACTTCCGATTTACTATGTTAGTGTGTTTCATTACCCAATTCTATAGTGTTCCTTAGGATGGCTAGGTTCTACATGCTTGAACTTCAAACTTTTGTTGCTAGTACCTGGTCAATGGGTTGTCTTGCAGGCACTATTCTGTGAGCTGGCAATATGCAGATGCGGCGGCCACTCCACGAGGACTACTCCTTGAAGGAGACGTCACCTCACCTTGGGGGTGTTATGGCTGCAGGTGACAAGCACACAAGCACATATGACCTTGTGGAGAAGATGCAGTATCTCTATGTGCGTGTTGTCAAGGCCAAGGATCTCCCCACCAAAGATGTGACTGGGAGCTGTGACCCATATGTTGAGATAAAGCTTGGCAATTACAAGGGCACCACCCGCCACTTCGAAAAGAATGCTAACCCTGAGTGGAACCAAGTCTTTGCCTTCTCCAAGGAACGCATCCAATCGTCCTATGTTGAGGTCATTGTCAAATATGAGGACTTCGTTAAGGATGATTTCATTGGGCGAGTTGTGTTTGACCTCAATGAAGTTCCAAAGAGGGTCCCACCTGACAGTCCATTGGCACCACAGTGGTACAGTCTTGAGGATCGGAAGGGGGGCAAGGTGAAACGAGAGCTCATGTTGGCTCTCTGGATGGGTACACAAGCAGACGAAGCTTTCACAGAAGCATGGCATTCTGATGCTGTAACAGTCCCTAGTGATGGTCTAGCAAGCATAAGTTCTAAGGTGTATTTAACTCCTAATCTTTGGTATCTCAGGGTAAATGTTATTGAGGCACAAGACCTGGTACCAAGTGACAAGAGCCGGTATCTAGAAGTGTAGGATCAAACACTATAATCAGAGAAGGGTGAATGATTGTCGTCGCTTTTTGGAATCTCCTAGCGGACAATGAAGATTTTGATTGCTCGTCACACAATTGCCTGAATAATCACTTAGCTTCAACTGCTCGTTGATTGCTCTATTTGACCACTTTGACCGCTTTGCTCTGTTCGACCGCTTCGATCACTTTGTCTGTGACCGGTTTGCACGTGGTCGTATGTTTCAACCCAACCATAATCACTAGCAATCTTCAACAAATCATTAACTAGATTGATTCAAAATGATCTTTATTGCTGGATTTCTGTAGATTTACAAAGTACCCTCACAAGCACCCCTAAAAGCTCTAGCTAAAAACTAAAGTCAAAACCTTCTCAAAATTCTCTCAGAACCGTCACGTTCACCCGTAGCCTCTTCCTACTTTTATAGGCTAACGTCCAAACTATGTTCACCTTAAACACGGACTCAAAACCTTATCTCTTCTGAAAACCAAGAGACCTGAAACCCTTTCGAACACGGGTTTTGTTCAAATATCTACACCTTCCAAATTATGGACTCTATCCATAACTCTTTCAATCTCAGTTATGAACTCCTTTCACAATTCCTAACTCACCATGTTATGAAGCATCTAGGACAACAACTCTTTTATATTCGTCACACACCATCACCTCATGTATCAAAGCCCGCAGGACAACACCTCCTGTAGCATCTCTACGCATCACCATCTTTGATCTCCACGTGCTCCAGCATGAGCCCGACCACCTCGTGTGATATCCTCGACCGCTTGGATCTTAGATTTCCCCATCCTAGTCCTAGTCCCCCTCGTCACCGACCATGATCGTCTCCACGCCAACCTGCATATGTAAAGACCAAAAAACACATTCTCCGGCACAAATTCTTCACAACTTGATGGACATTAGTCCACATACTCATATCACACCCTTAACCATCCAACAAAATCAACCAGATAAGCCACGACTACAAAACCTATCGCTTTCTAGAAATTAACCTTAGATCACACATTACAACCACTAGCTCATCAAGTACTTGAAAACACAAGTACTTGGGAATTACTATTGCTCCACTCAGAACACTCAGGAATCACAAGTATCGTAGCATTCCTAGTCTATCACTACCGACCATCGAAGTCTAAGATTATGATAAAGCACTGTAGCTATGACCATTGAAAAGGTACTGTAGCCACGACCGTTGACTGGTTACTGTAGCAGATGAGATTATGACCTCTAACCGGTTCACTGTATCTCACGACCTGTTCACTATTACTAGGTCGAAGCCTACTGTTTACCTCGTCATGGTTGTTTTGTCAAGGTCGAAATGCCATAATCGACAAACTGTAGTCGAAATACCGGGATCGACAAACTGTGATCAAAATGCCATCCTCGATTTGTCGTGCTTGATTTGCCATGGTCGACGCCCGCCGATCAGGCCTGCTAACCTGCTAACAAGAGCGCATCGACCAGAATGTTTACAAACATAAATTCTAATACAACTCAAATGTTAATTATTCATCATCACTAAGCACACAACCACCGCATGGTCTAACAAGAAGTTTATGTAAAAGCTACACTTGGGAACCAGTTTCTGAGGACAAGGATTCCTCGAAACAAGATTGTTAATCCCATGTGGAATGAGGATTTGATGTTTGTGGCAGCCGAACCATTTGAAGAGCACTTGATTCTTAGCGTTGATGATCGGATTGCACACAAGGATGAGGTCTTAGGCAGTGCAATTATTCCACTACCAAGTGTAGACAGGAGGCTCGACCATAGGCCAGTGCACAGCAGGTGGTATAATCTTGAGAAGCACGTAGTTGGGGATGGGGAGCAAAAGAAAAAAGACGTAAAGTTCTCTAGCCGTATTCATGTTAGGATTTGTTTGGATCATGTCGTGCCAAGAGACAGCAGTCTTGTCCTGCGTTGGTGCTGGCAATTGATGGATGGAACTGGCTATTTTGTCTGAGCTGGTAGTATTATGCGCTGTTCCAAACTTGAAATGCGTGGACAATTTTGTTGCGAGCTTCTTTCTTGTATGTTAATTTAATTTTAGACTTTTAATTTGTTCTGGAGTTGGTGCCAAGTTGACCTATTATCTGTAGCATGATCTGTTACTAGGGGCGGAATTGGGCCTCGGGCTAGGTAGGCTATAACCCGAGGCCCAGCAATGCTACTTGTATTATCCCCTCTAGTATATCTTTGCTATAGCAGCCCAGCCCGAGGCATCTAAAATTATCAGCCCAGCAGCCCAAATAACAAACCAGCCCACCAAAATAGCAACAGCCCATCCATGAGGCATCCACCAAGACCAAGTGAAGAAAACCCTAATCTCCATTTCCCAACCCCCAGCCCCAACCGCGGAGCCGCCCAATCTAGATCTCAGTGACTCAGCCGTCAGCAACCGCCTCGCCTGCGCGCGCCTCCACCATTGGCCGCCACCCTCCCCTGCGCCGCTGCACGCGCTGCGCGTCCGTGATCTGCTGGCCGCTGCCCTCGCCCCTCGCCCCTTGCTCCAGACGGCGACGTTGACGCGGACGGCTGGATGCAGGCACACAGCGATGCCGCGGTCCGCCGGTCGCTGGCCGCCGCCCTTGTGGATCTACGTGGGCGCACGGCTGCACCTCTGACTTCCGGGCTCCGGGTGCTCGTGGACGGTGGATCTGCGGCTACGCCTCCTTGGCTCTGTCCTCCATCCTCCGGCCTTCGCCGCTCCGCCCTCCGACCTCCGTCCTCGGCCCTCGCCCTCATAGTGGACCCGCTGACCCGCAGGCTATAGCCAAGCAGAGAGTCGGCAACGGAGCAACGAGAATGGCGAGCGGGGTGAGTAGGTGAGGCCGCATGGGGGCAAGCGGGCGAGGCGAGTGGGGCAAGGCAGGCGAGGGAGCGGATATTTCAGCGGAGGGCCGGAGGAGCATGTGAAATTGTGAATCACGGAATCGGGAATCAGTGTAGAGCTGAGCAGGTATGGAGTATTGCTGACTTGCTGTATTGGACTTTAATTTCAGTATAAATTATTTTAGTAGGAATTATTTTTATGTTTTGAAATTGGTATAAATGATCAGGTGAAATGACATATGTTCAATGTTTTATATTTGCTATTTAGGAACTAACTATTAAGGTTTAAGGATACAAATTAAAAAATGAAGAGGAGTAAAACATTGTCATCGTATTTTCCAACACAAGATACATTGTCATCTGTATGGTTTCATATACTTTCTTTATTGTGATTTGTGCTGAAAACTTGAACTCTTCAAGTATTGAGCATTAAGCAAAATTTTCATATCAATGATGTATTTGTGATGTATTTTTTAGTTATATTATAATATATTTTTAGACTTGTGGTATACTAGATTGTTACTTGGTTCAAATTTAGTCTGGGATGTGCTCCAATCCTAGGTCTGCCACTGTCTGTTACTGTCTGTGTGTGCTTGGACATGCATGGAGCTCATAGTAAGCATTTGCAAGCCAGTATGCGATGCTCCTTAATATATTTTCCCCTTCTATCATCATTGCATTCAGTCACCTGTGTTTGTATCATCTTGCCATCTGCATCTGTACCTTTATTCCTTGCCCAGCAAAATACCATCGAGGTTTGTGGTCCAAAATGTTCACTTAAGTATTGACTTGAATCTCCTAGTACCAATTCCTAAAAAACGTTGCCACCCTTGCATATTTGGTGCATGGTGTGTATCCTTCCTTGCATCGAGTGAGTGATCAGATTGCTTTTAGTATGGGAGGCATTTTGCCTGCACTTCCTATGCTTTCTGGTAACAGCATGAGGATGTAAGTATTGCAATTTGTATGTAAGACTGATTCAGGTTTGAATTTAAGTTTTGGCAAACTTGATTTCTTGTTTGAGTTTGGTGCACATGCTTATATTATAATAAAGTAACATCAAGATCAGGGTTATGTGTAGAAGCAACAAAGATAATATGTGTTAATTATATGCTGCACAAGATGTGCAAGTAGAAGCTCTTGTGACATTGACATCTAGGGGGTAATTTAAGAAGAATGTGAACTACTACTTGACTTTGAGTATTATTTACTATATTAATTGTCTTGGAGAGGAACTTGCTGTTTTATTCCAGCACTATAGTATCTGAGGAGTCAATGTCTTAGGATAAATGTTTATTCTTGGGCACCCCTTTTGCTGTCATAATGTCAGAGGGGAATAAAAATTGAGGACTGAAAGGACCCCAAGGAGAAAATTTTACTTTTATTGAGGCGACAAATGACCTGTGGAAACCTTTAAGACTCTAGAGATTGAATTGGAAGTGCAAATCTAATGCTTATGGAATTATTAAATTACTTGAATTTCAACACAACTTTATGACTAGTGACTTTTCTAATTTTACTTTCCCATATCCTAGTAAGCTAGCTTTATTTTTCTGAAATATGTTTTGTGCTCCATTTATAGGCTGATATATGTCTATTTTTGAATAAAATTTATAGATGAGTTACAGGTTTTTTTAGAAGAGTTTGCGCCAAAATGAAATTTACACTTGATGTTCACATGTACGCTTGCATCTAAATTCTAATAATCCCTTCATTTTAATTGTTACGGTTTTGAAGGTCACAAATCCTTCGCATATCTAACACTATAGCCACTTTTTTTTTTAAAAAAAATTGGTTTCCAGATATTCGTTTTTGTAAATCTAGCCTTCTCTCCGAACTTGATAGCTATGGCATCGTTACAGCAGTTCGATAGGTCCTATCGAGATGGTAGAGCTTAGCAACACCTGCTAGCAACCACATCTCGATAGGTTCTTGACCTGCCGAGTAACCATGGCTCAGCAGGACGTAGTGCCAAGCTACCATGGCTCGGTAAGATATTAAGTGATTTAATTTAAATATGATTAGCATTAATTAAATAACATATTGCATGATTAGTATTAATCAAGCATGATTAATACTATTTAATGCTGCCGTAGCTCGCCAGCTTCTTGCTAAGCTAAAAGAGTTCGGGAAGTATCTGTTAAGCTCAAGAATAAAGTTAGATTTATAAAGATGGACATTTGCGGACCAAATGTTATGCGAAGGACTCGGTAGGTCATTTTAGTTCAATCAAAATAGTTCGATTTAATTACTTCCTGGCAGAACTGAAAAGTGACGAAAATTTGTACCTAGCGGTTGCATCGAGGTGTTGTGGTAAGGGTATGGAAAACCGGCGGAGGCTCGATTCTGGTTTCTCGGTGAACGGAAAAAAGCCGGTTTTTCTTTTTCTTTTTAATATCTCGCAATTTTGAAAGTTTGTTTTTTCGTATATGACTTTTGGGATATAACGTAGATGCAATAAGCTTACTGGTATCTAAGATGAATTTGAAAATGAGTTTAGGTGGATGATCTGGGTGAACCAAAACAGGGTACATACAAAAAACCAGACTTACATATTTTCGGTTAAGAGCATATTTCTTACGAGGTAAAGAGCCCATGTATCAACATATTTCCACGAAGGGGCCGCGGATGCGAAAGGGGATGTGATCAGGGGAGTCCCAACAATAAAGACCATAGTGTGAGGTGTACGACCGGGGAGACCACCTCACCCACGATTGCCCCAGTATCACAGCACTCTAGGAAAGCATAGCCAGAGAGCACATCTAGGACATGAGGGCACTGGTAGTGGCACACGTACAATAACTCCAGAGGTACCGCTCATCCAATCCCCATTGGCTACCCAGCGAATCTAGGGTCCTGAGGCCGGCCCCCATAGGGTGATTAACACCATCACAGTTGGATCGTCCCTTGAGTTCCCCTCCAAGAGACAGTGGAGGGTCTACATGCTCCAGATCCACCATGTCATCACGTACCCAGCGCATATGATCCCGAAATGGGCCTGGGTTGACATCACCTTCAAGGTGGAGGATGCGTTAGGGATAGACTTGCCCCACCAAGACTCCCTGTAATTGAAACTAGCATTGCGAGATGCAATGTGAGGCTGGTCTCAGTGGACAGAGGTAGCTTCGCAAATCTCTTGTTCGCCGACATTTTGACTAGATGGGTATCCCCAAAGCAGGTTGAAGCCACTAGGTATACCCCTATAAGGTTTCGACGGACAACCAGTCCACACGTTGTGGCAGATAGTGTTCGAGGTAGCCTTCGAGCAAGGAACACAAAGTAGGTAGATAGTTATCAACTTTGATGTGGTGGACCTCCAATATCCTTGTAGGATCATATGGCACAATCAGAGGGGTGAATGATTGCCTCCGTTTTTTGATACCTAAAAAACAAATCTCAAACCAATAGAAAACAATTTAACTTTACCAGTTGTAGACTTCAATTGCAACACGCCCAACTGCTTGCACAATGGCTGGGTTGACCTTTTTACTCGCACTAGATGAACGCTTTGATCACTCGGTGTTCAATCGCTCGCTTTGACCGCCGCTATGACCGCTTGCTACGACTACTCACTTGACCTCCTTCGCATGTAGTCGAACTCTCCCTCTGCTCAAAAGCTTTAATCGCTCAAACAAGAACACGCCGAAGGCAACACCGTACTCGTATCACGCAAGATCGAGATGTGTTAGCATGCCGTCATCGAGAACACAGGAAAGACGATGCGTAGAAACCACGCCGTTCTCAACAAGGTGACGTTGGCAGCGATTTCTTCATTTTGAGATCAGATCTGATATTTTACTTCTATATCATGTTTGTGGTTACAAAGCGTCCTCACGGTACCCCTAAAAACTCTAGCGCAAAAAGCCTCCACAAAGCCACAGCTAAACCCTTTAGTCTCTACCTGCTTTTATATGCTAGAGCCCTAAGTCATGTTTGACTCAAACATGAACACAAAATCCTATCTCTTCCTCAAATCAAGGGACCTAAAACCATTCTAAACATGGGTCTTATTCAAACTCTCAATGTTCTTAGTTGTGGACTCCATCAACAACTCCTAACACAACCATGACGAATCCTCTAGGATCACAACTCCTGTATCTTCATCACACCTCATCAACTTCTGTGTTGAAGCCTCCAGGACCGCAACGCTCGTAGCTTCTCCATGCATCACCTCCTTTGATTTCCACGTGCTCTAGCATTAACCCGACCATCTCGCATGACATCCTTAACTGTCTAGACCTCGAATCCCCCCATCCTAGTCCCGGTCCTCCTCGTCACCGACCATGATCATCTCCAGCTCACCTGCACATGCAAAGAACAAAGAATTGTTTTCCCAGCACAAGTTCTTTCCAACTTGATCGAAATCAGCACACATACTCAAAAACACACCTTATCTATCCATAGACATGAACCAAACCATTCATGACCACCAACCAAGTCGTTCATGACCACACTTTCTATCACTATCCAAAAAATACCCTCAGACTACTCACTATGACCAATAGCACAACGAATACTCGAAAACAACAAGTACTCAGGAATTATCATCGCTTTGCTCAAAACACTCAGAAATAACAAGCATCGCTATTGACTACAGAACCATCAAGTATTGAATGCCAAGTACTGATCACTAAGTCTATGACTACCACCAATCACTGCATCATCGATTACCGAGTTCTGAGTATCACCAACAATTGCTATGACCAGATCAGTCAACCACTGATCCAACATGAGTACTTTATGTACTTGAAGATAGCAAGAATTAAAGCACTCGTACCGACCATGAAGTCTACAATTACAAACCGTGAATCCTACGGCAACTGATCGCAAAAGCCTTTGACTACCGATCACGAGGTCTACGACAACCTATCGAAAAGTCTAAGAAAACAACAGCAGACCGTAAAGTCTATGAGTACCGATCCCATAGTCTAAGATCACTAACCAGTAAAGTCTACGACTACCGACTAGAAAAATCTACGACTACTCATTACAAAGTCTTTGACTATCGAGTACCAGTAAAGTCACGATTATCGAGTATTGGCCTGTAAAGTTTATGACTATCGAGTATTGATCAGTAAAGTCACGACTATCGAATATCGACTAGTAAAGTTCATGACTATCGAGTACAACTAGTAAAGTCTATGGCTATCGACCGTTACTGCAGCTATGATCGGTTTGCTGGTTAAGATTGAAGCTTACCAATTACCTAGCGTGGTCATTCTACCGTGGTCAAAAAGGCCATAGTCGAAGGCTGCCGTGGTCGAAGCTAGACGTGGTTGAAGTCAAACGTGGTCGAAGTTGAACATGGTCGAAGCTTGGCATGGTCGAAGTCTGATGTGGTCAAAATCTACAGTGCTCGATTTACCATGGTCGAAGCTGATGTTGTCGAAATGCCATGGTTGAAATACCGTGGTCGAAGCTTGACATGATTGAAATGCCATGGTCGACACCTCTTGTTCGGACTTGCTGATTGGACAAGCTACTTGAATGTCGTCCGATACGATACGGGCATGTCCAAAACCACTCGGAGCAATCAAAACAACTCAGACCCGACTGAAATCACTCAGAGCAGACCAAAACCACTCGGACTCGACAATCAAGCTCACAATCAAGCTAATCGTTTTAGATGAACATTGCAAAGTACTGTCTATAATCGACCTAGTTAAAGTATTCCATCATGTCATGCTCTACTATGAGTAAATATGATAAAGAGAGCTC
Organism: Dendrocalamus latiflorus; assembly: GCA_017311315.1. Lineage (NCBI taxonomy): Eukaryota > Viridiplantae > Streptophyta > Magnoliopsida > Poales > Poaceae > Dendrocalamus > Dendrocalamus latiflorus. The sequence goes on along the minus strand of CM029626.1, from coordinate 22,755,571 downwards.
TACTACTCATTTGATTTCAATGACTGGGTCTTGATATATTATTTGATAAGTATAATAAACAAAACTTCCAAAATTTTAAACACCAAGCCCCCCATAATAATCCCAAAGACAGCAACACACCTAACTCACTTCTCAACCAAGCACAAAGAGAAGAAACAAGTAATTAAGAGTGAAACGAGCAATCTAAAAAAAGAACTCAAAGAACCACTTGTAAAAGTCCAATTGTAGGATAACATCACCTTTCCCACATGGTCTAACCAGAAGATGAAACTCTTGGACGCAATCAAAGGGAGTGAAGAAGCAACAAGTATTCCAGTCAAGCAATGATGTAAAAGACTGGAAATCACTCAAGCGCACCTTATTCATCCCACGTTATCTGGTCTTACATCACAGAAAGTGTCGGTCTCATAGTACTGGGGTTAGTGAGACAAGATTTAGGAATCCAGAACTGAGCTACTTGACAAATAGGAGCAACAATATGCAATGATAAAGATTTAAGTGAAGAGTTAGCATCTATTAAATTCTAATTGGATGGTCGTTGAAAAGCTGGTTCAACCATAGGAGCTGGTTCAGCCACAGGTGGTCTAACCTCTTTAGCAGAGCTAGTCTGACCATCGATCGGTCAGATCGCATGGACATCGCTAGTCGAGGATGATCCAATTGCCTATGTAAAGCTGGTTTGACTCCCGATCGATCTAGACGAGCAGTAAATTCTGGTCGAAAATGATCTAACCCCTTATGCAAAGCTGGTCTAGCTCCCGACTGGTCTAATCGCCAGAGACAACTGGTTGAAAATCTCTCGAGAATCTGGTCCGACCGTGGGATACAACTGGTTGAAAATCTCGTTCAAGCACTTTGGTCCCACCATGAGAACCAACTGGTCTGATTGCCCCCAGATCGGTCTGACTACATCTGCAAGGCTGGTCTAACCCTCGACGATCTGATCAAGTAGAGGGCACTGGTCTAAACACTAGTCGTTGAAGCACTGGTCGAGATGTTGATCCAATCACACTGTTCCTACCATGAGAAAAGCCGATCTAATTGGTTGTGTTGCACAAACTCCCGACCCTACAGAAAGATGATTAGAGAGCAGAGCGGCAGCCTACAGACGACTGGTTAGAGAGAGCAAATAGATAATAAGTTCTTGAATCTGCAGAAGACTAATTAGATGAAGCAAAATGACAAGGGGATTGCACAGATCTCGTTCGAGAATGCTTTCTTAACTTATATCTCTTTTCTTTCTTAGCTTTTCAAAAACAAAATTGAGCCAAATGACTATTTCTACCACAATGAGTGCATTGATAATTGACTTGATGGGTCGTCGTATCACTCGACTTCACATCATCCACTTTGGTAGAGGGGTTCTTTGCAACACCAGCAGATTTGAAGATAATCTACTTTGGTTCGGATTCTACTTCAAATTTCCCAAGCTCAAGAAGCTTAACAATTTTAAGTGGATTATTCTTGGCATACTCAACAAAATTAAATCTTAGACCATGATTCTTCACACTTGTTTTTGATTTCTCTATGATCATATTCAGATTCTTCTTACCAAAAGAAAACCTATCTAAGGTGTCCTTAAGATACTCAATTTCTTTAGCCATTGTGGGACATGATGTGCACTTAACCAGTTCATTCATTAAATTCTTAGAAGCACTAGACTTAGCCAATCTATCTTTTTCAGTAAACTCATTAAGTTGTCTAGTCAATACTTCTATTTCAATGTTAAGCTTAGGACAGTTAGAGTAAGAAGGAGTCTTATGATAAAGTATTTATTGAATAGACTCCTGAGATGAGTTAAGTCTATCTTGAAGCAAATCACACTTTGAGCAAGCTTCAGATAGAGTAGAAGAACTAGACTTGAGCTTTTTAATTACATCATTGTCAAGTTTTAACTTTTTATCACAACAGTCGTGTGCCAATTTTAATTCATCAAGTTTATTAGTTATATTGCCAAATTGAGCCAAGTTTAATGCATTAATTTTCTAGTAGACTCCAACTTAGAATGTAAAACTTGACTGGACTCACAAGATTCATCATAAGGAATATAAGGTCTAAGTCTATCAATTTCAGAATTTAAGCTCTCAACAACAAGATCATGATTTTTAGTTTTCTTTTTATACTTTTTGAGCTCCTATGTCAATCTAAGCATGACATGAGATAAATGTGTGTAAGAAGGTTTTATCGCATCAGGATTACGATAGAGGTCGTCATTGTCGAGCTCCTCACTTTTTGCCATAAAAAACATCCCTGTCAAGTCCTCCTTCTTTGCTTTCTTGCCATTGCCCTTATCGTCATTTCTAGAATCATCATCCCTCAAATCAATCTCCTCAGGTGCTGAAATTATTTTGTTGGCCAGTCTACGATAATTGCTCTTCCTGTTAGATCAATCTTGACCTGAGTGCGATGAGTTGGTGCTTTGTCATCCTTGACCTCCTTGTTTCTTAGTTTGGGGTAATTTCTCTTGATGTGGTTTTGCTCACCACATTCATAGCATCTGATTGTACCTCCTTTCCACCTTGATCTGATGTTATTAATTGCCTTGGTCACCCTGTTGGAGAGAAGTAGAAGCTATTCTTCTGGTATCTCCAGCGTCTCGCCCTCCTATGGCCATGGCACAACATCGTCTCTAGTGAGCAGGCGGACGATCTTGCTAGACGAGATCCTGTTGTCATGCACGAGCAACTCCACTAACTCCTCCACAGAGACGGATGGGCTGAGAGTGTTTATGAACACACCGCTAAACATCTCGGATGTCTTTCATCGCTTGCCAACGGCGAAATCGTAGCGGTTGTCTTGATCGACACGGCTGCTTGATGGAGGGGATGAGTTGCTGCAGCCATGATGGTCACTTCCACGTGCTGTTGCAAGCGGCACAAGATCGACAACACGAGGATGACCAGAAAGGGGCTCGATGTTGAATAGATGATGCAACTAAAGAGATCGCATGAAGCAAAAAGAAAGCAAGAAAGATAAAAGAAGCAATTAGTGCTAAAAAGGTGTTGCACCGGCGCTTAAGTACAAGATGCGACAATGCCATTCAATGCCCGCACAACGGGCACAAGAATTAGCACCATTCAATGACCACACAAAGTACTCCACATCGTAACTAGTGTGAAAGCTTGTGTCACATGACATGAAAACTAACCGTCGCATGTGTTGACTAGTATCAAGGGCCTCGCAAGCTAGTGCACTCAACAATGATTTGGTGGGAATTCAAACAGACTGATAGACTATGATTCAATGGGCCGAAGGGACGGAGAGGACCAAATAACATTGAACATGGTTTTAACCCATAGAAATTGAGGCCCTTTTGAGAGACCATGTGGAGGTGTCCCCATGTTTGTGATGAGTAAATGACTCAGGTTTGAGTTCGGTTTGGTTGGTTCGCGCAATGACGGTGCATGGCACAGTTTGGTTTGGTTGGACCTGGTCGAACGCGGTCGGACGTGCTTAGGACGCTTGTTCTCTTACTCAATCAGTTGTTCGGGCAATTTTGTGTTTGAATATGTTTTGTTGATGCTAATTATGGTTATACTGTTTCGAGCGGTGCTATGTGACGGTTTGCTTGTTTGTGTGACTGTAGGACTTCGGAGCTAGGTCATGGTGAGGCGTGGGTGGACTAGGACTAGGCATAGGAGGTGTTGAGGTCCAGACAGTCGGAGACGTCGAAGATGATCGAGGCTGCTGAGGTGGTTGCGAGTCGGGAGATGAGGAACTGGAGCCAGAGCTACCGGAGGTGGACACGACGGGCAACGGTGAGGTGGACCGGGACTAGGCTCAGGGATGAGCTAAGGTCCAAACGGTTAGGATGCCAGGTGCAGTCGTGCGGGGACAGGAAGCTTCCAGGAAGGTGCGACGGGGGCATTTCGGTAAAATGCGCAAGGCTGCAAATTGGAAGCGGATTCGGTTGAAGATAACGGGTTGGAGATCCGTTAGTGGAAGGCAAAATAGAGAGGTTTCAGGTTTTGGAGTTGGCATGCTTTCCCTCCATCCTGATGAGAGCCCTTTGACCTCTTGCCTCATTTGTGTGTGGAGCAAGGAGGTGGAGTATGGTTTGCACTTCTTGAATTTCCTTTTGAGGGTGTGCGCTCCTCTATTTAGGAAATGGGAGAAGGCAGTGCATTGTAGGCATGAGAGCTTAAGCAGGAGAGTAGTGTTCTCAGTGTGTGTGTTCCTCTCGTGTGGTGCTCAGTATGTGAGCTCTTCTCAGTGGTGAGAATGAGATGAGAGGTTTGTAAAAGAACCATTTGTAATAGCCCATGTCTCTGAATCAATATGAAATGAATTGAGTTTGAGATATTCCTTCTTTTGTGCCTCTCTGTGCTTTGCCTGTCTTTTGTGTTCTTGTGGTTTAGAGTTGATTTCTTGATTTATTTGTTGCAAAATGGGTTAGCTTTGAACGGGGAATCATCTCAAAGCCATTTGGCTGATATATTCCTGAGAGCAATCACTTTAGCAACTCTGTTCTTTCCAAAAAATCCAGCTCGTGCTCTCTTCCCCTGTTTGCAAAAAACTAGGGTTTGGAGGCAAAGCACTTTCATGTTCCTGCTTTTCCTTCAAAAAGGTTGTTTGGATATTTGTGTTTTTGAGTCCTAAGGTAACTGCTTAGCTGAATTCAAAAGTCCTTGGTAAAAGGATAGGAGAATCTCAAACAATTGCATTTTGTCTCTCTTTCTGGTTAGTGTTTGAGTTCTTGTCTCTTCAGGATGATTTCAGCCAAGGGCTTTGCTTATTGTCTTTTTTCAGCAGAGGTAGTGCTTGTTTGTGTTCCTTCTTTCCTTGAGGTCGATTTGCTGTTTGATTTGAAGACCTGATCATTCGGTTTGTGGGAAGCAGCAATCTTTATTCTATTTCTCTGCTTTTCGGCTCAACCTCAGTGTTTACTATTACGGCAAATTTTAGTCTTCAGTTTGTTGTTTTGCAGGCTGTTTCAGTTTGTTTTCTGGAGTATTTTCCTTGCCGTGAGCTCTCTGTCTGCTTTCATTTAGTGCAGTTTGGTCCTGTGTTTTCAGTTAGTCTGCAGTGTCTCCTATTTTTGTTTTCCCTGTCGAAAACTTTCAGTATGCAGCATGCATTTTCTGCTTGTTTCAGCTCTTAACTACTGCTGAACTGCTCTTGTCTTTTCAGGTTTTTGATTTCGGCTAGCAGCTCTTCATTCTGTATTTTCGGCTGGAGTTTCTAGTTTGTGTTTTAGTCAGTAGTACTTGTCCCTCTTCATTTCTTGCTGCTGTCCTCTGTCTGCGGTCGTTGTTTTGTTTTCCCAATCAAACCAGTTAGATCTGAAATGTACAGGTGGTTCAACCGGCCATTCACAGTCAGATATCATGGTGCAGTTTTCAGTCATGTTCCTCTGCAGTTTTTTGTTTGTGTTATTTCTGTTTTGCTTGTCTCCCTTGCCTGCAGTATTTGTCTTTGGTGTTTTTAGTCTCTTCGGCTTTGATTTTCTTCAGTTTGCAGTTAGCACGTCACTATCTCTTGTTCGCCACTACTTCTTGCGTTGAATCCTCAATTCGATCAGCAGGTCTTTTCCTCATTTTTGGGCAGCAGAAGTATTTATTGTTGTGACTGCTTTTCGGTCTCTCTGCAGTTTGCTCTCAACCAAGCTTATAGATCAATCGAGTTGGAAATTGAGTTCTAAATATCTAATCTGATTTGTGCGATTTCTGTTTGCAGCATTTGGCCTTTTAAGTTTAGGCAAAGTATGTTATGATCTTTTGTTAGCCGAGTTTGATATCTCTGCTCCTCAGAGAAGATTCTTTTGGTTTGGCCTTGCTTCTTTTGTGAGTTTCTTCGGTCATTCGGCAAAAATTGTTTTCGGCTTCCAGTGAGCGAATTTCTTGCTTCATAGCTTCCATAGCTATTGGAGAAGAAATATGTGGATACTTTGGGGCGATTTTTGAAGGCACCGTTCACCCCCCTCTGTTGCTATATCCGATCCTACAATTGGTATCAGAGCCGGTTAGCTCTTTCTCGATAGATCTTAGCCGGTCCGTGAGCCATGGCAACGAACAAGTATTCCACCAAGCCCCCGATCTTCGATGGGATCGACTATCCCTTCTGAAAGAGTCGGATGGAGACCCACATTCAGGCTCAGGGCTATGCTATCTAGAGAAAGGTCAGAATGCGATATGTTGTTCTTGCCGATGAGAACATCAATGTAGCGAACATGCCCGATGTTGAGGCAAATGCAAAGGCGAGGAACATCATAATCCAAGGTTTGAGCCGAAATGAGTTCGATCGCATTTCTCATATTACGTCGGCCTACAACATTTGGGTAACCCTCGATGCTTACCATGAGGGCACCACCCAAATCAAGACGGTACGACAGGACCAGTACAAGCGAGATTACAACAAGTTTGAAATGCTCGCTGGAGAGTCCCTTGATGAGTGCTTTGCGAGGTTTCACAAGATCTTGAGCAACCTCCGAGCGGACGGTCTCACATACCCCGACTTAGACAACGCTCGTCAAATGCTTTCGGCTTTGGATTTGCATGTTTGGGAGATGAAAGTGACCATCATCAAGGACACGACATATCTTTCGACTTTGACTCTTGATGCGTTATATTCACGCCTCAAGACTCACGAGATTGACATTGTCTCTTGTAAGTCGAAGTCTCAGTCGATGGCATTGGTCACTGATCCCAGTCTTGCCTTTGGATCTTCTGTTGACACTGTTTCAGGTTTCTCTCTTGCTGCTTTGTGTGAAATTGATGATGATCATCTAGAGTAGCTCCTAGAAAACCAACTAGCCCTCTTAGCCAGAAAATTTTCTCATGCATACAAGAGGGTTAGGGAGAGAAAGAGAGGAGGGCCCGTGATTTGCTTCGAGTGTGGTGGCCCCAACCAAATTCGGGCTAACTGCCCCAAGCTGGAGAAGGGAAAGAATGACTACGGCGGTTCGAGTAAGAACAACTACACCAACAAGAACCGCAATAAGAAGCCCCCAGGCAAAGGGAAGAAGTTCCACAACTTTGGTAAAGCCAAGAAGCTCTTCCACCGCGTCCTGACCGCCTTCGACGACATCGACCTCAGCGAGGTGGAGGGGTGGAGTGACGACGATGGGTTGGATGATCAAGATCCCAAGGATGGCGACGACTTCATCGGCATGTGCTTTATGGCACATGAGGGTGACATCAGCGACAGCGAGCTCTACTCTGACACCGCACGATGATGGGAAGCAAAAAAAAACCAACCGCTAACTATTCAATGGTCTATAAGAAGTACATGTTTTTACATAGACAAATACAAAATTTTATCACATTTTTGTGGCGATCATATCCCTTTCTAATTGGTATTCACATTACTGTCTTGCAAAATTTACTGTCATCACAGATCAAATTAATATAATATATATAGTGAGCTTGGCAGAAACAACTTTGGGATGAAGATATCACAAATCTCCAAGGCCATGTAGGTATTTATATCTTATACAAAGATAGAAGCAACACTGTCCAAGAAAATATTTTGCTCAGAATTATTCAATCCTCCTCCTGAGTTATTCATGAATAGCAAAGTTTGTAATATAAGTTTTTGGAATATTGTCGAAGGGCATTGCTTATGTAATCATGCTATATATCTTCCAATGATCAACGTCCCCTATCTGATTGTCGTTGTATAGTATGTTTCATAAAGTTTCATAATGTAGGATCGGAAATGGCAACACAGGGGGGTGAATGGTGCCTTCAAACCTCCCCAAGTATTCTCAAAAATTTTCTTCTTCGATCGCTACAGAAGCTATGAAGACAGAAAAGGTTTGCTCACTGGAACCCAAACAACTGACCGATAAAATCAGAGCAGAGAAACAAAGCACCAAACCGACAAAAGTCTACTAAAAAGAGAGAATCAATTTCAGTTGCAAAAAGAAGATTAACCGGCAAAATGGACTAAACTGGACTTGGATGAAATCTGCACAAGGGACTAAAACAGAATGAAAGCAAAAACTGCAGAAAGAAACTGAAATGCACTTTGGCTGAAATCTGCACTTATGGCTGAAATCTGCACTCTGGCTGAAATCTGCAATTTGGCTGAAATTTGCACGTTGGCTGAAATCTGCACTTTTGCTGAAATCTGCACAAAGGCTGAAATCTGCACTTGCGCAGAAATCTGCACAAGGGCTGAAATATGCACTTTGGCTGAAATCTGCACAAGGGCTGAAATATGCACTTTGGCTGAGTAAAGAACAAAACAAACCTTGCCTAAAACTAAAGAGACCAGCTGCTGCAAACTGCTTAACCGAAGACTGAAAAGATCACAAGTTTCTGAATCTGAACCGAAAGACTGAAGCAGCAAAACGAAAACAGAAAATACTGAGCAGGAGGCTGCAGTCAGCCGAATACATTGAAACTGAACTATGCTTGTTGGCCGAGTGAAATTGCAGGCTGCAGACTGCTCAGCCGAAAGTAGAAAACAGAAACTGCAGAGACACGAAGGGGCAGAAAACAGCAATTTCAGAACCGAAAAAATAACAAGCTTAGAGGAGTTAGAAAGAAATAACTCGGCAGAAGTTCAGACTTTGTTTGACAGCACAGCCGACAATAGAAACTGCACCTGACAGAAGTAACTCTGCAGTAAATGCCCGGAAATCTGGACAGAAACTGAACTTTGAACTGAAAATGAGATTGATTTTCAAATTACTTGCCATTCTCCACTCTTTTGCTCATCAACCTTTGAAATTCAGCTGGAAATCACCTCACAACTAAACAATACAAACCGCATCACTTCTCACCAAGAATATCAAGGAACTCAACCTTCCCCTGACTCCAAACCCTAGCTGAGAGTAAACAGGGGAAGCATGCCGTATAAGTGAAAAAGAAGAATATGCATTGGATCTGTCTTTTGCTCTCGGGAATGGATTGGCCAAGTGACCTTGAGGATATTCCCAGTTCAGAGCCAGATTATCCTGCATTTTCTCATTCACAAGCTCAACACAGAATAAGAACAGCAAGAACACAGAGAGCAGAGAAGAACAGAACTGAGCTAAAACCACCAGAGAAACTCAAGAATCCATATCATCTCAAGCACAAGATTTCTCATATTGAATCACAGAGATGAATGATTACAAGTGTTACAACCATCTCACTACAGACCCATACGCAATTGGAAATGAAGAAGTGTTTCTACAGCCAACACACTACATGCTTCCAACTGGGAAGAACACACGCAGGACACACAGCCATCTCACTATATGAAGGCAGGAGCTCACACCAAAGAAGGAAATCAAGAAGTGGCAGCCTACATCCACTCCCTCACCTCACACCCACATGAGGCAAAAGTCAAACACATGTAGAGAAGTGGAGGGAACCAGGATTGAGCCTTCCCTCCTAACCCTAAACATCTCTTCCACTAACGGGTCTCCAACCCGTTATCTTCAACCAAATCCGCTTCCATTTTGCAGCCTTGCGCATTTTACCGAAATGCCCCTGTTGCACCTTCCTGGAAGCTTCCTGTCCTCACAAGACCGCACCCGGCATCCTAACCGTCTGGACCTCAGCTCCTCCCTGAGCCTAGTCCCGGTCCTACTCGCCGTTGCCCGTCGTGTCCACCTCCGGCAGCTCTAGCTCCGGTTCCTCGTCTCCCGGCTCGCAACCACCTCAGTAGCCTCGATCATCTTCGGCGTCTCCGACCGTCTGGACCTCAACACCTCCTGTGCATAGTCCCGGTCCTCCCACGCCTCACCATGATCTAGCTCCGAAGTCCTGCAGTCATACAGACAAGCAAACCGTCACATAGTACCGCACGAAACATCATAACCAACATTAGCATCAACAAAACATACTCAAACACGAAATAGCCCAAACGACCGATCGAGAAAGAGAACAAGCGTCCTAAGCACGTCCGACCGCGTTCGACCAAGTCCAACCGAACTGGACTACGCCATGCACCGACTTGGCGCAAACCAACCAAACCAAACTCAAACTTTCCAGAACACGAGTCAATTACTCATCACAAACATGGGGACACCTCCACATGGTCTCTTGCAGAAATAACAATTAATATGGAAAACTATGCATGTGAAGATATGTTGTTTAAATAATAATTTTGAACAATATGAGTTTCATTAACCGCCTGGTATTAATGGTGAAGAGGGAAGAAGGGGATGGGCTTGTCGACAAAAACAAGCCAAGGCATTTCCAACATATCATTTTGAAAAGAAGTTATTTCTCTTAGTAGCATTGACCGGATTTTCCTTGATGTTAGATCATGTGGTTAGGTCTAGGATATTTTGGTGATAAATAATTGACAATGATTAATTTGTGGTGAATAAGTGACAATATTGCTTAGCGTTATTATGTGAGGTGCGTGGTGTGTGTGGACTGATCTTGGTCAAGTTGGGATGAACTTGAGCCGAAAAAATGTTCTTTGGTCTTTGCATGTGCAGGTTGAGTATGGAGGCGATCATAGTCAATGACGAGGTGGACCGGGACTAGGAGGGGAGATCCGAGGTTCAGACGACCAAGGAGGTCACGAGGTGGTCGAGCTCATGCTTGGGGCGCTTGGAAATCAAAGACAAATGATGTGTGTCGAAGCTACGGTGGTACGGTCCAAAGGCTACGACACAAGATAAGATGGAATCTTGGAAAACCCGTGTTAGGAAGGGTTTCAGATATCTTGAAAAATAGTGGGCCGAAAGTCTGGTTGAGATAAAAAGGCTTAGACATAGTTGGACGAGTTGTATTGATTTTGGATGTATAGTTTAAGGGGTTTTCATGTTCCGATAAATATTCGTGACCGTATTTGTTTCAATTTGTATTTGCTCTGTATCTATATTCGATATTATTCATATTTGTATTCGACAATCCTACACTTAATGTTTGCGACCCATCTTTTGGGCACTTGCACGTGCCTATACTGCGTACATGTAACATCATAAAAAGGCAGGTCCCGTTCTATTCTGTTTCTCTAATAGTTTTTGACTTTTCATTCAGTTTGCTCTAATAGTTTTAAACTTTTTTACTGAAATGACATTACAGTGGATACTACTTCCTCTATTCATAAATATAGGTCGTTTTTGATTTTTTATGGTTTCCAATACAAAACTTTGACCATGATTTATTATCATAATATAATAGCAAAAATAATAAAAATATACATTATGAAAGAATTTTGCAAGATAAATCCAATAGTATTATTTTCATTTAGTTAATCTATATACTTTAACATATATTAATGGTCAAATTTTGAAAAGCTTGACCGTACAGATCCCACGGCGATCTACAATTGTGGATAGAGGAAGTAGTTTTTTTGAGACATTCAATTAAAAGAAAATAAAAAGAGAGAGAGAAAAAAAGAAAAATACCATTATATCTTCATGATAATGCAAAAGAAAAAAAGGAAAAAGGTAGAAAAAAGAAAAAGGCCGCATTAAAAAGCTAACCTATTTCAAACGACTTTTAACTTCTGAAACTTAGAAGTCAAAAGCCAAAAACTATTTGAAACGACGCGTAAGTTAACCAATGTTTACAGTTGAATGTTTAACCTACTTAAAATCTCTCTATGAGGAACCAAATGTAGCTCGGTTGGTGGCATTGCCGTCGTGCAGGTCACCTACCTAGGTTCGAACCTAATGTGTTCCATTTTCGAAGGTACTATTTAGTGAATAGTACCCCTGAATACATACTTACATAGGTGTATTTAGTGGTTAAAGTACATATCTATGCTTTGTGAGATGTCTTATCTCTGCTTTGTATTAACATGTACATTAAACATACCTACGTAGATGTGTGCATGGGGTGTAAGTGTGTGGCGTCAAGTGTGCCTCCTTATTGTTCTTGAAAAAAGCTGTCTGACCCTTGAAAGTCAGACGACTTTGCAGATATACGTTATAAATGTTGAGGAACCGACGCTGGAGACCAGTCCGAGCGATTCCTCTGCTTAGAACAAGAACGAATCAATCACAGAAACACAGAATAATAGATTGAACACAGAGAGGTAGAGAGAACTCCTGATCTTTCTTTATTGCTTTAGATTGCATCGGGGTACATAATGAGGGGGGTCCAGGTCCCTATTTATAGTCTACGGTGGGGTGCCCAATTAGATCAGGACTCTGGATAGAGTCCAGGTTTCCTAACACTCCCCCTTGGGCACTCACCCAACATGCTCATGCCTCGTCAAAACTCCATAAAAACCCAGTGGGAAAAATTTGGAGAAAGAGTACATGATACATGTGATGCTGCGATGCACGAATTGCCTCGTTAAAAACCTTGGTCGAGAAACTTCATGGAAAACTCGTCAAGGGAAAAAGAGTACAATTCACCCAAATTCATTTGGTCTGCAAGACTTTATTTTTGGGTACTTAATCTTCATGATCAAGATTTATTAGCGGGTTTGTGAGAATTCTCCCCCTGAATTCTGCACTTCTCTAAGTCTCATCATTCCAATTCCACGCACGCACCTTTCAAAGCTAGATGCGGGGAGTGACTTAGTGAATAAATCTGCGAGATTTTCACATGACTTAGTATGCAGTACTTTAATCTCGTCCATCTTTTGCAATTCATGTGCATAGAAGAACTTGGGGTTGATATGCTTTGTGAGATGACTCTTCACATAGCCCGTTTGCACTTGTGCAACGCAAGCTGCATTATCTTCATAGATAATTGTGGGGGTTTGCACAATGTTCATCCCACATGACTGCTGGACGTGGTGAATCATTCGGCGGAGCCAAGCGCACTCTCGTGCGGCTTCATACAGTGCTATAATTTCTGAGTGGTTCGTCGAAGTAGCTACCAGGCTTTGCTTAGACGATTTCCATGAAATTGCAGTTCCACCACACAGGAATACATAGCCTGTTTGTGACTTAGCGGTATGCGGGTCTGATAGATACCCAGCATCTGCATAGCCAATCAAGTTCAGATCTTGATTCTTTCTGTAAAACAATCCGAGGTACTTGCTACCTTGGAGGTATCGGAAAATGTCCTTTATGCCCTGCCAATGCCTTTTGGTGGGCTCTGCACTGTACCTTGCTAACAAGTTCACGGCAAATGCAATGTCCGGTCTAGTGCAGTTTGCTAAATACATGAGTGCTCCCACTGCACTCAAGTATGAGAATTCCGGTCCCAGGACTTCCTCCCCCTCTTCCTTTGGTCGGAAAGGATCTTTTACTTGCTGTAAAGACCTACCGATCATCGGTACTTTCGAGGGAAATGCCTTCTCAAAGCCAAACCTTTCAAGCACCTTCTGGGTGTAGGCCGACTGATGTACCAAGACTCCTTCAGGGACATGCTCAAGCTGCAGGCCCAAGCAAAACTTGGTCTTGCCTAAATCTTTCATTTCAAATTCTGACTCCAAGTAGGAGCTTGCTTCTTTTATGTCTTCGGCTGTCCCGATGATATTCAGATCATCTACATACACAGATATTATACAGAATCTATTCTGGGATCGCCGTATAAATACACAAGGACAGTCTTCATTGTTCGTGTAGCCTTTCTTGCAAAGAAAGTCGCTCAAACGATTATACCACATTCTTCCAGATTGTTTCAGTCCATACAGTGACTTTCTGAGTTTCACACTGTACAGATTTCTATTTGCTCTGTCTTGGTTCGGGAGAGATATTCCTTCAGGGACTTTCATATAAATCTCCGAATCCAAGTTACCGTAAAGGTATGCAGTCACAACATCCATCAATTTCATTTCTAAGTTCAAGTTCATTGCCATTGAGATCAAGTATCTAAAGGTGATTCCACTCATGACTTGGGAGTAGGTTTCTTCATAATCAACTTCGGGACGTTGAGTGAAACCTTGGGCTACTAGCCTTGCTTTGTATCTCACTACTTTATTTCTTTCATTTCTCTTTCGAACAAATACCCACTTGTGCCCAACGGGGTGTATGTGGGGAGGTGTGCGGCATACGGGCCCAAATACCTCTATTTTATTCAGAGATAGCAATTCAGTTGCTATTGCCTTCTTCCAATCTTCCCAATCTGATCTTTTCTTATATTCAGCGAGCGATGCAGGCTCGGGATCAAGATCGATGATGGTGGCAATTTTCTTTGCGAAATAGATATCGATATTAGCTGTTGTCCTATTCAGGGACTCTCCCATGTGCACATAATTTATAGCTATTTCTTCATGAGTTGCTTCTTCTAGAGCGATTGCTTCTACTAGAGCTTTACCTTGCACATCGCTTCTTTCAATTGCGGTGGCAAGTCCCTTTAGTTTTTCGGCTCCGATGTGTGCGCACACATCCATGCCGATGGGGATATTCAGATCCGGTATGCCCTTTTCTAAAGGTGTCATACTTGTGCCAGGTCTCAACTGGCTCCCCTTCTCATTCTGGGGGGACTTCAATGATCGGCTGTGATAAATCCCGCTTATCCTTTTTCGCCAGGCGTCCCCGGTTACTAAGGATTCGAGGAACCGGAGTTCTCGTCCTCATTTTTTTCTGAGGCCTCTGGACGAGATTAGGGATACCTTCTGCTTTCTTTGGTATTTCAACCCTCTCCGGTGCAGTGCGTGCAGGCACATGCGACTTAGTCATGCTCTTCAAATCACTAAAGTGATCAGGCAGCTGATTTGCTAATGCTTGCAAATCTATTTTGTCTTCTGGATTTCTATTGTCTTCTAGACTTCTCTAGTGTGCGGGTCATCTGCATGGATTCCCCAGGCTTGCCACGTAATTTCCCGACATTCTTCATCAAGGGGTTGATTTCCTCACCCTAATGTTGGGAAATCTTCGGTGCTGACCATTGCGCTAGTTGCATAGGTGAATGGATGTTATAGGCCGAAGGTCTAAGGTTGATGAGATTCGCTGCATGCAGGACTGCGTGTCCCCAACATGTAGCTGCTAGATTTCAATTATACAAAAGGGGTCGGGCAATAAATTTAATTCTTTTAATTAAAGCCTCTGCCAAACCATTCTGGGTATGGACATGCGGTACTGAATGCTCAACTGCAATTCCCATCGCCATGCAATAATCATCAAATGCCTTCGAAGAAAATTCTCCGGCGTTGTCCATTCGAATGGACTTGATATGATGATCTGGAAACACATTTCTGATGCGAATGATCTGCGAGATCAATTTTGCAAAGGCGTGGTTTCTTGTGGACAACAAACCCACAAATGACCACTTCGAAGAAGCGTCAATGAGCACCATGAAATACTTGAATGGCCCTGAGACGGGCTGAATAGGACCGCAAATGTCTCCCTGGATGCGTTCCAGGAATGCAGGGACTTCATCCTTCACTTTCAGAGTGGAGGGTCTAGTTATTAGTTTCCCGGTGGCACATGCAGGGCACACAAAATCTTCATGATTCGAGAAATTCTTCACATTAATATTATGCCGATGCGAGTTATTTATTATGTTTCTCATCATCCTAAGACCTGGGTGGCCTAATCTGTCATGCCAGAGACAGAAGAGTTAAGAGCTTCTAAACACTGTTTTCAGAACAGTGTACGCTGTAGGCGCTTTGGTATAATATAGCCCAGTGAAGGAAGTTTTTCTAATATTCTTTTGCCATTCTCTTCGCGCTTCATAATGAGCAGGTATTTCTTACCGTACTCTTCTTCAGTCTCAACGTGGAAACCGTTGGCGCAAAAATTCTTAAAACTTAGGAGAGTTCTAGTCGATTTTGGGTACAATAAGGCTTTTTCAATGACCAAAATTGTGCCCATTATGGCTCTTCCCGAACCAATTATACATGCATCGCTTCTGGCGATTGTCGTAAGGCTGCCAGTGCTCTTACGAATCGACTGAAAATACTCAATCTCTCTTAAGATGATATGTGTTGTGCCGCTGTTGGCTAAGCACACTTCCTTCATAGGGCGCTACACATGTTCTAATATAGGGTATTTATTAACATGTATGAGAAGGCAATCAACACATAAATAAGATACTCCAATATCAGAACATATCATGCCATTATAAACTGAATAAATGAATGAATTCTTCCCAAAATCATCCAACCATCACAAGAAAGATAACAATTCTTAAGTACCATCCATGCAAATTCTAATATATTCTTCCACACAAAATAAATGACAGTTAAAGTCTAAATGCATTCAGTGCACAAGACTTCTGCTATTTTCTCGGGGTTGACATTCTCTTCAACAGAAATCAGGACGGTGGCTGCTTCTAGGTCGAGAGGGGTGCTGCTGTCGTAATGGTCTCAAACACCATCAGCGCAGCCAGCTGCTCAGAACGCTCCTCCTCAACCGATGCAGAGTGGACTTCATGTGCCCTTTGCCATCCGTTTTGGCTTGCTAGCCTTATTCTTACGTGGAGCATCTAATTTGCCTTTCTGGGCTGCGGTCTTACCCTTCTTTCCCCTTTTCTCTATCGAGGGCTTTCGCACCTTGTTGCTCCCGGTGTTGGCTTCACGACCAACGGAGCTCCCAGGTGGCTAAGTGACGTAGTTCTTACAGAGAACTTTGTCCCGAGCCTCCGCAACTTGCATCATATCGGTCAATTCGGCGTATTCCTCATAACCATCTTGACGATAATTGCGTGCGGATTGTACTTCATTTGGGTGGAAGGATTTTCTCAATTTTCTGTATTGGGGTACAAATCCTGTGCAAGGCAGAATTGTATTCCCTGACCGTCTTAAAGTCGGCAAACCTTAGTCTGATCCACTCCTACTCTGCTTGAGGAAGAATGATGTACTTTAGCCTCTCAAACCTGCTTCTTGGGTGCGGTCCAGAGTGCTAGCGCACTATTCTCTACCATGTACTCATTCTTGAGAGTGAGGCAGAAGTGGTGCCTGAGAAAATGAAGTGCCTGATCATTCTCTTTAGGCGTGGGTTAGGCGTCATTCAGTCCGCCAATCCCAATAGTCGCGCGGAGCTTCCTGGCTCCAAGCACAATCTCGACATCGGATGCCCACAACAGATAGTTTTTTGGCCATGCTGGGCCAGCTCCTCGAACTTCTAGTTCGCAATGCTAGTCATTTAAATGTGTATAAGTCTACTGCTGGTAGACATGCACGGGATAATTCACTGCGGGTAAATAAATGGTACAAAAGGTTCTCGTAATGTTCCAGAATTTTCTATGCATTTTCTATAATTTTACTGCTAATTTCGGTGATTAAAAGCAATTTAAACAATTACAATTAACCAAAAACAGTAAATAAATACAGAAAATACAGAGAATAATAATGGCATAAATAAATAAGCTTCAAATGCTAAAAATAATGCAAAATTCGGATTCCCGAGGCCCTTTTATGCTAAAATATGAAATTTCAGCAAATTCTGCAATTCCAGGGGGTTTTTACGCAAAAATTTCAGTTCAGAGAAAAAATTCGCGCAATTTTCTGATTTACAGAGGGGTTTTCTGCAAAATTCTGGACCCGCTCGTAAATTTGAGGGCTTATATGTAATTTTCAGAATTACGAAGCCTTTTATGCAAAATCAGGACCTAAATGCGATTTTAGGGCCTTTTCCGTAATACCCGAGAGATGGAGGGCTTTCTTGCAAAACGGACAATGACTCCCCCACCGGTCGCCCCCCCCGTTTTTTTTCAGCCCTCCTCCCCCGGCCCAACTCTCCTCGGCCCATGTGGCCTTTCGGCCCGGTCGGCCTGTCCCATGCGCATAACCGGAGAGGGGTAGGGTTTCCCTACCCCTGCGCAAAGGGTGGCGGCGGCGGCTCTTTCGGGTGGAGCGGCCAGGCGAGCGAGGGCGGTGCCGGCGCGCGGCGACGGGGCCGGCGCACGGGCGCGTGCAGGCGCGGTGAGGTGGCGGCGGCCGAAGCCAGGTGGGCGGCCGTGACGATGGCAGCGCCGGCGCGTGCGGGCGCGGGCGCGGGCGCGGGAGGCCGGTGGCGGGCGGCGACGCCGTGCTGGGCGAGCGGGCAAGGCGAGCGGCCGGCGGCGGCGCGGAAGACGTAGCGGCGGCCAGGCGCGCTTTCGGGCGCGGAAGGCAAAGGACGGCCGACGCGCGTGCGGGCGCGGAAAGCGAGGAGACGGCCGGCGCTGTTCAGAGTGGCGACCGGGCGGCGTGCGAGGCGGCGGGTCCCGGAGCTACCGTCGTGCGGGCATGGCTTCCTCGGCCCATGCGGGGGCGGATCCAGTGAGGTGCGGCGGTCGGCCGTGCGGGTCCGGCGGGTTTGGGGAAGGTGACGACACCGGTGCATGCGGGCACGGGTGCGGCACAGGGAGGCCGGCGGCGCCGATGCATGCGGGCACGGGCGCGGTGGGGCCGGCAGCACCAGCGCGTGCGGGCGCGGGCCGGGGCGGCTGCGTACGGCGCATACAGGCGGCCGAGGCCGGCTGCTGTCCGGAGCAAGCGGGGCGGCCGGGGTGCGGCCCGGCTACATGCCGGCGGCCGAGGTGCCGTGCGGGGCAGCGCCGTTTGCAGGCCGGCGATCGGTGGCCAACCGGCTGCAAGGCCAGTGACCGGCGTGTGCGGGGCCAGCCAGATGCATTTTTTTCATGCAGTGCAACAGAGAATCTTTTTCTTGTGGGTTGATCGTGCAGAATCAAAACAAACCATACACAAATTTCCCTTTCATTTGCAAATTTTCATGCAATTACTGTGCAGAAAAAGAACAGGAAATCAATGCGTATAATTTTCAATCTATGATGCAATCATCATCTACCCCTTTTCGCAATCTACCGATTGACATTGTGCCGGCGATTTCAGATCTGCTCGCGGTAGATTTAGGGCGGATTTGCATCGTTCTACAGTGCAATCAACATCTACCCCGTTTCACAATCTACCGATCGGCATTGTGCCGGCGACTTCTAGTCTACTCGCGGTAGATTAGGGCGGATTTGCACCGTAGAAATTCAATCTAGAACGCGAAAAGAAAATACAGATTCAAAAGCGATCTAGAAAATTCAATCTGTGCTTCGATGATTACCTCGTTCACCGGAGCGAAGTCGTGCTGATAACGTGTTGAGGAACCGACGCTGGAGACCAGTCCGAGCGATTCCTCTGCTTAGAACAAGAACGAATCAATCACAGAAACACAGAATAATAGATTGAACACAGAGAGGTAGAGAGAACTCCTGATCTTTCTTTATTGCTTTAGATTGCATCGGGGTACATAATGAGGGGGGTCCAGGTCCCTATTTATAGTCTACGGTGGGGTGCCCAATTAGATCAGGACTCTGGATAGAGTCCAGGTTTCCTAACAATAAATGCATCCCTAAGACGCTTCTGCATGCATGCACAACCATAAAAGTGCATCAAAAGTACAAATCATGCATGCATAATACGATCATAGGCGGATACATTAATCAAAGATGGATGTACACCACTGAGAATTCATATGCATGAGCACATCGATCTCTAGCTACGTCTATTAATTGGGTTGCATCTATGCAGGTCATCAGGTCAAGTATATATCTACCCTACTCTATAATACACCAAAATTATCTTTACTAAATCCACCCCCTCAACCACCCCCACAGTCATGCCTAATCTAAGTCCACCCAGATTTGTGTACCAAAGTAATCCAACTTCATATAAATGAATGGTCTGGATCTCTCCTCAAACCTTATTCTCTTACTCATTGAAGATCCTAAGGCCAATATTATTTGGATCATGCAAAACGGTAAGCTGCCCACCCCGCCCCCCGTGCGTCCTCCCCCCCAAAACCGTGCGGCCCCCCCACAATCCGTGCGGCTGCCACGCCTCCCCTCTTCTCATCGCGCAGCAGCAGCAGGGAAATGTGATCGCGATGCCCCCCTTCCTCCCCGCCCCAGCCTTAACCCTAGCCCCGCTTCCCCCTCCTCCCCGCGCCGCTCGCCGCCACCCCGCCCCGCTCGCCGCCTCCTCCAAGCCCACGCCGCGCCGGCCGCCTCCCACCTCCCACTCCTCCGCTGCACTCCGCCCTCGCTCCTCCTCCCCCGCTCCGCCGCCGTCTCCTCCTCCCCCACCCGTCCGCTCCGCCGCTGCCTCCTCCTCCCCACCCCGCGCCTCCGCCGCCTCCTCCTCTTCCCCACCCCGCCCCGCTCGCCGCCTCCTCCAAGCCCACGCCGCGCCGGCCGCCTCCCACCTCCCACTCCTCCGCTGCACTCCGCCCTCGCTCCTCCTCCCCCGCCCCGCCGCCGTCTCCTCCTCCCCCCACCCGTCCGCTCCGCCGCTGCCTCCTCCTCCCCACCCCGCGCCTCCGCCGCCTCCTCCTCTTCCCCACCCCGCGCCGCCGCCTCCTCCTCCCCCCACCCCGCGCCGCCGCCGCCTGTCTGTTCCTTGATCCAGTCGCCGTGCAACGCGTGCGGGATCCGGTACCAGAAGAAGAGAAGGGAGGCGCTGGGCCTGGATGCCGCCGAGGGCGCTGAGCAGCAGTAGCAGCAGAAGAAGACAAAGAGGGAGCGGGAGGAGGTGACGGTCGAGCTCCGCATGGTGGGGTTCGGCAAGGAGGTGGGATCCGGTACCAGAAGAAGAGAAGGGAGGCGCTGGGCCTGGATGCCGCCGAGGGCGCCGAGCAGCAGTAGCAGCAGAAGAAGACCAAGAGGGAGCGGGAGGAGGTGACGGTCGAGCTCGGCATGGTGGGGTTCGGCAAGGAGGTGGTGCTCAAGCGGCGGCGGCGGATGCGGCGGAGGAGACGCCTCGGCGAGGAGGAGAAGGCGGCCATCCTCCTCATGATCGAGCAATTCGTTAATTTCGTCATCAGGCCCCTCCGGTACCGCCTGCCTCCCTACGCCGTGCTCACCTGCACTAGCCCAAGCCACCGCACTTCCGCCTACAGCTAGGCGCTCGGGCGTCGCTTCTGCGCCGACGACCTCAACCTCGAAGCGTCCCTCCACCTTAACGACTTGCTAGCTCCTGTCCTTCAAGGTCCGTAGTGGCGTCTTGTCTTCATCCTCACCCCCTGGTAGTTTATTGGTTAGATGATTCTTGCATTTCTTGGTTCACGTGTTGGCTTTTGGTTTAAGTTTTGTTGCTTAATTTGCTTTGCTCGTTCGATTTTGGAATTTCCTTAGTAGAGCCAGAACAATCTGCTTACAACATTGTCAGCCAGAACAATTAAGTGTTTACACAGGTGAGAATGTGAGGCAAATATATTGGGATGATTTTTTTCCATAAATTTGTGTGATTCGGAAGCATCAAATTTCAATAAAACATGCTAAATACTCAAGCATTTTACTTGCCACAGTGCTTCATTTTCTATGTGAAATCAAACTGAAGACAAAGAAATCGATTCTGTTTGTGATATGTTGTAGATTACCACTGGAAAGAGTGACAAGGGTCTTAAGACTTATGATCCTGGTTATCTCAACACCACCCCAGTGCGTTCGTCCATCTGCTACATCGATGGGGATGAGGGAATTCTTCGCTACAGGGGTTATCCAATTGAGGAGTTGGCTGAGAGCAGTTCATTTGTTGAGGTGGCCTACCTCTTAAGTAAGTACTATTGACCTTGCGTTCCTGTTTAATATCAGGGTATCTTTTCCATCTTGTAATTGTTGGTTGATGACTTATTGCATTCAGTGTACGGGAATTTGCCTACTCAGAGTCAACTGGCAGGCTGGGAGTTTGCAATTTCTCAGCACTCTGCTGTTCCTCAAGGACTCTTGGTATGCTTTGTTGCTTTTTTTTGGTAGCCTTGACGATTGCAACGTATTCAGACATGTTTCGGGCTTGACTTGGATTACAAAGTAATATATTAGTGCTTTTTAATCTTGACAGGATATCATACAAGCAATGCCTCATGATGCTCACCCCATGGGAGTCCTTGCCAGTGCAATGAGCACACTTTCTGTCTTCCATCCAGATGCAAACCCTGCTCTTAGAGTAAGTACTTTCTAAATGCCCCAATTGGGGCAGATGGTTCTTCACATAAATCTACGTAATGTGATAGAATCCACTGAAATTTCGAATTTATAGTTGTCATTATTTGCAACACCACGCCCTCGCGAATCCTCCCCCCCTCCCCCTTTTGTGTGTTCTCCCATCGGTTCTTGATTTGGGTTTGGATTTTGCGTTTCATCTTCTCTCGCAGATGAGACGGCCAAGTGGGAGAAGATCACCTACGTCGGGATCGTGACTTGCACGCTTTTGGCGGCGTACAACCTCTCCAAGGGCCACCCCCACCACGAGGAGCCGCCGGTCAGATCTCGTCCCTCGTTTCTTCGAGTTTGGATTAGATATGGTCTGAATCTGATGTGTGGTCTTTCTTCTTTGTTTGTGCTGTTGCAGGCGTACCCGTATCTGCACATCCGCAACAAGGAGTTCCCCTGGGGTATGCATTTTCTATCTTTTCCTGTGTTCATTTGAATACTTGTTATTGTAATGTTCTTTGATTTGATTGGTGTCGAAATGATTCCCCTTGATTCAAAGTGACATGGTCGATTAATACATGCATGTGGATTCTTGTATTGTGTATGAGGGTTTTGTCACATCCTGATGGGACTAATGGTTTTGGTTAACTGATGGGATTCTTCTGTCGGATAACTCACTGAATAATGTTCGTGATGGGCGTACTATCTGCGTGTTTAGGGGTTGTCTTCCATCCGGTAATAAATTTTTTGTAGCCAGGAATAGACTGAATATTTTCTGCCCCAACAATAAGATGGCTTTAGCTGGGTACTTTTGCTAGCTTTAGCAGTTTAAGCCCAGCCATCACATGAAGCAACAATCACTCACATCAGGATGCAGTAGGTGTCTTGATGATAGATAAATAATTATGGCCTACAACCTACTTTTTTTTTGTTGAAGATGTTAGAAATGATATTGAGATGGTTGTTACACTACTTCATTTCTTAAAAAAAATGAGAATGTTTTTTTAAAAGAAGACATTGCTTCTAGAAAAAGTGCTGAGGTACTTATTATTGAAAAACAGGTTTGACTTTAGGAAACAAGCTTTTTGATATTTGATCTATGATGTATAAGTTGCTTGATTCCTCTGTGTATTCACTATCATTTTTTATTTAAGTGAAAAATTTGCTCGTAGCACTCCGAAGGATCGCATTTAGCTGGGTAACATCGAAGTCATACTTGATGCAGTACAACACTCAAAAAGGGCCAATTTGCTGACAAATAACACTTCACATCCATTAGTCCTGTAAAAAGATGTAAAAAGACCAGGTGCCCTTTCACTCATTTTGGTGTTGGTGCCAATAAGCTTGGCTGTTTGGAGCCAAAACTTTCAGCACCCCCAAGGCTATATAATGGTAGCTCTCTTCTCTCACAAGATGGCCATTATGCCATCAATTCCCCCCCTAGATTCTAAAAATGGACAGGCAATTTGGTCTTTTTACGGGGCTAACAGCTGTCAGAGACAAAATGTGACAACAGTGTTATTTGTCAGAAACCAGATCTTTGAGTGTTATAATGCCGCTGATTATGAATTCGATGTCATCTAGCTAAACACGATCCTTTGGAGTCCTGCTGAGCAAATTTTCTATTTATTTAATAGTTCTTAACTGTTCAAGTTATTGAAACATGTTTCAGGGTTTAGGAAATAGCCGAGATCTTTATTCAGTTTCGAAGATTGTGGTGGAGATGAAATCATCACTTCTTTCAATTGATAGGACTACCTACACTGCTATGATAGATGCCCTGCTAGCTTGTGGGTCCATTGACAGTAAGCTGTATAGCACTTTTTTTAGTGGGATAGTTTGCTCGGTAATACTACAATGAGTTTGCAAGTTGGAAAATAACTGCGGTATCTCACTAACAAGTGGCGTAGGCCCAACTTGTTATCCTCACATTGGATGTTATTTTTCAGTTGACACACCTTTACAGTGTTACTGAGCTAACTTTCCCTTCCTTTCTATTTTGCATCCCAATTGGTGAAATGGTATATCCAATTCTATAAAGGAGATTTTATTTGGTCTATCCAATTTACAAAAACACTTTTTAAGATACAATCACATCTTGGATATGCCTAATCAAGCTTTTTATTCCAAACCATCGTATTCAGGGATTAGAACTTGCGCCAAGATAGGGCTTCTGTTGTGAATTATGTATGGATTACCTGCTCTTAGTCTCACATTACTATTGCATACCTTTGATAACCTACCAGGTACCAGTACCAGCAATATTAATAAGTTGACACCTTGTTTTCCTGACCTGTGGCTTAAATATTTTGCTCCATTGTAGCACTTTGACAAGTTATCACTATGTGATGTTTGCTTGCCTTCATCTAGCTGTATCAATTGCTTGCCTTCATCTAGCTGTATCAATTGAGCATTACTTCTCATATAATTTTTAATTCCTGGTTGGTCCAGGGATGCGAATCTTATCTCAATGGTTTAGGTGAATATAAATGTGGACAAGACAACCATGATCATCATATTGAAATAAAAGAAATGTTATTTCATCGTTTTTTTACATCAAAGAACGCAAGAAAGGGAGAAAACTGCCATTGAGATGAGACACTCTTGTTGCACACTTATTCGTCACCTATTACAAAAATCTCCTTGTATATTGTACTTATAATTGTACTTTTGGGTTAGAATGTGATCTTGTACATGATAAAATATGTTACTACCTCTACTGAAATCTGTTTTAATATGCTTTTGATTTTTGTTTTATGTTATTGTAGGGGCCCTTTGTATTTTTGGTGAGATAATAAAGCAGGCTGGCAACAACAAAGACTTGAGGCCCAAACCTCATCTTTATCTTTCAATCATGAGGGCTTTTGCTATTATAGGTAATTTTGATATGGTCAAGAGATTGAACAAACGCATGTGGCCAGATTCAGTTGGATCCATTAGTCATTCGGCAAAAGAAGAGGCTGATGAGCTATTAATGGATTTGTGTGATGAGTTGTTGCTTGGCAAGCAACTATATGTACAATACAAATGAGAAGCTGCTAAAGTTTACCCATAGCACTCTCTTTAGTTTGGAGTTTGGACCAAATAACTGAAATGCAACCCATAAGCATCGAAAGCAATAGTTCCATTTACTTTGCCACCATAAACTTAGAAAATGGCTTGCAAATGCAGGGTACTGTTTAAAATACTCTGATTTTTCTGCTTTGTTTCTGTTCCATTTGTACATGGCATTAGCCTAGGTAAGCAAAGACATACTCCTTCCGTCCTGTAATATAAGCCCTCATTCTTGGAAAGCGTTGTCTCACAATATAAGTCCATTGCAGAGATCAAAAGTGTAGTTATTATAATATTTTTACCATGTATTCTAAATTTAATTCTCGCACCATTGCTTTTTCAGAGTGCCTGTATTGGGCCTTGTTTTGGCAGGTTGTACTGGAATCCTAATCCACAATCAGCAAAATACTGAGAGAAGACGAAATTTTATCTTGTTTTGTATTTTACCGTAGCGTTAGCACGGGCACACTACTATGTACTGTAAGAAGCCAAACTTCTATGGAAACCGTTTGAACATTAGTTTGAACTGTCTTAACTTTACACTCATTGCTCTCCTACGTACGTCCTATATGTTAGCCTGCATCAGGGGTTTTTGCGTCGGTGTTAAATTTTTATCGGACCCAAGCGGTAAATTCAAAAAATCACGGTTGCCTGCATCAGGGATTTTGTATCGGTTTTAAATTTTTCCCAGACCCAAGCGGTCTAATTAAAAAGTATGGTTACCGGAATTTTTTGTCTGATTCTTTTTAAAATTTGAATTTTTATTGATGGAAGAAAGAAAAAAAAAGTGGCAGTTCTGAAGATTCGAACCTAGGACCTTCGGTAACTAAGGCGCACGCACACTTCCAGTTTGTTGTGCTTGTCAATTTTTTAAATATATAGATGAAAAATCAGGGACGGATGCGCCACCCGACAAGCAGTGTGGGACTTTGGTCTTCTAGCCAGCATCGAAGTAGCAGCAGGGGTGACTTCCCGAGCACTGGCAGTGCAGCCGGCGGCGGGTGGGGCACCAAGGCTCCAACCAGGTTGGGCGCTGGGCCGACAGGCAGGGATGTGGCCCATACGATCATACAACATGGCTTGTAGGTTTGGCCCAACCTGGTGCCGTCGACATGACTCCATTGGTAATTAGTCCATGATCCATCTCCATCCTGACCTCTCGAGAAGACAAGCACTCAAGCAGAGCACTGAGAGCGGCCACCCAATCAGTCACTCTCCTCCCCTAAGCCCCTAAGAGCAACTCCAGCAGGGCCCCTACTTGAGCCATCATCCTACTTTTGAAGACCGAGGGGCAAAAAACTCACTTCAGCAGGGCCCCTATTTGAGCCCTCAAAAGTAGGGGGCCCTCAAATCTCCCCCTCGAGCCCTCATTCCTGGGGGGTCTGGAGGGAGCCCCTACTTTTGAGGGCTCAAGTAGGGGCCCTGCTGGAGTGAGTTTTTTACCCCTCGGCCCTCAAAGGTAGGATGAGGATGAGGGTGGGTCCTATGTGTCATCCCCTCTAAGAATGAATTTGAGAGCCCTGTTTTGAGGGCTCCTGCTGGAGTGTAGCCCAAAAAATAGAGCCCTCAAAAGTAGGGAGAGCCCTCAAATAAAAAATAGGGGCCTTGTTTTGAGGGCTCCTGCTGGAGTTGCTCTAACCCTCCCCAATCCGGCGGGTGGCGGAGGCCTTGACAGCTCGGCCATTCCCCCTACTGCCTACTTGCTGCCTCCCTCTTGGTGCAGCAGCTGGGCTCCCGGCCCCCCTCTTAGTCAGATCGCCAGATCAACATGGCACTCCCCTCTCAGATCTCGTCTCGGCGCGGTGGCAAGGGGCCAATGTTCAGCACTTCAGCGAGCCGGCGAGGGGTGGCAAGGTGCTAAGGGTCTCTGTGTGCTGTGGCTGCTTTGCTCAGGCCAGGTCATTTCTCTGCTTGTTGAACTTGAGTACTTGACAAGTTTGGCTTAACTACTTAATAATTCAGATGTTTCATGTTTATGATGTACTGATGTCTGTACCTATGTGGAATTACCTCTGAATTGTTAGATGAGAGATGAGTTGTGTCTGTGCTATTCAGCTATTGTGTCTTGTGACTGTGCCTTTGTGATGTTTGTGCCTACTTAAGAATTAAGTTTAACTGCTTAAGAATTAAAATGTAGATTTAGTACTTGAGTTGAAAGGATTTTGCAATGATGAACAAACTTACATGAGCTAAAGCTAGTAGACTATGAATTTATGTGGACTAAAATTGTGAACTATGAATTGTCAATTTTCAAAAATAAAGAGGTTTTTGGTTGATACGAAAAGCCTCGGAAATGACAGAACTTATGGAAGCACAAGTTTAACATAACCGCAAGCTCCACGGCAATAAGATGAAAGTCATGTGTATATGGATTTATTCATGCTTATTAGCTATACTTATCTGTAACCGATGAAAACCATGCAAATCCAACTTTTTGACTGGCACATATTTTTACTGGCCATGTTGGTAAGGCCCTGCTCATTTCAGCTTGATCTTCTAACTTTTAGTTTATTTTTCACTATTCATAAATTTCGTCTTTTTCTGACGTTTTCGCTTTTTTTGAGCTTTTTTGCAAGTTCTTTTTTTCCCGTATTCGTTTGTGTTGTTCATGATGGGTTAACCTGTTTTTTCTATTTTTTAGATTTTTTAAAATTTAGTTAGGCCAATAAGCCACCATCAGTTACAATACAATTTCATCCAGCTATAGTAAAATTTCAGTCATAAATTATTTTTTTCAGTCCAATCGAGTGGCACCTAAATCTGGTAATCACGTGTTACCAGCCGATAAGAATTTCCCTGGCTTGCATTGATATGTTCCGTACAAATTTGATCTATAGTGGTTAAAAGTGAAGATCTGGTTTTCCCTATGTTGAAGATAGCTCCTGTCAAATGGGTTTGTACGGTCCTATTTATGTAATCGTTACGATTGGCAATACTTTCCTTAGTGAGTTTATCTTTTATCATGTGTTGGTTAATTGAGGAATTACGTCAAGAACCATGCATCCAGGGGCGGAATTGGGCCCCTGGCAAGGTGGGCTCTAGCCCTGGGCGTGAGAAAATATATAGTATATAGCCCAGGTATTTTTAGCGCAGCTCGGGGTATTATTTTTGAGTTTCAGCCCAGGTAGCCCATGCCAGCAGCCCACCACTGCTGTCCGTCTCCGCGCGGCCCGCTCATGCGCTCGGCCCACGTCGCGCGCTCGCTGCTTGGCCCACCTCGCGCGCTCGCCGCTCGCTCTTCACGCACTGCGGCGCTGCTCCTCCTCAGAACCCTAGCCCACTTACGCAACCGCTCGCGGCGCCCCGCCCCGTCTCGGCGCCGCACGGCCCGCCCTGCTCCGTCTCGGCGGCTCGGCGCCGCCCCGCCTCCTAGCCAGCGCCCCTCCTCGGCTCCCCTGGCCTGCGCGGCGCCGCCGCCCACCTCCCGGCCAGGCGGCCAGCGGCCAGCGCCGGCGTCGCCCGGTCGCCCCCCTCCCGCTCGGGCGCTCTGCCCTCGCCTCCTCCGTCTCCGCCTCCCCCTCGCGGCGTCGCCTCCTCCGGCTCCGCCTCCTCCTCTGGCTCCGCTGCTCCGGCTGCCGTTTCTCTCGTCGTTGCCGGGGCCCGAGTGGGGTGGCCGCCGCCGGGTGAATTAAGTATACTCGTCCCGGCCCATACCGCCTCCCGGCGCCGCACCGCCTCCCGGCCACGTCCCGCCTCCGGGCGCCACCCCGTCTCGACTGGAAGGTATGCCAGTGGTGTGAATCCGTGAATCAGTGAATGTGAATCAGACATGGAGTGAATCAGTGAATCAGAAATTCAGAATTACTATTTATGTGTTGGTGTCGAACTGTTGACTGTAACAATCAATGAAAGGAAATGGCCAAATAGGGTCTGTTATTTCTGCTTTGATTTGATTATGGGATTAGGCTATGCATAGATGAATATTTACTCATCCAGTCAGAACTCAGAAGTAGATATTTTGCAGTCAGAATAGCTTATAGCTATATATGCAAGTTTTTGCACAATAGAATGCCGAATTGTATGGTTTGTTTGAAACTACTTGGTCTCTAGTCATTTAACAATAGACACGGCACATGCTAGCTATAAAATGCTGATTATTTTTTAACCCTTACAAACTCAGAATGGTTTGTCAGGTTATAATTCCTCAACAAGATTGCTGTATAAATTTCATTAGTATGGTGTTGTACTGTTGTCCCCTGATTTATTGGTGGATTTATATCTGATTTGTATGGTGTTGTACTGTTGTAATATTGTTAGGCATCAGACACCTATATTTAACATAAATGAATCCCTTTTACATCATATTTATTATTCTACAGTGCTATCTCTTCAAGTGCAATGCGTTAGCTTAGCTGTACTCATTGGGTATTATGGCATTTTGCTAACTATTATGATTTATTCTTGCAGACATATATTATTGATGCAACAACCACTGAAAGTAATTCTTATGGAGGATTTGAACATACTGGCATTCCAGATGGCATTCCTCAACTGGAAGAGTACCTTGCTGTGTACTTTTATCTCTCTGTAAGCATCACATTGCTTCCATTTTGACATGGCTGAATAAATACACCACACTTCCTGCCATTTATCCCTCACTTTATTCTTTCAAAATGCTTCTCAGGCAAGGCCTTGGCCTGCTGCAAATTGGAAGGTCTATATTGCCTTTTCATTGTTTCGAGGGGCATCTATCTATGCAGGAGTATATCACAGATGGACCATGGTACTTGTCTTTAACTCTTGAAATCTAAATCCGCTTATCTATTCTAATTTATTTGAGCTTGCACACAGGGTAATGCTTCAGGTGGTGAGCGTGCTAGATTTGCTGGCAAGATTGCTAATGCCATGGTTGACTGTGCCTGGGATTTCATAAAAAGAGAAAAGGTCCTGCGAGAACAACCTGCTACAGGTAATTATATTCCATAACCTCATGTCAACAGCCAATTAGCCAATTATATTGTACTGTTGTACTGTTGCAATTAGCCAATTATGATATACTGTTGTTATATCGTGGTATGGGCACAAATTGGCGTTAGTTTTAGGTTGTTAGAGTTCAGCCCGAGGTGTAACTAAATTCTGGTTCCGCCACTGCATGCATCTAGGTTATCTCAACATACTTCTGGCAATGAAATATATTCGCTAGGCACATAACGCTGTCAAATGTATACTGCATAACTTTTGTATCTACATTTGCAACAAAATTATTTGGCCCAAATTAAAGTTCCTATATCTATTACAAGTCAACTTATCTTTTGCGCGTACGACCCTTGCGTGAGTTGCTGATGGCACGGCCAACGAGGGGTATAAAAGATTTACATGTGTTTGGTCCGTCTCAGGTTTTGACTTATCAATTTATGCTATAATAACTAAATTTTAAATATATATTTTTGCAAGATAAGATCTACAGTAAATTGTAGTAGACACTGCATTGAGTTTATATATATCATTAAAATCACATACGACTATTTTTCTCTATGCACTGTCTCTTACGAATAATCAAAATTTAAAAATCATAAACCAAAAATCATAGGGTAAAAGAGTCCACCCTAAATTGGTAAATGATGCAAATTCCGTCTTTTCAGTCTTTTTTTAGAGTTAGTGGAAATTAAGTTAGGTTCCAAAATAATCTTTGGAAAAAAGACAATGTTGAATTTATTGTTTAGTATGTTAGGTAGATGACACGTGTTTAACACGTAACCGCGGCGTGACCTATAAATGCACGAGTGACTTTGGGACATCCCACTGCACGAAAAAGCCCACGAGACCAGCGCCACGTGCTGTGATATGAAAAACCCCTCGTAAGTGCATTACAATGGTATGAGCTAGTTACTAGCTCTAAGATAACTTCTCCAATGATATTAACTTTTAGCACATAGCTCATAACATGAATAGTCCCACATGACATCCTCATATAATCTTAGAATGTGTGTATGAGACTAACTCTTGATCAAGAGCTAGCTTTTCTCTCTCTTCTATTAAAATATGAAATAATATGTTTAGAGCTAGCTCATAGATCACCATTGGACATGCCCAAGGCACACATAGCGCGTGATGAATGATGATGCATATAAAATGAGTATTTTCAGCCTCTCTATATACAATTATATCGTAAATGATACTATTAGAGGAGCATTCAATTTAAAGATGGTTTATGGTATTTTTCATTGTAGTTGGCTTATTTTTTTACTATCGTTTTTGGTTACTTATTTGGTGTAATTAATTTAAAAAAATTTAAAAATAGAAAAAATAAATTAGTCCATCACGAATAATACGAAGGAACATGAGAAAAAAAAAGAAAAAAACCCATAAAAATCTAAAAATGATGATATAAAAAATAGTAAAGTAAAAGTTAGAAAGCAGAAGTTAGCTGAAACGAGCGGAATGTTTCTGTTTCTGCAAATATATACGATTCCACCGCATATCAATATGTAGGACCGAACTGGCAACCAGAGGGGGGGTGAATGGTGCCTTAAAGTCTCTCCAAGTATTCACACAATCTTGTTCTCCAATAGCTACAAAGCTATGAAGAGGAAGATCGAATGTTCACTGGAGAACAGAAGATCAGACTGACACCCGAACTAGAACTGCCGCTGGCCGAGGACATAACAAGGCAGTCGAAAGGATCTATCGTGATCAATCTGACAAAGAGATAGACCGTCTGTTTCAGAGAAATCGAACGCCAACTCGTGGTCGATCGAGTCACTCGGTAAGACAGACGATCCACTGAAAACCCGAGATCTGACCGACAAAAGAGACTGCACAGTAATGACCGAAAACAGAGAAGGCACGCACGACCAACAAGACAAGCCAGAGCTCATGACCACTTGCTTTGATTTCCAAATATCTTGCGATTCACAAAGCAATCGGGTATGAGACTTTAGACAACGTTTGCTCACGTCCTTTGACAGAGAAAAACCAAGGCAGTGAAAAACTTCTTTGCTGAGATCTGGACAAACGGCGTGGTCGAAACCGAAATAGAGAATTCGGTCGACTCATGCACAAAAGTCTCAACGTGGTCGTAGCGAATGCAGAGCATGTACTCGGCGCACGACCGCGAGACGCAAACACTTCTCCGATTCGACTCTTGCTCTCGGGAATGAACTGGCCAAATAGCCTTGAGACAGATTCCTTGTTCTGAGCAAATCAAAACTAGGCCTACTCAAACCAAGAACACAACTCAAAGCAAGAAGTACCAGAGTTGATGAATAGAACCGCTCGTGGGACTAGAATAGCCAAGATGGCTTGGAGTAAAACCCACATGTCACTGCGATTTCAGAAAGCCAAGAACACAGATAAACGAAGGAACAAAGAAAGCGCAAACAAATCATTCAAACACAAGACAGAGAACACAACTCAGAGTTTTCATTCCAATCATCAAGGAGTACAAGGAATCCCGATACGCCCGGAGAGCATAGAGAGGAGCTCACACCTCTTCTCTTTCTCTCTTTCTCGATTATTCATACATGGATTCTCCACTCATCCTCTCTCTCTCACACAATCCCAAGAACACACTCACAGACTCCCATGGGAGGGAGAGGCGGCTGCCTCCAAGGCCCAGCCGGCCAACTCAGTCAAACTCGTGCCTCCCCTCTCCCTTTTATAGCCTCACACCCGAGACTAACCCTAATGGATCCATCCATTAGTCCACACTGGGGCTAACCCGTAAACCCCCTCCTAACACCGGGTTTTACACCTCGCTTTACCCACTAGCGAAAACAAGCTTCCAGTGCTTTACCCGTTAAACCCAACGGTTCCACTGCTTTGCCCGTTAGCGCCAACAACTCCTGTGCATTGGCAGAGACACAGCTTCCCTTTGCAGCTTTCCGCATTCCCCAAAATGCCACTCCGCTGCCTTCCCGGAAGCTTCCTCCTGCCTTGCCGTCCAAGCTTGCAACCACCTCGCAAGACTAGGTCTTCTTCGGCTTCCCCTGGTCGTTCTGGACCCCGACACCACCCGCGTCTTGTCCCGACCATCCCAGCCTCGCCAGACCTGTCACCAAGATCCTCTGGCAGCTCCACCTCCGGTTCCTCATCTCCTTGGCTTGCAACCACCTTGAGCCCCAAGTCTTCTTCGGCTTCACCCAGTCGTTCTGGACCTCAACATCTCCCATGTCTAGTCCCGACCACTCCAAGCCTCACCAAGACTTGTCTCCAAGGTCCTCTGGCAGCTCCAGCTTCGGTTCCTCATCTCCTCGGCTTGCAACCACCTCACCAGCCTCGATCATCTTCGGCGCCTCCAACCGTCTGGACCTCAACACCTCCTGTGCCTAGTCCCGGTCCTCCCACGCCTCACCATGAAATAGCTCCGAAGTCCTGCAGCCACACAGACAAGCAAACCGTCACATAGCACCGCACCAGACAACAGACAAACCATCGGTACAACCAACAAGTGTCACAGCACACAACCTGATCGTAAACTCCCTACGACCACTCGAATGCACAACTCAAGAAATGGTCGAAGCCCTGGAACACTTCCCTGCTTCCTTCGACCACACAACATGTCGTTGCGACCGTCTCACAGCTCACTACGACCATGCGGACACATGCCACAACCATCGCTAGCCGCTACGATATTATCGCATAAGGACCATACCCCATACGACCACTCTGTTGCACAGAACAAAGAAACCCTCCAGCTCACAAGAGCCTTCCTGCAGCCTACGACCACTCACTAGGCTGCTACGACCACCAAGACACAAGCTACGACCATTGCAAGCTTGCAACGATTACCACACAGCGGCTACGACTACTTACTACCAAGACTGGTCGCTAAGATCACAAAGTCGAATCAACTCCTACGACTACCAAGTCGTAGGGCCAGACATCAAGTCATGAGCCTTTACGACCACCAAGTCGTAAAGCTCGATCGACCACCAAGTCGATCCCACGACTACATAACCAGTCACCAAGTCGAATCGGCCTCAGCCGACCACCAATCAGTCGCCTAGGATCACCGATCACACAGGCTTCGACTTCTGCACCTGATCGCTACAACTACCAAGATGTAAAGCAGATCACCAAGTCGTACCGAGCCTACGACCGCACACAACATTGGTACGACTTTATCGCTCAAAGTCTACGGCCTCATCCCAAGTCGTTCTGTCATCTGACTGATCGAAATGATGAACCAATAAATGCACGAGGTCTACGACTTCACCACAAAGCCATACGACCGATTCCCAGCTTACATGGTCGATCCTAGAGGTCATACGACCAATTCCCATGTGTCTACGACCACGTTCAAACATCTCGGGCACAACCGACCGCCTACGACCCCAGAAGACTGCATCTGACGCGCTACGAGTGATTCCGACCGTTACCGAGCACTTCCGACCGAGTCCCGCTGCATTTGGACCGCGTCCGATCGCTCCTCACGCCCGTCCAACTGCATCACAACGTGGTCGTAGGGCGCCGACTACTCAACGTGGTCGTACGCCCGAGCGCCGACTTCCGACCACAGCAATCATAGATTCGACTTACGGCCTCAGACCACGGCCAACGTGGTCGTAGCTGCTTCCGATGGCCTTCGACCACAGCCAGAGTGGTCGTAAACGCCACAACGTGGTCGTACAGCCTTCCGACCACGACCAAACCAGTCGTAACCTCTTCTGATGTTCTCCGTTCACACCCAAGGTCATCGTAAAGCTATCTGGCGACCTTCGACCATGGCCAATGTGGTCATAGAGGCTTTCGATCACGGCCAAAGTGGTCGTAATCGTGGTTTTCGGCTTTCGACCGCTGTTAGTGTGGTCGTAAACAGCATGGCTGACTTCCGACCACGGCCAAAACGGTCGTACTCTCTTCTGGTGCCCTTCGACCATGGCCAAAATGCGCTGCGGTGGTCGTAACACTTCCAGCCGCTCAAGACAACAAACAATGTGGTCGTAAGGCTATTGCCAAGCAAGTCGTAAGGGCTTAGGAACCAACAGAGAGACCCATTCTCCTCTCAAACTTCAAAAACCAAACTCAATCTCACTAGATTAAGAGTCAATTACTCATCACAACCATGAGGCGACCTCCACATGGTCTCTCAATCTCCCCCTTGATGAGTATATTGACAAACACAGAAAAAGGCAAGAAGATGAGTTTGTTTTTGAAAAGAAAAGGAAGGAGAGATGCATGAGCTAGACATGGTCTAAAAGAAGTGAAGACAGAACCCATGACCATGTTGGCAAAAAGTGTCCAATCTTGCTCATGGTCCAGAGACAAGAGCTGTTGCTCTTATGACCATTGTCATAGCAAGATGACCAAGCATTCTCCCCCTTAAAGCCTTTTTCTATCCTTCTCCCATCCCTTAATGCATTCTCCCATTTTAATACCTTTTGCACCCCTTAATGACTTTTTCTCTATCCTTCTCCCCCTTTTGGCAATAGAGTCATCAAGATGCAAGGAAGAAAAATAGAGCATGAATGAAATGTAGTGACTGGGTTTGATTCATTGTAAGCAAGGGAGCCATAAAGATTATCCAAAGAGACTTCACAGAAAATTATACCAAGCCATAAAAGGTGACAATGCTATCTAGATCATAACAAACCATGTATTGCCAAACTTAAGCCAAATAAGTCATGAACTTTAAATTAAATGGTTTGATTAGCATGTCAAGTCATTCGAGATTATAGTCTAGAAGATGGTATCCAAACGTGAGTCAAGCCATGTCAATATTCTAAGTAGAACCAAGAAGCTATGGTTGAGTCAATTTAGAGTGCTATAAGTTCAAAAATGAGACATTTTGTTCAAGCACTGGGTATCACATGTAATTTACTGCTTGTATAGCACTTTGGATACCACTTAGCACATTTGGCTTTTATTAGAAATTCATGGTTGGTTTCAGCCATTTTTCACAAGAGTTTTTGTTTTCATAGCCATGTGCTAGATCTCAAGCCTTATGCGATCACTCCAAGCAATAAGCTTAAGGAGGTGATCTTGGTCATCCAAAACTCCCCCTGAGTTCATGCCTTGTGCAATGGCAAGCCATCTCATGAGAAAGAATTGGTGAGATCAGTTTTTTCGCACAAAAGAGATCTTTTTTTTGCATTTACTTGAATTAGTTTAAGAACAAAGAGTTAATACTAACTCATGCATCACTAATGAACTAACTTAGCTCAATCTAAACCTCAAAAACAGATTCAAGACTCAACTTAGCCTATTCGACATGGCATGAATCAAGAGAGGATCACTAAAACCAGACTAGTCACAAGATTGAACAAGACATGTTTTACTTTAAGTTGTTCACATTTAATTAGGCTAGTATGGCAAGAGCAAAACAACACATAGAAGGGCATGATAAATCAAGCTATCACAAGACATGGCAAGATATAAAGCATGATATCATGTCACATAAAGATAATATTCAGGGCTCCAAAGACTGTACAGGCATTCAAGTGAATTTTATGCATTATGAGACAAAAGAATGCACAAGAGATGAACTCCCCCTGAAAAATAGCCCGAACAGACAAAAATGCTCCAACTCCCCCTAGAGAAGGCAAAAAGAGAAGAACCAGGAAATTTGGCACAAAATCCAGAAAGAGAAGGTTCTAACCCAAGGAGGTGATTCCCAAACACACCCTATCCACATTGTCTCTAGTCTGTAACCTCATACCACGGGGCAAAAGCACACTATGTCAATGCACAAGACTCTAGTGGCCAAAAAAAATTCAATCTAGGTAGAAAAGAAACCTAGAGAACCAAAGCCCAACTAGGTAGAAAATGATCCTAGAGAACCATTTGGATGAGAGGTGTGAATGAGACAATATCACCTAGAGTCGGTTCCTGTCTAACCAATCGGACTCTTCCTCCCACTAGAACAGATAAACAAAGCAAAGCCAAGTGGAGGAAAGCAAAACACTAAAGATCGCAAGGGAGCAAACCTCTGTCACGGTTGCTTGGTTGGTAGTCGTGGTCGTAGAAGAGTCCTGGTAGTAGTCGTATAGGAGTCCCGACCTCAGTTGAGTGATCGAATTCGCCTCGGCCATGGTCGTAGCTAGATGTGTTCAACTCATGATCGTAGTCCAATTCGGGGTGGTCGAACACGAAACCAGGTCGTGGTGGTAGTTGCGTCTTGGTCGTAGTCGCAGATGAGTCTGGATCGTGGTCGTTGCGTCTTGGCCGAGGTCATAAAACGAGTTCGGTCGAGTGTCCAGACCGTGGTCGTGGTAGCTACGACATGGTCGTAATGACCAAAGGAGTGGTCGTAAAGCTGTACCAGTCTCCCCCTCATTCACAGCCTGCAGGTTAAACACAGGAACGACTGGTGTCCTAGTACTGGGGTAAATGATATACAACATGAAACCAGTACTGTGACAAGTGACAACAATAGTAGCAACACAAGTACTAATGACAAAGAACACATAAGAACACACGCCCACACAAGCTCAATCTAGCCCTCATCAAAAGCACCTAGAACACAAAGCCTAGTGCCACCCAACACTAGAAGAAGCTTGTGACCTAACCACAGATCTCATGATATCTAAGCAAAAGCACAGACCAGTGCTACCAAGTTGTCACATAGTTTATTTCATGCCATAACAGCAATAAGATCAAAGTATACAGGCATCACAATGAATCACAACCATACACATAGCAGGTGACAGGAACAGTCACAGAAGCATATGCTAGCATGGATAAAAGCATGTATACTAGAAAAGATACAAAGGCATGAATAAACATAGCATCATGACACAGAGAAACTATCGAAGATATAATCAAGCTCATACTGTCCATACATATGCATACATCATGTAGAAATACAACATGACAAGTCAAAATCATGGAAAAGTATGCTAACATGTATAAATAATGATGAATGAACATAAAGAGCAAGATGTGAACCATGATAGATACTACAGAGCACAAGATCATGATGATACTTGACTTCTAATACACCCATTCTACTTATGCTCATGAAGTCAAGTCAAAGCTTAAGCATCCAATCAATTAACATATATATCATGATACAAGGATACCTAAGCAACATACACATATAAACATGTCAAGAAGACATCAAGAGTAAGTCATGCCAACATGGTACAAATGAGCACAAGAACACGCACAACATGCCAATTATGACTAACACTTGAATATAAGGGCATGAAGGTATAGAATTGCTCACGAAGTAGGTGGAGACGCAACCGGTGAAAGCATATGCCTCTTGGAGGCCATGAAGTGGAGAACCAATGAATGTTCTAGTCACATGATGAAGCAGAAGACTAAAACCCAATCAATCCCATGTTTTCCAATTAGCGTCTGAAGACCTACAAATGACAAGAATAGAGTGCCCAAGTCTTGGATCCCGAAGGGTTAGTAAAAAGATGCTTGAGAACCCAAGACTTGACACACGACCACTCAGCAGAAATGAGCGTGGTCGTAGCACGAGGGGCGTAGTCTTGAACGACTACGACCGAGAGACGTGGTCGTAAAGTGTTACGATCACGGCAATCGAGCAACAGCCCGCTCAGGACCAGCACCCGTGGTAGAATGGTCTTCCGACCATGGTGACAAGCAGAAGTGTCGCCAGCAGACGTGGTCATATGAAGCTACGACTACGTTCGAGAAGCCGAAGCTGTGATCGTAAGACATTACGATTACAACGACGACACAGCAGAGGAACTTGGCTTTACTAATCCAAACTCTAGCAGAAACAAGCTCCTCTACACAAGTGTGGTGAGTCAAAATTTTAATTTCTCATTTTCAGATTTTAACACGCAAGTAGAGAAATTAAATTTACGCCATCTACAGAACTAGACTCACAACCTACACAAGATAAATGAGATTTCCACCTAGCAAAAACAATCGAGCAATTTATCATCTAGGCATCTCACATTCTCCCTAAGAGCAAGTATATTCATCTTGGACAAGACCAAGGTCACAATGTGGTTTTACCTTGCTCATGAAGAGTTAGCGCTCGTCCTTTTTATCATCATCATCATCCGTGTGTTCTTTCAAGACTTTCTTGATTCTGGCACTTGAACAACCAAGAAGAGAACCAACCAAAACATCAAAGAGACTCACACCTTCTCCTCGCCGTAGGTGCACACCTCGTTTGGGCGAACGAGGTCTACCATTTAAGAAACGGCGGAAATCCTTCCTCAGGTCAGCACGCAGACAAAGAACAACAACAAAAAGAACAAGTCTGCGATGCTGACGATGTCCATCCTTCTCACAAAATGAGCATTGATGTAAGTGTCCTCCATGAAACATGGTCAAAAGGACAAGGCACCATCCTTGCTCAAAAAAGAGAAATCCCTTGGACTAACCGAGAAGAGCCAACAAGAAAAGCACTAGCCAAAAAAAGAAAAGAAGCAACTAAGCAAAAGGCACAAGTGCTGACAACAAAAGAACTATGCTCAAGGAAGGGTCCACCTCTTAAATGAAAGAGGTGACAAAGTCTCAAGATGCAGTGCTCGTATCATTGCACTCCTCTCCTCAAAGAATTTTCATCATCTGGTCGGAGAACAGGGTAAATCAAGACAAACCAAAGTACTGAGAGCTGTGCACCGAGGGAAAGCACCAGGTCGACGAAGTGTAGTCGCAGATGGGGCCACTGAGACTGTGGTCATAACTCTTAATGACCATGTCCCAGCACCTGCGAATACTGCTCTCGTCGCTGTTCTCAGTACGGTGACTGTGCTTGCAAATAACATCACCCTCCAACCGAAATCAGCCTCTTGTCACAAAGGACATCATTGGCAAAACACCCCAAGCAAGATGCAAAGAAAAGCTCACAAGATCCCCTACTAGTTGCCATGCTCCAGATCGGTTAAGATCAAATAAAGAGCAAACCTTGCTCTGATACCAATTGTAGGACCGAACTGGCAACCAGAGGGGGGGTGAATGGTGCCTTAAAGTCTCTCCAAGTATTCACACAATCTTGTTCTCCAATAGCTACAAAGCTATGAAGAGGAAGATCGAATGTTCACTGGAGAACAGAAGATCAGACTGACACCCGAACTAGAACTACCGCTGGCCGAGGACATAACAAGGCAGTCGAAAGGATCTATCGTGATCAATCTGACAAAGAGATAGACCGTCTGTTTCAGAGAAATCGAACGCCAACTCGTGGTCGATCGAGTCACTCGGTAAGACAGACGATCCACTGAAAACCCGAGATCTGACCGACAAAAGAGACTGCACAGTAATGACCGAAAACAGAGAAGGCACGCACGACCAACAAGACAAGCCAGAGCTCATGACCACTTGCTTTGATTTCCAAATATCTTGCGATTCACAAAGCAATCGGGTATGAGACTTTAGACAACGTTTGCTCACGTCCTTTGACAGAGAAAAACCAAGGCAGTGAAAAACTTCTTTGCTGAGATCTGGACAAACGGCGTGGTCGAAACCGAAATAGAGAATTCGGTCGACTCATGCACAAAAGTCTCAACGTGGTCGTAGCGAATGCAGAGCATGTACTCGGCGCACGACCGCGAGACGCAAACACTTCTCCGATTCGACTCTTGCTCTCGGGAATGAACTGGCCAAATAGCCTTGAGACAGATTCCCTGTTCTGAGCAAATCAAAACTAGGCCTACTCAAACCAAGAACACAACTCAAAGCAAGAAGTACCAGAGTTGATGAATAGAACCGCTCGTGGGACTAGAATAGCCAAGATGGCTTGGAGTAAAACCCACATGTCACTGCGATTTCAGAAAGCCAAGAACACAGATAAACGAAGGAACAAAGAAAGCGCAAACAAATCATTCAAACACAAGACAGAGAACACAACTCAGAGTTTTCATTCCAATCATCAAGGAGTACAAGGAATCCCGATACGCCCGGAGAGCATAGAGAGGAGCTCACACCTCTTCTCTTTCTCTCTTTCTCGATTATTCATACATGGATTCTCCACTCATCCTCTCTCTCTCACACAATCCCAAGAACACACTCACAGACTCCCATGGGAGGGAGAGGCGGCTGCCTCCAAGGCCCAGCCGGTCAACTCACTCAAACTCGTGCCTCCCCTCTCCCTTTTATAGCCTCACACCCGAGACTAACCCTAATGGATCCATCCATTAGTCCACACTGGGGCTAACCCGTAAACCCCCTCCTAACACCGGGTTTTACACCTCGCTTTACCCACTAGCGAAAACAAGCTTCCAGTGCTTTACCCGTTAAACCCAACGGTTCCACTGCTTTGCCCGTTAGCGCCAACAACTCCTGTGCATTGGCAGAGACACAGCTTCCCTTTGCAGCTTTCCGCATTCCCCAAAATGCCACTCCGCTGCCTTCCCGGAAGCTTCCTCCTGCCTTGCCGTCCAAGCTTGCAACCACCTCGCAAGACTAGGTCTTCTTCGGCTTCCCCTGGTCGTTCTGGACCCCGACACCACCCGCGTCTTGTCCCGACCATCCCAGCCTCGCCAGACCTGTCACCAAGATCCTCTGGCAGCTCCAGCTCCGGTTCCTCATCTCCTTGGCTTGCAACCACCTTGAGCCCCAAGTCTTCTTCGGCTTCACCCAGTCGTTCTGGACCTCAACATCTCCCATGTCTAGTCCCGACCACTCCAAGCCTCACCAAGACTTGTCTCCAAGGTCCTCTGGCAGCTCCAGCTTCGGTTCCTCATCTCCTCGGCTTGCAACCACCTCACCAGCCTCGATCATCTTCGGCGCCTCCAACCGTCTGGACCTCAACACCTCCTGTGCCTAGTCCCGGTCCTCCCACGCCTCACCATGAAATAGCTCCGAAGTCCTGCAGCCACACAGACAAGCAAACCGTCACATAGCACCGCACCAGACAACAGACAAACCATCGGTACAACCAACAAGTGTCACAGCACACAACCTGATCGTAAACTCCCTACGACCACTCGAATGCACAACTCAAGAAATGGTCGAAGCCCTGGAACACTTCCCTGCTTCCTTCGACCACACAACATGTCGTTGCGACCGTCTCACAGCTCACTACGACCATGCGGACACATGCCACAACCATCGCTAGCCGCTACGATATTATCGCATAAGGACCATACCCCATACGACCACTCTGTTGCACAGAACAGAGAAACCCTCCAGCTCACAAGAGCCTTCCTGCAGCCTACGACCACTCACTAGGCTGCTACGACCACCAAGACACAAGCTACGACCATTGCAAGCTTGCAACGATTACCACACAGCGGCTACGACTACTTACTACCAAGACTGGTCGCTAAGATCACAAAGTCGAATCAACTCCTACGACTACCAAGTCGTAGGGCCAGACATCAAGTCATGAGCCTTTACGACCACCAAGTCGTAAAGCTCGATCGACCACCAAGTCGATCCCACGACTACATAACCAGTCACCAAGTCGAATCGGCCTCAGCCGACCACCAATCAGTCGCCTAGGATCACCGATCACACAGGCTTCGACTTCTGCACCTGATCGCTACAACTACCAAGATGTAAAGCAGATCACCAAGTCGTACCGAGCCTACGACCGCACACAACATTGGTACGACTTTATCGCTCAAAGTCTACGGCCTCATCCCAAGTCGTTCTGTCATCTGACCGATCGAAATGATGAACCAATAAATGCACGAGGTCTACGACTTCACCACAAAGCCATACGACCGATTCCCAGCTTACATGGTCGATCCTAGAGGTCATACGACCAATTCCCATGTGTCTACGACCACGTTCAAACATCTCGGGCACAACCGACCGCCTATGACCCCAAAAGACTGCATCTGACGCGCTACGAGTGATTCCGACCGTTACCGAGCACTTCCGACCGAGTCCCGCTGCATTTGGACCGCGTCTGATCGCTCCTCACGCCCGTCCAACTGCATCACAACGTGGTCGTAGGGCGCCGACTACTCAACGTGGTCGTACGCCCGAGCGCCGACTTCCGACCACAGCAATCGTAGATTCGACTTACGACCTCAGACCACGGCCAACGTGGTCGTAGCTGCTTCCGATGGCCTTCGACCACAGCCAGAGTGGTCGTAAACGCCACAATGTGGTCGTACAGCCTTCCGACCACGACCAAACCAGTCGTAACCTCTTCTGATGTTCTCCGTTCACACCCAAGGTCGTCGTAAAGCTATCTGGCGACCTTCGACCATGGCCAATGTGGTCATAGAGGCTTTCGATCACGGCCAAAGTGGTCGTAAACGTGGTTTTCGGCTTCCGACCGCTGTCAGTGTGGTCGTAAACAGCATGGCTGACTTCCGACCACGGCCAAAACGGTCGTACTCTCTTCTGGTGCCCTTCGACCATGGCCAAAATGCGCTGCGGTGGTCGTAACACTTCCAGCCGCTCAAGACAACAAACAATGTGGTCGTAAGGCTATTGCCAAGCAAGTCGTAAGGGCTTAGGAACCAACAGAGAGACCCATTCTCCTCTCAAACTTCAAAAACCAAACTCAATCTCACTAGATTAAGAGTCAATTACTCATCACAACCATGAGGCGACCTCCACATGGTCTCTCACAATAATCATTACGTGTGGTATATTTTCTAGATACGTGCCATAACTATTGAG
The DNA here is from genome assembly GCA_017311315.1 of Dendrocalamus latiflorus. NCBI lineage: Eukaryota > Viridiplantae > Streptophyta > Magnoliopsida > Poales > Poaceae > Dendrocalamus > Dendrocalamus latiflorus. The sequence goes on along the minus strand of CM029626.1, from coordinate 22,712,405 downwards.
ACGTGTCGCATGTGAGACTCATGCGTACAACCTGTAGCAAAGGACCTGTGAGCTCTTCTCCCCGTCACATGCCTCTTCTTTGGGTCCACCTGGATTTGACATAATGAGTCAATATGGTGTGCCAAAAAATATGAGATCATACGGAGACGACTCTATATGTCTATGATGACGTGATGAGTATTTTGATTGTTTTTATGCTTTGGTGTTAAAGTTTGAATCTGATTTTGTGTATTTTATTCTCTGATTTTTTTGTTGTCTGGTAGACAATGATTTAATTGCTATGCAGATACGGTCTGACTGGTGGGTAGCACGACCGGCTGAGGGAGGTGGTGCGACCAGCCGCGGAAGGTGGTCTAACTAGAGTTGCGATAGTACCGGCCCGTAGTTGATGGTAGCTATTTTCTAGGGAGGTATTCAGTGAGTTGCGAGGAGTTTCTAAGAGCGTTGTGACCAGTGAGAGACCATGTGGAGGTGACCACATGCTTGTGATGAGTAATTGACAAGTATTTTGGATAGATTGAGTTTAATTTGTGTGTTTCGTGCCATGATGGCATTTGGCTCAGTCGGGGTTGGTTAGTCGGATTTGAGGCGTATTCTTCTTCCCGATTGGTCATTTGGGCAATTTCATGCTTGAGTATGATTCATTGATGCTAATTGTGATTACATATGTCGAGCGGTGCTATGTGATGTGTTTCTTGTCTGTGATGGCTGTAGGACGTCGAGGCAGAGTCGTGGCGAGGCACGGGATGACCGGACTAGGCGCGGGCGGTGCCGAGGTCAGAACGCTCGAGGTGTGCTGAAGACGGCGAGGACTCGAGGTGGTTGCGAGGCTTGGACGGAAAGAAACAAGGAAACTTCCCGGAAGGTGCAGGAGGGGCGATTTGGTAATTTCGCAAGGCTGCACAAGTGGAGCGGTTTCCGTTTGGAATTAGCGGGCAAAACGGGTTGGAGACCCGTTAGCCAAAACCTATATAAGGAGGGGATGTCTCCTGATGCATGCATGTCTTAAGAGTGGAGTGCATGGCTTTTAGGGTTTTGCTTTTAGTCATAATGCTTTTGGGAGGTTGTTTTAGCTTTGGGCTTTAGTTGTTGACAGTAGGTGAGATGGACAGAGGGTGTTCTGGTTGTCTCCGTAGCTTCTCTGTTCTTGTGTTCTTCCTTTGGTGAGTTCTTGGGTTTCTTGAGCTTGTGAGAGGGAGATGATGAGTTGAGGCTCCATGTAATCATTCCTCTGTATTCAATCATGTATGGGGACTCCTATTTAATCCTTGATTGATTGGGAATGTATCTTCTGAAGTTTATCTCTCGTGCCTGCCTGTTTTTCTTCGTGTTCTTGCTCTGTGTGATTTCTCCCTTTTTGTGTTTTGGTGTTGGTTCTTGCTGAGGAGTAGCAAAATGGGTTGCTGTGATCTAGGAGAAGCTCCAAAGCCATTTGGCTAGTCATTCCTGAGAGCGAACAACGTTTAATTTCAGTTTTTGCTTCTCAGCCTCCTCTGTTCATTCTTTTCTAGGGTTTCTCAAATAGAAGAATCTTGGCCCCATTTGATTTCTTTTGAGTGAAGGCATGAGATTTGGTATCTTGAGCCCTGAGATTATTTCTTAGCTAGTCTCTTGATTTCATGTTCAAAGAATCAAAGCAAAGAGGGCACTTTGGGATTTAGTGCAGCTCCCTGTTATTTTTCAGTTTTTGGTCAAGATCCTTAATTATAGCTCTTGAGTTGATTTCTCTCTGTCTCCTAGGCTCTTCATGTTATTTGAGAGGTAGTCTTACAGTTCTGGACTGAAAACTTCAGAGAGAAATCTTAGATTTTATTGCAGTGTGAAGTTCTAAATTTGCTGTCTGAAAATACAGTCCCCTGCCTGCTCTGAAAAACGAGGTGCGGTCAGACCGGAAAACTAATGGCGGTCAGACCGGCATTCCCTGGGCGGTCTGACCGGTGGAGGGCTGGTGGTCAGACCGGCCCTGAGTCTACGGTCTGACCGGCCGTGTCCCACCGCTCTGACCGGCCCCACTCTTGCCGGCTGTACTGTTTTTGCTTGGCCTTCCTTGATTGTGCTTTCTAGTTTTTATCTTAATGCTTTGTTTGTTTCCTTCTCTGATCTTCATGTTTTTCAGTGAGTTCATAACTTGGCAGATGATATTCTTTTTATAGCTCCTAATAGCTATTGGAAAGAATATGGTTGTGAGCACTCTTTTTTGCATGGTTGTGGTTACCTCGAGTATTTGATGCTCTCTTCTTAGCTCTGTAGCTACTGGAGAGAAAGATCTTTCGTGGATACTTTTAGGGGGGAATTTTTTTTGTAAACGACATTCACCCCCCCTCTGTCGCCGATTTCGATCCAACAACCAGCCAAAGGTTGGCGATCCAACTGGAGTGGAGTAGAGCGGTCTGATCGATATGGTTGCCGTAGTTAGCCAGGTTACTTGTTACCGGGAGGAGTTAAGTCAATTTGCCATGGCATGATTGGCTGTGGGTTGGCAGTCATATCGACCTCTGGGAAGATGGGTGAGTTGAGTTAGTTTTGGTTATGTTAGTCTTGGTGGGAGTCTATGCAATTGTTAGTTATGACGGGAGTCTGTAGGACCGTATGGTATAATCAGAGGGGTTGAATGATTGCCTCCACTTTTTAACACCTAAAAATAAAACTAAAAGCAGAAGAAAAATAATCTAAATTATCGGATGTAAATTACGACCGCAAGATGTCGGTTCACTCGCCTGTGTTCAATGAACACTTCAATCGTCCGACCGCTAAAAAGAGAAACTTTTTTGGAATAGATCCGATCTATTATTTCTGAGTCATAGATGTGGTTACAAAGTGCCCTCATGGTACTCCTAAAAGCTCTCTCGGCGAAAGCCTTCTAAAAAACTACACAAGCTTTCTCCTCGAAAGCCCTACCAAAACCACACGTTAGCCCTTAGCCTCTCCCTGCTTTTATATGCTAACGTCCAAGTCGTGTCCACCTCAAACACGACCACACAACTCTATCTCTTCTCAAATCAAGGGAACCAAAACGCTTCATAACATGAGTTTTACCATATCTCTAAACCTTCCCATTACAGACTCCTTCCATAACGTCTCCAATCTCACCACGTGACGAAGCCTCCAAGACGCACCTCCTGTATCTCCATCACGCATCACCAACTCCCTTATCGAAGCCTCCAGGACCGCATCTCCTGTTGCTTTTCCACACATCATCACATGCTATAGCGTGAGCCCGATCACCACGTGTGACATCTCGACCACCTAGATGTCGAGACCCGAATATGCAAATCCAGACTCTCCTATGTATTCTGCGCTAGTTCAGGATTACGCTAGTGCACACAGTATAAACAAAGATGAAATATCGACCATATCATGATTTACTAAGAAAAGACTCATATATTATTAATTATCAGAATTACGACCTTATGACCAATCTTACAATTAATAGCCTGAAAAACTTAAAGAAACTAGCAGCAGAAAATAGAAATAAAGCGTAGTAGCCATTCGACATGCCCACAGGCAATCGACTAGAGAGTGAAGTCCTAATCTGCGAAGTCGTCGAAGTATCTTCCTTCAAGTAGCTCCTACTGATCTGGTCCTTCTTCCTCAACTGAGCAAATATGGACGAAGCCGTGAGTATATAGAGTACTCAGCAAGTCATTTGTAATAAAGATGCAGCATAGTATGCAAGGCTTACCAACGGATGTCTGAATGGTTGATTTTGGAGAAAACAACAATTTAAAGTAAATACAATAAATAGATTGAAAAGCGAACTTTGAAAATGATAATAAATAAGTAACCAAAGGAATTGAGACCAACCACAAGTGAACTTACCCTTCATTCCAATGAATCACCCGCGAACCAAGATTCACGTAATGAATCACCAGTGAACTAACCATTCACGCCCCAACTTAACCCAACCAGGATTTTATGAAAATTCTACCCCTCATGTGAAATCATTGAGTATTATCCATAACCGAGGATACGGCTATTCGAATACTTTTACACTTTGTAGAGGTTGTACAACTTTACCCACAAGATATGATAATCTCATAGTGCCATGTGAATGACACACTTCCTTTGGTGTGCGGCGGAGATATCATGACAAGGCCTTTACAATGTTCAATTTCAACCCAGTTCTACCTCGCTAAGGTTTCGTTGTCGAGTAGGCTACCACCTAGTCAATAATTTCCCCCTCTTGCGCTAATGTAGAACCATGGCTCTGACCACACCACACTCATCCCAACAACGAAACCGAAATTGAAACATCCCAAATTAATCAACTAGGTCCATCCCATACTGGACATGTGGTTGTACGGTAAGGTTCAGATCAATGATGCACAAAGTTAAGTCCTTGATTTACTCGGGCGAAACATCCACATCCAAATGTGCAAATTGCACCCCCTTTTCTGTACGATCATTTGCCCAGGTGAAAACCAAGTTTGTATAACCAACACCAATGACACCTCAATGTCATGGTACACAAATTTTATCACTGTGGTTACTACCACGTTCCAATATATCATTAAGTCAAAATTAATTAATTAATCACATGTGATGATAAACTCCGCGTAACTACAGACATGGCTAAGCAATTTAAACGTACAACCCTGTGAGAACTAATATTACATTACTAGATAATTATCCATCCTATCGTGACAATAGAATTATAGCACTCAAATTATCAAGGAGGAATTAACCAATTTGGACAATAACTACCAATACAAGGGTTTTATAATAAAGTAGTGGTGCATTATAATTTAAAACAAAGTAGTACATAACAGATTTGAAAACTAGGTTCAACACGATCAAAGAACATGGCTTGCCTTGGCCTTACTCAGTTAATGGCTCTTGATCTTCCAATCTTGCTTCAGCTCCTTCGAACGCGTGATCTAACAAGAGAGAAAACGAAATAAAATAGAAAACAAATTCAAATAAAATTCAAATGAACTCAAAAAACTTCTAAACAGAACCAAAATATAGAGCTCAATTTTATATGAGTTTAGGAAAAAGAATCAGGTCAATCGAAACTAGGATGAAGGAGAACGGGCTCTTGGAAAATCTAATCTAGAGAAAAAGGCTAAAAATCAGAAAAGCTATTGTACTATGGACTCGGCTCACGAAATAGGCAGTCTACGGTGGACTTAGCCCATGGAATAGTGCACTGGACGACTGGGCTTGCTAACATGGCAGACTGGCTGACGTGGCACTGACGTGGCATGACACGTCAGATTTAGGGTTGAGGTGGCATGCTGAGGTCACGGCGCTGACGTGGCTCGGTCCACGGTCTACGGAATAGAGCAGGTTGACAGGTGGGCCTAGTTTGTCAGCGAGTTGATTTACGATGGACTGAGTGCACCGAGGAGGCGAACCGACGTAGGCGTGCATGTGCGGGCTGAGCTGGCGACGGGCGGCGCGGACCAAGGCGACGATGCGCAGACCGAGGCAACGGGCGGACGATCGGGCGACGACTGATGGTGGAAGAGAGAGACGGCGGTGACCGACTAGTGGAATCGGAACAGCGGGCGGGGTGCTCGCCGGCGGTGGCGGCTGGCTCGAACGTCGACCGACGAGAGGCAGAGCGACGAGGTCGGAGACAGAAACGAAGATGGCGGCTCGGATGGCGGCAACGACGAAGGTGACGATGACTCTGACGAAGTCGATGAGAGAGGCGGCGGCTCGGGATGCAAAGAACGAGGGGGTGAGGACGGACACAGGCGCGGGGTTCGGGTCGGGCATGAACACAATGATGGAGACGACGCAGAAGGCGGCAGTGGAGTCCCAAGTGCAGATGACGACGAGAGCCAGACGATGGGCTGTACTAGGCGTCTCTGATGGTTGATATGTGGCACAACGGGCGGCTAGGAAAGGTGCGGGTGGTGTCCATCGGATGGCTGGCCCGGGTGCCAGGTTTTCGACACGTGGCGAGGTGGGCAGGCTAGGCTGAGCGGCTGGGCTTGATGAACAATAGTGGGCTAGGCCCATTACTTTTAAAGATTTTTCCAGGTTTTTTGATTTTCAGAAATCCAAATTAATTCTTTTGAGCTCTAGAAAATAGCAAATAAATCCAGAAAAATTACAGAAAATTTTAAAAAAATTCCTTAAGGCACAAGGAACCCAAATAAAATATTTTAAGCAAATGTTAATGTTTACTTTAGTCATATTAAGTCTTTTAATTAATAAAAATTCAATTTAAGCTTTTATTTAATCCAGAAAAATCCAAATGGTGAAATTTATTTTAAAAGCTTCAAAAAGGCTCTAAAAATTAGGATGTTACAAACTCCCCCCTTAAACGGAATCTCGACCTTGAGATTTAGGCTTACTAAAGGAATTGGTTACCAAGTGCGACATTGGAGACGACGTTGTTGAAGCTTCCTCTTGCAACGCTCTGAGGTATCGAATTGCCATGAGCTGAAGATGTTCCACAGCTTGCTCCTGGAGTCTTGGCAGGGGCACTTCCAACGTTGAACAGAATTGGCATGATTGCTTGACGCTTCTGCAGACACTTGTGAGCAAAATGACCTAGATCTTTGCACTTGAAACAACTAAATGGAGTTGTAGAGCTTCTTTCCCTCTGAGGCTGATTGCTGACGTTGATAGGGCATGGTTCTGAGATATCATAAAGAGGCATTGGAGCTGGAGTCCTAAAATTTGACTGTTACGATACACGAGCTGGCTGGTTTGTGTTGAATTTGGCTCTCTGTGACTGTTGCAACATAACTCCTTGGTGAATCGTCTTCTGCTTGCGAGACTCTTCCATCTCATGGTGAGATTCTTCAATAAGTATGGTCTTATCTAGCATGTTTTGAAAACTGGTATAATCATTGCCCATGACTTGAACTTTCAATCTGGGTTTAAGTCCTCTCTTGAAGCGCTTTTGACGTGCACCATCGGTGGCAACATCTTCTGGGGCATAACGACTAACTGTGTAAACTTATTGAGATATTCACTCACTGACATGTTCCCTTGCTGTAGCTCACGAAATTCTTCCTTCTTCATTTCCAGCACTCCATCTAAGATATGGGCATGGCGGAAAGCTATGGTGAACTCTATCCAGGTAATGTTTTCGGGGTCCTCATGCATGGCACAGTAGTTCTCCTACCATTCTGATGCGGCACCTTCCAGTTGGTGAGTGGCATAGAGTACTTTTTCTCGCTCGGTGCACTGAGTAAGGTTTAGCTTCTTTTCCACTAAACAAATGCAATCATTTGCTTCCAAAGGCTCAGATGAATTGGAATAAGTTGGTGGTGTAGTCCTCATAAATTCTACAAATCTGGATGACAGACGATTTGGCTGAGGTGCAACAGCTGCCTGATGCTATTGATTCATCATATTGGTTAAATTCTGCATCATCGTGTTTATGAGTTGAGTTTGAGATGCCATGAACTGACTCAAAGTTGGATCCATTCCTGTTGGAACTGGCTGCTACCCTTGAGCTGGAGGATCTGATTTACTATTGCTAGGTTCTGAAGGCAATTGATTGTGTCCAGCTGAACTTCGTGTATCCACCATCTGACAGGATCACACCTAGGTTAATAAGGAAAGAGGGAATAGAAACGATAAGAGGTAAACTCGTCTAAGGGGATAACTAATGGCAACCCTAAACTAAAACACTCACTTAGCTGAAGAGGCTAACAAAGGAAGCAATAAACTCCACAAAAAGATTTTTGACATGACTGAATCATAATGCTAGAAGCAAAACTGTAGCTCACATCACACACAATGGCAAATAAGAGGTAGAACGATCTACACGATGCTAAAAACTATAACAGGATTCAAATCTAATGGTTCCTACTCTTCACGGAAATCTTTAATCTTGTCCTGGCATATTGGGAGCTTCCCTAATCAAAACTTCACAGCAAAGCTTAAAGAATTCCATGCTGACTTTGATTAAGGGCTCTTGAGACATCTATGGACATTATAGGGATAAGAAGTCAATTTAAGTCTTGAAAACAATATCTCAAAGGAGGCCAAGAGAAAGAATCCTAAGAGTGAGGTAAGAATCAAGAATTACTAAATAATCATTTGGTTGATTTGATTTAGAAAATAAAATTTGAAAACTTTGCTAATTCGGCCATTGTAACTAGGGCTTCATCCTACAGTCGATATAGCTCTGATACCACCTCTGTCGAGACCCAAATATGCAAATCCAAACTCTCTTGTGTATTCTGCACCAGTCTAAAATCACGCTAGTGCACACAATATAAACAAAGATGAAATATCGACCATACCACGATTTAGTAAGAAAAGACTCAAATATTATTAATTATCAGAGTATTGATCATATGGCCAAGCTTACAATTAATAGCCTAAAAGGATTAAACAAACTAGCAGCAGAAAAACAGAAATAAAACGTAGTAGCCATTCGACATGCCCACAGGCAATCGACTGGGGAGCGGAGTCCTAACCTGTGAAGTCGTCGAAGTATCCTCCTTCAAGTAGCTCCTACTGATCTGGTCCTTCTTGCTCAACTTAGCAAATATAGACAAAACCATGAGTACATAGAGTACTCAGCAAGTTGTTTGTAATAAAGATGCAATATAGTATGTAAGGCTTACCAACGGATGACTTAAAGGTTAATTTTGCAGAAAGCAACAATTTAAAGTAAATACAATAAATAGATTCAAAGGTGAACTTTGAAAATGATAATAAATAAGTAACCAAAGGAATTGAGACCGACTACAAGTGAATTGACCCTTCACTCCAATGAATCACCTGCAAACCAAGATTCACGTAATGAACCACCAGTGAATTAACCATTCACCCCCAACTTAACCCAACCAGGATTTTATGAAAACTCTACCCCTCGTGTGAAATCACCGAGTATTGTCCATAACCGAGGACACAACTATTCGAATACTTTTACACTCTGTAGAGGTTGTACAACTTTACCCGCAAGACATGATAATCTCATGTTGCCACGCGATTGACACACTTTCTTTGGTGTGTGGTGAAGAAATCATGACAAGGCCTTTACAATGTTCAATTTCAACCCAGTTCTGCCTCGCTAGGGTTTCGCCGTTGGGTAGGCTACCACCTAGTCGATAAATTCCCCCTCTTGCGCCAATGTAGATCCATGACTCCGACCACACCACGGTCATCCTAACGATGGAACCAAAATTGAAACATTCCAAATTAATCAGTCAGGTCCATCCCATACTGGACATGTGGTTGTACGGTAAGGCTCAGATTAATGACGCACAAAGTTAAGTCTTTAGATTTACCTGGGCGAAACATCCACATCCGAATATGCAAATTGCACCCCTTTTTTTGGACGATCAGTCGCCTAGGTGAAAACCAAGTTTGTATGACCAACACCAATGACACCCCAATGTCATGGTACACAAATTTTAGCACTGTGGCTACCACCACGTTCCAATATATCATTAAGTCAAAATTAATTAATTGATCACATGCGATGATAAACTCAGCGTAACTACAGGTATGGCTAAGCAATTCAAACGTACAACCCATGTGACGACTAATATTGCATCACTAGATAATGACCCATCCTATGGTGATAATAGAATTATGGCACTCAAATTTGCAAGGAGGAATTAACCAATTTGGACAAGAACTACCAACACAAGGGTTTTATAAGAAAGTAGCGATGCATTATAATTTAAAATAATGTAATACATAATAGATTTGAAAACTAGGTTCAACATGATTAAAAAACACGACTTGCCTTGGCCTTGCTCAGTTAATGGCTCTTGATCTTCCAATCTTGCTTCAGCTCCTTCGAACGCGTGATTTAACGAGAGAAAAAACGAAATAAAATACAAATAAAATTCAAATGATCTCCAAAACTTCCAAACCAGAACCAAAAGATAGAGCTCAATTTTATATGAATTTAGGAAAAGAATCAGGTCAATCGGAGAAAGGTCGAAGAAAAAGGCTAATATGTAGAAAAAGGCTGAAAATCGGAAAAGCTCCTGTGCTGTGGACTGGGTTCATGGAAAAGGCGGTCTACGGTGGAATCAGCTCATGGAACAGTGCACTGGATGACTGGGCTTGCTGACGTGGCATACAGGCTAATGTGGCACTGACGTGGCATGACACATCAGATCTAGGGCTAAGGTGGCATGCTAAGGAGGCTCGGTCCACGGTCTACGGAATAGTACAGGCTGACAGGTGGGCCTGGTTTGTCAATGAGTTGGTCTACGGTGAATTGACTGCACCGAGGAGGCGAACCGACGTGGACGCGCGTGTGCGGCTGAGCTGGTGGTGCGCGGTGCGGACTGAGGCGACGGCGCATGGATCGAGGCGACGGGCGGGCGATCGGGCGATGACTGACGGTGGAAGGGAGAGACAGCGGCAACTGACCGGCGGAATTGGAACAATGGGAGAGGTGCTCACCGGTGGTGGTGGCTGGCCGGAATGGTGACCGATGAGCGGTAGGGCAGCGAGGTCGGAATCGGAAGTGAAGACGGCGGCTCGGATGGCGGCAACGACGAAGGCGCTGTTGACTCTGGCACACTCGATGAGAGAGGCGGCAGCTCGGGATGCGAAGAACGAGGGGGCAAGGCTCGGCTTTATACCCAGTCGCCGAGGACTCCAGGACGGACATGGGCGCAGAGTTCGAGTTAGGCACGAACGCCAAGGCGAAGACAACGCGGAAGGCGGCGGTGGAGTCCCGAACGGAGATGACGGCAGAGCCTGACGATGAACAGTACCAGGTGTCTCCAATGGTTGACGCATGGTGCAACGGGCCAAGCGGCTGGGCTGGATGAACAGTAGTAGACTAGGCCCGTTACTTTGATTTTTCCAGAGTTTTTGAATTTTAGAAATTCAAATAAATTCTTTTGAGCTCTAAAAAATAGCAAATAAATCCAGAAAATCCAAAAAATTCCTTGAGACACAAGGAACCCAAATAAAATATTTTAAGCAAATGGTAATATTTATTTTAATCATATTAAATCCTTTTAATTAATAAAAATTCAATTTAGGCTTTTATTAAATCCAGAAAAATCCAAATGGTGAATTTTGTTTCAAAAGCTTCAAAAAGGCTCTAAAAATTAGGATGTTACACTAGACAATAGATTACCCCATCCTAGTCCTGATCCTCGTCACCGACTGCAACTGTCTCCACGCAATGTCCATCTTCGATCTCCATGTGCTCCAGTATGAGCCCGATCGCCTCGCGTGATATCCCAACTACCTGTACTTCAGATTACCCCCTCCTAGTCCCGAATCTTTTTGTCACCGACCATGATCGTCTTCATGCTCACCTACACATGCAAAAACTAAAGAAACTTTCTCCCGGCACAAGTTCTCCATAGCTTGACCGACATTAGCACACACACACACACACATCACACCCTTGTCTATCCATAGATAATGATGAGGACATCCTTTCCATAGATACAACTGTGCTAACTCCACAACAAACTCAACAAACTAAAACTATGATACAAGGACCAACGACTCGAGTGCGAGCACGTCAACTTAACCATCAGGTGAATTCGTTCCTAAATTTGCATACAAATGTTTCAAAGAATGGCATACTACTTAATTCTTGTGATGATTTAATTGTCCTTAGGAACCATGGGGAAGAACCACATGAGCTCAAGTGTAGAAGTGGAACCGTCAAGCGCAATCCATGTCCTGTTCGCGAGTTCGACTCAGGTTCGGCCTTTGTAACAGCGTCTACTTCAAATGGCCATAACTTTTGATCCAGAAGGTTTCTCGGGGCCCGTGAGTACTCATTGGAAAGCTCTTGGAGTCTACTTTCAGATGGATTTGGTATTACCTCCAAACAACATACGAGTAGATCAGAAACTGAAAACAAGTCACATTACTTTTCCAGTCCGAGTTAAAGTGGGCTGAGGGCCTTGTATCACCACTTAGGCTATTTGGGCCGGTATTGTTCACGCCGTACTGTTCAGGTGAACAGTAACCATGAATTGTACCACACCCCTTTCCATTAGATAAGTGCGGCTTCCCTCTTCCCTATTTAAGGAGGTCGCACCCCTTTTGTTTTATTCGGGTTTTTCTTAAGTGATTATTCTGCTTAGCAGTTTCACTACATGTTCGGTTGAGGAACCCCAACTTGTGAACTTAATCTTTATTTGCAATACAATTTCAGATTGCATCTTGAACTCTCTTGCTTGTGTTCTCGATTCGCTTGTAGGAGATAGCCTTCTTGGCGAGGTCAATCGTGTTTGGTACGGTTGATAACCAACGGAGCAGTGGTGTAGTGATTGCGAGGGGTTCAATCTGTTTTAGTCGGAGCCTTTGGATCATCAACGTCGAGTTCTCCACAATTGACTTATCAGTACTTTTCAGAAGATCGGGCCATCATCACATTAGATAAGAACCAAATCAGTCACGCATACCAACCAGGTCGTCTATGACCATACATTCCATTGCTTACCGTAATCAGCTCCAGACAACTTCTTATGACCGCTAGCTCAATGAGTACTTGAAAACCACAAGTACTCGGGAAATGCTCCCACTCCGCCAAAAACACTTGGGAATAATAAGCATCACTACCGACTAAAACCATCAAGTAACGACTACTGAGTACCGATCACATACCACAAGTCTTCGACAACCGATCACCACACACTGACCAGCTAACCACTGGCCCAACACAAGTACTTGAGGTACTTGAAGATCATAAGAATGAAGCACTCGAACTGATAATGAGGTCTACGAGTACCAATCGTGAAGCATATGACAATCGATCGCAAAGCCTTCGTCTAAACTCAAAAACAACGACAGCAGACTAAAAAGTCTACGACTATGAAAACAAGACAACGAAGTCTACAACTATAATAGTAGTCCACAAAGTCTACGACCATCGACTGCAAAGCCTTCGACTATTGACCAGTAAATTCTATGACAATCGAGTACGACCAGTAAAGTCTATGACCATGAAAAATTACTATAGCTAGGATTACCTTCAACGTTGTTCTGTCGTGGTCGAAGTCGAACACGATCGAAGCCAGATGTGGTCGAAGTCAAACGTAGTTGAAGCTGGACGTGGTCGAAGTCAAATGTGGTCAAAGCTGGACTAGATCAAAGTTAGTCGTGGTCAGACTACCGTAGTCAAGTTGCCATGGTCGAAGCCAGGCGTAGTAAAAAATAGACATGGTCGTTCTTCTGTAGTCGTGCTGTAGTGCTCGTACTGCCATGGTCGAAAGCCGCAGTGATTGAAGTCCGTCGTGTCGAAGTTGGACGTGGTCATAAACATCTCTAAGTGGTCGTAAACATCAGCTGGGCCATCACTCTTTGAGGTCGAAGCTAGCTGTGTATCCTCTGATGCCAATCGAGTGCCGTCCGATGTTCCAATGGCACTCGAAAGCCGTCTGATGTGCCAATGCTAGTTGGATACCATCTAATACTCCGTTGCTACTTGAAAACCGCCCGATGCAACTCAGACCCAATCGAACTAGTTTGAAACTACTTGAAATAGACCAAAACCACTCAGAGCAGATGAAAACCACTCGTACATGACTGAAACCACTCGTAGTAGACCAAAACCACTCGGAGCAACTAAAACCACTAGGAGCCAATGAAAACCACTTAGAGTAACTCAAAACTGAACGAGATCACTTGGATTCAAAACCTTTTGACTGCGATCGACCGATACATTTGCAAACACAAATTCAAAGCAGTCCAAATGTCAATTATTCATCATTACTTTTAATCACGACCACCACATGTTCTAACAATCTCCCGCTTGATGAATACGTTGACAACACCGCAAACGCATATGAGAGAATTTACGAAAAGAAAGTTTTGAAGCAAACCATGGTAGCAGCAAACCATTCAAAAACATCCCCTTTCTTAAGCAATGAAAATTCTTCCCTTTTCTTCTAATTTCTCCCCCTTTGGCAATGTAATCATCAAGAAATTGAGAGAGAGAGAACTATTCTAAGAAGGTGCAATGATAGTAAATATCCAAAAGCTTTGTAGATTATCCAAGTCACTTTACATTAATTTAAGAATTTAACCAAGCCATCTTTTTGAGTTGAGCTTCCTAGATCATATAAAGTCATACATCACATAGTAAGATCAAAACATGCCTTTTTGCATGATTAAGTGATTTATATCTATGATAGGCTTTTCAATAATGACCAAACTGATTAAAAAGAGCATAACGAGATATCACATCAAAAGTCAAAGCTTAAAAGTGAAGCAAACTTTAAGTCTAGATGAGCTAGCAATCTCATATAGCAACCTATTGCTCCATACTCAATTCTTAGACTTGTAGCATGCTTGAAGCATACTTCTTTTCATGATAATATGCTTGAAGCATTTTTTGATGGTGGTACGCTTTAAGCATACTTTTTTCACTTGTATAATTTTTGTGCCTTTTCTTTTGTTTGACCATGGCATGCTTGAAGCATAATCTTTTCAATCCTTTTCAATTTTCATCTGATACCACATGTATGAACTCAATTTTTATTTATAACAAGCCAACTGATTGAACAAACAAGATTTCAATATGAAAAATACAAATCTCATAGCCAAGATTTAAAAGAAGACTCACAATCAAGCTATTCCTTTCAGATGAACATCACAAAGTGCTAGCTATAATCAGTCTAAAGCATTCAGCCATGCTATATTTTAATTCAAGTATAGCAAATTCATTAGTACCAGTCATGAGCAAAGCTACATAGCATATGAGTAAATATGATAAAGAAACCTCTTCTACTCATTTAATTTCAAGGCTTGAACTTGATGAATTATATGACAGGTATAACAAACAAAGCTTCTGACACCACTTTAAATAACAAGCTCCTCCTCAGAATAATCCCCAAAGGAGCAACACGCCCAACTCACTTCTCAACCGAGCACAAAGAAAAGAATCAAGTAGTTAAGAATGAGAACGAGCAATCTAAGAAGGAACTCAAAGACCACTTGAAAAAGATCACTTGTGAAAGGCCACTAGTAAAATAATATTATCTTTTCCATATGGTCTAACCATAAGATGAAACTCTTGAACGCCATCGAAGGAATGAAAAACTGTCAAGTATTCTAGTCAAGCAATGATGTAAAAGGCCGGAACCTACTCAGCGCATGTTCTCCACCCCGCGTTAGCTGGTCTTATATTACAAAAAGCGTCGGTCTAACAGTAGGAACCCAGTACTGTGACACATGACGAATAAGAGCAACAACAGACACTGATAAATATTTAAGTGAAGCATTAGCATCTGATAAATTTTGACCAGATGGTCATTGAGAAGCTCATTCGACCATGGGGCAATCTGACCTCCTCAACTGAGCTAGTCTAACCACGGATTGGTAGGATCATATGGACTTCACTAACCAAAAATGATCTGTCTGCTTAAGTAAAGCTGGTCTAACCCTTGACTGGTCTAGCCAAGCAGAAGGCACTGGTCGAAACACTGGTCATTGAAACGTTGGTCGAAACTCTAGTCTGATCACACTGTTCTAACCATAGGAAAAGCTGGATTGACTAGTCTGACTGTCGACCGTTCTAATCAAGTAGAAAGCCCTGGTCAAAACACTAGTTCGACATAGGGTCATCCGACCATGGGGTGTTTGTCCATTGGGTGGTCTGACTACCGCATGACCACTTGTGATACTCGAGGCTAATTTGACCATGTTGAAAATCTTAGTCTGATCGATACTGTTGCAAAAACTCCCAAACCTGCAGATGATTGATTAGAGCAACAACTTGTAGATGATTGACTAGAGGGAGCAGAGCAACAAGAAAGAGCTTGGACAGGTCCCATTCGAGAACACTTTCTTAACTGTCTTTCTTCTCCTTCTTTGCTTTTCGAAAACAAAACTGAACCAGATGACCCACTCTACCACAGTGAGTGCATTGATACATAACTTGATGAGAAGTCATATCTGATGCCATCACATAACTCACTTTGGTAGAGGGGTCTGTTAGACCATGTGGATTGTTGTGATTAAAAATGATGATGAATAATTAACATTTGAATTGCTTTGGAATTTGCGTTTGTAAAATTGTCGGGTAATCGCAACCAAACATTTTGGGTTCAAGTGTTTCGACTAGTTTTGAGTGGTTTTGACGATGTTTTGACTGGCTCCAAGTGGTTTTAATCAAGTTCGAGTTCGAGTACTTCAACCACATCTAGTATACAACCACGTCAAACTTTGTCCATGAGTCATTTACGAAAACACATGGCTTTATGACCACGGTTGTTGTTTATGATCATGCAGACTTTACGACCATGATTGTATGACTATGTTCGGCTTCGACCATGCTTGACCTTGACCATGGCAATACGACTTCGACCACTGCAACATGACTTCGACCATGACAATTCGACTACGACCACGACGGATTGACCATTAAAGGTAATCATAGCTACAATACTTTTACATAGTCATAGCTTCAATACTTTTGATAATTGTGGACTTTACTAGTCGTACTTGATAGTCATAGGATTTACTAGTTAATAGTTGGTGACTTGCAGTCGATGGACATAGGTTTTGCTGACTGCTCTTATAGTCCTATCTTTTGTAGTTTTGTCAATAGTCCTAGACCAAGCAGTCTGCTGCCGTTGTCTTCGGTAGTCGAAGGCTTTACAATCGGTCACCATAGGCTTCTTGGTTGGTACTCATAGAATTCATTGTCAAAACAAGTTCTTCACTCTTTATGATCTTTGAGTATTTTGAGTACTCGCGTTAGGCCAATAGGGTGTTTGGCTGGTGCTTGATGGAACAGTGTTGGTAATCGGTAGTCGGAGCAACTAGGTACTCGATGGTCGGTGAGTGATAGTCGTAAGTGTTGCAATTGGTTCTCAGTTTTGAGTACTTGTTGTGCTCAGTGGTCATGTTGAGTGGTCATAAGAGTGAGTTTAAGATAGCGATAGTTTTTTGTGGTCGTAATTGGTGATCTGAGACTATTTTCTAGACCAGGCTAACGATTGTGGATGGTGTTGTTCTTGTCTCTGGATGAACAAGGATGTTGTGAGTTGTTGTGCTTATGACGGTCAAGCTGGGAAGAGCTTGTGCCAGGAAAAATGTTTCTTTGGTCTTTACATGTGCAGGAGAGCATGGAGATGATCACGGTCGGTGACGAGGAGGACCGGGACTAGGATAGAGAGATCTGAGGTCCAGACGGTTGAGGATGTCATGTGAGGTGGTTGGGCTAACACTGGAGCACGTGGAGATCGATGATGGTGAAGCGAGACAGAGCTACGAGAGGGGACATCCTAGAGGCTTTGTTGCGTGTTGAGTTTAGACTGTTATGGATAGAGTCTGTGTGCTGGAAGAGAAGAGCTTGAACAAAACCCATATCAGAAAAGGGTTTTGGATCCCTTGATTTGAGGAAGAGGTTAGGTGCTGTGTTCGTGTTTGCATTGGACACGATTAGGGACGTTGGTCTATAAAAGCAAGGAGATGCTTAGGCTAACGAAACTATTCTTTATGACTTTCGTCGAGGAAATTTTTAGGGGTGTCGTGAGGGCACTTTGTAGCCAAAAACTTGTTGTAGAAATAATAGATCAGATCTATTCCAAAAGAAGTTGTTTGGCATGATGTTTTTCTAAGCATCGTTCTTCTTGCTTCGGCGGCGGCGTGCTAACAGACTTCATCCTAGTGCGATCGAGCACATAGTCATCTTCGGCTGTTACTTATTTGAGCGAGTTTGACCACGTACGCAGTGGAAGTCAGATCGGGAATGGTTCTGTGGTAAGTTACCATTCTTTGATGGTACAAATTATCTCTACTAGAAAACTCACATGGAAGTCTTTGTACAAGCTCAAGGTAATGCAATTTGGCAAAAAGTTGAATCTATGTTTGAAGTACGTTCTGTCATTACCATCGAAAACACTGCTGACGTAGAGGCAAACGCTAAGGCTAGAAATATTTTGTTGCAAGGTTTAAGTCGTAATGAGTTTGTTAGAATAGCACATCTTAAATTTGCAAATAAAACCTGGTCTACTCTAGCCAACTATCACGAAGGTTCAAAGTCTGTTAAGGGTGTGTGTCAAATCCAATTTAAGAAGGAGTACTCTAAATTCGAGATGAAACCTGGAGAATCGATAGATGCTTTGTTCGATTGCTTCAATAAGATCGTTAGTGACTTGTAGTTTGTTGGTGTAGTCTATTCTGATTCTGATAGATTTTGAATTGTCTATATATATCTGTTTGGAATATTTTAGTCACTACCGTCAATCATTCTATTAATATGGAGGCTCTCACCTTGAACGACCTGTATTCCAAGATGAAACACACATGAATTGATGTTTTGGCCAGGATTAACAAGTCGAATTCTTTGGGCTTAGTGACTAACCAAGCTGACGACTCCTCTAGTTCCTCTGTTGCTTATTTTTCTGCATTATGCTCTGTTTCAGATGAACAATTAGAAGAGATTTCTGAAGAGCAGCTTGTACTTCTCTCCAATCGGGTGACAAAGGCAATCACTAATATAGGATTAAAGTGAAGAGGAGGTCCTGTAAGATGCTATGAATGTGGTGAGCTCAATCACATTAAGTCTAATTGTCCCAAACTAAAGAACAAGGTAGTCGATGATGGTAAGGTACCAATTCGTCGACCACGGTTCAAGATGGCATCACGCAAGAAGCACAATTATCGCAAAGCAGCCAACAAAGTACTCTCAGCACTTGAGGAAATCGATTTGAGTGATGATGAATCTGCAAGTGATGAGGCAGTGGCAAGAAGGTCAAGGAGACATATTTCACAGGAATGTGCTTTATGGCAAGGAGTGAGGATCTCGATGATGGTGATCACTACAGTGATCCAGATGAGGTAAAACCTTCCTAATGATGAAGTTTGTGGAGTGTGGATCTCGACGATGATTTATCTTGTGCTATGCTTAGATTGATAGAAGAACTGAAGAAATATAAAAAGAAAACCAAAAATCATGATCTTGCTGTTGAAAATTTAAATTATGAAATTAGTAGACTTAGAGACTTAATTCCTAATGATGAAGTTTGTGAATCTTGTTAAGTCTTACATTCTGAGTTGGGGTCTACAAGGAAAATTAATGTGTCATCTTTGATTCAATTCAATGAATTAAAAGTGGCGCACAGCTTGTGTGATGAAAACTATAAGACTTGCAAGAGATGAAATAGAGAAGCTCAAGTCTAATGCCTCTGTTCAATCTAAAATTTGAGTTAAGTGTGATCTGCTTTAGACTAGACTCAAGTCAGCTCAGGTGTCAATTCAATAAATGCTTTATCATGAGACTTCCTACTGCTCTAACTGTTCGAAGCTTAACATTGAGATAGAAGCACTGACTAGACAATTCAATGATTTTGCTAAAAAGGAGAGATTGGCTCAGTCGAGTGTTTCTAAGGAAATTTTGAATGAATCAGTTAACTGCTCATCCTGTTCTTCTCTGACTAAGGAAGTCGAGTACCTTAACAATATTTTAGAAAGGTTTTAATTTGGCAAGAAAATTTTGAACATGATTCTAGACAGGTTAAGAACTAGTGTGAAGAATCATGGTCTAGGATTTAATTTCATTGAGCATGCTAGGAATAACCCTCCTAAAATATCCAAGGTACTTGAACCGGGTAAATTTGAAGTAGAATCAGAACCAAAATAAATTATTTTTAGATCTGCTGGCTTTGAAAAAGGAAACCTCAACAAATCAAGTGCTATTAATTTGACCGATATGACCACCCACCAAGTCAAGTATCAATGTATGTATTGTCAGAAAAATGGTCATCTGGCTCAATTCTGTTTTAGAAATGCAAAGAAAGAAAGAAATGATAGGATAGAAAAACATTTCTGACTAGAAGCTTCTCATAGTCAAACCAGTGCTATTGGATCAAGTGCTCGATCAGTCTGCTCGCGTGGTCGGAACTAAATGAGATTTTTGACAAAGTGGTATGTGCGGTCGGACCAACTTCACAACAAACCATCTACTAGTGTTCTTTGCTCGCTTAGACCAGTCAGGGGAAAAATCCATGCAATGTAGTCAGACAAGCTATTTTTGACCATTAACATCCATACAATATGACCAGTCAGCTGTTAGACCACATTCTCTAAGAAGGTCAGATTGCTTCGTTGCCTTTCAATGATCGACTGGTCAAAACTTGTCAAATGTTAATGCTTCACTAAAACCTTTATCAGTGCACATTTTTGCTCCTGTCCATCGAGTATTCAGTACTGGATACCTAAAACTTTGTTGACTAACCCCGGTACTAAGATAACCGGTGGCTGTTTGTGATCTGTAGGCTCATCGCAAGAGGAAGGAGAACATCCAGTTCATTGACTCTGGCTACTCTCACCACATGACCGGAGATTCTCGTGCCTCTAGTGATGAGATGATCACTTTTGGAGACAATTCACAGGGACAAGTCAGTAAGTTAAGCTACAATCTACTTTCAATTTCACAGTTAGTAGACGATAACCTTGAAGTGAATTTTAAAAAGAATTCTTGCTGTATCTTTAGACTCTTCTGGTGATCTAGGTTTCAAAATTAGTCGAGTTGGTCGCTTGTTCAAGGGTGATTTTTCGTACTCAGCTTCCTCTGATCTTAGGTGTCTTATTTCTTGAGCCCCCTAAGGATTTGTTCTTCTGGCATCGTAGATTAGGTCACATTGGCTTCGATCATCTAGCACGACTCAGTAAATTGAATCTGGTGAAACGGAAGACGTGAAACGGAAGGACAAACCGGCAGAGAACTAAGAAGAGCAGGAAGCAAATGATTGACTGCAGATCAGAACCAAAATCAACAGAACCAGACCAAAAATACTCAGCAGTAGAAAGATAGAAACTGAACTAGCTTGGCTGAAAAACTGCAATACTCAGCAAAATCTAAAGGTCTCGGCTGGGAGCTGCAGTGTTTCGGCTGAAAACAGTAGAGAAGAAAAACTGAAATGCACAGGACTGAAGTTGCTGCTGAAAAACCGAGAGGCAGAGATGAAAACAGTAGGAAGACAAAATCCAACATAGTTCTTGATTCTTAGGTCCTATGCTCATGAAACTTTGAAATCAGCTAAGAAATGAAGGAACCATAGCTCAAAAAAAATCTTTAAATGCCACACACTTGAGCACAACAATGCTCTACCTTCAAAACCCTAGTTTTTGCAAATAGGGGAAGTGAGCCGCAAATGAATACACATTGAGTTTTGAGTTTTGCTCTTAGGAATAGTTTGGTCAAATGACCTTGGGACTAATTTCCTGCACAGAGCAAAAAGGATTCATCTCCTCAAGCAAAAGAATCAACTCAAACACAATACACACAGGGAAGAACAGAGACCACCAAGAAAGAAGAACTGAGGCAGAAACTCCTGAGGAGAGCAAGAATCCATAACAACCCAAACATAAGGTCTCCCAAATGAATTCATTATCATGAATGATTACATGATTGAGTGTCTATCCCATTCCATATAGACCCATATGCAATTGTAAAATAAGAGGTGTTTTCCAACTCCCTACAGAACAACTCACTAAGCAAACACACTCGCAGGAGCACCACACTCTTACTGCTTGCTTCCTTTGCATCTCACACTTCCTCCCCTCTCCACATAAAGAGTGAGCTCACACCCCATATGGAAAATAAAGAAAGGTCAGCCAACATCCACTCCAACCTCACACACACATGAGGCAAAAGTCAAACTCTCTCACAACTCAAGAAATGGAGGGAACCAGCCACTCCACTCAGGCTTGAGTCAAATCTCCAAATTGCCCCTAAGCACCTTCCCAGAAGCTTCCCACAATCGGCACCCTGACTGTCTGAACCTCGACTCCTTCCTGAGTCTAGTCCTGGTCCGCTCCGCTGCACATGACCGCACCCGGCATCCTGACCATCTAGACCTCAACTCGTCCCTGAGCCTAGTCCCGGTCCTCCTCCTGTTGCCCGTCGTGTCCAACTCTGGTAGCTCTAGCTCCAGTTTCTCGTCTCCCGACTCGCAACCACCTCAGCAGCGTCGATCATCTTCGCGTCTCCAACCGTCTAGACCTCAACACGTCCTGTGCCTAGTCCCGGTCCTCCCACGCCTCACCATGACCTAGCTCCAAAATCCTGCAGTCACACAGACAAGCAAACCGTCACATAGCACCGCTCGAAATAGCATAACCATCATTAGCATCAATGAAATATACTCAAACACAAAATAGCCCGAACGACCGATCGAGAAAAGAACAAGCGTCCTAAACACGTCCGGCCGCGATTGACCGGGTCCAACCGAACCAGACCGTGCCATGCACCGACTTGGCGCGAACCAACCAAATCAAACTCAAACTTTCCAAAACACGAGTCAATTACTCATCACAAACATGGGGATACCTCCACATGGTGTCTCAAGGTGTAATGCATCGTATGGGATTATTCTGGGGGGGAGTTTGGCAGTTAAAATTCAAAAGCTTTGTTTATTATACATGTTCAATAATTTGTCGAGTCCAAGCCATTGAAAACAAATGAGTTATAGAGCTTTCTTTATCATGTTCACTCATATGTTGTCTAGCTGTGGTCGAGACTGATGTTATTTAACTTGCTACAATTGGTCTAAAGCATGACATGGTAAAACACCTTGACTGGATTGATTATAGATAGCACATTGTGATGTTTATTTAAAAGGATTAGCATGATTTTGAGTCTTATTTTAATTCTTGGCTATGAGGTTGGTACATTTCATATCGCAACCTCTTCATGATCACTCATGTCGGCATGTTATACAAAGAAAAGTGCACAAATAAAAAGATGTATATTTCAAGCATGCCATGGTCAATTGTTTTAAAAAAAGCACAAAAACTATACAAGTGAAAAGAAGTATGCTTCAAACATGCCACCATTTAAAATAAGAAAAAAAATACTTCAAAGCATGACATCAAGAAAAGAAGTATGCTACAAGCATGCCACATGCCTAAGACTCAAGTGTAAAATAATAGGTGGCTACATGTGACGGCTAACTCGCTCAGACATTAAATCTGCCTCAGTTTTAGGTTTCAACTTTTTGTTGTGATATCTCATTGTGCTCTTTATAATTGGTTTAGTCATTGTTGAGATGCCTATCATTGATATAAATTGCTTTATTGAGATAAAAGACTGTTTGGATCTTGCTATATGACATATGACTCTATATGATCTAGGTAGCTCTATTCTAATAGATGGCTTGGTTAAATTATTAAATCAAGGCAAACTGACTTGGATAATTTAGAAAACTTCTAGATAATTACTTTTCTAAGTTCTCTTTTAAAATTATTCCCAATTTTGAGCCCTTGATGATTTCATTGCCAAAGGGGGAGAAAAGTAGAAGGAAGGGGGAGATTTGCTCTGGAAGTCGTTCTCTGGGTTGGTTCTCATTTGGTTGTGTGGTCAGTTGTCTCAGATTGCAAATTCCTTCTCGCAAATTCTTTCTCGCAATGTCTTTCATTTGAGTATTTTTCTAAGTGTTGTCAATGTATTCATCAAGGGGGAGATTGTTAGACCATGTGGATGATCATGGTTAAAAATGATGATGAATAATTAACATTTGAATTTCCTTGAAATTTGCATTTGTAAAATTGTCAGGTGATCGCAGTTGAAGATTTTGGGTTCAAGTGTTTCGACTAGTTTCGAGTGGTTTTGATGGTGTTTCGACTGGATGGTCACTGAGCGATAGTCGTTAGTGTTGCAATCAGTTCTCGGTTTCAAGTATTTGTTGTGCTCAGTGGTCGTGCTGAGTAGTCGTAAGAGTGAGTTTCCGATAGCGATAGTTTTTTTGCAGTCATAATCGGTGATCTGATACTATTTTCTAGATAGCGTTGAGATGATTAGGCATGTACGGCCAGGTTGTTGATCGTGGATGGTGTTGTTCTTGTCTCTGGATGAACAAGGATGTTGTGAGTTGTGCTTATGACGGTCAAGCTGGGAAGAGCTTGTGCCGGGAAAAGCATTTCTTGGTCTTTGCATGTGTAGGAGAGCATGGAGATGATCATGGTTAGTGACGTGGAGGACCAGGACTAGGATAGGGAGATCTAAGGACTAGACAGTTGAGGATGTCACGTGAGGTGGTTGGGCTAATGCAGGAGTACGTGGAAATCGATGATGGTGAAGCGCGACAGAGCTACAGGAGGGGATATCCTAGAGGCTTCGTCGCGTGTTGAGTTTGTACTATTATGGATAGAGTCTGTGTGCTGGAAGAGGAGAGCTTGAACAAAACCCGTGTTAGGAAAGGGTTTCAGGACCCTTGATTTGAGGAAGAGATTATGTGCTATGTTAATGTTTGAATTGGACACGATTGGGGACGTTGGTCTGTAAAAGCAGGGAGAGGCTTAGGCTAACGAAACTAGTCTGTCATAGGGGTGGCCCCCACCTAAACCCAGCAGGCCTGGTAGGAGATTATAAGGCCCAGAATAGGCCATGTGTAATGACATAACTGCCCCTAGAGGGGATAACCAGATGTAAGGGTATAACTGTAAAAGCACTCCTCAATGTGTAGGTATATATACGAGTAAGCCATGGGGAGAACCCAGGCCATTACACTTATCTTCATCACTCTCCACTACCATCTCTCTCTTTGTTTGGTCTGTAGCCACAACAGTTGGCGCCGTCCGTGGGGACGACGAAGACAAGCCTGAAGACCGAAGGAAAAAAGATGGCACCGAAGAGAGCTTCACCAGCGGCGGCGAGGGGAAAGAAGACGGATGGGTCGGAGCAGCGCGTGAGCACCAGGGCTTCGGCATCGGCCGCCGAAGGAGTTGGCGGCGGCGTACGCGCCGTGGTCGCGGGCGTCGACGCCCGCGCAGCAACAACCGACCCCGCCAGCACCGCTACGACGACACCTAACCCCGTCGCTGGCACTGCAACGACAGCCCCCGCCACCCTTGCCGGTAGCGCAGATCCGGCGGCCGGGGGTAGCCGCAATGAACCATCCGGCGGATCTGGAGATCGTGAGGCGATGGTCCCTGCACCAGCCCATCCACTAGGCGTTCCGGCGGCCCCAACGACACCTGCGGTGGAAAGCGCCCTACTAGTAGCCCTCAACGCGTTCCAGCGGGAACTCGGGGACCTTCGCGGGGCCGTCCGAGATATGCAAGAGGCTCGGAGCCAGCAGGTCGTGCCGGTAGTCGCGCCCGAGCCCACGCCAGAGAAGGTGGACAGCCGTGAAGCCCCCACGTCTAGCCGTGTCCCGCTGAGACGCGTAGATCCAGAATCTCCGCTTTCGGCGGGGCTGCAGCAGGCGGCGTGGCCCGAAGACTTCAAGTTCCCTCGCATCATCGACCCGTACAAAGGCGACACGGATCCTCGCGAGTTCGTGCGCGTGTACGAAACCGCGATCGAGGCCGCGGGCGGAGACGACACCGCGAAGGCGAAGGGACTCCCCCTCGCACTGCACGGAGTGGCGCTCTCTTGGTTTTTTACCATAGAGCCGGGCTCCATCTACATGTGGGAGCAGCTTCGCGATCGGCTTCGTAGCAACTTTCAAGGACATTATGTCGAGCGGATCAATGCGGACCAGCTCTTCGCTGTGAAGCAAGGACCCTCGGAGACGCTCCGGGGCTACTTCAAGCGCTTCGACAAGATTCGAGGCCAGGTAAACGATGTTAATGAAACCACAGTCGTTAATGCAGCCATACAGGGCTTTCGCCCGGGCCCGATGGCCGAATACAACGCGCGGAGGCCAATCACGACAGTTGCCAAGCTCTTCGACAAAATGGACGGGTATGCGCGGGCGGAGGAGGATGCGCGAAGACGCAGCATCACCGCCCCCGGCCTCGCCCGTGAGGAGCACCCCCCGCGCGAGGTCAGGGTGGGTGGTCCCTCCTCGAACCTGGGCCGTAGCCGAAAGCCCCGAGGAGGCCCTCCCCGAGGCAGGGAGGCCGAGGTACAGGAAGGCTCCTCACGGTGCAGCCCTAAACCTCGGCGCCGCCAGCGCCGGTCGCAGGCGGCCCACCATGTCCTCGCCACCGAGAGCGCCCGCCAAGGACCCGACCCCACCTCACGGAGGGGAGACCGGGGATCGGAGGGCGGATTTGACTACGGCAGCCAACCCCACGCAGAGCAAGAGCTCCTGCACTATGGCAAGTGGTGCGAGGTACACGGCTACGGCGATCATTACACAAGGGCATGCATCGCGGTGATGGAGCTGCGGAGGGCGACGGCCGGGTCTCGGGCTCCGCCTACTCGTCCCCCCGCCGAAGCCCACGTAGGGCACCCAAGGGATAGCCCCATACGGGCCACCGCAACGGAGGGCGCGCAGCATCGCACCGTCAACGTCATCACCGGAGGCTCCTCTTCAAAAGCCCCCGGGGAGCAGCCGCAACTGTGGATGCCGCCCCGCAACATCACCTTCGACATGAACGACGCCAGGGGCGTGGAGTACCCTCACCAAGACCCTCTAGTCATCCAGGCCCACATAGCACGCTGTGAAGTCAGGCGCGTCCTTGTCGACGGGGGAAGCTCCACGAACATCTTATTCGCAGAAGCCCTCGACCGCATGGCAATCCCCCGAAGCCGGCTAGAGCAGCCAGGAGCTCCACTTCAAGGCTTCGGGGGTCAACCGCTGCAGGTCCTGGGGCACGTGTCCCTTCCTGTCACTTTCCGTCAGGAGGGCAACAAAGGTAACATCCGGACCGAGCATGTCACCTTCGATGTCGTGGATATCCCGCACCCCTACAACGCCATACTGGGGCGACCCGCCATCAACTCTTTCGAGGCAATTCCGCACCACGCCTTTTTGTGTGTAAAGCTCCCGGGCCCGGAGGGTGTCATCACCATCTTCGGCAACCAGGACTTGGCCAGACGTGCCGAAGGCAGCAGCCGCGTCCCGCATCGCCCGGTGCATGCCCTCTCCGGCGCGCCCGGTGATGGGCCCTCCGCTCCCGGGTGGACGCCCAAGCCTCGGCCCGAAGGCGGCGTCAAGAAGGTGCCGCTCCAGGCGGAGGGGCAGTTTGTGTCCATCGGCGAGGGGCTCCCGCCGGGGGTCGAACGGGAGCTGCTCCGAGTGCTTCAGAACAACGTTGACATCTTCGCATGGTCCCCGGAGGACATCAAGGGCGTAGACCGAGCAGTAATCGAGCATCGTTTTGCGGTTCGCCCCGACGCCAAGCCGGTCAAGCAAAGGCTCCGGCGTATGTCGATGGATCGGCAGCAGGCGGCCAAAGCAGAGGTGGCGAAGCTTCTTCGCGCCGGGGTCATCCGCGAGGTCCACCATCCAGAATGGCTCGCCAACCCGGTGCTAGTCAAAAAGGCCAGCGGGGCCTGGGGCATGTGCATCGACTTCACGGCACTCAACAAGGCGTGCCCGAAGGACAACTACCCCTTGCCGCGCATCGATCAGCTGGTTGACGCCACTGCTGGGTGCGAACTCATGAGTTTCCTGGACGCCTATTCCGGCTACCACCAGGTATACATGGCCGAAGACGACGAGGAGAAGACCAGTTTCATCACACCACTTGGGACGTTCTGCTTCGTCAGAATGCCCTTTGGCTTGAAGAATGCAGGCGCTACCTTCACCCGACTCGTCGCCATTGCCCTGGCCGCCCAGCTTGGGAGGAACATCGAAGCCTATGTCGATGACGTGGTGGTCAAAACTCGGCAACTCGCTCTACACGGTCGGGACCTCCAGGAGACCTTCGACAACCTCCGGAAGGCGGGCATCAAGCTCAACCCCGACAAGTGTGTCTTCGGGGTACAGGCGGGCAAACTCCTAGGTTTCCTCGTGTCCGGGCGGGGCATCCAGGCGAACCCCGACAAAGTAGACGCCATCCTGGGTATGGAGCCGCCCAAGACAACGAGGGAGGTTCAGAGGCTCGCGGGCCGCATGGCAGCATTAAGCCGCTTCCTCTCCAGGGCGGCGGAGCGGGGCCTGCCGTTCTTCAAGACACTCCGCGGGTGTGATGGATTTCGTTGGGACGGAGACTACGCGAAGGCCTTCGACGAGCTCAAGCAGCACCTGGCAAGCCTCCCAACTCTGGTCGCCCCAGCACCAGAGACTCCCCTCCTGCTCTATCTGGCCGCGTCAGCCACCGCGGTCAGCGCCGTCCTCGTCTTAGAGGAGGGCGCCACGCAGCAGCCCATCTACTTTGTCTCCGAAGCCCTTCAAGGCGCCACGACAAGATACACGGAGCTTGAGAAGCTCGCCTACGCGCTGGTCATGGCCTCCAGGAAGCTTCGGCATTATTTTCTGGCTCACCCGATCACAGTGCCTTCCTCATTCCCCTTGGTAGAGATTCTACATAACAAGGAGTCCACAGGGCGTATCGGTAAATGGGCCGCCGAGCTCGCTCCCTTCTCCTTGACGTATGCTTCGCGGACGGCAATTAAATCCCAAGTCCTGGCGGATTTTCTCGCCGAATGGACCCCGCCCGCCCAACCCGGCCAGACGCACGATGATCCTGTCTGGACGCTTACAATCGACGGAGCTTACAGCGTCACCGGCGCGGGCGTAGGGGCGGTGATCATCACGCCCGAGGGACAGCGTTTGCTGTACTCGGCGCGCCTTGCCTTCCCCGCCACCAACAACACGGCTGAATACTAGGCACTGCTCTTTGGCCTGGCAAAGCTCAAGGCAGTCGGCGCGAGACGGGTGTTGGTCCGCACCGACTCGCGCTTGGTGGCCGGCCATGTGGACAAGTCATATTAAGCCAAGGACCCTGAGTTAGCCAAATACCTCGCGGCGGTGAGGGCGAGGGAAAGGCATTTTTTGGGTGTCACCGTCAAGGCCATCCCCCGGGCGGAGAATGAGCAAGCCGACGCCCTCGCCAAGGCGGCCAGCCAGCAACTGCCCCCCCCCCCCGAGGGGGCATTCTACGAGGTGTTAACAAAGGCGGCCATCGCGCAGGACAACCGGGACGCGGCACTTGTCCACCGCATTGATCGGCCAGGAGATTGGCGAGAGCCCATTTTCAATTTCTTACACCGTCTCGCCGAGCCGAAGGACCCTGCTGAACTGCGACGCTTGCAGCACCGCGCACAGTCCTTCCAGGTGTTCGAAGGGACACTCTACAAGAAAGGGGTTTGCGCGCCGCTCTTGCGCTGCCTCTCGGCTGCGGAGGGAAAGGAACTCTTGGCGGAAATCCACGCGGGCGTGTGCGGATCCCACCTGGCGCCGAGGTCATTAGTCGGCAAGGCGTTCAGACAAGGCTTCTACTGGCCAACTGCCATCACTGACGCCCAGGACCTCATCCGTCGGTGCCAAGGGTGCCAGTGGATGGCGCGCATCATCCGCAGGCCCCCGACAAGCCTCAACCCAATTCCCCCGGTGTGGCCACTGGCGCGCTGGGGTCTCGATATAGTAGGACCACTTGCCCGAGCTCCAGGGGACCTCCGGTTCGTGGTAGTCGCGCTGGAGTATTTCTCCAGATGGCCGGAAGCGATCGCTCTGGCCAAAGTAACTTCTGCGGCCATACAGCGCTTCATATGGCAAAACATCATATGTCGCTTCGGTGTGCCTCGGGAGCTCACGGTCGACAATGGCCTGCAGTTCGACGCCACCCTCTTCAAAGATTATTGTGGCAGCATGGGCATCACCCTCCGATTCGCCTCAGTGGGCCATCCCCAGTCCAACGGGGCGGTCGAACGGGCGAATGGCGCCATTTCCGCCGCCATCAAGAAGCGTCTGGTTGGATTGCCGAAGGGCAAGTGGCCAAGCGAGCTTCACAGCGTTCTATAGTCGCTTCGCACAACGGTAACACGCCCGACGGGATTCACGCCGTTTAAACTCCTCTTCGGTGACGAAGCGGTGACGCCCGAGGAAATCAAGGCCGGCTCGCGAAGGGTCCTCGTCCAAGCACCCGAAGACGAGCGCCGTGTGTCCTTGGACCTCCTCGACGGGATACGGGCAGACGCAGCCCACCATGTCGAGAAGTACGCGCGGCAGACAATGCGCACTCGGGACCGCTCTATATGCCCGTGGGGGTTCAAGCCTGGGGATCTCGTCCTCAGAGTGGCGCTCCAGGCCGAAACCGTTAGGAAGCTGGAGTCCAAGTGGGAAGGCCCGTACATCGTAACAGAGGCATTACCGAAGGGGGCGTACCGCCTCGCCACGCTCGAAGGACAAGCCTTCCGGCACACATGGAACGCGGACAGGTTGCGGCGGTACTACGCCTAGAAGCAGGACAGCAGGCGTAGAGCCACCAACCCGTTGTTAGGCGATGCTCGCCCGCGCAAACGGGAGTTCAATAAAGGTTGCTGTTCCCAGAGCATCCCCTGTCCGCGCTGAGCAGAACAAAGTCCACGGACTTTAAATAAGACGTAGCGTCGAGCCTAGCTCCGCACGCGAGAGTCTGCGGACTATAAATAAGACGTAGCGTCGAGCCTAGCTCCGCACGCACCAGTCCACGGACTTTAAATAAGACGTAGCGTCGAGCCTAGCTCCGCACACGAGAGTCTGCGGACTATAAATAAGACGTAGCGTCGAGCCTAGCTCCGCACGCACCAGTCCACGGACTTTAAATAAGACATAGCGTCGAGCCTAGCTCCGCACGCGAGAGTCTGCGGACTATAAATAAGACGTAGCGTCGAGCCTAGCTCCGCACGCACCAGTCCACGGACTTTAAATAAGACGTAGCGTCGAGCCTAGCTCCGCACGTGAGAGTCTGCGGACTATAAATAAGACGTAGCGTCGAGCCTAGCTCCGCACGCACCAGTCCACGGACTTTAAATAAGACATAGCGTCGAGCCTAGCTCCGCACGCGAGAGTCTGCGGACTATAAATAAGACGTAGCGTCGAGCCTAGCTCCGCACGCACCAGTCCACGGACTTTAAATAAGACGTAGCGTCGAGCCTAGCTCCGCACGTGAGAGTCTGCGGACTATAAATAAGACGTAGCGTCGAGCCTAGCTCCGCACGCACCAGTCCACGGACTTTAAATAAGACGTAGCATCGAGCCTAGCTCCGCACGCGAGAGTCTGCGGACTATAAATAAGACGTAGCGTCGAGCCTAGCTCCGCACGCACCAGTCCACGGACTTTAAATAAGACGTAGCGTCGAGCCTAGCTCCGCACGCGAGAGTCTGCGGACTATAAATAAGACGTAGCGTCGAGCCTAGCTCCGCACGCACCAGTCCACGGACTTTAAATAAGACGTAGCGTCGAGGTCCGCCTCCGCACGCACTCTACGGAGTATAAATAAGACGCAGCGGGGGGACGCCTCCGCGCGCACTCTAAGGAGTATAAAGAAGACGTAGCGTCGAGCCTAGCTCCGCACGCACCAGTCCACGGACTTTAAATAAGACGTAGCGTCGAGCCTAGCTCCGCACGCGAGAGTCTGCGGACTATAAAGAAGACGTAGCGTCGAGCCTAGCTCCGCATGCACCAGTCCACGGACTTTAAATAAGACGTAGCGTCGAGGGTTGCCTCCGCACGCGCGAGTCTCCGGACTATAAAGAAGACGTAGCGTCGAGCCTAGCTCCGCACGCACCAGTCCATGGACTTTAAATAAGACGTAGCGTCGAAGTTCGCCTCCGCACGCGCGAGTCTCCGGACTATAAAGAAGACGTAGCGTCGAGCCTAGCTCCGCACGCAATAGTCCACGGACTTTAAATAAGACGTAGCGTCGAGGTTCGCCTCCGCACGCGCGAGTCTTCGGACTATAAAGGAAGTCGTAGCGTCGAGGTTCGCCTCCGCACGCGCCACTCCACGGAGTATAAACGAGATGCGCAGACCTGCCCTCCACGTTTGGCGGCAGGTAACACCAAGCATAAGGTACTATTTGGTTCCATTATAAACGCAAAGGGGTTACATGGTTACAAGCGTAGGACCCAGTGCGTCATCCCCCTGCCCTCCCGACCAACCGCTCAGCCTTGGCGCGGCGCGGACGAGCCCGCGCCGTCGTTACCACGGCGCTGAAGGACCCCTTCAAGCCACTGGAGGAGGTCCCCCTCCCCATGCAACGTCTGCTGCACGGCGACCCTCGATGCACCTTCCCCGAAGCGGCCCCAGATCCGTTGATGGAAGTTCTGCAGGCTAGACCCGATGGAACGGATGGCGTCCGACATAACCTCTGGGCGGTCGGGAGGATCCAGTTGAGGGTTCGCTAGCTCATGGGTATGCCTACACCCACCAGTGTGAAGCAGGGCGAGGGCGAAGCACGCACCAACATAGCCGCAGTGCTCGCCAAAGGTCCTGGCGCCACGAAGAGCAACGCCGGCCCCCTCCTCGATCAGCCCGAGCGACTCCGACAGGGCCTCCGGCCTGTGCGTAGTGTCCGGCACTCGGACGCACAGATCCCGGAGGGCCTGGTTCAGAGCCTCCATGGCCCGCCATGCCGACAGGGACGCATTTTCCAGGACACGGCGGTTCTCGGCAGCAGACTCCGCCAGCTGGGCCTTCTCCCCTTCTAGGACGGCGATTTGCTGCACGAAGGCGGCGCGCTCCCCAGCCGTGGCGATCTGAGCTTCCGTGGCCTCGAGTTGTGCGGCCGCCAGGGCGTCCCCCAGCGCGCGAAGTTCTTCATCCTTCGCGGCGAGAGCAGTGTTTGCTTCGCGGAGGCTGGCTTCCAGAGCCCTCCGCTCCCGGACGCGGGCCTCGTCAAAGGATCGGCCGAGGGCAAGCGTCTGGCAGAAACAACAAATCAGCAGGCGTCCAGAAATACCTTACAAACGGAAGCGCACGTATTTACCCTCATCTCGGAGGCCTGCAGCGCGAGCGCTAGCAGGTCCCCCGCGCATGACGACAGCGCCTCTCGGTTGAGGCCGTTATCGGCACGCTCTGCGGCTGCGGTGAGGTCGCAAAATACCTCCGGGCGAGGGAGGAAGTCCGAGCGAGCGAGCCCAGGCCCCAAAGCGCCCAGATTTATCGCGGCCACGGCCACGTCAGCAGCAGCGGACACCTGCGGGGCATCCTGCACAAGGCTCCCAACTTCGCGCATACCTCCGCTGCTCGACCCTTCGCCACGTACGGGTGACGTCGTCTCACCTGATGTCGGCAGAATGAGCGAGCAGATCGGAGAGAGTCTCGCGAAGTCAGGTGAAGAAAGGGACTCACACCTACCTCCTGCGCCCCTCGTCGCGGTCGGAGGTGGCGCCGGTTCGACCGCCCTGGGGGAGGCAGGCACCTCGACGCTCGGGGAGAACGTCTTCTCGGCCGTGCCAGACGCCGTAATCGCGCGGCAAGGCCCCGCAACAGCGTATCGACCCCTAGTTGGCGGCGGGGACTGCATCTGAGGGCGTTTCGCCTGCGGTGGCACAGGCGAGTCTTCCACGGCAGGACCAGCTCCAGTCACTGTTGCCCCCACGGCTTCCTCTGTAGGGGGCACGCCCTCGTCGGCCGCTGCGGTTGATAACGCACCTTCCACCGTGGTTGGCTCGCCAGGAACGGCGCCACCCCCCGGGTTGATGAGTTCCAACTCAACGACGGCCGCGAGCCCAAGCACGGGCTCGTGGGCGTCGGCAGAAGGTGCCGGGGGATCCGCGGCGGTGCGCCCCTCCGAAGCAGTATGGCCAGGCCCACCGCCGGTCGCACGCCTCGTCTCAGCTGGGCTAGCCGCCGGAGGGGCTGCAGGGTCGCGTATGGCGGCCGGGGAACGGGCCCGGCGTCGCGAAGATAGCACCCCCGAAGGGCTACCACCGCCCTGAGCGCCCGGAGTCCCGGCGGGAAGCTCTTCCGGCACCGCACGCTCGGGCACGGCAATGCCCACAGCCTCGCAGGTGCGGTTTACCCGCCCCTGCTTAGCCGCCTTGACTGCGGCCTCGCGAGCCCGGTGCTCCCTAAGCGTGTACGGGCCGAGGAGCACCGCAACCGCACGCTCCGCATCTTCTAGCCGGGCCACTGTGCAGGAGATCGCGTCAGTCAGGCGGAAGCCAAACAGATACAATGGCGCGCGTAAAGCGTACTGGGCGACTTACAAGGGGCGGACGGCGGCAGCAGGCGAGACACGGATGGGTCGAACCCGTCCTCGCGGGGGCCATTCTGTCCAACATACTTTCCCCGGGAGGAGAGTGGCGCCGCCCCATACATCGTGAACTCCTCGGCTAGGTCGCGCACGCTCATTCGACGGGCGACACCGACAAGGCTCTGTAGCTTCTGCGTGTCGTCGATCTCCGCCTTCAGACTCGGCGTGCTGTTAAACGAGATCGGCCCACCTCGGCAATGCATTGTGCTCTTGTCGGTCACGGTGTAATAGAACCACCACCGCGTCCAGCCGGCCGCCCACTGCCCTGACAAGGCTGGCACAGGGAACAACGTCGCGCAGGACGCCCGGAGCACGAAGTCCACACCGCCGAAGTTGGACACCGCCCCGTCAACCTTTCTGGGTCGACAGTGTGCGTCGTGCATGGTGGCGAATAAGCTCGCGCTGGGACGCCACCCCTCTGTCCGCATCACCCACGTGAAGACGGCTAGGCGGAGTATCGCGTGGGGTGTCAACTGGGCTAGCTCCAACTGGTAGGCCTGCAGGACTTCGCCCACGAATAGCGTGCAGGGCATTCGAAGGTCGGCATCGAAGAACGCCACGAAAACAATAGCCTCCATGGCCCCGGGCTTCGGCTCCGTCTCGTCCCGACGGGGTAGGCGAGCCCCATTGCGATCCATGATCTTCCCCTCATCCACGAGTCGCTGTAGCGTCCCTTCAGTCATGCGGCTCTTCCCCAGCACACGGGAGCAGGAGCCTCCCGAGTGCTCCATGGCGTTCCACCACTTGTTGGCGCGCGAGCTCCCCCGCGGCACCAATTTGTACTCCTGAGAAGGATGGGTCACCTCGCCCTGGCTAGGCAAGGAACCACTGCAGGGGTGGTAGGCGGCGGCGTCCTGGCTGGCCATCGCTCTTCGCGACAAGGGAGGAAGGTGCAGGCAAAGGAGCAACTGGCGTGAAAATTAGCACGGGCGGAAGCGAAGCGGCAGATCAAAAAGCAAAGCAAGAAAGGGTGCCTCCACCCCAACACTAGCACCTTATAAAGGCCGCTCGCCTACCTTGTGGCTCAGCGCACAGACGGATCAAATTCCCAGCGATTCGGCTATCCAAGATTTGGAACGAAGAACCGCCGGAACCTAGAGGGCTGTGTCAGGTAGGTGGCCAAGCAGCGCACAACGCCCCTACATCTTCAACACGCGTCCAACTTCTCGGGGGACGAGGCGAACGGCCGCGGTCACGCAACCGCTCACATCCCACGACGCACCAGTCGTGAGTCGCCACGTGCCCCACCTGCAGCAGGGCAGACTGCACGACGCGACAGCCTGACTTCTGCCAGGTCAGGCGTCGGCGTGATTCAAGCCGCCATTAAAAGCGCACTACCAGACTGCAAGGTCACAACAGCCACGGAGCGCGCGCGCCTACTTCGACTTGGGCACCAGCTTCGCTGCCCACCCGTTCGAAGGGTAGGGGACGGAGTGCGCGCGTCTACTTCGACTTGGGCGCCAGCTTCGCTGCCCACCCGTTCGAAGGGTAGGGGACGGAGCGCACGCGCCTACTTCGACTTGGGCGCCAGCTTCGTTGCCACCCGTTCGAAGGGTAGGGGACGGAGCGCGCGCGTCTACTTCGACTTGGGCGCCAGCTTCGCTGCCACCCGTTCGAAGGGTAGGGGACGGAGCGCGCGCGCCTACTTCGACTTCGGTGCTAGCTTCGCTGCCCACCCGTTCGAAGGGTAGGGGACGGAGCGCGCGCGCCTACTTCGACTTGGGCGCCAGCTTCGTTGCCACCCGTTCGAAGGGTAGGGGACGGAGCGCGCGCGTCTACTTCGACTTGGGCGCCAGCTTCGTTGCCACCCGTTCGAAGGGTAGGGGACGGAGCGCGCGCGTCTACTTCGACTTGGGCGCCAGCTTCGTTGCCACCCGTTCGAAGGGTAGTGGACGGAGCGCGCGCGTCTACTTCGACTTGGGCACCAGCTTCGCTGCCACCCGTTCGAAGGGTAGGGGACGGAGCGCGCGCGCCTACTTCGACTTAGGCGCCAGCTCGCTGCCCACCCGTTCGAAGGGTAGGGGACGGAGCGCGCGCGCCTACTTCGACTTGGGCGCCAGCTTCGTTGCCACCCGTTCGAAGGGTAGGGGACGGAGCGCGCGCGTCTACTTCGACTTGGACGCCAGCTTCGCTGCCACCCGTTCGAAGGGTAGGGGACCGAGCGCGCGCGCCTACTTGGACTTAGGCGCCAGCTTCGCTGCCCACCCGTTCGAAGGGTAGGGGACGGAGCGCGCGCGCCTACTTCGACTTGGGCGCCAGCTTCGGTGCCACCCGTTCGAAGGGTAGGGGACGGAGCGCGCGCGTCTACTTCGACTTGGGCGCCAGCTTCGCTGCCACCCGTTCGAAGGGTAGGGGACGGAGCGCGCGCGTCTACTTCGACTTGGGCGCCAGCTTCGCTGCCACCCGTTCGAAGGGTAGGGGACGGAGCGCACGCGCCTACTTCGACTTGGGCGCCAGCTTCGGTGCCACCCGTTCGAAGGGAAGGGGACGGAGCGCGCGCGTCTATTTCGACTTGGGCGCCAGCTTCGCTGCCACCCGTTCGAAGGGAGGGGACGGAGCGCGCGCGTCTACTTCGACTTGGGCGCCAGCTTCGCTGCCCACCAGTTCGAAGGGCAGGGGATGGAGCGCCCGCGTCTACTTCGACTTGGGTGCCAGCTTCGCTGCCACCCGTTCGAAGGGTAGGGGACGGAGCGCACGCGCCTACTTCGACTTGGGCGCCAGCTTCGCTGCCCACCAGTTCGAAGGGTAGGGGACGGAGCGCACGCGCGCCTGCTTCGAATCAGGCGTCCGCCCCCGCTAACACCATCCCAGACTTCGGGCTCCCCAACCACAAGTTGGAGGCATTCACAGGCCGCAGGGGACGGAGGGGGCCAAAGGACTCGGCGACATGGCTTCGGCCCTGTGAAGCCCTTCACCATGAGAGGCTCCTGTCGTAGGGGTGGCCCCCACCTAAACCCAGCAGGCCTGGTAGGAGATTATAAGGCCCAGAATAGGCCATGTGTAATGACATAACTGCCCCTAGAGGGGATAACCAGATGTAAGGGTATAACTGTAAAAGCACTCCTCAATGTGTAGGTATATATACGAGTAAGCCATGGGGAGAACCCAGGCTATTACACTTATCTTCATCACTCTCCACTACCATCTCTCTCTCTGTTTGGTCTGTAGCCACAACATAGTCTTTAGGGATTTTGTCGAGGAAGTTTTTAGGGGTGCCGTCAGGAAACTTTGTAGCCAAAAACTTATTGCAAATAATATGTCAATTCCAAAAGAAGTTGTTTGGTAGGATGTCTTTCTAAGCATCATTCTTCTTGCGTCGTTGGTGGCGTGCTAACAGACTTCGTCCTAGTGCGATCGAGCATGCAGTTGTCTTCGACTAGTACTTGTTTGAGTGAGTTCAACCACGTATGTGACTGAATTCTGCGAGCGTCGTTTGAGTCGTTGTTGTTGAACACGAAGAGATCAAACGTGCGATCAAACGACTAGCACATTCGATCGACTGATGAGCACATCCGTGTGATGAGTAATCATTTGAGCGGTCACGCGGAAGAGGTGGAGGCAATCATTCACCCCCTCTGATAGCACCATATGGTCCTACAGGATCCTTTACTGTACCAGCAGATTCAAACACAATTTGTTTTGGTTCAGATTCTCTCTCAGTCTTTCCTGGTTCATGAAACTTAACAACCTGAAGAGGATTATTCTTGGCATGCTGAACAAAATTAAATCATAGACCATATTTTTTCACATTTGTTTTTGAATAATCTAGAATCATATTCAAGTTCTTCTTGCCAAAAGAAAACATCTCTAAAGTGTTATTAAGATACTCATATTTTTTTTAGCCAAAACAGGACAAGTTGTGCATTTACTAGAATCATTCACTAAATTCTTAGAAGCACTATACTAAGCTAATTTCTCCTTTTCAGCAAAATCACTAAGTTGACTAGTCAAACCTTCTATTCAGTGTTAAGTTTAGAATACTTAGAGCAAGAGAGAGTCTCATGATAAAGCATTTATTGAATTGACTCTTGAAAAGAAAATTAAGCCTAGCCTAAAAAAATCACACTTAGAACATGCTATAGTAGAATTAGATTTTGAGTTTTTTGATTTCATCATTTGCAAGTCTTAAATTTTTATCACAAGAGTCATGTGCCGCATTTAATTCTTCAAGTTTAGCAGTTACATCACTAAGTAGTTACATCACTAAGTTAAACCAGTTTTGATGCATTAATTGACCTAGTAGTTTCCAATTCATAATGTAAAACTAGACAAAACTCACGGGAATCTTCTTTAGGAATAGAAGCTTAAGTCTATTAATATCAGAATTCAAGCTTTCGACAACAAAATTTTCTTTCAATTTCTTTTTAGTGTTTTTCAGTTCCATAGCAAGTCTAACTTTACCATCTTCAAGCTGATCATATGGCGATCTTACCTCATCAGGATTGCTGTAGCTGTCATCACTGTTGTTGTTTGCCATGAAGTACATGCCCGTGAAGTCGTTGATGCTCTTCTTGGACAACCATAAGGACATATTTTGAACAAAATTATTTTCAGAGTCTTCTATATCCAATCTTATTGACGCTTTCACTTAACTATTCTTTTATCAAAACTGGTTTACAAACTTCTTCTCTTTTCAAAATTGTAGATGAACGAACTCCTTAGCAAAAGTCATCCACAGAATCCTAGCCGGACACTTAGTTGACTATCTTTGGAATCTTTTTTAGGAGTTGGACTTCAAGGCACGCCCTGTCTACTAGGGATACTTGCGCACATATGGAGATTAAGAATGTTGGAAAGTAGAAGTTCTGATCTTTGCTAATGAGGGAGATGAAGTAGCATGTCACACTTTTCATGCCCCTTAACCACGGGATACCTTCTTCAGTGGTATCCAAGATGTAGCCCATGAAGCGATCCACTAGATGATAGAGATACACGCACTAGAGCTACGATGCACCGCATTCCACTACTATCCTAGCAAATTTCCTATCAGCTGTAGCAGCATGTTCGCCCCTACAGAATATGAGAGTAACCCAAGGCTCATTAGTCAGTGCAGTATGCCAAGTGCTTGGACTATGTGTACTAAACCACCTTGGATGAGTTGAGCTTCGTGGCATAGAGGCTTTGTGCAGCATAAGAAGAGTTGGCCAAGTACCACATCAAGAATAAGGGTTCGTCCAACATGGGGAATAATTTTCATCTGCCATATAAGAAGTGCCGCGCTGGGATGAGTAGTAGTAGTACCAGTCTATAGAAACCATAAGTCTAAGTCTAAGTTATAGAACGATACTTGTGAGTTGTTATTCAATAAGGAGTTTTGTTTGGCTATTATTCGAGTTTTATTGCTTTTTTTTGCTTTGTTGTGGGGATGTTACCAAGACCTTCTCCTAGTTGTGTCTTTCTTATCTCCTAACCTAGAAGAATTCGGCAAATGGTTAACACAAGGAGGAATGTCAACGACAACACCAACATCGGAGCTCAAGGAAGTCAGTTCGCTCCCATCCCTCTGCCTCTGCCAGTAGCAAGACTCGACTGGGCTTAGTTGATGGAAAAATCAAAATCAGTTGATTCAACTATCAGATCAAACCATCAAACAACCCAACTAAACATGTACCTCAGCCGCTAGCTCAAGCTCCTCAAACTAGGTTGTCAGAATTTTTGAGGATAAGGTTGAGAGACCATGTGGTTATGACCCCATGTTTGTGATGAGTAATTGACGAGTATGTTGAAAAGATTGAGTTTGATTGGTTCGTTTCGTGCCATGGCGGCATTTGGCTCAGTCGGGTTTGGTTAGACGGACTTATCGCATATTATTTCTCCCGATTGGTCGTTAGGGCAATTTCATGCATGAGTATGGTTTATTGATGCTATTTATGCTTACATGTGTCGAGCAGTGCTATTTGATGTGTTTCTTGTCTGTGATGGCTGCAGGACGTCGAGACAGAGTCGTGACGAGGCACGAGGTGACCGTACTAGGCACAGGCGGTGTCGAGGTCAGAACGATCGGATGTGTCGAAGACGGCGGAGACTCGAGGTGGTTGCGAGGCTTGAATGACAAGGAACGCGGAAGCTTCCCGGAAGGTGCAGGAGGGGCATTTCGGTAAAAGCGCAAAGATGCACAGGTGGAGGCGGTTCCATTCGGGATTTAGCGGGCGTAACAGGTTGGAGACCCGTTAGCCAAAGGCTATAAATAGGGGTGAATTCCTGGTTGTATGCATGGCCTTGGAAGAGAGTTAGGGTTTTACTTTAGTCAAAATAGCCTTTGGAGAGGTTGTTTTGCTTTGGGGCTTTAGTTGGTGAGAGTGGGTGAGAAGGGCAGAGTGTGTCTCCCCTCTATTGCTTGCCTTCGTGTGTGTGTTCTTGAAGAACAGTGAGATGGGTTCTTGATCATTCAAGCATGTATGGGGAAGTAGAGAGAGTGTGAGTTGATTCTCCATTGTAATCATGTATCTCTCCTCCTCAATATCAATCCAAGGTGGTTTTATTTGAGATGGACTGACTTCCTGCTCTCTGCCTTCGTTTTCTTGCTCTCTATTGATTTTTGAGTTCTTGTGTTTTGGTGTTGATTCTTGTTGAGAAGGTGCAAAATGGATTGCTTTGTGATGGGAATAGGTCTCAAGATCATTTGATCAGTTTTTCCAAGAGCAAATCACACTTAATTTCAGTTTTTGCATTTTGGCCTTCTCTGTTCTTCATTTTCCATTTCTAGGGTTTTGGTGTAGTTCGTGTTTCCCTTCATGAGATGGCATGAAACTTGGCATGTTAAGTCATGAGGCTATTAAGTAGCTATCTTCAAAGTTTCGTGGCCAAAGGATCAAAGTTTAGATGGCAATTTGGTTTTTAGTGTTGCTCCCTGTAGTTTTTCAAACTATGGGCAAAATCTCAAATTCTTGCTCAAATGATGAAATTCTCTGTACCAAGAGTGCTTGATATTATTTAGGATAAGTTTATGTCCTTTTGGCCAGGGGATAACAGTAGGAATACATCAACCTTGTTGAAATCGTTAAGTTCAGGTATTTCAGGGTTTTTAGCCTTTGTCTCGGGTTTTTGCTGCACAGGTTCAGGTGAACCGGTCTGACCGGTCGCACCCTTGCGGTCTGACCGCTCGTACCAAGGCGGTCTGATCGGCGTTAAGGGAGCGGTCAGACCGGCGGCTTGTATGCGGTCTGACCGCCCAGTGCACTGCGGTCAGACCGCCTTCTTGCATCTCCTGTGTCTTTAGTGCCTTGTCTTCCTTGTTGCTCTTCTTGGTCATTCTCTGTACTTTGCATGTTTGTCCTGTAAGAACTTTCAAAGAACATTAATCCCTCTTTTCATAGATTTTATATCTATCAGAGAGAGGGTTTGAGTGGACACTTTTGGGGGCAAGTTTTTAAAGTCGACATTCACCCCCCCTCTGTCACCGATTTCGATCCAACAATTGGTATCAGAGCCGGTTAGCTCTTCTTCATAGATCTTAACCGGTCTCTAGAGCCATGCCGACAGACAAGTACTCGACCAAGCCCCCGATCTTCGATGGGATCGACTATCCCTTCTGGAAGAGTCGGATGGAGACCTACATCCAGGCTCAGGGCTACGCCATCTGGCGTAAGGTCAAAGTACGATATGTTGTTCCTGTCGATGAGAACATCAACGCTGAAAACATGCATGATGTTGAGGCGAATACGAAGGCAAGGAACATCATAATCCAGGGGTTGAGCAGAAGCGAGTTCGATCGCATCTCTCATCTGACGTCGGCCTTCGACATCTGGGTGACCCTCGATGCATACCATGAGGGCACCACCCAGATTAAGACGGTTCGATAGGACCAGTTCAAGCGAGATTACAACAAGTTTGAAATGCTCGCTGGCAAGTCCTTGGATGAGTGCTTCGCTCGTTTTCACAAGATTCTGAGCAATCTCCGAGCGGTCGGTCTCACATACCCCGACTCGGACAATGCTCGTCAAATGCTGTCTGCTCTTGATTTGTGGGTTTGGGAGATGAAGGTGACTACCATCAAGAACACCACCGACCTCTCGACTTTGACTCTTGACGCGTTGTACTCACGCCTCAAGACTCACGAGATTGACATTGTCTCTCGTAAGTCGAAGTCGCAGTCGATGGCTTTAGTTACCGATCCCACTTCAGCTCTTGATCTTTCTTTGGATTCGCTTTGTGGATTGTTGCTTGCTGCTCTCTGTGACGTAACTGATGATCAATTAGAGTAGCTTGCAGATGACCAGTTAGCCCCCCTAGCAAGAAAATTTTCACATGCTTACAAGAGGAGGAGGGACGGAAAGAGAGGAGGACCCGTGATCTGCTTCGAGTGTGGTGGCCCCAACCACATTCGAGCGAACTGCCCCAAGCTGGGGAAGGGCAAGGGCGACTATGGAGGTGTGAGCAAGAACGACTACATCGACAAGAACCGCAACAAGAAGCCCTTTGCTCACGCTCAAGGCAAGAAGAAGTTCCGCGACCTTGGGAAAGCCAAGAAGCTCTTCCACCGCGTCCTCACCGCCTTCGACGATCTCGACCTCAGCGAGGTGGAGGGGTGGAGCGACGACGATGGGAAGGACGAGCAAGACCCCAAGGGAAGCGACGACTTCTCCGGCATGTGCTTCATGGCCCTTGAGGGCGAGATCAGCGACAGCGAGTTGTACTCCGACTCCGATGAGGTATACCCTTCCTACGACTAGCTTAATGATGCTTTTCTTAAGCTAGGTAAATTCCATGCTAGATCTAGAGCTAGGGTTAGCGAGTTGGAGAAGGAAGTAGAGAGCTTGTCACGGGAGCTTACTTCACTTAGATCTGCTCCCTCCCATGACGATTGTGATGTCTGTTCTTGAAAGATGTTGCCTTGGTTAGTAAGCTATAGTATAATTTGCTTTCAGTCTCTCAGCTTACCGATTACAGTTTCGACGTGAGCTTCAAGAAAAACAATTGCAAAATTCTTGATTCTTTGGGCAGTCTGGTTTATGGGATTTCTCGTTATGGGAGGATCTTTCGTGCTGATTTTTCTGAGTCTTCTGGTGATCCTCTCTGGTGTTTGTTTGCTTCGGAGTCCCGTGACCTTTCTTTCTGGCATAGGAGACTTGGTCATATTGGATTTGACCATTTGACCCGAGTTAGCGGCCACGATCTCATTCGTGGTCTGCCGAAACTCAAGATGGTCAAAGATTTAGTTTGTGCTCCTTGCCGGCACGGCAAGATGGTTGCCGCTTCTCATCCTCTGGTCACAGTTATTATGACCGATGCACCAGGACAGTTGCTCCACATGGATACAGTTGGACCAGCTCGAGTGTAGTCAGCAAGAGGGAAGTGGTATGTTCTTGTCGTGGTCGATGACTTCTCGAGGTACTCTTGGGTGTTTTTCTTAGCCTCGAAGGATGAGACGTTTTCATATTTTCGAGGTCTTTTTAGTAGGCTTTCTGTTGAGCTCCCGGGTGCCTTACGAGCGATCCGCCGTGACGATGACACGGAGTTCAAGAATTCCTACTTTGAGAGGTTCTGCGATGAGACAGGTGTAGAGCACCAGTTCTCTTCTCCGCACGTCCCACAGCAGAATGGCGTCGTGGAGAGGAAGAAC
This sequence comes from Dendrocalamus latiflorus, assembly GCA_017311315.1. NCBI lineage: Eukaryota > Viridiplantae > Streptophyta > Magnoliopsida > Poales > Poaceae > Dendrocalamus > Dendrocalamus latiflorus. The sequence continues at coordinate 22,669,113 of CM029626.1, read as the reverse complement.
CGTACCTTGGTCAAGATGTCCAGGACGATGCTTGATGAGTATTCTACACTAGGAAGTTTTGGGCTGAGGCTATTGCGACCGCGTGCCATGTTTCGAACATAGTTTTTCTTCGGGCACACTTGCATCACACTTCTTATGAGTTGAGATATGGGCGAAAACCCAGTGTCTCGCATTTTCGTGTGCTTGGTTGCAAGTGTTTCATTCTGAAGTCCGGGAACCTAGACAAGTTCGAGTCACGTTCTTGTGATGGTATCTTTCTAGGTTACTCGACTTCTTCGCATGCGTATAGGGTTTGGAACTGCGAGTCTAGTAAGTTGGTAGAGACCTGTGAGGTGACCTTCGACGAGGCCAGTCCGGGGACTAGGCCCGATATCTCAGGTTCTTTAGAGTAGTCCGAGCCTATCTTTGTGGATGATGAGGATGATGGAGTTGTGGGTTGTTTACTCGATCCAGTTCCTCATCCTCCCCTTGAGGTGCCTTCTTCCACTGCACCTCCAGGTGATTAGCCCATGCCTTCTGCTTCTTCTAGAACTAGTGGCTCTGTTCCTACCTCATCAGCTCATGAGGTAGAGGCCACTTCTTCTTCTCATCCAGGACCTCCCCGACATATCCAGAAAGACCATCCTTCCGAGCAGATAATTGGAGACCTTTTTGAGCGAGTCACTTGCTCAAAATCTGGCATGTCACATTTCTGTCTCCACTCTGCCTTTGTTGCCTCATTCGAGCCCATGGACGTTTGTCATGCTCTTTCTGATGAGTCTTGGGTCAATGCCATGTATGAGGACATACACTTTGTCGTGTGTCTATGTGCTCGCTTTCAGGCTTCTCCTCGTGTATCTCACCGTCAGGCGGTGAAGCGCATTCTTCGGTACCTTCGAGCTACCATTGACTATGGTATCTGGTACTCTTCCTCGTCCTGTCTTTCCTTGAGAGCCTACTCGGATGCAAACTTTGCTGGCTGTAGGATAGATAGGAAGAGCACTTTTAGCACCTGCCAATTCATTGGCACTTCTCTCGTTTCCTGGTCTTCAAGGAAGCAGTCCGACGTTGCACAGTCCACTGCAGAGGCCGAGTACGTTGCTGCCGCCAGTTGCTGCAGCCATGTGCTTTGGATGGTCTCGACCTTGCGGGACTTTGGGTTAGTTATCGACAGTGTTCCACTCTTTTGTGATAACACTTCTGTGATTAACATTGCTAAGAACCCAGTGCAGCACTCCCGAACCAAGCACATTGATATTCGATATCACTTCCTTCGAGACCATGTGGAGAAGGGTGACATAGTGCTCCAGTTTGAGGAGAGTGTCCACCAGTTGGCTGATATCTTTAGCAAGCCTTTGGATAGCTCTAGGTTTTCAACTCTGCGGGGAGAGGTTGGGGTGGTTTGTCCTTATGGACTGTTGTGAGGGAGAATTTTTGTGCTTCATACTTTATCATGTTTATTATGCTCTTACTCCTTTCTGTTGCATTGCATATGGGTGCATTGGGGTTAGTCCTTCTAGCATAGGTTAGAGTGGTTCTCTTGCCTAGCTGCATAGACTTCTTCCTCTCATCTTGTGATTCTAGCATGCTGCTTATTAGCTGTTCCTCTTCTCACTAGGTTGAGCTCACTCACTACTTATAGTTTCTAGCAAGGGTTGGGCCACCCTTGGGTAGACAGGGTACGTGTTTGCTCCTTAGTGTGTTAAATGATCAGTTAATAGTCCTAGAGTCATATGGGGTATATGAGAATCAGTCTAAGCCATAGTATTCTCTATATCTTATCTATGCTTTAAGGACTGCCTTTTCTGTTTTTTTTCTCGCCAGCTTCTCGTATTTATTGCTTTGGTTCAGGGGGAGTTCATTTGGGAGCTTCTAGATCTTAATCTTGACATAACTCAACTTGAACTAAAAGTGCATCTATTATTGAGGGGGAGCTGGATTTTCTTGCATGTCATTCTGCATTGTAATATATCTACATGGAGCCTTGATTATTATCCATACTATGACATGTTTACAATGCATTACATCTTGCCATGATTTGTGCTTCCTTGCTAGATATATCATGACTTCATATGTGTAGTCAAGTCTTTGCCATGACAACGATGTATAGTGTATTCATGGAGTAACTTGATAAGTTTGTAGTAATTTTCATAGATTACATTCTTATCTACTCCAAGAATAAATAAGATCATATGAATCATCTCAGGATAATTCTAGAAAAACTTAGAGGGTATCAGTTTTATGCCAAATTCAGCAAGTGTGTGTTTTGGCTAAAAATGGTAGTTTCCTTGGTCACATTGTGACGACAGAAGGAATTGTAGTGGATCCTTCCAAGATTGAGGCAGTAATGGACTGGATATAACCTATGTCAGTAACCGAGGTTAGAAGTTTCCTTGGACTTGCTGGTTACTATCACCGCTTTATAGCTGGATTCTTAAAGTTAGCAAAGCCAATGACTTAGCTTTTAAAGAAGGATAAGATGTTTGAATGGACAAAAGTATGTGAGTAGAGTTTTTAGACAATTAAAAAAAGCTAGTCTCAACACCAATTCTTGTTTTGCCAGATGTGCATTAGGATTTTGAGGTTTTTTGTTATGCCTCCTGACAAGGTTTGGGATGTGTCTTAATGCAAGAAGGCAAGGTGGTAACTGTTGGTGATATGCCCTAGAGGCAACATGGAGATGTTGAATATATCACATACTATGTTTATGATACATTGCTTTATTCCTTGAAATAGACATTATCATTATTGATCAATGAGTATGTGACTTATTCATGAGACTCTTAATGCCAAAATGTTGTTATTTCTAAATGATCCCTGATTATATATCATATGAGGAACAAATATGATTCAAAGATCAGCATATGTATTGATTGATGATCATGTCTTATGGATCATAGTATGGCGATACCAAATTAATAATATGGACATGTGTTAGTGAACATATGTTGGATAGACCCGCCATGAGACACTGCAGAGATTCCATGTGTCATCAGTTGGTCTCAAGTAGTGTTTATGTAGAATCCTTATACTTGAGATCATCATGGTTCCCAACATGCGTAGTAGCCTATTTCGGGACTACTAACCACTACTCCGTAACTGGGTAGTCATAAAAGTAGTCTTCGGGTTTGCTATGAAACATGTAGTGGGATGTGAATGATCAAGATAGAATTTGCCCCTCCTTATGGGAGAGATATCTCTGGGCCCCTTGATGTAATGGATTATGAAAGTGCATGGCCATGCCAAGGTGATTGAGGAGTCAATCACGAGTTTATAATCCATCACGGAATCGAGAGAGTGATTGAGCTATTAAGAGGATGACACAGGTCTCGCCTTGAGCTCAATCTATATCGTGAGACAAAGGGATTCGTACATGAAACATTACAGGTTCAGCCGATATGATCTTTACGTATACTTTGGGGTTAATATGTCTTACTAGAGGCCGCTATTAACAGGGTGACCGGAAAGGCGTTTCCGGGTCATGACCAAGTATACGTGAACCTACAGGGTCGCACACTTAACGGGTTGGAACACTAATTCGAATGTGATTTGAATGTGGGCTCAATTCGGATAGAGATCCGGATAGACTCCTATTGGGCCTCGGTCCACGAGGCCCAAGTGAGGAGGTCTATATATATGGAGGCGAGGGGCTAAGGGGTGATGCATCTATTAATCCCGAGCTAAACCCTAGCCGCCACCTCCCGAGCCAAACCCTAGCCACTCGCGAGTGCTGGTACACTCGCGATCGGCGTTCCAGCCCCGGACGTGTGGATACCGGTGGAGGCGCTGCTCGTTGCGGCGTTGATCGGCATCAACAACCTACAGATTGGATCTGCTCATGGTGTGGTTGATCGCGTGGAGGAGACGATCTGTTCGGGGCGATCAGCTACTTCCACTACTACCTCGACGCGCGTGGTTGGATCGGCTTCTCCAACTCTTCTTCCGTTGCGCTGCGCGTCTAGTGGTAACGATCCATGATCCCTCCTTAAGCATGATGTCCTTGTGTGCGCGGTAGAAAAGTTTTGTTTTCTGCTTTCATAGCCTTCGCGCGAGCCTTCAGTAACCTATGTATCTCATCAGTTAAGACCACACTAGTGCAATCACCCCACCCATGATTTAGAATTAGCAGCCATAGTGCATGTCTTGAAGATCTGGTGACACTATCTCATTGATAATCACTGTAAAGTTTACACGGATCATAAGAGTTTGAAATATATCTTCACCCAAGTAGAACTCAACCTAAGGCAGAGGAGATGGTTAGAGTTAATCAAAGATTATGATATTGGAATTCACTACAATCCAGGCAAAGCACATTTGTTGTAGATGCTTTGAGTGAGAAGCCCTATGCAAGTAGTGCTCTATCAGGAGAGTATCAGACTCGACTCCAGGAAGGAATTGCATGTCTAAGTCTAAATCCAATAGATCACGGTGTTCTCCTAGCTTTAGAGATTCAACCTGCTCTACCTGACCAGATCAAGGTAGCATAAAAAGTTGATGATGATATTCAAGAAATAAGGAAGAATATGAGAAGAGACAAAGCCCTAGGATTCTGTGAAGATGAGCATGGAATTGTTTGGTTTGAAAACCGCATCTATGTACCTAGTGATCGAAACATCAAGAATATGATTCTGTGAGAAGCCTATGAAACTTAGTACCTAGGACATACCAAGATGTACCAAGATCTTAGAGAAAGGTACTCGTGGGTCAGCATGGAAAGAGAGATTGCCGAGTTTGTTGAAACTTATGACACTTGCCAGAAGGTCAAGGCAGAACATCAGAAACCTACCGGGCTTCTGCAACCATTGCCAATGCCAGAATAGAAGTGGGAAGAAATTGGTATGGATTTCATAATCCAACTTCTGAGAACTCAATTTGGTTATGATTCAATTTGGGTGGTAATAGACCAGTTGACTAAAGTAGCTCATTTCATACCTATCAAGACCACTTATTCTGGAAGTAAGTTAGCGGAGCTATATATATCAAGAATTGTGTGCTTGTATGGAGTCCCAAAAAGATAGTATTAGATTGAGGTAGCCAGTTCACTTCCAGATTTTGGCAGAAACTTTATGAGGAATTAGGCAATAAGCTTAATTTCAGTACAACTTACCATCCCTAGATGGATGGCCAAATAGAACAAGTTAATCAAGTGCTAGAGGATATGTTGAGAGCTTGTGCTCTAGATTTTGGCATTAGTTGGGATTTTTCATTACCCTACGCTGAGTTCTCATACAACAACAATTATCAGGCTAGTCTACAGATGGCACCTTTAGAAGCATTGTATGGTAGGAAGTGTAAAACTCCTTTACTTTGGGAACAGCCAAGAGAATTTCAAGATGCTAGACCCAACCTACTTCAAGATGTTGAAGACAAAGTAAGAAAATTCAAAGATAGATTGAGAATAGCCCAATCTCGATAGAAATGTTATGCCAACAATCATTGTTGGGACTTGACCTTTAAAGTTGGAGACTACGTTTATCTCAGAGTATCTCTGCTCAGAGGAGTCAAAAGATTTCAAACTAGAGGGAAGCTTGCACCAAGATTTTAGACCAGAGGGAAGCTAAGACACATGTAACACATTGTGCACATCTAAAAGTTCAGGTAGCAGTTCTAATTGGTGTGCTACGTTTCCTTTTTCTTGCAACTATTAAGTATGGTCCATGTATCTTACTGCCAATTTTCCTCGAACGTGGAAGTGACAGGTACACCGGAGTGGCGTGACTTTCAAGTACACAAAACAATTTGGCTCAAAACTTGGCTTTCAATGTCGACGGTCAGTATAGCTTTTCTGTCTAGACTGGGCTTCTTTTAATTGGGTCCTAATTAATTGAACTCATTCTTCGGCTTCTTTTACCACTACAGGACCAAACACTTGTTTCTTTCCTTTAACACCCCAGCTTAACAAAAATACAAGATGTCACCTACAACTATTATCTCTACCAATTTAAACCAATAAGCAGGTGTTACTATTAACTATATTTCAAAAATAAACATTCAACGTGATAGTAAACATAAATTTCAGCAATACTATAAACCATAAACTGACCTTGATATGAACCAATAAATACCAAGATGAAACATCACCAATACTAAATTGAGTAAAGCATCAAACAAAAACATTATAAACTATAAAGACTAAGGGAAACCATAAATGTCTAAAAATACTATGGAAACTATTAAACTGTTCATGGCCATAAATGGTAAGTTGCTAAGTAAAGTGAAGAGCTACAATGTGCAATGTTCCATGTTCTACTTCCCCCAATGTATGTTGCCTTCAACGTTTACCTAAAAACAACAAAAAAAGTAAGGGTGAGTCCATGACTCAGCAAGTACAAAGCGGAATAATATGCAAGGCATCATCTTATTAGCAATACATAATCATTTATCATAATTCAATTCCTCATATTCATTCTCATCAATTTCCATTCACATATATCATTATCTCAAATCACTTTTCACTTTTCATGAATGCTATATATGCAAAACTTGTGCACATGTCTCAACTCTTTTTCTACATGTACTGATATAGCTCAGTGTTCACCCATCGATGACACATCCTCACCCTATCCTTTTTCATACAGGGTCGCCCTGTCCTTTTTCATACAGGGTCTTATCTCCACTCCTGTGGAGTGCCTACCAAAAGTTGCCCTATCCTTTTTCATACAGGGTCTTATCTCCACTACTGTGGAGTGCCTACCAAACTAGATCTTTGCAATTTAGACTCTCGCCTTATCATTTTTCCTACAGGGTCTCACCTCCACTCCCGTGGTATGCCATGTTTATCTTTCTTCAATTAATTAGCAGCATTAAATAATTGACAACAACATCATTTTAGCCATAAACAACATTATCATAATTCTACCATAAGCATCATCATTCAAGCCAATTCATGTGAATCATCATGGCAAGTATTTATTTAATCATATCAACAAGTTTTAAATACCTGAATACCATTCTACCGTGCACTTACCTCTTTAGTTGCGACGGTTGGTTTGATTAGGAGATGACAATACACCTGACGATACTCCTTCCATGCAAAGAACGACAAGCCCACAATCTCTCTCTTAGTTTTCTTTTCTTTCCCCTCCTAATCCTTTACACCGTTGTCCTTCTCATCTCCTCGATTTCTCCCTAGTTTTTTTTCTTTCACACTATAGCCTGTTGGAGAGTCTTACGACCTCCCAGGACCTTTTACGACCGGTTAGAGTCGTTTACGACCGGTGAGAATCAAATACGATCGGTTCAGAGTACTTACGACCAATTCCGAACGCTTCAATCTCCTCCGATCGCCTTTTCAACGTGGTCGTAAATTTACTGTAGCAATTTACGACCGCTCCGCGATATTGCTGCCGCTGCCTTCCTTCAGCCGCTCAAGATACCGTGATCGAAATCTTCTACGATCACGCAGTGATGCTGGCGATCACTGTTCACCGTGGTCGAACACCTGTACGACCACGTTCACTTCCTTCAACGTGATCGGAGTTGCTTCCGATCACGTACTGGCCTTCTCGGTGTAGTCGTAGCTCGTTACGACCACCTTCGCTTCCTTACGACCACCTACACCGTGGTCGTAGCCTTCCCTGCCTTTACGACCACGCTCTGCACTCCTTCAACGTAGTCGAAGAATCACTGTTCCTTTGCCGTGATCGTAGCGCCTCTCGATCACGCCCGCAGGAACTTCGCCGTGGTCGTAACTCCTCCCGATCACGCTTGCGGTGATCGTGAGTCCTTCCGACCACGCCTTGCACAATCACACGACAAAACAAAGCTTTGTGTGTTTCCCTCTTTTTGGTATTTTCTCAATGGCTTGGTACATCTTTGGTTACATGTCTACCCCTTCTTTTATACCCAACTCTACGACTCCTACTCGGATTCCGATTAGGAATACAAAACCTATTCCGACTCCGACTTCTAATTCCTACTTAAACTCAACTTCGATTACAAACCCGACTCCGATACGACTTCTAAAACATGATTATTTCCAACATAGCCTCGCTACCACCATCGGAAGTGCAGCAAGCATGCGAAATCACTGCAACAAAAATATTGCAGCATGAAGAAGTATTGTAGCCAAGTACTGTAGCATACACGAATACTGTAGTAGAGCTACTGTAGCATTTGGTGCTAGTGTTGATTGGCGCATGCATTGGCGATGGTCTGCTTCAGTGCCTGCGTGTGGGGAAAATTTGGCATAGGGATGAAACAACAGCACATGGCGATGGCCCACTGGATGCGGGCGACGTGAGCTATGGCACGGGCGAGGTGGCGAGTTGGCACACAACAGGTGGCGAGTGGTGGTTGAGTGCTTCTGGCGACTGCTCATGGATGGCAATGCCTGGCGTGCGCAGGCAATGGAATTTCTAACTGAGTCTTGGTGTGGGTAGATGATGGCGCAAGATGAGTGAAAATAGGAAAAGGTTCTAGGGTTTTCTAATTTTTCCAATCCCATGACCCCTTTTATCATGGTACGAGTCTGACTCAATCTCTAATTCCCTCATGTGACCCGTTCTAGGAAACAACTCCTTTCTAAAAATTCCAAGGCATCCTAATTTCATGTACGCATAAGTCCTTAAGAGGGCTATTTCCAAAATATTACATTCTACCCCCCATAACAAAATTCGACCTTGAATTCTACACCTCAAGATTCTACCTGCTACTTTAACTCTCCAACTCATACCTACGATAGATACTTGGGATGCATAAACACTCTGCCTCGAAGCAAATAGATTGAAGTGCACAAGACATCTCAAGTCCCCACAATACTTTTGTGCACAATCGAAAGCACCATGTCCTTCAACATCTCCATGCCTCAAGCAAAGAGTTACTCATGCCCCCTTGATAAGGAAACCCACTTCTAAAAACACTCTACTTTGAAATCAACCATTCTTGGAAGAGAATAACATGTGACACAGCGAGATCAATACAATTTGCATGGAGCAACCCTTTGGCAAAAGAAGCAAAATGAACTTGTTCTGAAAACGAAGGACTCACAATGAAAACCCTCATCTTCCAAATAAACCATTGCAATAAAGACCACATAAGCCAAAGGTGAAACTACTTAAATTCTCAAATCAATAGCTTTTTTCTTACAAGGAAATGACCTCAAATTGCAATATAAAACCAACTCACTTCGCCAATAAACATTCGATATAAACACATAAAATAGTCAAGAACCGGATGAGTGGCTCATTACCCTAGCAAAACACACTCCACTCAACTTTAAGGAATAAAAATTAGTCTTAAACCATGGGATTCCAAATCCTCACAAGCCACACTACTTAGTTCTCTTAACTTGGCAACCTCTAGATTACGCACAATCCTAAAGCAACCACACCAATCTACAAAAGCTCTACTAATCCACAAAATGATCTAATCAACTCCTCTACAAAAGAAATATATGTGCGGATAATTTCAAGTGAACTAAATTATAGGTTGGATAATCACCTTGAGGAACCTGGCGCACGCACATACACCATGCCCAAATGAATCTGACCAACGATTATCACAATTCCCAGAGTCATGTTGTTCTCCTACTTCCACACATAATGTGGTCAATTATAATTCTAGACTAAAGCACAAAATCAAATTCCATCTCTTACCTATAGATTGGGACAACCTTCTATCGAGATTGTAACCATAAATAATCTAGAAATTCTCAGTCTCGAAAACCACCAAAGTATTTATCCATTACTCTTAGTAACTCCAACGTCAACGACTCCTACAATCTAGTTTTGATGTAACTAGTAGGGAAATCCTCAAATCTGTTGACTAACAAATTTTGGCAATCCAAATAGACTCAATCATTAAAACACCATTAGCTAAATACAATCTTCACCAACCAATTTTTTGAAAAATTCTAACTTTAAGAGAGATACTCACTAAAAATCAAATCACATCGTATAATAATTCAGCAATCCTCATCATTCAAGTAATTACCATATCGATTAATTACTTCACCAATATTAAAATATCATTAAACAACACCATCCAATTTGTCTACCAGATCCAGCAATTTTACACAATCACAACCTTCTACCGAATGGATCAAAATTCTGAACTTTTGATAACCCCAAATAATCCATAATATGTACAAACATATCATTATTCACTGTTTAGTAGAAATTCTACTAGCAACTACAATATGACCAATTTGCTTCAAGATAACCATTGTATGAAATCAATTTCTCTAAGAGTTATGGTATAACAACAAATCATCCCCCTATACACTTCAAATAACTTGGTACTCCATGCCTTATAAGATGGTATACTTGGTTACTACTTGACAGTTGCCACTATAAATCCTAAAGGCTTTACAACACAAATTAGCTATTTCCTTTACAACAAGAAGATAAGAGGCAATAAAAACAAGTTTAGAAGACTAGAAGAACTGGCAGAAAGAAAAACCTCAAGGAAATAATTAAATATCAAGGCATATCTCTTTTTTTAAAGATGAAATTTTGTAAACCTCTTATAAACCATGGGAATTCTCCAACACTTTACTAAAGTTACTTTCGATGCAAAATAGAATAGGATACAACTTCCTCATAAGTCATAAAGTCCAAAAGCTCATAGGTTCCAAAAAAACTCCAAAATAATTCATTTAGATAATACTTTGAAAGACGATCAAATTCTTCCCCTTTCAAAAGAATTAACACTATCCTCAACATGCCTTACCAACATGCTTGATGTCATCAATTTACTAAAACTCTTAACAAATATCATTAGAATCTACCACTTCCTCATAAAACTCACCAGAATTCACTGAATGGCTTCATACTATTTTATCATCTCACCCTCAAATCGAAAGTCCACCCAAACTTCATAACATTATTATAATAACCACTTTACTCTAGAAGATATCTAGTGCATAAATCAAAATGTTCTACTAAATTTCTGTTATGAACCAATAACTATCATCTAGCACTTTCACAAGTACACAAATATGAGACACTTATTAAAATCTAACAATTCGACTCTCTAGTGATTCTTAACATCAAATCCTAGCACATAATAATTGCACTCCAATAATTTTTTTGTTAACAATTGGCTTTGTCGTGAAATCTAATTACTATCCCACTTCTATTTGCAATCGCATGGACATGTGCAATCACAATTCAACTATTCCAACATGCATAATCCCACTAAAACTTCAACACTCATAATCTTATATCAATTAAAGTCTCTCATGACACTACAATAAATTTTATCCTATCACTCTAGCTAGAATAACCATCCAAAACTCCTCCCATATAAATTCCATATCCACTTATATTCATAAATTTCAAGCCCTTTGTACACAATTTTAACAATTAATCATATTAAGAAATAAATCTAGCAATTTATTATGGTCACTAAATATCCATATAAGAGACATTTCTATGAGTAATATCCACCAAAGCAATAATTCAACATCTTCCTAACTTATTCATCTCAAACAATTAGATTAATCCATTGAGACCCAAATAATTCAATGTATCCAATAAAATTTGGCAAATTAAATAATATTAATGATCGCCCATCAATACCTCACTCTCCTTTATAATCCATGTATTCCTATTAGGAATGAGTATACTCTTAGTCACTATTCACCGTGTATCTACTCTAAGGCATCATCAAATTTAATATATATCTCTTCGAAAGATGTTATTTGAAATCAATTGTACACCATGTCATCTACAACATTTGGCATCCCATACCTTATCACCTAATTCCTATGATTACCACAGCTCATCCAAACATCGAAAAGACATCTCAAAAGGATTTAAATACTCTTCTTCATAAATGGACATTTAACTTCAATCACTCAAAAATATTTAAAAAGAACCACAAAGGTTTAAACTTTCCTCAGGATAATGAACTTGCAAAAGACATTTTTCATTACCCACAACATCAAGTAAGTAAACAAATTATAATCCCCAATAAAATGGCAAAACTTCCATAAAAAAGATGACCTTGCAACTCAACAACTTTCATAAGTACCAAAAATTCGTAGCATTTGGAAAACATCAATTTCTTCATGAAATCGAAATGGTGAATGAAAACACATTACCTACACTATCAATAACCCACAATAAAACTCATGGAAAGAATATTACTCACTAATCCAACAAAGACGACCAATAGAAACTTATCCCTGATCATTTGTAACCAAGGTTATCCAAGAAAATCCCATCGTTAATCATACACCACACATGATGGCACAGTCTGGCCATGCCCACAGCCACAACCACGTCCTCTATCCCTTGGCATCCCTATTCAACTCAATTAACTAATTATCCAATACAAACATAGGCAACAACTCATCACATTTATAAACAACTAAATAAGCCAACGTAAGCGTGAATGCAATGCATGACCCAATCCCATCCTATTGTGTACTAGTGTGTCAAATTTATGTTTAAATTAATTATCTTAAGTCAAAATTCAGCATTAAGTTTTCTAAGTTATTTTATTATTAGGATTATTAGTTTCATCAAATTACCAAGCCTATGTTAAATTTAGTTGATTAATCAAGTATAGCACCCTAGCTTAACAAAATCCCAAGATATCACTTACAACTACTACCGCTACCAATTTTAACTAATAAGTAGGTATTACTATCAACTAGATTTCAAAAATAAACATGCAACTTGACAGTAAACATATATTTCAGTAATACTATAAACCATAAACTGACCTAGATATGAACCAATAAATACCAAGACAAAACATAACCAAGACTAAATTGAGTAAAGCATTAAACAACAACATTATAAACTATAAAGACTAAGGGAAACCATAAATTGTCTAACAATCATATGAAAAATACTAAATTTTTCATAGCCATAAGTGATAAGTTGCTTTGTGAAGTGAAGAACTACAATGTGCAATGTTCCATGTTCTACTTCCCCTAATGCATGTCGCCTACAACGTTCACCTAAAACAATAAATAAGTAAGGGTGAGTCCACGACTTAGCAAGTACAAAGTAGAACAATAAGCGAGGTATCATCTTATTAGCAATTTATAATCATTTATCATAACTTAGTTTCTCATATTCATTCTCATCCATTTCCATTCACATATCTCATTATCTCAAATCACTTTTCACTTTTCTTGAATGCTATGCAAAACTCATGCACATGTCTCAACTCTTTTTTTTATATATGCTGGTATAGCTCAGTATTCACCCATCGATGACACACCCTCGCTCTATCCTTTTTCATAAAAGGTCACCCTATCATTTTTCATATAGGGTATCATCTCCACTACTGTGGAGTGCCTACTGAAGTAGGTCTTTGCAACTCGAACTCTCGCCTTGTCCCTTTTCATACAGGGTCTCACCTCCACCCCCGTGGAATGTCTATAGAAGTAGGTTTTTGCAACACTGATGCTCACATGCAATACCATGTTTATCTAACTAGTAGCATTAAACAATTAACAACACATCATTTTAGCCATAAACAACATCATCATAATTCCACCACAAGCATCATCATTCTACCATAAACTTGTGAGCATTCTAAAAACAAGTCAATTCATGTGAATCATAATGGTAAGTATTTATTTAAGCATATCAACAAGTTTTAAATACCCAAATAATATTCTACTATGCACTTGCCTCTTTAGTTGCGATGATTGGTTTGATTAGGGGGAGATTCATGTTTTTGCCACTCTTAAGATTGATCAATTACCCCTGTCACTTACATGTGGGGCCGCCTGAGTCACTGACGATGGACCAGGGTGGCAAATATGATGCCACTCACCTCATATGGGTGGCAAAAAGTTAAATTATCCTTGATTAGGAGATGACAATACACTTGGCTATACTCCTCCCAAGCAAAGAACGGCAAGCCCACAATCTCTCTCTTAATTTTTCTTCTCTCCCCTCCTAATCTTTTCCACCGCTGCCCTTCTCTTATCCTTGATTTCTCTCTTTTTTGTTTTGCACTATAGCCTTGCAACCACCGTCGGTAGTGCATCAAGCACGCGAAATCACTGTAGCAGAAATACTGCAGCACGCAGAAGCACTGTAGCATGCATGAATACTGTAGCAGAGCCATTGTAGCCTTTAGTGTGGCGTTTGCGATGGTTTGCTGGGCACGAGCAAGGTGGCGAGCAGTAGGTGGCGGGCAGTGGCCTAGTGCTGCTAGTGACTACTCATGGATGGCAACGCCTGGCGTGTGCAGATGATGGAATTTTGAACTGAGTTCTGGCATGGGTAGATGACAGTGCAAGATGAGAAAAATTGGAAAAAGGTTTCTAGGGTTTTCTAGGTTTTGGTTTTTCCTCTCTCCACGACCCTTTTATTAGGGTACTAGTTAGACTCAATCTCTAACTCCCTGATACGACTTGTTCCAGGAAACAACTCCTCTCTAAAAATTTCAAGGCATCACATTTTTACGTACTTCTTTTTTTCTATTTACGTACAAGTCCTTAAGAGGGCTATTTCTGGAATATTACATCTTTGGTCTCAGACCAGTTTAGAAGTGTCCTATATTTCCTTCCGTATAAGGCTTCAAAATGTGATATTTGCAAGCTTACTTGGTACCTATTATTATAGAAAAACTCGACATACATTAGACACTTTCCCAACTCAGACTGTAAATCAAATGTCAAGTTCAATGATCCCCAATTTATTACCACAAGCAATTCACCAAAAAATTATGATCTCGTGACAATTCTAATTTCTAACTCCAACCCATCATATCCGAAATTAGTTCACAAACTCTTGGATATACTGATCAAAATATCACTAGTGCAATTCTAAGAAATACTCCATTATCATTTATTCAATACACGATATGCACTGTAGGAATCAAATTTGAACATCCTTCAAACATATGCTCAATATTAACCATACACATGCTTATAACTCACCCTTATAGTCCCACTGATTTCAAATATAATTCACATCCCAACCATCATATAACACCCTGGCTTAATAAAAGCACAAAATGTCACCCAAACCTACAACAACTACAAATTTAAACCATTAATTCAATATTAACAATAGATATACTTAAGTAACTTCTCAACAAACCATGAACATATAAATTTCAGCCATATGGAAATCAGTAAATGACACTAAGATGAACCAACTGGCAATAATATGAATCAATAATAAATGCAATTAAAAAACCTAACAAGTAGCAACTAGATAAAACCATTAAGTGCTAAAGGGAACTCATTATTCATCTAAGGAATTCATGGATAGCAAGATCTATTTCTAGTAATAAAAAATGATCACTAAGTGGCAAAAGAGCTATTAAGTGCAATGTCAACTTGTGCTACTTCCCACCCATATATGTCATCAACAACAAAGTAATGGTGAGTTCACGACTCAACAAATACAAAGTAGAATAATAAATGAGGTGTCACCATATTAACAATTCATACTCATTTATCATTAAGTCAATTTCACATATTCATTTTCATCAGTTTCCATTCATATATCTCATTATCTCAATTCACTTTTCACTTTCCATAAATGCAATGTCATGTTCATGCAATGTAACACCCATTGATATTCACTCTGGCCTACACTCTTTTGTGTGGAGACAAATTGCCCATCCTTTTTTATACGGTGACCTCACTGCCCATATCTTACATATGGAGACCTCATCCCACTCCCGTGGGTCTCATATTTCTATCATGAATGCTCAACATGTAATGCAATAATTATATTTTTCTTTAGTTCATTTTCAATATTAAACAAGTGATATAATCATTATGCCACCATAATTCTTGTCATCATTATCATCTTATCATAAGCATGAGAGCAATATAAAGTAGGCATGTTCATATGAATAGTTAGGGTAAGGATTCATTTAATCACAATTTCAAGCACTTGAATACTATTCTAAAATGCACTTGCCTTTTTAGTTGTTATGACCAGTTTGATTAGGAGATGACAACATACCCGACGTTACTCCTTCTACAGCAATTACCCATCCTCAATACGGGACACAGAAATACAAGGTAACAAATAAATGATAATGCTCCTACACGCTTTCCAAATCCGCAACTTTCTCCTTTTACTGGACAATTAACCCCACTCTCTTGACACAAAAAAATATCATAACTTTCAATTCTCATAACAAAATATAGCAAATCATACCTGTTCTAGAATCTATACAAAATTTTATACAATTTCCTAGTTGGTCAAATATCCAAATTAAATAATCTAAACCCCTGTTTTTAACCCAGAAGATAGATTTCTCATCTTCTAGACATCAGAATTAGCAATTCCATATCATTTAATATACACATGCAAATACATTGAAATATGATATTTTAAGAAACTACAGGAAATTATCTACCACTTTCTAGTTATACAAAAAATTTAGTTCTGCCATTAAATTAGTCAAATTAATAATTTTCCATAACTACGTTCAGCAGCAACCCGGTTCTGGATAGCAGTCTTTCAAAATTTATAACTTCTATTCTACTTATCCAACATTCATGTTATTAGACTCTATGGAAAGAGAATACAATTGTCTACAACTCTCTAGTTACTGACTATACCTAATTCAATCTTCTTAATGGCTTAAACCATAAAAACCGTAGCATCACTCGATTGTAATGACTTGCAAGACAGCAGACTTACAAAGATCATATCTTACAATCTAACCAATATAATGTAGTGACATTAAGCTTGTTGGAAATATTACATATTTATCTACAACTCTTTAGTACACCAACTCTCCAAATTGAGCTTTCAAGTCCATCAAAAATTGTTTAGATCTAAACTACACAAAACCAGAAAAACCTAGTAGTCCTAAATGAGAATTAACATGATCCACGGGGCTAGTCACACCCTAATTACCAGGTTAATTCATACAAAAGTTTTTCTACAGGACATAGTGAAAGTATAAGAGCATTACCCATATATCAAAGAATATTTAATGAAGAAAACACACGAATTCCTCTCCTCCTTCACAATCTCCTCCTTGCCTCCCCATGTATCTCCTAGGGCGGCCATGGCCAAGCCCTAGGAAAAAGAAGAAGTCCTATAGAGGTGCATCCTACGGGGGAAGATGGCAACTGTCCATTAGGGGGAGAGAGGTAGCCCTAGGGAAATCTGGATACAACTTCTTATAGTGCAAGGCTTAGATGAGTTAGCCCATCCAGCCCTTATACCTCAAATTAATTATTAGAGTCAATTTTACTACTATTATTACTATTACTATTATTAGTCATATTTGTCATAGATTTAGGAACTAATTAGGGTTTAAGGTTATAAATAATTAGCCTACTAATATCCAATTAGACCCAAATAGCATCAAGTATTTAATTAATTCATAATTAGAATTTTTGGGGTATTACACATCAATGGTAACATCCACCAAAATTCACAACTACAAGTAATCCTCCAAGGTAAAATCATATGGCTAGATAGTCAACTCAATCCCCCTGCTCCCCCGGCTGCGCGCCGTGCAAGGGAGGAGGGGGAAGGCCGAGCCGGTGAGGAAGAGAAGGAGGTGTCGGTGTGGAGCGAGGGGAGGACGAGCCAGGAGCCGACGGAGCGAAGGAGAGACTTGGGCGCCGGCGTTGGAAAGAAAAGGGAGTGGTGGGGTGAGGAAGAAGAAGAGAAGAAAGAAGAGAAGTGCTGCCGACAGGGAAAAAAAAGAGGCCACGAAAGAGAGCCGGTCGGCTGAAAAAGGAAAGAAAAAAAAAGAGAAGAAGAGAGAAAGGAAAAAAAGGAAAAGTCTGATTGGCGGCCAGATTTGCCCGATCCGACGGAGAAACAGGAAGGCTATCCCGATTCGATCGCTCGGGCTAGGGTAACGCCTCGGAAACCCTCTCCATGTTTATTTTACCGAGTTAGGCATAGGTTGATATGTCGATAATTAAAATTGATACATACGATCATTTAATTGTTGTTATTAATATAACTGCCTGAACGACGAAATCGGTACTGCCACAATTGATCTGGTCGATCTGTGGCAGAAAAGGGGAAGGAGAGCATAATTTGAGGTTAAACAGTATAACTGATTAAAGTGAGATTAAGCGTGTGGAAATTGATCGGCGAGTATAAATAGTGAGATCGCTAAATTTATAGACTGGTTAAGTATCGAGTCAATGAGAGGTTGATCGGTAGGACAGGATTGGGTTATGTCGATTGAACGTTAGAGCGATATCATTTGCTCATATGTATTGCATGAGTGTTGAATATTTGAGATGATTAATGCTTGTTCAGGTGGCGGTTCGAGTCTGGTGCCGTCCACGCACCGTCCGCCAGGTTAACAGGCAAGTGCAGGGTAGAACAGTAAATTGTGGTGAATGTTTGTCATTTGGATTTCCATGCTATGATTTACAGTAGTTACGAGATGTATATGAATTGTGCTAATCATACCTGGATGAGTACCGCTTATGATTAGACATCCATATTTAAAGCATATTGCATCATGCAAATGCATAAGAGCCAGGCCGATGAGAAAGTCATGACTAGTCCGGAGTGCTCTTGAATAAGAGCAAGGTCGATCAGAAAGTCAAGTGACTATTCCGGAGTGCTCTGGAGTAAGACCTACAGAGGTAGGCAATTGAGTGGTCCATCGACGGGTGGACGCTCCGCTATACCGGTATCAGCTACAGTTATAGGTGCATTACAGATGCATTGCATTGCATTTACAGGAAAAGAACAGGCGACAGGAAACCCGGAGGTTCTGGGTTACAGCGCTTAAATGTGATTTGGTGGTTACCGATGCATTACAGATGCATTGCACGAAAGTGACAGAGAGTGATACAGATTACAGATACAGAGTTGATGTACAGGTTACAGTTACAGGGTTGATTTACAGTTTACAGTACAGAATTAATTTACAATTTACAGTCATAAAGTGGATTTACAGCTTACAGTTCGTGAAACTGATTGAATTGCTAAAGTGATGTTACTGTTTTATCGTGTGCTTGCTGAGTCTTCGGACTCACCCTTGCTTTATTGTTGTTTTTAGGTGAAGGAAGACGACATGCATGGGCGGGAGTAGCGTATCATTCGCGTATCACAATAATTCACAAATCATCTACAGCTGACATATTTACTCTTGGATAGTCTAAGTGCCTTTCTAGTAATTATCAAAGTTATATGTCTGCTGCGCTTAGTGTCAAGTGTACCGTCTTTTGTCATCTGGTTGCTATTTAAATAAAGTAATTGCTTCGCAAGACCAGCGGCAAAAGTTGAAGTTGGTAGCATTATAGTGTAGGCGGTAGCACTTTGGGCTCAGGAAGGAGCCGGGGTGTTACAGTTGGTATCAGAGCGGGCATTAGGTCCATGGTGGAAAAAAATGTAACATCCCAAAATTTGGCTTTTTGGAAAAAAAATTAAATTCAAATTAACTATTTTAAAGTAATTGGATTTTACTTGGCTTTTATTTGATTTTCTGGGTTTTTTCACAATTTAAAGCACGAAAATGTATTTTAAATATTTTATTAAAGCCAAAAAGGAAAAATTATATTTTTGCTAGCCTTTCCTAAATTTTTTAAATAATATTTGAGAATTTTCTGAAATTTAAAATCAATTTTCAAAGTTAAAAAATATTTTATAAAATTATTAAAATGCAAATCTGAAATTGAAAATATTTTTAATAAGTCTAAAATGCTTCCAGGAATATTCTATGATTTTTCTGGAATTTTTAGACATTAAATATTAATTTTTCAAGCTTTTATAAAGTTTCTAGTAATTGCTGAAATTTATTCCAAAAATAAAAATCAAATAAATCCTAGCCCGCCATGTGTCGCTCTCAGATTAAATCAACCTCTCTCCACGTTTTAATCCTAGCCACACATTACAACTTACCCCTTCATAAAATCCAAAGGCCCTCATCCACCCACTTGCCACGTGTCGCGCATCCGACGGCCCGTACCCCTTCACTAACTCTTACTCTCTATGACACATGGGACCCATATGTCATATCCTTCTTCAACCTCACCTTCTTTCTCCTCCCACCCTCTCTCTCCTCCACCATTAATACCGAATTTTGAGCTTTAAAATCCCGTGTTTCTCCCTCATAAAATCCCGATTAAATCGTGGAAACGGAAGCCCCAATCAATTCCTCCATTCCTCCGGCCGTTTCCCCTCAAATTAAGTCCCCTAATTGCGGGAGTAATAACTCCGGCGAGCTTCACCATTTTCGGCCGCCCCTCCTCCCCTTGCCTATAAATACCGCCCTCCCCTCGGCATCCCTCACCACCGCCTTCCACCGCCCCTTTCCTCCTCTTCCCGGCCGCCCCCCGGCGTCTCACCGCCGCCGCCTCCAAAAACCGCCGCCGCCATCTTCTAGCGCCGCCGCCGGCCGCCCGCCTCCCGTCGCCGCCTCCGGTGAGTGCGCCGCCGCCCCTCCTCTCCCCGCCGCCGCTCGCCGCCATCTTCTAGCGCCGCCGCCGGCCGTGCGCCTCCCCGTGCTGCCCGTGCGCGCGGCCCGCGTGGCCCGCGTGGCCTCCACGTTGGCCGGTCCCGCGCCATGTGGCCGCCACCTCGCGCCGCGTGGCGCCATGTGGCCGGTGTGCCACGTCGGCGAACCCCGTGGTCCGTGGATCCGGTTCACGGTAGACCGGGCCCACCGGTCATTCAAATAATTTTTCCCACTCAGAAAATTTGAAATTTGATGACGTCATAAATAGCATTTTTCAGTGCAAAAATAATTCCCGAAAGTCGGCTTTTTCCTTTTTCCCTCCTTTAAATCTTTCGGAAGCCATAACTTTCTCATTTTAACTCCGATTTGAGCCGTTCAAATTCCTAAATTTTTCTAAAATCCTAAGCTATCCATTTATGAATTTTTGAATTTTTGAATTTTTGAATTTTTAAATTTTTCGGAAGCCATATCTTTTTGAATTTTTGAATTTTATTTAAATTTTGTTTGATTTTATTTGTTTTGCTTGTCTGTCTTTTCGCGCGTAGATTCCGCCGTCGCCGAGGAATTCGTCGAGTCGCAGCAAGAAGACCCAATTAGCGCTCAAGAAGGCAAGTCTCCTTTGATCATCTTGAACCTATGATTTTGAAATGTTTTAATTATTTTAAATTATGTGCATTGCTATTTATATAAAATATTAGTTCAAATCTTTAGGTATTAGTTAATCCAACTTGTTATGCCCTCATTTGAAATTGAATGCCTTGTACTTTGTAACCCTAGAAATTCCTTTGTCTCAATAAGGAGAATACTGTTAAACCTTTGATAGATAATAGAATGGTAGTATAATGCTTAGTCATGCTACTTAATACCTTTGAAACCTTGAAACTGGGAAATTATGATAAACTTGTTTTTGCAAAGTTAGTGGTGATTGGAATTGCCACTGTTGTTTTAAAATAAAATAAAATGAAATGAGAAAGATGGTTTAGATTAGGGTGGATGGCTAGCTTGGGTTGGTGCAGGAAGCACGAGATCTTGTAAAGTGTATGTTCCACCCTAGTCAACTAAGGACCGACGCTTGTGTTTGTCCAGACTGAGCATTAACCGTACAACCACAAGTCTATATGGGTACGACCTAGCTGACTAACTTATGATAGTCTAGTTTAGGTGCCACCAGTGGAAAGTGGGTGCCAGGGATGGACTGGTTATTCACAGTGAGGGACAGGGATTTACTGTACTCATATGGCGCAAGAGGGGGCTTCGGTTCGGGCAGTTAGCCTACCTGCGGTGAAACCTCAGTGGGTGGTATCTAGCTAGATTAGAGTAAGGTAAAGGCTTTGTGATATTTTATCTGAGTCTCATGCCAAAGGAAGCGTGTTGACTTTTAGGATAAATTATCTCTTGTGGGTAAAGTTGTACAACCTCTGCAGAGTGTAAAACTATTCGAATAGCCGTGCCCACGGTCAAGGGCGGGCAAGGAATGCATTCGCATGGTAGATTTCTGGTTTTGTTTTAAAATCAAAAGTTTTGTATTCCGAGAGTGGAGGGAACTCTCGGAAGGGTATCCTAGCAGTTGGAGCCAGAGAGGGTGGATGTAACCCGCAGTATTAAACTTGTTCAAGTTGTTTAAGCTAGTGTTGGTAGATGGAACCTTCACTATAGAATTATTGATAGTTTCTGTTAAAACATTTACTTCATTAAATGGTTGCCTTCGAAAATAATTAGTAGTAATTGAAATTTTAAAATATGGCTTTGTGCAAAAGAACCATATAGCCTTCCTTTGTCAAGCCTTGCATCTATGCATTTTTCCCAAGACTTGCGGAGTACTTTATGTACTCACATGCTACACTCAAAAATAATATTCAGAAGAGTATGAAGCTCAAGAAGGCGACTACGACTTCTTCGCGGGTGGATTCGACGAAGGATTTCAGGAATTCTAGGTCGCGCTTCCCCAGTCAATTGCCTGTGGCGTATTGATGGGTCTTCACCGAGTTAATCTTTTGCTTCCGCTGTGTTTCGTGTGTGCGAGGTCTTGAAACCCCAATTGTAATAATGAGACCTTTCGGTTTGTACTCTTTAATATTGTAATAAAGCGTTGCTGGTTATGTATTCATTTATGTTTAACTGTGTGCACTAGCTTTGATCTGGGACTAGTGCAGTAATACACAGAGGGTCCGGGTTTGGAAATCCGGGGTCCCGACAAAAAACCTTGGGCCTAATGGTTAAATTAAAACTTGACACACATGGGTGCACAGTAGGACAGGATTGGGTTAAGCATTGCATTTTTGTTTTCATTAGTCATGTTGATTTGCAATGCTTTGAGGCTGATGCTTGCGAGTTGATGCCAAGCATTTGAATTTGTTGCTTGTGTGTCCGACGGGACCTTGCTGTAATTGTGTCGCGTACTGATGCAATAGAGACCGAGACCGTGACCACGGGAGAGGCCTGGTCATGTTGCCATTTGTGACAATGAGGTAGTGTTGCTTTGTTTCAGTTTTGGGAAATTGCTTCCCTTTGGTTAACAACTCATTGAGTTGTATGGAAATACCCGATAGTGGGGAGTGCTCCATGCAAGTCTGGTATTCGGGGGAATTTTGATTATATGAATGATTGGAGTGACTTGCATGTTGAGATCAATGTTTTGGAGAAGGCAATATCCAATAGTGGTTGAATATTTGGTTAGGCGTAGGTGGGATATGGTGGTTAAAGTAACAGGCTGCTAGAGCATGGGATTCTAAGTTGTGAGAATCCAGGAGAGAAATTAACTTTAATTATGTTTGTGGGATTGACGTTGATTTGAATCCAATGGGGATTTAGTAGTTATATAAGAAGTAGCGGCGTAAGGCAGATCTATTTCTGCTTAATAGTTGGATTTGAATTATTGGTTTTACTTGGGTCCCAATTGATAAACCTAGCCTTGCAATCTAGACTGGCTAAAAAGTGTGTTAATCTATTGTCTTGGTGGAAAATCTCTCATGGAGGTATCCTTTCAATCGGCAATAGGCGAGTGACCCTAAACTTAAGTTTACCAAGTTCACACCGTGATTGATTATTATAATCACGACCGATGTCTTGGCAGGCTCAAATAGTTGTAATGTTAGAACTATTGGGATTGGTTGAGAGGATAAGAATGGGGATCTTGATATCAGATAAATCTCCCAACTAAATTTGATGGAGAAGAATTATTGTACAGTTGAGGGATACTCAAATTCTGAGGGATCAAGCTAATAATGATCTAGTGAGATTTGGTGGCAATATTTAAGCATGAGTGGGTGGAGTTGCCACCGCATTTTGTAGGAAATCATGTGCACGCTTACGGAAGTAGAACAAACGGATTATATGCTTAAGAGCAACTGTGGTTTATGGAAGTACATATGATGTGTGCTAAAATCCGGGTGATTGATCATCCTTAAAGTTGAGCTGTGGAGATTAGTTAGCGCCTTGGAATTAGGTACTTATGGGTTATTTATTGATAGTGGATCTTTTGATCAAAGAGCTTTGATCACATCTTGTGGTATGCGTACTTGATAGTTGTTATGATTGTATTGTTTTGTACAGTAAGGTGGCAGTGTTTGATGAATTATAGAGTAAATATAGAGGAAATAAAGTATCCGATGAGCCGTGGAAAGGTTCAAGATGGGATACTAAAAGTCAATGACTTATGTATTAGCGAATTGACATTTGCTAATCTGTGTAAGCAATACAAGAGGTACTTGCTTGTCATTGTTATGGGGAAAAGAATTTTAATTGAATTCCATGTTGGTATCTAGAAGAAATGCTCTATGTTTTGATGTGCATTAGCATTTGGAGTTCATGACTTCGAAGGTCATGTTAAGTTTCTAATAATGATGAATGCTTGGAGGTACGGTAAGAGATCCGTATGACTCACAGATTGATTTATGTGCATGTGTCATGAGTGCTACATGACTTTCCTCACTTCTGCATATGAGATTTCCCGGACTAGTGGTCCGTGGCGCTCCCGAACGCGTAAGTTTCGGGCATACCTAGGAACGAAGTCCTAGGCGTACTCAGGAATGAGTCCTGAGCGTTTCTCAAATATGTAATTTCGGTTGTCTTGAATTGGGAGTCTAAAGTGGGCCCGGGCGCGTCAACTAGGGTCATGTAAGATTTGGATTTTTGTTGCATCTCCCTGTTCCTTGGTGTTATTTGTCTATTGTATATGGCTAATAGAAAACGAGTTGATCTAATGCCATAATTCGGGTGAGAAATTAATTAGGGATAAAAATCGGCCTTAAAGGCAAAGCCGATTGCGTTATCATAACTAGTAGCGTCTATGGGAGATAATGGTGACTGATGTCACATTTGAGCTGGTAAACCATGGTAGCGATGAGAGTATGATATTTTGGTGAAAGAGCTTCCCTGACCTATGACCTATGTTTTGAGGTAATCATCACTAGGTGTTAATGTTTTAGATTGCCTGATTCCCATAACATAGATCGAGGATGATAATGTTATCGGAGTTATTGGGGGAATATTGGAAACCTTGGTTTATGAGCCTCATATTTGTTGATAGCTAGTGGAGGCTAAAAGATTGAGGAAAAAAATTGAAGTAGAGCAATTAGAGAGTTTAGTTATCAGATGTTACCAGATCTTGAATAGAGCTTACCTCATTTTGTGGATATGAGGAATTGAGTACAGATGGGTGATTTTTATGTTCACTGTGTTCGGTGATCATTGACTGAGGAAATAGTTAGAGAAATGAATCATTTCATGAGATGAAGTTGACCATTGATGGAGTTCATCGTGGTGTAAATAGAGCATGAGTTGAAACCCTATCGAATTAATAGAATCGAATACAGATTTTGATAGGACAGGTGAGGTTACCTATCGACAGCATGTCATTGGTGTAGGAGGTTTGCTTGAGTACTTTGCGAGACACGTACTAAAGCATCCCCAGATTCGTGTGAATCTTGCTCCAGGATTGAATTGGTTTTGTAACTCATAGGTCGGTGTTGGAAGGATGAATTGTCGCATGGTATATGCGGCATAAAGTTGTTTGTTAGGATGAGAATTGATGTCATGTTCGGTTTTCACTCTGAGTGGATCTATTGTGATGAAATGATTTCCTGTGGGGAAGTGAATTCCCAATTATTTTAGAAGAAAGGTTGTTATTGGTGGATGAAGAGATTGATCCTATGATTGGATTACCTTTATAAAAGACTTTGCTTTGTAAAGCGAGTCGGGTTTATGAGGGTTATGTGATATTTCTCGCATGAAAGAGAAGAGCTCTCTTTGTTGCGAACAAAAGTAGCGTTATCTCTTTTGTGCAAGCGATGAAAGTGATTTTCGTGGAGGATTGATGATTTCGTCATGCCGAGGCATGAGACGTTAAAGATTCCTAAGGTAGTGGTCGTGTTAGACCAGACGTAGGATGACGTGAGAATTGAGTCTACGTGTGTGAGATAGTGAGATTACGTGGTGTGCCCAAGACGATAATTTCGGACAGAGATGCTAAATTTATCTCCAAGTTTTGGGAGAGCTTGCAAAGCGCTTTGGGCACAAAACTTCAGTTTAGCACTGCTTTCCACCCATAGACAGATGGGCAGTCTGAATGCACCATTCAAACACTAGAGGACAGGTTGAGGTCCTATGTTTTGTCATGGAAGTGTAGCTGGGAGGATGTGGTGGCACTCGTGGAGTTTGCCTATAACAACAGCTACCACTCCGGTGTTTGGGCTGCACCATTTGGGATTCTGTACAGGCGGAAGTGTAGATCGCCGCTCTGTTGGGATGTCGTAGGCAAAAAGGCAGTTTTGGGTCCAGATTGGGTCCAACAGACAGTGGAACGAGTGGCAAAGATTAGACAGAATCTGCTAGCTGCTCATAGTAGGCAGAAGAGCTATGCGGATGTTAGAAGGCGAGACTTAGAGTTCGAGGTGGGGGATCGGGTGCTCTTGAGAGTATCTCCCACTAAAGGAATTGTGAGATTTGATATCAAAGGGAACCTTAGCCCATGATATATTAGGCCATTTCCGATTCAGGCACGAATTGGAAAGACGACATATCGTTTGGGTCTTCCCGAGTCTATGCGAGGAGTTCATAATGTGTTTCGTGTGTCTATGTTGAGAAAGTACTTAAGGGATCCGAAACATGAGATTGTTCTAGAACCATTGCCCCTTAAGCAAGACCTCACCTTCGAGTCTCGTCCAGTTCGGATTCTGAAGGAAGCGGAGAGAGGGTTGAGGCACAGAATGTTAAAGTATGTTAAAGTCCTATGGTCGCATCAGACTGAGCGAGAAGCGACATGGGAATTGGAATCTCGCATGTGCGAGAAGTACCCAGAGTTGTTCTCTACGGGTACGCGTTATAGTTAATTTATGTTTGACTTAGTTGTTTGCTTTCGAACAGATTATCGAGTTACAGAATTCGGGGTCGAATTCTATTAAGGGGGGTAGAATGTAATATCTCGGCCCAGCCCAGCCCAGCCCGACCCATCTCACAGGTATATATGACCGAGAGAGAGAGATAGAGGGAGAAGCCAAACCAGACTTTTGCTCCTCCTTCGCGTGCGTTCTCGGTTGATTCCACCTTTCCTCCGTGCTCTCCCGATTGCCGCTGCTTCTCTAGCGCCCGCTACCGCTCTTTGCTCTTGCGCCGGCTGTCCCGTCCACGCTTCCCCCAGCTACTGTTGCCGTCGCCGCCGCTCGCCAGCCCCGGCGCAGCCGTTGCTGCGCCTCGCCGCCCCGCTCCTGCTCGTTGCCGCCGCTGCTCGTGCGAGCCGCTGCCGCTCGCGCGCGCGCAATCGTCACCGCCGTCGCCTAGTGGTGCGCCGCTGTTGCTGCGCCACCGCCCTCAGCTCGCGTGCACGCTGCCGCCGCTCCCTGGCCTCGCCCCGCCCTCGGCGCCCTCTGCCGCACGCGCTCACCGCTGCCCATGCTCCCCCGGCTGCGCGCCATGCAAGGGAGGAGGGGGAAGGCCGAGCCGGTGAGGAAGAGAGGGAGGTGTCGGCGTGGAGCGAGGGGAGGACGAGCCAGGAGCCGGCGGAGCGAAGGAGAGACTTGAGCGCCGGTGTTGGAAAGAAAAGGGAGTGGTGGGGTGAGGAAGAAGAAGAGAAGGAAGAAGAGAAGTGCTGCCGACAAGGAAAAAAAAGAGGCCATGAAAGAGAGCCGGTCGGCTGAAAAAGGAAAGAAAAAACAGAGAAGAAGAGAGAAAGGAAAAAAAGGAAAAGTCTGATTGGCGGCCAGATTTGCCCGATCCGACGGAGAAACAAGAAGGCTATCCCGATCTGATCGCTCGGGCTAGGGTAACGCCTCGGAAACCCTCTCCATGTTTATTTTACCGAGTCGGGCATAGGTTGATATGTCGATAATTAAAATTGATACGTACGATCATTTAATTGTCGTTATTAATATAACTGCCTGAATGACAAAATCGGTACTACCATAATTGATCTGGTCGATCTGTGGCAGAAGAGGGAGAAGGAGAGAATAATTTGAGGTTAAACAGTATAACTGATTAAAGTGAGATTAAGCGTGTGGAAATTGATCGGCAAGTATAAATAATGAGATCGCTAAATTTATAGACTGGTTAAGTATCGAGTCAATGAGAGGTTGACCGGTGGGACAGGATTGGGTTATGTCAATTGAACGTTAGAGCGATATCATTTGCTCATATGTATTGCATGAGTGTTGAATTGAGATGATTAATGCTTGTTCAGGTGGCGGTTCGAGTCTAGTGCCGTCCACGCACCGTCCGCCAGGTTAACAGGCAAGTGCAGGGTAGAACAGTAAATTGTGGTGAATGTTTGTCATTTGGATTTCCATGCTATGATTTACAGTAGTTACGAGATGTATATGAATTGTGCTAATCATACCTGGATGAGTACCGCTTATGATTAGACATCCATATTTAAAGTATATTGCATCATGCAAATGCATAAGAGCCAGGCCGGTGAGAAAGTCATGACTAGTCCGGAGTGCTCTTGAATAAGAGCAAGGTCGGTGAGAAAGTCAAGTGACTATTTCGGAGTGCTCTGGAGTAAGACCTACAGAGGTAGGCAATTGAGTTGTCCATCGACGGGTGGATGCTCCGCTATACCGGTATCAGCTACAGTTATAGGTGCATTATAGATGCATTGCATTGCATTTACAGGAAATGAACAGGCGACAGGAAACCCGGAGGTTCTGGGTTACAGGGCTTAAATGTGATTTGGTGGTTACCGATGCATTACGGATCATTGCATAGCATTGCATTACAGATGCATTGCACGAAAGTGACAGAGAGTGATACAGATTACAGATACAGAGTTGATGTACAGGTTACAGTTATAGGGTTGATTTACAGTTTACAGTACAGAATTAATTTACAATTTACAGTCATAAAGTGGATTTACAGCTTACAGTTCGTGAAACTGATTGAATTGCTAAAGTGATGTTACTGTTTTATCGTGTGCTTGCTGAGTCTTCGGACTCACCCTTGCTTTATTGTTGTTTTTAGGTGAAGGAAGACGACATGGATGGGCGGGAGTAGCGTATCATTCGCGTATCACAATAATTCACAAATTGTCTACAGCTGACATATTTACTCTTGGATAGTCTAAGTGCCTTTCTAGTAATTATCAAAGTTATATCTCTGCTGCGCTTAGTGTCAAGTGTACCGGCTTTTGTCGTCTGGTTGCTATTTAAATAAAATAATTGCTTCGCAAGACCAGCGGCAAAAGTTGAAGTTGGTAGCATTATAGTGTAGGTGGTAGCACTTTGGGCTCAGGAAGGAGCCGGGGTGTTACAAGGGCTCATCGGAAGCGAAGGTGAAGGGGACAAAATGGATTTGGTGGAAGGCACTTTCGCAGGGTGAAAGTAGAAAAAGGGAAGGCGGCTCTGCTGGGATGGTGTGTGGGTTGGAGTTGGGCTATAACAATGATGGGCCAGGCCAACAGGGGAACATTCAGCACACAGATGAAGATGAATTTAAATTTATTTTCTAATTGATTTAATCACTAAATTCAAGTTTTAATTTTTACCAACTCTAAAATTTATGCAAATTTTTGGAGAGGCACATTAGAATAATTAGAGCCCAAACAATTATGTATAGGATCTAGCCAAGTTTTAGTAAGTTTTACAAATTCATTTTTAGCTACTGAAAAATGGGAAACATTTTAAGAAAATGCTAAAAATTCTAAAAGAATTCCCAAAAATGCATACATGATGATTTTGGAAATAATCATATAGGTTTTGGAAATTTTGGGATGTTACATTCCTTTTCCATGCATGCTTTCATAGTTAGAGTCATGGAGAGCTATGCTATCGTCCCCTTCTTCCTCTCCGACAGAAGCGCCCATTCTAGGCCGCCGTATACACCCCATTCCAATGAACCTTGATCTTTATTTTTTGCATTGTTTCATGACGCTGAGTGCCAATTGTAGTTTTCCCTCATTCAAATTCCTTGTCCTATAGTGAGCCTTTGAAACCATGCATCTTCTTCATCTCCGGCCACCATCACCACTCTTGCCGATTTCTCCCTGTTCTAGTGAGTTTCGACCGATTCTTTTCATCTTTGCCATCCTCCACTTGCATGTAAGCTAATGCACACCTTTTCATAGCATTTCTGTTCTCGTGGTTCATTGTCACCATGAAGTTTCCACTACCACCCAGTTAGCCATTGTTCCACCACCTCTAATAGTCCTCGCTGTAACACCCCGACTCAACAATGAGCCCAGAATGTCACCACTACCTTTCACATTAATAAATTAAAATGTATGTAATAAAAATTTCAACAAAATATCTTAACGATGCTTCCACAAGACAATTACTTAAACCCAAGTATAATAGATAATGAAAGAACAAGGATAAACAATGGGCACTGTTGTAGGGGTGGCCCCCACCTAAACCCAGCAGGCCTGTTAGAAGGTTATAGGGCCCAAAATGGGACATGTGTAATGGCTTAAATACCCCTGACAGGGAGGTATCGATGTAAGGGCACAATTGTAAAAGCACAGCCCATATGAATATATATATAAGGGAAGGCTAGGAGAGAGGAGATCACTCTCTCCCAACTCTCCACTACCACATCTCTCTCTATTTGGTCTGTAACCACAACAGTTGGCGCCGTCCGTGGGGAGGACAGGAGCAAGCCTGAAATCCGAAGAAGGATGGCACCGAAAAAAGTTTCGTCGATGGCGGCGAAGGGAAAGAAGGCGGCTGGGTCGGAGCGTCGCGTGAGTACCAGGGCTTCGGCATCGGCTGTCGCAGGCGTGGGAGACGGCGCGGGCGCGGTGGATGCGGACGTTGACGCTCGCACTGCGACGACCAACCCCGCCACCGCCGCTACAACGACCAACCCCGCCGCTGCTACAACGACCAACCCCACCGACGCGACAGCGACCAACCCTGCCACCGCCGCTACAACGACCAACCCCGCCGACGCGACAGCGACCAACCCCGCCACCCTCGCCGCAACGCTCGCCGATAGCGCGGACCGGGCGGTTGGAGATAGCCACAACGGAGCGACCGGCAACTCGCGAGGCGATCGTACCCGTGCCGACCTGTCCCGCACCAGCAGTGGAAAGCGCCCTGCTGGCGGCCCTCAACGCGTTCCAGCGGGAGCTAGGGGATCTTCGCGGGGCTGTCTGAGACATGCAAGAGGCTCGGAGCCAGCAAGTCGCGCCAGTGGTAGCGCCAGAGCCCGCGCCGGAAAGGCCAAACAGCCGCGACGCCCCCACATCCAGCCGCATGCCGCTGCGACGCGTTGATCCGGAGTCCCCACTTTCGGCAGGACTACAGCAGGCGGCGTGGCCCGAAGACTTCAAATTCCCCAGTGTCATCGAGCCTTATAAAGGCGAGACGGACCCCCGCGAGTTCGTGCGCGTGTACAAAACCACAATCGAGGTCGCGGGGGGAGACGACACCACAAAGGTGAAGGGGCTCCCCCTCGCGCTGCAAGGAGTGGCGCTTTCCTGGTTTTTTACCATAGAGCCAAACTCCATCTACGCGTGGGAGCAGATCCGCGACCGCCTTCACAACAACTTTCAAAGAAACTATGTTGAGCGGGTTGGCGCGGACCAGCTCTTCGCCGTAAAGCAGAGACCCTCGGAGAAACTCCGGGACTACTCCAAGCACTTCGCGAAGGTGCGCTGCCAAGTCAAAGACATTAATGAGACAACCGTCATCAACGCGGCCATACAGGGCCTTCGTCCGGGCCCCATGGCCGAATACAACGCGTGGAAGCCTATCAAGACAGTCGCCAAGCTCTTCGACAAAATGGAAGAGTATGTGCGGGCAGAGGAGGAGGCGCGGAGACGCAGCGCTGCCGTCCCCGACCTCGCCCAAGTAGAGCGCTTGCCACACGAGGGGGGGCGAGTGATGGTTCCTCGAAGCAGGGCCGCAGACGAGAACCCCGTGGAGACACTCCCAGCGGTAGCGATACCGGGGGGCAGGAAGGCTCTTCAAGGGGCGGGCGCAAGCCCCGACGTCGCCAGCGCAGGCCACAAAAGGTCTGCCATGTCCTCGGCATCGAGAATGCCCCTCGAGGACCTGCCCCCACCTCGTGGGGAGGGGGCCGGGAATGGGAAGGCGGACCAGATTACGACGGGCAACCCTACGCGGAACAAGAAATTCTAGATTACGGCAAGTGGTGTGAGGTGCACGGTTACGGCGACCACCACACGAAGACGTGCGTCGAAGTCATGGAGTTGCGACGGATGACGGCTGGAGCTCGGGCTGCATCCGGGGAAGGCACGTGGTGCCGCTCCATCAGCGTCATCACCGGAGGGTCCCTATCGGGGGCCCCCTTGGAGCAGCTGCAACCGTGGGTGCCACCCCGCGACATTACGTTCACCCTGGATGATGCCAGGGGTGTGGAGCTCCCTCACCAAGACCCTTTAGTCATACAGGCTCACATCGCAGTCCATGACGTCAGGCGCATCCTCGTCGACGGGGGGAGCTCTGCGAACATTCTGTTCGCGGGGGCCCTTGATCATATGGGAATCCCCCGAAGCCGCTTAGAGCAGTCAGGAGCTCCACTTCAAGGCTTCGGAGGCCAACCGCTGGAGGCCATAGGACACGTGTCCCTTCCAGTTACATTCCGCCAGGAGGGTAACACCCGAAGCGCGCACGTCATCTTCGATGTCGTAGACATCCCGCACCCCTACAACGTCATATTGGGACGGCCCGCCATCAACTCCCTCGAGGCGATCCCGCACCACGCCTTCTTATGTATGAAGCTCCCAGGCCCGGAGGGCATGATCACTGTCTTTGGCGACCAGGACCTCGCCAGACGCGTCGAAGTCAGCAGCCGGGATTTACACCGGCCAGTGCACGTCCTCCCAGGCATGCTCGGCGATACGCCCTCCGCTCCGGGATGGACACCTAAGCCTCGGCCCGAGGGTGGAGTCAAAAAGGTTCCGCTCCAGGCGGAGGGGCAGTTTGTGTCCATTGGCGAGGGGCTCCCTACGGAGGTCGAGCGAGACCTACTCCAAGTGCTTCAGAACAACGCCGACATTTTTGCTTGGTCACCAGAGGACATTAAGGGCGTAGACCGTGCAGTAATCGAGCATCGCTTGGCGGTCCACCCTGACGCCAAGACGGTCAAGAAAAGCTTCGTCGCATGTCCATGGATCGGCAGCAGGCGGCCAAGGTAGAGGTGGCGAAGCTTCTGCAGGCCGGGGTCATTCGCGAGGTCCACCACCCAGAGTGGCTCGCCAACCCGGTATTGGTCAAAAAGGCCAGCGGGGCCTGGCGTATGTGCATTGACTTCACGGCACTCAACAAGGCGTGCCCAAAGGACAATTACCCCTTGCCACGTATCGATCAACTGGTCGACGCTACCGCCGGGTGCGAGCTAATGAGTTTCCTGGACGCCTACGCTGGCTACCACCAGGTATACATGGCCGAAGACGACGAGGACAAGACTAGTTTCATCACACCGATTGGGACTTTCTGCTTCGTCAGGATGCCCTTCGGCTTGAAGAACGCAGGCGCTACCTTCACCCGCCTCGTCGCACTTGCCCTCGTCGCCCAGCTCGGGAGGAACATGGAAGCCTACGTCGACGACGTGGTAGTCAAAACCCGGCAGCTCGCTTCGCACGGCCGGGACCTCCAGGAGACCTTTGACAACCTTAGGAAGGCCGGCATCAAGCTCAACCCCGACAAATGCGTCTTTGGTGTGCAGGCGGGCAAACTACTGGGCTTCCTCGTGTCCGGACGAGGCATCCAGGCGAATCCCGATAAGGTTGAGGCCATCATGGGCATGGAGCCGCCCAAAACGACGAGGGAGGTCCAGAGGCTGGCGGGCCGCATGGCAGCCCTAAGTCGCTTCCTATCTAGGGCGGCGGAGCGGGGTCTGCCATTCTTTAAGACACTCCACGGGTGCGACGGATTTCGTTGGGATAGCGACTATGCGGAGGCCTTCAACGAGCTCTAGAAGCACCTGGTGAGCCTCCCCACTCTGGTCGCCCCAACACCAGAGGCTCCCCTCTTGCTCTATCTGGCCGCGTCGGTTACAGCGGTCAGTGCCGTCCTCGTCCTAGAGGAAGGCGCCGTGCAGCGGCTCGTATACTTTGTCTTCGAAGCCCTCCAAGGCGCCAAGACGAGATATACGGAGCTTGAAAAGCTCGCTTACGCGTTGGTCATGGCCTCCAGAAAGCTTCGACATTATTTTTTGGCCCACCCAATCACAGTGCCTTCCTCGTTCCCCCTGGCGGAGATGTTACACAATAAGGAATCTACAGGGCGCATCAGCAAGTGGGCTGCCGAGCTCGTCCCGTTCTCCCTGAAAATCTCAAGTTCTCGCCGACTTCCTCGCAGAATGGACTCCGCCGGCTCAGCCCGCCCAGAAGCACGACGACCCAGTATGGACGCTCACCATCGACGGCGCCTACAGCGTCGCGGGCGCGGGCATAGGCACCGTGATTGTTACGCCCGAGGGGCAGCGCCTGTTATACTCGGCGCGCCTTGCGTTTCCAGCCACCAATAACACAGCTGAGTATGAAGTGCTCCTCTTCGGCCTGACGAAGCTCAAGGCAATTGGTGCGCGGCGCGTGCTCGTCCGCACGGACTCGCGTTTGGTGGCGGGCCACGTAGACAAGTCATATCAAGCCATGGATCCCTAGCTGGCCAAATACCTCGCGGCCGTAAGAGTGAGGGAAAGGCATTTCTTGGGCATCACGGTCAAGGCCATCCCTCGCGCGGAAAATGAGCAGGCTGACGCCCTCGCAAAGGTGGCCAGCCAACAACTGCCACCCCCTGACGGGGCGTTTTACGAAGTGTTACCGCAGGCGGCCATCGCGCAGGACAACCGGGACGCGGCCCTCGTTCACCACATCGTCCAGTAGGGCGACTGGCGAGAGCCTATCTTCAATTTCCTGCAGGGTATTGCCGAGCCGGAGGACCCCGCCGAGCTCCGGCGTCTGCAACACCGTGCCAGATCCTTCCAGGTGTTTGAAGGGACACTCTACAAAAAGGGAGTCTGCGCACCGCTCCTGCGCTGCCTCTCGCACGAAGAAGGGGAAAAGCTCCTTGCGGAGATCCACGCGGGGGTCTGTGGGTCTCACCTCGCGCCAAGGTCTTTGGTCGGCAAGGCATTCAGGCAAGGCTTTTACTGGCCGACTGCCATCACTGACGCCCGAGACCTCGTGCGTTGGTGTCAGGGGTGCCAATGGATGGGATGTATCATCCGTAGGCCCCCGACGAACCTCAACCCTATTCCCCCGGTGTGGCCGCTGGCACGTTGGGGCGTCGACATAGTGGGACCACTTCCCCAAGCCCCAGGGGACCTGCGGTTCATGGTAGTTGCACTGGAATATTTTTCCAGGTGGCCGGAGGCGGTAGCTCTGGCCAAAATAACCTCGGCAGCCATGTAGCGCTTCCTCTGGCAGAACATTATATGTCGCTTCGGCGTGCCCAGGGAGCTCACCGTCAACAACGGCCTACAATTCGACACCACCCGATTCAAAGAATTCGGTTCGCCTCGGTCGGGCACCCTCAGTCCAACGGAGCAGTCGAGAGGGCGAATGGCGCCATCTCTATCGCCGTCAAAAAGCGCCTGGTAGGGTTGCCAAAGGGCAAATGGCCGAGCGAGCTTCACAGTGTCCTCTGGTCCCTTCGCACAACGGTAACACGCCCGATGGGGTTCACGCCTTTCAAGCTCCTTTTTGGTGATGAGGCAGTGACGCCTGAGGAAATCAAGGCTGGCTCGCGGAGGGTCCTCGTCCAAGCACACGACGAGGAGCGTCGCGTGTCCTTGGACCTCCTCGATGGAGCGCGGGCAAGCGCAGCCCAACATGTCGAAAAATACGCGCGGCAGATAGTGTGTACTCGAGACCGGTCACTATATCCGCGAGGGTTCAAGCCTGGGGATCTCGTCCTCAGAGTGGCGCTCCATGCGGAGACCCTTGGCAAGCTGGAGTCCAAGTGTGAAGGTCCATACATCGTGGCGGAAGCATTACAGAAGGGAGCATATCGCCTCGCCACACTCGAGGGGCAAACTCTCCGCCACACATGGAACGCGGATAAGTTGCGGCGATATTACGCCTAGAAGCAAGACGAAAAGTATAATGGCATCAGCCTCTCCTTGTACGATGCTCACCCGCGCAAACGGGAGTTCAATAAAACTGGTTGTTCGCAGAAAGTACCATGTTGTCTAGCCACAATGTGCAGAAGATCACCCCCGCGCCAGTCTACGGACTCTAAATGAAGTCGTAGCGTCGAGGTCCGCCTCCGCACGCGCCAGTCTACCGACTCTAAATTAAGTCGTAGCGTCGAGGTCCGCCTCCGCACGCACCAGTCTACGGACTCTAAATGAAGTCGTAGCGTCGAGGTCCGCCTCATCACGCGCCAGTCTACGGACTCTAAATGAAGTCGTAGCGTCGAGGTCCGCCTCCGCAGGCGCCAGTCTACGGACTCTAAATGAAGTCGTAGCGTCGAGGTCCGCCTGCGCACGCGCCAGTCTACGGACTCTAAATGAAGTCGTAGCGTCGAGGTCCGCCTTCGCACGCGCCAGTCTACGGACTCTAAATGAAGTCGTAGCGTCGAGGTCCGCCTCCGCACGCGCCAGTCTACGGACTCTAAATGAAGTCGTAGCGTCGAGGTCCGCCTCCGCAGGCGCCAGTCTATGGACTCTAAATGAAGTCGTAGAGTCGAGGTCCGCCTCCGCACGCGCCAGTCTACGGACTCTAAATGAAGTCGTAGCGTCGAGGTCCGCCTGCGCACGCGCCAGTCTACGGACTCTAAATGAAGTCGTAGCGTCGAGGTCTGCCTCCGCACGCGCCAGTCTACCGACTCTAAATTAAGTCGTAGCGTCGAGGTCCGCCTCCGCACGCGCCAGTCTACGGACTCTAAATTAAGTCGTAGCCTCGAGGTCCGCCTCCGCACACGCTAGTCTACGGACTCTAAATAAGACGCAGCAGGGGGACGCCCTTGCGCGCACTCTCCGGAGCATAAAAAAGACGCAGATCCCGCGCACGCACAGGCGTTGCCCCTGTGCGTACTCCTCGGAGTATAAAAGCAGCATACAACATTAAGAACGGGTGCTACTTCGGTTTACTGCAAAAAATGTCGGGGTTACATGACCACAAAAACAGGAGCGCGCAGTACACCATTCCCCTAACCAACCGCTCATCCTTCGTGCGGTGCCGAGGGGCTCGCGCCGCCATTGGGGCGCCGAGGAACTCCTTCGAGCTAGCAGAGGAGGTCCCCACCCCCATGCAGCGTTTGTTGCACTACAACCCTGGCCGCGTCCTCCCCGACATAGCCCCAAATCCGTCGGTGAAAGTTTCGGAGGCCAGGCTCGATGAAGCGAATAGCGTCCGACATCGCCTCCGGCCGGGCAGGGAGATCCAGGTGAGGGTTTGCCAGCTCATGGACATGTCTACACCCATGCGTGTGGAGCATGGCGAGGGCGAGGCATGCGCCGAGGAAGCCGCAATGCTCGCTGAAGGTGCTAGCGATGCGGAGAGCAACGCCGGCCCCTTCCTCGACCAGCCCGAGCGTCTCCACCAAGTCCTCCGGCCCGTGAGTAGCATCCGGCACGTCGACGCACAGATCCCGCAGGGCCCGGTTCAGAGACTCCATCGCCCTCCACGCTGACATGGACGCATTGTCCAAGGCGCGGTCCTTCTCCGCAAGGGACTCCACCAGCTGGGCCTTCTCCTCCTTTAGAGCGGTGATCTGTTGCAGAAAGGAGGTATGTTCCTCCGCCGCGGCGCGCTGGACTTCCTCGGTCCTGTGTTGCGCGGCCGCCAGGGCGCCCTCCAGCACATGAAGTTGTTCGTCCTTCGTGGCGTGAGCGTCATCCGCAGCACGAAGATTGACCTCCAGGGCTCTCCGCTCCCGAATACGGGCCTCATCCAGCGCTTGGCTGAGGGCAAGCATCTAGGAATAGCAATAAGAGTCAGCAGGTGCCCGGTAGTACTCTAGCAACCGCGACGGAAGGGCGTACCCTTTCAACCGCCGACAGGGGGGCGGGTGCCTTAGTGGGCGGTTGAGAAGACCCTTCGGCCGCGTCGGGCACCACAACTCCAAGCACAGGGCTGGCGACGACGTACCGCCCCCTCGGAGGCGAGGGAGACTGGACTCGAGGACGTTTCACCTGTGGCGCTGTAGGCGATTCTTTCGCGGCGCTAGCTGTCACAGCTCCTGTCGCGCCTTCAGTCCCTACCGCCCCGGGCGCGTCCTTTGCAGCCGCCGTGGGTGGCAAAGCACCGTCGGCCGCAGCACTCTTGCCAGGAGCGACGTCCCCCCCGAGTTAGCAGGTTTCGGCCCAGCGAAGGCCGTACGTATGGCCTCGACAGCGTCGGCGGATGGTGCCGCCAATGGGCTCGAGACGACGCGCCCACCTGAACTGGTCCGGCCAGTCTCATCGCCGGTCGCACGTCCTGTCCCAGCGGCGCCAGCCGCCGAGGTGGCTGGCAGGCTGGGTACGGCAACCTCGGAGCAGGCCCGGCGCCGCGAAGGCAATACCCCCGCTTGGCTACCACCGCCACGATGGTCCGGAATCCCTGCGGGAGCCTCCACCGGCACCGCGCGCTCGGGCACAGCAATGCCCAGAACCTCGCACGTGCGATTTATCCACCCCTGCTTCGCCGTTTTGGTCGCGGCCTCACGCAGCTTGTGCTCTTGAGCGTGTACGGACCCAGGAACGCCACAACCGCGCGCTCCGCATCTTCTAGCCGGGCCACTGCACAAAAGACAAGTCTTATCAGGCGGGGACTACGCAGACAAATGGATGCGTACCAACGCACTGCACGACTTACAAGGAGTGGAGGGCGCAAGCAGGCAAGACAGTGGCGGGCGAACCCCGTCCTCTCGGTCATCGCCCCGGCGCGTGTACTTCCACCGGGAGGAGAGGGGCGCCACCCCGTACATCATAAACTCTTCGGCCAAGTTGCGCATACTTAGCCAGCGCGCAACGCCAGCAAGCCTCCAGAGTCTCCGTGCGTCGTCAGCCTCCGGCTTCACACTTGGCGAGATATTGAACGAGATTGGCCCACCTCGGCATAGCAGGCCGCTCGAGCTGGTCACGATGTAATAAAACCACCGCCGCGTCCAGCCGGACTCCCACCTCCCCAAGGTGGCCGACGCAGGGAATAGCGTCGAAAAACGCGACGAAAACGACCGCCTCCATCTCCCGTGGCCTCGGCTCTGTCTCGTCGTGACGGGGTAGGCGAGCCCTATCACGCTCCTCGATCTTCCCTTCCCGTACAAGCCGCTGCAGCGTCTCTTCGGTTACGCGACTCCTCCCCAGCACACGGGAGCAGCGGCCCCCCGAGTGTTCCATGGCGTCCCACCGCCTGTCGGCACGTGAACGCCCCCACAACACCAGCTCGTACTCCTCTGAAGGGACAGACAACTCGTCCTGGCTAGGTAAGGAGCCGCCGCCGGGATGGTAGGAGATATCATCTTGGCCGGCCATTGTCCTCTGCGATCAGGGCAAAAGGAACAAGGTGGGAGCAAGTTACGCTATTGTCAGAACAAGTAGAGCCAGGAGGCAGGTGACACAGAACGTCCCCACTACAACGGTGGCACCTTATAAGGCCCGCACGCCTTCCCCACGGCTACAAGCGCAGCCAGATTAACCCCCAGCGGTTCGACTACCCAAGGCTTGGAAAAAAGAACCGCCAGCACGTCGAGGAGCGTGCCTGGTAGGCGGCCACACAGCGTGCAACGCCAACGGGCGCCCACCACGCGTCCCGCTTTCCTGGGAAGAGGCGAACTGCCGCGGTCACACAACCGCTCACATCCCACGACGCACCAATCACAAGCCGCCGCATGCCCCACTCACGGGAAGCCGGACGGTACGGCAGGACAGCCTGCGCCCTGATAAGCCAGGCGTCGGCACGATTCCAGGCACCATTAAAAGCGCACTACCAGACTGCGAGGTCATAACAGCTTCGAAGCACACCGACGCCGGCGGCGTGAGGCCCGCCTCCACCACCGCCTACTTCGACTAAGTGGCGAGCGCGCGCGCGCACGTCTACTTCAATTAAGCGCCAGCTCCGCTGCCACCCGTTCGAAGGGTAGGGGACAGAGCGCTCGCGCGTCTACTTCGACTAGGCGCCAGATCCGCTGCCACCCGTTCGAAGGATAGGGGACGGAGCGCTCGCACGTCTACTTTGACTAGGCGCCAGCTCCGCTGCCACCCGTTCGAAGGGTAGGGGACGGAGCGCGCGCGCGTCTACTTCGATTAAGCGCCAGCTCCACTGCCACCTGTTCGAAGGGTAGGGGACGGAGCGCTCGCGCGTCTACTTCGACTAGTCGCCAGCTCCGCTGCCACCCGTTCGAAGGGTAGGGGACGGAGCGCGCGCGCGTCTACTTCGATTAAGCACCAGCTCCGCTGCCACCCGTTAGAAGGGTAGGGGACGGAGCGCTCGCGCGTCTACTTCGATTAGGCACCAACTCCGCTGCCAATCCGGGCATTGGCTTCGGCTACGGTCTCAGACCCCGGGACCCGCTACACACCAAGGCGCCGCAAATTCGAAAAAGTTCACAGGCCGCAGGGACGGAGGGGGCCAAAGGACTCGGCAACATGGCTTCGGCCCTGTGAAGCCCTTCACCTTGAGAGGCTCCTGTTGTAGGGGTGGCCCCCACCTAAACCCAGTAGGCCTGTTAGAAGGTTATAGGGCCCAAAATGGGACATGTGTAATGGCTTAAATACCCCTGACAGGGAGGTATCGATGTAAGGGCACAATTGTAAAAGCACAGCCCATATGAATATATATATATATATAAGGGAAGGCTAGGAGAGAGGGGATCACTCTCTCCCAACTCTCCACTACCACATCTCTCTCTGTTTGGTCTGTAACCACAACAGGCACAAATATAACCTTGGATCCCTATGCCCAAGCACACTCAAGACTATGCACCTGAGAACACTTGAGACCACGCACTCGAGAACACTTGGAACCATGCGCCTGGGAGTCATCTTACCATTGACAATGATAATAAAGAAATTAACATTAACTAAGATAAAGCAATTATCAACTTTAACCAACAGTACTTGAGTTGATGATAAACCATGCTAATATTATTATATTCTAGGAAAACTCACTAACTAAACTCTAAAGTTTGCATGAATGATCTTTGCAATATTTAAGGAACATATTTAAGTGTGATAGGTGAAACAACTATGATGCATGTGTGATCATGTGTTGTTCCCTGCCGATGCATGTCATCTTCATCAGTCACCTAAAATAGCAACAAAAGCAAGAGTGAGTTCACGACTCAACAAGCACATAATAAAACAACAGCATCAACAAGACATAAACCATGTCAGTATCCATACATCTTTTTCATCTTTTGTTTTCATTAATTCAATGCAATGCCATGTCCATATGCACCTTTTAAGCTCATACTGGTGTAGTTGAGGGAATACCTATCGATGTACACCCTCTACCTCCATCCCGTGGAGGTACCTACCAAAGTAGGTCTTTTCCTCCATCCCGTGGAGGTACATATCAAAGTAGGTCTTTCCCAAGAGCGCTTCGAACTAGTCATATAATTTTTTCACTAACCTAGCTCATGCACTCCAGACTAGTCATATGACTTACTCACTGACCTGGCTCATATTTAGTTTTCATGATGTGAATGCAAGTGATGCAATACTTTTCAATAATCATTTACCATATATCAATACTGGCTCATATTTAGTTTTCTTAGGATTTTGAAGAGCTCTCAATATCTTAAGGTATCATAGCATGGTTTGTTGTTAGAACCAGTAATATAACGACTTTGTCATGAACTCTCAAATCAGGTACCTTTGGTATCATGTGACATGGTTGACATGGTAGATGTTTATGTCATGTGGGTAATATTGTGTAACCTCTGTAGAGGGTAAATCTATTCAAATAGTCATGTCCTCAGTGATGGACGACTTAATGAATTCTCCACCTTAGTAGTTTTATGTTTTGCAATATGGTTCATGGAATGCATTGATAGGGCTTCCATGCATAACTTGTTTGGTGGAAGGTTTTGCTGTTGTTTTATATTTCATGGAAGCAAGCTACTTGTTTAAATTATGCTATTTATGCTCTACTATTATTTGTTTATCAATGTCAAATCCTCTTACACTTGTCGAATGCAATCTATTACTCTTTATTACAAATGGAAACTCGCTTTGTGTAAATGAAACTAGTTAGGACAGCCACCTTTGTTTTTTGCTTGCATACTATATAATCCTTGATTAAAGTTTGAGGAGTACAATTTAATCTTATTATTGCTTGTTGGATGAATCCAGAGGATGTGTTGAAGACCCGTTATTGGGATAACTTTATGCATTGGGTTTCAGCGATGATGATGCCAATTTCTAATGTTTAACCCAGTCGGTTGCCTATTGTTGGGTTGACACATACTTGCTGGAATTTATCTTACTTTTATCATTTGTTCCACTGCAAACTTTATGTTATGTGAACTATTTGGTCGGATGGCCATTTTATTGTATAACTAGTCATGTGTGGCTTAATTTTGGTCGTTAGTTATATCATGCTACTCTATTTTGTTTACTTATGTATGGATGTGATATAAATGTTGTTGTAGGTATGTGCTAGGCACTAATCATGAAACTAGCATGGTAAATACATGTGGATTTGAAATACAAATTTTGAGTCGCAACCCAGTGTGACACAGTGGGGTGAGCGGTTTGGATATGGCAGGTGCGGCAGGCATGCCATGTAATGGTTCCAATACAGTTGCGCAACAGTGGCTCGAGTCTTGCATCCCTCTCCTTCCTCTTTTCTTCCCTCTTTCTCCTCGCTCTGTCCTCGATCGTCTAGATCAGGGATGGCTTCTTGTGAT
Organism: Dendrocalamus latiflorus; assembly: GCA_017311315.1. Classification (NCBI taxonomy): domain Eukaryota; kingdom Viridiplantae; phylum Streptophyta; class Magnoliopsida; order Poales; family Poaceae; genus Dendrocalamus; species Dendrocalamus latiflorus. Next base: position 22,626,571 of record CM029626.1, on the reverse strand, counting down.
GTGGTGGTTTTTTTTCTCAGTTAATTGTCTCTATTTTTCCTAAGTTTAGCTCCTTTTGTTCAGTGTCCCAAGGAATCTTCAAGTTTTGTTCTTGTGATGTTGTCATTCTCATGTAATGTTCAAATGTTCAGATTTTTCCAATTTTTTTCAGTTGTACTATGCTCGTTTGAGCAGAGAGGAAAAGCAGAAAATGAAATGCCCCAAAAGAGTAGTATAATTTTCTCCAAAATATTAAATTTGTTCATCGCTTTTTTGTGTAACAATTTGTGCAGAAATGGTGTTGTGAGATAAATATTTTGCCCAACTATGTCCCTACTTACTTGAGAGAGCAGTTGACTGTTCCCACTTTTTTTCTCTAAGCAAAGGAAATAAAAAGTGGATCAATATTTTTGTTTTGGAATAATACTACTTTACCTGTGAACTATTATGAAAGCCTAGAAATCAACCCCCAACTATGAAACCAGATGTTTGACACCCTCAAACTCATAATACCATTCACTTTACCCCTAAGACCAAAACCACATTGGTTTCGCTGACGTATCTACTCTAGTTTTCATGTCATCAAATTTCACCACCTCATCAGCCAAATCACCACCTCCCTTTGGTTTCCGGTCATCTTCTTTGTGCCCGGTCCTCGCCCTGTTGGAGCCAATGTGCCTCTAAGATTCGTTGCCTTCAATAAGCTTCCATCGTCCTTGACCTCACCTTCAAGTTCGCCGTGTTGCATTCTACCTATTACTCACCTTCCTGTTGCTAGAGGTCCCTTCCCTCATCGTCGCTGCCATTGTGTGTGACCATGCTAGCCACCTTGGGCCACCTCCCCACGCCCTATGGCCTCCCTTGGGCTTGCCATGCCCCGAATGTTCTATTTTGGTCACCGCTGCCCTGTTGCTGGCGAATTCCATCCATCTCAAATAAACACCCCAATTCCATCCATCCATCTTCATGGTGTCCACCATCAAATCAACACCCAATTCCATCCATCTCAAATTTCTTGAAATTACAACCTCCATTCCGACTATTACATTGATTCAGCACAAAAAAAAAGCAAACTAAACCAAGAAAACAACAAAAGAACAACAAGCAGGAGCAAGGATTGGATTCACATAATTATGGACTGGAGGACTTGCTACTACCAACTCATCATTGACCTTCTCCTCTGCCCCCATACTCTGCCTCCAGGTCTAGACAGAGCTTGCGCTTAGGGAGGATGTTGAGAGCATTCAAAGCTTGGGGAGCGACGCCTCATAGTGGTGCAGCGCCTCCGCCTCCTCCTCACCCCCGTTGTGGCACACAATCTACACCGCCTTTCTCGACTTCATCCACCCGCTGATGTGCCAAGCTTTTGTTGTTGAGGCCTAGCTCAGGCCACGCTAAGAACATGAGGGAGGTGTGGCACACGGTAGAGGCGACCGACGGAGGGACACAAAGAGGTGAAAGCAAAGGCGAGGGGCGTGTGGCGAAGGCGGAGGGGTACAAGGAAGTGAAGGCAAACATAGAGGGCATGAGGAGACGCCGTGAGGGATGAGATATGGGAGAGGGAGAGAGAGGAGGAAGATGGGGGAAGAAGAGGGATCCTATTGATTAGGCCCTACTGCCATATGTGAAAACTATTGTCACGTATGCGCCACGTCAGTTGAAAACCAGTGTAGAATGGCCTTAAGAGGGTAAGTTATCCGGTTTAACCTTAAGGGGTTAGTTACCCGATGTTATAGTGCAAATTAAATTTTAAACAAACATAATAATTAAAAGGTCAAATAAACTTATTCTGTTGGAAATATGGGCAATATTTTAATTCCAAATTTTACTAGGAGATAAACACAACAAACTAGTGATGCAAAGCTTACTACTAGCAGTAGGCTACTCATCAAATTTCAGAATATACTCAAGAAAATTTAGTAACTAAGTCGTACGTGCGCGTGAACGACTTACTTGTTAGCCTGATGAAGAACAAGAAGCCGCACAGGCTTGATGCAGTGCAGAACATAGATGTCGCAGTGCAATGAGCGGTCGCGCAGATGCGCTGCCCAGAAACCTTATTGCCGCCCTGTGCAAGTACTCTCTGCGGCAACGGTTCGGAGATAGCCGCTCTCCCTCCTTCCAGGTGCACGCCGGGAAGAAAGGTCGACGAGGTTCAGATAGCACAGCACAACAGAGCAGAAAGTAGGGGAAGAATGGTGGTGCAAAATTATCTCTCTTTTCCTGGACGTCTCCAGGCCCTTTTAAGGGCGCTGCAGTTACTACTCACTAGTAACTGCTGCGTTTTAAACAAAATTATGCACTGGTAACTGCCTCATCAAATCACAAATTAAGCAGTGTAAATTCACTTGTAACTGCCTCATTCAAATGTTTAAATCTCATTCAAACAGAGAGAGTGAGGTGCATGGTTCAGCAAAAATAAAGATGGACTTGGTCAGCACCTAGAATGACAAGATTCATCTTCTCACAGCTGATGAATGGACTATGCCTTGAATTCACAGCTTTTCGTGATCATATTTCACTTGAAATCTCAACTAGTACTAGGCTTCCAATGAACCACGCCTGAACGGAGTGTTATATGGTCATGCTCCCTTATCTGCTCATGAGCTTTCTAGAGAATGCCTGTTCTCATGAACTGCGACCACACAGTTAAGCTCAAGTAGGTATATTCTTTCTAGGTATCTTGCAGGCTAACACATTTTCCTTATTTAGACAACAGAATACATTAAGGCTTTATGCCAACCTTCCATACAGTCGAAAGTACATTTTTTAAGACATGGGTACAATAAATATGTACTCTCTTGTTACAACATCAATTTGTTTTTCCCATTGCCTAAGTCACGGGATCTCCGATCAAGAAGGTATGGGTTACCATTGTGATGTAACTTAAATGGGCCTCATTCCCATATCCATAGATGCAACGGAAATCGCTTTCCGTGCTAACCCCTTTGTAAAAGGGTCTGCCAGATTTTTCTCAATGTGAATATAGTTCACAGCAATCACTCCGGAGCTTCTCAGTTTTCTGACAGATTTAAGCCTACGCTTCACATGTCTAGAGGACTTTATATTATCCTTTGTACTTGTGACTTTGGCCAACACTGTTTAATTATCACAGTACATCAGGATTGCAGGTATTGGTTTCTCAACCAATGTCAAGTCCAATAGAAGCTCTCTCAGCCATTCAGCCTCAACTGTGGCTGTGTCAAGTGCTACAAGTTCTGCTTCCATGGTTGACCTCGTCAATATGGTCTGTTTGCAAGACCTCCATGAAACTGCAGCACCAGCTAAAGTGAATACATAACCACTTGTAGCTTTGATCTCATCTGCATCAGAGATCCAATTGGAGTCACTGTATCCTTCTAATACAGAACGGCGTCCAGTATAATGTATTCCAAAAGATGTTGTGCCTCTCAAGTAGCGCAACACTCTTTCAAGTGCCTCCCAGTGATCATCTCCTGGGTTAGAAGTAAACCGACTTAATTTGCTCACAGCAAATGAAATGTCAGGTCTTATGGCACCAGCTAAATACATAAGTGACCCAATAATTTGTGAATATCTTAATTGATCTTTTCCTAACCCCTGGTTTTTTCGAAGCTTAATGCTCGCATCATAGGGTGTTGGTGAAACTTTACAGTTTTCAAAACCAAACCGGCATAATATTTTCTCAGCATAATGGGATTGATTCAAAGTAATCCCATCCTTGCTTTTGATCAATTTAATATTCAGAATGACATCTGCCTCTCCCAAGTCTTTCATATCAAAACACCGAGATAAGAAAGATTTGACCTCGTCAATTATGGCAGTGTTTGTTCCAAATATAAGTATGTCATCTACATACAGACATAAGATCACTCCTTGACCCCCACCATAACGATAGTACACACATTTATCAGCTTCATTCACAACAAAGCCAGTAGATGTTAAAGTTTTGTCAAACTTCTCGTGTCATTGTTTTGGTGCTTGTTTTAGGCCATACAAAGATTTCAATAATCTGCATACTTTATTTTCCTGTCCAGAAATCACAAAACCATCCAGTTGATCCATATAGATTTCTTCCTCCAACCCTCCATTAAGGAAAGCTGTCTTCACGTCCATTTGATGAACATGTAGACCATAGGAAGATGCTAACGCAAGGAGCACTCTGATGGTAGTTAGTCTGGCGACAGGAGAATAGGTATCAAAGAAATATTCTCCCTCTCTCTAGGTGTAACCCTTGACCACAAGCCTTGCCTTGTACTTCTCAATAGTTCCATCAGGCCTTAGTTTCTTTTTAAAGATCCACTTACATCCTACAGGTTTACACCCGATAGGACGATCTGTGATCTCCCAAGTCCCATTAGCCATGATAGAGTCCATCTCGCTATGGACTGCCTCTTTCCAATACTCAGCATCAGGAGATGCATAAGCCCCCGAAAGACTCTTTGGCACATCATCCACGAGGTATACAATAAAGTCGTCACCAAAGGTTTTCTCAACCCTTTGTCTCTTGCTCCTGCAAGGAGCTTCTGCGACTAGATTGTTATCCTCCTCAGAGATATCACATAATGGTTCAGAAATGGTGGGAAGTTCAGAAGTTTGATTACTCTCAATTTAAATATTATCAGTTGGAACATTCTCTGTTCGTGAAGTACTGCTTGCTGTTCTTATAGGAAAGATATTCTCAAAGAATGAAGCATCTCTAGACTCCATTATTGTATTAGCAATAATCTCAGGAGTTTCTAATTTAACTACTAAAAATCTATAGGCCGTGCTATTTTGAGCATATCCTAGAAAAATACAATCGACTGTTTTTGGTCCAAGTTTTCTCTTTTTCTGCAATGGTATATTGACTTTTGCCAAACACCCCCAAGTTCGCAGAAAATTAACATTAGGTTTTCTCCCCTTCCATCCCTCATATGGAGTAATCTCACTCTTTTTAGTGATTACTCTGTTTAGGACGAAAGTTGCTGTTAGAATAGCTTCCCCTCACTATACCTTAGGCATACCGGCACTCTCTAACATGGCATTAACCAAGTCTGTTAGTGTCCGGTTTTTCCTCTCAGCTACCCCGTTTGATTGGGGTGAATATGGTGGTGTAAATTCATGGACTATTCCATGCTCATAATAGAATTGGGAGAATTCATGAGTGACATACTCTCCTCCACGATCAGATCTCAATCTTTTTATTTTCTTTTCTAGTTGGTTCTCAACCTCGGCCTTATAAGTTCTAAAGTAATTTAAAGCTTCATCTTTAGTTTTCAGCAAATACACGTAGCAGTAGCGTGTTGCATCATCAATAAAAGTTAGAAAATATCTTTTGCCTCCTTTTGTCAATAATCCATTCATTTCACACAAATCTGAATGAATAAGATCTAAAAGTACCAAGTTCTTTTCATCCTCTAATCCCTTAAAGGGTTTTCGAGGTTACTTTGCTTGCACACATGACTGGCATTTTGATCCTTTGATAATTTCACATTTTGGAATTAAATCTAATCTGGACATTCTAGCAATACTATCAAAACCAATATTACAGAAACGAGAATGCCAAATATTTGCCTCACATTTATTTAAACCAGTTGCAATATTCAGATTATAACAAGACTCTAAAATGCTTAGGCAAAACAAGCCTCCGCTCTCATAGCCTTTACCAACAAATTTTTTGAACTTAGATATTACAACTTTATTTGACTCAAAAACTAGCTTATAACCGTCCCTGCATAGGAGAGAACCACTAGCGAGGTTCTTCTTTATTGTAGGAGCATGCTGCACGTTCTTCAAGTGGATAATCTTCCCTGAAGTAAGCTTCAGATCCACCGTGCCAACACCAAGAACAGAAGCATGTGACCCGTTTCCCATTAGGACGGAGGAAGCCCCTGCTGCCTGATAAGAAGAAAACAAGGAAATATCAGAACATACGTGAACATTAGCTCCAGTATCAACCCACCAATCAGTGGATTGACATACTGACAAGACAATAGGTGAATTACCATACCCTCCTGAAGTCGAGGCCTCGCCTATGGTCACGTTAACAGCCTTCTTCTTAGGCTGTTCACCATCTCTGATCTTGCGGAAACAACAGTCCTTCGCCATATGACCGTCTTTTCCGCACACAAAGCAGGTGATGTCCTTCAAATCCTTTTTCTCAATTTTCTTCTTAAAGCTAGTTGTCTTGTTCAGTTTGTTGGATTTGTACTTCTTAGCAACAGTCTTTTTCTGTATAACGTTTGCATTGTTTAGGCCAGTTGTGCTAGGTATATCTTTTGCTCATGCTTTTTCTTCCACATCGAGGGCTGCAATGAGATCCTCAACAGAAATCTCTTCCCTTTTATGTTTCAAGCTAGTAGCAAAATCCCGCTAAGAGGCAGGGAGTTTAGCAACGATGCCCGCAGCTAGGGGTGGAAAAAAAGCTCGTTAGTGGGGCTCGTTGGCTCGGTTCAAAATTGCTTCAATTATACTTGTTAATTGGTTAAACATTAAAATGAATTGATTTCAAACGAATTTGAATTTTGCTCAAGCTCGGCTCGGCTCGTTAGCTCGTTTCTAAAAATACTTTTAAATTATCCGTAAAATGATATTAGATCAAAATATGCTAATTTTAGAAAAAAAAACTCGATAAGACGAGCAGTTGGCTCGATATCCACCCCTACCTGCAGCCACAAATTTTGGAGGCAACACACAGCCCAGGTGCGCAATCTCACCGACTAGTAGCTGGATGTCATGAGCTTGTCCAACTATGGACTTAGCCTCATCCATGCTAAAGTCGAAAAATTGCTCACATATATAGAACCAGCGACCTGCCTCTGCATATTTGTGCTCTATTGCATCCCACAACTCTGTGGCGGACTTGTAGTCCATGTACACATCGTAGAGCTAATCTGCCAGAACAGTCAGAATGCAGCCAAGAGCAGTATTGTTCGCATTTTCAAACTGCATGTACTGCTCAATCGTAAATGGATACTGCGGGTGGATAACCCACCACAGCCCCGAAGACATGAGCCAAAACTTGGCTCTAGTCTGCCATCTACGAAAATTCTGACCAGAAAACCTCTCAGGTTTCATCGCATCAGAAGCACTAGCCATTGCTGTATTGCAACAAAATTCGCAATAAGGTTTCTGGATTGTTGGAAATATGGGCAATATTTTAATTCCAAATTTACTAGGAGACAAACACAATAAACTAGTGATGCAAAGCTTACTACTAGCAGCAGGCTACTCATCATATTTCAGAATATACTCAAGAAAATGTAGTAACTAAGTCGTACGTGCGCGCAAACGACTTACTTGTTAGCCTGATGAAGAACAGGAAGCCGCGCAGGCTTGACGCAATGTAGAACGTAGATGTCGCAGTGCAGTGAGCGGTCGCGCAGATGCGCTACGCAGAAACCTTATTGCCGCCCCGTGCAGGTACTCTCTGCGGCAACGGTTCGGAGATAGCCGCTCTCCCTCCTTCCAGGTGCACGTCGGGAAGAAAGGTCAACGAGGTTCAGACAGTACAGCACAACAGACCAGAAAGTAGGGGAAGAATGGTGGTGCAAAATTCTCTCTTTTCCTGGACGTCTCCAGGCCCTTTTCAAATGGTGCTGCGTTTTAAACAGAATTATGCACTGGTAACTGCCTCATCAAATCACAAATTAAGCAGTGTAAATTCACTTGTAACTGCCTCATTCAAATGTTTAAATCTCATTCAAACAGAGAGAGTGAGGTGCATGGTTCAGCAAAAATAAAGATGGACTTGGTCTGCCAAGTGGCGCGCCACGTCACGGCACGGTCGCCGTCACAAGTCACGCGATTTTCACGCGAAAATACGTGAATACGTGCGCGCGTGCGTGCGCGTGTGTGTGACTAGACAGAACCATCCTCATACCATCTCTTTCCATATTCAAGGAGTGGGGAGGACTCCACCTTATAAATCGGTGTTTCTCACCCTGCCTTAGCAATATAGTACTAAACCATCATGCTTTAGAATTAAGGAAATAGACCAAATTAAATGGGCCAATTTCTATCATATTCCATCTGTTTTCTACTCTCTTACACGTTGGACCATTATATATGAGCTAGACCCACATGTCGTACGAGTATAGAACCTATTTTCTCCCTGTCTCTCCCGATTCAAATGAGCAATCATCTCTTCTCCCTGTGTTACATGCCTCTGCTCTGGGCCCACCTGGATTTGACATAATTAGCCCATACGGTGTGAGTAAAAAGATAAAAAAAGAGAATACATAAATAACACATGGCCGGCGCCGGCCGTTTCTGTACGCGGAAATCTCGATGCAACTTGGGTGGGCTGATGGAATAGGAGCATGTACTCATACTCATATGAGCAAAAAGGTTTTCCCTTGTCTCTGTATACATGTTACAATAAAATATGTTCATTGCAAATATTATGCTGTCAAATGGATACATAAGGTACCGCTCGGTTGACTAAAATAAACTGACTTATGACTGAAATTGTACTATAACTGACTGAAATTATACTGTAACTGATGGTGCCTTATTTGGCATAACTAAATTTAAAAAATTAAAAAGGAAAAAACATGTTAGCTCATCACGGACAACGCAATCGAATACGGGAAAAAAGAACCGGAAAAAAGCCAAAAAAGCTAAAAAGCTAAAAAAAGAAATTTAGGAATAATGAAAAATAAGCCAGAAGCTCAAGCTGAAATTTTGTATCTATATCTGCAACAAAATCATTTGAGCCAAATTAAAGTTCCTTTACCTGTTAAAATACCTATCTTTTGAGGATACGTTATAGCTCGTAATAATATGTCATAAATAGAATACATATGTAACAACCGTAATGATACGGCAAGGGGCGCACAAAGCCTGATGAAAAAGGCAGATGCATATATATGAAGAATTGGTGTATGTCTGTACACATGGTACTATTGAATGTATTGGCCATGTAATTAGCTAATCAGTACTATCTGCCATACTTATGCGTAAGTTTGTCTTTTATTATGTGTTGGTTAATCGAGGATTTATGTCAAGAACCATTCATCTGGGTTGCCTCGATATACATTTTACAATGAAATATATTCACTAGGCACGCAACGCTATGAAATGGATACACCATAGCTTCTGTATCTATATTTGCAACAAAATTATTTGGCTTAAATGAAAGTTCCTACATAAGTGATGGGTCAACCTATGTTTTGAGCATAGGACCCTTGCGCTTAGGTCTAGCTCATTTCGACTTAAACTTCTGGTTTCTGGTTTTTTTTTCACTATTTTCCTAAATTTTGTTTTTTATGGCTTTTTAGCTTTTTGCCGGTTATTTTTTTCCATATTCATTTGTGTTGTCCGTGATGGGCTAACCTGTTTTTTATTTTTAAATTTTTTTAAATTTAGTTACACCAAATAAACCATCATTAGCTACAGTGTAATTTCAGCCATAAGTTAGCTTATTTTAACCAAACCGAGCGGCACCTTAATTTGTGTCGTGAGTTTAATTTGTGTCGTGAGTTGCAGATTTGGCACTCCTAACAAGAAGTGTAAAACACAAAAGTTGCAAAGGATAGAATTTTGATACTTTTTGTATTGTCCAAGATTTATTGTAAATTAAGTTAGGTCCAAAAAATCTTAGCAAATTTCAACTCGGGAAAATTTCCACCATAATCCAAGGAAATTCAACTCAATTCTCATGGATTTCATCTCGATTCTCAGAGGAAATTCAGCTCTATCTGAAAAATATCGATGTCAAATAGTTTATTGGTTAGTTAAGGCTAAGGGTGGCGAATTCCCCACCTATAGAGGTGGTAAGCTCGGCCGACCGGGCGAGACTTGAGGAGCATCATGACATGATCTCGTCAGGCCTCATGGAGTCAGTGCACACGGTAGTGGTCACTACAGGATGGTAGGGAATTTGGGGCAAGCTAATCAGCCTCAAAATCTAGAAAAATCAGCCTCAGAATATATATTGAGGCTAACACAGCCTGCCTCGGATACCCTTGCCTCAAAATAAACATATTGAGGCATCCACTAGAGTTAGCCTTCAAAAGCTAAATCTGAGGCTGACACGACCTGCCTCAGAATTTGATTGAGGCAGACTGCCTGCCTCAACAAGTATGACTAGCCATAAGGCTATCATTTCTACCTCAAAAGAATTGAGGCAACTATATGCTGCCTCAACGTAACATGCATCAAATTAAAATTATTTTCAGCATATACATGTATTTTTCTCAATAATTATTGTCAAACACATACATTTCATCACTATGCACACAAGATAGTTAAAACAGTAACAAATATAGCTCCAAATCTCTTCATTCAATAGATTAAAACATCACAGCCACACATGCATGTTTAGGAGAAAATATATAGCATCTTGTTTGGTCTCCACATGGTCCTCCATCAGTTTACAAAAGTAACATTCAACTATGCATACAGTAGATAGTAAAATGCTCAATAATGTAGCTAGTCAGTGGGCGGTGGACACTTGTTTGAGCCATCAGCCGTATAGTTGCCATGGGCAAACAAAATATATCATCTATACAAAATTTGAGATAGTAAACTGCTCAAAAGGGTGGACAGTCACTGCTCATGATTGATGAGCCATATAGTAGCTATGGGCACATAATTTGTCATCTTTACAGAAGTTGTCGCCAATTTTGCATGGTTATGCCTGGTGGCGCAAGAGAAACCCGACCACCTAGAATGTAAATTTATAAAATTCAGTTTAGTGCTTCATACAAAGATATTAGGAACAAACAAAATAATCCAAAACATTTGGCTCAAGAAAGTAGCTGCAACTGTTTGTACAGATCACAGGATGTTTCTTTTATATTCATAAACAACATAGTTCAATTCATGTTTCATTTCTATTCATAAACAACATAGTTCAGTTCATGTTTCATTTCTATTTATATTTTTTCCTACCTACTAGTTTCACTAAACAATTAGACAATAACTTGTCGTGCACTACAAACCGTACAGAGTCAGTGTCTCAGGCCTGAAGTAATTAGATGCAGATTCATGCAATATTAAGCTAGCAACCAGTTCAGCTCATCCATGAAAGCGGCAAGCTCTACACAGGAAATAGTAACTTTTGAATTGGCAAGGTGAAAACAGACGTAACATGGTGCAACTATCAATGCACGAAGAATTTAAACACACCAAATCAACATGAAGCGGACCAAACATGTGCCAATAGTGCTATTAGTAGCAATCAGCAAATCATCAGATTCGATTTTCAATTTCCGTCATGGTCTAATGACTGGGATCATGAGCCCATATTTGGTTGAATGGATCACATGATGATATAAATAATTTTTCCATACATGTCATACATAAGCACTAAATATTTTATACATACCCAACATAAATGGCATAAGTACCTGTTTTTGTTACTTCACCATTCTGCCTTGGTGGTGGAACTTCTTCAACCTTAATTGTGAGCATTCATTTGACATTTTAGATTTTCTAGATAAACAAAGCAATACACATAAACAAGCTAAGAAAAAGACATACCAAGTGGATTGGCCAAGCAATCGAATGACCAATAGCATCCTTGATGTAATTCAGATTTTTGAAAGGCCGAAACAGTTCTGCATCCCCAAATATGGGACTGTCTACGACTACTTTGTAGCACTCATTTCCAAGAACTGTACCTCCAACCATTTCTAATGGATCTTGGCTTTCGACAGTTGCTTTAGCAACACGATTATATGGTCGAACGATTCTTTTAAGAAATACATCATTTCCATCCTATTTGACCATGTGGACACCTCATATTAGACTAGAAAGCATAATAGGTACTGCTGTTTTGCATAACAGATCCAAATGAACCAAGAAAAATTTCCCAAACCTGAATAGTTGTTGTTGCTGCCTTCTTAACCCTTGAGTGCTCACCTTTTCAACTTAAAAAATATGGAGCAAAATCAATGCCATTCAACTTACCTTCTCCAACAGTTTGTTTTTGTTATGTTGCAATGCTCCAGCAGTTCTTGGTTGTACCTATATTCGGGAGAGAAGATTAGAAGCTTATAGTAGCTGCTAATAATACTAATGCAGTTGATTTATGCGAACTAAACTAACTTGTACATTATTAGAAGCCAATGTGCATGAATGTTCCTCATTTGGTATGTGCAAATTGTGCCTCTGTTCAGCAGAATCAGAGATCATAGCTTTAAATTCTGCCAGTTTCTCTACAAGTCGTTGCTCCATTCGTTCTTCCATTCTCTGTTCCAACTGTTGCATCTCATCTCTCAGGGCTCGAGCTTCATCTTCTGCCCTCTGTCTTGCTTCTCTTTCCAATTGCAAGTTTATTCTCGCTGTTGATTTAGTTCCTGGCAAACCAAGACTTGCAGGAGTTGGACCCATACTTACTCCAATCACTCTACCTCTATTTTCCTTCCCAATCAATTCTGAAAGGAAGTCTCCTTCTTGTATAGGTTTGTCCACAAATTCAGCCTCCTCAGTGAGTTTTTCATCGATTTTAGCCTGCAGTAGCCAAGGTAAAATGTTGTATTCGAACTTCCAAACAGAGATTCAACTTTGTTGCATATTCAGTTAATTTTTCTTACAAGTGTTTCTTGACGGGCTGGTTGTGGTCTGCCATCTTTGCGAGTATATGCAACTTTGAAAACTTCTGCTCGACTAACTTTTCCTCCTTTCTTTTGCTCCTACGGTCATGAGAACACAAAAAAGCATTAATATAATGCAAGAAAACAAATGGGATGATTAATACATGCTCTCATCCTAACTATGTCATGGCGAACATTTGCTAGGCTCCTTGTTCCAATTGTATGCACTGTAGCCATTTTTGCACGATTTGCTTTTCCACGATTACTACGGGCCTAAAAGCATATGTACATTATTGTATGTTACTACATTATGAAAGAAAGAAAAATTAACAAAATGTAACATCTGTACTATGATCTCTCACTTGGAAAGGAAAGATAACAGATCATAACATCTGTATGCACTTACTTGACCTTTCTCAGATCTCCAAAAGGCAATTAGCCACTTCCAATCTTGGAGTGATATTCTTGAATCATGTTTTTTCCATAGCTCTTTATCAGTCTTCGCAGGGTCAAAGTACTTTGTTTTTAGCCTATTTTTGAAATCTTTCCATTTCTTGTGAGCTGATCTCATGACATAATCCTTTAGGCATTCATCTAAGTCAAAATACCTCTAAAATAAAGAACATGATAAGTTTCAAACTGAAACTTCTACTAACAACTATATGTTTATAAAGGACTATAATGTTGAAAAAGAGAAGTTTACCATCACATTATCCCAAACATCATCCTTGTTCTTCACATCTGTCCAGTCTTCATGAGTTAGTGATAGAAGTTTACCTTTGACAAGTGTACCAATAACATTTGCTAACTTTGGTGCATGGGGGCCAACTAGTTGGAAATGCTCATTGTAGTCAACTTTCAGTTTTGCACGTTCCACAATTGGCCAGAAGGCCTCCATCCTTGTAGGACCTCTTCTATCTTTTGGCTCTATAATTTCTTCGGGATAAACATCTTCATCACCTAGAATAAAATGTTATATCATTTTCTGTAGGCAGTAACTTCAAGATTATATAAACATATCCAAGATAGATTTCGATAAACAAAGGGACCAGTAGACACCATTGATTAACATGCAAGGATAAACAAACCATTGCAGAGATCTGGAGGTCTCTTCTGCTGGCAGAAAGGAGGAAACAGTCAAAAAGGTTCCATATTAGGTTAGACTGTAGCAGGACAACCTATAGGGAAAATCTCTTGTATCCTGAATATAAATCTTGGCTAGCATCAGCTAGCAGCTAACTTATAGAATTTTTCTGCATTTTCACTATATCCGTCTCCCATGTGTTCATCTTCTTCTAAACCAATAAATAATTATATCCAAGTCCATCTATTAACATTGCATCGATGTCATCAGATTGTTCTTGACCTATTTCTGGCTCCATGCAAACATTAGTTCTAGCTGAAGATGAGCCCTCCCCATGAAAGAACCATTCACTATAGCCTCGCATAAATCCATCACATATTAGGTGTTCACGAATTAATTCAGCATGTAGCCAATGGCAGTTCATGCATTTCTTGCAAGGACAAAGAATCATGTTGTCTTTTGCCGAATGAGTGAAAGTAAACTGCAAAAATTGTTCCAATCCTTCTTCATATTCATCTGTCCACCTGTTATCATTGTCATGTTACTTAAGTTACATATTATATAATATATGTGTTCACTCATGTAACATACTTAATACTCATAACCCCACATTTACCTAGGTTTTTCCAGGCAGCTTTTGTCCATGTTAGAAATGGGAGGTATTTAGCAATCTGCCCAAAAAGTGCATTCAATATATGTATCGAGATATCTATATGTTCTTTCCAACAATGCAATATCAAACAACAAACAATAAGCTTTTAGCAATCTATACAAGCATGGAAATAGAAGTGATGTTAAGAAATTACCTTACTAAGAATAACAAGCAAGTAAGTTTGTAGTACGGAGCAGGCCAGCAAACAGGCACCCGATTTGACAGCACAATAGCTATGACAGATCGTCGGCTCTCTTGGTGCAGCAGAAATCTGAGTAACTAAATTATGGAAAAAATTAATATGCCACATACATGCTATCAAAAACAGTATGAATTAAACTACCGACAATACTCACTGAAATCACAGAAATTAGCCATACTCACTGACTAACATAGCCACACACCTCTACAGATCACAAACAAATTCTAGAAATTAAACTACTGACAATATGAACATTGAGCAAATCTGAACCAAATCTGGACCAAATTAATAGAGCACAACCACATGCATACATCACAGTCATAGATCACAAATCAACAGTTTAAAATTCATAGTTCATATAGTAATAGTAACTGAGAATAGAAGATGTGGGAGAAGGGATCAACCGAAGGGAGAACAAGTAGCAGAGGGAACCTGAGGAGGAGGTGATGTCGGCCGGTGCACAGGTGAAGGGGAAGCAGTGGAGCGGTCGCCGCACGGGAGTCGGTGGTGCTGTGAGTAGCGGTGAGGACGTGGTGGTGCGGTGGAGGAGAGGAAGCCGGCGGCGGTCGGCAAGAAGAAGAGAGGCAGAGAGATGGCTGCTGACGCCGGAGTTTGAGAGGGGAGAGAAAAGCCAAGGCGGCGGCGCAAGGAAGAGGAAGCAGGGAGAGGTGGATCTGGTGGAGGAGGAGAAGAGGACGCCAGCGCCGAGGTGCGTGGTGGTGCGATGGAGGAGCTGCGGGCGGAGAAGGCGGAGACGGTAGGCGGCGCTTGGTGGCGATGGAGAAGGCGGTGGTGAGGTGGTTGGCCGCCGGTGGATCTGGTGCAAGAAGTGGAGCGGCGCTGTGGCGTGGAGATGGTGGGAAGAGGTGGAGGAGAGGAAGCCAGCGGCGCTGAAGAAGAGACGGTGGCGGCCAAACTGAGGAGAGGAAGAGGCGGCGGAGAGAGATGGTGCTAGGGGAAGAGCAAGAAGGGAGGTGGCGCACGGGTGGCACACCGGAGAAGGCGGCGCGGGTGATGCAGAGGAAGAGCAAGGAGGAGAGGGCAGCGGTGCAGTGGATTGGCGAGGTGGAGAAGGGAGGCGACCGGTGAGGTAAGGCCCGGCCCTCGCCGGCGCCGGTGGAGAAGAAAGGGGATGAAGTTGGGGGGTGACAGGAAGAAGAAAACCGGGCTTGGTTTGGATCTGGGCGGCGCTAGGGTTTTGTGGGATTGGGTGTTTTCGGTGATTTGCGATTTAGCCCTTCTAATTTTCAGAAATTATAGTTAAGTGCTTCTCCAATGAGATTTCTTCTGTTCTGGCCCTTGGAAACTCCGATTTCATCGCGGTTTAGTGAGGCTTATATGATCTGCCTCAATTTTATAATTTGAGACAAACGTTGCTGCCTCAGAGCATATTTTGAGGCAATTATCTTTAGGATGCCTCAAAAGCTTGCCTCAGTTTAATGAGGCTTATATGGTCTGCCTCAATTTTATAATCTGAGGCAAACATTGCTGCCTCAGAGCATATTTTGAGACAATTATCTTTAGGATGCCTCAAAAGCTTGCCTCAAATTCCCCACCGTCCTGTAGTGGGTGCCGTGTGTGCATGGGGTGGAGCTGGGGAGCGACAGCGGCGTGGCAAGGAGGAGCTTGGCGTGCACAACGAGGAGTGTGGTTGTGGTGTCGGGATTGAGTCGAACAAGAGAGTGGGAGTGAGGGGAGAAGAGACTGAGAGGGGTAGAGGTGAGTGGGAGAGAGACTGTCTACGCGTCCCGATCTCACGCCTAGGACTAGACACGTGTCGCACCATGAGATCTAGTGTGGGGCGACCATAGATTATGAAATATGTGCCTTATTTACCTAGATGCCCATAGTCAGACATATGGTAGGCTTTCCTCTTCGCAAACTTCCAATTAATAGAGGGAATGTGCTTCTATGTTTTTTTAAAGTGATTTGCATAACTTTTAAAACAGAATTGAATGATGGATAGTAATTACTTACCTTTTTGTGTGCTTTGAGATTAGTGCCATTTTTGTTAGAGTGGAAAGTATGAAAGCACTACCCTTAATAGAGACTAGAAGGGCTTCCAATTCATAGAGACTAGTATTTGCCCAACCCCTTTGTCTCTCTCTTTCTTAAAAGCCTTCTCTCAAGTTCTTGGTCAAAAGATGAGGGGAGAAGGGAGGAGATTTTAGGTGACATCCAAACGAAAAGCAGCAGTCCTTTCTTTATAGCTTTGGTGCCAAGCATAAAAGAAGGGTGCAAACAGAAGTCGGTTTTGCCATTATTGACATATTTTGTATCCTTTTGCTGGAGATGTGCATAGCGTAAAGAGAGAGAGAGAGAGAGAGAGAGAGAGAGAGAGAGCCTAGGTGGAGGATGGTCAGGGCCTTCATAAGGGCTTCATGGGGGACTCCAGAGAGGAAGATCACCACCACCATCACCAACCCTCAGAGCTCCCACTCGGTTTCCGGAGCGCCTCACCGCCGACGATGATTGCCTCTTCCTCCATGTAAGTTATACAAGATATATGTTGCATATGTTAGCTATGTAGCCATCGAGTTCCTTTTCTTTTCACTTTTTGAGAGCTCTTGTGTGTCCGTTGAGAAGAAAAACAATATTTCTTGTTTCTATAGAATCGGAATTTGGTAACTCCTTGCTGATCTTTTAGTTCTCTCTCACCCTTTTGTCGCTTGTCGTAGAAGGAACTGAAATATGGAGTATCCTGTTGATTTGCTCTGGTATGGGAAAGAGATTGTTTCTTCTGTCATAGAGGTTTCGCCATCAGTACCTTGCGTCTTATGGAATTTGGGTTTTTTACTGCTTGCTAAAATTCAACCATGGGCATACAGAAGAGGAATTAGAGAAAGACAGTAATCTTTCAATGGGAAAAATCTATCGGTTTGCAAATTTTGTCACCGAATTTTTTGGATTTTTATCGGATGAAAGTTTTTAATTTCTTAGATAAAAATTAGGTGAATACAAATTTTTTGACCGGTTTAAAATTTTATTGAAGCCCACCGATAACCGCTGGTTTCCGGTAAAATTTCGGCCATATATTTTTTCCTGATTCCTCGTCATGGAGCACCCTATCAAGTAGTTTATTGGTTAGTTAGGGATCATGGAAATAGGTTAGGGGCTGAGATAAGGGAAGAGGACAGCAATTTATACCAAATACTAGGATATAATTCTTTTCCTTGTATCTTTCTACAAGTAGCTGGATCAAAACATTTTTAATGGATTTCACACACCGACTCTTCTATCTGCTCCATTAAAGAAAAGTTGTGCTCGTAGTTGCTTTCTAATGTATATAACTACTGATTCTTGCTTATTTCATCCTCCAATTTCCTTTCTAGGAGCAAGGAATCGACAAGCTACGACATGGCGGAATTCGATCAAGCATCAATTTTTCTCTACCTAGATGGTCATGACCAACCGTCGATTCAAGAACAACGACGTACGTTATCGCAAAAACCTATATAACTACATTGATGATGCATCTGTGAGTAACTTTTTTCCTTTTTATACACCAAAGGTATGACCCCTTTTCCATGGATATGTGTTTGCCACATATATGCCCGGCCAGTTCTTGTGTCTAATTCTTTTTCTGTCCCATGCGTTTTCTTTCTTCGGATTTGGTATTTCTCCCTGTGTGAAGAGTGTGACATGTAACAGACTCTGATGATGACCCTCTTTGCAAGAACTTGAACTAAAAGAAGCTATAAATATTCCTTCTTTACATTTCTCCTCCATTCCTTTCCATTTGCACCTTCTCGTGTACTCTATTGGATTGTAGCCTCAGAAGCATCCATGAAGTGTTGCTATACTAGTACTGCCTCTGTCTATCCCCTCTCTCACCGTGCATCCGTGTGTGTTTGTGAAGCACATAGACATATTTAATTATGAAGCACCTTTTCAAGCACGAATCAATGTGAATTCCATAAGCTAATTAATTTCCAGTACATATTTTCTCACATAACCATCTCTCTCTCTCCCCCCTCTACATGCATGTAACTTCGAAGTGCTGCACCCTTAGCTTGACATGACTGAACGCTTACCCACAGTACATGTTAATCGCATGCTTGCAGAAACTCTGAACATCTTCCCTTCCCAGCCCATGCATGTCGCAGAGCCAATTCCTGCTGCAAAGGTACGTACGTAGCCACACAACTATATGCATGGACCATGCATCGAAACCCCATTATACAACCAAAAGCAACCGAACGGTTCGATTTCTATCTTTACATGAGCCTGATGATCGGTGCATGTGGTCTTCTGAGTTATGATGTACTTGATGTTGTATGTAGAGTGGTGGCGTAGTCATGGCCATGCTTCCTAATGGCAACCAGCAGGTGCCTTCTCCCAAGGTGCCTGATCAGCAAGGTGGCCAAAAGATCACTGCTGCTACTCTTGGACCCACAGTAGTACCTTTGCCTAACTCTGCCAAGGAGAACAAGAGTAGGCTCATTAAGGTATGCATCTGTGTGTGTGTGGATTTTCTCTTCACTCTCTCTCTCTCTCTCTCTCTGTGGATTTTCATTCTGTAACCAGTAATTGAATATCGATCTCATTCTTCCTCTCTCTAGGGTTAGATACATACATATCTCTCTTTCTCTCTCATCTTTTGAATGAACCGAAAAAATGTGGCTTGCAGAAGGAAGGAACCAGCAGTGGGAAGGGTGCAACATCTAGTCCAGAGAGAGAAGGAAGGAAAACACTAGACCCTAAGGTGAGTGATTCTTAATAAGGGCATCTGTAGTGTATGAAAAGAGGAGGTCTTAAGCCACCTTAAGGTCAACCTTATACACTACAGGGGTGACCTTAAGCAGACCCTAAGCAAAAAAAAGCTTAAGGCTGGTCATCAAGCTAAAGACCTGGCCATAAGCATTAAAATACAATTTTTCTTTATCTGCCAAGTGGGACCGTCTTAAGGCCATTTGGGTTATATACACTATAGAGTTGGTCTTAAGGTTTAGATGGGACCCACCTTAAGACTCTTTGGGTTATATACACTACAGATGCCCTAAGGTCTTGCACAACTCAAAGCAATTAAGGGCGGTGAGCAGTCACTGTCTACAGGCTACACATAACTTTTGAATTGTGTGTATGTGCATGTTGCAGACACTGAGGAGGCTTGCCCAGAATAGAGAAGCAGCCAGGAAAAGTAGGCTTAGGAAGAAGGTGAGACAACTAGAAACTGCACTACTTAAAGAAAGAAATTATATCTATATATATATATATATATTTGTGTATATTTCCAGAAACATACAGTACATGTGGCTAAGTCCAAACATATCTCTTAACCATATATATATATATATATATATATATATATATATATATATATATATATATATATATATATATATATATATATATATATATATATATATATATATATATATATATATATATATATATATATATATATATATATATATATATATATATATATATGCTGTTCATTTTTAGTCAACTATTGTTTTGCTAAATAAAGTCCCAGTGTGGCAGTGTCTAGCAGTGTTTTGAAAACCAGTTTTAAAATTTTACCAGGGATCAATAACACTGATATGACCGATAATCAGATAAATTTGGAGGATTTTGGGCCAAAATTTTCAAATGAAAATTTGAATTAAAAAATCAGCCAAAAATGGTAAAATCGACCAAAAAACAGTTGAAAATATCATCAGAAATTTTTGAAAACAAATTTTGGCAAAATTTTTCTATATTTGATAAAATTCATGGAAAATTTTTTTTGGAGCCGGTTTGAAATTTTATAGAGGGTCCGATAAAACCGATAATCAGCTGATTAT
Source organism: Dendrocalamus latiflorus (assembly GCA_017311315.1). NCBI lineage: Eukaryota > Viridiplantae > Streptophyta > Magnoliopsida > Poales > Poaceae > Dendrocalamus > Dendrocalamus latiflorus. Next base: position 22,606,362 of record CM029626.1, on the reverse strand, counting down.
CAGAAACCATGGTGTCTGGTGGAATTTAAGAATTTTGTGTTGTAGCAGATTTTGGCTCTGTCCTTGGGACTTATGTGCTCAAGGATATACTTTATTTTCCTTTCTCCTGAATTTGACAAACCATCTAAAGAATAATATCACTTTCCAAAAGTAAAATCCCATTTCTTTTTCCTATGTGAAATATGAGTTATACTTAAGTACCCCAAAGAATTGTTTGGCATACCATCTATTAATTGTTGGCCAGTTGATTATGACCACGCTGATGGTTACGACCACTCAGCTGGTTACAACCATGCTAATGGTTATGACCACTCTCTGCTGGTTATGACCACTCCGGTACTCGTACGTTCTTCAATCGTAAATCGTTTACGACCACTCCTTCCTTGGTGTTACGACCAGCACGTTCTCATAACGACCACGCCTTCGCTGCTATGTACGTGCTCGTAGACTTCGACCATAAACACCTCTGCTCGTACCCTTCAACTGCAAACACTAGTGCCTTCGACCACGACCACTCAGCAACAACACGAAAAACAAGTCGATATTTCGGAGCACCAAAGCACTCCACTTTTCTGTATTTCTTCTTCTCCTCTAGATCACATCCGACCGCTCTTGCTCGATCTCTTCTGATCGCTCTTGTTGGCTTTTTCTTTTCAACTTACATTTTTACAAATCTACCTCCCTCTACTTATATACTCAGTACATTAACTAAGACATAGAGACAACTAAAACACAGACGAACTGTCTTATACAATCACACGGACTCAAACACGTATACGGACTCGACTCATCTAAGTAACAAAGGACTCATCTAAGTAACAAAGGAAACAAGATTATTTCCAACATTAATTGTTTCAGTTCTGCATGAGTAGATATAAGAAATCTGGACCGATTAACTGGCAGAAATCTTTGTTTAATGTGAAGATCCTTATTGTATCCAGTCAACTCTTTTATACGTGCGCTATTAAGAATATGCGCGAATCAGTAATGTCAAAAATTAAAATTAAATGTGCATTTATTCCATATGCTTATAGTCAACTCTTTTACCATGTGTCTTGATGCATGCATTATTCTCTTCGTTCTTCAGGCTTACATCCAACAGTTGGAGTCAAGTAGGATTAGGCTAAGCCTGCTTGAACAACAGGTTCAAACAACAAGAGTACAGGTAAAAGGGCATGTTTATTTTAACTCTCCCAGCATTACCTTGGAGAGGGAACTTACTGCGTTATTTTCTGCAAATATTTTTCATGTCCTGCATATGCAAGTCCTGACAAGTGACAAGTGACAACTACTATAATGTTCAGGGTGTCTTGTTGGGTACTGGAGATCAGCACCAACTGGGCCTTCCTTCTGCATCTTCAGCTGGTAATGAGACACCAATTTATCCCTTAGTTGTACAATTACTCAATTGCGTTAGTTCTTAATTTTGATCTTTCTCTAGTTTAACATTATTTTAGTAATGAATACCATTTTAACTACTCCATATGATGAGCAGCTGGGATGTTTGATCTGGAGTATGGGAGGTGGGTTGAAGAACACAGCAAGCTGACGTTCCAGCTTAGGGCTGCGTTGAATGAGCACATGCCGGACAACCACCTGCAGGTGCTCCTCAATGGCGCGGTGGCGCAGCATAACGAGTTGCTGAGCCTCAAGGGTGCCATTGCCAGGGCTGACATCTTCCATCTCCTGTGCGGAGTGTGGGCGAGCCCCGCTGAACGTTGCTTCCTTTGGTTAGGTGGATTTCGCCCCTCGGAGGTTATCAAGGTATGTATATGATCACAAAATTCATCTGCAAAACTAATGGATATAGACATGTAGTATGCATCATTTACATATTTAGTAGCAGATTCAGGCCCTGTTTGCGAGGGCATGCCGTTTACAGCGCAGTTGCCAAAAGCTCAAGCCATTTCGAACAGTTGAACAGTGTGAGGCTCAATTGACTTTCCAAAGAAGCTTATTTTCTTTTCCAGCTTCTATGAGCACGGTTTATGAAAGGTTTGATTGAAAAGGTAATATTGATGTGCAACGGTTCTTGATGTGTGTTCCGATTAGAAAAATGTTGTGAAACCGTTGGTACGTACAGCATCTTTGGAGGTATATACACATATACTACTTTTAGATAAGGATGCATTCATGCAAGTTAACAAATCGAAATAAGCAATGAAATCAGACAACAGAAAGATACACTGAGAAAATTATATTATAATAGTTGGAATGGACGCTACGATGCTTAGAATTGTCGATGCACAATTGTGGGTTCATTTGGTTGGTTCTCGTATTATCTATCCATGAAAAAGCATCTCCCTTTTTCATACAAAATTAATCAATAATCCCCTCAAAGATTCTTGCTTTCTTGTTAGTCATTGTTTAATGAAACCTAACCTAATGCACAACCATTGTTTACTTATTCAAGAGCCCAACTACTCGATCCTAGCCATGTCATCTACACAAGCCTGCAGGTCAGTGCAATACAAATACAGTAATTTGAGTTTTTTTATCTATAAGACCGTATATGTTCATCTCCCTTGATCACTTCAGTCAAGAAACATGCCGGTCCAAACCTACTACTATATATCCAGCCTTGGGTTGACCCTTCGTGCCTTCGCGTTATCTAGTTGATTTAGTTAATTATCGATTTCATGACGTTGCAAGATAATTCTAGATTTTTATGCAAAAGAGTTCTATACGTCTGGTGAAGAACGCCAATTATAAGGCATCTGATTGCTCAGGACCAATTTAATTTTCACTATATCCCTTCTATATATGACCTAATAACAGAAGCCTTGACTCCTTCAAGTCTCCGAAGGGAACCATGCATATCTGTTAGGTCGTCTAAGTAAAACTAATGTCAAGTGTTAGATTGAGCGACTTCCACCTCTTTTCCATCGGAATGAAGTTTCAAACCCCTTGTCTTATTTTGCTGTTGTAATCTGTACCAACTCCAAGATTTGAAAAGCTTATATGCTCCAAAACAACTTCCCCCCAATTTACTTTACCAACAATTCCAGAGGTCTCTTAATTGATTTCGGGATTTAAAAAGCTTTGCTAATGTGGTAGGAGGTCCAAGCACTTGATGGAATAGTTAAAAAGTTGAGAGAAAAAAAACATGGCTTTTGGTTTCATGCATTGTTGAGACACAGAGAATTGATTGGGGAGTAGGTAATTGGACAGAAACAGGTATGGGAGAGGTTAGATTTGTGATGGGGATGGTTTCCCAAATAATGGATGATCCCCAGGGGTTTGGTCCCTCTTCCTTTCGTTTATTCTACCAAGAATTCATTGCGTTGTCTTTCTAGAAGGTATATGTCCCATATTGAAATTAGGGATACACAAAAAGGAATTGCACATCTCTTAATTAAGGTAGAAGACGGGATTCAAATCGTGACCTCAACCACTGCGCTTTTATGCTTTACCATCACGGTGCACAGTATTTCCCTGTTTGTCTGATGGGCATTGAGCTAAATAAAAAAAACTAATTTTATTTGCTTTCCTATGAATAAGGTCATTTTTCATGACAAGGGAATTTGAGATTAAAATAAAACACGCATATCTATTGTAATAATTAATATAATGAGGAGTTCATCAATATTCCATCAAAGAAAATTTCACAAATATCAAGATACGCAGTTTATTTTGTTGGTTAGTGCAAATCAGCCCTTCATCTGTCTAATATTTTGTTTAAAAATTGTGCAGTTTTCACAAATATTCGACCACGTCCATGCATGCATGTTAGATCAAAACGTCATATATGGTTTTCTCACATATTTAATGGATGGTTCCAGGGATTCATTGGCCTTCCTTTTGCTTATTATATTAAAAAAAGTAACAAACTGCCTTGATCTTCTAGAAGGTATACGTATATATATCCTAGAAGTTTTCATAATTTGATGTGAGAAGATCACGTGCAACAAGATTCTCAAAAAGAAAACATCACGTGAATTTGCTTGTCTTGTCATGTGGACTTTTCGGCGTATTTATGTTTTGAGCTTACTGAGTACACATTTCAGATGGAATGTGCAAATCATACTGATTAAATGTTGGGTAGTGATAAACATCATCTGGATATTTTCTTTCTAACTATTTAAATGTTTTCTGCACACACTTCTCCGCCTTGACATATGTGCATCGACCATTTTCGTACGTACACAGACAATTTCTGGTAAACAAGCTCTGAAAAATTAGCTATAAAAAATGTACGAATGTTTTAGGAAATCCACTTATTATGTGGATTCCCATTTTTCTTTTACAATATAAAAGGTATCTCCACTTTCTTATGATCTCCTGAATATATGGCAGCAGATAATGCATGTCCAGTTCAAAATGTTCTCAAATGGGACTATCATTATAGTAGTAGTTTACCAGATGGATGACTAATAATTTCCTTTTTGCTTTATGATTCTTCGCCTACTATTCAGGAGATAGCAGAAAACCGAAAGTGTAAACATATCAGCAATGGAATTTCTTTTGTATTATAAAGGTGCACAAAATACCTGTTAGACATGCATGGTTTGATCCCGCTTTCTACCTCAAACAAAAATCAGCATAGTAACAAAAATTGATTAACTACAAAATCCGGTAACCATTGGTTGATGTATTGAACTTCTTAAACACAGTTTTGGCCGTTGATTTTTTTTACCTCAAATTCAATAAAAACTGTCAACAAAAAATTCTCACCAATGGTTGATGTATTGAACTTCTTAAACACAGTTTTGGCCGCTGATTTTTTTCCCGTAACTTCAAACTTGCAACTTAATATATATGTATTTTGTTTTAATTACGACTGTGTGCATATATTCATGTGACTATGGGATCGATCGATTGAGCATTTGCTTGGATGCTGCACGCATGAATGCAGGTAATGCTGAAGCACGTGGAGCCGCTGTCGGAGGGTCAGCTCCTGGGCATCTACAACCTTCAGCAGTCGTTGCAGGAGACGGAGGACGCGCTCAACCACGGCATGGAAACATTCCTGCAGTCCCTCTCCGACACCGTCGCTGCCCCCGAGGTCCCCGGCAGCAGCTTCATCGACCACATGTCCCTCGCCATGAACAAGATCGACTCCATGGAGGGCATCGTTAGGCAGGTAATTTATTTGTTTGACGGATTACTTTTGTCAATTATATATATATAGGAAGACTCTTTTCTACTCTCAGGTGTAATTATACCTTATATTGTATCTAATAATGTAGGAAGCATCTCGCGTAACAGAGCGTATGTACATATAGTATACAAGTATTTAAGACTATATAGGTAGTATGAACAATTTTTCACAAGTAGTATGTACATTTTTAATTTTCGACATATTCCTTTTTATGTGCGTATATGAAGGTATTTACAAAATACGCTAAAAACTATGAACTCTTTTACAAGTTTTTCGTGTGGTTCATATTGGAGTATCTTATAATTAGTATACAAGTATATCTAAAGTGATAAAGGAGTATTTCAAGTTTGTTTAGGTGGTATATTAGAAGTAGGTGTAATTACACCCAAGTGTAAAAAGTATTTTTCCTACACACACAAGTCAGACTGGCAAGGCACGCCAGTGGTCTAGACATAGGTTATTTATACTAATTGGAGGCTCCTCCAGAACCCCCACATAATCCGATGGGTAAAAAGGTTAAAATTACCACATTGATGTAAAATATATAGAAATTCTTGCAGTAATCCAGGAAAAAAACATCAAGACAATATATTTTCCATGGCAATATAATATACGGCCAAGATTTAGTATCAATATGCCACACATATGTCTTTTAACATATGATATTTGTGCTTGTGCGGAAAAACTATTCATGCACTTGTGGGTATATAGAGAAACATTGTGTTAAAATTTGCAAAAATAATATGTGGTATATAGAGATATATAGTATTAAAATTTTAGATATACAGTATTCAAATTTTAAAGTAAAACTATATATTATATATTCTGATTTAAAAATTAAAATATGCTTTTATATTTAAAAATTCCAAAATTGGAACTATTTTCCACCTGTTTTTTAGAATTAAGTTACCACAATCCAAATTCAACATTAAAATTGTGCAATCACAAATTATGTAGTTTCAAACTAAATATACAAAAAAAGTATTATAAAAAATCATGTAGCCCGTGCAGGTGTATGGGTTGATGACTAGTTATCCTAAATCATAAACGGAAATGCGATACAACACTGCTAAAATATTTTGGGATTTAATCGAATTTCTTACCCTTGGATGTGTTTGAAGATTCGTGTACCGCCACCTTCATCTTCGTCTCTAGCGATGCTTCGGCGAGCATTTTATATTATGGTTGGGGTTCAATGAGTTAGGGTTAGGGTTCACCTACACCGGACTTTAGAGGGGGAGGGGTGGCAGAAGCGATGGTGGTGCTGTCGACTGCTAGCAAGAAAGGGGGTGGTGGTTGGCGGTAGCAACTCGGCAGCATGTTCTGAAGTGGTGAGTTAGGTTGTGTGGTGGGAGGTGGTAGGAGGTAGTGGATCCAACGGCGGTGCGCCGCTAGAGACGGGGAATCGAAGAAGGAGGGATGGCGATGAGAGGTGGTGGTGCAGCAGTGGATGAGGAGGAGGGAGGCGCCACTAGTAGTGGGGGCGACGACTGAAGGCAACATGTGGTGGTGGTGAGGTGGGGGTGTGGTGTGGCATGGCATGGCATGGGTGAGGGATATAGAGGGTTGGAGATAGGATTAGGGGTGGGCAAAGGATTTGAGGGCTGAGTGGTCATCGAATTTGAATTCAATGGTTCAAAAACTTTTTACTGAAATTTGTGCATTTTTTGTTGAGTGATATATAGTAACTCCCTTCGTAAATTTTAGCAAATTGTAATATCTATGGGAGAGTTACTGGGGAAAGAAACAAGAAAAACATGGTTGCCAGCGGGTTTAATCTATTGGCATACTGGTGTTGGCCGCGCATGTTTGCGTCTGTGGCGATGCTTCAGTCCTTTTAGTCAAACTTGTGAAACACTTGCGCACCTTGCTTAAATGGACCTGGTATATATATATAGTAAGTTTTGGGTTAACCCTGTAGGTATGAACCATGTGTGGTAACAGAACTCCAAGTGAATTATTATATGACCATTTACCCTAATTTACCTCAAGTGGGGTATATATATAAGCCGGAGGCGTTATGCAACCTAATCGGGTTGCATATTTGGGACCCATCAAGAGACCATAGGATTCAACATGAACGGCCAGCATCATCCAAGAGTCATCACCTCATCATCATGGTTGTCGAGACTTCTGAGTACGGTCAAAAGGCAGAATGGGCCATACCTAGACACAACAACGTAGCCATGGCAATGTCAAGTCAAACACACTGCAGAGAACCGAGCCTAGATCGGTTGGCTCTGCTTGCCGTGGTGCAGCCAGCCCAGTCAGGCTCAAATCCGGAGCGCCTCATTTTTCGGACGATATTATTTACATAAAAAAATCCCTTCAGATATTGCTTATATGAATAGTGTTCTCAATGCACATCCAGTAGGTGCTTTTAACTGTAAAACGTATGTCCGCGTTTTGTGACTCTTGGATCCCTTCTCATCTCCCTACAAACATGTGCATTAAATATATTCACATGAATATATAATATTATATATGTACGTATGTAAGTACGTCTTTATGTACTCACTAAAACAGTCAAAGCACACTGTATGTGCGTACTATACATGCATGATTACACACAAGAAAATTAATTAGGAAGAAGCCCATCCACACGTGTGCACTGCACGCTGCACACACAGACAAGAGAATATAACAAGATGCATGAGTGAGTCACGAAGCTAGCCAAAACTAATATACATCTCGTCTATGTATCTTTTTCTTCATTTTTTTTTCACCATCTTTTAAAAATCACTTTTTTAGTTACTATTAATTATTTTTAGTTAAAAATTATCAGTCACAACAAAAAAAAATCGTTAGCTATAGCCAATATAAACAGACCAAGTGAGGACAGCATGGTCACGACAAATTAATGCGCCGAGAGAAGATCAGCAATTGAAATGAGTCCAACATATTTTATTTGCCACTTCATGATCACCTACAATAGTTGATTGCTTATGTATGAGATGCAAGAATGTTTCCAATTAATGGGCCTAGATTAATTGTTGTTCACGAAGTCTTTGCACTGGGCTTGCACCCCAAACAGGGAATTAATACTAATTGAATTTGTCCCTCATTCATTTTCTTTTCATTTGACAAACAGAAGTGCTCTGCACGAGCAATTCACAAATCCACTTTGCAAAATTGTTATGAGCAGCCACTGAAAATGGGCCCGATTGAATTGCACCTTCTAATGCTCATTAGTAGCAGACATCCCTAAATTGCTAGAAAATTCGTAAATTGATTTGCTCGTACAAATAGCACCTTTCTAGCTTCAATAAAATTGACAAATGCCTTTGATTAATCATGGAATAGTTAGTAACGATCCGTACATTCACTAATTAAGAGCTGGTGCAACTGCCCCTTCTCCCTTGTGTTGCCACATTGCTTCCTCTCAATATATATAGAAGTTATCACCTTATTCAACAATTCCTGTGTAACATCTATGCTTTGGTTGCTGCGTGCACTAGATATGATTAAGTACAAATTGATGCATATATATCACAGAAGCATCAGGTTGTGAAGCTAACTACTAAGTTTCTGAGAAAGTTGACATTTTTTTGTCAAATACTCATGATTGTGCAAATGTCTCTTTGCTTCTACTACTGCAGGCAGATGGCCTGAGGCAACAGACCCTGCACAAGCTGCACCACATGCTGACCACCAGACAGGCCGCCATGTGCTTCGTGGCGATCGCCGACTACTTCCACCGCCTCCGTGCGCTCAGCACGCTGTGGGTTGCAAGGCCGAGGCAGGACGGGCCGGCGATGTAGAATTGTTTCAAAGAAAAAAAAGAAGAGGAACAACAACAATGTTTGCAAGATTTAACCTAATTAAGAACTAGTTGGGGCGCTTTGAACTGGGGAGCACATTGGAAGAGAGGTGTATGTGGGAGTGAGCTCTCTTCAGATGTGTAAATTGCAACTTTGTAAGGTGTACATACAGTACTGCTAGGTGCTAGCGAAGAATAGAAGTAGGGTACAGTGGAGACTTAATTTGAACTTTCTTTTTATTTATTTATTTCTTTTTGGTCCTAACATATTTTCACCAATTGTTGGATTTAAGTTCACCTAGAGCACCATTCATTTGGATTGTCTTTCTAATGTTTTCTGGTAGCAAAATCTTATCATAATATAAGTTGATTGATTATCTTGTTGAATGGTTAATTAATTTTTTAGGGGGAAAGGAAAAATCTCTAATTGAACAATTTTTTTATATAAAAACAAATTGCTAGGCTACACTCTAAACTCACGTTGCTGAGTCAACAGGTTAGTCGTGCCACGGTGCTAGCTAAGGCCTAAAAATCTAATTGATTTTTCATTCATATGCGTTGACCGTGCAAGGATCCACTTAGATACTCTGGAACACCTACATTTTCTTAAGAACCTTTTCATCCTTATGCATCAATTGCAAATTTGCATTTGCATCAGCCTTGTGCATGGAGCACAAATTCATGAGACTGAAAAGAATATCTGTGTGTTCTGTGAATACACAATTTTGCTGGAGGAGGCTTAACACTTGTTTTGAAAAACTATATATAAGTAGATTGCAGAACAACTATTCTTTGGATACCTACAATCTACCAGAACTGCGCTCACACTAGAGCACAACTTCAGTAGAAACAACATTTCAGAAATTAGCAAAAATATTTTGAGGAGTGTTAGAAATTAATTTCAGTAAACATAGTTTTCATAACAATGATCCAATAACACCACAATTACAAAAAGACCCTTGGACCAACATTTTTGCAAAAGAGCCCTTAGTAATTATGCACATAGACCGAAATTGGTAAGTAAGAATCACCACAGTAAATTTCAGATTTTACCAAGAATCACCACAGTAAATTTCAGATTTTACCAATGTACAATTAGTCATTCAACCTCTTCTTAATGCATGCCTAACACCTTTGGAAAAATTACAAACCATGCCATCCATTGTGAAATGACCAAAATAGCCAAAATGACAAGTGTCCAATGATGTGTCAAGCGTCCACAAAATTCTGAAATTTCTAATGAAAATACAAATCATTTTCACCAACCAACCTTGAAGAAATTAAAATTCATGCCATGAATTAGGAAAAACCGAAATTCCCTTTTTGCAAAGTCATGTCGTGAGGTGTCAAGCACCATAAATTGCATGACTTCCCAATGCAACCGCGTTTTTTCATTGATGCATCCAATAAGCCATTTATAAATAGCACTCTAGGACTTCAAGCCACCAGTTAGGAACCCTAAGTTGGTGACCTTATCCCTCTACTTCTTTCCTTTCTATTCTTCTTTCTTGCTTAGCCCTAATGCCATGGCATCAATATAGCTTCGGTCAAGGCAAGGGTGGAGCAAGGGGAGTTAAGGATCAAGGAAGAGGAAGAAAGGGAGCTCCCCAACCATCACTAGGCATCAACTTATTAGGAAACTCAAGGTTTATGATACCCACCATTCCCATCCTTCTCCATTCCTATTGCAGTTTATCACTTGAGAATATTACTGAAGTTTACAAGTGTTGATTGAGGACAATATTGGGAAGCAAGGAAACCCACGTTTCGTCTTTGCCATTCGGCCAAGCTCAAAGTTTGCATCACGTGCCTATCCACATTGATTACTAATGCATTTCCATACCTATGTAAGTGCCATGACATGTATAAATGATTGATCTGTGCATGAGTGTGATGCTACATTTCCACAGTTGATCTAATTTAATAAATTGCCATGTGGTAATTCAATTGGTATTTCTTTTCTAATAAAAGGCAAGTAAAAATGGAATATCTGACATGCATAGAGAATAAAAGTTGAAAAATGAAATGATACATGAATTTTGCTACTTTGTCATAAACTAGATGTAACACCCCATCCCAACACTTAGCCTAGAATTCTATCACTACTCATTATCACTCTAAATTTATAGTCTTCACTACTAAATTTCCACAGCAATTCCCTAGTTATACTACCACGAAAAGATTAACAACATAAGTTTAATGACCCACATTTAAAACACCTAATTCTATGATTAGAATAGACATCACACTAAAGCTCAAGACCTTGCGCCTGAGAACGCTCAGGACCATGTGTCCAGGAGCATACTTAAACATGCAAATAGAACAACAAACAATATACAATATGAAGCATGCATAAGTAATAACTACTACCAAAAGTAATGATCTCAATATTCGCAACCATATTTCATTCTCTACTTTATGCAAGGGGACCAACCTTGTCCCACAAATAACTTTAACAACTCCAAAGCGAACACTTAACTAAGGTTCAACTTAAGTGAGCTAAATTATCAAAAGTCTAAATACGAGTACTGAAGGTGACAACTAAGTTCAGAAGTACTACTCCTGATCCATGCATGCCGTCACCATGGCCACCTAAAAACATTAACAAATTAAGAGTGAGTCCAAGACTCAGCAAGCACAAAGCAAAATAGTAAACATCAACTTACACATATCTCCAATTTAACATTGATTCTCTTTAACTGTTCATTACCCATTAAATCTTTCATGCATTTTCATCAACTCTCTCTTATGCATTTACACTTCCTTATCATGGAAACAATGCAAATACGCATGCACATCTCTACCATTTTCTTTAGCTTATACCCGTATATCTGAGTGGACACCTGTTGATGTACCATCCTCTCATTCTCTCCATCCTATGGAGATACCTACCGAAATAGGTCTTTTATGTTCAATAAAGTGGGCCTCTTTCATGCCATCAATATGCATTTAATGTTATGCATGAGTTTCATCATCATTTACATACTCCATCTTTGTCATTTAGCCATCATCATCATGTATTCATCATCACAAATTCATTATGAGCAAACATGAAAGGAAGGTAAACATTTCATGAGCATCGATTATTTAAGGCAATTATCATCTACTGTTCTACCATGTACTTGCCTGTTTAATCTCGTGGGAGATGCATGGAATGCACCAATCTAGAACCTCCACCTGGATGACCAATAACCCATCTTAAAATATGCCATAACAGTACACGCACATAAACAAAATGATGTTGCTCACTCGCTGGACCTTTGATACCACTTGTTGGACTTGATATGGCTATCAAAGTGGGGTAAATTATACCTTCAAATTCAACCTCTCAAAAGGTATTCCAATACTTTCACTCCACTAGCTACTGGAAGCTAGGAATGTCAAATTTACTCATCAACAAAGAACTCACAAAAGCATGAAAGCAAACAGAGCTTAACTCCTCTAGGCAGGTTGAACTGCTATGAGGGACAGTTTAACCAGCTAAGTAGTCTAACCACCAGAGATGACTGGTATGACCGGCCTTCAGTTGGACTGTAGTCCTGGGGGCGGTCGGACAGCACCTCTATTCCCAGAACTAGAAACCAGCCCCAAGCCAAAACAAAAAATGGTACAATCTCTAAAATACATATACAAATGATATTGAAACTTTGCACACACCTTGATGAAGTTCTTAGGAACCTAATCTATCTATAGATCGCATGGATCATAGCTGACGTTCCAACCTTTTCTCAAGACAAGCAAGGTTACACCAAAATCAGGCAAAACTCAAGAACTTGATATATGACTTTCTCATGGGTTGAAGATAGTCAAGATGGTCATAGATGATTTCCCACATATCACAGCAAGCAAGAGCACCATAGATTTGAGGTCAAAACCATATGAACAAGATATCACCAGATGGGCACCAAACGGAGACAAATTGAGCAACCTTCAAGATCTTGCTATAGCTAGTCCCTAGATAGATAGAATATGATCCTCATGAGGCATCTCCATTACTTACACATCCTTGGAACCTAGTAAGATCAAGAGGAAATGAGAGAGGGCAAAACACCAACCAAAATAAGTGCAAATCAACAAAAGCAAGAACAAACTATGTAGGATAAAAAAGATTGATATATTATAACTTATAGATTAAGGTTTTACAGTCACTTCACCATAGAGAATAGAGTTCTCATGAAAGCACGCAACCAAAACTTTGGCCATAAGAAATCAGTCCACATCTAACACTAATAGATACTATCTGTTAGCACAACTGGGGAACTCGTTAACCCTACGCACACACACACACACACACACACCAGGTTTTACACTCATACATGACTTACACATGCTTCTCAAAGTGCATAAGCCCAAACCCGCTAAGGAACAAGCTTTCCATCTACTTGGCCTCTGTAGTATCTCTTTGACTTAAACCACTCTCCCAACGTCCTCCAAGCGCTATAGTTTTCGTCTCATTGCTGTTTCTACTATTTTGGCTTCCCCAATAAAACACTCTCATTTTGACAGTGGACCTCACCTCTTCTGTGATCCTAGTCCATGGTTATCTCTTTTGCAAGCAATCTCCATTCCAGCAATGTGAACAATGTGTAGGTTCACCAATGCCTTATGCATCGGCAATCTCTCCATGTCGGTTCCCCCTGACTACACCTCACTTGCACCAACCACACCATTTGATGAATCGTTGCTTCAACCTTCTCTTCAACATCCCTATTCTTCTCTATGCCTTGCTTGAGCTTAACCATCCATCTAAACTTCCTTGACCATAGCTCAGCTCATCCTCGAGCCTAGTCTAGGTCCATGCTATTGACCATAGTTGCCTACAAGCTTCCTACACATCAAAGACCAAGAAAACATTTTTGGGCACACGGTCTCACTTCTATATATTTTAATTCTTGTTGGATTGGTTCATGAATAATAGCTAGCTTATGATAAATGAAAATTATGTGTAAGAGTGTACGTACATATAACGGCTACCTAGGAGAGCGTTAATCTAATTTAACATTAATTTATTACATACGTAGCATAGATGGATCAAAGTTGGACGTATGTTGAGAATTGTGTGAGTGAAGAGCACATCAATTGCGTGTCTACTTTTAGAAGAGGTACCGAGTAGGATATGTTGAAAAGGGGGATGAAATTATGTAATGTCTATGTATTCATTGTGAGAATCTTAAGATGTTTACCAATTCAGCCTAGATAGAAGCACACTTGATTTGAAGGGTTTCAAAAAGGGGTATACATGTTGGAGCAGTCACGGTGAAGAGCATACTATACATCAAGGTAGTAAAATCATCGAAGAAGACAACAATATACCGGATATTGATTGTTCTGTCAATGAGGATAGCTTACACGATGATAATCTGGATCAGATGTTGCACGATGCAAAAGGGAACTATAGTGAGAGAGAGTTAGTTAATTCAAAGGCTTGATGGAGGACTTAGAGAAACCATTATTCCTAGGTTGTAAGGCGAAATACACAAAGTTGTCATCTGTGCATGAACTATTGAAGTTGAAGGTAAGAAATGGTTAGTGCGACAAGAGTTTGACGGTGTTGTTAGGTCTCTAAGCGAACATGCTGTCGGAGGAAAACGTGTTGCCCAAAACCTTTGTCGGACCCCGAAGCAATAACTCTGAAATCCTCTGTGTAAATTGCACTAGTCCAGGAACAGCTAGTGCACACAGTAGAATAAAGATACATATCAAGCACAAATGACCATCTATATTAAATAAAAGAGTATGGCCTTATGGCTAAGTCTTACATCAATGCTCATTAGCAACAATAATAAAGGCAATTAACTGCGGAAGCAAACTGATAAAAGTAAAGCCCAAGCCTGCCCACAGGCAAACGACAGTAAGACACAACCTACTCGTCCAGATCTTCACCGTAGTCAAAGTCATCTTCCTCTGTGTGGAGATAGCAAGGTGAGTACAAACTTGTACTCTGCAAGTCACATGGAATATGCAACATAATGATAAAGGCGACAAAGGAGGGCATATATGGTTATTTGAGCATAAAACAATATTTAAAGAAATACAATACATAGATAGAAATTGTTGAATTTAATACAGTAAGTAAAAAACAGTAATTGTAAATGAAATTAGTACCATTAGTGCAGGTTTCGACTAAACACTAACCTAACCACGGGCATCCCACCCGGACCATCTTTTCCATAAAAACATTTCATATGGATTCCATCTATCCACACGCTTCCAATCACTCATGGATTCCATCCATCCATAAGGTTGTCAAAAACCATTTTGAAAAACAAAATCTAATCCATGAAAAACTTTACTCAGCATACACATGACAGTGGACACAACTATGCAGGATAGTTTATACACTCTGCAGAGGTTCTACAGCTTTACCCACAAGACATGATCATCTCATATTGCCACGCGATTAACACACTTAGGTGTGCGGCGGAGAGTTCATGACAAGGCCTTTACAATGCAAAGTCTTCAACCTGGCCAAGCCAACACTAAGTTTCAGTCAGGACTATCCCATACCAGCCTTGTGGTAGTACGATAGGGCTTTACAGTAGTAACTCACAGACCGATCCTTAATTGACTTAGGCTCAACCACATGCCCCCTATGCCTGACAATCAACACTGTGTCACCGAACAACAGTGCATGCCTGCACCCACCACCTAACCATTAGCCTAAGTCTAAATCAGATTTTATATTTTATTTCAAAATATTTTATAATCCTTGTTGACTCACCGAAGTCAAGAATACATTTGAAAAGCTTATCATTTTATGTGAAAAGGTATCCCAAAACAAAGATTATTTCTAAGCAAGTCTAAGCATTTGATATAAGATTCTCTAGGCCATACTAGTGTACTAACTAGAGTTTTATTCTAGGGTAACAAGGTATAATGTTGCACAAGATCAAAGGTGTCAATAACAATTAAGCATTAACTAAGTTTAAAACTGGAATTGAAATACTTGAATAAACATATGCATGCAATATAATTTAAAATAAGATAATTTTATTTTCAAATTAGGATCAATATGATCAAGGTGTGTGACTTGCCTTACTCTTCAGTTGGGTGCAAATCGTTGTTGAGGAATTCACTCGAATCGTCGTAGTCTACACGTGAAAATAACCCACCAAACTCATATAAATTCAAATAAAATCAAAATATTTAAATTGAGGGCATAAATGGATAGATTGGAATTTTTGATGAATTTAGGATTTTGAACAGGTTCAATCGGAGTTAGGACGAAGAAGAATGGGCTCTCGGAAGTTTAAAATCAGAAAAAAGAAAAAGGCTGATTTTCTGGAATTATCTTTCTATTGAAAAAGAAATTTATGATGACAACCCTAGGAATTGCTTTTCGGCTGAATTATTTTTCTACTAGAAAATCGAATTTATGATGTCAGCATGACGTCAGCCCTGGGTTAATTCTTGGCAAGGGGCTAACATGTGGGCCCTGGTCTATGGACTTGGTCCACAGTCCACGGGGAGGCTGAGGTGGTAGGGGTGATTATATGGTGTTGACGGGGCGGGGAGGCGCTGAGGTGGCATGCCACTGGGCTGCCACGCAGCTGCCACACCAGCACGACGGTGATGTGGCTGCCCAGCCGGAGGTGGCACACAGGTCCAGGAGCTTGCCGGCGCTCGGCAGCGGCCAGCGAGGGGCGGAGGAGGGAGAGGAGAGTGCGCCAACTCAAGGGTGGGCTCAGGTCTTACCGTGGCGGCCGAAGGTAAGTCGGCGGTGAGCGAATAGTGGTGATGGTGGGGTGCTCCAATGCGGTGGCGGTGTGGTGCTTGGGAGAGGGAGAAGAGGGGGAGCGAGGTGGTGCGGAAGGAGAGGATGCCGAGGGGGTATTTATAGGGGTTGGGGAAGGCGGAGTTGGCGTAGATTACTCATCGCCGGAGTTAGCGCGGGGTGGCGGCGAGATTAAGGAAGGGTGTGCGTGCGAGGAAGGAGATTCGGCAATGGTTGAGGGGGGTTGTTGCGAGCCGCTCGGGGAAGGAGAGATAGGAGAAAAGGGGGAGATCCGACGGGCGAGGTGTCGGCGCAAATGGCGGCGGTGATTTCGGCGGTCGGCATGGGAGGAAGAAGGTGAGGAGGAAGAAGGGGGTGGCACTGACAGGCGGGCCCCACGCGCAGTGAGAGAGAGGGAGGGAGGTGCGGGCGGCGGGAATGGCGCCATGTGGCACGGAGAGAAATCCGACGACCGAGAGACGAGGGAGGCAGCGGACGGGGGAGATGGGCCGGGAGGCGGCGTGGCTCAATCTGGGCCTGCCACTTGTCGGCCTAGGAGGGAGGAAGGGATATTTGATTTTCTTTTTCGCTTTTGTTTTCCCAGAAAAGCCCAGAAAGTCAAAAAGGCCCAGGAAAATACCAAATAAATTCCAAAATTTCTAAAAAATTCATAGAAATTCTTGGAACAATTTTGGACTTAAATAAAATATTTACAACATAATTTGGTATTATATTTTTATATTTAAAATACTTTTTAATTTTAAAATAGATTTTAAAACTCCAGAAAAACCAGATAAATCCCAAATAAACCCAAATAATTATTTTAAATTAGGAATTTTTCAGAAAATCAAATATCCTTTTATTTAATAATATTCTTAGTTTCTTTTACTTAAATTACTTTTCAAATCCAACTATTTTTCTTAAAGCAGAAAATCAGGGCAAAGCAAAAATTAAATTTAGGCAACAAAACACTTATTTTTATTTTTAAACCAATTTAATTTAATTTAATAAAATTTTTTCCATAAAATGAAATAAACAGCTGGGCTGTTACGACCTTGTACCAAGATAAAACGGTTCTCTATCCCCCGGGAATGGAAGTAGAAAGAATACATGCATATCCAAATGACTGTATCATACACCATAAAGAGTATGTAAACATGCATGTATGTCTGGTATGCAAAGCATCCCGATAGAAACATAAAAATCACTATGTTGATGGTGAGAGCATCAAGGTAAAGTAAGAACCTCCTACTAAAGTATTGTGGTATCTGCCTGTAATTCTCTATTTGAAGCATTTATTTGTGAACTGAAAGAAGGCAACATTGCTGTGTTGGCACTTGGAGGAGCATAAGAAAAATAGAAAGCTAAGACACCCTACTGATTCTACACAGTGGAGGAACTTCGATAGAATGTTTATAGACTTTGGTGCGGAACTGAGGAATATAATATTTGGGTTTAGATGGAATGAACCGATATAGCACTTGGCCTGTGAATATATATATATATATATATATATATCTATATCTACAACCTTCCTCCTTAGATGTGTATGAAGCAAAAGTATATTTTGATGTCACTACTTTTCGAAGGGCCGCAGCAACTTGGGAACAATATTGATATGTACCTAGCACCATTACTGAATAATCTTGTAACACTGTGGAAGGGAGGGGTGTAGGTAAGAGATGCGAATGAATGAGAGAACTTCACTCTATGCGCTATGTTGTTCTGCACCATCAAGGATTTTTTTGCCCTTGGTAACCTATTGAGATTGAGTACAAAAGGAGCCAAAGTCTGTCCTCACTACTTAGATGATACCAAGAGTATTGTGGTTCAACAACTCATGCAAAAATATGTACATGCATCACCGTAGGTTCCTTCTCAAGTATTGCCCATATCGTAAGATGAAGAAACAATTCGACAGAAAGAAGGAGGACTATTCAGCTCCATGGCTTTTAGAGGGAAAGAGGTATATAATATGGTTGAGGATATCAATGTTGTGCTTAGAAAGGGACATAAATTGAGGACCTATCAGAAGAAATTCTGGAAGAAGAGATCAATTTTTTGGGAATTATCTTATTAGGAGCACTTAGAAGTTCGCCATTGCATCATCATAAGGGGAGGCTGGAGGGTATCGGGACCATTAGAAGAAAAGTAATCACTCCCGATCTGAATACATATGCTCAAGCTTATTACACGGTTTTGCAACACATGACCAAAGTATCCTCGTACATTAATAAGCACAAAGACATGTTATGCCAAGAGAATCGAAGCTGGTTGGAGGTTTGGATCACGAGAAAACACAACCATCGGTTCAATGAATGGTTAAAGGTGTGATTCACTGGGAAGTCATCAAGTGATGATACGCAGTGATGGCTGGAAAAAGAACCAAAATTTACAATGGTGACATGGCAATGATACGATATAAATAGATACATATTTTATATGACAGCTCAAAATAGGAAGAGTACATTCTAGAACTACGGTGTCTGCATAGATGCATTTCATAAGTAGTTCAATACCGTTGGGCCAAATGTAATGAAACATGGGTTGAGCTCCTACTATGGGTTCATAGAAGAGATTTAGGAGCTCAACTACATTCTTTTTAAGATTTCTTTATTTCAGTGCTGTTAGGTCCAATTTTCACACGGTGTGATGGTCGACAAGTACGGTATCACTATTGTGGACCTCAAATGTGCCAGATACAAAGATGAATCATTCGTACTTGCTAAGCAAGTTGTTCAAGTTTTTTATGTAATAGACCCAGCAAATGCAAACCACCATAGTTCTTCATGGAAAAAGAAGAATTGTTGGATTGAGAATGTCGTGGATGAGGAAGATTATAATCAATTTGATGAGTTGCCTCCATTCGGAGTTGGCATCAAGCCCGAGAAAGAACCCAGTGAGGAAGCTAGCTATATGCACGTCGATCATCATGAAGGACTATTTTTAAAAGGAAATAGCCAAGTGAAATTTTGAGTTGTAATTCACTTTGAGTTGTAATACACTTATCTATCACTTGTATGTACTCTGCTTGCTTGTTTTCAGATAGCATGGCTAGAATTTCTTGAGGCTACCCAAGAAATAGAAAATTTTTTAGCTATGCAAAGAACTATCATAGATGGTTTCTAATACAAAACTCTTTATGATACAACATCAAAAATAGTTTTTGTATTGGCCATCTGTGATATGTCGGATATCATAGACGGTTATTTTTAAAAACTATCTATGTTGTGACTTACATAGATGGTTATATTTAAAAACCGTCTATGATACAATTCTTCTATATATATAGATACTTAGGGCAAAAACCTAACTCAATACTCCTACACACACTTAGGTTTTCCTCAACACATCTGCGCTTTCTCAGCTTCGTTCGCCACTGGATCCGGTTCTGCTTAGCTTCCTTCACTGCCTCTGGCCTCTACCACCTCCCTCTAGCTCTCTCCAGCATCTTGCTACTCCTCTTGCCACCGATTCACCACCGCCACCGATCATCGGGATGTTGCCTCCCATGACGTCTTGAATTCATGGCTCCACCCACCCGCACTGCCCCAAACTGTCCAATTGTGTCGATGATTAGTTGCTCCACCATGTAGGTTGGTGGAGGCGATGGCAGTGCTACCTCATAGAGGCTTCTCCACTAGTGACCACACCGGCGTGATGAGCAGCTCCTTCTCACTTGGTGATCGATCGGTTCACTACACTATAATTTTTGTTCGATTAAGGTGGTAAGGGTTTGATCGGTAGAAAAGTAGCAATTGAAGTTAGTTGATTGGAAAGGGAATGTGGAGCAAGAAAGCCACTATTGATCTCTATTTTTTGGACTTATTTCTGGTATATTCACATTTTTGTTGATCGCTAAGATATATCTATAGTAAATTGTTTCCATGGGTGTTAATCAATAATATAATAATATGAAATGGTTTCAAAATGAAATTTTGACTAGTAAACCAGATACGTAACCAAGATGTATAACAATATGTAGTGGGCTTATAGCCTTCTCCTCATGTCCTGTTGGTTACAACATAGATACAATGATAATAGAGTGCAGCTGACACTTGAGAGCAATAAAATTTTATCTATGATATTCAATTTGTGTTTTATATACCCTATACTAAAATGCAATTTGAATGCTTCATAGATAGCAACTAAGCGATATAGCATCCACATAGTCTTCTAGCCTTTCCTCCAAACGTGCTAGCTTCCCAAAAAAATTCTGAACCAAAGCTACTCTACATCACTGTCGGAGTAGCT
Organism: Dendrocalamus latiflorus; assembly: GCA_017311315.1. Lineage (NCBI taxonomy): Eukaryota > Viridiplantae > Streptophyta > Magnoliopsida > Poales > Poaceae > Dendrocalamus > Dendrocalamus latiflorus. The sequence continues at coordinate 22,585,533 of CM029626.1, read as the reverse complement.
ACGCATCCACACATCAATCTAACCAAAGCGATGTCCGACTTCCAGTCGACAAAATCTAGGTAATGTATATCACTGGAGTGCTCCAAAGATAGACCCAAAGATAGACCTCTAGGACACCTTAGCTAATTGTGTATCATTTTGTAGGAGCTCACGCCCTACAAGCTCCAAGTGAGGCTGGTTGGGTTCATTCCTATTGAGGCTGGGTGGGAGATGGTGTTTCCATGCTAGGAAGGGATGGTGCTACATAGTGCCAAGGTCTAGGTGAAGATGGTACATGTCTATTTCATGGTCGTCCCACTACAGATGCCCCCGAACGAAGACATCATAACACTAGGGGATGTTGTGCACACTTTTGTCTAATGGCCCAAGAGGGACATCGCCCTAGACCCAGCAGTGCCACGATCTCCACATGACCATGCCTCTCCAACAGAACCCTCGATGACTCCACCTCAACCTCCACTTCAAAAGGCTGTCGTATCGACTCATGTAGAGACAACACTGAAGAAACAAGAAAAGCATGACAAGTCATCTTCCGAGAAGATGTATCATAGGAAAGGCACTAAGGCCAAATCAAAGAAGATTAAGGCACATCACAAGCCCTAGACATTCTCCCTCGGAATGCTGTTGGTCCCTAACACACTATTACCGCGCCTTGCAATGGGTTGTAGGAGTTTGCATGCCTGGTATATGCAAAGGACTAACAAGTGGAGGACAAACTGACCTACTAGATTCACTGTCAGATACACAAAGAGGCATTTCCTCCACGACCAAGGATTCTTCGTCATGGGCTTCGATGACTTGTTCGAATTGTTCAACCTCGATGCCCCACTTCTACGATGTTGGATACTAAAAGTGCGTATAATCAAGTTCTACATTCATGTAATACTGATAAATATCATAACTCATTGCTTATGTATAGATACATGATGTAGAAAATCTAGTGATCATAAGAATCATTAGGTTTCCTCGACTCACAATTGATCTCTGAGCAATGCATCATCCAAGATGCATCCTACGTCAAGAATTACATAACGATGGGATGGCTTGCTCAGGACAACAAGGACTACATACTGATGCCCTACAAACAGGGGGTAGGAGCTTCACTAGTTGCTATACAAATTTCATTTGTACATTATACGTAACACGAACTTAGGTTTAATGACTCTAGTGACATACATGAGTAGGTGACACCAGATCCTTATAGTCATTGTACCAAAGTGGAATAAAGTAATATATCTTGATTCCCTACTCAAGAACGACCACGACTTCACCATTATGCAACAAAACACTCAACAGGTATGCTCTTTTCCTCCATACATAACTTTATTGTAGTCTTTCCTTCATTTGCAATGGCCGAGGATAACTTTTTAGAATCACGTAGGTCGTTCAGCGCATATGTTTCTAGGGGAGGGAGACACAAGGAATCGAGCACCACACTTCAACATAGTACATGATTTTTGGTACTCGCTGCAACACAATAATCCTATATCATACTTCATAATAATGTCTGGCGAACTGACTATATCTATGTATATAATTCTATTTTACAGTGCCACTAGCAGCTACAAGGCATCTATGTGCATTCTATATTTGCCATCATATGCAAGAAATCATGAGTGCTAAGACAAATGATTCAGAGGTTGTCAATCTTGCAATAATTATTTCTTAATTATCAATTTAAATATATATGCTTACTACTTTACTCCTCCTAGCAACAAGGCATGACAATCAAATCAAGTACATTTGATCTAAATGAACTCTCAAACATTCGAGTATGGCTCTCCACCTTCTACATGACAGAGGTCATTGACTCAAAAGGAGAGTTTCACTTCGGCGACATTGATTAATACTTGTTCAAACATTTGATTCAATTGTAATTCATTTTGAGTTGTAATTTGATTGTAACTCTAGTGACAATACATGAACATTCTTTTGTAATAGATTTTGAGTTGTAATTCACTTTAAGCTGTAATTCATTTATCTATCATTTATCTATAATCTACTTCCTTGTTTTTAGAGGGCAAAGCTAGCATTTCCTGTGCTAACCAAAATAGAAATTTTTAGCTATACAAAAAACTATCCCAGACAGTTTCTAACACAAAACATCTATGACACGTACACCATCACAGATGGTTTTTTGCACTAGCCATCTGTGATATGTTGGATATCACATATGGTTATTTTAAAAATCATTTGTGTTGTGACTTATCATGGGCGGTTTGGGAGCCGTCTGTGATAATCATTGTTATCACTAACACAATAAATTAGACGGTTTAGAAACCATCTCTGATGAGAGTTATGAACCGTCTGTGATGACCCTATGTGTGGTAGTGACCAAGAAAACACCTCTCTAGAAAAACTAGCCACCAACTAAAAACCGTTCACACCGCACCGGTGGTCCAACAACCACCCAAACTCCGGTCCCACTAGTCGCACCGCCCTAGTCTGACAGCAACTCTGATAGCCTGCAAACTCCCATAAATTCAAATTTCAACTCGACACAATTGCCAATTGTTCAACACAAATAAACTAAGGATATTCTCATCATGGTTGTACAACTTGATATATAGAAATTGGTCATATATTAGCTCTTGCTAGGGTTCCAAATGTCAATGATAACTGACAATTGATTTTCGGATTTATAATACAACATGATTTATAATACTACCATTTCAATGCTAAGAAAACAACAAGAAAAAAACATAAGGGAAAATGCCTTACGAAAATCCTCTAGGAAACATGTTTGTTACAGTCTCCTGGCCGATGGTGTAACACCCTAGCCTGACATGAGCCCAAAATGTCATCACCAACTCCATCCCTTACCAAATTAAACCATCTTTCACTACTACTAACATCAATACAATAACCAAACTTTCACAAAACAATAAATTCAGCATAAACAAAATGGTAATGAATAAAGCAAACCTTAACATTGAATTGAAGCAATAATAATAACAAAAAAATAATCCAATAATTGAAACTAACCATTGATACTTTATTTGATTGCAACCAAATCAACAACTCTATGTTCTAAAGGAACTAATTTAACCAATAGCAACAGTTTGCATAAACCAAATTATTGAAGATGAATGATTATAGTAATGTGATAAATAACCAATACCGGTGCATGAACTGATTTTGAGTTGCTCCCTTCCCATGCATGACTTCTTCAATGTTTACCTAAAACAACAACATAAGTAAGGGTGAATCCATGATTTAGCAAGCACATAATAAAACAATAAATGGTATTAAAAACATGTCACCAGTATTCATGTCAATTTACAACTATCACATTTTTATATATCTTTTCATTAATACCATGCACATATCTCATCTCTTTTTATCTTTTCATGAATGTAATGCATATGTCTCTCCTCTCTTTTGCGTATATGGTACAGTGGAGTGCAACACTCATCAGTGTCCACTTAATCCTGACCTCTTTTGTGCGGGGATCTCAAGCCCGTCCTTTTTCATACGGAGACCTCATCTCCACTCGTGTGGAGTGCCTAACAAATTAGGTCTTACTCTACCCATTCTTGTTGGTCACCCACACAAAGGTGGCAGCAGAGGCTGGCACCTGGTTCGAAGTAGACGCGCGCGCGCTCCGTCCCCTACCCTTCGAACGGGTGGCAGCGGAGGCTGGTGCCTGGTTTGAAGTAGACGCGCGCGCGCTCCGTCCCATACCCTTCGAACGGGTAGCGGAGGCTGGCGCCTAAGTCGAAGCCGAGGCGCGTGCGCTCCGTCCCCTACCCTTCGACCAGGTGGCAGCGGAGGCTAGCGCCTAGGTCGAAGTAGACGCGCGCGCACTCCGTCCCCTACCCTTCGAACGGGTGGCAGCGGAGGCTGGCGCCTAGCTCGAAGCTGAGGCGCGCGCGCTCCGTTCCCTACCCTTCGAACGGGTGGTAGCGGAGGCTGGCGCCTGGATCGAAGTAGACGCGCGTGCGCTCCGTCCCCTACCCTTCGAACGGGTGGCAGCGGAGGTTGCCGCCTAAGTCGAAGTCGAGGCGCGCGCGCTCCGTTCCCTACCCTTCGACCGGGTGGCAGCGGAGGCTGGCGCCTGGTTCGAAGTAGGCGCGCGCGCTCCGTCCCCTATCCTTCGAACGGGTGGCACCGGAGGGTGGCGCCTAGGTCGAAGTAGACGTGCGCGCGCTCCGTCTCCTACCCTTCAAACGGGTGGCAGCGGAGGCTGGCGCCTAGCTCGAAGCCGAGGCACGCGCGCTCTGTTCCCTACCCATCGAACGGGTGGCAGCGGAGGCTGGCGCCTGGTTCGAAGTAGACGCGCGCGCGCTCCGTCCCCTACCCTTCGAACGGGTAGCAGCGGAGGCTGGCGCCTCGCTCGAAGCCGAGGCGTGCGCGCTCCGTTCCCTACCCTTCGACCGGGTGGCAGCGGAGGCTGGCGGCTAAGTCAAAGCCGAGGCGCACGCTCCGTTCCCTACCCTTCGACCGGGTGGCAGCGGAGGCTGGCGCCTAAGTCGAAGTCGAGGCGCGCGCGCTCCGTTCCCTACCCTTCGACCGGGTGGCAGCGGAGGCTGGCGCCTGGTTCGAAGTAGGCACGCGCGCGCTTCGTCCTCTATCCTTCGAACGGGTGGCAGCGGAGGCTAGCGCCTAGGTCGAAGTAGACGCGCGCGCACTCCGTCTCCTACCCTTCGAATGGGTGGTAGCGGAGGCTGGCGCCTAGCTCGAAGCCGAGGCGCGCGCGCTCCGTTCCCTACCCTTCGAACGGGTGGCAGCAGAGGCTGGCGCCTGGTTCGTGGTAGAAGCGCGCGTGCTCCGTCCCCTACCCTTCGAACGGGTGGCAGCGGAGGCTGGCGCCTAGCTCGAAGCCGAGGCGTGCGCGCTCCGTTCCCTACCATTCGACCGGGTGGCAGCGGAGGCTGGCGCCTAAGTCGAAGCCGAGGCGCGCGCGCTCCGTTCCCTACCCTTCGACCGGGTGGCAGCGGAGGCTGGCGCCTAGCTCGAGACCGAGGCGCGCGCGCTCCATCCCCTACCCTTCGAACGGGTGGCAGCGGAGGCTGGCGCCTAGCTCGAAGTAGACGCGCGCGCGCTCCGTCCCCCACCCTTCGAACGGGTGGCAGCGAAGGCTGGCGCCTGGTTCGAAGTAGACGCGCACGCGCTCCGTCCCCTACCCTTTGAACGGGTGGCAGCGAAGGCTGGCGCCTGGTTCGAAGTAGACGCGCGCGCTCCGTCCCCTACCCTTCGAACGGGTGGCAGCGGAGGCTGGTGCCTAGTTCGAAGTAGACGCGCGCGCTTGCTGGAGCCGGAGGCGGAATTGGAGTTTGTCCCTTTCGGTCCGGTAGAGCGCCTTTAATGGCGGCTGGGACCGTACTGACGCCTAGCCTGCCAAAAGGCGGGTTGCTGCATCGTGCCGTGTCCGTTCACGTGGTTAGGGCACGCAGCGGCTTGTAACTGGAGCGCCGCGGTGGGTCTGGGATTGCGTGATCGTGACCGCTTGCGTTGACGGTCCTTGGTTCTGCGGTCGCGTGTGGCGTGTATTGCCACGACGCCTCGTCTTTGGTTACGGGGAATCGTGCGGGGCGGACCTTCGCACCGCTGCGGTTGCATCCGGCACGCGGATCGTTGTGACGCTTCGGTAGCGGCGGCTTGGGCGAGGTGGCTTGAAATAGCCCCCCGTAATAGCATCCCCGCACCTTTACGCCCTCTTTCCTGTCTGCTCCGCCCTCTACATTTTCGCGATATTTTCACCGCTTCAATCTCTTTGTGGGAAGCGATGGCCTCCGGTGGTAAGCACGGCCAGGTGGTTGGCGGCTCTGGCATTCGCCGGCGACCGTCGCCGCTGGTGGTGAAGTATTCGCTGAGTAAGCGCGACCCGGCGGTGGCAGACAAGTGGTGGCTGGCGACGGAGAAGGAAGGCTCGTTCTCCGGCGAGTTGGGCCTTTCGCTTGTGACCGAGAAGGCCATCCAGCGACTGCTGCGCGAGGGGAAGCTTTCCGATCGCCAGGCGGTACGACTGCCCGCCCCCGACGAGACCGAGCCGCACCCCGAGCCATCCGAGGCGATCGTTTTCGTGGCCTTCTTGGATGCAGGGCTCCGCATCCCGGCGGCGGCTATTGTGGGCGACGTGCTACGGACCTTCGGGCTGGAACTGGCGCAGCTGACTCCAAACGCCGTGGCCCGGCTTGCCGTATACAGTTGGGCTTTGCGTTCGGGAGCGTGCTGGCCCAGCTCTTCTTTGTTTGCCTATCTGCACGAGGCACGGTGCCAGCCCAAAGACCGGAAGGGCGGGACACTATCGAACTTTGGTAGTGTTAGCTTCCTTCTCCGGCCGTCCTGCACCAAGCTTTTCCCCGCGAATTCGACTCGTGGGAAGTGGGAGTCCCAGTGGATGAAGCGGTGGTTCTACCACCATGTAGAGAGCGGGAGCGGCCTCGAGTGTACGGGGCGGCCGATCGCATTCAAGACTTCGCCCGGCCGGACACTGGACGACGAAGACAGGCGACTGGCCCGACGATTCGTGGGCTTGGCGGCCCGCTTCAATATGCGCGACCTTGCCGAAGAGTTCGTGGTGTACGGCGTGGCGCCGCTTGCGAGCGGCTGGCGCCTTGCCGTTGAGAGTCATCGAGACGACAACGTTGAGCCGTCGGTCTGCGTACTGCCGGCGCCCCCCAACCCTCGTAAGTGCCGACCGCCTCGCTCCTTTTGTCCGCGCGTAGCGTGTTACGTATTCACCCCCCTTTTTCTTCTGCTTTAATTTAGAGATTAGCTTGGATGACGCGGAGCGACTCGTGCGCGTGTTCCTCGGGCCGTATACCGGCAGGGAACACGAGCAGTGCTCGTCCGCAACTGCGTCGGCGGGGCTGGGGCGGATAAATCGTGTGTGCGAGGCCTTGGGCCTTGCCGTGCCAGACCGCCCTTGTCCGTCTTCGCAACCTCAAGACCCCGGTGCTGCGAAGACGAAGGCGCCGTCTCGCAAAAGGGGCCGAGGCGGAGCGTCTGTCGTTCTTGGCATCGCAGCCGCGCCTGCTGCTGCCCCCGGCGCGGCCGACGCGGAGTCGGATTCGGCGAGATATGCCGACTCAGGCTTGGAGGCTGGGGACGCCGGGGGTGAAGTGTCCTCCGGGGGCGTCCCGGACGACGGGCTCACGACAGCCCGCCAGAGGGAGGAAGTCTCGCATCCCCTTGCGGTCGTCGAGACGGGACCCGAGCCGGCCGACAGTGTTGAAGTGGGGCGCCCGGTTGTGGCGGCTACGACGTCGGAGGCACAACCTTCGGTGACGACCGTCTCGACGCCGGAGACGCAGCCTTCGGTCGTGGCCGCCGCGATGCCGGAGAGGCAATCTTCGGTCGTGGTCGCCACGACGCTGGAGGCGCAGCCTCCGGCCTCCTCTTTGGGGGCGTGTGGGGCTGGGCTTCTGCCTATGGCGGCGGCCGGAGCTGAGCCGTCGCCCGCAGAGGTTGCTGCCGAGGGGCTTTTGCCCCCGGGTGTTGCAGCCGCGGGGCCTGTTCCCCCAGTGGTTGCTGAGACGGGGGCGCTGCCCCCCATTCCGGCCAAACGGCCATGCCTGCGGCCGTGGCTCCACCAAACGTCGAGGGGGTTCACTGTGGTGACGGGCGTCGGGAGTTTGTGGGACTCCGACACCCATGCCGAGGTCCCTACGGCGCGTGTTCCTCCTACGCCTTGGACCACGCCGTCCACCTTGCCGGAGCGATCTGCGGCGACGGTAAATGCGGAAGCCTCTGTTCCTTGCAGAACCGTACCTCCGGAAGTGGCTTGCGCCACTGTTCCCGTTCCTGGGACTAGGGGAAGGCTTCCAAACTCCGCCGGCTGCCACCGAGGTTAAATTGGCATGGGTTATCCTGGAATGTTTTTGTTGCTCCTTGTGGTGTGCTCACACGCACTTTTGCCTGCAGCGTCGCTTATCCCGGAGGAGGAGCCTTTGCCGGAACGCGAGGGTTCCGACGCTGTTGGCACGAGCGTTCCGCGCTCCGGCCCCGCGGACTTCGTCCCCCCGCCGGAGACGCTGAGGGCATGGCATGGCATTGTGGATGACGCGGCCGCCAGCGTCAGGCAGCAGGCGCTACCCACGTACGGGGTGGACCGTCTGAGGGACGGCTTCGAGGTGTCGGGGGTGCGGGTAAGTACGTAGTTATATGATAACACCCGACCATGCTGCGCTTGCTGAATCCCTTTTTGCCCTACAGACCCTGGTGCTGGGGCAGGCCCTGCAAACGGCTTACGTTCATGTGCAAAGGGCGCTGGAAGATAGTCTGCAGGCCGCCGAGGAGCAATTGCACGAGGCCGCTGGGGTTCGGTCCGCCCAGGATGCCCGAATCCGCCAGCTTGAGGCGGAGTGCGCCGAGGCGAAGGCACACGCCGAGGGGGCTGCCGCGTCGGCGCGGGAGTCGGCGACCGAGGCGGCGCGAATAAAGTTCGCGGCGGAGCGGGACGGCCTTCTGCAGCAAGTCGCCTTGCTGGAGAAGGAAAAGGGCGAGCTTGCCTCAACTCTAGCAGAGCGCAACCAGGCGCTTGGCGAGGCTTCGGTCATTGCGTGGGACGCCCTGCAAATGCTGGAAGTCCACCTCCAAAGACTTGTGGGTGCGGTGCCGGATCACGCCTTCGGCCCGAAGGAGTTGCTGCGGGCCCTTCGCTGGATCCATGATGCCGCCGACGTTGTGCGCGGGGCTGCGACGAACTTTGGCGACCACTGTGCCTATGTGGCTGCGTGCCTGGTGTGCGCCCTCCTTCGGCATCGTGGTTGCACGCACATCGCCGGGCTGGAGAACCCTCAGCTGGAGATGCCCGGCGGGGCCGGAGTGATGTCCGGTGAAATCTGTGCCGCTTGCCACCCCGTCAAATTCTTCTACGAGCAGATCTGGGACTACGTCGGGATAGCCGCCGCGCAGGTCGAGCTTCGGAAGTCCCTTCATGGGGAGGGGAGCCTCGGCCAATTTCTAGACGAAGTCCCGCGGCGCGACGAGGGTGGCGCCGAGGCCTCCGGAGATGCCGAAGGCTCACAGGTGCGGCGCCAACGTGGCTAGGTGTGGGCGTGCGTTGTAACGTCTGCCCCTTAATTGAATGAATAAAGTGCGTGCTTGCTTCACGAACTGATTACTTGCCTTCATCCCGGGTAGCTTCCTTGCTGGGGGCGACTGCTCGCGTCTGGCCTTGCGACCCGGCGACGCCTTCGACGCTGGCAAAGGGCCGAGGAGTCGTTGAACTTTTGGGCAGGCCGACCATCTTCGAGCGAGGCCCCAGCTTTAGCGCGTGTTAAGGACGAGCCCGCGGGATAGCGGCTTAGAACGGCAAGGATGTTGCCGGACCTTTGTACTTGTGTGATTTTTCCAGTATGTATATTTTCTGGCATTTTAGGTTATGCGCTGTGTGTTGATGCCACTTCGGGTTCACCGGTACGCCACATGCTGCGCGGGGACGGGATCTCCGCGCTCGACGCGCACCGTTGGCGAAGTAGTTGCGCAAGGGTTCCTTAGAACGGCGCTTGCGGGGGCAGTCCTTGGCGCCTCACCTTTTTACAGTCCGTAGACGGGCGGGCGTGGAGGCGGACCTCAACGCTTCGCCTTTTATAGTCCGTAGACTGGCGTGTGCGGAGGCGGACCTCGGCACTTCGCCTTTTTATAGTCCGTAGACTGGCGTGTGCGTAGGCGGACCTCGGCACTTCGCCTTTTTGTAGTCTGTAGACTGGCGGGTGCAGAGGCAGACCTCGGCACTTCGCCTTTTTGTAGTCCGTAGACTGGCGGGTACGGAGGCGGACCTCGACGCTTCGCCTTTTTATAGTCCGTAGACTGGCGGGTGCGGAGGCGGACCTCGGCACTTCGCCTTTTTATAGTCCCTAGACTGGCAGGTGCGGAGGCGGACCTCGGCACTTCGCCTTTTTATTGTCCGTAGACTGGCACGGGCGAGGGTGGAAGTGCGCGCACGTTCCGTTCCTCTTGCTCCTCGTGGCGGGGGTAGCCTCTGGCGTGCTGTGTCTTCGGCAACGCGCGCTGCGCTCACCTCCCGCAGTACGCGAGGGTGAGCCTCGCTCCGCTGCGATTAATATTCGTGTCCTCCGCCCGCGTTGCGAAACGCGTGGGGGGCCTCCGTAGTTTTATTTATACTCCGCAGAGTGTGTGGGGTCAACATCCACGTCCTATTTATACTCCGCAGAGTATGCATAGGGACGAGGTCCCTGGCATGCGCGGAGTTCGCGTCTTGTTTAGACTCCGTAGAGTGCACAGGGAGAACATCCGCGTCTTATTTATACTCCGTAGAGTGCGTGCGAGGGCGTCCCCTCACACGTCTTTTGTTTATACTCAGGCCCGTCACGCTTGGCTACGGGCGAGTGCACACGCGGACGTGCGACTTCGATTTATACTCAGTCCCGTACCCCTGGCTACGGCGAGTGCACATGCGAACGTGCGTCTTTGTTTATACTCAGGCCCGTCACCTTTGGCTACGGCGAGTGCACACGCGAACGTGCGACTTCAATTTATACTCAGTCCCGTACCCCTGGCTACGGCGAGTGCACACGCGAACGTGCGTCTTTGTTTATACTCAGTCCTGTCACCTTTGGCTACGGCGAGTGCACACGCGAACGTGCGACTTCGATTTATACTCAGTCCCGTACCCCCTGGCTACGGCGAGTGCACACGCGAACGTGCGTCTTTGTTTAAACTGTGGGAACACGCGCGCTGGCCAAGCTTGCGCGCCTCCGCCGCGTACTTGCGCGTGATGAAGAAAGATTGGCGACAAACGGCGATCTTCATTACATCCCCGTTTGCGCGGGTAAGCAATTACAAGGGGTGGATATACTAACCGTTTGTCCTTGGTGCGGCCAAAGCCTCTAGTCGCTAGACATCTGCAGGGCCCGCCAAGGCGCCTCTGAACGGCCCCGCGGACCCCCGCGCTGTGACGCCAGCTCTAAGAGCGCCGTTGGGCTTCGCGACGCGGATACCTGGTACCTGGCTCGATGCACCGGGCCATATCCTAGTCGCCTCGGACGGTGATGATGGTCCGGGGACCTGGGATCTTCATGCATAGATAGCCGTGATGTGGTACCGCGCCGAAGGAGTTGAGGATTGGGCGCCCTAGTATGGCATTGTAGGGGTACGGAAGGTCGACCACGTCGAAGGTGGCATCTTCGGCCTGCACATTGTCATCTTGGCCGAACGAGACTTGAAGACCTATTTGGCCCAGCGCCCGCAGGGGCTGTCCCCGAAGCCCTGCAGTGGGATTCCCGAGGGCCCTAGGCGGCTTCGAGGGATCCCCATCTGGTCGAAGGCTGCCGCAAACAATACATTCGCGGAGCTACCGCCGTCCACCAAGGCACGCCCCACGTCGCATCCCGCGATAGTGACCCGGATGACCAGGGGGTCCTGATAAGGGAAGTCCACGCCTTGGGCGTCGTCGGGTGTGAATGTAACTTCGTGGTGCGCCCAGTCCGGCGGTGCTTGCGCTTGGTATGCCGCCACGTGATGTAATCTTCGCGCATAGGCCTTCTGCTGTCGTGCTGAGGCGAATTCCAGCGCAGAGCCTCCGGATATGACGTTAATGACCCTGCGGTGGGTTGCCTCCAGGGCCTGCAGCGACAGGAGGCCCTCCCGAGGCTGCTGTACGTGAGCTTGGATCCGTAGGGGGCCTTCCTGAGGCTGCATCCCTTGTGCCTGTACCTGCGTGGGGGCCTCGTACGGGAACTGGACGTGGGCCACCGCAGGCGGACGCGTCTCCAGGTTCCTGTCCCTAGCGGCGCTTTGGCGGAGCGCCGCGATGGAGACACACGAGCGTGCGTCGTGGGTGCCTCGGCCGTGGACTTCGCACCACAGTTCCTGGTGCTGGTCGTCGTAATCTCCACGGCTTTTATCATCGCGGTCGTGGCCACGGCCGCGTCCTCGACCTCGGCGCCCCCGACCGCCACGACCAGCGAAAGCGTTTTCTTCGGAAGCGCCTTCGATGTCGAGGACGAACCGGCCTCGGCGCGACTTCTGCTGGCCGCACTTAGGCCCATTGGACGGCTCCTTGTGCGGGGCTTCCCCGCGTTCGGGCGTGTCTTTAGACGACTCCGGCTTGCATTTGCCCCTCGAGGGGCCGTCCTGTGATGGATCTTCGGTTTTTGTCGAGCCACCGACCTGGTTGGCGTCGGAGTCATCTCCTCGCCTTCGGCGAGCGTCTTCTTCTGCCCTGGCGTACTCCTCCATTTTGTCGAAGAGCTTCGCCACCATCTTGATCGGCTTTCGCGCATTGTACTCGGCCATCGGGCCCGGACGAAGGCCCTGTATGGCTGCATTAACGACGGTGGTTTCATTAACGTCTTTCACTTGGCATCGAATCTTGGCGAAGCGCTTGAAGTAGTCCCGGAGCTTCTCCGAGGGCTTTTGCTTCACAGCGAAGAGTTGGTCCGCGTCGACTCGCTCGACATAGTTTCCCTGGAAGTTGTTGTGAAGGCGGTCGCGGAGCTGCTCCCACGCGTAGATGGAGCCCGGCTCTATGGTAAAAAACCAAGAGAGCGCCACTCCTTGCAGCGCGAGGGGGAGTCCCTTCGCCTTCGTGGTGTCGTCTCCGCCCGCGGCCTCGATCGCGGTTTCGTACACGCGCACGAACTCGCGGGGATCCGTGTCGCCTTTGTACGGGTCGACGACGCTAGGGAACTTGAAGTCTTCGGGCCACGCCGCCTGCTGCAGCCCCGCCGAAAGCGGGGACTCCGGATCTACGCGTCGTAGTGGCACACGGCTAGACGTGGGGGCTTCGCGGCTGTCCGCCCTCTCCGGCGTGGGCTCGGGCACGATTACTGGCGCAGTCTGCTGGCTCCGAGCCTCTTGTATATCTCAGACGGCTCCGCGAAGGTCCCCTAGTTCCTGCTGGAACGCGTTGAGGGCTGCTAGTAGGGCGCTTTCCACCGCAGGTGCTGTCGGGGCCGCCGGAACACCCAGCGGACGGGTCGGTGCAGGGACCATCGCCTCACGATCTCCGGATCCGCCGGATGCTTCGTTGCGGCTACCCCCAGCCGTCTGATCCGCGCTGCTGGCGAGGGTGGCGGGGGCTGTCGTTGCAGTGCCAGCGACGGGGTTGGATGTCGTTGTAGCGGCGCTGGCGGGGTCGGTCGTTGTAGTGCCAGCGACGGGGTTGGATGTCGTTGTAGCGGCGCTGGCGGGGTCGGTCGGTGTAGTGCCAGCGACGGGGATGGATGTCGTTGTAGCGGCGCTGGCGGGGTCGGTCGTTGTAGCGCGAGCGTCAACGGCCGCGACCACTGCGCCTACGCCGCCGCCAGCTCCTTCGGCGGCCTATGCCGAAGCCCTGGTATTCACGCACCGCTCCGACCCAGCCGTCTTCTTTCCCTTCGCCGCCGCTGATGAAGCTTTTTTCGGTGCCATCCTTCTTCGGTCTTCAGGCTTGTCCTTGTCCCCCCACGGATGGCGCCAACTGTTGTGGTTACTGACCAAACAGAGAGAGATGGTAGTGGAGAGGTGGGAGTGTTCTGCCTCACCCTCCCCCTCATCCTGATATATATTCACATGGAGTATGCTTTTACAGTTATGCCCTTACATCCGTACATCCCCATTAGGGGCACTTATGTCATTACACATGTTACTCTGGTTCTTATAACCTCCCAACAGGCATGCTGGGCTTAGGTGGGGGCCACCCCTACAACACATAGAAAATCCAGATAAAAGCCAAATGCTTTAAAATAATTAATTTTAAATAGTATTTTCATAGAAATTCAAAAATATATTTTACTTAATAATATTTTTAGGTTTTTAATTAAATTACTTTTCAAAAACAAGGCCTTTTTTAAAAAGCAAAAAATTAGGGAAAATGAAATTTAAAACTCAGGCAACCAAAATACTTATTTTATTTTAAATTAAATTAAATTAAATTATATTTTTCTGAAAATTTTGAAATAAACAGCTAGGCTGTTACTTAAGCATAATAGAAAACAAGTGTAAACATATAAACTAGCATGTTAAGTATTTTATTAACATAAAACAGCAAGTGCAACAACCCGTGTTACCATTCTATCAAGCACTTGCCTTTTCTAACCATGAGGTATGGATTGATGCTAATATGATAGCAACCTCGAAGTTACTCCTCCTACAATAAATACCAGTCTCAACAACATACTACAATAGTTCACAAACATAAAAAAATACACAATGTCACTTTTACTTTACATGTTTTTGATCTAACAATCCCTTCTTTACTAGGCAGTCATCCCCTGTTGTCCCGATAATAAAAATAACATAACTCTTGACTCCTAAGCCCTGACATGGTAAACTATATAAGTTTTGAAATCTATACAAAATTTTCTACACTTTCTTAGTTAGCAACAAACCCTGATTAATCCACTTATCCCCTCATTTTTAACCCCGAAGATAGTTCTGTTATCCTACAGGACAACAGACATAACAATTATATATATATATATATATATTTATATATTTACTAGTCCAAACATAATAAATCATACCACTTATGAAATCTACATAAAATTATCTACTTTTATTTAGTTATCTCCTAATTTAATTCGGCCATCTAGTAGGCCTAAACTGTAAATTACCATGACTACATCCAGAAGCAACCAATTTCTTGACAGCAATGTACCCGAGGCCATAACTTCTAAACCACCCAACCAAAACCCGTGTTCTTGCACTCTATGTAAACCTTCAATAATTGTCTACAAATTTCATATCATGCAAAGTTATGAAACAGGATGTATCTATCCCAAAACTCACCCACAAGACAGAATAACAAACCTTAATGAACAACAGTACCTATGACTCATCTCTAACACCTCCCTTCCTTCCTAACTAGAATTTAGCACGATTTGAACCAATCTACCATGGCCTAAAACAGGGAAACAAAATCTAGGACGTTATACCTACAACCCAAAGACCCGCCAGAACAACAAAAACCAACATGCACATGGAATTCTTCTTCCTTCCTCCTCTTTCATTTCTTCTCCTTCCCTAGCAGGCTCCTCTCTTCTTCCTCCTCCTTCTTTCCTCAACTTAACTTCTCCTCCTAGCCAGTGTGCGGCAGCAGAATAGCAACAGCCGGCGCGGTAGGGCATGGTAGGCTACAGCGGCACGCTACAGGGGCAGCACAACAAGGCTTCAGGGGGGTGGTAGCTAGGGTTTCTCTTCCCCATACCCCTTCCTTTAAAAGCCTAGCCCAAACCCCCAACTCACTACGTATGACTCGGTCCAACTGAACTGAACTCCTCCCCCTTTTCCAACCAAACGGAACTCCTCCCCCTTTTCTCCCTGTATTCCATTTTCCTTAGATCCTTTTCCAAATTCACGAACGGGCCCTTAGGAGGGTTGGTTTCAGAATATTACAGGTGGATTCCATGATGTTAGCTGGAACCAATAGTTTAATCCTTCGTTCTCGCAACTATTATTGCTTTTGTATTCTTGAAGTTAAAAAAAAACTAGACCTGCGGGGGTTAGACGGTCCCCGGGCATTTTGCTTAAGAGAAGATCCTCTCACGCAGATCTAGAAAACCCCCGAACCCCTACTCCACCCTTACACAGGGGCACCGTCGCCCGCGTGAGAAACGACCAACGACCTGGGCCGGGCCTTAAGAGAAGATCCTCTCACGCAGATCTAGAAAACCCCCGAACCCCTGCTCCACCCTTACACAGGGGCACCGTCGCCCCGCGTGAGAAACGACCAACGACCTGGGCCGGGCCTTCGATCTGTGCTTTGGTGTGGTAGCAGGCGAGGGGGTTTTTTTCCCAGACCTGAAATTCGCCCTGCGGGATTCGAACCCAGGACCTGGGGGTGCTATTGAGGCGCTCTAACCACTAGGCTAGAGACCCGTTCGCTATTCTTGAAGTTAGAATATAATCTAGAATATATTGTTACAATAGGTGGCATATAGATCAAGAGATTGGCCCTCCACTAAATATTACTACGGTTCAAGGAATCCTAATTTGATCCATCCATAGTTCAGGACATGACTAAAACCTTTTTAAAACTTTTTTTGACAATAAGAAATCTAATGATATAATACTTACATGTGCATAATATTCAATTTAGTTATTTGTCCTAGGCTCCTATCTTGCATATTTCAGTTGAAGTTAAACATTTTAACAACAGTTAACTAATAGGTTCATAATTTTTTTAAAAAAAAACTGACCAGAAGCTACCCATACACTACATTTTCGGTTTCTAATGAAATTCTCTACTTTTCCGTGTACACATCATTTTCCATGATTATCAAAAAATTTCTTTGTTTTCTCTCTTTTCTCCTATCTATCTTCACACACAAGCCCATCTCTCTCCTTTCATATCGCTCCCTTGTCCAGGTCCCCTCTTTTTTTTCCTGCTATCACTAGGGGTGTAAATGGATCGGATTCGGTCGGATATTGCTTAAACCGTATCCAAACCCATATTTTTTTCGGATTCGGAGTCGAATACGGTAAGACCGGATACGAATACAAATTCGGAATATTCGGAGTTTCGAATACGGTACCGTCGGGACGGATATATAACGGATTCGGCTCGGAAACAGATAATATAGGCGGATAACATAGGCTCGGAGTTTCATATGGCTGAACCTTTTTTAGCTTATCTTCTTTTTTTCTTGATGGAATATCCCATATTTTATTGGATTTGTTGAAATTTATTTGGATTTTTCTAGATTTTATTTGAAAGCCAAGAGCAAAAAAACTTATTTTAACTATTTTCTAAAAGCTAAAAATAGTTTATGTTATTTCCCTAAGTTCTCCTAGATTTATAATATTTTTTGTGCATTTTCTGGAATTTTTTGGAGTTATTTCCATTTATTGGGTTTGTGGGAATTTATTTGGATTTGCTAATGGGCTGATGGGCTGAAAATGATGATTTGGCTGATGGGCCGGATATCCGAAAAATATATCCGTGTATTATCCGATAAAATTCCGGATAGTATCCGTATCCGTCGGATAGTCCGCTCCCGAATCCGAATCCGTATCCGAAAGCAACTATCCGAATCCGACTCCGAATCCGATAATTATCCGATATGACTATCCGAATTCGATCCGACTCGGATTCGGCGGTCGGTCGGGAAATATCCGATCCGTTTTCACCCCTAGCTATCACTGTCTGTGCTCCCCGTCTTCCTCTATTTTTTGCTCCTGTCGCTGTCTCTGCACTCCCTCTCCTTGCCCCATCATAAGAAACTAGATTGATTCAAAATGAAAAAAGTATATCATAAATTCTTCTTGGATAGTGACCATAGTGTGATCAATCTTTGTCATTGATTTCTTTGGAATTTATCAACCACATCCAGTGTCCTACAGACAACCTTGAGCCTTTTCAAGCGTGAAGAGTTCATGAAATTAAAACTAGGCTGGCCTTCACAAGATGTGGGAGGCAAAGATGAGTGATAACATGTTTAGCTGTTACTACTATTATTAATTTATTATTACTGTTAAAATAAGTACGTTGATAGGCACCATGTTTACATTGAAATCTGGAAACTCCCACTTTCTTTGGGAGAAAAAGGATGAGAATTCCACAACAGTTGTTATTTGGTGGGTCCTGATTACATTGGTACAAGTACAACTAATCTCGGTAAGATTAGATCAGTGCACTACATTTGATCTAACATATGGAAATTATTACAATAATTAGTAGAGAAAGGATCTATACCACAAGTTTGGTGTTTGGTGTCTCCGAAATACTACTATGAAGTCAGATTAATGTTCATACTACTGTATAGGGGATGTAAATCTTTATAGCTAAATATTTTAAGAAAATAACTGAAGTGCTGTTTTATAGGTATATCGGTATATGTTTAGTTACACATGTTTTTTGATTGTCCAAAGAAGAATGATGAAACAAGGTATATCGGTATATGTTTAGTTACACATGTTTTTAGGGGGAAAAAGCATGTTTAAACACAAAGGGTGGCAAGCCTCGGTCGTGACTCTTACGATCTACATAAAGGAAATCAAATAGATCGATGGTACCTACAATATAATTCGAGTTACCATCGATCTACATAAAGGAAAGATTTCCGTAATCTGTACTTAGATAATTTTAGATAATGTAATGTTACCGCTAGAACTTAAATGAAAAGGAGATGTTGCATGAAAATATTCAGATGGATGTATCAAACAATAAAATAGATCTTCCCAAGGCCTATATTAAAAAGAGGAATGTCAGATCTCACACTCATTGCCTCTACTGCAGCAGGATCACTATCAGCATAATGTTGTAAATAATCTTGTTTTAGAGTCATGTGCAAAATTTGGGTGTAATCGAAGTCGAATTACAGCCGCAATTCAAAGTCGTAGGTGGAAACCAAGTCGAAGTCGTATTAGAATCAGAGTCGGAGTAGGTGTTGAGAACCCGTGTTGAAGTAGGACAGCCGGGTATAAAAAGAGGCCTAGAGCCATGTATTCGAAGTACCAAGCAAAAATTGAGAAAAGACCAAAAAGAGGGAGAAACACAGAGTATTGTTTTGTCGTGTGTTTGCGCAAGACGTGGTCGGAAGGACTCACGATCACCGCAAGCGTGATCGGGAGGAGTTACGACCACGGCAAAGTTCCAGCAGGCGTAGCAGGGAAGGCTACGACTACGGTGAAGGTGGTCGTAAGGAGTCGAAGGTGGTCGTAACGAGCTACGACTACACCTGGAAGGCCAGAACGTGGTCGGAAGCGACTACGACCACGTTGAAGGAAGTGAACGTGGTCGTACGGATGTTCGACCACAGTGAACAGTGATCGCCAGCATCACTGCGTGATCGTAGAAGGCTTCGATCACGGTATCTTGAGCGGCTGAAGGAAGGCAGCGGCAGCGATATCGCGGAGCGGTCGTAAATTGCTACTGTAAATTTACGACCACATTGAAAAGGTGATCGGAGGATATTGAAGCGTTCGGAATTGGTCGTAAGTACTCTGAACCGATCGTATTTGATTCTCACCGGTCGTAAACGACTCTAACCGGTCGTAAAAGGTCCTGGGAGGTCGTAAGACCTTACAACAGTTGGTATCAGAGCCTCGGTGAACCATGGCGGAGGTTTCAAAGATGAAGGAAAGCGTGTCGCTGCAGTACCCGATCCTCAGTTCGGACAATTACCCGATCTGGGCGATGAAGATGAAGGTCAACATGATCGCACAGGGAGTCTGGGGTGCGGTTGAACCGAAGGAGAAGGACAAGGTCCTCGATGATCGTCTCGACAAGATGGCGATGGCAGCGATCTATCAAGCTGTGCCCGACTCGATGATGCGACAGCTGGTCGGCAAGGAGACGGCGAAAGACGTCTGGACTACTCTGCAGATAATGCACCAAGGAGTAGATCGAGTGAAGGAAGTTCGACTTCAAACATTGAGGAGTGAGTTTGAATCATTAAAGATGGGAAGAGACCAGACAGTGGAAGAATTCTCTAGGAAGTTTAATGAAGTCGTAAACGAGATCAAATCTCTCGGCGACGACTTGAAAGATGAGGTGGCGGTGAAGAAGTATCTACGAGTACTACCGGAGAAGTTTCTCCCGGTCGTAACTACGATCACGTACTCACAAGACCTCTCGAAGATGAAGGTGGAGGAGGTAACTGGGGCGCTCAGAGCACACGAGCAGCTTCTGAAAAGTTACCAAGCCGACAATGAAGGAAAAGGGCCTTACAACCAACAAGCATTGTTTGTAAAGGATGACACGAGGAACCGAGGAGAATCGTCATCAAGGGGTGGTCGTGGACGTGGTCGTGGCCGCGGCACGTCTCATGGGCGAGGACAAGGACGAGGCTATGGCCAGAGTGGCCGTGGAAGAGGTGGTCGAGGAGGTCGTGGTGGTCGTGGAGATAGCAATCACCAGACAGACAAGTCTGATGTCCAGTGCTACACATGCGAGAAATTCGGACATTACGCTGCCGAATGTCGGAGCCACATCCAGTGCCATAACTGCAAGAAGTATGGTCACTATGCTGCGAATTGCCGGAGTAAGAAGAAAGTAGAGGAAGCAAACCTGGCTCAAACAGATGAGCACAAAGAGCCGACATTGCTGTTGTCGCTCTGCACTGCAGACGAACCGACAATGGTTCTATTAAACGAAGAGAAAGTGTTTCCGAGTCTGTTGGAGAAAGGAGAGCAGACTCAAGAGCGGACGGCAGACTGGTATCTCGACAACGGAGCCAGCAACCACATGACGGGTACGTACTCGATGTTTTACGAAGTAAATAAGAATGTGCTTGGAAGAGTACAGTTCGGAGACGGCTCGACCATTCAGATAAAAGGGAGAGGCACGATCCTGATGCAGTGCAAGGATGGTAGCCAGAGGAGATTGTCGAATGTATACTACATTCCAAGTCTACGAAGCAACATTATAAGCCTTGGACAATTGACTGAAGAAGGTTGTCGGATTGAACTCAAAGACACCTACCTGAAGATGTACGACCACACCGAACGACTACTTATGAAAGTACAGAGAACGGTAAATCGTCTGTACAAAATTCAAATTGAAGCATGCAAGCCGAAGTGTATGAAGACTACAACCGATGATGCGGCCTGGCTGTGGCACGCAAGATTCGGACATCTGAATTTCCAGAGTCTCAACACGATGGCTGGAAAAGAGATGGTGGTCAGATTACCGACAATCGACCACCCGGAGCAAGTCTACGAAGGCTGTCTGGTGGCGAAACAAACTCGTAGCGGTTTTCCACAGCAGACGAGTTTCAGAGCTTCGCAACCACTCGAACTGGTTCACGTAGATCTGTGCGGACCAATCACACCTCGTACAGATGCCGGGAATCAATACTTCATGTTGATCGTGGATGACTATTTAAGAGCCATGTGGGTGTACATGCAGAAGAGCAAAGATGAGGCAAAGACGAACTTTCAGAAGTTCATAACTCTTGTCGAAAACGAAGTCGACAAAAAGGTGAAGTCGGTCAGGTCAGATCGAGGAGGAGAATTCCTCGCGAAAGAGTTCGACTCGATTTGTGAAGAGAAGGGTATTGCAAGACTCTTCATGGCTCCGTATTCACCTCAACAAAACGGAGTCGTAGAAAGAAGAAACCGGACCGTGGTCGAAACGGCACGAAGTCTGCTGAAGAGCCGATTTCTGCCCGGGAGGTTTTGGGCAGAAGCAGTAAGACATGCCGTCTATCTGCTAAATCGTGCGACCACGCGATCACTGGATGGAGTCACTCCATATGAACAGTGGTCGGGAAGAAAACCCAATGTCGAGCATCTAAGGGTCTTCGGATGCTTAGCCCATGTGAAGCCATCCACTTATCTCAAGAAGCTAGACGACCGGAGCCGACGGATGATTTATCTTGGCTCGGAACCAGGCACCAAGGCGTACAGGTGCTATGATCCGGTCGAAAAGAAGATTCATGTGAGCAGGGACGTGGTCTTTGAAGAAAACAAACATTGGGAGTGGGAAGAACACGAGGACATTGAGAAAGACATGTCGAAGTGGGTAACCTTCGAAGTCGAAGCAGTCGATGCTGACAATACGGAAGAAGCTACGACCACATCTCAAAGCCAAAATTCGACCGGTGCTGATGATCAGGAAGTCTCACAAAATGAAGAAGAGTCTGATGAAGAAGATTCGAGCGATAGAATACCGAAGATGAGAAGCATAAGTGAGATTTATGCACAAACTGAACCAGTGCAGTCTGAAGAACTACTGCTTTACACGACTGCAGAAGAACCTAGAAGCTATGAAGAAGCAAAGGGAGATGCATACTGGAGAGCAGCTATGCAGGAAGAGCTGAAGTCGATTAAAGAGAATGACACGTGGGAACTCACCGATTTGCCAAAGGGTCATCGAGCAATCGGTTTAAAGTGGATCTTCAAGGTAAAGAAGGATTCCAAGGGAGAAGTCGTAAAACACAAAGCACGACTTGTGGCGAAAGGGTACATTCAAAAACAAGGCATCGACTACGAAGAAGTCTTTGCCCAGTAGCTCGTATGGAGACTATACGACTACTTCTTGCATTGGCAGCAAACGGTGGATGGGAGATTCACCACATGGATGTGAAAACGGCATTCTTGAACGGAGACATTAAGGAGGAAGTTTATGTCTCTCAACCGCTGGGTTTTCAATCCAAGGAGCAAGCCGAGAAAGTCTTGAAGCTGAACAAAGCTCTCTACGGACTTAAGCAAGCACCACGAGCATGGAATTTGAAGCTTGACAAAAGTCTAACGGCACTCGGGTTCAGAAGAAGCAACTCTGAACATGCTGTGTACACGAGGGGGGATGCGAAGAACAGACTGATCGTGGGCGTTTACGTGGACGACTTGATCATTACTGGATCGAGCTCGAAGGAGATTATAAGGTTTAAAGAAGAGATGAAGAGGCTGTTCAAAATGACCGATTTGGGACTTCTGTGCTACTACCTCGGCATTGAAGTAAATCAAACCGACAACGGCATATCACTTTGTCAGCGGGATATGCTCGAAAGATTCTGGAGAAGTCGGGTATGGAAGAGTGCAATCCATGTCAAACCCCAATGGAGAATCATCTGAAGTTGAGCAAGACAGGCCCAGGATCACCAGTTGATGCCACGACTTATAGGAGCATTGTCGGAAGTCTACGGTATCTGGTGCACACCCGACCAGACATCTTGTTTGCGGTCGGATACGTAAGTCGTTTCATGGAGAAACCGACTCAGGAGCATATGAATGCCGTGAAGCACATCCTAAGATACATCAAAGGTACTTTGAATCTCAGGATTCAGTACAAGAGAGGAGGTGGAAAGTCGTTGCAGCTGACGGGCTACAGTGATAGCGACATGGCGGGAGATGTCGATGATCGAAAGAGCACGACAGGCATAATGTTTGTGCTTGGGGAGAGTCCGATCAGCTGGCAATCTCAGAAGCAAAAGGTGGTTGCATTATCTTCATGTGAAGCCGAGTACATCGCAGCAAGCGCAGCATCTTGCCAGGGAGTCTGGCTCGCTCGACTGTTGAGTGAATTGTCAGATGAAGAAATTCAGAAGGTAACGCTCAGGGTTGATAACAAATCGGCTATTTCACTGAGCAAGAATCCGGTTCTACATGATAGAAGCAAACACATAGACACAAGATATCATTATATCAGAGATTGTGTCGAAGAGGGGAAGATCGATATCAACTATATCAGAACCGAAGAACAGAAAGTAGACATATTGACAAAGTCGCTGGGGCGGATAAAGTTTTCAGAGATGAAGAAGAAGATTGGCATGATCGAAGTCGGAAAAACAAGATTAGGGAGAGAATGTTGTAAATAATCTTGTTTTAGAGTCATGTGCAAAATTTGGGTGTAATCGAAGTCGAATTACAGCCGCAATTCAAAGTCGTAGGTGGAAACCAAGTCGAAGTCGTATTAGAATCAGAGTCGGAGTAGGTGTTGAGAACCCGTGTTGAAGTAGGACAGCCGGGTATAAAAAGAGGCCTAGAGCCATGTATTCGAAGTACCAAGCAAAAATTGAGAAAAGACCAAAAAGAGGGAGAAACACAGAGTATTGTTTTGTCGTGTGTTTGCGCAAGACGTGGTCGGAAGGACTCACGATCACCGCAAGCGTGATCGGGAGGAGTTACGACCACGGCAAAGTTCCAGCAGGCGTAGCAGGGAAGGCTACGACTACGGTGAAGGTGGTCGTAAGGAGTCGAAGGTGGTCGTAACGAGCTACGACTACACCTGGAAGGCCAGAACGTGGTCGGAAGCGACTACGACCACGTTGAAGGAAGTGAACGTGGTCGTACGGATGTTCGACCACAGTGAACAGTGATCGCCAGCATCACTGCGTGATCATAGAAGGCTTCGATCACGGTATCTTGAGCGGCTGAAGGAAGGCAGCGGCAGCGATATCGCGGAGCGGTCGTAAATTGCTACTGTAAATTTACGACCACATTGAAAAGGTGATCGGAGGAGATTGAAGCGTTCGGAATTGGTCGTAAGTACTCTGAACCGATCGTATTTGATTCTCACCGGTCGTAAACGACTCTAACCGGTCGTAAAAGGTCCTGGGAGGTCTAAGACCTTACAACACATAAGCAGCGAGTTCTTCCTGAAATTAGGACACAGTTATTGAGCTGCAGATGGCACTAATAAAAACTAAAAAAGAGAATAAAGAATGTAAATGCACCTTTAGCTTCTTATGGTGTAGCTCTACAGACTTCAACTCCTCCAGAGCAGCTTCTCTCTCGTCCTAGGGCAATAAATAAGAGCTGGATCTACATGCTTGTTGTAAAGCTCTGTAGAAGAAATGCGTAACAACTTACACATACCGGCGGCGACGGCGGCAGGACCCACTGCGGTGATTTCGGATATAAAGAATTGTCCGTCATATGCTGTAGAATTAATCATGAAAATAATTATATCACTTTTATATTTATGATCTTTTAAATAAATATTATTATATTTCTTAAATGAATTATCATTTATAAAGATGGGCAAATATGTGACTTATTGGTGAATCCCTTTATTTGTTATATGATATCATTCTAAAAGGATCCATAGTCATATATCACTAATCGGAACACTAATGACTTATAGATCAACACATATATTGATTGCTAACTATGTTTCACCAATCATAGATATGGGAATATGAAATAAATAATATAGACATATGTTAGAGAACATGGTTTTGAATTGACTCACCTCATGACACTGTTGAGAATGTTATGTCTTATGTGTCATCACTTGAGATCAACATAGTTTTCTACATGTGTAATAGTTCACTTAGAGGTTGCCAATCGCTACACCGTAGCTGAATAGTTATAACGGTAGCTTTTGGGTATACTATAAAACATGTGGAGGAAAGTGACTAATCGGATATAAGATTTGCTCCTCCTAGATAACAGAAGAGATATCTCTGTACCCCTCGATATGGTTGGATAAAGAAAGTGCATGTCCATGTTACGAGTGGTCGAAGAGTCGACTGCATAAAGTTATCCATAGCTAGATCAGGAAAGGATTTAACAGTCCATGGATGACACATTTCTCAGCTAGAGTTTGATCGGATATCGTGAGACAAAAAGGAAAATACGTGAACAGGATGATAAGTCTGACCGGATACAAACTGGTCGTATGAAGATACTGTGTCGGGACCGGATTTTCAAATCTGAACCCTCTGTGTATTACTGCACTAGTCCTAGATCAAAGCTAGTGGACACAATCAAACGGTGATAATTACATAACTATCAACACTTTATTATAATAGAAAAGAGTACAGGCCTTATGGCCACTTTATTATTACTAAGGTCATAAGACCTCTCAAACTTATGAAACACAGCAGAAGCAAATTAAAAACCCTAACGATGACCTATCAATACGCCATAGACAATTGACTGGAGAAGCACAACCTAGTATTCCAGGAAGCCTTCATTGAATCCACACAAGAAGTAGTTGTAATATTCTTCTTGAGCTTTATAATCCTCTGAGAGTTGTTTTGAGTGTAGCATGTGAGTACATAAACTACTCCGCAAGTCTTGGAAAAAATGCAGTAGATGCAAGGCTTAATAAAGAAGGATAATATGGTTATTTTGTACAAAGCAGCATTATATTTTAAATACCATAATAAATTCTCAAAAGCATCAATTTAACAAAGTAATTGCAATAACTGAAACTAAATAAATTTTCTAGTGAAGGTTCCAACCACCAATACTAGTAAATAGGGTCTAACCGCCAAGGTTTAAGATTACGGGTTCCATCCACCTGCACTGGCTCTATCTGCTAGGACATACTCCTAAGAGTTCCACCACTCCCGAGTTCCCAAAATTTGTACTTTGAAACCAAAACTAAAGATCTACCATGTGAAAGCACACATCGCCTGCCTTTGACTGTGGGCACGGCTATTCGAATAGTTTTACACTCTACGGAGGTTGTACAACTTTACCCACAAGAGATAAGTCATCTTAATGGCCAACATACTTCCTTAGGCATGAGACCCAGATAATTTATCACAAAGCCTTTACCTCACTCCAATCTAGCTAGACACCACTTACTGAGGTTTCATCGCTGAAGGGTTATATCCACCACAGTTAGATGTCGCCTTTTGCGCCATATGAGTACAGTAAATCCCTGTGCCTCACTGTGAGTAAACTAGTAAATCCCTGGCACCCACTTACCACTGGTGATATCTAAACTAAATCTTTGTGAGTTATTCGGCTAGGTCGTACACATTTATACTTGTGGTTGTACGGTAGTGCTCAGTTTGGACAATCACAAACGTCGGTCCTTAATTGACTCAGGCGTCACATTCACAATACAAGTTCTTGTGCTGAATCTGCACCAGCCCAATCTTACCATCCGCCCAAATCTAAAACCAATTCTCGCCATCTTATTTTATTTTAACAAACATCAGCAATACCTATTTCCACTGAATTACTTGAATAAAAAGATTAAAGCAAACAATATCAATTTTCACCCGAAGGGTTATACTGACCGACTAGCTTGTCTAAGAAATTACTACCATTCTAAAATTAACAAATATCATAATAATCCCATACTGAGACAAAGAAAGCTTAGGATGGCAAAGGTGCATAGTTGACAAAGGTACATGAGGGCATAACAATTATCGTTTTAACTAATATCCTTAAAACAGAAGTTATCATTTTTATGTAACATAGCAATGTATTTAAATATGAAATAATAAAAGGATTTTAGAAAACATAGGTACAAGATGATCAAAGGAGACTTGCCTTGTTGCACATTGTCTGGACCTTCCTGCTACGGATTGGAAAACTCTTCTGCGACGTTGGGTCTACGCTCAAAACAAGAAACCCAAATAAATAAATAAACACAAACAAAGTCACAAACATACAAAATATATATTGGAAGGAGATTTATGATTTTACATGAATTTAGAAATTTGAACGGGTTCAAACAGAGCTAGGATGAGGAAATACAGGCTTTTGGAAGTGCTTTTGCCATTGTCGGAGATGGTCAGCTCTACAGAGAGTGGTCAAAAGTTACCGAGTGGTCGAAAGGCTATGGTAGCAATCAAAAGTTGAAGGTTAAATGTGGTTGAATGGCTCTACGTGGTCTTAGCCACCGAGTGGTCAAAAAAAGCTTAATAGCTGGTCAGAAGTTTGGATAAGGGTGGTAATGATCGAAAATGGCAGTGATTGAAGGCTTAGAGTGACAATGGTCAAAAGCTTAGAGCAAGAAGTGACAGCGGTTGCAACAGCAAGCAGTCAGAGGTGGCTGTAGTCGAAAGCGACTATGGCCAAAATGATCGGAGGGTCTGGAAAGGTTGGAGAGATCAAACGGTTCGAAGTAGTCGAAGGAATGGGACGGTGCGGAGTGGTCGAAAGAATCGATCGGCTTGGAGCGGTTGAAGGAATCGGTCGGTTCGGGTGGTCGAAGGAATTAGATGGTTTAGGGAGGTCGGAGTGATCGAACGGCTTGGAGGGGTCAAAGTCAGTTGCTACCGTAGTCGAAGGAATACGAACAGAGCTGGGGTACCTCGGCGCAGCCTTTGGGTGGTCGAAAATCGGAAACTCTATAGTGTGGTCGGTGGGGTTATAAATTATACGTGGTTAGAGTAGTTATAGTGGGCAGATCTATATGTGGTCAAAACCTACAAGAATTGTTGGACTGCCCGGAATGGTCATAGCTGACAAGGATGCCATAACCGACTAGGGCGATCGTAACACTGATGGTGGTCGGGAGGCCAAGAGTGGTCGAAAGGCTTTCATGTGGTTGAGGGATAGAATGTGGTCGAAGGATAGAATGTGGTCGAATGATAGAACATGGTCAAAGGATAGAGTGTAGTCGAAGGTGACTGTGGTCATGAGTGACCGTGGTCGAGAGCAGCTATGGTCGAAAGCGACCATGGTTGAAAGTGGTTGCGGTCGAAAGCGACTACGGCCAAAAGCTCTTAGTGGTTGGATGGTTTTAGCAGTTGGTACACCGAGAGTGGTTGTAACTGATCAGAGTGGTCGAAGGCTATAGAATGGATGGAAGTCTGTAGTGGTCGAAAACAAGAGGGGTCGAAAACAATAGTAATCGAAGCTACAGTGCTCGAAAGCTACAGTTCTCAAAGTTTTAAATAATGGTCAAAACTCAGGAGTGATCAGGAGTGGTCGGAGTGGCTAAGATCGATGGGTTGCCCCCATGGTATTAGGGTAGTTGGGGCTTAGATATGTGGAGAATGTTTGGACCAGTCCTATCAGTAACTTGCTTTACGTCCGTCGCTCATGGTCGAATGCGGGGCAATCTCTTTCAATAGGCATGGGGGTTTATCGGAGATAGCTGGAGAGTGGTCAGTGACGGTGGAAGACGGCGGCGACAGAGTACTTCAGTGAGGGAATGGCTCCGGTGGCGGTCTTAAACGGTGAAGTGGTCTTAAACGGTGAAGACTGCGGTGACACCGGTGGTGTTGTCAGCAGCCTTGGCGTTGCCTTGGGGACTTCTCTAGAGGAGGGAAGGTTTTGGCTAGATGAAAGGAAGGCGACAAGGTCATGGTGCTCCAATTTATAGCTTCGACAAAGAAACAAAACTGACAAAATTTATGGCATCATGCGAAAGGAAAGGAAAGATGATGAATTGATTGCTAGCACAAATTGGGCAGTTTCCAAGTGATGATGTTGAGAGAAAAAGGAGGGTGACATGGTCACAGAGTTCCAATCTAAGGCTTGGGTGAAGAAAGGAAACCGATGGAAAATGGAAGGGAAACAATGGCGTTGATTTTGGGCACTAAATTTGGAAATGACCAAATACAAGGAGATGGTAGGATTGGAACAATTGGCGTTGATTTTGGGCACTAAATTTGGAAACAACCGAATGGGAAATGAATAGTTGTGAATTGGTGCTTGGGGTAAAAGAGGATGTTCCCAGATGCATGCCAATATTTTTGTTGGGAGGTTTTAGTTTTTATTAGCTTTCATTAACTCTTGGTTTGCTCAGGTAATGAAATGAAGAAAGATAGAAGTAGTCAGATGAAGGGGATGATGAATAGTAACAAGTGAGAAAAGAGAAAAGAAAGAAAGGAGGGAGGAAATAGAGAAAGTAGCAGAGGCCTCCTGGTAGCTAACACATAGGAAAATTCTTGAGGTTAAGCGAGGTGGTGCCTTGGGCGATGGGTGACCCTTTGAAAATTTTTTATTGGAATTTTAATTGGAATTGGGATTTTGATATTTTCTTCCAATATTGCACAAATAATCTAAACACTTTAAAATAATTTATTTCAAATTAAATTTTTAAAGAAAGCAAATTTTTGGGATGTTACATACGACTGGTCGCGAGTTGGTTAGACATATCATAAATTGGTTAGCAAACTAGTCATATGGCGATACAAACTAGTTGTAACCATATACGATCTGGTTGTAAGGAGTTATGAGCTGATCGTAACTCCTTACAACCAAATCGTAAGTGCCGTAAGGGTTTATGAGCTGTTCATAAGTGATTGAGACCTTATAGTAGATCATATTGAATAAGGTTCTTCCATATTGATCTTTGTGTATATTTGGGAGTCGATATATCCTACTAGGGACCGCTAGCAACCAGTGATTGGAAAGGTGTTTCTGATCAGCAACCAAGTACACATGAATCTATAGGGTTACATACTTAATGGGTTGGAACAATAAGGGTCCGAATGATAGACTTTGAGTGGGATACGATCTCTACTTGTATTAGATAAGGATCCAGTCAGAGACTCTCTGAGTTGGATATGATCTCTAATCGTATTGGATGAGGACATGATAGAAGGCTATATATTGAGAGAGGCATGGGGCTTAGGGTTGTATTGAAAATAGAGCATCAGAGGAGATCCTAAGACATACCCATCGAAACCCTTGCCACCACCTCTCGAAACCCATGCCGTGCACGCTGGTGCTAGCACAATGATGTATGGCATTCCATCCCTAGACATATGGACTTTGGTAGAGGCACTGCTGTGACTGTGGTGCTGATCGAGATGATCATAAGGAGGAGACAATTGACTCGTAAAGATTGATTATTGCTCATGGACGATTGACTACTTCCACTACTTCGATGCGCGCTACGTTGAACTGGGCTACTTCAACTCTTCTTCAGGTGCACTGCACATCTAGTGGTAACGATCCATGATCTCTTACTCATATGGCTTCCAAGTTTACATGGTAGAAATTTTGATTTGTGCGAGTGTAGTCTACCTTGTGTAGGATCGGAAATGGCAACAGAGGGGGGTGAATGGTGCCTTTTAAAAATCACCCCCTAAAGTATCCACTTAGAAAAACACCCTTCTCCGATAGCTACAGAGCTATGAAGAAGGCATAGTCATGCTCTCTGGAAAAACATGAAACACAGAAGAGAAAGCGAGACGAAAGACAAACGGAAAGAACGGCGCAGGCAGCACTGGGCCGGTCAGACCGCAGTAGACCAGGCGGTCAGACCGCAGTTACTGGGCCGGTCTGACCGCTGCCTAGCCGCCGGTCAGACCGCCTGGATCACACCTGTCTGACCGCCGGTCAAGGGCCAGTCTAACCACCCGACTCACACCGGTCTGACCACCATGTTATATCCGGTCTGATCACTAACCGCTGAGCGGTCTGACCGCACCAAACCCTTGTGGTCTGACCTGGGATTTGCAAGCAGAGCAGGAAGCAGTGACAAAACCACAGAATAGTATTTACTGAAATCAGCTGAGCTCAGGGAAAAGATGGAATTGCTGCTGATCTTCTCAACCCAAAGGCACAAGACTTTAACCCAAACAACATCTAGACCTTAGGAACAACATCCAAAATCTGAGCAAAAGACTGAAACCTGACAGAGAATGGACTTGTTTTTCGAACTACTCCTCATTCTCACATCTCCATCTCATGAACTTTTGCAATTAACTTAGCAATGATCTCAGGACATGAGAACCCAAATTTCAAGCCATCTTTTCAAGGGAATCAGAAGATTCAAGCTTGCTCTGTCATGAAACCCTAGTTTTCTCAGAACAGAGGAAATTTAGCAAAGCACAGAGAAAAGGCATAAATCACTGAGTCCTCCATTTGCTGTTGGGAATGGAATGGCCAAATGGTCTAGAGTATCTTCCCATCACAGAGCATCTCAATTTGCAGCTTCTCAACAGAGAAGAACTCAAGAGCTAAAATCAACAAGGAGAAATGAAGAGCAACAGAAACTAAAATTCTTGACAACTCAAAAGGATTCATTGCAATGAATGATTACATGAGGTTTACAAAACACTCAATACGTCCCCATACGCAGTTGGCATGAAATGCTACCCTCTCACTACATGCTTGAGAGAGGAACAAGCTCACACACTACTCACGCTACTCACTCTACAGACTGCATTACTATCCATAATGCATACACTCCAGAGCTCACTCCTCCTTTTTAACAACCAGGGCACACCCTCAAAGAAGAAATACAAGAAGTGGCATACACTTTCCACTCCATGCCTCTCACACAATTGAGGCAAAAAGTCAACACACGCTTTTGGAGGGAAAAACCAGCCTCCAAGTCATGGCTTGAGTCAATTTACCAAATTGCCCTCAAGCACCTTCCCGGAAGCTTCCCGCAACTGGAACTTTGACCGTCTGGACCTCGACTCCTCCCTGAGCCTAGTCCCGATCCACTCTACTGTACACGACCACACCCGGCATCCTGACAATCTGGACCTCAACTCCTCCCTGAGTCTAGTCCCAATCCACTCGCCGCTGCCCGTCGTGTCCACCCGACACCGACCGAGCCGAATTTTTTCTATTTTAGCCCTTTTTTAAAAAAATATTCACATTTAGACCCCTGGTAGTTTTAATTCCGTTTTTGGACCTAGGGGGTCGGCGCCGTGACCCACGGCGCCGAGGTAACATGTCTCGGCGCCGAGGTCCCAGGCCCACACTAGTGTGGTGGCCTGCGTGGCGCCGACGTGGCAAGCACCTCGGCGCTACTAGTCACGGCACCGAGCTCGGCGCCAGGATCCACGTCGCCGAGTAACTGGCAGTGCCGCCGAGCAGCCGATCCAGGATTTTTTTACTAGGAATTCCACTCCCTCGAAAAGTTTTAGTTTGGGTTTTCCTCAAACCAAAGAAAAAGAAAATGGAAGAATTCTTCTTATTCCATAATAAAATAAAGGAATTGGATGGATGTTCCACCCGTTTAGCTAAGAAAGAATAGATGCAGAGGTGGCTAATTGATCGATATGAAGATCATGAGCTGCCCCATAATGAAGCCGCCAGTAGTCGCGAATCGCGAATATCTCCTTCTTCCCTAATCCAAGATTGGAGAAAGAAGAATGGAGAATGTGGTCAGAAATCCATAATAGAGTCCGACCACAACGACCGAATTGCGGATAATCCCAATTTTGGTTTAATAGTACACCCCAAAAAAGGACGGCCGTACTTGTTCAACTTATCCTTTTCAACTTGGATACCATGAGGCGGACATAGGAAAGTTTTTGTGACTGAAAATTACTACCCAGCCATAGGGGTATATGAGGAGCGCGAATTCCTTTATACCCACCCAATTAGAATTAAAGGAAATAAAACATAAATGGAGAAAATTCTCATCATAAGATCATATGATGAGCACGTGGCATGTGTGGAACTCTGTACTTCTAATGTTCAGAACTCCACCACTAGTCCTAACATGCCTTAGGGAATATAACTTGCTGGGTCTATTACATTTTGTCTACTGGGTGTAGCGTGGTTGTTTCCCCTTTTTATTGCGCCCTGAAGATGGCTCCGCTGCATCATTCTTCCTGTCACTCTTGGTCTTGAGAGCTGCCTCATGAGCTTGAAGCTCTTCCTCCTGACGCTTGATGGCTACTTCACGCAGACTTAACTGCTCCTGCCTCCTTTGCAGCTCATCCTCCTTGCCCTTCAGACGGATTTGGTCCACCCTCACGTGGCGCTCTTGCTCAAGCCGCATCTGTCGTTCCACCTCGCGAGCCTGAGTCATCTTGACAAAGTATTGTCCTTTGTTTTTCACCTCCATTGGCCGGTTCCGTGGCCATGCCGGCGGCACCCGATCCACCCATTCGATGAACTCGCAAGGCTATGTGTGGCGTGGTAGATGTCACAGATCAAGTTGAAAAATGATAACGAGAAACAAAGGATTTATTTGTCGTCGTTACCATGAAGTCGTCATCCAAGTCTGGACACTTGAAGAACCTACGGCCGTAGTTGGCTCGTTGTACTCGATCCGTCCAGACGCACAACATCGTCCTAAAGCCGCAATGGCACTTCGGGCGCTCATGCCACTCCGGCACTCTAAATGGGTCGGACCTCCAGGAATACATTGTTGTGTAGTAGTATTGTGATGGCTGGTAACGGAGATGTGGTATGGAAGACATAGGAGGCCTTTATGTAGGCAGGTTATCTGGTGAAGTGGGCATAGTCCATGGAGAGGAGGACATACGAATCTTTTCGCTTTTTCAGGATTCCAGTGTAGCAATAAATGTCCCTATGTAGGCTTTTTAGAGCCTGTAGTCTCGTAATAAATTCATAGTTCGTAGCCTTTTCAGTCGTTTGCAGGAAACAGTACGTTCCACGAAATAAGTGCTACAACATTGCCTTCTCAGAGGCCAGTAATCATAATTTCTGAAACAACAAGCTACGGTACATTGCAGGAATTATAGAACCACAAAGTACAGACTACGGATTCGAACACAAATATCACATGAATATAACATATACACATATATACAACAAGTAGCTCATTACAAACCCATCTCAGTCCATATACACATATGTATCACATGAAGCACGACTTTTAAGCCCAACCACAAGCCTACACATATGTATCACTGCCTCCTAGCCTTACCCTTACCCTTACCAAGTGCGTCGGTGCCTGGAGTGTAACGGCTAGGCTCGCGGCGGCGTCTGCGTGGTAGAGGCTGTGAAGGCTGAGTCGAAGGAACGTCTACGAGCTGAGACGGGCCGATCTCATCGTAAGTCTGCTCCACCTCGTCCTCGTCATCGTCCTCACCGCCCTGGGCCGGGAAAGTGTCGCTTCTCGTGGGGAACGAGCTCTGTTCCGTGTACGACCCTCGCCGCATCGGGTCTGCAAGTCTTGTCGAAGGCACGTGTACGTCCCTCGCCGCGCCTGTGCTACAACCACAATGACCAGCTGCACGACGTAGCCGACCTGCTAGCCTCTGTCGTCCATCATTTTGTTAACCAACAAGATACGAAGATATTATGTACTAATTTTGTGAGTGGCTTTGTCGAAGCTTACTTCTAGGAAGCTACGCGTCCTGACATCGCCGATTGTCCTGGAGAAACGTTCTATGTCCTGTACAGACTGCTTGAGGGTGTTGCCCTGCAAACAAGCAAAAGAATGGATAATTTGCTATATGTAGTGGTATTTCTGTCTATTGGAAAATAAGCAATGAGATTGAACATTACCACACGGTCCAGGACTGGTGCTGTCTCCACCTGCGTCCCAAGGCGAGTAGACTGGTCGTACGGCGTGTCTTCGTCGTCCGAGGACTCAATGTTGGCATAGTCATGTTGTGTCCATTGTCCCTTCAGCTTGGACCGTGTCGCACCCTGATACCAAACTTGGTACCGCCGGAAGGACTCGTTGGTGTGCGGCTCATCGTTGTCGTCCACGTTCACTTGCAAGAGTCCCCACTCTTGAACGTACGCATGGTGGTGCTGCTCGAAGTCTGTCACCTTCTTCTGTCACTGACGATCAAATCTGCATGTCACGTAAACCAATAGTTAAAATTAGTAGAAACTCTATGCAATTGGAACGGCTCTACTGACGATCAAACTTACTTGTGCAAGGCCACAGACGTCAAGAACGGCTCTACTGGGCACAGCTGCCTCTTACCAAACTGGCGTGCAACTCTGTGTGGCAGGTGATACTCAACAGCATAGAAACATATTAGGGGGCACCTCATCCTGTAGAGGGCCTCGTCTATGTAGCACAATGCGCTGAACTGAATACTTTCCACCTCTTGCTCGGCGTACGGCTCCCACTTAACCTGCATAGTAACAATTTACTTGTAAGGTACTATACTAACAAATGAGAATCACGATACCAAATGGAATGAACTTACATTGGAGGCCGTGAGCGCATCTAGCTCGTTCGTGTACTCTAGGTAGGCCCGCTTCATCCTGGCATAGGGAACTGAGACCTGGTCCCAAAGATAGGCAACTGTCGGACGTCGACGAAAAGGAACCCCTATGAACCAGGGACGAGGAGCCAAAACCGTGGGACGACCAACTGGTAGACAACACCACATCCACAGCTGGAGGAGGTAGAGGCAACCACCTAGTGACGGGTTCGCCGAAGTCCGATGACACGCCTCGCAGAGGTGGCGGTAAAGGAACGCCAACACCCCGGAAGCCCAGCTGTACTGACCCGCCGTGTCCCAGTCAGTGAGGCAGTGGATGTACATCCACGACGCGATGTCCCCCGTTCCGTCGGGGAAGAGAACGCTGCCAAACAAGTGAAGGATCCATGCCCTGCAGTAGTAGGCAACTGTCTGCTCATTCGCACCTTCAGGACACACTACGAAAGACTGCCGGAGCCAGGTGATTGGAACTCCAAAAGTGCGAAGGCCTACCTCAGGAGGAAGCTCTCTCCCGAGGAAGGCATCTACTCGGGCTCTCCAACCTGTAGGCACGCACGGTTCGATAACTGGACGGCCGTGAATGGCGACACCAAGCATCTTCTGAGTGTCCTCGAGCGTAATTGTCATCTCCCCGAAAGGGAGGTGGAAGCTGTGAGTCTCCGGCCTCCACCTACATGATACAAAAAAGAGGAATACATGTCAGAGAATTTGAGGCACACATAGCCGATACACAATGAACATGCAAGTGGAGCAATGGTTTAGGAGAATATCTGTCAACCAGTGCAGTGATGGCCGGGGGATTGAGGGTGGGCAACCCACGGCGAACCTGGTAAGAGATGGCGTCTAGGCCAGCCCTCTCCAGGAAGGGAGTGTACCTCTCGTCATACCGCATGTCCAGGAACCCGTCATGGGTTCGAGGACGAAGGATGGGCAGCTCCTGTATAGAATAGACCAATTTTTTTAGTTAATGCATCAACATAAACTCAAATTGCACAGGAAGTGATGAAGGTAGTACCCTCCCCTCCGCGGTGAGCCGTCCTCGGTGGTTCTCCTCGTAGTATGGGTCTAGCAGGTGGAATTGCGCCATCCTACAAAAAAAATTGAATTTCTCAGTCCAACATAGAAGTAAACAAAAAATTGAACATGCATAAAATATGGAAAGAATAAGAAATTAAACAAGAAACATAGCAAATTGCATATGGAAAACAACTAGACGAACTATGAAACATAACGAACAACAAGCACTCGCACCTGACTAAGTGGCCAATGGCATGTGCGTGAATTGTGGCCAAGTCTACCACATCTGCTACATTGGTTCTGCTCGGGGTCAGTAAGAAAGGGGGTTGCTCTCCCTCGCCTCGTTCTTCCTGGAAGCTGATTCATAACCATCTTGTGTCTCGTCCTCTTCCTGGTTCCACGTTTGTTCCAACGGCTACCTGGATCCGCAATGTATTTGGGCCCGGTGTATGGTGGCCACTCTCCCTCATCCCGGTAAGGCTCGAAATGGGGAGACCACGTAAGCACAAGGTTGTCAACACTGAACTCCCGAGGTATCTTGCTCCCGTAGTCAAAGTTGTGATGCCTTGCTGCTGCCACATAATGAGAACATGGAAAGTGGTATTGCCTCGGTTTACCACATGTGCATGAGAAAGCAATAAGGACAACCTTATGCCTCCTCGTCGGCCGGAGCTCTCCATCGGTCGTTGTACCACCCCTTTCTACAACCTCATAAGTGCCCGTGGTGTTGTCAAAACAATGTACCTCATGTGCCTCAGCCCTCGCCTTTGCCTTTTCAAGGTGGCGCTTCGGTTTTGGCGCCCATCTCTCTTGTTTACTCTGTAGCACCATTGCATGTGCATGTCTTTCATTGAACCAGGCAACAAGCTTGTAAAAGGTGAAAGATACGATAGCATTGACGGGCATACCACGTATACCCCTAAGCAAATTATTGAAGGATTCAGCCATGTTGCTTGTCTGAAACTCGTACCTCCAGATGCGTTGCTTTGCCCTCCATGCTTTTCCATACCTTATCTCGTATCCAAATTTCTCCTTAACAATCCCAGCAAGTGTCTTCACCTTCATATTGGGTTCTCCCTTTACTATGTGCCACAGTGACTTGGCAATAATGGTAGAGGTCAACTGCCGATGCTTCTGTTTGAGCTCTGCTTCGGCACAAGTGTGTGGGCCAACGATTCTTGTGATCTTGAACTTTCCCGTGTCCTTCTGTTTCCTAGCACAAACCCTCCATTCACATGTTTCCTTCTCGCACACAACTGTGTACCTCTGCTCCACATAAGAATGCCTCAACTTGAATGGCCTTTTACGAATCACTGAATACTCCTGCAGCCACCTTTTCAATGCAGATAAGTCCTCAAACACCATGCCCTTCTCAATTGTCATGCTTGACTCGGCCTCAGGAGCATCTAGCAGCTCATCATCCCTTCCTTCTGCATAAGCCTCATGAGAATGCCTAAGATCGCTGAATTCATGAACTGATGGATCTCGGCCAGGGCAATAACGCCTGATCAGCTCAATATCACTTTCGGTCAGCTCTCCAAAAGGGCGGTCATCATCAGAATCAACGGCCCTTGCGATCCCGTAAGGCTCCAGATCATCCACAATTTGAACATCCACACTGTTGGAGTCCCTGCAGACTTCTTCAACGTTGCCAAATGGAGCAACGGGAGGAACACCCACATTATCAGGAATGTCTCTTGCATCATAAGCACGAAAATGATGGGATTGAGACAAAACAATGGAATGACGGGAAAAGGCTAAAGTGTTGCTCGACACTTACTGGGACGATTCTGGGTCAAAGGGATCTCCTGAGGGGCCGCCACGACATCATCAGTCTGACATTCAACTCGAACTGGTTAAGAAATCTGAACCTCGTTCGGGGCAGATAGAGCATCGGGCACTTCAGGCACTTCTTCCACATCCACCGCAAGGTCCGGTAACGGAGGGTCAAAGGGTGCCTGATCACCTAGTTCTGGTGAATAACCATGAGGGGTGGGATCAATGGACACCTTCCGCACAACAAGGTCCAAACATTGGAACTCATTCCTCATAACCAATTTGACATATTTGTCCCACTGATCCTCACAACCAATTAAGATCAACCGCCTTAGAATTGTGTCTTTCGAACCGAAGTGAAGTAACCCCTCAACTGTGATGCTCTCCTCGTTTGCATGACAATGTAGCTCCTCCCGGGCCCTAGCAACCAACTCACTAAATGACGGCCGATCACTGAATATCAGAGGCACCCTTTGCATTTCAACAAATCGAACATTTCCATAATCATCACTTGTCACACTGCCTCCATGATATAGGGTGACTAGGTTGTCCATCTAGTTCATACAGAAAAACAAACTTAATACCTTTAATCGAAATTGGATACTAGATAGTAACTAATAAGTACCTAGTCACTAACTAAATGCTACCTAACTAACTGGCTGCCTACTCTTTGTTGGCATACACTACAACAGCTCACCCTGAACTAAACAACCCGTGGACAATACACCACCCTGAACCATATATAACACTGGCATCAAAGTTTCTCTATGCACATGGAAGCATCACTTAACAATCTATAAGAGCAAATCCAACCCAATAAAAATGTCCACAAAGAACTAAGTATAGCTACCACAACAGCGTAAACCATATTCTAGCATGAAGAACATCATACTTATTACTTCAAAAGTTTACACGATTGGCTTTCAGTGCAACACACAACCAATCCACAACCCCCATAGCTAAGTAACAACAAGCTGAACAATATGTAATATCAATAAGACAACATGAACAACTACTACTCCTCGTTAAGCATGTCCAAAATGTGAAGTACGAGCATATAGTAGTTGTATCTAAGACATCATCATTCATCAACCAAGATTAACGTCCTTCAAATAAATGGGAGCATATTGCACACTGTTTTGAAGCATTGCAACCTTGCAACATGAACTTGTAACCCTACACATGGTACAGAACGGGCTCCCAAAATTCCTAAACCGTAACCACCAAATCACATGGAGGTAGAATGGACCTTCAAAGAATTCTGGACGCGGGGTGGGGAGGCGGCGGCACCACGGGGCGGCGGTGGGGGCTCGGCCGCCGGCGGGGACGCGGGCGGGCGGGGAGGGGAGGCGGCGGCCGCGGCGGGGAGGCGCGTGAGCGGCCGCGGCGGGGACGCGGGCGGGGGGGGGGGGGGGGGGGGGGGCGGGCGGCCGGGGAGGCGGTGGGGGCTCGGCTGCCGGCGGAGACGCGGGCGGGCGGGGAGGGGAGGCGGCGGCACCACGGGGCGGCGGCGGGGAGGCGGGCAAGGGAGACGGAGAGGGAGAAAAGAACGAAAGAACGAAAGAGATAGAGGGAGAAAGGATAAGGCCGCGTGGGGCCCGCTGGCCAGAGCTCGGCGCCAAGATCCACGGCGCCGAGCTCGGCGCTGTGACTAGTGGCGCCGAGGTGCTTGCCACGTCGGCGCCACGCAGGCCGCCACCCTGGTGCGGGCCTGGGAGCTCGGCGCCATGGACCACGGCGCTGAGGTCTCGGCGCCGTGGGTCACGGCACCGACCCCCTGGGTCCAAAAACGGAATTAAAACTACCAGGGGTCTAAATGTGAATATTTTTCAAAAAAAGGGCTAAAATAGAAAAATTCAGCCGACCGAGACCTCCGACTCCACCTGAGTCTAGTCCTGGTCTGTTCTGTCACACACGACCGCAACCAACCTCCAACCGTCTGGACCTCCGACTCCTCCCTGAGCCTAGTCCTGGTTCGCTCGTCGTTGCCCGTCGTGTCCACAACCGGTAGCTCCAGCTCCGGTTCCTCGTCTGCCGACTCGCAACCACCTCACCAGCCTCGATTATCTTCGACATCACCGACCGTCTAGACCTCAACACCTCTTGTGCCTAGTCCCGGTCCTCCTCACCTCACCATGACCTAGCTCCGATGTCCTGCAGTCACACAGACAAGCAAACCGTCACATAGCACCGCACGAAACAGCATATCAACAATAGCACAAATGAAAGGTACTCAACCCTAGAATACCCAAAATAAATTCAAACTCTCTAACACAACCGTCAATTACTCATCACAAACATGGGGATACCTCCACATGATCTCTCAATCTCCCCCTTGATGAGTATATTGACAAACACAGAAAAAACGCATAAAGTTGAGTTTGTTTGAAAGCAATACATGGTCTAAAAGAGAAGCAAAAGATGCAAGACCATGTAGACAAAGGAGAAAAAGAAAAAGCAAGTTTTCCACAAAAGCTCCCAAAGCTCCCAAAATATGGCTTTTTCTCCAAATATTCTCTCCATTTTGGCAATAAAATCATCAAGATGCAAAAAAGAGAGAATATAGCATGGTGTGGATGAAATGGCTGAATTGTATTCAATATAAGCAATTAGAGCCATGAAGATTATCCAAAATGACCATTAAGTATTACACTAAGCCATAATGCATATGAAAGCTATCAATATCATAACAAGATATGCATAATCAAGCCAAGCCACATAAGTAATAATCTGAAAATTAGATGAATTTGTTAGTATGTCAAGCCATTCAAGATCAAAGTCTAGCTAGAGGTATCCAAAGATGATGCAAGCCATGTCAATAATCTAAGTGGAACCAAGAAGCTAGAATTGAGTCAATTTAGAGTGCTACAAGTTCAAGAATGAATCATTTGTTTAAGCACTATAGTCTTTTTGTAATTAAGCAAATTGAGCACAATAGACATATTTTTTTCTTTAAAACTCATGATCGTTTCCAACCAAAATTTTAGTCATGTGCTAGATCTCAAGCCTTATGCGACCACTCCAAGCAAGAAGCTTAAGGAGATGATCTTGGTCATCCAAAACTCCCCCTGAGTTCATGCCTAGTGCAATGGCAAGCAGTCTCATGAGAAAGAATTGGTGAGATCAGTTTTTTTCGCACATAAAAGAGATATTTTTGCTTTTAAAACAATTATACTAACTTATGCTTCATCAAGAAACTAGCATAGCTCAATCTAAAGCTCAATAGAGATTCAAAGTTCAACTTAGCCTATTTGATATGGCATGAATCATAAGAGGGTAACTAAAGACATACTAGTCTCAAGAGCTAACATGACATGTCTTAATTCAAGTTGTGCATGTTTAATCAACTTATCAATGGCAAAGGCTTGACGATACATATAAAGTCATGATAAATCTAGCAATTAAGCATGGATCATGGCATGATGTAAAGCATTGTAAACATGTCATATAAGGATAATAGTCAAGGCTCTATGAAGTTATATTACAATAAAATCCAGCTCCCCCTCAACATGTGATGCACTTTTTAGTTCAAGTTGAGTTATGTCAATATTAAGCTCCAAAAGCTCCCAAATGAACTCCCCTTGAACCAAAGCTATAAAAACGAGAAGCTGGGAAGAAAATCAGAAAAGGCAGTCCTTAAAACATACACAAGATAAAGAGGATACTATGGCTCAGACTGACTCTCATCTACCCCATATGACACTAGGACTATCAGCTAGTCGTCTAACACACTAAGGAGCAAACACATTCCCTGTCTACCCAAGGGTGGCCCAACCCTTGCTAGAACCTATAAGAAGTGAGTGAGATCAACCTAGTGAGAAGAGAGACAGCTAATAAGCTGCATCCTAGAACCACAAGATGAGAGGAAGAAGTCTAAGCAACTAGACAAGAGAAGCACTCTAATCTATGCTAGGAGGACTAACCCAAATGCACCCCAAATGCAATGCAATAAAATGAGAACAAGAGCATAATAAGCAAGATAAAACAGTAAAGCACAAAGCTCCCCCTCACTACAGTAAATAAGGACAAACCACCCCAAGCTCTCCCCGCAAGGCTGAAAACCTAGAGCTATCCAAAGGCTTGGTGAAGATATCAGCCAACTGGTGGTCACTGTCCACAAACTAGAGCACTATATCACCCTTCTCCACATGGTCTCTAAGGAAGTGATATCGAATATCAATATGCTTGGTCCAAGAGTGCTGCACTGGGTTCTTAGCAATGTTAATAGCAGAAGTGTTATCACAAAAGAGTGGAACACTGTCTATAACTAACCCAAAATCCCGCAAGGTCGAAGCCATCCAAGGTACCTGGCTGCAGCAACTAGCAGCAGCAACGTACTCGGCCTCTGCGGTGGACTGTGCAACACCGGACTGCTTCCTAGAGGACCAAGAAACAAGAGAAGTGCCAATGAATTGGCAAGTGCTAGAAGTGCTCTTCCTATCTATCCTACAGCCAGCAAAGTCTGCGTCCGAGTAGGCTCTGAGGGAAAGACAGGAAGAGAAAGAGTACCAGATACAATAATCAATGGTAGCTCGAAGGTACCGAAGGATGTGCTTCACTGCCTGGCGGTGAGATACGCGAGGAGAAGCATGAAACTGGGCACAAAGACACACAGAGAAGTGTATGTCCGGTCTCGAGGTAGTGAGGTACAAGAGGGAGCCAATCATACTTCTGTACTCTTTTTTATCAACTGGCTTGCCATCCTCATCCAGGTCAAGTGAAGCTATGGATGCCATTGGAGTTGACACCGGCTTGCCATCACTCATGTCAAAGCGTCTCAAGAGGTCACAAGTGTACTTGCCCTGATGCAAGAAAGTACCCTTCCGAGTCTGCTTGATCTAGAAGCCAAGAAAGAAGGTCAACTCGCCCATCATGCTCATCTCAAACTCGGTGCTCATGACATCCGAGAACTGTGAAATAAGAGCATGAGAGGAGCCACCAAAGACGATGTCATCCATATAAATTTGGACGAGTAGAAGGTCATTGCCATGCCTGCGAATGAACAAGGTCTTGTCTACCTTACCCATCTCAAACCCATGACTCAACAAATAGGACTTAAGCCTCTCATACCAAGCTCTAGGGGCCTGCTTAAGTCCATACAAGGCTTTGGAAAGCTTGTAGACATGGTTTGGGTATTTGGGGTTCTCAAAACCTGGAGACTATCTAACATAGACTTCTTCCTCAATAAACCCATTGAGGAAAGGCACTCTTGACATCCATCTGGTAAAGCTTGAAACCCTTCGAAGCTGCGAAAGCAAGTAGGATTCTAATGGCCTCAAGCCTAGCTACAGGGGCAAAGGTCTCCTCAAAATCTAGACCCTCAACCTGGGAGAAACCCTGAGCTACCAGTCTAGCCTTATTCCGAATGACTACCCCATCCTCACTCTGCTTGTTTTTGAACACCCACTTGGTACCAATGACATTGTGACCTCTAAGGGGCTCAACAAGCGACCAGGCCTTGTTTCTCTCAAAGTTTTCCAACTCCTCATGCATGGCATTGACCCAAGACTCATTAGAAAGTGCATGACTAACATCCTTGGGCTCAAAAGTGGCAACAAAGGCAGAATGGAGACAGAAATGAGACATGCCAGACTTTGAACATGTGACGCGCTCAAAGAGGTTTCCAATCATCTGCTCTGAAGGATGGTCTTTCTGGATATTTCGGGAAGGTCCTGGATGAGATGAAGAAGTGGCCCCTACCTCATGAGCCGATGAGGTAGGAATAGAGCCACTAGCTCCAGAAGAAGCAGAAGGCATGGGCTGATCTCCTCGAGGTGCAGTGGTGGAAGCAGGCACCTCAAGGGGAGGAGGAACTGGATCGGGTAGACAACCCTCATCTCCATCCTCCTCATCGTCTACGAAGATGGCCTCGGACTGCTCTAAAGAACCTGAGATATCGGGCCTAGTCCCTGGACTGGCCTCATCGAAGGTCACCTCAAAGGTCTCTACCATTTTACTAGACTCGCAGTTCCAGACCCTATAAGCCCACGAAGAAGTCGAGTAGCCTAGAAAGATCCTATCACAAGAACGTGACTCGAACTTATCTAGGTTCCCGGACTTCAAAATAAAACACTTGCAACCAAACACACGAAAATGAGATACACTGGGCTTTCGCCCATATCTCAACTCATAAGAGTTGCGATGCAAGTGTGCCCTGAGAAAAACTCTGTTTGAAACATGGCACACGGTGGCTATAGCCTCAGCCTAAAACTTCCTAGGTGTAGAGTACT
This sequence comes from Dendrocalamus latiflorus, assembly GCA_017311315.1. NCBI lineage: Eukaryota > Viridiplantae > Streptophyta > Magnoliopsida > Poales > Poaceae > Dendrocalamus > Dendrocalamus latiflorus. The sequence continues at coordinate 22,541,627 of CM029626.1, read as the reverse complement.
CGTCAAGCATCGTCCTAGCCATCTCGACCAAGGTATAGTTCTTCCTCTCCACAACGCCATTTTGCCGGGGGACGTATGGAGAAGAGAACTGGTGCTCTACACCTGTCTCACCACAAAACTTCTCAAAGTAGGAATTCTTGAACTACGTGTCATTGTCACTATGGATCGCTCGTAAGGCACTCGGGAGCTCAACAGAAAGCCTACTAAACAAACCCCAAAAATGGGTAAATGTCTCATCCTTCGAGGCTAAGAAAAACACCTAAGAATACCTCGAAAAGTCATCGACCACGACAAGAGCATACCACTTCCCTCCTGCTGATTACACTCGAGCTGGCCCAACTGTATCCATGTGGAGCAGCTGTCTTGGTGCATCGGTCATAGTCACTGTGACCGGACGATGAGAAGCGGCAACCATCTTGCCTTGCTGGCAAGGAGCACAAAACTAAATCTTTGACTATCTTGAGTTTAGGCAGACCACAAATGAGATCGTGGCCGCTAACTCGGGTCAAAAGGTCAAATCCAATATGACCAAGTCTCCTATGCCAAAAGGTAAGGTCACGGGACTCTGAAGCAACTAAACACCTGAGAGGATCACCAGAAGACTCAACAAAATCAGCACAAAAGATCCTCCCAAATCTAGAAATCCCGCAAACCAGACTCCCCGAAGAATCAAGAATTTTGCAATTGTTTTTCTTAAAGCTCACCTCGAAACCGTCATCGGTAAGCTGAGAGACTAAAAGCAAATTATACTGCAGCTTACTCACTAAGACAACATCTTTTAAAATGAACGAATCATTGACGCGCACAGTACCTTTCGCGATGATGCGCCCAGACGAAGCATCTCTAAAGGTGATAGTCTCATCACCTGGAGCACAGGCTAGGGAAGAGAACCATTGGGAGTCTCCGGTCATGTGTCGAGAACAGCCGGAGTCAACAAGCCAAACCTCTCCCTTCCCTGCCTAGTGAACCTGAGTCAAACAGAGAGTAAAGGCTCAGTACTAGGATAAATCAAAAGAGATTTTGGAACCCAATACTGAGTCACACGTCGTGCAGAAGAAGTAGTCACACACGACTGACCTCTAACTACCCTACGCTCTCTGTCGCTCAAAAAGCCAGAAGGTCCACGAGAAGACCTGAAGCTGTTGCTGGGTCCGACTGCTATGGTAGAGTGAGTCGAAGCACCAACAACATGCTGATCTCACCGCGGGTAGCTATCTCGACGGGGGAAACAAGATCTACCCTCAAGACGGCGGAAGTCATGACCAGAGGCATATCGAGGACGAAAACCAGAAAACTCAGAAAATCTAAGTCCTCGATGCTGCCCAAACCCATCATGAGAAGCAACTCTAGACCTCGTGTTGGTCTTAGGTGCACTCAAGGACTGGGGCTGACCCTGAATATGCCTAAGAGCCTGAACACGGTCTCTACGCGCGATCTTGGCGCGCCTGAAGCATCGCTCGACCAAGTGTCCATCCTTCTGACAGAAGGTACAATGGTACTTCACCTTCTGAGAGGTAGAAGTAGCATGATGAGGCTTCGCCTTCTGAGAGGTCGAAGCAACAGGTGAAACCACCTTACTGTCAGAGATCCCTTGGACAAAGCCCGCTGATTTGAATTGAACTTTCTTAGTTCTGGGCTCTACCTCGATCACACCTGCTGCTATGGGTCTAAGAACAGCAGGTGGATGCTTCCTAACATCTTCAGAAAAATCATATCCTAGACCTTGATTGAATTTACAAATCTTGGATTGGTCTAGAATAAGATTTAACTTCTTCTTACCTCCTACAAATCTCTCAAGAGTGTTCATAAGATACTGACACTCCTGAAAGAGAGAGGTGCAAGAAGAGCACGGGGAAGAAGAGACAGAAAAAAGGGAGTAGAAGAGGAACCAATAGCAGAAGAACGGATGGCATTTGCACGCACAGCCGCCTCAGGAGGGACAATCCTACTGCTAGCCATTTGGTTCGTGTCGCTAAGCGTCTCTACCAAACCCTCATGCTTCTTCCCAATAGCACACGCATCACAAGCAGATGGTGACTTCTCTAGAAGATCCTTAGTTAGCTTCACACATTTTTCATCCAATGCAATCAAGTCAGATTTTAGTTTTTCACAGTTATTACATGGTGAGCTAACAGGGTCCTTAGAAGCATATTGAGCCAATTTGTTACTGTTATCAATCATCTCTTGAAACTGTTTGAAAACAGATTCAAGCTCAGCAGTCAACTTGGGGCAGTTCATACATGAAGCAATAGGCTCTAACAGAAAAGCTTGTAACTCAGCAAATTTATGATCTGCCTTTTTTCAATTCATCTTCAAATTAATGCAGCTTTCACAAGATTCAGGCAGATCGAGAAGCATGGTATAAAGACCTCTAAAAGCATTGTCCTTATCCTCACATGAGGTGCAAGAAATAGTCTCAACAGTAGTAGATGAAAGAGCAGCTACACTACTCATCTCAGTTCAGCAAGAAGACTAATATTCTCCACCTTAAGCAAATCTAGCTCAGAAGACACACTATCATGCAAGGTCCTTAGTTTCTCCATATCATCAAGCAAAGAAGAGCATACATCACATTCGTCACGAGAGGGAGCAGATATAAGTGAAGCAAGCTTTCGTGACAATCTCTCTACTTCCTTCTCCAACTCACTACACCTAGCTCTAGATCTAGCATGAAATTTTTCTAACTTAAGAAAAGCATCATTAAGCTGGTCATAGGAGGGGTATACCTCGTCGGAGTCAGAGTAGAGTTCGCTGTCGTTAATGTCACCCTCAAGGGCCATGAAGCACACGCTGCTGAAGTCCTCGCCATCCTTTGATCGTCCTTTCCATCGTCGTCACTCCACCCCTCTACCTCGCTGAGGTCGAAGTCATCGAAGGCGGTGAGGATGCGATGGAAGAGCTTCTTGGCTTTGCCAAGATTGTGGAACTTCTTCTCTTTGCTTGGAGGCTTCTTGTCGCGGTTCTTGTCGGTGTAGACGTTTTTGCTCGAACCGTCGTAGTCATTCTTTCCCTCCATCTTGGGGCAGTTTGCTCGAATGTGGTTGGGGCCACCACACTCAAAGCAAATCACTCGTCCTCCTCCTCTCTTTCTCTCCCTAACCCTCTTGTATGCATGAGAAAACTTTTTGGCTAAGAGGGCTAGTTGGTTTTTCGGAAGCTGCTCTAGATGATCATCATCAATTTCAAACAGAGTAGGAAGAGAGAAACCAGAAATAGTGTCAGCAGAAGATCCAGAGGTAGGACTGGGATCAGTGACCAAAGCCATCGACTGAGACTTTGACTTCCGAGTGACAATGTCAATCTCGTGAGTCTTGAGGCGTGAATACAACACATCAAGTGTCAAAGTCGAAAGATCTGTCGTGTCCTTGATGGTTGTCACTTTCATTTCTCAAACACGCAAATCCAAAGCCGAAAGCATTTGACGAGCGTTGTCCGAGTCGGGGTATGTGAGACCGACCGCTCAGAGATTGCTCAAAATCTTGTAGAATCTCGCAAAGCACTCATCAAGGGACTCTCCAGCGAGAATTTCAAACTTTTTGTAATCTCGCTTGAACTGGTCATGTCGTACCGTCTTTATTTGGGTGGTGCCCTCATGGTAAGCATCGAGGGACACCCAAATATCGAAGGCCGACGTAAGATGAGAAATGCGATCAAACTCGTTTCGGCTCAAACCTTGGATAATGATGTTCCTTGCCTTAGCATTCGCCTCAACATCGGGCATGTTTGCCATATTGATGTTCTCATCGGCGGAACAACAAAGCGCGTTTTAACCTTGCGCCAGATAGCATAGCCCTGAGCCTGAATGTAGGTCTCCATCTGACTCTTCCAAAAGGGATAGTCGATCCCATTGAAGATCGAGGGCTTGGTGGAATACTTGTCCGTTGCCATGGCTCACAGATCAGTTAAAGATCTATCAAGAAGAGCTAACCGGCTCTGATACCAATTGTAGGATCGGAAATGGCAACAGAGGGGGGTGAATGGTGCCTTTTAAAAATCGCCCCCAAAAGTATCCACTTAGAAAGACACCCTTCTTCAATAGCTACAGAGCTATGAAGAAGGCATAGTCAAGCTCTCTGGAAAAACATGAAACACAGAAGAGAAAGCGAGAGGAAAGACAAACGGAAAGAACGGCGCAAGCAGCACGGGGGCCGGTCAGACCGCAGTACACCGGGCGGTCAGACCGCAGACACTGGGCCGGTCTGACTGCTGCCTAGCCGCCGGTCAGACCACCCGGATAACACCGGTCTGACCGCCGGTCAAGGGCTGGTCTAACCGCCCGACCCACACCGGTCTGACCGCCATGTTATGTCCGGTCTGACCGCCAACCGCTGAGTGGTCTGACTGCACCAAACCCTAGTGGTCTGACCTGGGATTTGCGAGCAGAGCAGGAAGCAGCGATAGAAAACCACAGAATAGTATTTACTGAAATCAGCTGAGCTCAGGGAAAAGATGGAATTGCTGCTGATCTTCTCAACCCAAAGGCACAAGACTTTAACCCAAACAACATCTAGACCTTAGGAACAACACAAATCACAACAAAGAAGCAAGAATCCAAAATCTGACCAAAAGACTGAAACCTAACAGAGAATGGACTTGTTTTTCGAACTACTCATTCTCACATCTCTAGCTCATGAAATTTTGCAATCAACTTAGCAATGATCTCAGGACTTGAGAACCCAAATTTCAAGCCATCTTTTGAAGGGAATCAGAGGATTCAAGCTTGCTCTGTCGTGAAACCCTAGTTTTCTCAGAACAGAGGAAATTTAGCGAAGCACAGAGAAAAGGCATAAATCACTGAGTCCTCCATTTGCTTTTGGGAATGGAATGGCCAAATGGTCTAGAGTATCTTCCCATCACAGAGCATCTCAATTTGCAGCTTCTCAACAGAGAAAGAACTCAAGAGAAAATCAACAAGGAGAAATGAAGAGCAACAGAAACTGAAATTCTTGACAACTCAAAAGGATTCATTATAATGAATGATTACATGAGGTTTACAAAACACTCAATACGTCCCCATACGCAGTTGGCATGAAATGCTACCCTCTCACTACATGCTTGAGAGAGGAACAAGCTCACACACTACTCACGCTGCTCACTCTACAGACTGCATTACTCTCCACAATGCATACACTCCAGAGCTCACTCCTCCTTTTTAACAACCAGGGCACACCCTCAAAGAAGAAATACAAGAAGTGGCATACACCTTCCACTCCATGCCTCTCACACAATTGAGGCAAAAAGTCAACACACACTTTTGGAGGGAAAAACCAGCCTCCAACTCATGGCTTGAGTCAATTTACCAAATTGCCCTCAAACACCTTCCCGGAAGCTTCGCGCAACCGGTACCTTGACCGTCTGGACCTCGACTCCTCCCTGAGCTAAGTCCCGGTCCACTCCGCTGTACACGACCGCACCCGGCATCCTGACCGTCTAGACCTCAACTCCTCCCTGAGTCTAGTCCCAATCCACTCGCCGCTGCCCGTCGTGTCCACCCGACACCGACCGAGACCTCTGACTCCACTTGAGTCTAGTCCTGGTCTGTTCCGTCGCACACGACCGCAACTGACCTCCAACCGTCTGGACCTCCGACTCCTCCCTGAGCCTAGTCCTGGTTCGCTCATCGTTGCCTGTCTTATCCACAACCGTAGCTCCAGCTCCGGTTCCTCGTCTGCCGACTCGCAACCACCTCACCAGCCTCGATCATCTTCGGCATCACGGACCGTCTGGACCTCAACACCTCCTGTGCCTAGTCCAGGTCCTCCTCGCCTCACCATGACCTAGCTCCGAAGTCCTGCAGTCCCACAGACAAGCAAACCGTCACATAGCACCGCACGAAACAGCATATCAACAATAGCACAAATGAAAGGTACTCAACCCTAGAATATCCAAAACAAACTCAAACTCTCTAACACAACCGTCAATTACTCATCACAAACATGGGGATACCTCCACATGATCTCTCACCTTGTATCCCAATAGTGGTTTCTTAGCCATCCTATGTAGTTTTTTTATCTGGATTGGTAGTAGTAGATTGGATCTGTTACTGGTCTGGTATGATAACTTAGCTCAATTCATATGGATGGACTTGTTTGAGCGCCAGTTCATGAGATCAATTCGCTTTGGCATTAGAAGATGGGTTTGTGAGAGAGCAATTGATTTCAGTTGTGCTTATTCGTGATCACATCGCTTGTTACCTACTGGTCAAGATTTTGCCAACAGGGTAAGCTGTGATGCGCAACCATATAGAGCTGTAGGATCGAATATTGTAATCAGAGGAGGGGGTGAATGATTGTCATCGCTTTTTGGATTCTCCTGATAGTTGGTGACAATTTTGACCACTTGGTGATCAATTGCTTAGCGTATGACTGCTTGATCAACCGCTCTGCTTGATCGCTAGCTCGATCGACTACTCTGTTTGACTGCTTCACTTGAATGCTTTGCTTGTTATCGTAAGATCTAAACCACCTGCAATCACTAGCACTCTTCAAGCAAATCTACAACCAAATTGATTCAAGACTATTTTTGTTGCAAGATCTCCATAGATTTATAAAGTGCCCTCACAAGCACCCCCAAAATCCTTCCTGATGAAAGCCCTCAAAATTCACCCCGTTGGACCTTAGCCACTCCCTACTTTTATATGCTAACATCCCAAACCATGTCTACCTCAAACACAAACTCAAAACCTTATCTCTACCAAAAACCAAGGGACCCGAAACCCTTCCGAACAATAGTTTTATTCAAACTCCCAATCTTTTTAGTTATGGATTCCATTCACAACTCCTAACACACCACGTGACAAAGTCTCTAGTATAGCACCTCCTATATCCTCATCATGCATCATCACCTCATGTGTCGAAGCCTCCTAGACTGCAACACTCCATGCTTACCTACATATGCAAAGACCAAAGAAACATTTCCCTAGTACAACTACTTCCCAGCTTGACTGACATTAGTCCACACACTCAAAACACACCTTTAATCATCCATCTACACCAACCAGGTCAGCCATGATCATGAATTCCATCTCTTTCCAAAAAATTCAACTTCAAACTACTCATTATGGCCATTTATGCCCTCTATGCAAAGTCCGATCGCTAGCTCGAGTTCTTGAAAACACAAGTACTTGGGAGAAACTATCTCTCTGAGCACTCGAAAATAACAAACATCACTACTGACCACAAAACCATCGAGAACTGACTACCGAATACCGATCGCTATGACTAAGACACTAGATCACTAAGTCTATGACTACCGATCACAAAGTCTACAGCTACCCATCACCAACCAAGTACTGTAGCAACAACTACCGACTATTAACTGGTATTGTACATCAACCATCAAGTACCACCTGGTACTATAGCACGACCTCTTAGTAAGACCAGTCTGACAGCCATGCATCAGCCAAACAGACCACTGGCCCATCAGACATGAGTACTCGAGGTACTCGAATATCACTAGAATTGAAGCACTTGTACCGATCGTGAAGTCTATGAGTACTGACTATGAAACCTATGGTAACCAGTCATAAAGCCAAGCCTACGACTATGACAACAATCTACCAAGTCTACGACTATGAAGTTTACGACTATGACAACAACCTGCGAAGTATACGATTATGACAACAGACTACAAAGTCTAAAACTATGAAAACCCAGTGTCTATGACTATCGATCACCAAGTCTTCGACCATCAAAAAGCACTGTAGCTATGAGCTTGCAACCACCGACCAGTTCACTGTATCTAAGACTGGTTGATTGCTCCTTATGACCAGTTGACTATTGCTTATGACCGGTTCACTATTAGAGGTCGAAGCCTACGATTACTTGACGTGGTCATTCTGCAATGATAGAAATGTCGTGGTCGTTCTATAGTGATCGAAACCTGCTAAGGTTGACCTATCGTGGCTGATTTGACATGGTCAAAGCTTGATGTGATTGAAGCTTAACGTGGTCGAAATCTTTGACTACCTAGGATGATCAACATCTTCCGGTCATATTGCCCAACACAAAGCGGTCATATCATTGGCTCATCTGTCGTGGTTGGTCAACATCTTGAAAACTCAAGCACACAAGCGCATCGACTAAAACTTTCATGAACACAAATTCCAAGAAACCCAAATGTCAATTATTCATCATCAACAAATACACGACCACCACATGGTCTAACAGGAGCCAACTAATCGTGTTTGTAACTTTCGTTTACTAGTGCAATTGATGGAAATCGGGTCGATTAGATTGGTTTGAAATTAGGGTTAATATGATTAATCCAATGCAATTTTCAAGGGTAATTTTGTGAATAGGATTCATGTCCCCAAAAACATTTTCCAAGGACACTGCCCTTGACCCGCCATGCTAGGTAATCGTTGGTGTGTTATTAGTATTATACATTTATATCTCATGATAGAATTGAATTCTTTGTGTAACTAGCTTTTGTAGGGATTGATATGGTTAGTATGGTCCATTATGTATGTGATGCATATATGAGTTTTCATGGCCTACGTGTCATGTTGATTTATATCTATGGGCTACAAATTATTATATAATGGCCTGCGTGTCGACTTATGATGCTTGATATTCTTATATATAAGTCATTGATAGCTATTAGGAGTAATAGCTAAGTAGATAAATGTGGTGACCTCAAGCATTGATGGCACGATGAATAGGAAGTGTGACGATGGAGATTGCTATACTATCTCATAGTTTAATTTGGTAACCTATGAAGTTTTTTATGTTCATATTATACTATTATTTATGTTATTATTTTGAGCATTTTTAACATGATAGAATAGTATCACTATAGAAAAATTAAGTAAAATTTGATGCCCTTCCAATTGTCACACCTATCAAATTTTGGATCATTAATTAGTAGGTCTACCAGAGAAGGATGCTATTTGATTATCTTAATAAGATACGAAAGTGTAGGACATGTTCATGCCAAATATTGGTTTAACTTGACTAGTCTATCAAATGGTTTTTGGCCAAGGGGTATGGTGTTGAGGCCGAGATATATGGATATCATTCAACAAATAAGAGTTACATATGATGTAATTAGTAAGGGGTTGTTTACCTACATCTCTAGGTTTTTAGCAGTGATGTCAAAGCTCACTAAGACTTGGTAAAATATGGATCTTGACTCACTATATGTTATTTGAGATAACATGTTTTTAAACATATAGTGAGAGTATCCTTTGTTAAATTGTTTAATGAAAGATTTTGCATAAATATAGTACTAAAATTTTGCATATACAATTTATGTTGTAGTTAATGCCATTAGTTACTTCCTATGCACCTAGTTTTAACTTGTGATCTATTCTTAAGAAAGAAAAACTAAGTGGAACAAATTTCATTAATTAGTATTGCAACTTGAGAATTGTTCTCAAGAAAAAACAAGAAGAAATATGTTCTAGAAATTCCATATCTTGATGAACAAGATGAAAATGTGATTCATGCAAAAAAGAATGATTATGAGAAACATAGCAATAACTCACTAGAGGTTAGCTGCCTCATGTTTGCCATCATGAACTTTGATCTTTAGAAGTAATATGAGAACCTGGATGCCTACAATATGTTGTAGGACTTAAAGGCATGTTTGAGAATCAAGTAAAGGCTAAGAGGTATAATAGCTCTAAGTCATTGTTTGCATGTGAACTAGCTAAAGGAAGTATAGTCAGTCATCATGTAATCAAAATGATTGGTTACATTGAGAGTTTGAAAAGCTTGGCTTTCCCCTTAGCCAAGAGTTGGCTACCAATGCGATTCTCCAATCACTCCCTCTGAGCTTTAAGCCAATCATTTTAAACTTTTATTTGAATGGTATAGAGAAGTCGATGGCCGAGTTGCATGGGATGCTCAAGTCAGCAGAGAAAAGTATTAAGAAAAGCTCTAATCATGTGATAATGGTTCAGAAGAATACCACCTTCAAAAGGAAGAAGGCTATGTCTTTAGGCAAAAGAAAATGTGCGAGAAAAACTCAATATGTGATCTCAAGCATCAAATTTAAGCTTTAGAAACTCAAGATTGGCGATGTACCTAACATCACTGGCTACCATTGCCACGGGGCAAGACATTAGAAGGGGAACTGCAAAAAGTTACTTGGCAGAACTGGAAAAGAAGAAGGGAAGTAAGATTTCCACTTTAGGTATAAATATAATAGAAGTAAATCTTACTACTTCTCATATTAGTTTTGGGTATTTGATGCTGGATTGGTTGCTCATATTTACAATACGATACAGGGGCTGATAAGGAGTAGGAGTTTGGTAAGAGGCTAGGTTGATGTTGGCGTGGGCAATGGAGCAAGAGTTGTTGCGTTGGCCATTGGCAATTTACCATTATCCTTACCTTCAAGATTAGTTTTGGAATTAAATAATTATTATTATGTTCCTACATCAAGCAAAAATATAATTTCTGCTTCAAGTTTAGAAGCAGAAAGTTATGGGTTCAGAATTATTGTTCAATTTATTTGAATAATATGCTTTATGGTCATGCTCCATTGGTCAATAGATTATATGTTTTATATCTTAAGGATGTGACTATCTATAATATTAATGCTAAGGATTTTGGCCTAATGATTTAAAACCTACTTATATGACATTGTCGTTTGAGTCACATAAATGAGAAACACATGATAAAGCTTCATAAACATGGTCTTCTAAACTCATTTGATTTTGAATCATTTGAAAGATGCGAGTCTTGTTTACTTGGTAAAATGACTAAGGTATCTTTTACTGGTCTAGGTAAGACCAATGAACTCAATAGTCAGAGATGGTTTTCAATACTTCATAACTTTTACCATGACTTCAGTAGATATAGTTACATCTACTTTATGAAGCATAAGTTTGAATCATTTGAAAAGTTCATAGAATTTCAAAGTAAGGTATAGAATCAACTTGGTAAGACAATTAAAGCCCTATGATTAGATCATAAAGGTGAATATCTAAGCATGAGTTTGATGATCATCTAAAGCAATGTGGAATTGCTCCACAGCTAACTCCGTCGGGAATACCTCAATGGAATTGTGGCCTTCCCTCTCTCCCCGACTAACGCGTGGATGGCCTAGATTAGTCGTGCGCATGCACCAGCCAAATCCAGCCGACCGCACTCCTCCTCCTTAGAACAACGGCCCTGATCTATCCAACCCCGCCTGATTTAATCTGCACCCTTCCCTTTCACTTACCCCTTCGCCGACGCCAGCGTCAAAGAAGGGGGAGGAAGAAGGAGATGCTGACATGCGGGCCCCGCATGTCGGTGAGAGAGAGAGAGGAGAAGGGGAGGGGCGGACGGCTGGATAAGCGCCATGTGTCTCCCAGAGGATCAGAGCCGTCAAATGTAAAGCGAAAGGTTAAGTGAGGAGGAAGGGCTGAGATTAGATCAAGCGGTGAGGTGGATTGAATCTGGGCCTTACACGTGTCGGATGGGGGGTTATTTGGATTTAAATTTTGTTTTTAATTTTCAGAAATGCCAGAAAGTTTTATAAATACTTAGAAAATAATAAATAAAGTCTAAAAATTCTAGAAAAATTCCTGGAGACATTTTAGACTTAGGAAAAATATTTCCAACTTAACTTTGGTATTTTAGTTTTTACAAAAATTCTAGAAAATTCTCAAAAATACTATAAATTAAGGATAACTTAGGAAAAGTAAGAATAAATTCTTTTTGGCTTAAGAAAAATTATTAAAGAGAATTTTCTTACTTTAGGCTTTGAAATAAAATCTAGATAAATCCAAATAAATCCAAAAAACCCATAAAATGCAAATAAAATTTTTGGGATGTTACAAACCTACCCCCTTAAAAGAAATCTCGCCCTTGAGATTTGAACTAGCTAGCAAAGAGATGGGGATAGTTGGCTTTCAAATCTTCTTCTCGTTCCCAAGTTGCTTCGTCTTCTGTATGATTGCTCCACTGAACTATGCAGAATCTGATAATCTTTCTTCTGGTCTGACGCTCGGTTGTCTCTAGAATCTTGATCGGTTGCTCTTGATAGGTAAGATCCTCCTGAAGCTCAAGGGTTTCCAGGTCTGCTTGCTCTATAGGCACTCTGAGACATTTTTTTAACTGAGACATGGAAGACATCGTGCACTCCTGACATACTTTGCAGCAACTCCAACTAGTATGCAACTTCCCCTTTGCGGCTTAAGATCTTGAATGGTCCCACAAATCTCGGTGCAAGCTTTCCTTTAGCTTGGAATCTTTTGACTCCCCTGAGCGGAGATACTCTGAGATACACATAGTCTCCCACCTTGAAGGTCAAGTCTCGTCGACGATTGTCGGCATAAATTTTCTGTCGAGATTGGGCTATCTTTAATATGTCCTTGATCTTTCTTACTTTTTCTTCAGCATCTTGAAGTAGGGTTGGTCCATTATCTTGAAATTCTTCAAACTGATCCCAATGCAAAGGTGTTCTGCACTTTCTGCCATACAATGCTTCAAAAGGTGCCATCTGCAAGCTGGCTTGATAACTATTGTTGTATGAGAACTCAGCATAGGGCAATGAACGATCCCAACTATTTCCAAAATCCAGAGCACAAGCTCTTACATATCCTCTAGGACTTGGTTAATGCGCTCTGTTTGGCCATCTATTTGAGGATGATAAGCCGTACTGAAATTAAGCTTACTCCCTAACTCTTCATGAAGTTTCTGCCAAAACTTGGAGGTGAACTGACTACCTCAGTCAGATACTATCTTTTTAGGAATTCCATGTAAGCACACAATCCTGGACATATATATTTCAGCTAACTTACTTCCAGAGTAAGTAGTCTTGATAGGTAGGAAATGAGCCACTTTGGTTAGCCTGTCAATTACCACCCAAATGACGTCATAACTGGATTGGTTTCTGGGGAGTCCAATTACGAAATCCATGCCAATCTCTTCCCACTTCCAATCTGGTATTGGCAAGGGCTGCAAAAGTCCTGCGGGTTTCCGATGCTCTGCCTTGACCCTCTGGCAGGTATCACATGCTTCAACAAACTCTACGATTTCTCTTTTCATACTGACCCACCAGTATCTTTCCCTAAGGTCCTGGTACATCTTGGTACGACCTGGGTGAATTGAGTAGGGGGTTTCATGGGCTTCTTGCAAAATCAATTTCTTAATCTCTTGATTATTAGGCACACAGATACGGTTTTCAAACCAAACAGTTCCATTCTCATCTTCACTGAAACCTAGGGCTTTGTCTCTTCTCATGTTCTTTCTGATTTCTTGAACATCTTCATCAACCTTTTGGGCTTCCTTGATCTGATCAGTTAAAGCAAGTTGAATCTCTAAAGCTGAGAGAAAACCTTGATTCACTGGGTTTACACTTAAATGGGAGATTCCTTCCTGAAGTCGAATCTGATCTTCCTCTGACAAAACACTGTTGGCATAAGACTTTCTACTTAGAGCATCTGCCACAACATTTGCTTTGCCGAGATGATAGTGAATTCCAATATTATAATCCTTGATCAACTCCAACCATCTGCGCTGCCTTAGGTTGAGTTCTACTTGAGTGAAAATGTATTTCAAACTCTTGTGGTCCGTGTAGACTTCACAATGGTTACTGATAAGATAGTGACGCCAGATCTTCAAAGCATGCACTACGGCTGCTAATTCCAAGTCATGAGTAGGATAATTGCACTCATGTGGTCTTAGCAAGTGTGATGCATAGGCTACCACTCTGCCTTCTTGCATTAGAACACATCCCAGACCTTGACGAGAAGCGTCACAGAACACTTCAAAATCCCAATGCACATTTGACAAAATAAGCACTGAGGCTGAGACTAACTTATTCTTGAGAATCTAAAAACTTTGCTCACAGGCTTTTGTCCATTCAAACTTCTTTTCTTTCTTCAGAAGCTGAGTCATTGGCTTGGCTAGCTCTAAAAATCCTGCTATGAAGCGGCTATAGTAACCCGCTAGTCCAAGGAAACATCTGACTTCAGTTACTAACTTGGGTGGCTGCCAATCCATTACCACTTGCACTTTGGAAGGATCTACTGCAATTCCTTTGGCTGTCACAATATGACCAAGGAAAGCAACCTCCTTTAGCCAAAATTCGCACTTGCTGAATTTGGCATAAAGTTGATGCTCTCTAAGCTTTCCCAGGGTTATCCGAAGATGATTCTCATACTCTTCTTCATTCTTAGAGTAGATAAAAATGTCATCTATGAAGATTACGACAAACTTATCTAAATACTCCATGAATACACCATTCATCATGTTCATGAAGTAAGCAAGTGCATTTGTTAGCCCAAAGGACATGACAGTGAACTCATACTGTCCATAATGAGTGGAGAATGCCGTCTGGGAATGTCTTCCGCATGGATCTTTAACTAATGATATCCTGATCTCAAATCTATCTTGGAGAAGACACTGTCTCCCTTTAGCTGATCGAACAGGTCATCGATCCTAGGCAACGAGTACTTGTTCTTGATGGTAACCTCATTACGCGCTCTGTAATCCACACACATTCTCATGCTTCCATCCTTTTTCTTGATGAACAAAAACAGGTGCACCCCAAGGGGAAGAACTTGGACGAATATATCCTTTATCCTCCAACTCCTGAATTTGCTTCTTCAACTCGGCTAACTCATTAGCTGGCATACGGTATGGTCTCTTGGAAATTGGGGCGGTGCCGGGGACTAGGTCAATCACAAACTCGATTTCCCTATTCGGTGGCATTCCCGGTAAATCCTTTGGAAACACATCTGGGTATTCCCACACTATTGGTACTTCTTCTAGAACATGAAGATGAGTGAGAACACACTCTTCTTCTACAGGGATTTCGGGGGAGAAATTTACTTCTATTCCTTGATCATTGGTGAGGGTTATGGATCGGGCAGCACAATTGATCTGACCATTGTTCTTGGCTAACCAGTTCATACCAAGAATTACATCCAATCCCTGAGATTCCAACACCATTAGGTCTGCTAAGAATGGAGTTTCGTTTATGAGCAACTCTACTCTCGGACACAAGGTCCTTGCTCTCATTTCTGCTCCGGGGGAGAGAACTATCATGGGTTTACTAAGGGAAACCATACCCAACCCATTCTTAACCACAAATCCATGGAAATGAAAGAATGAGAAGCTCCGGAGTCAAAAAGAACTGAAGCTGGTACTGAGTTTACAAAGAACATACCCAGTACGACGTCTGGTGCTGCCTGAGCTTCTTCGGCGGTGACGTGATTCACACATCCTTTGACAAAGTTTTCCGACTTCTTGAACTGCTGCCCTTGATTCTGACTTCCTGAGGCATTGGCATTAGATGCTGCTTGAAGCTTCTTGGGGCAAGACTTAGCATAATGCCCTGTTTCCTTGCAGTAGAAACAGGTCAATCCATCAGGTGTAGCGGTACTCTTCTGAACTTGACCACCTGTCGGAGGAGTACGAGCTGCCCAAGAATTAGGGCGATTAGCCTAAAAACGTGGGCGGCTAGCTGCCGGCCTGAAGTTGCTTGACTTCGGCTTGAAGTTGCTAGAGTGCTGCTTGAAGTAGCCTGTCTATGGCGGAGTACTGCGGGCCTTGGGAAAACCTCTGGGGTTAACCTTCTGTGCAGCCATCTTTCTCTTACGGTTTTCCATTTCCACAAACTTGCCCTCTTGGCGGATGGCCTTGCTAACCAACTGATGAAAATCAGCATAATCATTTGAGATCAACTGAACTGAGATATTATCATTCAGACCCTCCAAAAACCGTTCTTGCTTAGCTTCATCGGTAGCCACATATTCTAGTGCATAGCGCGCCAGTTGGTTGAACTTTTGCAAGTATTCATTTACTGTGCGGCTTCCCTGACACAAAGCTTTGAATTCCTTCTTTTTCAGAGTAATAGTGCCAGATGGAATGTGAGCCTTGTGGAAACTCTGAACAAACTCATTCCATGAAATAGCATGGGGGTTGGCATGGGAGGCAGTTAATATATCCCACCACGCAGATGCAGGGCTGTTTACTGGTGAGAAGCAAACAAAACCCTTTCTCGATCGGTGCATTGCAAGATATCCAACTTCTTGCCAATTGCACGGAGCCAATCATCTGCATCCATTGGCTCTGCACTTCCCGAAAATGTTGGAGGCCTTATCCTCAAAAATTCTAACAAATGGTTTTGAGGAGCTTGAACTGGCGACTGATGAGCATTCTGAAGAGGGATATTTATAGTCTGAGCTAGAAGTTGAATCAACTGATTTTGATTTACCATTGACTGAGTCCAATTGGGTCCAGCTGCTAGCAGAGGCGGAGGGTTAGGAGCAGACTGACTTCCCTACACTCCGATGTTGTTGACGTTGTCACTGACATTCCTCTTGGTGTTCACCATCTGCCAGATTCTTCCAGATTTAGAGGAAAGAAAGAGAAAACTAGGAGAAGGTCTATGTAACATTCCCACCACAAAGCAAGAAACACAACAAAACTCAAAGAACAACCAACCATATTATTTTATTAAATATAACCTTGAGGCTGTCGACAAAGGAATAACAGCTCACAAGTATCGTTCTATAACCTTAAACTTAAACTATGGTTTCTAGGGGCTAGTGCTACTACTACTACTAGAAGGCTGGATTCTATACTTCTTTGGGGGTGGTCCTGTAACCGAAGAACCCTCATCTTCTACACGATACTTGGCCAATTATTCTTCTGCTTCACGGAGTCGTTGTGCCATGGAGCTCAACTCATCCAAAGTGGCCTGATACACATAGTCCAGAGATTTGCCGTACTGTACTTGTTAAACGAGCCATGGGTTGCTGTCAAACTCGGTGGAGGAGGAAACACTACTGGACAGACCGGTCCTTAACTTGACTTAGACCCAACCACATACCCCTTGTGCCTGGCAGTCGACATTGTGTCAACCAACGACAGTGCATGCCAGCAAGCACCCACCACCATACCAATGCCTAAGTCTAAACCAAGTTTTATAATTTTATTTTATCAAAATTTCATAGACTTTCTTGACTCACCAAAGACAAGAATAACTTTTGTAAATCATCATTCTGTATGAAACAATTCTTCCCACCTAAATCATTCTAAGCATGGCTAAGCATCTCTATAAAATTCCAGTTAATACTAGTGTACTAACTAGGTTTTCATCTATGGTGACAAGGAATGATTGTTCAATATCAAATTTGGCCATATACAAAGGAATTGGGCATAACTAGAATTTAAATTGAATTTAAACTAAATTTGAATAAAAGTACGCATGCATAGTAATTTGAAAACAAGATAAATAATTTAACTTACTGGGGTCAACATGATCAAATGTGTAACTTGCCTTGCTCGAAGTCCTGCTGCGATTCGTCGAAGTCAAACTCTCCAGATTCGTCGAAATCTAAACACGAAGAGCCAAAACAAATTCAAAAAAATTCAAATAAGGTTCAAAAATTCAAAAAGAGTTTAGAAATAGATATTTTAGAATTTTATAAAAATTTAGAAATTTGAACGGGTCAAATCGAAGTTAAAACAAAGAAATACGGGCTTCTCGAAAATTAAAACTAAAGAAAAAGAAAAGACTGATTTTTACAATTATTTTTATACTAAAAATTCAATTTATGATGTCAACATCAATTTTTATTTTTTGGCTGAATTATTTTTATACTTAAAAAGTTGTTATTTCACTGACAGGTGGGGCCGGGTTCATGGTGGACTGGGTTCACCATTCGGCTCTGTCCACCGTGGGCTCGATCCACGGCTGTCGTGGCCAAGAAAGAGGAGGTGGTAGCCGTGCGCTGACGAGGCGGACACGCGGCTGCCACGAGGCTGCCATGCGTGCGTGCTGATGTGGCCGGCCGGAGGCGGTGCTCGGGTGTGCGGGCTCGCCAGCGCTCCGCCGCCTAGCGGCGGCCGGCGAGTGGCACAAACGTGAGAGTGAGGGGAGTCGAGCTCACCTTGGCGCGGGGTCCGAGGGGCTCGAAGAAGGGCCGGCGATGAGCTCTAGCGGCGGCGGTGCACGGGTGTCGACGGTGACGGGGTTCCAGCGGCGGCTTCACTTGGTGGAGGGGCGGAGGATGGTCGCCGGGGCATAGGGAACACGAAGACGATGTTAGCGAGGCGCGGGAGAGACCGGGGTGGCGGCAATTCCTCGCCGGAGCTCGGTCGGGCAGCGAGAAGGGGATTTGGCAATGAGGAGGTTTGGGCACACGAGAGAGGAAGAGGAGGGGAGGACAAGGCGCGGGGTGAGGAGAGAGTGCTCCGGGGGGTTTATATAGGGGGCGGCAAGGGTAACGGATGGGCACAAGCTCACTGGAGTGAAGGCCAACGCAAATGCAAGTAAAGGCGGTTTAACGGGGGTGAAAGAGGGGAAAACCGGCGGTGTGAATGCGGGGGTGGCCGGCGAGTGAATGCGCAGTTGCTCCCGAGTAGAAACCGAAGCTTTTAAAGCTCAGTTGATGGCGTTAATGGCGGCTGGCGCGCTGGAGAAGAAGGGGGAGGAAGAAGGAGATGCTGACTTGCGGGCCCTGCATGTCAGCGAGAGAGAGGAGAAGGGGAGGGACGGACAACCGGATAAGCACCACGTGTCGCCAAGAGGATCAGAGCCATCGGATATAAAGCGAAAGGGTAAGTGAGGAGGAAGGGCTGAGATTAGATCAAGCGGTGAGGCGGATTGAATCTGGGCCTTACACGTGTCGGAGGGGGGTTATTTGGATTTAAAGTTCATTTTTAATTTTCGAAAAAGCCAGAAAGTTTTATAAACTAGTTAGATGTCCGTGCGTTGCAACGAAAATTTAAACTTTGTAGTAAATATTTTGTTGTAACCAATTAACCATACATTCTTGCTAAAAAAATAGTAGTTTGTTGCTGCTCCATTACATACATCGAACTAATTAACTTACAGCTGGGATCCACACGGAAGAAAGGAAGCACATATGCAAGGATACATATAAGACAACAAAGAAAAGGAAACATGCAGTAGTACACAATCCTCACTGTAAACCAGAACACATGCAATCTTTTGTCTTCTACAGAAATTGAAATTAATGTCACATTGTTAATGCTCAAACAGATGCAACAACAAATTCTCAAACTTGCAGTCAATAAAGCAAGAAGGAAACTAACTACCGACCTCATGTGTTATCCACCTTCTGTTCTTCTTCTTGTGCAAGAACCACCGGCAACATCACACCTGGCGACTGCCTCCAGATCTCATAGATCGTGTCACCCCTGTGACAAATTAAGACATTCAGGCTAAGCATCTGCAATAGTCATGATTTACAAAATTAAATAACAAAAATATCTTTTCATCTTTTCATCAGTATTTTACACTTGAATTATGAATGCGAAGGTATATTGCACATTGTAAACACAATCATGTAGTGTCTGCATGGCACATATGTCACTTTAAAATATCAGACTGCCAAGTTTTCAATGACATCATTCTCTCCCCAAAATTAATATTAGAATACTGAGATTATGATAAAGGGGCTAGGAATTGCAAGAAAATCTTAAGAACTTCAGGTAAAAACACAATAGGTCAAATGATAAATTATTATTCATCCAAAACTAATTTGATGCTTTCGTCCTGATGATAAACAAAACAAATACTTGGCTAATTTTATACACAGATACATTATTAAGCAAACCTGCTAGCTGCAGCATGTAAATTTATGCAAATAACATAGAAGAAGCTTTAGTTCTTGGTATTGAGGCATTTCAACAAACAGGTGGTGAGAAGAGGAAAGAAAAACGAAACAAATTGGCATGCCATTTGGCTCGTCTTGCTTCCAGAAAATTAAATCAGAAGGGAGTGTAGATTATAATGGCACACGGTATTGACAAACGTACAAGGAGAGGAGTAATGTTGCTGCTTCTGTTGTCGAGAATGCGCAAGGTGGTGGAGCCGAATCAGAGGACGTCTGTGACGACGCAAGCCGGCGGTAGAAGTACAGATTGACGAGGTGCAGAAATAGGGCAACAACTAATGAAAAGTGAGAAATGGAGGCAAGTAGCATAGGGGAAGGTGAACTGCCGGAACTACTGACGTTGCTGAGTACGGTCCAGTTCTCGGTGGCGGCGGTGGCTAGGAGCTAAGAGCAACTCCAGCAGGAGCCCTCAAATCAGAGCCCCTACTTTTGATTTGAGGGCTCCCTCTACTTTTGAGGGCCATATTTTTTGAGTTAAACTCCAGCAGAAGCCCTCAAATCAGGGCCCTCAAATTCATTCCAACTGAGAATGACATGTAGGGCCCACTCGTCATTCTCAAATTTCTGTCGCCGACTCGTCATTCCAACCCGATGCTGTCGCCGGCTGCGCACGAAGGGTGGCCGAAAAATCCATGGCGTCGGGTCACCACCACCCTCGGCCCGCAGCCGTGCGTCACTTCCGGCCGCTGCCCGCAACCGTGCATCCCGGCCCGCAGCCGTCGCCGTCTTCCCGAAGCGGCCGCACCGCCGCGCCCGCGCCTCCTCATCCGCACGCTCACGCCGCCGGCCGCCGGCCCGACGCCGTGCCGTTCGGCTTCTCCGCCACGCGCCCGCATGCGCCTAGGCCGCCCGCCGCCGCCGCTTGTAGCAGCGTCGCCCGTAGCTGGTGTCTCACCGCGCCGTCCCGAGCACACCCGCGCCTCGGCCCCGGCCGCTTGCGTCGCGCCGACGCCACCGCCCGGCTGGACCAGTCGCCCGCTCGCCCTCCCACGCCGACAGCCTGAAGCCGCATCGCGCCTGGGCCCGCTGCTTCTCGCGCTCGGGTCGCCGCCGGCAGGTGCAGCCCCGCGCGGGCCGCCCGCTCCCGAGAGCCTCCTCTGCCCGGTCCCGTAGCCACCGGCCTCCCTCACTCGGTCCCGAGGCCGAGCAGTCTCCACCGCCGGCACGGGCTACCGAAGCCGGTCGTCCATGGTCATCTTCTTGCCGAAGGAGCCGGCGGGGGAGAGGGCCTTGGCGGGGAGTCGGGGACGGCAGGGAAGGGGGCGGAGGCGGCGGTGGAGGGGGTGGAGGCGCAGGGGAAGGGGGTGGCGGGGGAGCCGGGCGTGGTGGGGGCTGCGGGAGAGGCGGGGAGTCGGGCGCGGAGGCGGCGGTGGAGGGGGTGGAGGCGCCGGGGAAGGGGAAGGGGGCGGCGGGGGAGCCGGGCGCGGTGGGGGCGGCGGGGGAGGCGGGGAGTCGGGCACGGTGGGGGCGGCGGGGGAGGCGGGAGTCGGGGACGGCAGGGGAGGGGGCGGAGGCGGCGGTAGAGGGGAAGGGGGCGCCGGGGAAGGGGAAGGGGGCGGCGGGGGATGCGGGGAGTCGGGGACGGCAGGGGAGGGGGCGGCGGCGGGGGAAGGAGCAAGGAGGGAGGCGGACTGGCGGAGTGGGAGGGAGGGGGACGGGCGGAGGCGGGGGAGGGGAGGGGCGCGGGGGATTTTGGGCGGCGGAGGCGGGGGAAATTTCACCAGCGGGAAAAAACTGAAAAATGAGAGCCAGGGGAGAGCCCCCAGGAATGAGGGCTGAGGGGGGATTTGAGGGGCTCCTCAAATTTGAGGGCTCTAGTAGGGGCCCTGCTGGACCTCTCTTTTTGCCTCAAGCCCTCAAATATGAGGTTTGAGGGCTCAAGTAGGGGCCCTGCTGGAGTTGCTCTAAGGCAGCGGATCTGGTGGGGGAGAGAAGTTCAATATGGTGGTGGCAATGGAGTGCAGCGGTCGGTGGTGGCAGCTGCATGGGGTGGCGGTGGCAGCGCTTTGTGTTTTGAGGGAATCGAGGGAGAGACTACTTTTCGTTTCGCCTTCTCGCTGAGCGGTTCCGTGCATGCGATCATGTGGGCCGTGGTGGTTGCATTTTTTCTTGCGAGGGCCCACATGTCAGCCAGATTTTCGTGGTCGGTTGCCTTTTTAAGCGTCAGTTTTTCAGGAGTACGTGCGGGAAACTACGAGGTGCGCTGCACGAGCGGCAAGGGCGGCCGGTCGGTAGAGAATGACGCGTGGCACACTACTTGTGGCTACGGCATGGCTGAACAGATAAACTGTTATATCTCAATGGCTGATCTTTGATCGAACGACTGAGAAAAGAGCAGAGAGAACGAACCGACGACCACCAACTCATATTTTTATAATAGTAAAGATACTTAGAAAATAATAAATAAAGTTTAAAAATTCTAGAAAAAATTACAAAAATTCCTGGAGACATTTTAGACTTAGGAAAAATATTTCCAACTTAACTTTGGTATTTTAATTTTTAGAAAAATACTTATTAGCTTTGAAATTAATTTTTAAATTCTAGAAAATTCTCAAAAATACTATAAATTAAGGACAACTTAGGAAAAGTAAGAATAAATTCTTTTTGGCTTAAGAAAAATTATTAAAGTGCATTTTCTTTCTTTAGGCTTTGAAATAAAATCCAGATAAATCTAGAAAAACCCATAAAATGCAAATAAAATTTTTGGGATGTTACAGTGTAATACCCCAAACCTTAATTGAAACTAAAGTTGAAAGGTAAATTTAAATTTTGCAGCTTAGTTTGGGAATACAAGACCATATATGCGTAGAGCACTTTAAGTTAATTCTGCCCTGTTAGAGTTTGGGACAAGGCTTTGCAGATACGTGAAGATTAGATAGCTATGTCTAATAAGAAAAAAGGAGGGATTAGACACTCAGGAGAGCTTTGACAATGTGAGAAGGATAGGATCGGAGTTCTAGGTGGTTGTATTGTGTGGTTTGGTGTCAAGGGAAGGATTAGCCTGAGATACATTGGACCATTCTCGATAGTGGCACGTATTGAGAAATTGGCTTATCGATTAGACCTTTCTAAGTCCATGCATGTTGTGATAATGTGTTCCATGTCTAGTGTTGAGGAAGTATTTGGGGGAATCCATAGCACAAGTGATTATTAGAGCCATTGACCATTGAGTGAGATGTCACCTTTGAGTCTTAGCCAGTGAGAATAATGGAGGAGTCGAAGCATGTTTTGAGATACAAGACATTAAAATATGTCAGGGTGCTTAGGTAGCATCAATCTGAGCAAGAAGAAACTTGGGAACTGGAGTCTCACATGCGTGAGAAGTATCCATAGTTGTTCATTCTAGGTATTCTATAGTTTAATTTTTGGTTCAGTTTTGTTTCTCACGAAGAGTCTAGAGGTGTAGAATTCGGGGTCAAATTCTATTAGGGTGGGTAGAATGTAATATTCTGAAAATAACTCTCTTAAGGACCTATTCATAATTAAAGGACAGGAGATACATGAGAGTAGGAGGTTTGGATTTTTAGAGAAGATGGCATTCCCGACTGAATCAACCAAAGGAATCATGAAACTGACTTTGGTTTTGCCGAATTAAAAGGGATCATGACAGGAGGAGGTTGGACTCAAGCCAACCCTAGCCTCATCCCCTTCCTGGCTGTCATGTGCCCCAACTCCCAGCCACACCGCCTGTGTTTCCAGGCATTGCCTCCATCTCCTAGCTACTGCTGCCTCCTCCTATCTGCTCCATCTCCTCTCTGTGTTGCTTCCTCCCAACCGCTCCATCTCCTAGCAGCTACTGCCTCCTCATAGCCACCACCCCTCCTGGCACCCTACTCCTGGACACCCTCCTTCTCGTGGTGCTTACTTCTTGGCCACCGCCTCCTCTTGGTGCCCTGCTATCCTACTATGTGCCAGCTAAGGGGAGAAGAGGAGAAGGAACAAATCGGCCAGAGAAGAAGAGAGGAAGGAGGAAGAAGAAGAGGAAGCTGTGTTGGGCGAGAGTCGTTGGGTTTTGGTAGCAACCATCTTAGACTATATCCCTCTATATATGTCCTAGTAGATATGTTCGCGATCTCACGTTTGCTAGGATAGTGTAGAGGATCGGGGTTGGAGATATTTGGTAATGACATAGTTCGTTGAGGTTGTTGTCCAGAGTTTATGACTTAGTTTTGGGGGATATATGTTCTGATTCATAACCGGTGCATAACATGAAAAATATAGATAATTGTCTAAGGATTCCATAGAGTCTAAGAATATGAATTTTGGTTGGGTATGTTAAAATTTATGGGCTCTCTAAGTTTGCTACCGGTGAGCAGTCGCGATTACATAGTATTGTATTAGTTAGTAGATTAAAATTATCAAATGGACAACTTAGGGCTTTTACATATCATGGAAGTTGTAGAGAGCTACTCAATGTTTCTGGAGAGTTGTATATTACCAAATTTGGTTGACTCAATTGAGAGCTATGGTTGTAGGTAGTTGTTTATTAGAAATTTGTGATCAGTAGCAGTTGTCTTGTGTCAAGTTTTAAGCGCTATTAACAACTGAATAAAATTATGCTGATAACTAGAGATAGGTAGGGAATTTCTTGTAGTTTTCAAAAGTAGTATGGTTCACTGTAGTTGCTGTTGTAGAATAAGAGATATTAAATTGCTAATTCTGCCATCCAGAAATTTATAGAACTGTATTTGGGGTAGAAAACAGGGGCTTAGATGAAATAATCAGAATTTCTAGCTAACTAAGAAGTTATAGAAACATTCATGTACTTTCCAAAAAAATATATGATTTACTATATTTGGATCCTCGAGTTGATAGTTTTGATATTTTGGACATCGGGACAGCAAAGGGGAATGCCCAGTAGGGAGGGGGATAGTTGGACCGGGGAGCGTATTGTATCATTCTATTTTATTTGTTATTTGTACTGTCATGGTGTACTTTGAGATGGGTTATTTACTGTAGGAAAAGTTGCTATAGGTTTGGTATCTTCTACCCATTGTTCCGCTTCATGAGTTTGAAGGGCAAGCGAATGATAGAATGTTATACGAGTGGTTTGATCTTGTTGTTTATGTTGAATAAACATTTGCCATGATGATTCACATGATTATACTTGTTTATTATAATGCTCACATACTTATGGTAGAATGATGATGCTTTATTTTTTGGGGCTATATTTTCTTAAAATATAGGGATGTGAGGTATATGTAAAACGTTTGATGTCTGACAAGTTCACATCCAAATCAAATAAATGCTTCTTTGTAGGGTATTCTAAGGAAACTGAAGAATGTTACTTTTATAAAAGGAATGAGAACAAAGTGTTTGTTGGATGAAATGGTATCTTTGTGGAGAAATTGTTTCTTTCAAAAGGAGTTAATGGGAGAATGGTTATGTCGGACCTCGGGTTAGCAAACCCTGATCCTCTGTGATTCCAATGCACTATTCCCTGGATCAGTAGATAGTGCTCACAGATACATTACTGTATATCAAAAACATATTATACGGAAGCGTAAATAATACAGTAATACTTACTCATGGGCCGATTAGGCCGAAAGCGATAAAATGCAGCAGCGGAAACTTCACACAGATGGGACCCACAGGCTTTCCCACAGGCAGCCAACTGGGGTTCGCGACCTAGTCCATGGCCTTTTCGTCTTCCAGCTCTGTCGACCCCTTTTTAGTGTCGCAGGGTTTGGCATTCCTGTCCTCTCTGACTGAGTGATGGTAGTTAAGCAAGAATGAGTACGATGATACTCAGCAAGCCACCACACAGGATGCAGTAATATTAGATGCAAGGCTGTCAAAGGAGGCTCGAGGTTCTTTTATTTGCTTAATGCGATGTTTGCAATAATCGTAATTAAAATTCCTATGACTTGGCATTTTATAAACATGCTTTAAAGAGTTTGAGATTGTGCAATAAATATAGCGGTGTCAGTTCCATCCACCGATTACATGGTTCCATCCACCTATGCTAGCTTTTGATCATTATGCCACTTCCATCTTATTTATCACGCTGGAGTACGTCCCTCCAATAAAAATTCAAAATCAGAGTACCTCCCTCTGATAAGTTTTTGTCCCACCCACAAAGGTTTTTGAAATAGAACTAACTCGAGGAGGATTTCCGTGTCCGCCCTTGACCGTGGGCACGGCTATTCGAATAGTTGTATACTCTGCAGAGTCTGTACATCTTTACCCACAAGAGGTAATCGTCCCGAGGGTTCTACATGATTCCTTAGTCATGCAGATCGAGAGACTACCACGAGGCCTTTACAATACCTCGCTCTCCACTACTAGACGAACCCTCATTTAACAACGGATACCTAGCAACACATGATGTAGTCGTTGCAAACAACAAAACAGCAACATATGCCAAGCGTTGGAATGCACATCATCCGTGTCTTCAGCATTGTTTTCGTGCGCCAGCACCAGAAAAGGAAGTTCCCTAAGGCTCGAAAACAGGATCTCTTGCAAACCCCCTTCCCACACTAACCAACAGAGATGCGTTGTTTGTTGTGTTATTTTGCCTCACTAAATTAGTTTTGTTATTTTGTGCCCCTCATTGGCTGCTACTCGCCTACTCCATTGAGTCCATTTGGGCATTCGGCCGCCGCCTGCTACTCCATTCGCCCGCCGCCTGCTCCTGCGGTCCTGCCTCCGCCGACCGCCTCCCTCCGCCGGTTCCTCCTCCGCCGACCGCCTCCGCCCGCCTTCGCCGGTTCCTCCTCCGCCGACCGCCGACCGCCTCCCTCCACCGATCGCCTCCGCCCGCCTTCGCCGGTTCCTCCTCCGCCGACCGCCTCCCTCCGCCGACCGCCTCCGCCTGCCTCCGCCGACCGCCTCCGCCCGCCTCCGCCAGCCTCCGCCGACCGACCGCCTCCTTCCGCCGGTTCCTCCTCCGCCGACCGCTTCCATTTCTGGTACGACTCAGAAGAAAAATGGAATTCTTAAGTGATGCTCTTTAGGCGTTAATTCTGGAGTATGATATTACCTAGTGTGTGAAGAAAAATGGAATTCTTAAGTGACCCTCTTTAGGCGTTAATTCTAGTGTTAATTCTCCGCTTCTTGACGATGCCTGACGTCGCTCGAGTCGGGAAACCATAGCGATTAGC
Organism: Dendrocalamus latiflorus; assembly: GCA_017311315.1. Classification (NCBI taxonomy): domain Eukaryota; kingdom Viridiplantae; phylum Streptophyta; class Magnoliopsida; order Poales; family Poaceae; genus Dendrocalamus; species Dendrocalamus latiflorus. Next base: position 22,514,933 of record CM029626.1, on the reverse strand, counting down.
GAAGGATTGAGGCGACGCGGCGTTGCGCCGGTTGCGCCGTCGCGGTCGCCGGTCGCCCAAGACGCAGGACTGCGGGAGGGGAGGAGCTCGTCCGCAAGACCGCGACCGCCGCGACGCCCCCAAGCAGCCGGGCCCCAGCCCCGCACGGCGAGCAGGTCGTCCCGGTCCTCCTGGAGTCTGCCGCCACCCGCCGCCTTTGTTGCCCCGGCGTTGTGGTCTCCGACGAGCGAGGAGCTTCACCGAATCGCCATCCGATCTGCCTCCCGTCGGCCATCGGCCCGTCCCCAAGACCGCATCGTCGCCCTCCAAGGTAATGCCTAATGAGATGACTCCCTGAAAGAAAGTGATTGCTAATGTGCTATTTATGATTATTGGTAGCAATATGCCCTACTTTCTGGATGACTGGATCTGGCTGTTTGCAATCACCATAGAAAAACTCAGCTTATTCTGTGTAGTTGTAGTCTAGTGGTATGAGGATTTCGTTGCTATCGTCCTGCTGACCTGCTGTGAGTGCTGTCGAACATGTTTATTGATACCGTTGGGTGAGGATTTCTACCACAATGATCGGTTGGCAGATTGTGGCGGCACTGAAAATGTTTAGGTCTATGTAAAATAGCATGTTCTGATTTGTCCTGTTTATGAGCTTATTAGAGCCCCATTTTATCTCCTCATGTTTGTGTTTATTAGAGTCAGTCCTAACTAGTGACCCTTCTCGTGAATTCCATTCTACTTAGTTGGGTGCTTGTCATGTTTGTGTTTATTAGGGTATTTATCTTTAGGCTTCAACCTTGTACTTAAAACTAGAAGACATCTAAATAGTCATAATAATGTTCTTATGCAATCTTTCTGATAACCAAAAAAAAGAACCTACGTTGCTATTTATTTATAGCAGAATTAACAATATCCTTTTTATAGTTTCACAATGGATTTGAATATCATCAAGCTTCTTTTGCGCTATCCTAAAGATTCCAGTCGGTACTTAGCTGGTGTAGAAGGATTTGTTGAATTTGCATTTAAAGATAAGGCACATGATGCCAAGATATACTGTCCATGTCATACATGCGTGTATACTACTCTATTATCAAGGGATGAGATCTATGGACATTTGATATGCAATGGGATACTTGAGAATTATGAAGAATGGGATTTTCACGCTGATAGTTCAGTGCAGCACAATGTTGATCAGCAACCACAATCTCAGAATGAAGAAAGGCATGCCAACATGCAGCAATTGATTCATGATACATTTGAGCATATGTATGATGACATACCTATGACTGATGCCACGGAATTTCAGAATCCACCTGTCAATGGACCAAATTTAGAAGCACAAGAGTTTTATAAATTGATTGAAGATTCAAAGAAGCCTTTATGGACAGGATGTGAATTATCACTACTAACTTTTCTTGTGCTTTTGTTTAATATAAAATCTATGAACAAATGGTCAGATAAATCACTTGGTGATCTGCTTGATATTCTGCATATGGCTATTCCAAACGGACAGGAATTGCCAAAAAACTTTTATGAGGCTAGGAAAATTATTTCAAAATTTGGTCTGGGATATGAAAATATTCATGCTTGTCCAAATAATTGTCATCTATTTTGGAAAGACAAGGCAGATGATGATTTTTGCTCAACCTGTAAGGCTTCTAGGTGGAAAGGTAAGGAACCTAAAACAAAACTAACAAAAAAGGAAAGAAGGAAAGCAAGCCTCAATAAATGGAGATGATATTTCCTCCTGGATTTTTTACAGTTATGGTTCACTTAGTAGTCCATTTAGCAACCGAATGTAGGATTGGTGGACCAGTTTGTTATCGATGGATGTACTTTATAGAAAGGTGTTGATTCTTCTTAATACAAGTTCATTGTTTGAATCATATATTATATAACCTACTGAATTGATGCTTTTCCATATGCTGCAGGTACCTAGGTAAATTGAAGTCATATGTTCGCAACAAAGCTTATCCAGAGGCTTCAATGGCAAATTCATTTTTGGCAGATGAGTGTATGGTATTTTGTTCAAGATACCTAGAAGGTTTCTCCACAAAGCATAACCAACCATCAAGGAATGATGAGAATCAAGATGATCTTAAATCTAACTTATATGGACATCATTCCTCTTTGTTTCCTCCAGTAGGAAAGCCATTGGGAAGACCATCTAATTTCATTTTAACTGATCTAGAGAAACTGCAAGCGCATAGATATGTACTATACAACTGTGAAGCTGTCATCCCGTATTTGAAGTAAGTTTTTTTTTGTGCCTATAAACAGTTTACATAAGTTTTTTTAAACTAAAGCCATGTTAATTTCCACTTTAGAGAACATGCTGCTGATCTCAAAAGGAGAAAACGTGACTGTCGCCTATCTCTAAAAGCAATTGAGCAAATACAGAATAAAGAGTTTCCGAATTGGTTCAGAGAACGCGTAGGTATCATGGTTTGTTTCTTCTTTATAAAAACAAAAAAAGTTGGCTTATGTATATTTTGGGATGCTACAGATCATGCAATTGGAGGCCAAAAATGGTAGCGATAGCATTGATGAGGACATTAGATGGTTGGCTCGAGGTCCATTGGATGCAGCCAGAAGATATAGAGCATTTAATATTCGTCGATTCAGATTTAGAGCCAAACGTTATGACAAGGCGACTCAAAATAGTGGAGTTGTTGTGACTGCAAAAACATCAAGTTATTCTTCAGCAGGTGATACAAACCCTATCCTTGGAGATATTATGTACTATGGAAGGGTACTTGATATAATTGAGTTAGACTATTATGGAAAATTTTCTGTGGTGTTGTTTAAATGTGAATGGGTTGATGTCACTCGAGGAAAGGGAGTGCAAACAGATAAGTTTGGTTGTACACTTGTGAATTTCTCACATCAAATTCACAAGGGTGATAAGATTGAGCATGAACCTTTTGTATTTGCCAATCAAGTTGATCAAGTGTTCTATATTGAAGACCACATAATAAACCCAGGATGGTCAGTTGTGTTGAAGATGAAGCCTAGAGATGTATTTGAAATGGGAGAAGAATGGAATTATGTAGAATGTGAATCTTATCATGTCAGTACTCTTGGAGATCTTTTTGATAATGCCCACGATATTCATTCGTGGACTAGAAAAGATGTAGAGGGAACAATTGTAGATGCTACGACAAGTTCTGATCAAGAAGACCAGTAATTCACCAAAATTAATGGTGAGATATGTTTGCCTTCATTCAATATTGTACAGTTCTACTAAGATTATTTAAAAAGTGAATGAAAAGCCCCCAGTATGCTGAGCTTTACATTCCTGGGACACCATACTCTGATTAAATGATAATATCTAATGCAGCTGCACATGCAGCTCACCTTATTGAATTCATTTATAGAAAGTTTCAGCTTTCGTACATTCACATGTAGGTAGCACGCCAAATCTCTGTTTGGCTTCTTATGTACCTGATGTCAGATATTGGGTGATATATCAGTCAATACATTCTTGTGTCGAGTTTTTTTAAAGGAAATGAAGTTATTTTTACATCTATATTTAAAGTTGCATGTTTCACACTTGTTTTCTAGACTGTCTAATAGATTGACTGTTTCAAAATAGTGCAATCTGTCTGATTATTTGTAGATACCAATGCTACATCTATTGCTTTTAAATCTCCTGACTTGTGTGTCATTCTAGAACAAAGAGATTTTAGTACATCTTGACATTATATAACATGCAAATTCATTTATACTAGATTTATGGTTCAATAATTCAATTTTATTTTGTTACCATTGTATAGTACTGAAAGTCACCTATTGTGATTGTTTGTTGTATCTAACTGAAGAGCAAGGAAGCTAATGCCCGTCATGAAAAATTACTACAAGCCAATAGAGTTTCTGCTGCACATAAGGTTAATTCATATACTTATTTCTAGCAACCCATACACTTTGCACAAATTGACTACTATTTATGATTTTATTATAGGCCAAATCAAACCAAAATGATATAAAATTGGACAAAAACAAGTATACTACAGCCAAGGTGATCAGTGTCATTTCTTTTGTTATGAAGTTTATCAAATTGATGACCAGAGTGTTGTAATCAAACTAGCATATATTACAGGTTGTGGAGCAGGAAACATCTTCCAATTGCTCAAATCATGAAGCATCTTATTACCAGGTAAATAATCTCTTAGCAATATATTGATGTTATATGCAAATTTCAAATTATTAGCTAACCTGCAGTGACTTTTTATCTGCTCCAGAATAAGAAGATGTCAACAGGAGCTAGTGCAGCTGTACTTGCTAGTGTATAAGACACATCTTCCAAAAAGAATTTCTATTTCCTATTTCCTAACAATTCATTTAACTACAAACTAATATTCCACATAATATAATTTTGCAGAAATATCAGCGTGGTACTACAAATTTGCCGGCTGCCAATTCAGTGACGGTATGAGTGTCTAATTAATGTTTGTACTATGTTTCCATTGTGTACTTATTTATTCACACACTTTTATATGTGAACTAGGTTGGCACAAAAGTATTTTTAAAGAGCATGAAAAATCAAAATAAGGATGTTGCCTTTGGTACAGTAGTAAGTTGTGATCCAACACAGAAAATTGAGGGTGTTCAGCTAGGCAAAGAATTTTGGATGGTGCGTGTTAGTATTCCATTGACACAAGATGAACCATTGGTACGACCATACAAGAATTACAAGGTTATTGGAGATGTATCTGGAGCTTCTATAGCGTGGCCTTCAACTTTTGTATGGTGTTATCCTGTTGCCCCATAAAATTTTATTTATCCTAAATGTCGCATTAACATACTCCAATTTTCATTGTAGATCGAGAAGATAAATGGATGAGATAGACTGAATATGAGAATGGAGGGCTGGACGGCTGGTGGCATTCTATAGGACTTCTTTGTGTTTTATATTTTATTCCCATATGAACATGTGTTCTGAACAAAAAAATTATTCCATGGATTACGTGGATGGTACTTATTGTAATGCAAAAATTGCTTTTAATATATGGCTTACTGTTGTTATTTCTCATGTGTGAGATGGTCTCTAATTTCCCAATTAAATTGCATATGCATTATCTCTTTATTTGGCTCCAAATTGAAATAATTTCCAATATTGTTTATTGATGGTTTATTCCTAGCTACGCATATAGGCGTTGCAGCAATCCAAATCTATATGTTGCTACGAACTATAGAAGTCATTCGTCCGCGATTGGTACAAACACATATAAGCGTTGCCATAGCCCATTAATATCCGTTGCAACTTTGCAACGGTTATTTGTAGGTGTTACCAACGCATATGTAAGTGTTGCAACAAACCCTTGCAACGCCACTTCTGGCAACGCATAATAAATGCGTTGGTATAGACCCCACCAACGCATATATGGACTTTTAGCAACGCATATATGCGTTGCAAAAGGGGGGGTCATCTTGTGGTGCTCTAGCATCTCACTCCTATGGGGTTGCTTCCATAGGTTGTGCGGGATGTCCACCACAGGTTAGCGCAGTCGGACTCCACTCTCCACATACGCTAGCCTCGGCGACGTCACCTACATCCGATGTCCCATTCCACGTGGGGTTTTTATTACCCACCTGCACACGTTCTCCGTGAAATGGCTAGAGAGTCTAGTAAATTATTCAGCCAAGCCTAAAGTTTGCCAGCTTGTGGTTGTACTGTTGTACACGGAGGGGTCATCACAGGATTAAGTCCTTAATTTGTCCGGGCGGTTCATTCCACAAACCACAATCCTTGTGTTACATCCACACCTTGTGTTACATCCACACCCACCACTCTTACCATCCGCCCAGACTGATATAGCAGATTTTTAGAGTTTTGAGAAGCATAACTTAAGTTATCACAAATAATCAGCCACGTACATCCCGTGACTGTCCCAAAACCAGTTTTCATATTTTTGGAGATTGATGATCAGGGCAACTAGCGCCCTAGACTTGACAAGACTAGCATGGCATTTAATATGACTTATAGCTAGTAAAGTTATCATTAGTATCTATGGTGACAAGGATCAGGTGATTCAAGTACCAAAGGATGGCATAGTAAATTTAATACAACGTCAAGTGGGCATGTAGCTACCTTAAGTTTTGACATATACTTTTATAACCAATTAGGCATGCAAGTTGATAGTTTAAAAGAACATAGTTTTGCATAAAATGTAGGACCAATATGATCAAAGTGATGACTTGCCTTGCTCGGTTTACCATGGCCTTGATCCAACTCAAAGCCTGCTCAGTCAGCAATCTCTACTCCCTAGTCATCACTTTTACCCGAGTCTTGATCTTGTTCGAATTTGTCGCTTCGTCGAGTCTTCAAATTCTAATACACGGCAAGGAAAAGAAAGACCAAATAAATCCAAATACTTTAAATGCCCAATTTAAATTACACATTTATTATGATTTGAGAATAGAAAGATGATTCGGATTAGCGTGCTGCGAACACAGCGGTGGCTGGATTTAAGCAGGATAGTGAGTTGTCTGAATAGCTTTACCGTGAGGGAAAATTTTAGGAGAACGAGGGCTCGGAAGTGAAGATGCATCTTTAGGAATTAACTGCGTAGCCGATTGGGAAAAGGCGAGGCTCGACCTTTTATTTGATGACTTGATCTTAATCGATTTACATTTATCAAGGAAGTTCTATGAGTATCGACGGTAGTAAGGAGAAACATGATTTTATGATTTTAGGATATGGATACGTAAGGTGAGTATAGTTAAATATGCGGCGTAACTTTGATATTTCATGTGACATCATTTTTTCTGAGATTGCAACTGCCCATTCCAAAGTCAGTTATTCTGCCTGATTAATAACTTTATTCGATAGGATCAACGGTTGTGATTTGTCAGAAAGGAGAGTTAGGACTCTTACAAGGATCTTCTTGGTAAAGCTATTTCTTTTATTATTATTTATTTTTGACTATCCAATTTCAAATCCTGATGTGATGATTTGGGGATTTGGGTGGGAGACGATGATTAATGATTGTTCTTTCTTATTCAAGAATTCTTAATCATACTCATTTGTTATTTTAAATCCTAGCATTTTAAGATGGATGTTAAAGTTTTTACTACAAATATTTTTAAGCACTTTTGAGAAGATAGCTTCCATGAGTTTAGAGATGAGTAAACTATACTTGATATTTTATGCGGCAAAATCTTGTTAAATCGATTTACTTAGTTGGCATAAATAGATTTAGATCGGCGGATGAAAGGTAGCATTTCAATCACTCGAGATTGTATTAAAGTTATTATTCGAGTTTCTAGAGTAAAGTTTGAAAGCATCGAAATATTCTTTATAAAGCTTCAAACATGCATTTTTAATTATTCAGGCTTAGACTTCTTGGTATTCTTGGTTTATAAAGGGGAAACTTTTAATTGGTTCCATATTTTAGAGTCTAACCTCAATACCTATTAGATTCATGCCGATTTCTTGTCATCTGAAAATAGGCCATGTATGATCTTGTCTTAGTTTTACAGGGGGGGTTAATACATTAACCTTAATTGGCATATAGTTATCCCATGTTAAGTTTTTAGCTTATTTACATAAATCTTTTCATTATGAACCCATAATTAATTTCTTATCCACTTTAGTATCCACAGACCACTTCATTTCATTAGCATGAATGTCCCTTAAACTTGATTCACCCAGTTGGGCCCACATGCCATACACAGAGAGACGCACAGAGAGAGGGGGTGTCTTAGGCTGTCTAATAAAAGAGCTGAGGCAAAGCAGAGACAGGGGAGGCTGGGTGGCGCCAGAGCCAGGCGGCGTCGCCGGCGGGGAGCAGCCGGGCAGGCAGTGGTGGTCGGCGAAATGGAGCCCCGTGGAGGAGAGGGTGGCCCTGGTGGTGGCAGCTCCGGTCGGAAGACATTGTGGCGGGCCAGCGGCAGTGGAAGGCGGCCGGGTGAAGGAGCCGGTTGGGCGCCGGTGGCCGAAGAGAGAGAAGAAGAGGGGTGAGATGAGCATGGGCGTTAGCGAGGTACAGGGAGCTCACCGGGATGCTCGAGGTGGTCGGAGAGAGGCCGAGGCGGTCCGGCGTCGAAGACTAGGGGCGGTGGCGGGTGGCTCTCATGGAGGGGTTGCGTCGGGGAAGGAGAGCACAGGCCGGCGGTCGGAGGAGCTCCAGCGCACTAAGAAGGAGCCCCCAACGCAAGGAATCGGCCCGGGGTTGCCCGAGGAGGGGGGCGGCGGCGGGAATGGCGTGGCCGGCCGGAAAGGGGAAAGAAGCACGATGGGGAAGAAAAGCAAGGGGTTCGACCGGCTTCTTATAGGCGGGGAGGGGAGCATTAGTTTCACTGGTGCACGCGCTCGGGGGAGTGGCACCGGCATGGCAAGGCGTACGCCGGGTATGGGCAGTGTACGTCGGGGCATGGGCAGCGGCATGGCGCAGCGGCGTAGGGGAGTGGCGCGGGGCTAGGCCGGTGGTAGGGTGCTAGCGCAGATGGGACGGTGGAAGAAACCGGGGGCGGCGCGAGCGTGGGCTAGTGGGCAAGGCCATCGCACAGGGCCGGGCTGGCGCAAGGAATAGCGGCAGAAGGAAGAAGAAACAGGGGGAGGGGAAGAAGGAAGAGGCGTCGGCGTCGGCTGTGGTTGGGCCGAAGCCAGGAGAAAAGAAGAAGCCGTGCGGGCCGGGCGGATCGGAGAGAAGAAGTGGGCTGGGGAAAAGAAAAGGAGTGGACCGAGCCCAAGAGGAGATTTTGGGGATTTCAGACCTGGTTTTATGAGTAGATTTTAAATTTAAACACTTGGTTCAAATTTTCAGATTCAATAATTAAATGTTAAGATTGACGAATTTTGAGAGATAATCCTTGAATTTCATAATTTAAATTTTTGGACATGAACATTAAATGAAAAGGATTGATTTTAGTTCCTACTCTTGGTTTTGAATATCCGGAATTCAAATTTTTAGATTCAAATTCAAGACTTCAAGGGAATTAGGGTCTTGTAAATTTTAAATTTTCACTCTCGGTTTTTGACTCCAAGGTTTTGATTTTTATCAATCGGGCTCTTGGCAAGAAATCCAACTCGGGAGATTTGAACTTTACCAAAAACTTTTTGAGAAGCACTAGAAAAACGATTAAAGGATTTTAAGATTTTTGAAATTACACTAGCTCCCTATTTGGGATGTTACAGGTTAACTCAAAGAAATTTGTGAAGCATAAAAAATGTTTTAGCCCCTACTAAACCTACACATGATGTATAAGATGTTGTAGAGCTTGTGGAAAAGGCACCAGCCCCACGTAGATCTAAAAGGCCACTTGAATTGTCGATAAGGTATCGACATGATATTTTATTATTAGACAGTGATGAGTCTAAGACTTATGAGAAAGCGATAATGGGCTTAGACTTTAAGAAATGGCTTGGAGACATGAGATCCAAAATACAATCCATGTATGACAACCAAGTTTGGAATTTGGTTCATCCGCCAAATGGTGTTAAAAATATTCAGTGCAAGTGGGTTTTTAAGAAAAAAGATGGACATAGATGGAAATGTTTATATCCATATGACACGATTAGTGGTGAAGGGTTTGAAACAAATTCAAGATGTTGACTGTGATGAAACTTTTTCATTTGTCACTATGCTGTAGTCTGTCCGAATCATTCTATCTATTGCTGCATATTTCAATTATGAGATATGGCAGATGGAGAAACCTAAGTGAAAATATGTACATGACTCAACTTGAGGGTTTTGTCAATCCACAAAATGCTGAAAGATATGCAAACTTCAAAGATCTATCTATGGATTGAAGCAAGAATCTTAGGGTTGGAATATTCATTTTGATAAGGTAGTCAAAGGGTTTGGCTTCATTAGGAATGAAGAAGAGTCTTATGTTTACAAAAAGACTAGTAGGAGGGCACTTGTTTTTTATCTTATATGTGGATGATATATTACTGATCGAAAATGATATTTCTATGCTTGAATCAATCAAGTCTTTATTAAAAAATAATTTCTCCTTGAAAAACTTTGGAGAGGCAACATATATTTTGGGCATAAAGATTTGTACAGATAAAACTAAAAGGCTAATTAGATTAAGCCAAAATATGTACATTGATAAGGTGTTGAAGTGGTTCAAAATGTAGGATTTCAAGAAGGGTTTCTTACCTATATCACATGGCATTAGTCTTAACAAGACTTAGTGTCCATCGACACCTAATGAGAGAGACCAGATGAGTAAGATTCCATATATTTCTGCCATTGGGTCTATCATGTATGCCATACTTTGTACAAAACCAAATGTGTCATATGCTCTAAGTGTTACGAGCACATATCAGTCCAATCTAGGTGAAGGTCACTGGATAGCTATTGTAACATCCCAAAATTTTGAAATTTGAAAAGTGAAGCTTTTGAATTATTTTTGCAATAATTTTTATTTGAATTTGGATTTTACGATGTTTTCCTGAATTTGGTTGAGGTTCTAAAAATTGAAGAATTAATAAAAGAGAAAGACATGAATTAATAATGGCCTAAATAGGAATGTGCAAATAATGGAAAACAAAAATTTGTGAATACGAATCTGAAAAGGGGATCCAGTATAAGAAAAGAGAAACCTGAGTTAATAAAATATAAAATTTCATTTTGAGAATGATAGTACAAGGGCAACAAAAATAAATAAATAAAATATATGCAATTATATACAAAAGGACTAGTATGGTGAACAAAAGCATAAAAAAATGGGAATATACATGTATACCAAAATAATGGTATAAAGATATGTATACATATATACTTGTACACATGTATAAACAAAAAAAATGAATAGCAATGAAAATAAAAAGAAGAAGAAGAAGAAGAGATGCAGCCGGCCGGCCACCACGCCCGGCCCGGCCCAACCCTTCCGGCGCCTCCCCCGCTTCATCTCTCTGGCGCGCAGGCCCCGCCTTCCACCCGCGCCGCTCCCTCTGCCCGCTGGGCCCCGCTCCCACTCCGCGTCTCCCTTCGGCCGCACGGGACCGCCCCTCCCTCTCTCTTCCTTCCTCTTGCGTGCGCCCGCGCCAAAGCTGTTTTTCTTCCTTCCTCTGCCACGCTCAGTTTCTTTCCTCCATGTGGCAGCCATGCACCAGCCCTCGCCCATGGTTTTCCCCGTGCCACCCACTGTTTCCCTGATCTCCGTGACTATAAGAAGCTCCTCCGTGCCCTTCTCCCTTCTTCCCTCCTCCATTCCCCTTCCGCCAGTGCGCAAGCCATCGCCGCCGCCATTGCCGCCTCCACGCCGCTCTCGGCCCTCCGGCGATGCCCCGCCCCGCTAAGCGCGCTCCGGCGTGTCCCCTAGATCCCTCTACCTCCCCTCTTGTGTAATCGAATCATCGCGCCTCCGGCTCGTCGCACGGCTCTCTTCCCTGAAATCGACCGCCGCCGCCAATGCCGCCACCGCCGCCTCCTCGGTCGATCTCCCGCCGATTCCACACCGGTGGAGCACCCCCTCGACGCCCTGGACCCTTCCCCACCACCGGCCGAGACTCCCATTTCCGGAGTTTCTCTCTCCACGGCGACCCCCTCGCGCCGCCCAAGGCCATCGCCGCCAGCCCGCCACGGCCATCTTCCCCGCTCGGTCAACTCATGGTGAGCTTCCTCCTTACTTACCCTTGCTTCAGCGCCGCCCACTCCCCTCCCTATCATCCCGGCCGCCGGCGCCCCGTTCCCACTTCGCCGCCGTCCACTTCGGGCTGCTGCCCACTCCCCTCACCGCCGCTCCGGCCACCGTTCCGCCACCTCTGTCCTCCTCGTGCTATGCACAACCCATTTTGCAGGTCACCGTTCCCTCCCCGGCCACCGCCTGCCGCCGGCAAGGCTAGCCCCGAGCGCCGCCGGCATGCTTTGCTTTGGCCTCATCCACATGCTTGCTCACCTTTATTACTCCTTCAGTAGAATCGCTAAGAGCCAGATGCCCAGTTGGTCAGCTGCGTGAAATCAAGCGCACAAGCAGTAGGTCTCGAGTTCGATTCCGAAGGTTGGCACCTTCTGCCATTTCTTTTAAATTGATTTTTGCAGTCCATTTCAAGTAAGAAAAATTATATAAAATTAGAGAATGATTTAGGGAGGCCAATCAATTTAATTAGGAAATAAATGAGAATATTTGAAGATTTAAATATGGGTTAGTTCATATATGATTAATTAATATGGTTTGAGCAATAATCTAAAAAAACTAAATATGATAATGGGATTATTAGAGATTTAAATTTTAATTAATCTAATTAGTAAGTAAAAGCCTATATCAGAGATTATTCTAAAAACTTAATAAAGATATCCAAATGTTATAATACCTTCGACTAAAAGATTTATAGAATAAGTACAGATCTCATCCAGCAGTCCAGTTTGCCTTTACCATAACCTATGTTTCAAGGAATGCATACCCTAAAGATAAAATTTGTACACTAAACTCCTGCACCAATTCATAAGAATACCCTAACTCATGGAACTTCCTTGATAAATACAAAAAAATAATAAAAGAGATTATTAATAAAAAGATCAAGTCATCGTATTATATCACCGGCCTTGCCTCAAATAACCCAAATAACCCATTAACTCATAATAAAACTAAATTGAGTTTATTCGGATTTATTTGGATCTTTTGAGTTACTTGCTTTTATTTGGATTCAGTCGTTTATCGCGTAGTTAGAAACTGGAGTCCAGAAGAATGAATGGATCAAGCGAGATCGAGATCAAGTTGAAGATAAAGACTGGAAGCTCAAGACCATCAAATGATATAGCTTTGAGTGAGCTCAAGACTGCGGTAAACCGCGCCAGGCGAGTCAATACTTTGATCATGTTGAACCTACGTTTTCTGCAAACTACTTTGGTTTAAATTATCAAATTGCATGCTATTATTTTATATGCAAATACATGTTAATTTAAGATTTTAGTTATATGCCCATTGTTTGCTTGATTAATATTACACCACCTTTTGGAATGCTCGAATATGTGAACCTTGTCGCCTTAGCAAAATTATAATAGTAACCTTTCGAAAGTAAGTCCGTAATTATATGCCATGCTTAGTTTTGCTTAGATACTCATGGGCGCAAGAGCGCCCAAGCATCACTTTTAATCCTGAGAAAAATTGGTTGGGCAGTCATGGTGGTAATGACTGGTGTATGTTGGATATGGTTATTTTATATTCCCCAAAACCTCAAATTGCTTATTTATCTGGGCGGATGGTTCGGGCGTATGGTGCAGTGGTGCACGAGAGTGTGGTTTGTGGTAGAACCGCCCAGATACCACTAAGGACTGAATCTTGTCATGTCAACCCGTGTAAAACAGTACAACCACAAGTCTGTAAAATACAACTTGGCTTAGTAGATTTACCGGACCCTGAAAGTCATCCTTCCAGGAGGAGGTGTGGGATAGTGCAAGTGGCAGTCTGTGTGACGGCTTGAATGGGACACCCGTGGAAGGTGAAGTTCTGCTGTGGCGGGCTAGCAGGGGTGGGGAGCCAGCTGCTAGACGTTCAGAAGGAGGACATCCCGCACAACGTATGGGACCCACCGCAAGTGGGAGCGGCCCATAGGGTGAAATGATGGAAGGGGCGAGGTACTTTGAAAAGTTACTGTGATGGTTGGCTCAACCACACGGCTAAGGAATCGTGTGGGGCAACGAGTAAACTGTCTCTTGTGGTGAAAGTGTACAAACTCTGCAGAGTCTAAAACTATTCGAATAGCCGTGCCCACGGTCAAGGGCGGACATGGGAACTTAACTGGACATAGTTCTGTTTTAAAAAACATTGGAAACTGGGAATGGAAACTTGAAGGGCGAAGGACTTCCCTGGTTTGGAATTGTCCTGGGTGTCGTCCCAGGGGTAAGTTAAGCGGCTATAACGCTGAAAGATGTTATACGGTGTGATGCCGTATATATGGAAAAATCATGGTGATATTAGGCATATGGTGTGATGCCATATGTATGGAAATTCATGTTAATATTCCTTGAACATTATGATTTGTTCCGAAGCTGCTAGGTCTCAGGAAATTTTATGTATTGTATTTCAAGTAGTGGCATTTCTATTCTTACAAAATAAAATATGAGTGGGATAAACAGGGTCGTGAGTAAAGGAGATGGATGTTTGTAGCATGTACTTAAAGGTATTGGTGGATTCAGGTCGATCATGAATAAGAAATGATAGTGTGGGTTCTGGGAGAAATAAATTAGTGGGGTCCAGTTGAATAGATAGGTTAGATAAATGATCTAATTGAATTTTCAGGAATTTGGAAAAATAATACAAGTATTGGAGTATAATTCTTGATTAGTGATATTCTTGGTGGATATATATAATAGTGAATCGTATACTGGGTCAATGATATTCTTGGTGGATGTATACTCAATGATTTTGGAGAATTAGGGAGTGCAAAGGTAAATTGCTGGGTTACTACACTAATGATTATTATAAATTCTTGGAAGATACTGGTGATAATGAGAATTAATAGGAGATGATCAATTACTAGAGGGATGAATTGAATTTCTGAGAAGATTGGAGGATTCATAACAATTAGTGGATTATAATCTTGGTAAATTGAATTTTTGGTGGAGGTATATTTGTGGATTAGCTAGTGATAGATAATGGAAAATGAGATTGATTATTGGATTATGGTTTTGAATCAATGACGAAAAGGATTAAATACAAAGTATGATCGGTGGATTAAATAAATGATGACACTTGCTGTTTGGAGTTTTAGACAGCAGTCAATAAAGAAATTGCATTTTCGGTGGATTAAGTCAATTTTGGCAATAGTAGTGTGGAGTCAGGTAGCAATAATAACACTTTGATTAAATAAGAGTAATAATGCTACTGAAGGCGATTTTGGCAAATAAAAATAACCCGAGCCTTCCTTTGGTTAAGCCATGCATACTATTTATTTGCATTCTGTGTATTGGCTCGCGGAGCACGGGGTCGGAGTGCTCACGCTCGCTTTTGCGACAAAATTCAGAATCGGAAATCAAATCACCTCGCCTCAGCAACAAGATTGGACAAGCTAGCCGAGAAGATGAAGATGTCAAGGGCTAGGTCGCGAACCTCCAGTTGGCTGCCTGTGGGCATGTCCTGAAGGTCCCACTTGCGTGCTTCGTTCTTCCGCTGCTGCAATTTCATGATTTCGGCCTAATCGGCCCATGAGTAAGTCTACTATTATATTTTCGCTTCCGCATGATATGTAATTTGATATTCATTTCTGTAACTGTGAGCACTATCTACTGATCCAGGGAATAGTGCAGCTAATCATAGAGGAATCCGGATGGTATAATCTGGGCTCCTACAGCGATGGTATCAGAGCATATCGACTGCAGGTCGTGACCTAGTTAGCCTGGCCGTTAGATTCATGACTAGAAATATTTCTTTCCAATACTATTTCCAAAAATATAAGTTATACTGCACATTCTTATCTCTCTCAAGTGATTCCCACTCATCTATATGCTGCCTTAGCCAATTTTACTTCTAAAGCTCTCTTATCCCGAACTCAAAATGACAATTTAAGAGTGAGTGCTGATATCAATCAAATTATCCCCACGTACTTCCTTCTTCTTTCTATTAATTTAAAAAGAAAGATTTTTGCTCTTCTTATCGTACCTTACTCCAAAAAGTTAAGGTTAGGAACGTTGAAGATATTCATGAAGATAAGGTGGTTTCGTTTTAAACGAACTAAGCAGATGAACCCTATGTCTCTTACGTGTGCTTTCCCGAGTAGACGTTGTGTTGTCACAATGTTTTGTTGATCCCTGTGCACTGTCCTCTTGCCCTCGGGCGTCCTATTTCGCAGTCACAGGAAAAGCTTGCTTTTAAAAATTTGTGTGGCTCAGTATCACTCCAGTTTTCTGGATGTGCTCTTTTAAAAATTAAAATGGGTTCGAATTACCTTATCCCCACGATTCTGTCCTTACCTTATGCTATTCCCTCTCACCTCTTGCTGAAAACCCCATCGGATCCAAAGGAACGAAATAACAAGTAACCCAAAACCAGGGCAATCAAGAAGAAGTGAAGACTTTTCAACCTCCCAATATTTGAGGAGAACAACATCATTGTGAAGAAGACCACCCGCCAATCTCGTGACGACCAAGACAGCTAGAGTACAATGGATGAATAATGATAACCATCATTTATTTAAGGGGGGTAGCACTATGAGATATAATGTCGGCGAAATCAAAGAGCAAGCACCCTGAAGACGACGACCTCTCCAAAAGAATACAGATCCCCTCCTTCCCTTTTGCCTTCTTTAAGTGCAGGTCCTCTCCCCTTCTGTTTACCCCTGCGGCACGGACCATTGCTACCCACCTATTAGTCAGGAAATTCTACCAACATATGTCCAATAGAAGACGCAACTACTCCATTCCACGACGACATGAAGACAACAACGCCAAAGAGCAATTATTTGGAAGTCTACGACTTATCCAGAAGAACAAGGTTTCTCTCTTCCCTTTTGACTTCTCCAAGTGCTAACCCTTGTTGTGCAGATTTTCATCTCTCTGTGAAGCTAAAGAACTATACGTCGAGCAACACCCAGAAACCCATTGCTAGCCAATATAACCTCACCTCATTTCTTTCTATTCTACCAGAATCTCGAGGTCGAGATTCATTTAAGGGGGGTAGGTTTGTAACATCCCAAAATTTTGAAATTTGAAAAGTGAAGCTTTTGAATTATTTTTGCAATAATTTTTATTTGAATTTGGATTTTACGATGTTTTCCTGAATTTGGTTGAGGTTCTAAAAATTGAAGAATTAATAAAAGAGAAAGACATGAATTAATAATGGCCTAAATAGGAATGTGCAAATAATGGAAAACAAAAATTTGTGAATACGAATCTGAAAAGGGGATCCAGTATAAGAAAAGAGAAACCTGAGTTAATAAAATATAAAATTTCATTTTGAGAATGATAGTACAAGGGCAACAAAAATAAATAAATAAAATATATGCAATTATATACAAAAGGACTAGTATGGTGAACAAAAGCATAAAAAAAATGGGAATATACATGTATACCAAAATAATGGTATAAAGATATGTATACATATATACTTGTACACATGTATAAACAAAAAAAATGAATAGCAATGAAAATAAAAAAGAAGAAGAAGAAGAGATGCAGCCGGCCGGCCACCACGCCCGGCCCGGCCCAACCCTTCCGGCGCCTCCCCCGCTTCATCTCTCTGGCGCGCGGGCCCCGCCTTCCACCCGCGCCGCTCCCTCTGCCCGCTGGGCCCCGCTCCCACTCCGCGTCTCCCTTCGGCCGCACGGGACCGCCCCTCCCTCTCTCTTCCTTCCTCTCGCGTGCGCCCGCGCCAGCGCTGTTTTTCTTCCTTCCTCTGCCACGCTCAGTTTCTTTCCTCCATGTGGCAGCCATGCACCAGCCCTCGCCCAAGGTTTTCCCCGTGCCGCCCACTGTTTCCCTGATCTCCGTGACTATAAGAAGCTCCTCCGTGCCCTTCTCCCTTCTTCCCTCCTCCATTCCCCTTCCGCCAGTGCGTAAGCCATCGCCGCCGCCATTGCCGCCTCCACGCCGCTCTCGGCCCTCCGGCGATGCCCCGCCCCGCTAAGCGCGCTCCGGCGTGTCCCCTAGATCCCTCTACCTCCCCTCTTGTGTAATCGAATCATCGCGCCTCCGGCACGTCGCACGGCTCTCTTCCCTGAAATCGACCGCCGCCGCCAATGCCGCCACCGCCGCCTCCTCGGTCGATCTCCCGCCGATTCCACGCCGGTGGAGCACCCCCTCGACGCCCTGGACCCTTCCCCACCACCGGCCGAGACTCCCATTTCCGGAGTTTCTCTCTCCACGGCGACCCCCTCGCGCCGCCCAAGGCCATCGCCGCCAGCCCGCCGCGGCCATCTTCCCCGCTCGGTCAACTCATGGTGAGCTTCCTCCTTACTTACCCTTGCTTCAGCGCCGCCCACTCCCCTCCCTATCATCCCGGCCGCCGGCGCCCCGTTCCCACTTCGCCGCCGTCCACTTCGGGCTGCTGCCCACTCCCCTCACCGCCGCTCCGGCCACCGTTCCGCCACCTCTGTCCTCCTCGTGCTATGCACAACCCATTTTGCAGGTCACCGTTCCCTCCCCGGCCACCGCCTGCCGCCGGCAAGGCTAGCCCCGAGCGCCGCCGGCATGCTTTGCTTTGGCCTCATCCACATGCTTGCTCACCTTTATTACTCCTTCAGTAGAATCTCTAAGAGCCAGATGCCCAGTTGGTCAGCTGCGTGAAATCAAGCGCACAAGCAGTAGGTCTCGAGTTCGATTCCGAAGGTTGGCACCTTCTGCCATTTCTTTTAAATTGATTTTTGCAGTCCATTTCAAGTAAGAAAAATTATATAAAATTAGAGAATGATTTAGGGAGGCCAATCAATTTAATTAGGAAATAAATGAGAATATTTGAAGATTTAAATATGGGTTAGTTCATATATGATTAATTAATATGGTTTGAGCAATAATCTAAAAAAACTAAATATGATAATGGGATTATTAGAGATTTAAATTTTAATTAATCTAATTAGTAAGTAAAAGCCTATATCAGAGATTATTCTAAAAACTTAATAAAGATATCCAAATGTTATAATACCTTCGACTAAAAGATTTATAGAATAAGTACAGATCTCATCCAGCAGTCCAGTTTGCCTTTACCATAACCTATGTTTCAAGGAATGCATACCCTAAAGATAAAATTTGTACACTAAACTCCTGCACCAATTCATAAGAATACCCTAACTCATGGAACTTCCTTGATAAATACAAAAAAATAATAAAAGAGATTATTAATAAAAAGATCAAGTCATCGTATTATATCACCGGCCTTGCCTCAAATAACCCAAATCACCCATTAACTCATAATAAAACTAAATTGAGTTTATTCGGATTTATTTGGATCTTTTGAGTTACTTGCTTTTATTTGGATTCAGTCGTTTATCGCGTAGTTAGAAACTGGAGTCCAGAAGAATGAATGGATCAAGCGAGATCGAGATCAAGTTGAAGATAAAGACTGGAAGCTCAAGACCATCAAATGATATAGCTTTGAGTGAGCTCAAGACTGCGGTAAACCGCGCCAGGCGAGTCAATACTTTGATCATGTTGAACCTACGTTTTCTGCAAACTACTTTGGTTTAAATTATCAAATTGCATGCTATTATTTTATATGCAAATACATGTTAATTTAAGATTTTAGTTATATGCCCATTGTTTGCTTGATTAATATTACACCACCTTTTGGAATGCTCGAATATGTGAACCTTGTCGCCTTAGCAAAATTATAATAGTAACCTTTCGAAAGTAAGTCCGTAATTATATGCCATGCTTAGTTTTGCTTAGATACTCATGGGCGCAAGAGCGCCCAAGCATCACTTTTAATCCTGAGAAAAATTGGTTGGGCAGTCATGGTGATAATGACTGGTGTATGTTGGATATGGTTATTTTATATTCCCCAAAACCTCAAATTGCTTATTTATCTGGGCGGATGGTTCGGGGGTATGGTGCAGTGGTGCACGAGAGTGTGGTTTGTGGTAGAACCGCCCAGATACCACTAAGGACTGAATCTTGTCATGTCAACCCGTGTAAAGCAGTACAACCACAAGTCTGTAAAATACAACTTGGCTTAGTAGATTTACCGGACCCTGAAAGTCATCCTTCCAGGAGGAGGTGTGGGATAGTGCAAGTGGCAGTCTGTGTGACGGCTTGAATGGGACACCCGGGGAAGGTGAAGTTCTGCTGTGGCGGGCTAGCAGGGGTGGGGAGCCAGCTGCTAGACGTTCAGAAGGAGGACATCCCGCACAACGTATGGGACCCACCGCAAGTGGGAGCGGCCCATAGGGTGAAATGATGGAAGGGGCGAGGTACTTTGAAAAGTTACTGTGATGGTTGGCTCAACCACACGGCTAAGGAATCGTGTGGGGCAACGAGTAAACTGTCTCTTGTGGTGAAAGTGTACAAACTCTGCAGAGTCTAAAACTATTCGAATAGCCGTGCCCACGGTCAAGGGCGGACATGGGAACTTAACTGGACATAGTTCTGTTTTAAAAAACATTGGAAACTGGGAATGGAAACTTGAAGGGCGAAGGACTGCCCTGGTTTGGAATTGTCCTGGGTGTCGTCCCAGGGGTAAGTTAAGCGGCTATAACGCTGAAAGATGTTATACGGTGTGATGCCGTATATATGGAAAAATCATGGTGATATTAGGCATATGGTGTGATGCCATATGTATGGAAATTCATGTTAATATTCCTTGAACATTATGATTTGTTCCAAAGCTGCTAGGTCTCAGGAAATTTTATGTATTGTATTTCAAGTAGTGGCATTTCTATTCTTACAAAATAAAATATGAGTGGGATAAACAGGGTCGTGAGTAAAGGAGATGGATGTTTGTAGCATGTACTTAAAGGTATTGGTGGATTCAGGTCGATCATGAATAAGAAATGATAGTGTGGGTTCTGGGAGAAATAAATTAGTGGGGTCCAGTTGAATAGATAGGTTAGATAAATGATCTAATTGAATTTTCAGGAATTTGGAAAAATAATACAAGTATTGGAGTATAATTCTTGATTAGTGATATTCTTGGTGGATATATATAATAGTGAATCGTATACTGGGTCAATGATATTCTTGGTGGATGTATACTCAATGATTTTGGAGAATTAGGGAGTGCAAAGGTAAATTGCTGGGTTACTACACTAATGATTATTATAAATTCTTGGAAGATACTGGTGATAATGAGAATTAATAGGAGATGATCAATTACTAGAGGGATGAATTGAATTTCTGAGAAGATTGGAGGATTCATAACAATTAGTGGATTATAATCTTGGTAAATTGAATTTTCGGTGGAGGTATATTTGTGGATTAGCTAGTGATAGATAATGGAAAATGAGATTGATTATTGGATTATGGTTTTGAATCAATGACGAAAAGGATTAAATACAAAGTATGATCGGTGGATTAAATAAATGATGACACTTGCTGTTTGGAGTTTTAGACAGCAGTCAATAAAGAAATTGCATTTTCGGTGGATTAAGTCAATTTTGGCAATAGTAGTGTGGAGTCAGGTAGCAATAATAACACTTTGATTAAATAAGAGTAATAATGCTACTGAAGGCGATTTTGGCAAATAAAAATAACCCGAGCCTTCCTTTGGTTAAGCCATGCATACTATTTATTTGCATTCTGTGTATTGGCTCGCGGAGCACGGGGTCGGAGTGCTCACGCTCGCTTTTGCGACAAAATTCAGAATCGGGAATCAAATCACCTCGCCTCAGCAACAAGATTGGACAAGCTAGCCGAGAAGATGAAGATGTCAAGGGCTAGGTCGCGAACCTCCAGTTGGCTGCCTGTGGGCATGTCCTGAAGGTCCCACTTGCGTGCTTCGTTCTTCCGCTGCTGCAATTTCATGATTTCGGCCTAATCGTCCCATGAGTAAGTCTACTATTATATTTTCGCTTCCGCATGATATGTATTTTGATATTCATTTCTGTAACTGTGAGCACTGTCTACTGATCCAGGGAATAGTGCAGCTAATCATAGAGGAATCCGGATGGTATAATCTGGGCTCCTACAGCTATAAAGGACATCCTAAAATACATGAGAAGGACTAGATATATGTTCCTTTTTTTATGGAGGTGAGGAAGAGCTAGTCATATATGGTTACACTAATGCTAGCTTTCAAACCGATAAAGAAAATTTTCAATCATATTCTGGGTTTGTATTTTGTCTTAATGGAGGTGTAATGTGCTAGATAAGTTTCAAGCAATAGACAGTTGCTAATTCTACAACGAAGGCTGAGTATATTGCGGCTTCTCAAGCTGCAAAGGAGGTTGGTTGGATAAAAAAAGCTCATCTCTAAGCTAGGTGTGGTCTCTAGTACTTCTAGTCCAATGGATCTCTATTATTATAATAGTGGAGCCATTGCGCAAGCCAAGAAGCCTAGATTGCATCAAAATTCCAAACACATACTTCAATTTTTTTCACCTTATTCGTGAGATTGTTCGTAGAGGTGATATAAAGATATGCAAAGTGGACATGGATTTAAATATTGTTGATCCCACATCCAAAGCATGAGGTGCACACAAGAGCTATGGGTATTAGATACTTGTATGATTGACTCTAATGCAAGTGGAAGATTGTTAGTGATATGCCCTAGAGGTAATTATAGAGATAATTGTATTGCTTCTATGTTTACGATCTTCTAAATAAATGTTATTATGTTCCTTTAATGGAGTATCATTTATAAAGGTTAGTGTTGGACCGAAATGGCGACAGAGGGGGGTGAATGTCGACTACTAAAAATTCGTCCCCCTCAAGTACCTACGACAAAATCTTCTTCTATAGCTACGAAGCAAAGCTATGAAGAGACATCCTCAAGCTCTCTGGAAATCTGGAGAAATCAACCAAGGGAAAAGAACAGAGAGAAAGCACCCAAGAAAAGACCTGCAACAAAACCCTAGGGCTAGTCTGACCGCTGGGTAAAAGCCGGTCGGAAGACATTGTGGCGGGCCAGCGGCAGTGGAAGGCGGCCGGGTGAAGGAGCCGGTTGGGCGCCGGTGGCCGAAGAGAGAGAAGAAGAGGGGTGAGATGAGCATGGGCGTTAGCGAGGTACAGGGAGCTCACCGGGATGCTCGAGGTGGTCGGAGAGAGGTCGAGGCGGTCCGGCGTCGAAGACTAGGGGCGGTGGCGGGTGGCTCTCATGGAGGGGTTGCGTCGGGGAAGGAGAGCGCAGGCCGGCGGTTGGAGGAGCTCCAGCGCACTAAGAAGGAGCCCCCAATGCAAGGAATCGGCCCGGGGTTGCCCGAGGAGGGGGGCGGCGGCGGGAATGGCGTGGCCGGCCGGAAAGGGGAAAGAAGCACGATGGGGAAGAAAAGCAAGGGGTTCGACCGGCTTCTTATAGGCGGGGAGGGGAGCATTAGTTTCACTGGTGCACGCGCTCGGGGGAGTGGCGCCGGCATGGCAAGGCGTACGCCGGGTATGGGCAGTGTACGTCGGGGCATGGGCAGCGGCATGGCGCAGCGGTGTAGGGGAGTGGCGCGGGGCTAGGCCGGTGGTAGGGTGCTAGCGCAGATGGGACGGTGGAAGAAACCGGGGGCGGCGCGAGCGTGGGCTAGTGGGCACGGCCATCGCACAGGGCCGGGCTGGCGCAAGGAATAGCGGCAGAAGGAAGAAGAAACAGGGGGAGGGGAAGAAGGAAGAGGCGTCGGCGTCGGCTGTGGTTGGGCCGAAGCCAGGAGAAAAGAAGAAGCCGTGCGGGCCGGGCGGATCGGAGAGAAGAAGTGGGCCGGGGAAAAGAAAAGGAGTGGACCGAGCCCAAGAGGAGATTTTGGGGATTTCAGACCTGGTTTTATGAGTAGATTTTAAATTTAAACACTTGGTTCAAATTTTCAGATTCAATAATTAAATGTTAAGATTGACGAATTTTGAGAGATAATCCTTGAATTTCAGAATTTAAATTTTTGGACACGAACATTAAATGAAAAGGATTGATTTTAGTTCCTGCTCTTGGTTTTGAATATCCGGAATTCAAATTTTTAGATTCAAATTCAAGACTTCAAGGAAATTAGGGTCTTGTAAATTTTAAATTTTCACTCTCGGTTTTTGACTCCAAGGTTTTGATTTTTATCAATCGGGCTCTTGGCAAGAAATCCAACTCGAGAGATTTGAACTTTACCAAAAACTTTTTGAGAAGCACTAGAAAAATGATTAAAGGATTTTAAGATTTTTGAAATTACACTAGCTCCCTATTTGGGATGTTACAGGTTAACTCAAAGAAATTTGTGAAGCATAAAAAATGTTTTAGCCCCTACTAAACCTACACATGATGTATAAGATGTTGTAGAGCTTGTGGAAAAGGCACCAGCCCCACGTAGATCTAAAAGGCCACTTGAATTGTCGATAAGGTATCGACATGATATTTTATTATTAGACAGTGATGAGTCTAAGACTTATGAGAAAGCGATAATGGGCTTAGACTTTAAGAAATGGCTTGGAGACATGAGATCCAAAATACAATCCATGTATGACAACCAAGTTTGGAATTTGGTTCATCCGCCAAATGGTGTTAAAAATATTCAGTGCAAGTGGGTTTTTAAGAAAAAAGATGGACATAGATGGAAATGTTTATATCCATATGACACGATTAGTGGTGAAGGGTTTGAAACAAATTCAAGATGTTGACTGTGATGAAACTTTTTCATTTGTCACTATGCTGCAGTCTGTCCGAATCATTCTATCTATTGCTGCATATTTCAATTATGAGATATGGCAGATGGAGAAACCTAAGTGAAAATATGTACATGACTCAACTTGAGGGTTTTGTCAATCCACAAAATGCTGAAAGATATGCAAACTTCAAAGATCTATCTATGGATTGAAGCAAGAATCTTAGGGTTGGAATATTCATTTTGATAAGGTAGTCAAAGGGTTTGGCTTCATTAGGAATGAAGAAGAGTCTTATGTTTACAAAAAGACTAGTAGGAGGGCACTTGTTTTTTATCTTATATGTGGATGATATATTACTGATCGAAAATGATATTTCTATGCTTGAATCAATCAAGTCTTTATTAAAAAATAATTTCTCCTTGAAAAACTTTGGAGAGGCAACATATATTTTGGGCATAAAGATTTGTACAGATAAAACTAAAAGGCTAATTAGATTAAGCCAAAATATGTACATTGATAAGGTGTTGAAGTGGTTCAAAATGTAGGATTTCAAGAAGGGTTTCTTACCTATATCACATGGCATTAGTCTTAACAAGACTTAGTGTCCATCGACACCTAATGAGAGAGACCAGATGAGTAAGATTCCATATATTTCTGCCATTGGGTCTATCATGTATGCCATACTTTGTACAAAACCAAATGTGTCATATGCTCTAAGTGTTACGAGCACATATCAGTCCAATCTAGGTGAAGGTCACTGGATAGCTATTGTAACATCCCAAAATTTTGAAATTTGAAAAGTGAAGCTTTTGAATTATTTTTGCAATAATTTTTATTTGAATTTGGATTTTACGATGTTTTCCTGAATTTGGTTGAGGTTCTAAAAATTGAAGAATTAATAAAAGAGAAAGACATGAATTAATAATGGCCTAAATAGGAATGTGCAAATAATGGAAAACAAAAATTTGTGAATACGAATCTGAAAAGGGGATCCAGTATAAGAAAAGAGAAACCTGAGTTAATAAAATATAAAATTTCATTTTGAGAATGATAGTACAAGGGCAACAAAAATAAATAAATAAAATATATGCAATTATATACAAAAGGACTAGTATGGTGAACAAAAGCATAAAAAAATGGGAATATACATGTATACCAAAATAATGGTATAAAGATATGTATACATATATACTTGTACACATGTATAAACAAAAAAAATGAATAGCAATGAAAATAAAAAAAAGAAGAAGAAGAAGAGATGCAGCCGGCCGGCCACCACGCCCGGCCCGGCCCAACCCTTCCGGCGCCTCCCCCGCTTCATCTCTCTGGCGCGCAGGCCCCGCCTTCCACCCGCGCCGCTCCCTCTGCCCGCTGGGCCCCGCTCCCACTCCGCGTCTCCCTTCGGCCGCACGGGACCGCCCCTCCCTCTCTCTTCCTTCCTCTTGCGTGCGCCCGCGCCAGAGCTGTTTTTCTTCCTTCCTCTGCCACGCTCAGTTTCTTTCCTCCATGTGGCAGCCATGCACCAGCCCTCGCCCATGGTTTTCCCCGTGCCACCCACTGTTTCCCTGATCTCCGTGACTATAAGAAGCTCCTCCGTGCCCTTCTCCCTTCTTCCCTCCTCCATTCCCCTTCCGCCAGTGCGCAAGCCATCGCCGCCGCCATTGCCGCCTCCACGCTGCTCTCGGCCCTCCGGCGATGCCCCGCCCCGCTAAGCGCGCTCCGGCGTGTCCCCTAGATCCCTCTACCTCCCCTCTTGTGTAATCGAATCATCGCGCCTCCGGCTCGTCGCACGGCTCTCTTCCCTGAAATCGACCGCCGCCGCCAATGCCGCCACCGCCGCCTCCTCGGTCGATCTCCCGCCGATTCCACACCGGTGGAGCACCCCCTCGACGCCCTGGACCCTTCCCCACCACCGGCCGAGACTCCCATTTCCGGAGTTTCTCTCTCCACGGCGACCCCCTCGCGCCGCCCAAGGCCATCGCCGCCAGCCCGCCACGGCCATCTTCCCCGCTCGGTCAACTCATGGTGAGCTTCCTCCTTACTTACCCTTGCTTCAGCGCCGCCCACTCCCCTCCCTATCATCCCGGCCGCCGGCGCCCCGTTCCCACTTCGCCGCCGTCCACTTCGGGCTGCTGCCCACTCCCCTCACCGCCGCTCCGGCCACCGTTCCGCCACCTCTGTCCTCCTCGTGCTATGCACAACCCATTTTGCAGGTCACCGTTCCCTCCCCGGCCACCGCCTGCCGCCGGCAAGGCTAGCCCCGAGCGCCGCCGGCATGCTTTGCTTTGGCCTCATCCACATGCTTGCTCACCTTTATTACTCCTTCAGTAGAATCGCTAAGAGCCAGATGCCCAGTTGGTCAGCTGCGTGAAATCAAGCGCACAAGCAGTAGGTCTCGAGTTCGATTCCGAAGGTTGGCACCTTCTGCCATTTCTTTTAAATTGATTTTTGCAGTCCATTTCAAGTAAGAAAAATTATATAAAATTAGAGAATGATTTAGGGAGGCCAATCAATTTAATTAGGAAATAAATGAGAATATTTGAAGATTTAAATATGGGTTAGTTCATATATGATTAATTAATATGGTTTGAGCAATAATCTAAAAAAACTAAATATGATAATGGGATTATTAGAGATTTAAATTTTAATTAATCTAATTAGTAAGTAAAAGCCTATATCAGAGATTATTCTAAAAACTTAATAAAGATATCCAAATGTTATAATACCTTCGACTAAAAGATTTATAGAATAAGTACAGATCTCATCCAGCAGTCCAGTTTGCCTTTACCATAACCTATGTTTCAAGGAATGCATACCCTAAAGATAAAATTTGTACACTAAACTCCTGCACCAATTCATAAGAATACCCTAACTCATGGAACTTCCTTGATAAATACAAAAAAATAATAAAAGAGATTATTAATAAAAAGATCAAGTCATCGTATTATATCACCGGCCTTGCCTCAAATAACCCAAATCACCCATTAACTCATAATAAAACTAAATTGAGTTTATTCGGATTTATTTGGATCTTTTGAGTTACTTGCTTTTATTTGGATTCAGTCGTTTATCGCGTAGTTAGAAACTGGAGTCCAGAAGAATGAATGGATCAAGCGAGATCGAGATCAAGTTGAAGATAAAGACTGGAAGCTCAAGACCATCAAATGATATAGCTTTGAGTGAGCTCAAGACTACGGTAAACCGCGCCAGGCGAGTCAATACTTTGATCATGTTGAACCTACGTTTTCTGCAAACTACTTTGGTTTAAATTATCAAATTGCATGCTATTATTTTATATGCAAATACATGTTAATTTAAGATTTTAGTTATATGCCCATTGTTTGCTTGATTAATATTACACCACCTTTTGGAATGCTCGAATATGTGAACCTTGTCGCCTTAGCAAAATTATAATAGTAACCTTTCGAAAGTAAGTCCGTAATTATATGCCATGCTTAGTTTTGCTTAGATACTCATGGGCGCAAGAGCGCCCAAGCATCACTTTTAATCCTGAGAAAAATTGGTTGGGCAGTCATGGTGATAATGACTGGTGTATGTTGGATATGGTTATTTTATATTCCCCAAAACCTCAAATTGCTTATTTATCTGGGCGGATGGTTCGGGGGTATGGTGCAGTGGTGCACGAGAGTGTGGTTTGTGGTAGAACCGCCCAGATACCACTAAGGACTGAATCTTGTCATGTCAACCCGTGTAAAACAGTACAACCACAAGTCTGTAAAATACAACTTGGCTTAGTAGATTTACCGGACCCTGAAAGTCATCCTTCCAGGAGGAGGTGTGGGATAGTGCAAGTGGCAGTCTGTGTGACGGCTTGAATGGGACACCCGTGGAAGGTGAAGTTCTGCTGTGGCGGGCTAGCAGGGGTGGGGAGCCAGCTGCTAGACGTTCAGAAGGAGGACATCCCGCACAACGTATGGGACCCACCGCAAGTGGGAGCGACCCATAGGGTGAAATGATGGAAGGGGCGAGGTACTTTGAAAAGTTACTGTGATGGTTGGCTCAACCACACGGCTAAGGAATCGTGTGGGGCAACGAGTAAACTGTCTCTTGTGGTGAAAGTGTACAAACTCTGCAGAGTCTAAAACTATTCGAATAGCCGTGCCCACGGTCAAGGGCGGACATGGGAACTTAACTGGACATAGTTCTGTTTTAAAAAACATTGGAAACTGGGAATGGAAACTTGAAGGGCGAAGGACTTCCCTGGTTTGGAATTGTCCTGGGTGTCGTCCCAGGGGTAAGTTAAGCGGCTATAACGCTGAAAGATGTTATACGGTGTGATGCCGTATATATGGAAAAATCATGGTGATATTAGGCATATGGTGTGATGCCATATGTATGGAAATTCATGTTAATATTCCTTGAACATTATGATTTGTTCCAAAGCTGCTAGGTCTCAGGAAATTTTATGTATTGTATTTCAAGTAGTGGCATTTCTATTCTTACAAAATAAAATATGAGTGGGATAAACAGGGTCGTGAGTAAAGGAGATGGATGTTTGTAGCATGTACTTAAAGGTATTGGTGGATTCAGGTCGATCATGAATAAGAAATGATAGTGTGGGTTCTGGGAGAAATAAATTAGTGGGGTCCAGTTGAATAGATAGGTTAGATAAATGATCTAATTGAATTTTCAGGAATTTGGAAAAATAATACAAGTATTGGAGTATAATTCTTGATTAGTGATATTCTTGGTGGATATATATAATAGTGAATCGTATACTGGGTCAATGATATTCTTGGTGGATGTATACTCAATGATTTTGGAGAATTAGGGAGTGCAAAGGTAAATTGCTGGGTTACTACACTAATGATTATTATAAATTCTTGGAAGATACTGGTGATAATGAGAATTAATAGGAGATGATCAATTACTAGAGGGATGAATTGAATTTCTGAGAAGATTGGAGGATTCATAACAATTAGTGGATTATAATCTTGGTAAATTGAATTTTCGGTGGAGGTATATTTGTGGATTAGCTAGTGATAGATAATGGAAAATGAGATTGATTATTGGATTATGGTTTTGAATCAATGACGAAAAGGATTAAATACAAAGTATGATCGGTGGATTAAATAAATGATGACACTTGCTGTTTGGAGTTTTAGACAGCAGTCAATAAAGAAATTGCATTTTCGGTGGATTAAGTCAATTTTGGCAATAGTAGTGTGGAGTCAGGTAGCAATAATAACACTTTGATTAAATAAGAGTAATAATGCTACTGAAGGCGATTTTGGCAAATAAAAATAACCCGAGCCTTCCTTTGGTTAAGCCATGCATACTATTTATTTGCATTCTGTGTATTGGCTCGCGGAGCACGGGGTCGGAGTGCTCACGCTCGCTTTTGCGACAAAATTCAGAATCGGGAATCAAATCACCTCGCCTCAGCAACAAGATTGGACAAGCTAGCCGAGAAGATGAAGATGTCAAGGGCTAGGTCGCGAACCTCCAGTTGGCTGCCTGTGGGCATGTCCTGAAGGTCCCACTTGCGTGCTTCGTTCTTCCGCTGCTGCAATTTCATGATTTCGGCCTAATCGGCCCATGAGTAAGTCTACTATTATATTTTCGCTTCCGCATGATATGTATTTTGATATTCATTTCTGTAACTGTGAGCACTATCTACTGATCCAGGGAATAGTGCAGCTAATCATAGAGGAATCCGGATGGTATAATCTGGGCTCCTACAGCTATAAAGGACATCCTAAAATACATGAGAAGGACTAGATATATGTTCCTTTTTTTATGGAGGTGAGGAAGAGCTAGTCATATATGGTTACACTAATGCTAGCTTTCAAACCGATAAAGAAAATTTTCAATCATATTCTGGGTTTGTATTTTGTCTTAATGGAGGTGTAATGTGCTAGATAAGTTTCAAGCAATAGACAGTTGCTAATTCTACAACGAAGGCTGAGTATATTGCGGCTTCTCAAGCTGCAAAGGAGGTTGGTTGGATAAAAAAAAGCTCATCTCTAAGCTAGGTGTGGTCTCTAGTACTTCTAGTCCAATGGATCTCTATTATTATAATAGTGGAGCCATTGCGCAAGCCAAGAAGCCTAGATTGCATCAAAATTCCAAACACATACTTCAATTTTTTTCACCTTATTCGTGAGATTGTTCGTAGAGGTGATATAAAGATATGCAAAGTGGACATGGATTTAAATATTGTTGATCCCACATCCAAAGCATGAGGTGCACACAAGAGCTATGGGTATTAGATACTTGTATGATTGACTCTAATGCAAGTGGAAGATTGTTAGTGATATGCCCTAGAGGTAATTATAGAGATAATTGTATTGCTTCTATGTTTACGATCTTCTAAATAAATGTTATTATGTTCCTTTAATGGAGTATCATTTATAAAGGTTAGTGTTGGACCGAAATGGCGACAGAGGGGGGTGAATGTCGACTACTAAAAATTCGTCCCCCTCAAGTACCTACGACAAAATCTTCTTCTATAGCTACGAAGCAAAGCTATGAAGAGACATCCTCAAGCTCTCTGGAAATCTGGAGAAATCAACCAAGGGAAAAGAACAGAGAGAAAGCACCCAAGAAAAGACCTGCAACAAAACCCTAGGGCTAGTCTGACCGCTGGGTAAAAGCCGGTCTGACCGCTGGGTAAACTCCGGTCTGACCGGTTAGCACTGAAAATTCAGATAGGGCACAGAGCAGACTGCAAATTGCTAAAACCCGAGAATACAACAGATCTTCAGGAAACCAAAGGAAACAAGGGAATGCTCCCAAACTTTTTGCCCCAGAGCAATACT
This sequence comes from Dendrocalamus latiflorus, assembly GCA_017311315.1. Classification (NCBI taxonomy): domain Eukaryota; kingdom Viridiplantae; phylum Streptophyta; class Magnoliopsida; order Poales; family Poaceae; genus Dendrocalamus; species Dendrocalamus latiflorus. The sequence goes on along the minus strand of CM029626.1, from coordinate 22,484,059 downwards.
ACAACAAGCTAAATAGCAAGGGACTTTGAGAAACAAGGAAATCCCTCCAAACATCAAGAATTTCAGAATTTGGACAAAAACCTGAAAAGTACAGAGAGTTGCCCAAAAACTCATATTCTCATTTCATCTTTGATTATTTGGCTATGAAACTTTGAGGATATGTTAGCAATAGCCTCTGGACCTCTCATGCCAAGTTTCATGCCATCTCGTGAAGAGAATCGAAAATAACACCAAACCCTAGAAATTCAGAAATGGGCTAAATCCTGAAAACTTACAGAGACTCCACCAAAAATCAAATTACTCCTCAATCGTTGATCCTCTGGCCATGAAATTTTGAGGGAAGCTAATTGATAGCCTCAGGACTCTAGAACCCAAGTTTCAAGCCATCACACGAAGAGATTAAAGAACAGCACTAAAACCCTAAAAATGCAAATGAAGAACAGAGGAAGTCCAAGAGCAAAAACTGAAATCAAAAATGGGTTTTTGAGATTTTAACTGATCAGATGATCTTGAGGCATCATCCCAACATAGAACAACCCATTTTGGACCTTCCCAACAAGAAACGACTCAAGAACAAGAAATCAAGCTAAGAGAGCATCGTAGAGTAAAAACAACAGAGAGACTGGGAACTCAAACAAACTCAAATGAAATCATCTTGGATTGATAATGAGGAAGAGAGATACATGATTGCATAGAGTATCAACTCATACCATCCCTACAACCCCATACATGCTTGAAAGATCAAGAACCCATCTCCTATCTCTCAAGAACACACACAGAGAAAAGCATCGAAGGGGACACAGCCCTCTGCCTCCTCCACCCACTCTCACCAACTAAAGCCTAAAGCCAAAACAAACTTCTAAAGCTCATTTTGACTAAAGCAAACCCTAGAAACTCTTGGAGTGCATGAGTGGGCATGCAGCCACCAACATCTATTTATAGCCCTTGGCTAACGGGTCTCCAACCCGTTACGCACGCTAAACCCGAACCGAGCCTGCTCCCGCTTTTGCAGCCTCGCGAAATTACCATTTCGCCCCTCCGGCACCTTCCGGGAAGCTTCCGCGCTCCTTGTCGTCCAAGCCTTGCAACCACATCGAATCTCCGCCGTCTTCGACACATCCGACCGTTCTGACCTCGACACCGCCCGTGTCTTGTCCGGTCACCTCGTGTCTCGCCACGACTCCGCCTCGACGTCCTGCAGCCAACACAGACAAGAAACACATCAAATAGCACCGCTCGATACATGAAAGCATAAATGCATTAATGAAATAGCCCAAACCTGACAAGTCGACATAATATGCAATCTAAACCCTTTGACCAGGTTTGACCAAGTCCGACCGAGTCCATTGCACCACGCAACGACATGGTCCGAACCAATCAAACTCGACTTCCCTAAACCGATGTCAATTACTCATCACACACATGGGATGACCTCCACATGGTCTCTCAGTTAGCAAGTATATGACTTGTTCATGAAGCTCTTTATTTGTTGTATGATATCATTCTAAAAGATCTCTGGTCAGGACACTAGTGGCTTATAGACTAGCACATGCATTGATTTATGTCCACGTTTCGTCGGTCATAGAGATAGGGATATCAAATCAACAATGGGGACACATGTTAGAGAACATAGTGTTAGATTGACCCATCATAAGACACTGTTGAGATTGTTATGTTTTATATGTCATCAGTTGGTCTCAAGCAATGATGATGTATAATTTTTGCACCTGAGATCAGCATAGTTTCCCACATATGTAATAGTACATTTAGAGGTTACTAAACACTACTCCGTAACTGGGTAAGTATAAAGGTATCTCTTGGGTATGCTATGAAACATGCTGAGAAATATGATTGGTCAGAAATGGGATTTGCCCCTCCTACATAGCATGAGAGATATCTCTGAGCCTCTCGATGTGGTCAAATAAAAAAGCTCATGGTCATGACACGAGTGGTCAAAGTTGATCACATGAAGTTATCTATCACTAGATTGGGAAAAGATTAAATAGTTCATAAATTATATATTTCTCACTTGTAGTTCAATCAGGTATCATGAGGCAAAAGGAGCATACTCAAACAGGTTATTAAGTTTGACTAGATATGAATTAGTAGTATGGGTATATTAACTGGTCATGAGCTGGTCAGATATATCACAAACTGGTATGTGAACTGGTCATATGGGGATACGGACTAGTCGTAACTAGATACGCGCTGGTCATAAGGAGTTACAAATTTATCATGAGTGACTAAGACCTGGTTGTAGATCATATTTTATAACGTTCATTCAGCTTGATCTTTATGTATATTTAGGAGTCGATATGTCCTATTAGGGACTGCTACGGACTAGTGATCGCAAATGTGTTTCAGGGTTACAACCAAGTATACATGAACCTACAGGGTCACAAACATAACGGGTTGGAATAGTAAGGGTCCAGATGATTGACTCCGAATGGGATATGATCTCTTCTCGTGTTGAATAAGGATTCAGTCAGAGACTCTATATAAAGGGGAGCATTGGGCTTTAGGTTCATGATAGATAGCACACACCCAAAAATCCCAAGCAGCCTCCTTCCGAAGGCCACCCTGTTGTGTGTGTTGGTGAAAGCACACCAGCGCACTACTTTCATTCTTGGACATGTGGACTTCGGTAGAGGCGCTGCTGTGACTGTGGTGCTAATCAGGACAATCCATTGAGAAGATGCAATTGGCTCATGGAGATCGATTACCGCTTGATGACAATTGCCTTCCGAAGACGCTGATCAGGAAGTTAGATGATTGACTACTTCACTACATCGACACATGCTACGCTGAACTGGGCTGCTTCAACTCTTCTTTCGCTGCACTGTACATCTAGTGGCTATAATCTATGATCTCTTACTTGCATAGCTTTCTAGTTTACACGGTAGAAATTTTAATTTGCACTAGTGTAGCATTACACAACCAAAGCTTCTGCAAGTGTTGCACTACTTGGAGAAACCAGAAGCTAATTTGAACACCTCAGTTTTCAAAAGCGGCTTTTCCAAGCCGCTTCTAAAAGCGGCTTCTCCAAGACAATTTCAAATGTGGCTTCTTTAAGCCGTTTCCAAAAAGCCACGAGCCAGCCTCTGTTGCCTCCTCTGTGTTTGTGTCTTTCAAAAGCAATTTTCCAAATTTTATGCTAAAAGATACTTTTCCAGCTGTTACTATTCTATTCCAGCCGAAAGCTCCAGCCATTAAAATACCCCCTAAGTCAATGCATAATTCAGTTTGTCGTGCATATGCCTTGTTTTTTAAGATGAACATATGCCTTATTAAAACTTGTAGTAGGCATCAACTAAGTCAAAATTAAGCTATTCGGGCCATAATAGATCGTTTAGTAGTAACTACCACATAATGTTCATGAATCATTAATTATATTTATTTTCATGGATCACTGATATTAATTATAGTGTAAACTATGTAAAGAATACGATATATTTAAAAGTTTCTGAAAACAACAATAAGCACCATCATTCACTCAAGAAGTGGGTTGCTTATTATTTTATCGAACTGGGGCAGGAGAGCTGCCTCCCTAAAATTAACACACCCCGCAGCTCAATTAGTAGATTATAGCTAATTAAATTTCAGATAGCTGCTCGGACCCTACTCATTTTTATTTCATTTTCGAATTAATTTAATTTTGTAAATTGTTTTGAATTTTTAAATAGTTTCAAATGACATGAAATTTTTTGAAAAATCTCCAAACTACTTTGGGATATACTGATGCTAGCTAAAATATTTCCATGCCCTTTTGCAAAAAAAATTGAATATATCTGATTTGAACTTGTACTCAGCCCTCATGAACAAGCATGGACGCTGAGTTGAAGAATTTTTTATTTTTTAATCCTTTTTATTAATAATTTAAAATTAATCCCTCGGCAATATTATTTTCAATTCTAGCCCCTTTGGCCACGCCACCTCCTGTGATGTCACCAAAACATTCTGTCACGCCACGGGTGGTGGCATGGCCAAAGCTGCCACGCAAGCCCTAGACCGCGCGTTGTACCAACGTGGATGGCTTGCGTGACCTCTGTCATGCCGTACGTAAATGGCATGACAATCTTGTATTGTCATGCCACGAGACTTAGCATGACAAGGGTGACTTGAGTGCGACCGCCGCTCTAGTTCCCACTTTCTTTGCATTTTCTTCGTCTGCCCCACCGGTCACCTGCATCGCTGGCCCCCACATTCATCGTTGGCCTCCTGCCCCGGCGCCCCCTCCATCACTGCCTCCTACCTCCAGCCCCGTCGTCCGCCTCTTGCCTTGCTGATCACGTCTAGCCTCGCCACTCGCCTCTAGCCCAAGCGCCACCTCCTACCCCACCCCCCTCCAGCCCCGCCGCTCGCCTCCTTGCCCAGGGCCTGTCTTCATCACCGCAGCCCGCCTCCAACCTCACCGCCCGCCTCCTGCCCCAGCACCTACCTCCAGCCCCGGCGCCCGCCTCCATCGCCACCCTCACCACCAATAGCCTTCAGCCCTGCCGCCTCCACCTCCAGCCCCGCGCCCGCCGACAGCCTCCAGCCCCGCGCCCGCCGACAGCCTCCAGCCCTACTGCTCACGCCCCTAGCCCCACCGCTCGCTGCCTCTAGCCCTGCCGCTGCCACCATTCCCTCCTTCGGTGACTGACTGTAGTCCCAGCGGCCCCGCCGCCCGTCTCGAGTCCCGACGGCCTTCTTCGTGCGCATAGGGGCCTCCTGCTACACTGGCCTCCTCCCTGCTTGCATATTTGGACCGGTGGAGGTAATAATCAATGACCATGTCGTCACCATCTCACTCTAGTGCAATATTTCCGATTTGGTACTGAGAACTGTTTCATTCTGTATTGATGTGCAACTGTAATTCCCAATTTAGCATTGGTACAAATGGATGTAGAATGGTATTGAATTTGGTTTAATATTGTAGGGGGTATTCAAATTATTTTGTGCGCATAACAATGTCCATATAAATACTTGTACATATGTGGTGCTATATTCATGTTAACACTGATACCATTGGTTTTGACCTTGGTAGGATGGATGGAAGTAGAGGTGGAGTAATTTATTGTCGGGACTCAAATATATAAATTCAGACCCTCTATGTATTCTGAACTAGTCCCAAGATCAGTAGCTAATTCACACAGTATCAATATTGATGAAATCATATCCACACAACAAAACAGCTAAGAATAGACCAACATTTATTAAATAGTAACAATGGACCTTATGGTCAAGGTTTTACAATTATTGCCACACAGGGCTTAACGAAAGAAAAATAAACTTGTAGTAGAAGAAAATCTCATGGTAGCCATCTGATATGCCCACATGCAATCAAGTGGAGAGTACACCCTAGTTCGCATAGTCCTCGAAGTACTCCTCGTAGAAGTCGGTGTTCCCTGGGTCTTCTTTGATGACTGATCAACAAATGGCGTAAAGTCGTGAGTACATAAAGTACTCAGCAAGTCGTAAGAAATGTATGCAAATAGTATTCATGCAAGGTTTGACCAGGAGTAGCTTTATGGCCATTTTGCAGAAAGCAGTATTGACAGTAAATACAGTATATAGATCAAAAAGCACATTTTAAAAAGACTACATACATAAGTAAACAAGTACTTTGAAACAACTAGTGAACTACCCGTTCACATCCCAACCATTCCACCAACCATAGATTTTAGATAAAATTTATCTCCCATGTGAAATCACTAGGCATTGTTCACATCCGAGGACATGGCTATTCGAATAGTTTTTAACACTCTACAGAGGTTGTACTGCTTTAGCTATAAGACATGATCATCTCATATTGCCACGCGATTAACACACTTCCTTAGGTGTGTGGCGGAGAGATCAAGACAATGCCTTTACAAAGCTCTGTTTTGACCCAGTTCTACTCACTTAGGTTTCACCTCCATCCGACCCCCTCTTGCGCCTAATGTGAATGTCCAACCAAAACACACTTCAACCCAAACAGAGTTAAATCAAAACATTAGTAATTAATCAGCTAGGTCCATTACATACTGGACATGTGATTGTACCAAAGGGCCCAGATCAATTAGACACAAGATTTAAGTCCTTAGTGACTACTCAGCCGAAACAACCACGTCCAAAATGTGCTACTCGCACCCCCCTTTACTGCACGACCATTCGCCTGAGCACGAAATCAATTTTTCTTTAACCAAGCTCAATGGCATCCCCTACCATGGCACAAAAAATTTAAATAACAATGGTTAAGTCAAATTTTTATGATAAACATGGTGAAGAAAGCCATCGCACCATGTCATTCACAATTATTCAAGGTGGCATACTATCAAGCAGGTATTTAACTAGTCCCAGAAACATTTAATATAAAACTAGCAATGCATCTTAATTTAAAATAATATAACTTTATAAAATAGGTTCAATATGGTCAAAGGTCTACGACTTACCTTCATTGAAGTTGGACTTCAAAGCTTCATGTTGATCCAAACTGGCGTCGACGATGTTGGATTCTACACGCGCAAAACAAGAAGAATAAACAAAGAATAAATAAATTCAAATACAACCACAAAAAATGTAAAATATATATACTGGAAGGAAGTTTATGATTTTAGATGAATTTAGAAATTTGAACGAGCGCAAATGGAGCTAATATGAAGGACTACAAGCTTCTGGAAGTTTAAATCTAAAGAAAAAGGGAAAATGAGATTTTTCGGACGGCTCTAGAATAGATCAGAGCAGTCCAATCGGCACTAGGAGACATTTGGACTAGTTTGAAAGCTATATAGTGGTCGATAGGCTTTGGATGGTCGAATAGCCGTGACCGAATGGCTAAACGTAGTCAAAATTTTTGATGTGGTTGGTGGTCAAAACGTGGTTGAAAGTAGTGATCGAAATGTTGGAGGGGGTCAAATGACTGTCATGGTCGAGTAGGGTAGTGGTCAAACAAGGGTGTGGTCAAAAGTAGAGGTGGTCGAAGTCATAGAATTAATGTAGCATCATGGCCGTAGATACACTGCATCAGTCATAGTCGTAGCGGCCATGGTCAAATGCGGTTGTGGTTGGAAGTCACTGTGGTCAAGAATGGCTATGGTCAATAACGACACTGGTCAGAGTGACTATGGTCATGAGTGACCATGGTTGGGGTGGTCGGAAGTTATAATGTGGTTGGAGAGGTGGAACTCCATAGAGTGGTTGAAAGCAGCGATCGATAGCAATGGTCAAACAGTTGTTGAAAGGATCAGAGGGTCCAGAGAGGTCAGAGGGATTGTAGGGTTCTGAGAGGTCAGAGTCGAAGGCTACCATAATCGAAGAAGACATTAGTAGTCGAGAGATGCAGAGAGAAGAGTTGAGTACCTCAGTGTGGACTGCGAGGAGATCGGGGGATGGTCAAAACGAAGAAGAAGCAGCAGAGGCAGCTCGGTCATTGACGGCGAAGAGGTTCTAGCGGCGAAATGGATTGGCGAAGGGGCAACGGACGATCGTGTAGGCTCGGTGTAGGCAAAGGAGGTGGCGGTGGATCTCAAAGAATCCTGGGCTCACCAAAAATGCTTGCTAAAGCTCGATTTAAGGCCAACGAAGGAAATACTTGGTGCAAATAGTTTCAGGTGCACGAAACCAAAAATTGAGGGGCAGAAGAGTGTGTGAATATGAGATGCTTATAAAGGTATTTACAGGCTTGGGAAAAAATGGCCGAGAGGCGGCTCACCAGATTTATGGCCAACACAGAGGCGCACAGTCGTGGCTGATGAAAAGGTTTAAAGCGGAGAAAACCGTTGAAGGAAGTGGGGAATGAAGAGGGGTCTGCAATTGGCAGCATTTGCTTTAGGAAGTAACGGTCAACCATGAAGGGCTCAGAGGCATCAATGGCGGACGGCAGAGGAAGAAGAAAGGAGAGGATGGTGATGATGGTTGGCTCTGAAGTTTTTGATATTTTCTTCCAATACTACAAATAATCCAAGTAAAATACAATAAAATCCCAAAATTTTAACTAATTAATTTGAAATTAAATATTAAAGGGAAACAATTTTTTTGGGATGTTACAAACCTACCCCCTTAAAGGGAATCTTGACCCCGAGATTCGAGTTGGCTAGAGAATAGGTGTGAAAACTCAGCCTTTATGTCCTCTTCATACTCCCAAGTGGCTTCCTCTACAGTGTGATTGCTCCAATGAACTTTGCAAAAATGGATGCGCTCTGCTACTTCTAGAATCTTGGTAGGCTACTCCTTGTAAGTGAGATCTTCCTACAAATCAATGGCTTCCAACAGCATTTGCTCCTTTGGCACTCGTAGACTCTTTTTCAATTGAGACACATGGAAGACATCATGAGCATATGCCAACTGAGGTGGGAGATCCAATCGATAGGTAACTTCTCCTCTTCCGACTATAACTAGAAAAGGTCTAATGTATCTTGGTGCAAGTTTCCTGCTTACTCTGAAATGACGTATTCCCTTGAGAGGTGAAACCTTCAGATACACATGATCTCTAGGTGTGAAAGCTAAGTCTCAGTGACGATTATCAGCATAACTTTTCTGCCTAGTATGTGCTGTCTTCAGCTTTTGCTGAATTGACCTAACTTGACCTTCGGCTTCCTTCAAAACATTTGGCCCAAATATTTGTCCTTCCCCTATTTCGGTCCAATACAAGGGTGTTCTATATTTTCTTCCATAAATAGCTCCAAACAAGGACATCTACAAACTTGATTGATAATTGTTGATATAAGAAAACTCTGTATAAGGCAAACTTTGATCCAAACTATTCTTGTTTGCTAAAGTGCAGGCTCTCAACACATCTTCTAGGATTTGATTTACTCTTTCTGTTTGTCCATCTGTCTGCGGATGATAAGCTGTACAAAAATTCAGATTAGTACCCAAAATACTATGCAATTTCTACCAGAATCTTGAGGTGAACTGGGATCCTCGATCCAACACTATCTTCTTTGGTACCCCATGTAGACATACTATCTTTGCCATATACAATTTTGCAAGCATGTCTCCTAAATAGGTTGTCTTGACTGGGATGAAGTATGCAACTCTTGTTAGACGATCTACAATGACCCAAATAGGATCATATCCTAATCTTATTCTCGTCAGACCAGTTTTGAAGTCCATTCCAACTTCTTCCCATTTCCACTCAGAAACCTCTAAAGGTTGAAGCAATCCAATAGGTGGGAAATGTTGAACTACCAAATAACTTCTACAATTGGAAAATGGCAACCAGCAGAATAGGCATTCCCCATTGGAAATTAGCAGTGATGTATAGAATGATGAAAAAAAATAACAGATGCCACTACATAACTTTTACAAGCAATATTTATGAGAAGAACCAGTATGAGGTAGGAATTGTTGTGGCTACAGACCAAACAGAGAGTGAGAGTATGGTAGTGGAGAGTTAGGTGAGTAATGGCTTAGGGTTTTTTCCCATGGCCTGTGTTGTATATATATGTCCATATGAGGAGTACTTTTACCTTTATACCCTTACATCTGAGTGTTCCCCTTAGGGGTACTTATGTCATTACACATGTCCCATTTTGGGCCTTACATTCCTCTAACAGGCCTACTGGGCTTAGGTGGGGGCCACCCCTACAACAGGAGCCTCTCATGGTGAAGGGCTTCACGGGTCGAAGCCATGCTGCCTAGCCCTTTGGCCCCCTCCGTTCCTGTGGCCTATGAGCTTTTACAACGTCCGTCAAAGCCTTGCTGCTTAGTGTAGTGTTTGTCCTGTCGCGAAGGTATAGCGTCGGGTGGCTTGGCGAGGCCTTCATCGCCCCCACGGTCCTACTGTAGTGGGATCGAGGTTGCCGTTCAAGGCGAAGGTCGAGGTCGGGGTCGACGTAGAGACCGAGGTGTCCGACGTTGGCGTAGGGGTTGGAAGCGAAGTCGCCTCCGATTTTGCAGGGTTTGCGGTTGCCCTGGCCAAATCAGAGGTGTTGGCGGAGCCGGATGCCGAGTGTCCCTGACGCTGAGCAACCGCCGGCCTGGCTGACGCGGTACGAGACTTAGGCGTCGTGGCCATACCATGTTGCGACGTTCCTTCTTCTGGCCGTCCACGTGGCGAGATGTGCTTGACGCGATGCAGGTCTTGAAGCGTCGCGGTCGTACGATGCTGCGACGCTTCTCCGCCGGTTGGACTTTCCTTCCGCCGGTTGGACTCCTGCCGGTTGGGCTTTCGCCGATTGGGCTTCCCTGCTGATGGGGTATATATGTCGCGCTGGTGCGGCATTGTACCTGCATTGTGCGCTCGAATAGGTGCTGCGTTGTGCGGCTTAGGGGATGTTGATGTACTGATGGAGGCCTATTTTTCTTGGGAGCTCGGTTAGCGTCTGTTACCGGCAACTGTTCGCACTTGTTGCTTTCGTGCTGCGTTTCTGCATATGGCGACAAAGTTTGCCCTGTTCTCATAGATAGGCCCACCTTCAGTCGGGTTTTTTGATTGGACCCCTCAACATTACTGTTGTGGTTACAGACCAAACAGAGAGAGAGTATGGTAGTGGAGAGTTAGGTAAGTAATGGCGTCTGGGTTCTCCCCATGGCATGTGTTATATATATACATCCATATGGGGAGTGCTTTTACAATTATACCCTTACATCTGAGTACTCCCCTCAGGGGTATTCATGTAATTATACATGTCCCATTTTGGGCCTTACATTCCTCTGACAGGCCTGCTGGGCTTAGGTGGGGGCCACCCCTACAACAGGAGCCTCTCATGGTGAAGGGCTTCACGAGCCGAAGCCATGTTGCCAGGCCCTTTGGCCCCCTCCGTCCCTGCGGCCTGTGAGCTTTTTCAACGTTCGTCGAAGTGTAGTGTTCGCCTTGTCGCGAAGGTATGGCGCTGGGCGGCTTGGTGAAGTCTTCGTCATCCACAGTCCTGCCGTGGCGGGGTCGGGGTTGCCGTCTGGGGCGAAGGTCGAAGTCGAGGTTGGCATCGCGACCGAGGGCCGACGTCGACGTAGAAGGCGGATTGGAGGTCGAAGTCACCTCCGATTTGGCGGGGTCGGTGGTTGCCCGGGCCGGATTGGAGGTGTTGGCGGAGTCAGATGCGTCAGCATAGGTAGGCGGGGCGGGCCCCTAAATCGTCGCACGCGCGTCAAGTAACAGCGGACTCCGGCGTCGAGTGCCCTTGACGATAAGCGACTGCCAGCCTGCCTAGCGAGGCTTGGTTGACGCGGCGCGAGACTTGAGGGGTCGTGGCCATACCACGTTGCGACATTCCTTCTTCTAGCCATCCACGTGGTGAAACATGCTTGGCGCGGCGCGGGTCTTGAAGCATCGTGGTGGTACGATGCTGCGACGCTCCTCCGCCCGTTGGACTCCTGCCGGTTGGACTTCTGTCGGTTGGCTCCCCCACTGATGGGGTATATATATGGTGCTGATGCGGCATTGTACCTGCATTGTGCACTCGGATAGATGCTGCTCCCCTAAAAGGGGCCTCTTCAGTGCATCCACATTCCATAGTGGCATTACGCGGCTTGGGGGATGTTGATGCACTGATGGAGGCCTGTTTGTCTTGGGAGCTTGGTTAGCGTCTGTTATCTTTGACTGGTCGCACTTCCTGCCTTCGTGCTGCGTCTCTGCATATAACGGCAAGGTTTGCCCTGTTCTCCTAGACAGGCCCACCTTCAGTCGGGGTTTCTGATCGAGCCCATCCGCATTATTTTGAAAGAATGTTGATGCACCGAAGGTGGCCAGTTTATGAGAACAAGCCAAAACTTGGCGTGACGTGACCCCCGCCTGTACCATCTGTGGGGGATGCTGACGGACGAGTCCCTTCGCGCAAGTCCGCTTCTCGAAGCCGAAGTCGAGGTTGAAACTGTGGCCGCGTTGGTGGGGTATGCTCCGCCGTGAGTTCGTTGGGCGGCGGAGCCGAAGTTGGAACGGGGGTCGTCGTGACGCCAACGATGTTCCCCGAGCGCGAGGTGAATGCGACCCCATGGTAGTGCACATTAATGGCTCCGAGAATCACGCTGACCCCTGGGTTGGCACGAGCAGGCTGCTGTAGTCATACGTGCTTGTCCATTCGAGGTGCACACGCGGCGGGCCATGATTGGCGCGTCACAGGCTGTCAGTGGTCACACGACCGTGACCGTTTGCCCCTTCCCTAGAGGGGCAAGGTACGTGGCGGGGCGCTGTAGGCGCGCCGCGCGCTGGCTGCTCACCTTCCCACGCGCGTCGCCGGCTGCTAGCGGTTGTGCTTTTTGCCGACCTTCGGTTGCCTTTGTCACGCAGATTTGCGGTTGTCCCCCGTACAGGATGGCGAAGTCCTCCTTGCTCTACGGTAGAGGCGGAGCTGGAGCCGCGGCCTGGACTGGAGATACCTCGCACCCCAAAATCTAGTCCGGCGCCTTCGCAATGATGTCCCTTCAGACAGGTGCGGCCAAAGTTGGGGGGCGAAGACCCCGTTTGGACTATTGCGGTTGAAGGGTCCGAAGAACCATGCCGACGCGTGCCGAAAGCTATGTCGGGTCGTGCAACCTGCATTTATTTCCTGCGTTGACCGACACGCGGTGGCACGGGAGTGGCGCGTCGTGCGGTGACAGGACTCTGTACGACCATGGTCATATGTGGGCTACGTGTGCCCTTGCGACGCTTCGGCTTCGCACGTGGGGAGGTGAGCGGTTGTCGTTCTCCGCTTGCGCTTACCGATGGTGGGAGGCGAGGGGTCTTTAAATACCCCCCGTGGTACTACGCCTGCGCCTCCATACGCTTTCATGAACGCCGGTGCCGTCGGCCGCCACACTCACGTCGCCATCCATGCTTGCAGCTACCGATGCCGAAGCCCGGGTACGGACGCGATGCTTCGCCGCGTCCGCCTTCCTTTTTGCCGCCGTCGACGAAACTTTCTTTGGTGCCATCCTCCTCCAGGTTTTGCGGCTTGCTCCTATCCTCCCCACGGACGGCGCCAACTGTTGTGGTTACAGACCAAACAGAGAGAGAGAGTATGGTAGTGGAGAGTTAGGTGAGTAATGGCTTAGGGTTTTTTTCCATGGCCTGTGTTGTATATATATATCCATATGAGGAGTACTTTTACCATTATATCCTTACATCTGAGTGTTCCCCTTAGGGATACTTATGTCATTACACATGTCCCATTTTGGGCCTTACATTCCTCTAACAGGCCTGCTGGGCTTAGGTGGGGGCCACCCCTACAACTTGAATAAATAAAAATGATAGGCTTACATGCTCATATAAACAATTTGGTAGATAAAAAGTAGAAAGCAAGATAGCAAAAATGAAGGGGACATACAATTGCATGTTGTACTCGATCACTAAAACCTTTCCTCTTGCTGTTATGGTATTCCTTGAAAAAGTCCAACGTGTTGGGTTCATGATCTTTGTATCTTTCCCTCTGTATTGTTGTTGGAAGAAATTGAAACAGTTAGCTTGGCAAATTAAATGCAATACTCACTATCCATACAGAAAAGTATGTATTTGAATTTCATATGTTGGATTGGCTGAAGCACAGGAAAAGCTTTCGTTGACATAAGTATAGAAGCATTAATATGGATAGAAGCGCAGAAGCATAGTATTTGCATAGAAGCATAAAAAAAGAGTTTATTCAGATATTGTAGACATAAAAATGATGCAGAGAGACATGGAAATATATAGCAATTTGTGAAGCAAATTCTGCCTTTCTGAAGCATTGAAATGAAAGGCAGCTTGTACCATGTGCTTAACCATTGCATAACAGCATGCAAATGACAAGCAAATTCTGAACCATATAATATAAATAAGCCAATAGACATACAATAGCATCCATTCCCTAAAGCATATATACAAGTCCACCTTAGAAACATTTATGAATAGGCATGCATGTTTTCACAAAAGAGCAAGCTAGGAAGCACATATCTTAAAACATGGTAAGGAGTTCTTGACGAATAATTAATAATAAGTTGAAGATAGAAACTTACTATGGAGTAGTAGTGTGCAATGTAGCTATGAGATCCCATCGTCTGATGGCACTTGACTCTAGCACGGTTCTGCTTGTTCTTTAGATAGGTTTCCTTCTGTAATACCCCAAAAGTGATTCGAGAGTTAATTGATTAATTGGAGTGAGGGACCTTATAGAAAAGAATTAAACAATGATTTTTAGATGAGGATTTCTGAAAAATCCTGGCAACCTGGGCCTGGGCCTTGGCCCAAGTGGAGGCCGGCCAAAAAGGGGGGAGGCACCCCTCCCCCCAAACCCTAGCCGCCACCCTATTCCTCCCTCCTCTCTTCCCCTGGCCGCACCCCTCCCTTGCGCGCCCCTCCAGCAGCTCCTCCCCCTTTCCCTCCCCCATTGAAGCCCTTCTACCGGTGGGAAAAATCTTCCTTTGGCTGCCGGTCGAACGGAGAAGGGAGATCAATCGCAGCGAGGCGATTGGATCCAGAGGAAGGGAAGAGGAAGGGAAAAAGGGGGAAAGGAGAAGAGGAGGAGTCCGTAGGGCGTTCATCGTAATCTGCATCGGTTCGTCAAGGGTAATCCCCGTTGTTCCCCAATTAGATGCGTTTTTTACTAGTTGTTGCAAGGTCGGTATTCTGGACTCCTAGGACAGATTTCGTTGGATGGCTGTTTTCGGGTAGTTTCGTTGGGATTCAGATCTGGACTTCTCCTAGAGAGTTGTAGAGGACGTCGTTATCTTTCCATCAAGTGATAGAACGCGTCGATCCAACCTTTGTATCAGACGTTATGATTTTTCTTGTAAGACTGTTCTGCAGATCGGAAGATTTCTGTCAGATTTTGGTAGATTGGATTGGGCGATTAGAAAACGGGGGAATCAGAGGATCTCCATATTATCAAAGTTGTAGATAATTGTCTTATATTTCCAGTAAGGTCAAGAAATCATGATTCTAACTCTCAGACTGGACGTTATGGCATTTTTAGTGCTCTGTCCAGAGAACCCGACGTGAAATTGATGTTTTAAGAAATTGGATGGTGCGGGTAGAAGATGGCCGAATCAGGGAGGCTCACCAACTAGGTTTAGTTACATAATTTAATTATATTTCTAGAAAGTCTAAGAACACCCTGTTCGAACTCCTGTACCAATAGGTATGAATTTTTGAAGTTGACTGTCCACAGAGGGGGCGGGATGACCTGTAGGATTTGGGAATTGGAACCAAGTTAGACGAATTTACTAGTTTGTGATTGTTTTTATTTGGGAAAAGGTCCGCTACTGTTATCTTAGCAAATATTATAATTATTATTCAGGTGGAGGACGGATCCCAGAGGCGGCACCTTCTGCACGTCCGCCGTTTTCTCGCGGTTAAGGCAAGTATAATGATGGTTTAAAAATTGATAGTGTGGAATGTCGATGTTTGATCTATAATATAAATATATATGCTCATGGTTTTGGTAAGGATGTATTGGTGCTGTTTATGGGTGATTGCAATTTACAGTGTTCACGAGTATTTCTGGTGCATGGATAATGTGAATGCAAGATTTATTTTATTGAGACATTCACGCATATGCATCATATTGATCTATTGAAGTCTTGGTCACGACATGACTAAGCGCCGAGGTCCCCGTCATGTTGATGACATTGATGCGGATCCACCTAGCAAGCTAGTTGAACCCCGTTGCTTTGGCACTGATCTTTCACGATACGCCTTGTTGGTTGCCCTCTCCAAGATAAGCCTTCTCCCACGCACACCGCAGCACGTGAACGAAGGGTAGAGAAATCGAAGTTTTAGCGAGTAGAATCCAACACCACAATTGGATTCAACACACCAAGAGTAATTCCTCGATGGAAATCTCAAGAACACGCTAACAATGGCCACCAAACTATGGTGATTTTCTGGTTTCTATTTCTCAAATCATAACCTAAGTTACAATGGGGCTAAGGCCCTGTCCTTATATTGGTGCACAATGCACGGCCTTGATTACAACTCATGCACTACTTGTCCTAAGGCCGAAACAAACTCCAATACGAACTAAAAAGGAAATACCTAAACTGCTACCTCTGGTTTCTCTCTCAATTTGCGACTTGACCGTGAGGATTCCGTAGCTGGCACCTCATATATTATGTGGGGTTTCAAAATATCTTTCCAACGAGTCCAAGAACGCCCAAATCGGACTCCGTTTGTGAAAGTTATGGACGTTTTAGTATCGGTCTTGCCAGCTGTCCCAATCCGAGTCCGAATCGGTTTCAAATCTTTATATGTTTTGTTTTCTTGTTCAAGGGGCTTCCAAATCCGTTTGGAACCTGAAAAGGAGTCCTTCTCAACCTTTAGAAAGCCATGGTGTGGTCGGATTTTATTCTTACTTGCATTGCAATACTCAAACTCTTTATATTTGGTAAGTCTCGCGCGTCTCTCCGGACAGCTCGTGCAGCATCCAATGAAATTGCCATAACTTTGTGTAGGAATCTCCAAATCAAATGCTGTTTGATTCGTTGGAAAATAGACTTCATTAGCTTTCCAAATATGTCTCTTGTGCACATTAGAAATCTCAGAATTGGTATTCAAAGCTTCTTGAACATTATGCACAAAACTGCAAGCACTAATCAAAGTTGTAGTGCTATTTGGTGCCACATCATCCTCCCCTCCTTGAAGCAAAGCCGTCCTCGGCTTTGGGGTAATCTTGGGAGCTTGTTTCTTCTTGGCTGTAATTTCTTCATCAACATGAATAGCACTCTCCAATTTTGGTTTCAACATATGCTTCTTTCCCCCATGTACAAAAGTGTATGTGTTGAACCGGCCCTCATGCGTAGCATTGCGATCATATTGCCATGGTCTTCCCAACAATAACCCACATGCATCCATTGGAACTATGTCGCAATCCACCTTGTCAACATAGTCACCAACAACAAACGGAACACGCACCTTGTGAGTTATCTTTAGCCTTCCGGAGTTGTGTAGCCACTCCACATGATGTGGTTGAGGATGCCTCCACATGGATAGCCCTAAAGCATACACCAAATCTTTGCTAATCACATTGGTATAACTCCCACCATCTATGATCAACTTGCATGCTTTATCTTTGATCTTGCACTCCGCTTGGAAAACACTCCACCGCTGTCCTTTTGTTTCAGTTTCTTTACTTTGCACCTTCCGGACCAAAAGATTAACACCATTCAATTCTGGATCCCAATAGACAACATCCTCCTTGGAATCATCGGATTTTTCACTTTCAGAATCACTACTAGAAGTTGTTGAAGCATAGCCATCTTTAGTGAGAAGCACTCTTCGTTGATTTGGACAATCACTCATCATATGACCTCTTTCCTTGCACTTGAAACACTCAATTTCTCTAGCATGAGCATTAGAAGGCAAACTAGAATCAGTTTTAGTTGCTTCTTTACCTCTGTTGCTTGCCTCCTTTGAAAGAACACCATTTCAACGGCTTGATGCCACCACTTTGTAGTGTGAACACACATCATCGACTTGCTGTGATGGACGCCTCCATGGGTTTGTTTGAGTGTTGGCATGCCTACCCTTGGCTTGTTTGCGCTTCAATTGTTGTTCAGCACGTTCAGCTTGATGCACCAAGTCTTGGATGTTGAAGTAATTGACCATCTCCACCTTATCTTGCACATCCTCATTCAACCCATTAAAGAAACGTGCCATAGTAGCCTCATCATGCTCCTCTGTTCCTGTACGGATTATCAACATCTCCATCTCTTTATAATATTCGTCAACACAAGAATTACCTTGGCGTAGTTGTTGTAGCCGGTTGTACAAGATCCTAGTGTAGTGTGCTGGGACAAAACGACGCCTCAAAATATTCTTCAATTGTACCCAAGTATCCGGATGAGCTCCTACGTGACACAATTGATTCCACCAAACAAGAGCATATCCGGTGAACTCAATTGTCGCCAAACGAATCTTCTTATCCTCAGTATAGTGATGGCTATCAAAAATTTGTTCGACACGCATCTCCCACTCCAAGTACTCCTCCGGTTCAGCTTTACCATTAAATGATGGGATAGAAATTTTTATCCGCCCAATTCCATCATCCACGGCAACACGCTGAGCAAACCCGACACCATCACGCATACCTCCACCATTGGCAACACCTCTGCCACGCATGTCCCTACCACGGTCAACACCACGGTAGTCCCGAGCATGGCGCGGTTGTGGAGAAAAGCCCGCTGCACCATCAAAGATCTCCTCGTGTTCATCGTCTTCATATGGTGCACGCCGTTCGGCATATTGAGGTCCCCGTTCAGCATGCTGAAATTGTGGTGGCTGGTTGCGTATCTCCTCCGTCAAAGCATCAATTCGCGCCCCCAAATCATCAATCTTGCCTTCAAGCTTCTGGTGACAACTTAAGAAGTAGTCGCATGTCGCTTCAAACCCGTGTCGCACCTCGGGCAGCAAAGATGCCGCATATTGGGGCACCTCCCCGATTGGCTCGGCATGATTATTCCACGCCTTGCCATCTTCCATCTTCATAGAACCCACCATCAAGAAAAATTTAGCAACCTCGTACCGTGATCAACCACGCTCTGATACCAAGATGATGCGGATCCACCTAGCAAGCTAGCTGAACCCCGTTGCTTTGGCCCTGATCTTTCACGATACGCCTTGTTGGATGCCCTCTTCAAGATAAGTCTTCTCCCACGCACACCGCAGCACGTGAACGAAGGGTAGAGAAACCGAAGTTTCAGCGAGTAGAATCCAACACCATAATTGGATTCAACACACCAAGAGCAATTCCTCGATGGAAATCTCAAGAACACGCCAACAATGGCCACCAAACCATGGTGATTTTCTAGTTTCTATTTCTCAAATCATAACCTAAGTTACAACGGGGCTAAGGCCCTGGCCTTATATTGGTGCACAATGCACGGCCTTGATTACAACTCAAGCACTACTTGGCCTAAGGCCGAAACAAACTCCAATACGAACTAAAAAGGAAATACCTAAACTGCTACCTCTGGTTTCTCTCTCAATTTGCGACTTGACCATGATGATTCCGTGGCTGGCATCTCATCTATTATGTGGGGCTTCAAAATATCTTTCCAACGAGTCCAAGAACGCCCAAATCGGACTCCGTTTGTGAAAGTTATGGACGTTTTAGTATCGGTCTTGCCAGCTGTCCCACTCCCAGTCCGAATCGGTTTCAAATCTTTATATGTTTTGTTTTCTTGTTCAATGAGCTTCCAAATCCGTTTGGAACCTGAAAAGGAGTCCTTCTCAACCTTTAGAAAGCCATGGTGTGGTCGGATTTTATTCTTACTTGCATTGCAATACTCGAACTCTTTATATTTGGCAAGTCTCGCGCGTCTCTCCGGACAGCTCGTGCAGCATCCAATGAAATTGTCATAACTTTGTGTAGGAAGCTCCAAATCAAGTGCCGTTTGATTCGTTGGAAAATAGAATTCATTATATATCCAAATATGTCTCTTGTGCACATTAGAAATCTCAGAATTGGTATTCAAAGCTTCTTGAACATTATGCACGGAACTGCAAGCACTAACCAAAGTTGTAGTGCTACTTGGTGCCACATCAGACATGACGGGCTAAAGGTCCCCATACTTGTGGAGTATGGGCAATTGGTCCCTGTACCAGATGGTACAGGCATGGGTGTGCATCGACGGATGCACACTTTGCATTACCGGTAAAATGCAAAAGAGAAAGAGATAAAGAGATTTTTGATCATCTTGCATAGCATGGCTTATTTATATGGTTGATGGATGAACGTGTGAAGTGATGTTCATGAATATTCTTGTTACTATCTATTATATTTGCTGAGTTGTTGGACTCACTCTTGTTGTTGTTTTTTTTTTAGGTACCGTTATGAGGTCGGTATGCATGGGGAAAAAGAAGGATTAGTCTTGTTGCACTTGCACGTTCCACTCATAATGGAAATAAAGGAAGAAAACTTAAATATAAGACGCAAGGACTATTTAAATACCATTTGATTATTACCCTTGGATTTTAATTGTAATAAGAGTTTGGAATATTTATGATGCTCATGGTCTTTCTCTAGGTATTATATCCATGAATGGTTTAGTAATCTTTAATCTATTTTCTTAGAATTGAACTTATTACTTGAGGATTGTCTATTATAATCGATACTGCTTATGAAATCTCTGATTTAGAAAGATAAACAAAGGAGGCTCTGCCGAAATTTTGTATAACGTAATTAGTTAACATTGCTTTACTTCTAGTTGGGTAGCATTCCAGGTCATTGTTTGGCTGGGGTGTTACAGTTGGTATCAGAGCGGGCTGTAGATCCGTGGTTAACGAAATATTAATTTTGACACACTAAGCACTGTAGGTTGGAATAGGGTTTGCATTGCATCTACGTTTCCGTCGGTTATCATAGTTGAATGTGTGCTTAATGTTTGACTTTGTACGTGTTATGAGATGATCTTTTGTGCCTACGATTTGATTGTATGATTGTTATGTGTGGTGATAGTTGATGTCGAGAGATAGAGATCGCGGTGTGGCCATTTGCATGGCCAGGGTATATCACTATTCATGGTAATGAAATGGTGAAGGATTTTTCCTTGAGCAACTTAGTTTCAGAGGTTAGGAATGAGTCCTTTAGAAAAGTTTCTCTCTTCCTTGAGTTGAATTTGGTCAATTCTTATCCTGTGGTGGTGGATGAATTTATCTTGGGCTCGTGGTTCATTGCAGTTGAGGGTTTGCAATTGGTTTCTACCTGTTCCTTGAAGCAATTATTGTTTTTCGGACTATTGAGACACTTATGCTACCTGTGAGCATTGTGGATTTGCATGGTTGGTCCCTTCGCGGGAGTTTTGTTTTGTTGTGAAACATGTCTCATTTGTTCGCTTGGTATTCTTGGTAATGAAAGTTTTATGTTGCAAATTCTTTAACATGTGAAAGCTTTGGCTTTATGTAATTCTTTTGGATTATTCTAAGTATTGAAGTGTAATACCTCTCTTTTCTGAAGGGAGGTGTTAAAATCCTTTTGTGATGTCTTGGGTTATGCTTAAGTCAGAAATTGTAATAAAGTAAAATTGATATGGCATGAGTATCCTTGGAAGTGAAACCGAATAAGTTGATGTTGTCTTCTTGAAGTTGTTCATGAACTGTGTTTATGAATAGGGCTATTCCTAATGGAATCAATAGAGTTACTAAGAGGCGTGGAACTTTGATGAACTGGTTGATCAATAAGAGAGACAAAATTAGTAAACTTTTGGGATGAATTGGATCAACAGGTCTCAATGGATTAATCTAACCGTTTAGGATAGTTAAATTCAGAAGGTGTTGGATTACTGTATTAGTGGATATTAGTCTTGGAGTTATCTTTGTAGATACTTAGTATTCGTATGTAATTGCTAAGTACAACTGTTGTGTAATGAAGTTTGGTGTTGCGCATCAATAAGAGAGCAATGGATGGGGTTTAAAATGTGATCTATATTTACATGATGGTGGGATTGTACGATGATATTACGCCTTTGATGGAAGAGTTTTGGTATAATCATTAAAATTGTGTAGTAGATCTCCTCTAATTTAAAGCGGTTGTCGTAGTGAGGTTGTAAGGTTTTGAAATACTTTCAGTTTGACGACGGGATGATAAAGTAGCATGGAACTATTTGATGAGATTTTGGTGGGCTTTATAATGGAAGGGTAGACGATAACGATTCTTGTTAAGAGTGTATTATTCTTAATGTTAGTAAGATTGTTGCAATCTTATTGGAAAAAACACTTTGAAATAAGTTATTGTGTTCTTTTGGAAAGGTTTATGATGCGCTGGTAGGCTATGATGATTCATGCTAAGAATATATAATGATGAGGTTAGTAAAACTGAGTATGAGATGATGAGGGTAGTGTGATTCTTTTAGAAGTAAAGGAATTTGTTCATCTTCCGTGATGTCGGTTAAATGAAATGTTTGGAGTTTTGCATTCATGATCCTATGGGAGTTCATGAATTATTGTGGTATCTGAGATTAGTTTGCTCAGAGTGACATATTGAAAGGTTCTATCGGTTCTTAAGTGATTCATGTGATTTGAGTTTAAAGGATCGTTGCTTGAAGTTGGTAAAGTGATGTTTCCATTAAAGAAAATTATGTCCTTTGTTAGATTGAAGGGTGTAGTAGAGGTATTTGCGGTTGGATTCAAGTTTTGTACCTTGCAGCTTATTGAAGCATGCTTAACCTTGTTGGTTTGCCACAAAGGAATCCCTCAAGTTTCCAAAAGCAGTGCTTTATTTATTTATTTTCGGCTGAAGTTTGATACTCTCTTCTTATGGGACTTGTGCACTCAACTGTGGTCTCGTCTTCTATTTTCCAAAATCTTGGCTATTTGACCTTTTTTCCTTGGTCTCATGTCTACGGTGAGTGGTAAACGTTTTTCTACGTGCTGAAAATTGTTTCTATTTATATCTTCTTCTGAGGAAGGATTAACCAATCCGTGTTGCAAAGCCTTTTTAGGTTGTATAATGGCAACTTGATAGCGGTGGTCAAGTAGATGATTTTGGTGAAATTGTAGGTGTCAAGTTGTTTGAGATTCATTGAGTGATAAATTGATTTCTTGGAATAATTCTCGGTGAGGATTTGATTTAAATAGAATATGGTTGCAATTAGTAGAACCTATAGTAGATTGTGGCTCAAGAATGTTTCGATCATTTTGATGGAACATTAGAATTATCAAAAGTATGAGAATCTTGATCAATCTTAATAGAGTATCGTGATTGGGCACCTTGCAAGGTTTAGTAGGAGATTATAATTGTGAAGAAGTCTAACCGTTATGGGAATCATTGGGATAGTAGGGATTGTTGACTTATTGCCATACATGACTTGGCTTCAGTGAGTAACCCTCCAGGAGTTAGAATCTTCCTAAAGATAATTAGGTTGAGAATATGTTTTCATGTGGATGTTAATGATTGAGCATGTTTGATTGTGGGAATTTTAGTCACCGAATTCGAGAGTCTTCGTATCAATTATATCGAAGTGCATATATAGGAGCCCTAGAGATGGAAATTTTTGGTTTGGTGTTCTATGCTAAAACCTTGGAGGCTAATGATGCTGTGTGGGAATATTGGAACAAGTGGATTCTAAATAGTGTTATACTCCTTGATAGTGTCCTTTGGGTGCGGAAATTGAGTGTGTGTGCTGAGAATTTCAAGTTGATTATCTTTAGAGAATTGTGGTGAAGTGATTGTGGGTGAAAACAATGATGAGGTGCATTGGAAATTATTTATCAAAGTAAACCTGTGGTAGAGGAGTTGACTAGAGTATATTATTGTGAGGTCAGTAGAGTCTCTCCACAAAGGGATGGTGGATGCACTCGGTTTGAGCATAGAGTTGATGTTGCCAATTTAAGAGAAATGAGTTAGTGTGGTGTGTGATTATTTGGAATCTTGCGAATCAAGAGAAAGTTATTCCTAGAAGAAAAAAACAATAGTTTCTCGGGTAGTAAAATGCGCTTTGATTCTTGTTTGAGCTATGTGATGATAGAAAAAGTCTTTTGTGGTTTGAGATGGCTTTATGTTGGCATGTGTGATTTTTTCTGGTTTAGGAAAAATAATGGACGGGTTTGATATTTGAGTGATTCTCCTTTGACTTATGTGTTGTTTATTTGCAAACTACCTACTTAGAATGTGGAAAGGTTCTGGTGTTAAATCCTCGTTTTTTTCTCTTTTGATTTGACCCTTCTGATGGGGAGTTGGTGATGTGTGGTTGCGATGAGAATCCCTTATTTTCAGTTGAATTCTATTTGTAAAGGAGTTGGTTTACAATGAGCACTGTTGTGCGTCCGTAGTTAAAGGAGGTACTCCTTGTTAAGGTAAAAAGATCGATTGAGAGTTGGAGCAAGAGTTACATGCGTTGTGCAGGTTGTGTGGGTTGGTACCAAAGGGAATGATAACCCAAGGTATATTCAGTCACTTCTGTTAGTTGCAAGGATTCGGAGGTTGGTGTATCACTAGGACCACCTTGGGTCCTAGAGTGGGGTACACACGTTTGGTACGACCCGGTATCGAGGGAGTGCTTGAAAGATCTTTAGTGTGGGTTTCCATTAAAGCCGTTAACGAGTAGGATCAGCTACCTTTAGCGGAGTTCGTTCATAACAACAGCTACCATTCCAGAAATTAAAGCTGCACCATTCGAAGTGTTGTATGGGCGTAGATGCAGGTCACCCCTTTACTGGGAAGCGGTGGGTGAAAAGTCAGTCTTGGGCCCGGATTTGGTCCAGAAGACAGTTGAACGAGTGGCCCTAGTATGCAAATGTGAGAAGAAGGGATCTGGAATTTGAGGTGGGGGAATTAGGTGCTCTTGAGAGTATCTCCCACGAAGGGTGTGGTGAGGTTCGGTACCAAAGGGAAGCTTAGCCCGAGGTACGTCGGGCCTTTCACGATCATGGCTCAGATCGGGAAGTTGGCATACCGCTCAGATCTTCCAGCATCTGTGCGCGAGGTGCAAGCTTGGAGGAATAAAAATTTTAAAGTATGTCAAGGTGCTTTGGTCGCAGCAGACAGAGAGAGGCCACATGGGAATTGGAGTCCCGCATGCGTGAGCAATATCTGGAATTATTCACAACAGGAGCGTGTTAATATGGTTAAGATTTTTAGTTGAGATTTAAACTTGGTGTACGTGTGGATAGAATTCGGGGTCGAATTCCGTTTAAGAGGGGTAGAATGTAATACCCCAAAAGTGATTCAAGAGTTAATTAATTAATTGGAGTGAGAGACCTTATAGAAAATAATTAAACAATGATTTTTAGATGAGGATTTCTGAAAAATCCTGGCAACCTGGGCCTGGGCCTTGGCCCAAGTGGAGGCCGGCCAAAAAGGGGGGAGGCGCCCCTCCCCCCAAACCCTAGCCGCCACCCTATTCCTCCCTCCTCTCTCCCCCTGGCCGCACCCCTCCCTTGCGCGCCCCTCCAGAAGTTCTTTCCCTTTTCCCTCCCCCATTGAAGCCCTTCTACCGGTGGGAAAAATCTTCCTTTGGCTGCCGGTCGAACGGAGAAGGGAGATCAATCGCAGCGAGGCGATTGGATCCAGAGGAAGGGAAGAGGAAGGGAAAAAGGGGAAAAGGAGAAGAGGAGGAGTCCGTAGGGCGTTCATCGTAATCTGCATCGGTTCGTCAAGGGTAATCCCCGTTGTTCCCCAATTAGATGCATTTTTTTACTAGTTGTTGCAAGGTCGGTATTCTGGACTGCTAGGACAGATTTTGTTGGACGGCTGTTTTGGGGTAGTTTCGTGGGGATTCAGATCTGAACTTCTCCTAGAGAGTTGTATAGGACGTCGTTATCTTTCCATGAAGTGCTAGAACAGGTCGATCTGACCTTTGTAGCAGAAGTTATGATTTTTCTTGTAAGACTGTTCTGCAGATCGGAAGATTTCTGTCAGATTTTGGTAGATTTGATTGGGCGATTAGAAAACGGGGGAATCAGAGGATCTCCATATTATCAAAGTTGTAGATAATTGTCTTAGATTTCCAGTAAGGTCAAGAAATCATGATTCTAACTCTCGGGCTTGAAGTTATGGCATTTTTAGTGCTCTGTCCAGAGAACCCGACGTGAAATTGATGTTTTAAGAAATTGGATGGTGCGGGTAGAAGATGGCCGAATCAGGGAGGCTCACCAACTAGGTTTAGTTATATAATTTAATTATATTTCTATAAAGTCTAAGAACACCCTGTTCGAACTCCTGTACCAATAGATATGAATTTTTGAAGTTGACTGTCCACAGAGGGGGCGGGATGACCTGTAGGATTTGGGAATTGGAACCAAGTTAGACGAATTTACTAGTTTGTGATTGTTTTTATTTGGGCAAAGGTCCACTACTGTTATCTTAGAAAATATTATAATTATTATTCAGGTGGAGGACGGATCCCAGAGGCGGCACCTTCTGCACGTCCGCCGTTTTCTCGCGGTTAAGGCAAGCATAATGATGGTTTAAAAATTGATAGTGTAGAATGTCGATGTTTGATCTATAATATGAATATATATGTTCATGGTTGTGGTAAGGATGTATTGGTGTTGTTTATGGGTGATTGCAATTTAAAGTGTTCATGAGTATTTCTGGTGCATGGATAATGTGAATGAAAGATTTATTTTATTGAGACATTCACGCATATGCATTATATTGATCTATTGAAGTCTTGGTCACAAGATGACTAAGCGCCGAGGTCCCCGTCATGTTGATGACATGACGGGCTAAAGGTCTCCATACTTGTGGAGTATGGGCAATTGGTCCCTGTACCAGATGGTACAGGCATGGGTGTGCATCGACGGATGCACACTTTGCATTACTGGTAAAATGCAAAAGAGAAAGAGATAAAGAGATTTTTGATCATCTTGCATAGCATGGCTTATTTATATGGTTGATGGATGAACGTGTGAAGTGATGTTCGTGAATGTTCTTGTTACTATCTATTATATTTGCTGAGTTGTTGGACTCACTCTTGTTGTTGTTGTTTTTTTAGGTACCGTTATGAGGTCGGCATGCATGGGAAAAAGAAGGATTAGTCTTGTTGCACTTGCACGTTCCACCCATAATGGAAATAACGGAAGAAAACTTAAATATAAGACGCAAGGACTATTTAAGTACCATTTGATTATTACCCTTGGATTTTAATTGTAATAAGGGTTTGGAATATTTATGATGCTCATGGTCTTTCTCTAGGTATTATATCCATGAATGGTTTAGTAATCTTTAATCTATTTTCTTAGAATTGAACTTGTTACTTGAGGATTGTCTATTATAATCGATACTGCTTATGAAATCTCTGATTTAGAAAGATAAACAAAGGAGGCTCTGCCAAAATTTTGTATAACGTAATTAGTTAACATTGCTTTACTTCTAGTTGGGTAGCATTCCAGGTCATTGTTTGGCTGGGGTGTTACACCTTCACAAAAACAGTTATGTAAGAGACATTCAGAATTAGAAATTCACAAAAATGATGTGATTTCATAGTTTGTACCTTGTTTTTAGGATCATTCCACTTAGCGACAAGATTTTTCCACAGCTCATCAGTCATTTGAGACACAAGTGATGTTGTTCTCACTTCATTAGCGAGGACATTATCAAAGTATTTTTGCTTTAGTTTATATCAAAACCGACATACCCCACCCTGCATTACACTAGAACATGCTTCCTTGACTAGCTTATCCTCAGTGTCCATTGCGAGCTTTCCCTATGAAATGAAAAATCATGACTGAGTTATACCATTCAATCATCAATGAGATAACATTTAACATAGCAATGGAAAATAGATATTAGCCAAGAACCAAATTAGTTACCAGTAATGAGCCCATGAACTTTTCTGAAATAGCATCATCCTTCTTGTACTCTTTCTAGTGCGTGTACATAGGCACACCTGACCTAACAGTGAGGCCACCCTCTAATGCTAACTTGGCAGCTTGCGCCGGTTTTTGTGGCCTTTTGCTCCCTTCAACAACACTGATGGGCAAACTTGACCCCATAGACCTAGTCATTCTTTCAAATAGTTTACCCACTATTGGTGGCCTCGCCCTTCTTTTAGCAGGAGCAGGTGTAGCCACAAAAATGTCAATCAGTTATATGGGTGTACAACAGATTTGTAAATCATATATAAGCATGCCTCTATAACTTGCCTTGATCACCCAGCTGGGTGTGCTCCTCACTATGGGCAACACCATCATCGGCTTCCTCTACATCTAAGCATTTGTCATGTATTACTAGTCATTGTTAAGACCTAGGATGCAAAAGTAATCTCTATGTTGACTCCAATTATTGAGAATTGGAGGTGCTACCAATTGTTCTGAACTGCTCTATCCAACAATTGGAGCTGGTACAGCCAACTGTTCTAGACTATCATGTCCTACAATTGGAGTTGGTGCCGCCAACTGTTCTTGAGTTCTATCTCCCGCAACTAGATCTGGTGTCACTTGTTTGCAACTCCTGTCTTCATTAACTGGTTCCAAAGGCAATTGTTTGGCTGTTGACCTTGTTGAGACTGTATTGGATTGCTCTGCTGTGGCAATTTCTTTCATTCTCTTTGAACCTCTTGTGCCACTGCCTAGAGGCATATTGGAAGTCTTCTTATCAGTGTTTGTACCAGCTTTCTTCTTAGAAGTTCTTGATGCCTAATACATAATAATAATACATATGTGTAAATAGCTTATTAAAAATAAGCACATGGCATTACAAGAAATACAGAAAAGCAAAGCAAGACATCATATGAACCGAACATCCTTAGCCCTTTGCCAAGATAGAAGAACAAGTACCTTGGATGTTGAGCTAGTAGGTATATATTGATCTTCCGTCGGCGGCTCCTCATCTAAACATTCATTGCCAATTTCATCTCCCTCAATACCCTCATCCTCTTGAGGATCATACTCTGGTCTAGAGTCTTCGCTCTGTTTACACTAGTTCTCTGATTGCTTAGTCTTAACAGGTGAAACGTTAGTTGACACTCTTTGAAGAATGGCTGCAAATGTGTTGACACCAAGCTCTTGTAATCTTGTATTGTTCTCCCTATCATATGCAACATGCGACTTCTCATATTGACTTAGTTCTTACATGGATAACAAACATTGCAACTGTGACCAAATTTAAATTAAGATTATTACATATAGGGGTCCTAAAATAAGTGACAGCACTCCATTTACAAATAGTAGCAGCAAAGGATGAGAAGAAGCTTGTTTTGTACTTTTTACTCTATGGGGTCTTGGCATTAGCTTCTTCGGTGTGGTGGGCTTCGGGGTCATCGAGTCATGGAGGGTGCTTCATTGTGGTGGGTGTCCGGGTTACCGAGGTTGGCTTTGGGGTCGGTGGCGATGAGGAGATTGATTTGGGGGAAGTGCGGGTGCGGCTGGGTAGGAATAGGGTTCAGCCATGTTGAATTAACAACAATACCCTCCAGAATTAACACTAGTTGGACAGGTTGCTATAGATAAACTGGACATTTTGAATGGGTTAGCCAAAATTTCAATTGGATGCAGGAGGTTTTGGCGCACTGGCAAAAATTTTGGTTGTTTGGCACATATAGGAGAAAAAAGAAAATAGTTTTGTTATATTATATAAATAGCTAATTTCTAGTACTATAACAATTTGATAATATGAATAATAATTTTAATGTGTTGAAATATGTAAAAGTGAGTAACTATTTGTATGAATGTCATGTCATGTGTTTCGTCAAGACATGACCCACATCATCAAGCTTCAATTACTCTTGAGAAGGAAAAAGCCTTTTTCAAAAGCTAAAAAACTAGGCAAATAAAAACTACAAAAAAATTCAAGCAAGCAAATGTTTTGAAGCCTGAGAAGCTTGAAGATATGGTCCTACGAAACATCAAAATTGTACTCTCCGGATTTATCATAGTCTACACACGACGAACCAAAGCAAATAAATTTAAACAAAATCCAAATAAAATTCAAAAATAATTTAGAAATTTGAATGGGTCCAATCGGAGCTAGGATGAAGAAATACAGGCTTCCGGAAGTTTAAAACTAAAGAAAAAGGAAAAAGGAAATGTTTGGACCAGTCCTTCGTTTACGACATTATTGCTGGTGGCCCGCAGTTTGGCATGTCTCAACAGGAGGACATCAATGCTTACTGGACCCTGCCTGCTATACCTTAGCCTACTGGATCACTGCCGACCACTCAACAAATAGAATGGTCTCCACACCTCCTCCGAATTGACACACAAGCTCCGGACCGACTGACGTACCCCACGAGACATGATCAACCAAAGACAAGGCCACGCATATGGAGGTTGACACGGCGAGGAGATAGCAGTGGCTCAGATGAGTGAGCCGGTGTTATTTGGTTGCTTGAATTTTAAATTGCTTTGCCTGCTTTTCTGCTTTTCAAAAGGGCATTATTTTAAAACCTAAAAAAGACCAACATACGTTGGAAATAATTTTCCTATGTCTAAAATGGTTTCAAGAATTTTTATGAATTTTTCTGGAATATTGAGACTTTATTTACTATTTTCTAGCCTTTATTTGATTTTATCAGGGCTTCTGTAAAACAAAATCGCCACGTACGCGACCCAGATCGTCCCACGTCGCCTGCCGACATGTGGCAATAGAGATGCTCGAACTGGTCCAAACATCTCCATGGCCAATCGGATCGGTCCGAACTTCTCCATATCTGATCATGGCCGTCCACGTGTCGGCAATCGGATACGAAGACATTTGGACTGGTCTGAACTTCTCCATATCCTGTCATGGATGTCCACATGTCGGCAATCAGATATGGAGGTGTTTGGACCAGTCTGGACAGCCATGATCAGATACAAAGACATTCAGATCGGTTCGAACGTCTCCATATCTGATTGCCGGCACGTGGACGCCCATGATCGGATATTTAGGCATTCAGACTGGTTCAATCGGCCATGGAGATGTTCGAACCGGTTTGGACGTCTCTATTGCCACATGTCAGCTTGGTGTGAATCTACATTTAAATTCTCCTTTTTAATTTTCAGAAAACAAGGAGGCTTCAAAAACAATTCAAAAATAGCAAATAATTCCAAAAAAATTTCAAAAAATTCATAAAAATTCCTAGAGCTATTCTAGGCTTACAAAAAAAATATTTCCAACTTATTTTGTTATCTATTTTTTATACTAAAAATACTTTTTAATCTTAAAATTGATTTAAAACTGTGCCATTTTCTATCAAAGTCTTTCCATACCTCCCCATC
The DNA here is from genome assembly GCA_017311315.1 of Dendrocalamus latiflorus. Classification (NCBI taxonomy): domain Eukaryota; kingdom Viridiplantae; phylum Streptophyta; class Magnoliopsida; order Poales; family Poaceae; genus Dendrocalamus; species Dendrocalamus latiflorus. The sequence continues at coordinate 22,453,569 of CM029626.1, read as the reverse complement.
AGCTGGATGGCTCATTTCACCCTCAATAGGCTGCTCTTCAACTTTTTCCATTGTGCGTCCTCTCCTTTTTTTTGACACAAACATCCTCTTCAGTCTTGGTATCAATGGAAAATGTCGCAGGACCTTCTGAGGAACCCGCTTTCTACTGTCTGGGTCTTTCCATCTTGACTCTCCACATACTAGGCAATTATCAATCTTGGCATACTCTTTCCAAAACAGGACACAATTGTTGTTGCACACATGGATTGAATCATATCCAATCCCAATTCATGAAGATATTTTTTTGCTTCATTGTATGAACTGGGAAGTGCGCAATTAGGGAATGCTGAGAACAACAGTTTCACTACGGCACTAAATATTGTATTGCTAATCCGATAGTATGACTTGATGTGTAGTAACTTAACAAGAAAAAAGAATCTTGAAAAGTTAGGACATCCTAGGTAAAGTGCCTTCTTCGCATCTTTTAACACACTTGCAAACTTTGGCTGACTTCCATCTCAGTCCACAATTATGTACAAGTCTCCTAGCAACTCTAGAATTGCATCAATGTCCTCATCATCCCTGTTCACACCATACCCATCCATAGTAGCATGTTCCATAGAATCATGATTTTTATTCCCCTGATTTGGATATTCAATAACTTCAACATCAAATGCTTCTCCATGATGTACCCACTTAGTGTAAGTACTTGACATCCCATAGATAAATATGTGATCTTCCACAATGGGCTGAGCCATACATTGTTGATTCATACATTCATGACATGGGCAAACTATCTCCTCATTCTCATTGAACCGTGCTTGAATAAACTGCATGAACTCCTTCACACCATTGATATATGCAGAGTTAAATAGTTTACCATAAATCTAACTTTTGTCGATCTGTTCATCATTGAAATAAATACAAATTAGCAATGTATTATAGTGCATCTATATAATCTGAAAAATATGCATCACAAGGATATCTTCAACACCATTAATTAGTTGAATTAAAACATGCCCAAAGAATGGTACTCTAAAATTATAACCTGCCTATCATTACAAGCACAAGTTACACATTTCAGTCAAAAAAACAAGTTACAGGGACAATCAAATAAGAAACAATAGACGTTTATTATTCCTAGGTTTTCACATTAGCTCCAACATGTCATACAATTAGCATAACTAATCTCTGAGTTTAATATAGATTAAAGCTGTAATAGTAAGCTCATAGCTACCAACAGACAATTTGCCCAAAAAAATGCATCATGGAATTCAAGTAACAAGCATCATGAAAATAGAATCACCTCATCAAGTGCCCCTTGCAGAAGCAGCATACCCTTGTAGAGGATCCCTGTGTGTCCCAAAAAGCTAAGGCATCGGCATAGCCCTACAACAGCAAATCTGTGAGGATCTCCTAAGGACGACGGGCCACTGGTGGGAGAAGCTAGCAAAGCAGTGTGGCGCAGGTAGTGGGAGGAGCAGGCAGGCGAGGCCGTCATGAGCAGAGCTACTCGTGGAGTGGCTAGCGAGCGCAGCCGTCACCGGTGTGTGCCACCAGAGTCACTGCACGGCTATCACAACTGCGTGGGGGTGGGGTGGGAAAGATTTATGCTAAGTCAGCACGTCCATCTATTGGAATTAGTTTAGGTTGTAAGAAATACTAGTTGAACACCCATGCGTTGCTACGGATTTTTAAAATTTATCATACTACATGTTTTAAAACTCACAGGTGGTAAAAATTTTTAGAATATGCATACAAACATGTTCTAAAAGTTTTTAAATCCATCAAGTAAGTCAAAAGCCGTCGATCACACCTCGTGGTCATAAGTCAGAAGACATCGACCACAGCTCATGGTCGTAGGTCGGGAGCACTCGAGCACACCTTGTCGTGTAAGTCAGAAGTCGTCGACTATGTGCGTGATCGTAGGTCGGGAGCGGTCGACCATCGCTGATGGTCATAAGTTGGCAGCGGTCGACAATCAATTGTGGTCCTAAATTGGGAGCCTTCAACAATGGCTCATGGTCATACGTCAGAAGCCAACGACCATCGTTCGTGGTCGTAAGTCAGAAGCCATCGAGGACACCTCGTGGTCATAAGTTGGAATACATCGACCTACGCTTGTGGTCGTTAGTCGAAAGACATCGACCACACCTCCTGGTCATAAGTCGGAACACATCGACCAGTGCTCGTGGTCATAAGTCGGAAGCCATCGATCACACCGCATGGTCGTAAGTTAGAAGCCATCAACCATCGCATATCTAAACTAATAATCCACCAGTTAAAATTATCCTACATCCACCCAACAATTATCTACTCCACAGTCATGACCTTAACTACGTCCACACCACAATATGCACCCAGAATTACACCATCATAAAAACGTGCGCACCAGATTAACTCTCCTCTGTTCTCTCTCCTTACTCAACCATATCCGACGGTCATCCTTCAATGGATGTGCAGTACCCCTCCCGCGTCCCTAACGCTCGCAGCTTGCATGCATGCAGGTCGATCGTCCCCGCCTCCCCCGAAGGACCCGCCTCCCCCGAACGCCGCCGCCTCCCCCGCCTCCTCCGAAAGCCCCCCGCCTCCCCCGCCTCCTCCGAAAGCCCCCCGCCTCCCCGCCTCCCCCGAACGCCGCCGCCTCCTCCGCCTCCCCCGAATCGACTCCCGGCCGCTGCCTCCCCCGAACGCCGCCGCCTCCGCCGCATCCCCCGAAGGCCGCCGCCTCCCCCGAAGTCCGCCGCCTCCGCCGAATCAACTCCCGGCCGCCGCCTTCCCCGAAGGCCGCCGCCTCCGCCGAATCAACTCCCGGCCGCCGCCTCCCCCGCCTCCCCCGAAGGCCGCCGCCTCCGCCGGCTCCCCCGACGGCCGCCGCCTCCGCCGAAGCTTGTAAACTGTAAGCAGTAACATCACCATGATGCACAATTTCCTTTCTCCCCTTGTTCAGCTCTTATTGTCTAGCAGATATATGCAGTCATCTGTAGATGTGCACAAAATGACAGTCAAAACAACAGATAAATGGTGTTGGCATTTTAATACCACACGAAAGTTATGGCTCAGGATGAAAAGTGCCATCTTTGGTTTACAATGAAACCATGGGATAAAGAATTTACAAGGTTTAGGCTAAGGAATTGCATGCTGAGATTCACATATATCCATTAAAAATACTATAATCTTGTCCAAAAACATCCATTTCAAATGCTCTAGGAGGCATTGAAGTGTTTGTCTTGACAGACATTGTATCTATTAGTTTTGTAAGGCTCTCCTGTTCTTAAAGAGAATTACAAAAGCTCCCCTGATGAGCACCGTTTGGTCTTAAACATTAGGTTAAAGCAGCCTCATCACTGAAGAACAAACGAAACAACAAGCACAATCTGCTTTGCCGCTTTCCCAAGTGACTAAGCAATCATTCCCTAAACTACAAGTTGGAAACAACATGATTGATAGGAAAAAAATGTGCAAATACACCAAAATGATAAACATTAAGTTAAATGGTACCACTTAAGTACTGAGCAATGGTTCTCGAACTGGAACCATACGCGGAGCCTCCCTCACGTACTCCTCCATAGTCACAAGAAATGTTTGTGGTGGCTGAGGAAAAATTCTTAAATAAGATGCTGTGCAAAAAAAATGCTATCAATAGTGAACAATTAGACAACCAGTACAAACCCTCACCTCCCTCAGAGTGGGAAATTGAAAATTCCTCGCAAGTTCTAGACCCCTGCAATTCCTCGCAAGTTCCCAGCCTGCATCAATAACCAAACCAGGTAAACTAAGAATGAGCAAAATACACTCACTTTGATATTTTCAGAATCTAGATATACTCAACAATATTGTCTTCTGGGCTCTGAAGTTACCTGTTGGCCAGCCCTCCTATAAATTTCAAGGGCTTTATGTGCTTCATGTCTTGGCATCTCAAAAAACTACACCCAATAACAAGAGATTAACATATGCAGAATGTTGGTCACCATGGAGTAATATATTGCCACTTGAAGAGCATCTTTTACCTTGTCAACAAGGTTGATAATTCCATCATTTATCGCACAATAAATTTTGAAGCTCTCTTTTAGCACCTGTCAAAAACAGAGCCACACTCTTTTTAGTCATTCACTCCATCTGCAAATCAAAGACAGAGCACTGAAGGAAATATTTGTCATTGGCCAGGAATGGATATGCATCGTATACACATAAGAAGAATCAACATTGCAGGCCAGTGCTTAAAAAGTATCTAATTGGACATAAATGCAAACTGTAGAGCTATAGCAAAAACAATACAAAAATTGTTCCGCTTTCACCAATATCATTTAGATAGGTTAAAGAGCTGGGAATGATAAATGAGTTTATAAAAGAATAGCCTTCAGGTGAAATTAAATAAAAGCTTATTAAGCCTAGAAGAAGAGGAGCAGTAGAGGCTAGGGCACAAATAAATCCAATGACCAAAACTAGAGCTTACCAAAGCTAGAGCATATTGCACCAAGTAGTTGTTATTTGCAGCTCCTTCTGGCTGGAATACCAAATGCAAAGTGATGTTATGTTATACCAAGAGGAAAAAAATAATAGAAATTGAGAGATCTCATATCTAAGACTTGTTAGCCTAGAGTTAAGAGATAATTACCCGACAACCAATAAGTCGGTATAGTAACTGCTGCAAAGCTGGCAACTGCTCTAACAAATCCTGAGACTCTAATTCTCTGGTTCTACTGTGTCCCTGATGACAAAATAGAATGGGTTGAAGCAGTGATTAGTGAGCTAGATTAGATACTGAAATTTAATATGTGTGATCCTCAAAGCTAATCAGTTGTGGTACCAAAATGAGATATAATGTTTCAGACCTTTTCAGGACCTGGACCTTGTTTGGACAAACGCTCAGCTTCAACATCATACTTCAGGATCCTGAAGCATTCCAAACTTTCCTCCAAAAATAGTCCATATGTACGAACCCATGCAGAACAGTCCCAAGCTGGACAACACTTAACATTAGTACTCCCTCTGATCACAAAAGAGTGACATTTTGGGATGTGTGTAGTCAAACTTTGTAAATTTGACTATCGATATTTTCAATGAATATTTACGTTGGAAATGTGAAAATAATATGCAGATATATGCACAATTTCCTTTCTCCCCTTGTTTAGCTCTTATTGTCTAGCAGATATATGCAGTAACATCCTCAGGTTGGTTTTGCATGTTGATGGCTGGTTAAATAAAAAAAAGGACATGTCAAAGCAGAAAGCAGAGCCCACTGCTTTAGGCGATATAACAAACAACAACACAGGTATGAGCGCTTACTCGGCTGTGACGGAATTGCTTTCGATATTTTTATAACCTTCTCAGTTTTAAAATCACTTGCAGCATCTGTGGATGAGGCTGAGCGAAAGAGGGAAGAGAGGAATAGAAAACAACGAGAATACCGAGCAAGGATAAAGGCTGAGGAATCCAACGAGCAAAGAGAAGAAAGGAATAAAAGGCGCCGGGAACAATGAGTATTGAAGAGGACAGAATCATCAACACATACTATAGGACCTGATCATGGTATTGCTTATTTATTATTTAATAATGGTTCCTTTGTTATTTGAAATGTTACTCTTTATTAAGCAATAATAATTATGTCCGGACAATGAAAAATTAATGTTTCGTCCTGCTCCATGATAGGTCAACAAGCACCATATGGAGTGTGTTCAAGTATTCTCCGAGCATCAAACGATGAGGACAAGGAAAATGTCTGTCCGGATAACAACACGGATTGGCTACATAGAAATTATAATTATGTCCGGAGAAGACAATCGACCTATGATACTTCTTGTGTGCCCAACAACCTGTCAAGCCACACTCTGTTGAATGCAAGTGCGGCAACTCCAGGTGCCATCCTTGTATTTTTTTTAAATTTGTGCAAGCAATAGTAGCATGTTGTGCTATATGTATAATAATAGAATAGATCATCTGATCATGCCAATGTTTTCCACCCAATGGTGGCCAGTTAGCAGCTCAAATAGGCAAAGGGCCCTTGCAAAAAGAGAGAGGTACAACAATATGGATGAGCACAGCAAGGAAAACATGTTGCAGAGAAATAGGGACTACAAAAAAAAGATGAGAATACAGTTAGTCGGTGTCTTGGTGAAGGAAACATTGCATATAGGACAGAATGATATAGAATATGATAGTGCCTTGTTCGAACCTATAAACAATCAATCTTATGAAGGTGTGTTCTTTTTCTTTGTTTATTTTTTATTTTAATAACACAGTCAGTCGGTGTGTTCTATTCCTAATGTTCGAGCAAACATCATGCAGACGAACATCTGGAGGCACCTCATTCCTTGGATATTGATGATCTTCTTGATGACGATGAGACTAGGCAGTACGTTGGTGAAGGTAACTTTATTTTGTGTGTCATCACAGGTGTTTCGCTTATTAATGTTGTGTAATGACGGACAGTGCTTGCTTTCATAACAGATGGTGCCTTCGAGTCCTATCGTGTCAGTGTCAATGGTGTTGATTTGAATACCAATGAAGATCCTTATGATTATGTCTACCAAAATGTGCCTGATAGGCACCATGTTTTGAGAAAGGTGCCTAACTGCTTGTACTGTGCAGCAATGAGATTTCAATATGAACCACCTGGATTCTGTTGCAGAAAAGGAAAGATAAAAGTACATGTTCCACAGGTGCCTACTGAATTAAAAAGGTTATTCACAAGTCAGGTAGATAATGATGCACAATATTTCAGGCAAAATATTAGGTACTTCAACGCTCATTTCTCTTTCACGAGCCTTGGAGTAACCTTGGATCGACGAGTTGCCACCGCGGCAGGGACTGGTATATATACATTTCGTGTGCATGGGGCCTTGTACCATCGCCTGGACCAGTTGGTTCCAGGTTCTAAAGGACCTCGCCACTTGCAACTCTACTTTTATGATACGGAGGATGACAGTTTGGCGCACAGAGTACAGAGATCGCCTGACCTAGATATCAATCTTATCAGAACTGTGCTGCGAATAATGGAAAGCAACCCATATGTACAGACCTTTAACAGAGTTGGAGCTATTCCAAATCTTGATGACTATGTTATTGAACTCAATACTAATGTCACGCCAGACCAACGAAGGTACACATGTTCAGGGATATGTTTATGTATTGCAAAATATTTTTATTCTACAAATAAATTTGATTTTTTTATTAATAAATCAATGATTGATTTTATACATATATTTCTTTGCTGAAAACAAGGTACAATGCACCCACGGCGTCACAAGTGGCGGCTATCTGGTTAGATGGCAATGATCCCCAAAGATGTTTTGATAGGAGTGTGCTTGTGTATGCCAGAGGGGATCGCCCGCGCTATATCAAAGCATATCATGGATGTTATGATCCATTGGCATATCCGATATTTTACCCTAAGGGAGAAACTGGCTGGAATAAATTTATGCCGTACAATGATATAGTCACTGATATGGAAGGACACACCTCTGTTGATCCAACAGATGCAACAGATCTGACATATCCAACAGGTACCGAACATGATTTAATTTCCAATGCCTTAATAAAACGCATGGGTACATACTAATATATAATTTCCATTTGAGACAGAGCATGGTGAGGATGGCGCGGACGTACAACAAGGTGAATACATGAGTATCATGGTGGAAGAAAGACAATCTGGAAGATTTGTAACAGTAAGAGAGTACTATTGTTTTTTGATGCAAGTTAGAGAGGGGCTTTTTAACATATTGCTATTTGGGGGACGACTTTTCCAACAATGGGCCGTTGACATGTACATAAAGATCGAGTCTATGAGGCTTGATTGGTATTCTAACCCTGATAACCAGAAACTCATACGCGCGGAACTATATCAGGTGAGTTATGCAATGTTTTATTATTGCAAAATATTATGTCACAACAATTCAAGCCTAATCAATATACACTAATTAATCATCCATGCTGTAAATTTTTAATTTTCACGTAGGGTTTGGTTGATGTAATTTCTGCTGGAGAGACAAGGGCTTCAGAGGTTGGCAAGAGAATAGTGCTACCTCGCAGTTTCCCTGGTGGCGATCGTGACATGATGCAGCGATTTCTTAATGCAATGGCTATAGTCCAGCGTTTTGGGAAACCAGATTACTTCATCACCATGACTTGCAATCCGTACTGGGAGGAGATTACTCAAAATCTTGAGCTTGGACAAAAACCACAAGATAGGCCAGACCTGGTTTCAAGAGTATACAGGGCCAAGCTGCGGTCCTTAAAAGATTTATTGATCAAGAAAAAGTATTTTGGAGAGGTGGCAGCATATGTCCATGTCACTGAATTCCAGAAGAGGGGACTTCCACATGAACACATCCTACTGATTATGAAGAAAGGCAGTAACTTAACAACCCCAGATGCTTATGACAAAGTCATCTCTGCAGAGCTACCAGACAAGGATAAATACCCTGTGTTGCATAGCCTGGTCATCAAGCATATGCTGCATGGCCCATGTGGGGTCTTGAATAGAAAGTGTGCTTGTATGGTTAATGGAGAATGTCGCTTTCGCTATCCTAGACAGTTTTGTGCAGCAACACAGCAAGGCAAAGATTCATATCCTTTGTATAGGAGGAGGGATGATGGACGGCGTGTGAAAGTAAGAGGTGCCGAGTTGGACAATAGGTGGGTGGTTCCATACAATCCTGGGCTGCTTATGACATATAATTGCCACATAAATGTTGAAGCTTGCTCAAGCATCAAAGCTTGTAAGTACTTGTTTAAGTATGTACACAAAGGCCATGACCGTGCAGAATTCTCTATTGATCCTGCTGGAGTAATCAATGAGATCCGTCAGTACAGGGATGCAAGATACATATCACCCCCGGAAGCTGTACATAGGATTTTCGGCTTCCACCTTTTTGGAGTTTGTCCATCTGTTTTACAGCTCCAGTGTCATCTACCTAATATGCAGTCTGTTATTATTGAGGAGACAGCAAATCTCAACGATGTTGTCAAAAAGCCATCTGCAACTATGACGACACTCACAGAATACATCACATTGAACCGTGCTGATAGTTATGCAAGGAAATTTTTGTATAGAGAGATCCCAGAACACTACCGGTGGATTAGTGGTAAGAAGGCGTGGCATAGAAGAAAGCAGAGGGGACAGGTGGGGCGTATTGTGTATGCACACCCGGCTGAAGGAGAAAGATATTTCTTGAGAGTGCTTTTAAATCATGTACGAGGTGCAACCTCATTTGAGAATTTAAGGACAGTTGCTGGAATCACGTACCCTACTTTCAGAGAAGCATGCGAGAAGAGAGGACTCATAGAAAGGGATCAAACTATTGATGACTCATTGAGTGAGGCAACAACTTTTCAGATGCCTGCAGCTCTGCGAAGGTTATTTGCGACTATTCTTGTGTTTTGTGAGGCCACCAACATCCGTGGATTGTGGGACAAGCACAAGGAATCTTTCTCTGAAGATTATAGCCGAAACAATCCTAACACAGCAGTCGTAGAACAAATGGTTCTCAGGGACATTCGGGTAGTAGTTCAGTCAATGGGGAAGGATATCAGGAATTATGATCTACCTGAGCTAAATGATACGGGTAATGTTTTCAGCACTAATATTATTCTAAAAAAATATTTTATTTTAATAGTATATTTGGATGTCAATATAGTGCCTTACTGATAAGATTGACTATAACTCAAAATAAAATCCTAATTTGCTCTTTTAACTATTTTATATTTATTTACTTATTTCATGTTCCTGTTCTTGTGTCAAGCAGATGAATTTAACAATGACATTATGAAAGCGGTTAGGGAGGAACTTGCTGTGCCTGTCGACCAAGAACATTTGGATATAGATGCATCTCTTAACAAGGAACAACGTGAAGGATTTGATGAAATATTAAATTGTGTAATGAATAAGAAGAGCCAAGTGTTTTTCGTGGATGGTCCAGGAGGAACAGGAAAGACATTCCTATATAAGGCACTTCTTGGTAGAGTGCGCTCAGAGGGATTAATTGCCATTGCAACTGCATCTTCTGGTATTGCGGCGCCGATATTGCCTGGAGGACGCACAGCACACTCAAGGTTCAAAATCCCAATTAAGCTTGCTGACAATAGCACATGCAGCTTCACAAAGCAAAGTGGCACTGCAGAGTTACTGCGTATGGCATCCTTAATTATCTGGGATGAAGTAGCGATGACAAAGCGACTAGCAGTTGAGTGTCTTGATAGGTCCCTACAAGATATTATGCATTCTTGTTTGCCATTTGGGGGAAAGGTTATGGTATTTGGTGGAGATTTTAGACAGGTGCTACCTGTGGTACCACGTGGGACAAGAGCACAGGTAACAGATGCTACATTACAGCGATCTTATTTGTGGGAAAGTATAAGGAAGATACGGTTGTCACGTAACATGAGGGCTCAGTCTGACCCATGGTTTGCAGATTACCTCCTTAGAATTGGGAATGGAACTGAAGAGACAATTGGAGATGATTATGTATGCCTTCCAGATGATATGTTGATTGCCTATACAGACAACGAAGAATCAGTAAACAAACTCATTCAAGAAGTCTTCCCATCACTTGACAAAAACGCAAGATCATCAGCTTATATGAGCACACGTGCCATCCTGTCTACCACAAATGAACATGTGGATCAGCTAAATGCAAGTATGATTGACAAGTTTCCAGGTGAGGAAAAAGTTTATCATAGCTTCGACTCTGTCGATGACGATTCAAGAAATAACTACCCTATTGACTTCCTGAACTCCATCACTCCAAATGGTCTCCCCCCGCATGAGCTCAAAATAAAATCCAACTGCCCTGTAATCCTTCTCCGCAATCTTGATCCTAACAATGATTTGTGCAATGGAACAAGACTAATGGTTAGAGCATTCCAAGACAATGCAATTGATGCAGAAATAGTTGGTGGGCACCATGCAGGCAAAAGGGTGTTCATACCTAGGATCCCTATGTCTCCATCAGATGATATTTCACTTCCTTTCAAGTTCAAGAGGAAACAATTCCCAATTCGTTTGAGTTTTGCGATGACCATAAATAAAGCTCAGGGGCAAACCATCCCAAATGTTGGGATATATCTTCCAGAGCCAGTGTTCTCACATGGGCAGCTCTATGTTGCCTTGTCAAGGGGTGTGTCCAGGCAAACAACAAGAATTTTGGCTAAACCAAACAAGGAATTAGATCCAACCGGGAAGAGCACCAAGAATATTGTGTATAAAGATGTCCTCGAATGGTGACAAGGTGGTAAGTAATGTCCTAAATGACTATTTCTTAATAAATCAAGATGCAAGTGCTAACCTTATTCGTTCCTTTGCCGCCGTCCTCACCAACACGTCGCCATAGCCCGGTCCTTGCGTCCACCTCAACGCCTCCCCTTCTGCGCCGCCATCTCCATCGACACCGAGAAGGAGGCGAGGGGCGCCGCAACAGCGGAGGCGGCGGCAGGGAGCAGCGGTAGGTGCAGCGAGCAGGAGCACGCGCGCCTCGGGGAGAGGGACCAGCAGGAGTGGCTAAGCGGCGAGAGGTTCCTCACCGACTGCAAGAGGCGGGAGTCACCGTTCCTCACCAGGCGGGAATCTATGATCTATGATGAATATGTTTCTAACATTGCAGACATGCAAAATCTATGATGAATATGTTTCTAACATTGCATACATGTAATCACTCATAAAGTTGAGATGCTGATACTATAAGGGTGGTTTTTTTGATGGATTCAGACAAAGGTCAGTTCAGCTGTGTGGGAACGGGCAATAGCAGATAGGTATGCACCCAAGCTAATAGATGCTGATTTAAATGGTTTATTTGTTTGTGACAACTCCAATGTTTTTGGCAGATTTTGGTGGAGTCTATTGGCTGGTGTGGATTGGTGGGACGCTGTTGGTTGCACACAGAGTGCCGCTGAAGATGGTATTGGTAAGGATGTTTCTGCAGATGCTATGCATTTATGTGTGGTTTGTCCAATTCAATCTGTTCCAGTTGTCGGTACAATTTGAAGGGAAGTGGACCCCCTGCTGCACTATAGAGTTTCCACAACTGGCATTTTATCCTCTGCAAGTCTATAATGGAGTTAATGGAGGCTAAATCAAATATCTTTTGGATGTTTAGGCCTGACTAAAATTTGGTGTTTCTGATATGAAAGAAGTCAAGGGATAGTGGGAGAAATATTTGATTGCCTTCATTTTTATATGAATGGCATATAATGGGAGGAAGTTCATGTCCTGCCATATGTAGAAGATCCACTTCCCATCTGAAATGGGCCAAATCGCTTGCAAGTAACAGCTTGGGACTGTGCACTGTGCCTCTGGCATATGTTGAATTGTGCTTTTGCTTCATTTCTCCAGTCTAGATTCCTTGATGTGTTAAATTATTTTTGGGTATGAGATGTGACAATTTTCTGAGCAAATAGAATGTCTATGTTTTTATTAAGTTTCACTAATTGTTGCATATGGTTGGTTAACTATTTCAACACCTGCAATATTTATACTCATCAATAAGAAGCTAAATTTCTCATTTTTTATTTCAGTCTCACTTAACAGTGTGATAGCTTTGCTGGATGCGGACTTCCATTGCCTTCCAACTATGGACCAGAGGCAGCAGCACTGTCCTGTAAGTACTGTCGTTGCTTTTGGTACACTATGCATGGTTTGAAGCACTGGCCTTCAATTATTAATCATATGTTATCCACGTGCATCACTATGTAATATGTGTCACATTATCTTCTTGAGTTATTTTGAGATAGTGCATTCATCGATTACCATAGTAGTCATTCTACCAGTTAGTTGGATGAGGAACTCTATACGGCTAGACTAATGCTTGGTTCAATTTAATTGCGCTGCCCTGTCCCCTTTTCCCCTGGACTTAGTTTTTAATAGCCTTGTGACACCTATTCACTGTCTCTGCTTTTGAGTTGAAAGTGAAAATTACAGCATAAAACACATCAGTTTTTGTCTGTAAATATATATTATATATCCAGTTAATATTGCTCTGATTGCATAATTGAGTAGCTCGGTGGTGCATTCATAATATATCCCTTTTGTAATTGGTAACTTAATATAAAGATTCGGATAATTCTTGTGGATGTAAACTGTGCCTATCCAGGGTAATTATTTTTTATTTACTTTGTTGTTTGCTAGGTTGCACGTGAAACTAATGAGGAACTTTGTGCTATAAAAGCTGATCCAATTGAAGGCTTTGACATTGGAGCGATTCTCTCAATTGCTAAGAGGTTCTCTATCCAAACCTTCGCATAGAAATTTTTTTACAAATTTTATCTTGTTTTGTACCAATTTTAATACCGATCAATACCGGTCAATACCAACCATACCGGTTTTAATACCGACCAATAACGGTCATACCATCTGCTTGCCCTTTATAGGATGGAAATGCCTGTAGTGGAAGTCCGTAATCATGGGATATGGCTGTTGGCTAAGAACGTAAGTTTATATTGCTACTTGCTAATAATGTTTTAAGTTTACTGCATGTGAACATACAGTAAGTTTATGTTTACAAATTTGCTCATATAATCCTCAGGTGAACGAATTTATCCACAGAATACTCGTCGAGGCTGATATCAGTGCTGAGAGCAGTGATGAGAGCAAGAAAATGAAAACAAAGAAAACAATGAAAAATTCTCAGTTCTCAAAGACAATGAAGGTCCCTCCTGGATCTGGTGGTGGACAGAAATGGACTAAGTTGGTGCACAATGGTGTTATTTTCCCCCCTCCATACAAGCCTCATGGTGTCAAAATGCTTTACAATGGGCAATCTGTTGATCTGACTCCAGAGCAGGAGGAGGTGATATATAGTGTTAGCTGTTTATTACCTTGTTTTGCAACTTTAGATTTATAACGATAATAATGATATAGTAACTTGGTTTCTCCTGAATCGAAATCACACTTCTATGGTCAGCTCTGCAATTTCAGTCATTTCCTTGTTTTCATGATATCGTATGAAGATAATGCTGACACTAAAAGCTTTTGTTTTCACTAACAATCACTGTTCTTTGTTTCAGGGGCTTCATCTCATTTATCTTTCTCTGCGCATGAATATATCTTGGACTGGTTATATTGTCTTGAGGTGATTCTTACGTTTTCATATTGCAATCAGTTGTGTTCTTCTTGTGTTGACATGCTCATTATGTGAGTAATAGCACTGCAATGCAGGATTACAGGAGGCATTTGGTGTATAGAAACACTTTAGCTACTTTGACATTGATTTCCTGGTCTTTGGACTGACCTGTAAAAGTTTGACGCAAAGGAATGGTCTTTTACTGTAAAGAATAGGCATCTTTAGAATTTTAATCTTAATGTATCATATTATTGATCCTTTACTCTTTGTAGTGTGTGCTTGTTGAAATCCTTATCAAAGTTCCATCACTTTGGTGTTACCTAGGACGTAGTACTATTTTTTTAGTTTGTGATTAATGGTGGGATTTGACCCAAAATTTAGCCTTTTGATGTTTGATTAGGCCCCAAGGATTTGTTTCAAAATTTTGTCTTTTGATTAGATCCTAAAAAGTGGAACATCTATTTAATTCCTCTAAAGTCTAAACTAATTGAGGCCCTTTAAAAAATTGTCAATTTTGCAGGGATTTCGTAAAATAGACCCAGAGCGATGGGAATTTGCTAATGAGTACTTTGTCAAGGGACAGAAGCACCATCTAAAGAATATCCACAGGAGAAAGCCTATCCACAGCCACAGCCATCAACCATGTGCACTGCCTGATAATGAGCGTGCATTATTTGAGGATGAGATTGACAGACTTACACGAGAGAAAGCCACCCTCCAGGCTGACCTCTGGAAGTTCAAGCAGCAGCAGTCAGGGGCCATGATCCAGATTGAGGATCTTGAGCGACGAGTGCTTGACATGGAGCAGCGGCAGGCCAAGATGATAACCTTCTTGCAGCAGGCTAGCAAGAACCCTCAATTTGTCAATAAGCTTGTTAAGATGGCAGAGGCATCCTCAATCTTCACAGATGCTTTCCACAAGAAGAGAAGGTTACCTGGGTTGGATTACGGCACCGAGACCACAGAATCTACTAGCTTTTATGATGACCATAGCAGCACTTCCAAGCAAGATCTTTTGAATCAGAACTTCTCTGATAAGCTTAAGTTGGGACTTTGTCCAGCAATGACACAGAGCAATCTCATCACACTCAGCACTCAAAACTCACATGAAGATAACGGGAGCTCTCATGTCAAGCATCCTGAGTGCGACAGAATGGGGATGGAATGCCTTCCATTGGTGCCACAAGTGATGGAACTCTCTGATACCGGGACGTCCATCTACCACTCCAAGAATTCTTGCTTTACGCCAGCTATAAATGACGAAGGGCTCTTACCGTGCCATCTGAGTCTCACTCTTGCATCATGCGCAATGGATGTTGACAGAAGCCAGGTATCCTGTGCAAATGGAAGCACTCTAGATCAGGGGAGAGGGAACCCAACTGAGGCAACCACAGCCACCATGGAAAAGGATACGAGCACTGCCGGATGCTTGGATGATAACCAAAAGACATCAGGTGATACTGGTACAGAAGATGCAACAACACCACGAGGGGATGCGCGAGTTGCTACTGAGGTTCCTGCAGTCCCCCCTGCAGTGGTGAACGACAAGTTCTGGGAGCAGTTCCTGACCGAGAGACCGGTCTGCTCAGAAACAGAAGAAGCAAGTTCTGGCCTAAGGAGGAATCCTTCCAGGGAGCAAAGGGAAGACAACAAGCAGGCATATGATACAAGGAATGACAGCAATGACATGGAGCAGCTGAAACTTTGATTTACTGTAGCATTATCATTTCTCAAGTGATACATAGTGTAAGATATTTAGAATCAGGAAGCTGAGGTTAAAACTGACATGAATGGGTGTATGATTGAGTACAACATGAAACGGGTGTACATATTTTTTCCAGAATATCTCAGAGATTCATAGTAATGGTTACATTACGAACGTGCATGAGTTGTGCTTTTTGTTGTGCAGTGTTCAGATTTGTTATTCTATTCCGATTGAGATGATCACTTTTCATTTTTTGGGTCCAACATCGAATAGGTTACATACATCGCGTTGAGGGCAGTTGCTTGTCTGGCTGCCAAGTGAGCCCAATGCCTTAAAGTTGCTTGAACGATGCACGAGATCCATTTTGCAAGATAATTTATTCAGTGACATCTTAAGGAATGACGATTTGAAAATTACAATCACAAAGATCAAAAATCTGCAAAAATGTCACTCATCTGTCGTCCTTCTTTTCTTTCTTTTTTTTCATTTTGTAATGTCCGGTCCTAGCTATCATTCTCCCTTCCCTCATATCTGAAAGGAGACCCCACCTGTCATCCCTTTCTTCATCCCTCTGCACTGTGCAGACACATAGCACCCTCCCCTAATCTAATCTCTAATCAAAATTGTAATCAAGTTCCATAGACTGCAAAAAACTCGCAAAATTGCTTGAATGCTGGCCTGACATGGAGTACGATATTTCACATTGCAGCAGTGTAAGATATGTTCTATATACTCCTTTAAAAACTTGTGTTTTATCATTTGTCACTTATAGACTCGGTGTTTGTTTATAGGTTCTACTGCCATACCGTCAAATGAAGCACTACACATTATACATACTAGACATGGGTACCAGAACTGTGTCCATTATGGATTCTCATCCTAAAAATGGAATGTTTAAGGGTTCTGATCCATGCATGCCATATATACACAAATTACATAACATTGCCAATAATTTCAAACTCGCCATGGAATTGGCACATCCTGCGTGGAAAGACGATATTTTTTACTGGCGTCGTAAATTCCCAACATGGGTTCCAAAAACTACGGACTGGTAATAACTTATAATATGTTTCATCTTTATTATCAAATATCATTTGATTTATCTTAACAATTAAACACGTGCTCTTCTCCAGCAACCTGTCAGGCTTCCTTGTATACAGTTTCATGTGGTCGTGGAATGGCGTAAGATTACCAGTTATCAACACTGTGAGCATATAATATTCTCTATGTATATTTTGTAGACTACATAGCAAATTAATAAGTTAACTTATTATCTGCCATGCACAGCGATCACATTCACTGAGGACGAATTTCTTGGTGGACATTTTGAAGAGCAGTGAAAATGAATGTAAAGACATTATCCCTGGAGAACTCCAAGACCTACTTAAGCAAATCAGAAATTAGATGGTTCAGGCGAGACATGACTTATTATTGCATTATAATTGGCCTAGGCTTGTAATTTCATGACCTGAACTTGCTGGTGATATACATGAGTGTTTTCCAGATTATATACATGGTGATATACAATTGCGTGAAACTTAAACTATGAAAAAAAATATCATCATTTGGTTGTTTTCATGTGCATCCCCGAAATGCCGCCGTGGCGTTAGCACGGGCACTATACTAGTACTTTTAAAGTGAACACGATACCACTTCATTATATTTGTATGCGATGCATTTTGGCATGTAGCATTGGGGATTATTAGACAAGTATAGGAATATTCACCAAAGATTACAGTCTAATGGATACAATAATAACTGCCGTAATTATCTCGTCGCCTGATGGTAGGAGTATTTGTGTTGTGTAGTACGGGCATTAGTGGTGTATGGCAATTTAAAGTACTCAGTCACATTACACATACTCCCCATTGTGAGTACTGGATTGACTAAAATTTGCTATTATTTTTTACAGTGAAATATGGAGAAGACTATGGGTACAAAACAATAGAAATCGTCATGGAGAGCCATGCAAGCGAACAAGTAGTTACGTTGGTTTCACATACTCTACCTTGTGTAACCCAATGGCCTGAAACCAATGGTCTGCAACGAAGGAAGTATGTACATACTCCTTTTTTCCGTACGTATACATACTCCTTTTTCATATTATATAGATACTACTTTTATTGAAGACGGTACGTACTAACTTTACTATATGTGTATGACCATTTAATACATGTTTTTGGGGAGTATGTACATAGTATATCACGTGTACATACATGTACTTAGGGAGTATGTAAAATTTCACGTGCTCAGAAATACATCAGAGTTATGTTTTGGTACATGTTTTTGGGGAGTATGTACATAGTATATCACGTGTACATACATGTACTTAGGGAGTATCTGTGGACATGGGAGTATATATGCGTTATCTTGTACGTATGGCCTAAAACTAAATAGTATGCCATGATTGGAGGTATATGTCTATACTGCTCAAAATATTGCGGGTTGCTACTGATTGTTGTCAGATAAATTTGTAGAAGATGTTGTAAACAAAATCCAAATAATACAACATGGTATGCATCATACTTTTTGCTCTCCAAAGTGGTGTGTCGGACATACTACTTTTTTTGCATACGAATAGTCATAAAATGGAGTATGTAATTGAATGTGAAAAAGGAGTATCAGGAAAAATGAAGTGTCGAAAAAAGGAGTATGTATACGATAGAACAGGTCCAATTTCAATTGTGCATGTACAGAATAACAAAAGTAGTATGTGTTGAGTCAAAAAAAATAGGTGAATCAACGGCGCAGCATATCAGACCTCGGAAGCATGTAGTCAAACAGGAAGGGCGGAAGCAAATGGAGTATGTGTATGTATGAAGAGGAGTATGTGTATGTACTAACAGTTGAATAAGGAGTATGTAAACTGAAGTGAAAAAGATGATATGTACTGTTTGGACATATCCTGGCGAATAGAGTATGTATACTTATGTAAGAGGAGTATGTGTTAGTTTGAAAAAGTAGTATGTGGACGTAAGAAAAAGAAATATGTACCTTTCCAATTTGTAATGCACATTACTACAGAAAAGGGTCATCACAGACGGTTCGAAATCGTCATCACAGACGGTTTTTGTGAACCGTCTGTATTTATGGGTCAGTGATAATCGAAGGTCATCACAGACGGTTTTTGAACCGTCTGTGATTATCAGCTATTACAGACTGGTTTTTTGCGTTAAAACCCGTCTGTGATAGCTGATAATCACAGACGGTTTTGAGTTAAAAACCGTCTGTGATAGCTGATAATCACAGACGGTTTTTAGTTAAAAACCGTCTGTGCTACTGATCATCACAGACAGTTTTTAACGTAAAACCGTCTGTGATTATCAGCTATCACAGACGGGTTTTTAACGCAAAACCGTCTGTGATATTCTTTTCTACCCCTAAATATATTTCTATTTAGTGGCTAGCCTTAGGAAATGCTAGCCATGCCCTCTGAAACAAGCAGATAATGACAGACATAAAACATATACAATTGACACATCTCATTTCATTTCAGATACATTTCACATCTCAATTCATTTCACAGACATAAAACATCCAATTGACAACACACTTCATTTCACAAACATAAAGCATCCATTTCGCAAATCAATTCATTGAATTGAAATAAAATATCCATTAACAAATACACAATTGTAAAAGATGTACACTGCATTTGCACTTAGAATTACAATAAAAAAATCATTCTGGGCAGTGGAACTCTCCATCTGATCTTACGACTTTTGTCCACAAAAACCAAATGAGCTCTCCTCGAATTTTTGCAAAATCCGGCTGTTTCAATGCAGATGTAGAGATGGACGCAGCCTGTCGATAGGAATATCAACGCGCGCATATATAAAACTTGACATGTATGAAATAAATGTGGGAAGATTGACAAACCTTAGAATTGGTGATCTTGGTGGAATCGAGGAGTAGTCTCATATGGTGGCACACGTAGTATCCACACGTGTTGCGCAGTATATGTATGTACATAGAGTCGAAATAGTAGTACGTATATGTATGAAATAGTAGTTTTCCCAACTACAGGAGTATATATACTTACTAGTTGGATGCTCGTAGCGTTGCTACGGATTAAAACATAATCGTAACATTTAAAAAGTCTAATTGCAAAATGATAGGGAGCAAGGAAATACTCTAAAATTAGTCTATCAAACAAGAACACTATAGATCCACATATAGAAAGACTTTGACTTCCAAGTATGATATTCAATTAGGATATAACTCCATTCCACAGATACATAAGAAGTTTCTTGATACTACAAATACTACAACTAAAATTTAGATAGAATGGCATGAACACATGTCCAATTTGCTATGCGTCAAATTACACATTGAAGCACAATCATCTAGCAAGCATGATAGCTAGAAGTATCTTTGCCACAAACATTTGCATCTACTTCTAGCAAGCATCCTAGCTATGAATATCCTAGCCAAAAGAACCACGTCAACTTCCTTCATGACAAATCACATCTACTTCCACCAAAATGAGTCTTACACTTCTAGCAATTATATAGCTAGAGGTCCCTTAGCCAAAGAGTTGCATTTACTTCCCCTTGTAATGTCATGGAGAAGCATTTCCAATAAGTTCGTTGTTGAGCCTACAAAAGAATCCATAAATGATAAACCATGTAGCAAAAACTAATTACTAAAAAATTTATAATAAAAATTATGTTTACCTCCGTCTCAGATCGCGTGCAACTGCAACATTAGGTTCAAAGTGCACCCTACTGAAGCATGTAGTGTGCAGGCTATGGTCTAAAAAGTAAATAAGTAAGTATAAAACATAGAGTAGATCAACACAAAATGAACAAGGAACACACATCAACTCATCTTGTTCACGCCTTGCTCTAAGCATAGTTGCCACAATGATAGTTCGATCATCAGAGCATCTCGTCCATTTAGTCAAATGGCTGGTAAGTACTTTGTCCTTAACAATTAACTTCACAGGTTTGAAGCTACAGGAATATAAACATGGGCTGAGTTTCCATTTTGTGTTATAAAAGCTCTATAAACATGGCACTTTATCCAACATATGAACTTTGCAGGTTATTCTACTTTATAAAAAATTTGCGAGACTCAAGAAAAAAATATTTTCTGATTCATATATTATCACTATTATATAAAAAAAACTGAGAAGGCATTCCATCTGTTTGAAAATGTAATCACTAAACATGATTATATATTCTAACCAGACAAGTCATGAAGGGAAGGGAAATTTTATAAGGCAATTAGCATGTAAAGTTCTAAGCTAAACCAATCTACTGTCTTGCAAATATAGATCAAGGATCTTAAAAAAGAAAGATAAAGAGCTTAGTTGCTATTCAGTTAAATGTGTCCTTTCCTTTTGTTTCTACTACTGCGTTTAGAGTTAGAACTGAACTTTTAAATGGTGTTAAACTTCAGTACCCTTGTTCTAATTTTCTCAAATTTCTTACAATCATTTAACAGGTTATTTGAAAGGGTTCACATGTTCTCACTAAGAAGATGGGTCCACACTTGAATTTTTTATTTCCTATTATATTAGATGCAGTAAATTTGTGAATCTGTTTAAAAATATGACTTTCACTGAGCACAATCCAAATGCATGGTATGGTAGCTAGTAAGCTAGGCATGATAGCACTTTGATAGATATGTGTTTTAAGATCATTCTATGGTTTCTCACCTTCGGTAGGAAATTTTCAATACAAGGAGACAGTGGTTCCAGCAGTTGGACTGCAGAGTTCAAAACTTCTGTGATTTCCCCACAGTTTGCCTGCAAACATTATTAGAATAAATATTCTTAGAACATAAAAACATAATATTTGATCAGCATCACACACACAATTGATGCAATTTATGCCTGGAATTTGAATTTAAATTGAAATCTTACCCTAACATTTCCAATGATTGGTAGCCGTAGTGAGGCGTTATGCAGCGCTGTTGTTGCCCCTGTAGACAGCTTGAATGATCCACCCGGATATCACTCCATTGATCCAATATGGCACCTTATAGTTTGGCAAATAAAAAAATAAATAAAATTAAGATGCAATTAACTTTCTGAATTGGAACCACCTATTCACATAAACCATCTTGAATTGATAACTAATTAATTGTTAATGGATTTTCATTTTTTTAGGAATGGATGTTCAGTTGAAGGAGAAATTTGTAGGGAAATCAACAAAAAAGAAGAGTAGAACGCTATGCGACATCAATGGAGATATTGAATGCAATTAACTTTCTGAATTGGAACCACCTATTCACATAAACCATCTTGAATTGATAACTAATTAATTGTTCATGGATTTTCATTTTTTTAGGGAAATGGATGTTCAGTTGAAGGAGAAATTTGTAGGGAAATCAACAAAAAAGAAGAGTAGAACGCTACGCGACATCAATGGAGATATTGAATGCAATTAACTTTCTGAATTGGAACCACCTATTCACATAAACCATCTTGAATTGATAACTAATTAATTGTTCATGGATTTTCATTTTTTTAGGGAAATGGATGTTCAGTTTTAAGGAGAAATTTGTAGGGAAATCCACAAAAAAGAAGAGTAGAACGCCCAAGTGAGCAAGATGCTAGTGCATATGCGACATCAATGGAGATATTGAATGTAAATTTTAGCTTCAAAGTTCAGTTGATAAGATTAATAGCCAACATATCCATCCAATGACATACTTCATTGGTTCTACAGTAGGACCATTGAGATTAAAACAGTGATGCAGGTCGTGATGCTGAGAGATTGTAAACACGGCATCCCTAAGGCTATGGACACGTGAGTGAACAAATAAATCCATTCATATGATTTCGTAGATGAAATTCAATAGTCACACATTTTCCTTGTAGTCACCCAACAACAATTCAAAATCTTCTGAAAGCAAAAGGCACCCAATTTTGCCTCACCTGAGCACCAACTACGGAGCAAAATCTCTGCTCCCTCTTAATCCTCTCCACTTCCACCCTCTTGTCGGCGACCGATTCCCGCATCCCGCCAATCCTCTCCGCGAGCCCGAAGAGGGATTTCTTCACATCCAACAAAACAAGAAACGACATCATCAAACATCTTAATTGGTCATATGACACTTCCGAAATCAAAGACATCGAAACAAAGTCACTCATAAGACAAACCCTCACCTCTGCCAGAGCAGTCTTGGCCTTGGTCGCCGCCTCCGCCCGGTCATTCAAGAACCTGTACTGGACGTAGCAGTTATCCAGCAACCGCAGCTGGTGCACGTCACTCCTGCTTTCCGGCAACCTTCCTACCCCCGACGACCGCCGCCTTCCTCAAATTCCGCTGCCTTCACCCCCTGCGGCTGCGGCGGCCTTGCGGTGGTTCATCGTCTTCCCCGACGGCGCCTGGCAACTCGACAGTGCCGGATTGAGCGAGCGGTAGCACAGCAGGTTGGACGCCCGCGCGGACCCGCCGGACTCCGGCACAGACGCCCGGAGCTCCGACGACATGCGGCCTCGCGGCAGGACGCTCGGACCGAGCAGCAACGGGCTCTCGCACGGAGCGGCGGCTAGCGCGACCCACCATCAACCTCCGAGAAGTCAGTCACGGTGGACGTCGTGTCCGAAGAGCAGCACGACGCGGCGTCGTCCCGCGGTGGGGCCATGGGCAGCGGAAAAAGAGCAGGACACGGCGCGCGCGGGCGTCGGCCGCGCGCGGGTATCCCTCTGCGCGCCGTGGAGGTGACCGGCCCGCTGGACGAGCTTGGCAAGAGTCGGGGAGTCCGCCGCGGCCGAGACCGACGCGCGCGGGTTGGGGATGGCGTTGGTGCCAATTTCGTCGAACAGCTTCTGCACGGCGCGCCTGCGGGAGACGCTGGTGGGGGGAGCCGCTAGGACCCGGGGGCTGGTTCTCATTGGCGAAGGGGGTGGCGGCGCGGGTGGTGCGCCCGCGGGGAGGGGGTGGGCGAGGGGGTGCGTGACGAGGAGGTGGAGAGCCGCGGGGAGGAGGGGACGGGGGTGGAATCTCGAGCTGACCTCACGTGCGCGGCGGCGCGGGCGACGCACGTGGTGGGGAGCGGCGGCGGGGGGCGGAGGCAGGTCAGTTGCCGCGGCAATGTCCTCATACGGCGACGCGGCCATGGGAGGTGGGGATCGGATCGAAGTGATGGAGCGCCGCCCCCGCCGTCGCCCTCCTTCCTCTCCCCGCCGCAGCTGCGCCTCCTCCTTCCTCCGCCCCCTTCCTCTCCGAGCCAGCCGCAGCCGCGCCTCCTCCTACCTCCGCCCCCAACCGGTGAGATGGAGGTCGCGCCGCCTCCTTCCTCCGCCCCCAACCGGTGCCGCCCCCGCCGTCGCCTCCTTCTTCTCCTCCGCCCCCAACCGGCGCCGCCCCCAGCCGTCGCCCCCCTTTCTCTCCCCCCGTCGCACTGAGCCGCCGCCTCCCTCAGTCGGTTGTTTCTTTTTAGAAAAAAGCAGGTGGGTGGGAGAGAGAGGGGTAGTAGGTGAGGAATTTTTGAAGTGTAGCCCGCGCGAGCACAGCCAAAAAAAGTGGCCCCACATCTCTACTCCTTAAAGGGAATGAGTGTAGGATGCACCATCACTTTGAACTCCTCCTTTTAAGGAGTAGAGATGAAATCGGGGTATGTGTCATAGGTTTGAAAAAGTAGTATGTGGATCCCAACTACTGTACTGATACTGTACTGAAACTACTTTACTCCAAAGCTATCAATGCTATCACGCAATGCTGCTGCTGTTTCCTCACTAATGTAGTTTGAAAAAGTAGTTTGGTAGATTGCGCATTCTCCGGGATTTTTCCTGGATTGGGGAAAGGAGCATTGAAAATTTCGCTGGGATGTGGATCGAAACAAAAAACCCGTATGCGTTCAAGTCCGTTAGACTATTTGTGCAACGCGTATCTCCAAAACAGCATCAACGGTGGATGACCCAGGTGTAAATACACCTGGGAGTAATAAGGAATTTTCATATATATATATAGTATATATATATATATATATATATATATATATATATATATATATATATATATATATATAATATATATAAAGCCTACCTAGGAGTATATACTTCTACTTTCGATATACCACTTAAACGACTATTTTATACTTCTTTATCACTTTTAGTATATTTAAATACTAATTCTAAGATACTTCAATCAAATTGTTTTAGAAAAATAAAGCATGCATGATAGAAAAAAAAATTATATCCTACCAATCGTTGGATATACAGGTCAGCAGTTCGAATATAATTCTCATAGAAATTTGCATAGGAATCCCTACATCTAGTGTGAGTGGATGTTTCTTTTTCTATGAAACTCATATGTTCCAAGAATGCACGGGGCCTAAATATGTGTTAGACGGGTAAGTTGTGTTGTAATATTTGCGGTATAAGTAAAGATATAAATATAATTCCAATATAATCATAAAAGCATACCAATGACATCAATTCATATATATAAGACATAAAAAGTATGTAATCATATGAATTGAACATTTTATTCATGATATACCACATATTCAAGAATAGAAATAATGTTACTCTAGACATAAATATGTATGACAAATTATAAAGCAAGAGCTAGTCAAGACTATCAATTAAACCAAGATTAATTGATTATGTGTGCTCTCAAAATGTAGGGTTGCTCAAGATTAAACTTGGCAGTCCCGCTATTAAATCATATACTCTTTCTTGATTGGTTATGCCAAACAATAAACTCGGTCTTTTGAGCTCTACATACAAACTCTACAATCTCAAGATCAAACTATATTCAGCATGCATATATTCATATTGCAGTATTCAATAGAGCAAGACCAACCAAGTATACTTTGCTCAATAATTTATGTTTCAGCTTAACAAAATTCCCAATAGATCAATATATGAATGTGCTAATATCTGAATCAGCATGAACCGAAAGTCACAAGCATATACATCAAAGTCTAGAGACTGCCTTCCAGAGTTACAATATAACAATGACTGCTATTAGAGCTCAATAACCGATTAAACCAATCTCAGTATATGATGTTTGTTATCATCGAGCAATCAAACATCCCACAAGCAATCTTTGTTTCCCAGTGCTAGGTAATGTAAAGAAGATTAACAAACTAGCACAGCCACACAGATTGCATAAGAAGAATCACAGAAACACTCACGGGACCGGTGATATTCGAAATCACCAGAAGAACAGGGGCTAGGCACGCTTGCATGCTGTCCCAGAAAACCTATTGCCCTCGCACCACTGTGAGAGAGAGCAGTAGGCACGGAGATACAAAGCCCTCTCGCCGAAGTGAAGCCCACGCCGGCGAGTCGAGGTAGAGTATTGCCGCACAAGCACAGGGAGGAGCCGGCCAAGCACCTCACCGGAGATCACCAAGGGATCAAAGTAGTCAAGCACCACAAGCCAGAAGCTCAAAGAAAAAGAGAGAGAAGCTCACTATCGTTCTGCCCCCAACCAAAGAACCGGCCGCCATTATAGCCAAGAGAGGGGAGAGGCCGAGCACTCGGCGCCGTGGCCAACGGCCGGGACCGAGTCTCACGCGCCACCACCGCAGCTCACAAACCGGATCTGGGGGACCGAGTCTCACGGGAAGAAGAGGAGCGTCGGACTCACAGGAGAGAGGGGAATGCGCGAGACGCACAGGAGGAAGGATCGCAGGGGAGACCGGGCAGCCACCGAGCCGACCCGCCAGGCCCACCGACCCGGCTGTCTCCGCCGCGCCTCCTCCCTAAATCGCCGCCGCCATCACCCCAGGCGCCCGCTCATCTTCTGGTCAAGGGGAGGAGCAGGGCTCCTCCTTTTGGTCTCCATCCGGCCCACCGACAGGTGGGTCCTCTTCTTTTTTCTTTACCAAATGGGAAATTACCATTTTACCCTTGGCACATACAACAAGTTGTAGGTTTTTAGGGGTTTAATTCCATAACTGACTGGCTATTTGATTCTTATATATAGTTGCACTAATCAGTAATCATTAATTGTTCCTTCTCATCGCCAAGAAAATGGTCATTGATCCCTCTGTTGACAAATTGTATATTCGGACAATAAGCAATTAGCACGACGCTGTAGAGTACACGGCTCTATACCAATCTGCACGGCCACAAGCATCTAATTGCAACTGTCCGAATGTAAT
Source organism: Dendrocalamus latiflorus (assembly GCA_017311315.1). Lineage (NCBI taxonomy): Eukaryota > Viridiplantae > Streptophyta > Magnoliopsida > Poales > Poaceae > Dendrocalamus > Dendrocalamus latiflorus. The sequence goes on along the minus strand of CM029626.1, from coordinate 22,426,755 downwards.
TTTCTTCACGGCAAGTTGTGCTGTACGTAGCATGCATCTGCCTCCGAGCTTCCGGATGGTTCTTCCACAAAATTATTTGCTTCAAGACTTGTGTGATCGATGTACGTACTGTACGAGCAATAGGCCACTAGCACCTGCACATATGGCCGGCCGAAAGGTCCCGGCTCTGTGCAGTACGTCGAGGCTACCCATTTGTTTCCTTGCGAACTGTTCTCTACTAGCACCTGTACTAGGTGCACATATGGTTGACCAAAGCTATTAGTGTTAAATGTAATCACAGATAATTTATGTTTAGAATTGTCTGTGTTACTGTCAACGCTAAAAACCGTCTATAAAAACTATGATACTTCATAGATGGTTCTTATCAAGAATCGTCTGTGATATTACCAAATATCACAGACGATTTTTATTACAAATCATCTGTGATACTTCATAAATGATTCTTACCAAAAACCGTCTGTGATATTACCAAATATCCTAAGACCCCCAAAATCGGTCATCTTTAGCCATAAATTTGCGTTGCAAGTTTTCGTTTCTGTTTTTGCCAAAAATTTTCGTCTTCACTACGGAATTTGGGATTTGCCTCAACTGCAAAGTTGTAGATCTCATTGAAACCTTTCAAATGAGCATATATAAGTCATATAAAATTTTGCTATTTTATCTTTGGAGACTAGCTGTTTACATTGCACCGATACACACACGAATCAACTGTGATAATTTGACAGCTGGGTCCATCGATCCTCTGCAACCCAATCCTAACCAATAGAAATCCACCAATCCAACCCCATGGATCATAACTCCACCTTTCCGTCCCCGCGCCAAAAAATTTCACACTCCTGTCTCTCCCTCCCCTATAAATACTCACCAAATCCAGCCTCCTTGCCTTCCTTCTCCTCGACCCTTACCCTAATAGCCCGCACAAAGCGAACGACGTGCAAGTCTTCGAGAGGCAAGGTGTCGCAGAATCAACTGGCTATCAAGGCGACGCTCAAGTCGGCGTTGGTGATGACGGGCGTCAAAGACATCTAACTCGTGTACTGCATCAGGGGACGAGAGGGCCTAGGCATAGATGCCTCGTCAGCGTGGTTGAGCTTCTACTGTCTGCTAGGATCTTTGCTTTTTCTCTATTCTTACCATGTTTAAGAGTTAGATTCGTAGAATTAGGAGATATGTTATTTACATATTCTTGTTGTGTTAGCTAGATGGGTAACCTGCTCGTTATCTTAAGATGTTGTAATGGTTGACTCTAATCTTAATGTAAATGGAATGTGCAACTGTGTTTGTTGTTGTATTTGCTTATTTTCGGAGGGTATAGTTAACATTTCCTGAGACTAACCGAAAAAAAAGAAAACAATTAGGTATAGAATGAACTATCACAGACGGTTTTGTGATATAAACCACCTATGATAGTAGCACATCACAGATGATTCTATTTACCAACCGTCTGTGGTGTGAAAGTATTATAGACGGTTCTATGTACCAACCGTATGTAATATTCGTCCATCACAGATAGTTGGTAGCTAGAACTGTGATAGTGTTCTTCTCATATGGTTCTATTTACAAACTGTCTATATTGTGATTATTACAGACGTCTCACAAACCATCTGTAATAATCTCCGATTATCATTGACCTATAATTTAGATGGTTCAGAAAACTGTCTATTATGATAATTCTAAACCGCCTATGATGTTTTCTTGTAGTGGTGTAGCTAGCTCTGCTCTTCCACCATTTCTTGGATAGCTCGGTGTCAGTCATGCATGCCACGAACCAACTTTCGCATGCATGGAGCTGTGCAGTCGATCGGACGGCGTACGTACGTCCCAGCCACAAGCTAGCTATTCTCCAACTTTTGTCGTGTTATAGCTCCACGTTAATCCATGGATCCCCAGACACTACTACAGAAAGCCTAATACTAGACGGTCAATCACAGACGGTTTGACAAAACCGTCTGTGATTGACACTAACACAGACGGTTTTAATTTGGACACCGTCTGTGTTAGTGGTCGAGTATCACAGACGGTCCTTACCGATGAACCGTCTGTGATACTAAAGTATCACAGACGGTTCATCGGTAAGGACCGTCTGTGATACTCGACCACTAACACAGACGGTGTCCAAATTAAAAACCGTCTGTAATAATCTGGAATTATCACAGACGGTTTTTAATAAAAAAATCGTCTGTGTTGTGTAAATGTTCACAGACGGTTTTTGACAAGAATCGTCTGTGATGTCCCTTTGTCTGTCATATTCAGTTCATGATCAGATGTTAATATATAAGTACACATTGCTTCTAATAACTTAACTTCAGAACTACTGAGACAAGAGATCACAAATTAATGGCAAATTTATTAATTTCAATTAGAGGCAAATTTATTACAAAAGTCGCACAGGTAAAGAGTTTCCCAGATTGTAATCTTTTGGGCTTCGTACGCTTCTTCTTCGACTTTGGGACTTGGAGGATCAGCCGCTGACTTCTCAAACGCCGTTAAGATTGTCCTTGTCCTCAGCACTTCCTCCTCCAGTCTGGGCAAAAGAATCAGTAGCATAGCCCATAATGTCGTAGAGGATAGCATGAAAAGATTCCTCGGAATCTGCCGTTTCTGCTTGATTGGCAAGGCTATCCATCAGTCTCTCCAATGCGTGTAGAGCTTCTTTCGCTTTGCGCACATTGTGGAGAAGAACCAGGGTAAGGGTTTGTTTCCCTTTCTTAAGCGGCAGCGAGACGCCTCCGTCGACGACGGATGATCAGGTCGAGCTGACGGATGCAAGAAAGTCGGGGAAGGAGAGCAGGGCGTGTGCGGAGAAGCTGCTCTAGATGCAAATTGCTGGCCGCCTGTGTAAGGTTCCGGCCAAACAATTCTTGATGAACAGATGAGAGGAAGGAGATGATCACAAGAATAGTAGAAGCCATATTGTACGTACGTAGAAAAGACCTGGATTAGGCGCGCATATTTAACCTTTAGCACAGACGGTTCGTATACCCAAACATTAATGATATAGACGCTTCGTATAACGATCGAGAGACGTTAATTAGACGATCGAAACACGAAATGTTCTGACGTAAAGCTTATGGCAGACGATTTTTTTATAAAAAAACCGTCTGTGATAAGATTTATCACAGACGGTTTTTTAAACTTAGAACCGTCTGTGATATTGATATCACAGACGGTTCTACGTCTAGAACCGTCTGTAATAAGCCTCCCTATAAATACCCTCTGGCTAGGGTTTTCCCCGTATGCTGCAGTTATATTCTACATCTAAATCCCGATCTATCTCGTCGCCGCTGCCCTCCCCGAGCCCTCGCCGGCCGCCTCCCCGACGCATAAGCAGTAAGGTACCCTTGTCTGGCCTTTATGTATTACTGCTGTTTGCTTTGGCCACAAAACTGTACTATATGGTATTGTTGAACTATTGTATTATATTGCTTATGGACTGTATGGTATTGTTGAAATGTATGGTATAATGGTGGATTGTTCATACTGTTGGTATTATAATGGTGAAATGTATGGTATACTATTGTATTATATCACTTTAGGTGTTGTTACTCCAATAATGATTTTTACACAAGTGTGTTTAGCCTACATGTGGAGTAATCCAAACACTTGCCATAATTTTTTGCCGCACTTTGTGGCAGTGAACCAAACAATAGCCACAATAACCAAACACCTTTTTTGCCACAAATTTGGCTAGCCACAAGTGTGGCAAATTCTTAAGTTGAGGCATGGCAAATTGTGGCCTCCAACCAAACATGCCCTATATGCCACATAGACCTTCAAAGGGCATGAAGCAAGTGACACACTCTAGTGTATCAGGTTGAACCGGATACACTAGTTTGTGTCATTTGTTTCATAGAACTTTGTTTAGAGACCTTGTAGTAATAATATATGCCACATAGACCTTCAAGGGCATGAAGCAAGTAACACATTCTATTGTATCCGGTTCAATAAACCTGATACACTAGTTTGTGTCATTTGCTTCATAGAACTTTGTTTAGAGACCTTGTACTAATAATATATACCACATAGACCTTCAAAGGGCATGAAGCAAGTAACACATTCTAGTGTATCCGGTTCAATGAACCTGATACACGAGTTTGTGTCATTTGCTTCATAGAACTTTGTTTAGAGACTTGTAGTAATAACATCATCGCTTGATCTGCTTGTTTCAGAGGGCATGGCTAACATTACCTGAGGCTAGCCAATAAACAGGTATAGTTTTAGGGGTAGGAAAGAATATCACAGACGGTTTTCAACTAAAAACCGTCTGTGATATCTGATAATCACAGACGGTTTTTAGTTAAAAACCGTCTGTGATTAACAGATAAACCGTCTGTGATAACCTTCGATTATCACTGACCCATAAATTCAGACGGTTCACAATATCGTCTGTGATGACGTTTTTGAACCGTCTGTGATAACCTTTTCTGTAGTAGTGAGATGAGATGAACTCATGTAGCGGAAGACTAACGGTGGTCACGTACTCACGCATGCGCCCGGGGTCGGCGCGCGCGCGCGTGAGTAGGACACTAGCGAGGCAGCACCGCAGGAGCACCAGAACCGGCACAACATGGCTGAGCAAGGCAGAATTGGTGGAAGCCCAATTAGCCCGGTAAGAACAGCCCATCACGACCCATCCGGGCCTTCTAGCAGATGGGCCGGTTTGCTCAGGTCGAGTTAACTTAGCCCGGTCAAAGGTGAAAGAAAACCCACCATCGCAGCCCACAGCCCACCACAGTACTGCTAAGCGTGCATGCAGTGATACACGCCTTGGTAGCGACGAAAACCAAGTTGCTTCTTGAAGATGACCTCGGCTTTCACAGAGGTTCAGCTCGCACCGTGTATGCATGTTCGACATGGTCAGCCGCTGCTGCTGGCCAGCTAGCCTCATTACTGTAACACAGTGACTCTTCATTTCTTCTAACCGTCACGCCCTTCGCCGCGTGATTTTAATTACGGGATGGGCTACGACCGTGACGCGCTCTGCAGCCTGCCTGGTCCCGTCCAAAATTCATGTCTTCTGAGCTTAATGCGTGGGTTGTTGCTTGTTAGCTGTCGGGATGAGACGAGTATTATATGCTGGGCAGGACTGGATCTGGAGAACCTCTGTGAAGTACGTTATGTACGTGCTATGTACATACAGTACTTGCAGAATCTAGACTCGATTTTTCCGTGCTTGGCAAACCTGCTCCGATTTAGGGGTGCATAATTTGGACTTTTAAAGTTCAAGCTCTAACTTTCTTTGTAATGTAGTAGTGTTTTCACTACAATTACTGGTAGCTTTTTAGCGTAATTAATTTTTTTAAAAAAACTTGTATCATATCGGACAATGCAAAGAAATAAAGAGAAAATAAAACACAAAAAAATGCCAAAAAGCTAAAAAGTTAGAAAAAAACAAAACTAAAAAATTAGGAGCTAAAATAAAAGTTAGTGGAGAAGTTGTACTAGCTTGGGAAGTCAAGATTGGCGACTGATGTGTGGCATGCTCATCAACTGTGCTGAAATCGCTGTCAGTCAAAGCTAGAGTTGATGATTTTTTTAGCTAAAATTTAATAGTAACAACCAGAACAAGTAGCTTTAGAATAAAATATGAAAAGGGGCATAAAAACTGACCAATGGCTTTTAAAAATGATTTAGAAAAATCATTTTTATAAGTCGATGTGTTCAAATCAACAAGCTTTAACAGAAGTGAGAAGCCGAATCCATTTGAATACCAACAGAGTGCCCTCGGTGGTTGCCCATACGGCTCTATCGCCACTGTCAGAATCATATTTCAATGTTCACTGTTTTAGGGCTCGCTCGGTTAGAACTGAAAAGCTATAACTTATAGCTAAATTGTACTATAGCAGTCTAAATTTCACTGCAGCTGAAGGTGGCTTATTTGGCGTAATTAAAGTTAAAAATTTTAAAAATAGAAAAAAAATATGCTAGCTCATCATGGCAACGCAAACAAATACGGAAAAAAGTACAGGCAAAAAAACTCAAAAAGTGAAAAGTTCAGAAAAAAACGAAATTTATGAATAACGAAAAATAAACCAGAAATCAGAAGCTGAAGCTAAAACGAGCGGAGCTTAATTGCAACATATTTGTACTGCGCACTAAACAGAAAACTGAAAGAAAAGGTGCATTGTTGAATTGGCCCACCAGAAAGGACGGCCATGTGCCTATAAAAATGATTGCCATGTGTAAGTTGATGCAAACTTTCAGGGAAAAAATCTAACATATATTACAAATAAAAATCAAGAAAATCTGCCGAATAGAAGAACTCTCGTTTACGTAAGCGATGACTTGTCAAGCACTCACGCTAATCCGCTCAAGGATCGAAGGCTTGGCTGAGAAACTGAAAGCTCCCGAACCTGTAGGCTTCAAAGTTCAACCCGGATATATTTTGCCCGATAGATGACCGGACTAACGACCTGTAAGTCTTTTAACTGATCACGAGAAAAATGAAACCTGGCGATACTTTTATGATAACTAGTTGAAAACAGCGGGAATACCAAATGAATTAAAATTGTTGAGTATAAATCACATATGAAAGTTAGTATAGACTGACAAAGGGAAGTGCGATAGTTTAGCAATCTATATATATTTAGGGAAAATTTATAGTATATTTTACTAGTAGTATAAGAATGATAGTAAATTAAAATCTCATCATTAATTTGTGAAGATATACTCGGCTTTTATTTGTAAATATTATTTTTTAAAAAGGATATTATGTACTATTCACAGTTTGTAAACAACTTATCGCAATCGATTGAATCATCGCGATCTGTTCCCTGCCCGCTGCCGCCGCCGGCGGCTTGCCCTTGCCTGCGCCGCCGCAGGCTCACCCTTCCCTTTGCCGCCGCCGCGTTGACCTTCCCTGTGCCGCTGTTGCACGCTCTTCCCTACGCTGTGGCCGCTGCCGCCGCCTTGCCATTCCCTGCGTCGCCGTTCCTTCGTTGGTGGTTCTTGGATGAATTCATTCATTTCTTGAGTTGCTCTGCTTCCTCTGCTTCTTCGATTTGACTCCATTCGAATAAGAATTTCTTCATGTAAGTATGCGGGTTTTAATTGGAATGCCTGCAAACTATTGTCCAATAACGTTTATTGTAGTCACGTACATGCACACCAATTGTCTGAAGTTAGGCGAATAGATGCAGGTATGCGGCGGACTGGCTGATAACTACAATTCCATCTGGTAGCTAATTACAACTCGTGTGCGACTACCAGACGTGAATACTATCCGCATGTTACGTGGCTGGCTGGTTTGCAAATACAATGCCGTACATGACCAGGACTGCTAGGCGTCTGTGCAAACAAATATCTGGAGATTACAAGTACAAAGATGCAAGGCATGCTGCCAGAGAAAAAAACACATTCACAAGGGCCTATAACGTAAATGCATTCAGATCTTCCACTCATCGACGGCCGGAATCGAGGAACCATGTAGCTGAGTTACGAGCCGCCTGCGAATAAACCGAGTCATCGGGGTACTACCCCGGTACGTCTGCAACCAACCTGCAATCGTACACATGAGTAAATTTACTAAGTATTTACTCGTATCCGTCTGTTGTCCACAAAATATTGTGTAGAGCCATGCGAGGAAGATTTGAAGATTACTTTGGAGTAGATAGTCTCTAGTTTTATGTCTCATTTTTATTTAGATATATCTATGGTTTTTTTTAATATAATATAACTTGTGTTTGGACACCCTGTTGTATAAAACTAGATTATTATACCATAATCCTATAATAAAGTTTGATTTTTATGTTATAAATTTATATTGATATTATGTACAATTATCTATGGTACTTTGCAGCTAAATTTCCTAAGCAGTTTGTGGGGCTTTCTAAGGGTCTCCGAAATAGAAACCCTTACATAAGTAATCAGGAAATGTCAAAACATACACACAAAGGAGGCTGGTTTCAAGCGGTTGATTAGCAGAACGTCGACGGTTGAAGCCGGACGGCCGGTCACGAGCACGGACGGCGTTTAGTGCCGGAAGTGATCGCCAGCGAGCTCACCGTAGGCGTGGTGAGACATGCTACGCTCTGGGAAAGGGAAGAAAAGTGAAACGTTGAAAGGAAAATTGACAGTAAGGAGGAGGGTCAAATCACTCGCTCAATGGTTATGGAATAATCGGATTACCTTGCTCGATTGTTCGAACGGGCATCATTGAATTCCCTCGCTTGAATGATCGCCGGTTATAGGATGGGAGGAGTCAGGTGAAGCAAACGGCATTACGGAAGAAATTGCTGAGGGAACCATCATTGACGAGTTCAGTTCAAGTGATTACCTCATAAGCAGAAGAAGAATCAAACACAGAATAATACAAAAAATAAATAGTAGATTGAATACAAAGAGATGTGGGGACTTTCTAATACCTTTTTCCACTTACTCACGCTTTGTAATGAGTAGGTATTTCTTACCATACTCTTCTTTAGTTTCAACGTGGGAACTGTTAGTGTGAATATCTTTGAAACTTAGGAGTATTCTAGTCGATTTTGGGCACAACAAGGCTTCATTAATGATCAAAGTTGTGCCTATTAGGATTATAATTAAGGTTCTTCCTGAGCTTATTATACAAGCATCGCTAATGACGTTATCGTAAGACTACCAGCATTTTTGCTAATCGACTGAAAGAATTTTGTCTCTCTCAAAATGGTATTCATTGTGCCGCTATTAGTTAAGCACACTTCTCCATAGGATGCCACACGTGTTCTAATATAAAATATTTCATTAAGATGTAGTAGGAGAAAATCAATATTAAACAAAATACATCAAATATCAGAACATATCATACTATTATTAACTGAATAAATTAATGAATTAATCATCTAACCATCAAGAGAAATAAATTGTTTCGAACATCATCAATGCAAAATCTAACTTATCGCTTTCATACATGAAATGAATAACAATTAAGTCTAAATGAATTTTGTACATTAGACTGAATCTGCAAGTCAAAGACTTCAGTTGCTATCTTCTTGGGGGGGGGGGGGTGAGATGCTTTTCCTGAAAAATCATGGCGGTAGCAGCTGCAATGTCAAGGGTGCGGCTTGCAGGAGTGGAGTCAACCTCCATTGGTGCAGGCAACTACTCCCTCAACAAAGGCAAATGAGTTTCATGCTGCCCTTTGGTGCCCTTCTTCTTTTTGGTCTGGAAAGCATCGATGACGTGTTGCGGTTCTCTACAAATCCATGACCAGTGCCCCCACTTGCCACACTTATAGCAGGTTTGATCTTGATGACCATAGGGCTTGTCGTCCCGCTTTGATTTCCTGGTTTTATTCTCCTGTGGAGCATTTGGCTTGCCTTTCTGGATCGCGGCCTTGCCCTCTCTTCCTATTTTCTTCCTTATAGGCTTCCGCACCTTGAAACTCCCAGCATTGGCCTCACGACCAGTGGAGCTCCTAGGTGGCTGTGCGATAAAGTTTTTACGGAGAACTTCATCTTGAGCCTCTGTAACTTGCATAATATCAATCAATTCAGCATACTCTTTGTAGCTGTCTTGACGATAGTTGCACGCAGATTGCACTACACTAGGGTGGAAGGTGAAGATGGTCTTCACAATCTTCTGCTCATTTGTGATCTGCTTGCCACAGAGTTGATATTAGTACAATTTTTGTACAGAGCAGAATTATACTCCCCAACCATCTTGCAGTTAGCAAATCTCAATCGGATCCATTCTTGCTATAATTGAGGAAGAA